>OY728122.1:2010325964-2011798631 GCA_963277665.1 Viscum album | reverse complement strand
AGAATTAACTTAATACTTATACCAATATTAGAGACTCTATTTCCCCCTTATAAATGGTTTTACTCAAATGACCCCATCCCAAAAAACAACATACAATGAGTTCAAATAAAATATATATGATGACAATTCATTTTGAGTGTGATGAATTTCCACTTGGGTGTGTTGAGTACACCACATGGAATTAGGAGATAGAATTTCCTTGAATGAAATATAAAATGGTGAGAATAAGTGATTGAGTTGGATCATGTGTAATTAATTAGATAATTGGATTAATTCTCATGTGGTTATACACCATGTATTTACACTATATTCTATTTAGTGAAATTATTCATAGAATGGAGTAACTTGTTAAATGAGTAGGATAATTCCCCTAATGGACCCTGGTATTCTATGAGTTGATCACTATAAGTGATCAATGAAAATTCACTCACAATTATTAATGTCATGTGATTATGAAAATTATCCCTATTTGGATTGATTTTACTCTCATGGATTGTTATTAAATAATAAATGTAATGTATTAATGAAGATCCACTACACCTTCAGTGATGTTGGGTTCATCTTAACATAACACCGTGGATTAGTTATCATAGGTAAAGTGGGATTACCTCATAGTAGATTATTGTGGATGTTCCTTGGTTAGGATTGTGGACATGTCATTTCAAACCCCATTTGTCTGGGATGTTGGACATGTCACATCACATCACATGGATTATTCTACATGTCATTCCATGACCCATCGATTAGAATGATGAGTGTGACCCTTCTTCTTATTATTTATGCTTCACAGGAATGGATTCCCTTATTACTTTTGATACACATGCATGGAATCCCACATTATTAGTTGAGAAAAATGAACATGGATACCCTTATTTAAAATATTAATTTCATATTATTATGTATCGATGCTTGAGTAATGCCTCAGGTCCTCACTAGTACTAATTGTATATATATATTGGTATATATACTATATATATACACACACATACTCACACACACACACACAGATATATGTGTGTGTGTGTGTGTTTTTTTTGTGGGCGTGTTTTTTTGTATATATATAGTGACATTTTTATGAGATATTTTGTTTTATGTCAGTACAGGTCTGGCTGGTCAGGTGTCTTTAAGGGATCTGAGCTGATTTAATTACATTACTATGCTAATTATACTAGTACATAGCTTTATTTTATAATCATGGACTATAAATCATTAGACACAGTTGGTGGTGGCCATGGGAGTTTTACTCACACCCTGTTCGAGCTGCTAGTTGGTACCCAAATTGATCACCTGAATATGGGATAGGTTGACTATGATAAAATCTATTTTCAGTAATATAATAAGACTGGAATTTTAGGTTTGGTGTAGTATAATACCATGTACTTCGTATTACCACAGTAGTTAGAGTCTATTATTTATTTATTCATGTTTTCCTGGTATCCCTTCTTATTTTATTGGTTGTTGTATGTTCTTTTCTTGTAAATTATTGCACATTGATGCTTGATTATTTATTCATTTACTATTAGTTTTTAGTAATAATTAAATTTCACTAAATTAATTTATTTATGATTCTACAGTATTTATTATTGATCTAGACAATATAGTCTCTCCATTATTCACCTATTAGACCATTTATTATAGTTGGTATCCCCTAGTGCATGAAGAGATGTTCCTTTAGCCATGTGACCATCTGGGTATAGCTACTTATGAGTGAACTGGGTTTGTTACATTAGAAATTGGTATTAGATATTATTTTTTTCCTTTTTTCTATTGTTGGGGTTGGTATATAGAATACTATGAACATGTCAACACTTGATAAATAGATCATCTATAGGTTCGGTCAACCTATGCATGAGGGAAAGATATGTTACCCATGGATGATTTTGATTTTCTTGTTGTTGCAATTGCCATTGTTTTTTATTACACTGTGGATGAATTTTTTACTACTACTATTTATTGATTGATGGATTTGTTATTTACCTCATTGACGAGTGTGGAAAATATAAGGTGTTTTCATGTATCATTATAGGAACATATATATTAATAGGCCATGATTATTAAATGATATGTTTGTTTCATTGGATGACTTTTGTATAATTGATAGATGTGCCTTTTCGAATTTATTAGCATTGTTTCTTGAGTAATATTTTAATGTGGGTTTCTATTTATGTTCCTATATTTCATTCTTGAATTATCGTGCCATCATAAAATAAGGATTTGTGATTGGTTATTATATTTTCAATATCAACATAAATGTTGTTTTAATATATATCTTGATTGAGGAACATTAACTAACTAATCATGAATTTTTGAGCACTGGACCATTGGTTTCATGAGGTAAAAATTTATGGTTGCGACTAAATTGGTGCGAATAACAATTTATAATGTGTATGGGACTTTATAAACTGGGAACGGTGACCCATATAATCAAACATCATATATGAATTTCTTATATTCTGATACAAATGTTAAAAAACCATGTTACAATTACATGAAGGAAAATTACAACAAATAAAGTCAATTATATTTATAAATTGGGAATGGTAATTCATCTAACTGAACAATGATATATATATAATCTATCTTTATTAAATTCTATTGAAAATTATTATTCAAATGATGGTTTAATTTTAAAATTTATAAAATCTTGTAACATTATAACTTGGGAATGGAATCTTTTATTCCTAAATCAATAAATAAATAATTCGACTAAATTTGGCTTGTTGGGGTATGTTTATTTAAAGATAAACACCTAAATTGAAAAATGGACCAAAGAAGGTCTATTGGTGAGTTTTTATAATGAGATAACCCTATTAAGGATGTTTAAAAATTAATTAATTTATCTATTATGGGATTCACTTAACTGAACCCATATTAACTTCGTTGGACCCTAGTTGGTCACCAATATCTTATATTCATTAATACATATCCCCCTGTGAGTATGATTATTATATATAGTATGGTTTTTTTAAGTGTTAGTAACCACATATATGGGTTACATATAAATGTATGGTGGAATCTTTCTGAACAGATACCCTATAATTAATAATGACCTATTATCTACCTTTGAGTTTTATTATTATAAGGCTTCTATTAATTAAAATTCCAATTACAACCTTGTGGGTGTTTTTTTATATATCATGGACCTAAAATTTTATTTAAATAAGAAAATTATGATAAGTTTTTGGTTAAATAAATAATGATTAGATTATTAAAACCCAATTATGGATCATTTTAATATTGTGAAACATGACGTTACATAAATAAAATGCTTAATATAGTTTCAATTTATAATGGGTAATTGATTTTTTATTAATAAAAGATTATTTTTTATGTTTTAATAAATTAGTATCATTTAAATGGATTAAAATGTAACATTATTGGGGTTTTATCTTGAACCATTGTGTAAGGTTTGAAGTTAGTTTTCCTTATAGATATTCCTTAATGGGAGCATGATCATTTCCTATTAATATTAGTGGGATATTTTTTCATTTTCTTAAATATAGTGGATCTTTGGTAGAGACAACTGATCTTTTATGAATCAAACCAGTTTGAAAGGTTGATTCCATATGTTAAAAGGGTTAGCTATGTAGTAGCACCCTAGGAAATTAGAAACTAGTAGTTTTTCATGGCGAGACTTAGGGACATAAAGTATAGTTCCTTGACCATTTTAGTCGTGTAGGAATCTTTTATAACAAAAATAAATCCCTGGGTGGTGGGTGGTTCTACAGTGAGTTTAAAATCAGGTGATATTATAATATAATTATATATAGTGAATGGAAGCCCTTAATTTCTCTACATTGATGTTGTGTCATGTGTAGGCTGTCGACCTTCTTTCCTATTTCAATTTATCTCTTTATATAGAGATTATAGGAATCTTAAATGTATTGAAATCAATACACTTAAGGGGTTTGTGGTTCTCATGTGAGATACCATAGATCTTGGTACATGGACATAGTGGACCTATTTTAAGTCTGATTTGGAGGGTTAAGTGGGAGACCTAAAGGCCCATAGATTTTTTACTCGGACCCTAATAGAATAGTTATTTTTTTATCAAGGGAAACCTACAGGAAAATATGGGTTGGGATTTTTGTTTTCATAACAACAATGAGCTTCATTTTATGATTATCTCAGGACAAATGGATAGATATTCATGATTTTTTCAATATAGGCATGGTGGGATTTCATGGAATCACCTGAGTGAATGTGCCATGAGGCCAGATTCGTTTGTTAGAACTATTTATTAGTATAGACCAGTTAACTATTGGATACACTATATACACTTTATGTTTTGAAAATAAAATCCAAATAAGGGTGGTCATTCAATAATTCATGGTATAGATAGGTGTCTGATTTTAATGGTGGGATCTAAAGGAGTCCTGGGTGTATTAGAAACTAATATTCCATGTATACTAGTTAGATAGTCCTAATTTGGGGATTATCTATGAAGGAATGATACAAGTATTAACATATGTTATATGGTATAGTTCCACTATTGTTAGTCATATCTAATTTCCTGTCATATTTATATTCTAACTATTAAAAATTGAGTATTGGGGAGGGGCGGGAGAAGGGATGAAGAATGAAAATTTCAAATGTTAAACTATTGTGTTTTGAAAACCATAGATTTTGGAATATTTTATGGATCAACCCATGATTAGGGATAATTTTATAATAGACAGGGTTCCAGGAGATTATTTAACTATAGTCGGATGTTCAAATACATGATCTGAATATGTGGTGTTTGAAAATAAAAAAAGCCTTGTATAGCATGTTTTAAAATGAGTGTGGATTAGAGAGAGCAGTACCTGCCTATTGATAAAATATCAGTTTACTCCTAGTTATAGGTTATCATGTCATTATCAATACACCACCTTGAGTATTCTAAGATAGAATTAGATATATATATATATATACCCAATTATTTTTGTATGTTTTCTGAAAGTAATATTTGCGATTTTCTCCCAAGGAGTGGTTTAGAGGAAAGAAACATGAAGCATAGTAAAAAAATTTAAGAGGAATGATTATCAATGTTTTTTTATATTCTAAAAATCACCCATGTAACTATTATTTGAATTCATGAATGAGTTAGGGGTTTTGACACATTATAACTCAGGGATGAGAGGCTTTTTAGCCTTGCTGTCTTTTTTTTACATAAGTGGATAGGGAATGGGCACTAGTTTCAGCTTCTATTTTCTTTATATTGATGATAACTATGGTCCTAAGGTGTGGAGTGGGTATTCTATCACTAATTTATGACCCTAATGTGATAATGAAAATGAAAATCATGAGACTGGTCATTGGATTGTTGTATGGGCACTCATATACTATTTGAAAAGTTGATCACTATAAGGCTGGTTTTCAAGGTGGATGGAAAATATAACAATAAATAAATACACAGGTCATGTCTTGAAGGTGGAGTAATTCCTGGCATGCATATGATGACCTTATGCGGTTGGATCATGTATCTATTAGCATATATTCAATATAATGAAAACATTTTAAAAAATACATTAATATAAGGAATATGTTGCTAAAATTTGGTTACTGGCTTTGGTGAGAGTAATCACAACGATCTCAGGACACCATAAGATAAAGGCATTAGAAATATGTTTTGATGAAACATCTATAAAAGGAACCAAGTGTTTCTAAAAAATCCAAATTGTGTTTGTTTTACTTAAGCACCCACTTATAGTTGGGTTCACTTAGGGTGAAATCACATCAAAAACATGGTTGGGATGATATAGTTGCAATATAATGCATCATTTAGGGGCTATCAAGGAAAATCCAAATTTAAAAAGATAATATATTTCAATTGAACTTTTACTACTATTTTAAATTAAAAAATATTCTAGGAGTGTATCTAGGAAATTGATAACAATATTAAATATTAAATTTCTCTCATGGGTAAACCATGACGTGCAGTTGGACATAGGAGGATATGACCTTTGGTGGGGAGATCCATAATTCAGATGAATCAAGGGAAGATGACTTGATTGTTTCTAGGGTCAGATAGTCTTGGGGGAGAATTGAATTGATGTTTCATTTTTGAATCTATGTGTTGTATTGTGTTTTAGTAGCTTTAGTGATTCATGTTTAATGTATCTCTTGCAGGTCTGTTTGGTGTAGGACATGAAAAAGATTGTTTGAGTGAAAATTAATGACCCTATTAAGTTAGTTAATTATTTTATTCCTCCACAAGCCATCTTATGGATGATAAGTAATAAAGTATGGATATTATAAGATCTTATATATTAAACCAGATAGATATGTCCATGAGAATTTGATCATTTTATTCAGTGGATGGGTGTAATATTAAACTAAGCATCAAAATTTAAATTTAATATTTATAAAACATAAAATTTAAATTTTCTAATATATTTTAAAACATATGAGGTTTCATGAGTGTTCTATTAGGCTTTAGGAGCATCGAACGTTGAAATACCTTTTTTGGATATCCAATGTGAGGCGTACTGTCATTGCATGGTTAGTGGTTAACCTGAAACTAAACCATGTAAGTTCTAGAGGGTGTTACACCATTTTTAATCCACTCACATATGTCCGCATATCTAGGAATGTAATCTTTAGAAATTTTTGGATCCAACCCACATGGGTTTTGTATGTTTAGAAAAAAAAATATTAGCCCCCATGGTTAGTGAATATAAGGCCCCAGCCTTAAACCTTACTTAATCTTGAGTTATTACAAGATTACACATTGAGGATCTTTTCAGGTTTAGAGTTTTAGAGAATTAGATCATAAAACATTCATTACTTCCTACATTTAAACAAAGTGGTTACAAAAAAGATAGTTTTCATTTTTTTCCCATCAACGGAAATATATTTAAAATAAAACATGGATTATTTCTTGACAATTCCTTGACACTATCATCATATCATGTACCCTTCCCTTGAACTGTGAAAAATTTTTCAAAAACATGGGATGAGCATAAAAAGCTCAGTAAGGGATAGAAAAATATGGAAAGGAAACATGAGTACATGTATACATAAGAATCAATGAAATCATAATCTACTCATAAATCATAATCACTTTAACATACCTCATCAAATGATGAATAAATCATAGAAATCACAAGACATAAAGGTAACTTGAGGCATTCATAACATTCTTACGTAGGGAGTAACACTCTTAGTTACGTTTGGAATACCCATCACAGTATATTCCCTAAATCTCTTCAGAGAAACCTTAACGTTTAAATCCTTCACGTTATCCAATGCATTGGAGAGCTATATCTGGCTCACCCACCTTTAGTTTATCACGAAACCTCCCATATTCATAATAATTCCCAAGAACCTTAACATAATCATATCACATAAAACATGCATAAAAGATACATAACATTTCCAAATTTCAATCAAAATATATCAATACAACACATTGATATAATAAAAAAATTATGAAAACCATTTTCAATACCAAAATAAAAGAAAAGTAAAACATGGTATTTTTTTCATTTTAAAAAAGGTATGGCTTGTAGAGGAAGCTGAAACTCAAATAATGGTCACGGCGGAGGAGAAGTCATTTTCGCCGCATAAGTATGACAAAAACATTACCTTTTGTCAGTTATTAAACGCTTTGTATAAAAAAGATTCCATTCTGATAAATGTAAAAGTAAAAGGGGTTTATACACCGTATAAAAGAAGGTTGTGTATAAAACAAAATAAGACTCAATGAAAGAAGATTGAGACGAAGTCCCATACCACAGGTCTGACTTGACTCAATCGTTATTTAACCTCCTGAATAATAAACATGAGTTAATTTATACTTGATTAAGATCCTTTTTCAAGTTCATTATTCCTTTTATATCACTTATTACCAGGTCATGAACACTATGTAATTATTTAAGATAATAATGGTAGTTTTTTCAATCACTGGTACATGAGTAAAAAATAAACTCTTTATAATTACATGTTTTTCATGTATACATTATATCCAGAGTTATACTCATGATATAGATATCATATATATCATATATATCCAGTATATACATGCATTTATAATATTACATAATCATTTAGAGGTACTAAATGAAATGCACCGTTCATGGAGATGGTAAGCCGTACGTACGCGTGAACGCTACTTTCATTTCTATGTCATATTAATGGAATTAAAACTCAATGAGAGATATGTATATTTTAATTCCAGAATTATATTCACCATTACATGTAACATAAATCATATATATCCATTATATATATGTACTTATAATATTACATTACATTTGGGGATAAGAAATGAAATGCACCGTTCATGGAGACGGTAAGTCGTACGTACGCATGAACGCTACATTCATTTCTATCTAATACTTTAATGGAATTAAAACATAATGATACATAATAGTATTATAATTAATGTTTGGTATCATATATAATATCATTAAATCTATCCTTTATACGTACCACATATGGTTTTAATGAATCAAATCACTTTAAGGGGGCGGTAGTCCGCACTTCCTAAAATGAAGATATCACGTATACCCATAATGGAAGCCATAAAGGTATGACATAAATAAAATATACAGAAGCTTAAGTAAAACATAAAAATATGATATATCATATATAAATATAGTGACATCTTAATGGCCACCTTTGAAGGTGTTAGAAGAATATTGAACAATCATCGTTTCGTGAGGCAGAAATTTGCTATCCACAGAAACATTAAGTTTGTTACCCATTAGATGTAGGTGTGTGTAAGTGTAGCTCGGATGAATCTTATAACCAAATCCTAGTATATTTAATATACTGGAGTTGTTACAAAATAAATGAATAAATAGAGTTTAGGGGGTTGGAGAAGCAAAATAAAACATAAGAACACAAGAGAAGACACTACCTTTAAATCAGGTAACTCTTTTTTATTTGAGCTCAAAGACTTCCTTGGGAAGACTTCTACCCAAATTGAGGCTTCTATGAGTAAGAGAGGGATTTGGAGAGACAAAATGGGCAGGGGTTGGCCAATCCAAATGCTTGAGAGGTGTCGGTAAGGAGGTAGATGTGGGGGCCTTTTATAAGAGGAGAGGAGGGGCACTCATAGAATGTTACAAAATGTTACGTTATTTTCAAATGAGTATCTGATTTTGAAGGTCCCACATTGATATATTTCTAGGATAAGGTGATAAAGGGTCTAAATATACTCATCCAATAGGTCTTTGACAAGTGTACATCTTAGATTTTACATTATCTTTTAATTTTATTTAAATCGTTCATTAATGATGTAATCGCTGCATCATCATGATGTCATAAATAATTTAATTTATTTAATGTATAATAGTTATAAAAAACTAATATGATGTAGTAAATAGTTTTATATTCCCAATGACTATTTATAGTCAAATTATGACTTGTATAACCCCATGTAAATTTTTTTTAGTAAAAGAACTCATGTTTGTGTCATTTTTATTTTAACTTTAAATAAAAAGGTATTAATGTCATTTTCCTACCAATGTGGCTCCATGAGGTCCCAAAGTTGACCCATGGATTTTCTTGGTCGGACATGATACATCCAATTAGGGTAGGACATGTGTCCAGGTTATTTCATTTTATTAAAACATTATTTTTACCTTAAACGACACTAATTACCTCTAATCGCGATTAAAACTTAAAAGTTACTATTCACCAAAAAAATATTTTAATCCCATTGTACCAAATTTTACTTCTTAATGACAACCATGTATGTCGGATTTTTAAAATTCAAAACAAATAGGTGTTAAAATTTCATTTAAACAAAAAATCATTTTTTTAAGTACCGCTTAGTGGTTTCACTATTCATCAAAAATTGAAGTTTTCATAAAAATACCAAAACATCACCCTAAGCTATATTTGATATTCCAAATTAAAAAATGAAGTATATTTTAAAAAATTCAAAACATATAAGTTACCTTAATTAATTTGATAATTAATTCCCACTGTCAGAGCAAATAGCGTGTTTTTATGAAATAATAAGTATCAAAGATTGACACTAGTTTAAGTCCAATTTCAAAGTGAAATTAATTCCAACGACCACTATTGGATTAAATGGTGAAAATATATTCTAATTTATCTTTAAAAACAATTAAAATGATAATCTATTCATTTAAATAAATTATATTAAAAAAGCAGTTTTGATATAAAAGGTAGTATTTTTCACTATTCATTAAAAAATGAACATTGTCAGAAAAATACCAATAATTTATCCAATGTAAATTTAAATGTCCCAATCATTAATAATATGTTTATTTTGACAAATATATTTTATAAAATTGTAAAAAGTTAGATTTAAAAATGGTTTTCTATAAAAAGGAAGTAAAACAATCTTTTAAAAATATTAGTGTATTACATGCTTAAGATTGGATTTATTCTCATTTTAAGCCTCTAAAACACTATATAATTCATAAATAGACATAAATAAAAATATATATTATTCATTACTTACTTGGGATGTTACATCCTTCCCCCTTTAGAAAATTATGTCCCCCCGAATCTATTTACTTATTGAATATGTGGGGGTATTTATCCCCCATTGCATTTTCAGATTCCCATGTTGCCTCTTCAATCATGTGGTTTTTCCACAAAACCGTTAAATGATGAATAAACTTATTCCATAACACTTGCTCCCTGTGGTCAAGAATCTGAACTGGTTGTTCCTTATAAGATAGATTCTCTTCCAACTGAACTACCTATGGACCCAAAAAATGAGATGGATCTGGCATATACTTTCTCAACATCGAAACATGAAAAACATTGTTTACCTGAGATAAACTCGGAGGTAAATCCACTCGGTAATAAAATGATCCAACTTTCTCTAGAATTTCATATTTTCCAATGAACCATGGACTTATCTTTCCTTTCTTACCAAATCGCATCACAATTTTCCACGGTGAAACTTTGAGAAAATACTGATCACCTACCTCGAAAGATAGATCCTTACTCCAGTTATCCGCATAACTCTTCTGCCTACTCTGAGCTGTTCTCATGTGTTTCTGTATCAGCTGAACGTTTTCTGCCAACTCTTGTACCAATTCTGGTCCCATCAGCTTCCTTTCACCCACTTCATCCCAGAAAGCTGGAGTTCGACACCACTTCCCATATAACACCTCAAATGGTGTCATCTGTATACTGGAAAGAAAACTGTTATTATATGAAAAATCAACCAAAGAATGATGTTGGTCCCAACATCCCTGATAATCCATAGAACAAGCACGTTGCATATCCTCTAATGTTTGAATTGATCGTTCTGACTGCCCATCTGATTGAGGATGAAAAGCTGTACTGAAATTTAATTCAGTACCCAACGACTTCTGAAGACCTTTACAAAAGTTAGAAGTAAACCTGGGATCACGATTGGAAACAATAGAGAGGGGAACTCCATGTCGCCCAACTATATCTTTAAGATAAAAACGGGAAATTTGATCTAGGGAAAAAGTATCTCGTACATCAACAAAATGAGCAGATTTAGTCAAGCGATCAAAAATAAACTAGATTGCGTTATTACCACGAGGTTTCCTCGGTAATCCCACAACAATGTCCATTGACATAATTTTCCATTTCCACTATGGCACTGGTAATGGCTGCAGCATCCCTTTTGGTAACTTCCGCTCTGTTTTAACCTGCTGACAAGTCAAACACTTCACAGTAAAATCAGCAATACCCCTTTTCATTCCATCCCACCAGAAATACTCTCACAGATCTCTGTACGTCTTAGTACTGTCAGGATGAACTGAAAACGGAGAACTTTGAGCTTCATATAACAACTCTCTATTCAACTATGAATCACAAGGCACACACAATCTCTTCCCAAATATCAAAACACAATCATTATCAATATTGAATTTAGTCAACTTACCCTTCTGAACCAACTCTAACTTTTTCTGAAACTCACGGTCTTGCTTCTATGCTTCCTTGATTCTGTCTGAGAGAGAAGATTTCATTGATACCTGAAAAAAATAGAAGAACATCCTGCACCAAAAAAATCTATACCAAAGTTCATCAAATCATTAACCAAAGGATCATGTTCCAAATACAACATTGTTAATGACGCATTACTTTTTCGACTCAAAGCATCAACCACTTTATTTTCTTTTCCCGGATGGTATTGAATTGTACAATCATAATCCTCGATTAATTCTAGTCATCTCCTCTGTCTCTAGTGCAATTCTTTCTGAGTGAATATATACTTTAAACTTTTGTGATCGGTATTTATTTCACACTTTACTCCATACAAATGATGCCTCCAAATTTTTAAAGTGAAAGAAACAACAGCTAATTCCAAATCATGTGTAGGGTAATTTACCTCACGAGTTTTCAACTGTCGTGAAGCATAAGCAATTACCTGATCATTATGCATTAGGACACAACCCATTACTTTAAATGAAGCATCACTGTAGATAACAATCTCACCATTCCTAGAAGGTAGTGCCAAAACTGAAGAACTCACCAATCTTATTTTCAATTTTTAAAAACAATCATCACATTCTTTTGTCCAGATAAGCTTAACTCCCTTCCAAGTTAGCTTAGTCATTGGACTAGATAACTGTGAAAAATTTCTAACAAACCTTTGGTAATAGCCTGCGTAACCAAGGAAACTACGAATCTCAGTTACATTTGTGGGTCTTTTCCATTCTTCAACAACTTTTGTTTTTGTAGGATCAACAATTATCCCATATTTTGGAAGAATGTAACCAAGGAAAGAAATTTGTTGCAACCAAAACTCACACTTTCTGAATTTCCCATTCAATTTATTTTCTTTTAAGGTTTTCAAAATAACCCTTAAATGTCTTTCATGCTCCTATTTACTTTTAGAAAACACCAAAATATCATCAATGAAAATAACCAACATTTTTCACCTAATTCAACTGAGCCATCACTGCAACAAACTGTTAAATTCTAATTCTGACCATCTGAGTATGCTGATTTGGAAGGTCATTTCCCTCATTATGACTTCCCAAAAAATCTTATATGTTTCCTCTATGAAAAACCATTCTTAACACTGAAATATCTTAGGCGAAGCAACATAGTAATATGTAAATGATATATCATTTCAATTTGACCAGAAAAAAATATTTTTGGATAATAATTTAATAGAATTCTAACTCCTAAAGTTATCTAAACCGACCTCTGATACCAACTATAAGTCCCCAGCCTTAAACCATACTTAATATTGAGTTATTACAAGATTACACATTGGGGATCCTTTCAGGATTAGAGTTTTAGGGAATTAGATTATAAAACATGAATTACATCCCACATTTAAAAAAAGTGGTTACAATAAAAGATAGTATTCATTTTTTCCCATCAACAGAAACATATTTAAAATAAAAAATTGATTCTTTCTTGACACTTCCTTCACACTATCATCATATCATGTACCCTTCCCTTGACCTGTGAAAAACATTTCAGAAACATGGGATGAGCATAAAAAGCTCAGTAAGGGATATAAAAATATGGAAAGGAAACATGAGAACATGTATACATAAGAATCAATGAAATCATACTCTACTCATAAAACATAAGCACATTAATATACCTCATCAAATCATGAATAAATAATAGAAATCACAAGACATAAAGGTATCTTGAGGCATTCATAACCTTATTACGTAGGGAGTAACACACTTGGTTACGTCTGGAATACCCATCACAGTATATTCCCTAAATATATTCGGAGAAACCTTAAGGTTTAACTCCTTCGTGTTACCGAATGCATTGGAGAGCTATATCGGGATCACCCGCCCTTAGTTTATCATGAAACCACCCGTCTTCATAACGATTCCCAAGAACCATAACATAATCGTATCACATAAAACATGCATAAAGGAAACATGACATTTCCACATTTCAATCACAAGATATCAATACAACAAATTGATATAATAAAAAAATTATGAAAACCATTTTCAATACCAAAATAAAATAAAAGTAAAACATGGTTTTTATTTTTCATTTAAAAAAGGTATTTATTGTAGAGGAAGCCAAAACTCAAATAATGGTCATGGCGGCAGAGAAGTCGTTGTCTCCGCATATGTACGATGAAGACATTCCCTTTTGTTATTTAGTAAAACACATAGTATAAAGAAGATTTCTTTTGGATAAACTTAAAAGTCAAAGGGGTTTATACACCATATAAAAGAAGGTTGTGTATAAAAAAAATAAGCCTCAATGGAAGGAGATTGAGACGAAGTCCCATACCTCGGGTCCGACTTGACTCGATAGTTCTTTAACCTCCTGAATAATAAACTTGAGTTAATATCTACATTCATAAGAACATTTATCAAGTCCATTACTCCTTTTATATCACTTATTACCAGGTCATTAACACTATGAAATTATTTAAGTTAATAATGGTCGTTTTGTCGATCATTGGTACTTGAGTCAAAAATAAACTCTTCATAATTACAAGTTGTTCATGTATACATTATATCCAAGGTTTTACGCATGATGTAGATATCATATATATCATATATATCTAGTATATACATGCATTTATAATATTACATAATCATTTAGAGGTAAGAAATGAAATGCACCGTTCATGGAGACGGTAAGCTGTACGTACGCATGACCGCTACTTTCATTTCTATGTCATATTAATGGAATTAAAACTAAATGAGAGACATGTATATTTTAATTTCAGAATTATATTCATCATTTTGATGTAACATAAAACATATATATCCATTATATATATGTACTTATAAAATTACATTACATTTGGGGATAAAAAATGAAATGCAGCATTCATGGAGACAGTAAGCCGTACGTACGCATGAACGCTACTTTCAATTCTATATCATACTTTAAGGGAATTAAAACATAATGATACATAATAGTATTATACTTCCAGTATGGTATCATATATAATATCATTAAATCTATCCTTTATACGTACCACATATTGTATTAACGAATCAAATCTCTTTGAGGGGGCGGTACTCCGCACTTCCTAAAATGAAGATATCGCGTATACCCATAATGGAAGCCCTAAAGGTATTCCATAAATGAAAAATACATAAGATTAAGGAAAACATAAACATATTTTATATCATATATAAAAATAGTGACATCTTAATTTCCAGCTTTGAAGGTGTTACAAGAATATTGAACAACCATCGTTTTGTGAGGCAGAAATTCGCCATCCACAGAAACAGTATGTTCTTTAACCATTAGATGTAGTTGTGTGTAAGTGTAGATCTAATGCATATTATAACCACATCCTAGTATATTAAATATACTGGAGTTGTTACAAAAGAAATGAATAAAAAGTGTTTAGGGGGTTCGAGAAGCAAAATAAAACATAAGAACACAAGAGAAGACATTACCTTTAAATCGGGTTACTCTTTTTGATTTGAGGTCAAAGGCTTATTTGGGAAGACTTCTGCCCAAAGTGAGGATTCTAGGAGTAATATAGGGATGTGGAGAGACAAAATGATCTAGGGTTGGCTGAGCCAAAGGCTTGAGAGGTGTGGGTAAGGAGGTAGAGTTGGGGGCCTTTTATAAGAGCAGAGGAGGGGCACTCTTGGAAAGTTACAAAATGTTACTTTATTTTCAAATGCGTTTTGGATTTTAAAGGTACCACATTGATATATTTCTAGGATTAGGTGATAATGTATAGAAATATACTCTTCCAATAGTTCTTTGACACGTTTAAGTCTTAGATTTTACATTATCATTTTATTTTATTTAAATCGATCATTAATGAGGTAATCGCTGCATCATCATGATGTCATAAATAATTTAACTGATTTAATGTCTAAAAATTAAAAAAAACTACTATGATGTAGGAAATAATTTTATCTTTCCAATATCTATTTATAGGTAAACATATGACTTGTATAACCCCATGTAAAAATATTTTTAGTAAAACAACTCATGTTAGTTTTATTTTTATTTTAACTTTAAATAAAAAGGTATTAATGTCATTTTCCTGCCATAGTGGCTCCATGGGGTCCCCAAGTTGACCCATGGATAGCCTTGGTCGTCCATGACACATCCAATAAGGGTATTACATGTTTCTAGGTCATTTAATTTTATTAAAACTTTATTTTTACCTTAAACTACACTAATTACCTCTGATCGCGATTACAACTTAAAAGTTACTACTCACCAAAAAAATATTTTTATCCCATTGAACCAAATTTTACTTCTTAATGACAACCATGTATGTAAAAGTTTTGAAATTCAAAACACAGAGGTGGTAAAATTTCATTTAAATGAAAAATCAGTTTTTTAAGTACCACTTAGTGGTTTCACTATTCATCAAAAATTCAAGTTTTTCAAAAAAATACCAAAACATCACTCAAAGATATATTTGATATTAAGAATTCAAAAATGAAGTCTATTTTACAAAATTCAAAACATATATGTTACATTAATTAATTTAATAATTAATTCTCGTTGTCAGAGCAAATAGCGTGTTTTTATGATATAATAAGTATCAAAGATTGACACTAGTTCAAGTCCAATTTCAAAGTGAAATTAATTCCAAAGACCACTATTGGATTAAATAGTAAAAATATATTCTAATTTAACTTTAAACCCACTTCAAAAGATAATCTAAGAATATAAATATATTATATTAAAAAATCAATTTTGATGTAAAACGCAGTATTTTTCACTATTCATTAAAAAAATGAACATTTTCAGAAAAATTCCAAAAATTTATCCAATATAAATTTCAATGCCCCAATCATAAAGAATGTGTTTATTTTGACAAATAGAGATTATAAAATTGTAAAAAGTTTGATTTAAAAATGGTTTTCCATCAAAAGGCAATAAAACAATCTTTTAAAATTATTAGGGTATTCCATGCTTAAGATTGGATTTATTCTCATTTTAATCCTCTAAAACACTATCTAATTCATAAATATACATAGATAAAAATATATATTATTCATTAATTACTTGGGATGTTATAGTGACACATATAAATTGGATGTTCATAGTGGGCACATGGTTTTTCCAAACTGCGTAGAAAATTATAAAACTCATTAAAAGGGAACATGCCGATTTCCCCCTCCAATCCTTATTGTTTCACCCTTTTTTTCACCTTAATATGGCTAGGAGGATCCCCTGTATGCCCTCCCTTCTCCCTCTCCTCCTACGTGGTGGTTCTCATTTATTTTTGGCCAGATAAAATATTTTTTTGGTGATTTGGAATCATAAAAGTGATTCTATGACCACTATTACCTCTTTTATTTATTTCACTTATCACTTTTTATACACTCATTGTGCAATATCATTTTCCCTTTTTAAGGAATTTGATAATTTTTTAGATATCAATCATTCTCAATTGAATTAAAACATGATAATGGATGATTGGAGATCAATTGTTATAAGGTAGACGGTTTAGTTTCTTCTCCATAAAAGTTTATTTTTTTGATATATTATTTCTGTTGTGCTTTTTTACATACCTGTCGTATATCACTCATAAAACATGAAGTGCCATTAATATAATACTTTTATCTCTCTTAAACATGTTATGTCCCACTTATAAATTGTTTTTGGTTGATTAAACAACACATACAACCATTTCATTAGAGTTTGGTTAAAACAATTATAATGATCATTGTTTCCTATTATGTTGAATCTACACATGGGTTTTTTAGTATTCCCCCACGTAGTGTGAGCTATAATTTCCTTAAAATAATTATGAAATTCTTAGTAGAAATTATTTATTTTAATCATGTGTAATTAATAATATAATATGATAAATTTTCAAAAGTCTATATACATTGAATTGATCCTCCTCTCTTGTAACTGAAATAATATGTAGAATGGTGGAAATTATTAAATTGTTAGGATAATTCCCCATGTGGTGCTTCATTTTATATGAGATTATCATTAAGAAGGATCAACATATTGCATCTGGGAATAGTACTATGGTATGATTTAAAACAAAAATACACTTATCCTTTTTAATTATATTGATTAACATATTGAACTGTGATAGATTATATTATGGTATGATTGAGTTCTAATTGCCTTTTTTATAATAATAAACGTAATATATAAATAAATTCCCACACCTTGATCGATGTATTGTTCCTCTTTATAGAATTCAATGTTTAAAGGAATATAGGGAAAGATGGATTTCCTTATATCAGGTTATTATAGAGGAATCACGATTAGTGTTTTGGATATAAAATTTCAAACCCCCTTAGTCAAGGATATTTGACACGGGTCTTTACATCACATAGATTTATATACATAATATTTCCTTCCCCCTCAGTTACAATGTTAGGATAGAAACATTCCCGTATAGAATATGATACTCAAGTATGGTGTCTCTTATTACTTATTACACTCGAGCATGTCAACCCACTTTACTCCCTGAGATAGATGGAGAAGTAGACCCTTATTTAAAAAATGATACTCTTATGAAAATGTGAGGACACTTGGGTTATGCCATAGGTCCCATGTAATACTGTGTGTGTGTTTTTGTTTGTGTGTTTGTGTTCGTTTCTATGTATATGTATATATACACACACACAGACACACACTTATATATATGTGTTTGTGTTTTTTTATACAAGATAACACTTATTCTATGATATTTCAGCTTAGTAAGAAGTAGGTATGATGGGTCATGTGACTTTGAGGAATCCGATCCAACTTGATTAACTTTTTTATTTCATTGAACTATTTTTTTTCATTATAAATGTACAATAATTTACATTAGAATATCAGAGAGGATGGAATTAGACACCATTCATGGTGTCCTAGTGAGTTTTACTCACACCATAATCAGTTATACGGTTTGTAACCAAATAGATCTCCTGGTTATAGGTTAGGTTGGATTGTGCTTAGTGTTATTAAAATTTATGGACTTGGACTGGACATATGAGTTGGGTGTAGTGGTTGATCATGTTCTTAGGCTGCCCCTAGAGTTGGAGTCTTTTATTTATTTATTTATTCATGTTATAATTCTATCCATGTTTATTGTATCACATTATTTTTTTATACTTATACACTGTAGCATGTTCTGGAATTTTTATTTATTCATTTACAATAAATTCTTATTTATTATTATTTTCTATTTCATTATTTTATTTATGCATCCATTATATTTTTTAATGGTATAGAGGGTGTAGTAACTCCACTGCACCACCACAAGACCATAAATTCTAGTTAGAATCATCTAGTATATGGGGAGGAATTCTAGGGACCACGTAACCATTTTTGTTTCATTACATATCACTAAACTAGGGCTGATACATTATAGAGTCAACCGAATTATTCTTCCATCCTCTCCAAAAACCAAATCTATGAGCTCTAAAAAAGCCACAATTTTCCAAAACCCTTTATCAGCCTTTTAAGAATTATCATATAGATAAAACTTGATACAAAAAAAAAGTCATTGGATCTGCACCATATTGAAAAATCATGATATTAAAAATGAAATGATATTTAAATAATGTTGAAATCATAGTGAATCAAATAAATAATAATAAAAATAATATAAATAAGATTATATATGGGATTTACTTAGAATTTTGAGATTGGATTAATGGATTTGTGAAATGAATAATTTGTTAACATAATTATTAATACTTAAAATAACATTTCATAGCATAATGAATTACTGTATACAAAATTCTCCCAATAGAATTATCTAAATCCCTAGAGGGAAATTTCTCAAGAACACTTTCGAGAATGCATAGCATCAATCCACTTCCTCCCACTCATGAATTAGTTAAAAATATTATATATTTTTATATATTAAGGGATTATTGTTTAAATCATCAATTAATGGTGAAAGCTACTTGGTTCTTAGGTGATAGAACCCAAAGATCTTATTGTGATATTTTGAGGTTCATGATGAATGTGTGGATATTGCTAGAGGGATCTACTGTTGAATACTTTAATGAAATTATGATAGGATAATAGTTATAAAGAAATTATATAGTGAAGAAATAATTTCATGTGGAGGTAATTGTTATCTAATAAATAATTATATATTATATATTAAATTATCTTCTCTTAAAATATTTTGGGGTTCAATTTCTAATGTTTGTTGATTTGTATCATGAAACTGTTGAAACCCTATTCTTGAGAGTAGGACAGACAAGATGGTGGTTAATTGAGTTCCTATAAAAATTTCTGTTAAAATGTTTATTTACATGATTCCCCCAATTTAATGTAAAACTATCCAATTAACCAAGGTATTAAAATTATAATAGCTTGAATATTCAATAGTTTGTAATATGATTGATTAATTCTCAGTTATAACAATATGAGATATTGATATAACTTTTGAAACTACTCTAATAAGGAAAAACAATTATAACTACTATCCAAGACTAACTATAAAAGTAAAATTTAGTTTTCTGAAATATGATTCAAAACAAGGAAAGAATAAATTCAATAACACAGCCAATAAAAACATGAGTTTCAATCTCATGAAGAGACTTAGTCCTCCCCACTTCATGATCACCTTCCACCAAGAAATCTATAATGATAAATAATTTTATCCACAACCTTGATCAGGGTTAGGACAATAGTACACAGACTATCCACGTCACAAGACCTCTAATATAGTTCTATGTGGGATAGAAATGAAATCAGGTCCCACAAGACCTTTTCAAGAGTTCTATGTGGGATAAAATATTATAGGAATATAATTATGTGGGTATATCTAGTATCCCTTTGTTTAGTGTAAGAGATAGTGTGTGTTTTTAGTACAGACCTACACACTGATCAATAGTTTAGTAAAATAGTACATAGATAGAAAATATATTAAGAAGGGATTAGATATTCTCTGAGTGTTATCAAATTCATCTCTGGACTCTTTGATAAATCATAGTTCAATCTTGATTCCTATTTTGTAAACAGAATATGAAAATAGAGTGTCATGAAGCAGTATGTTCTATCTTCCAGGAGGGTGAGTTTTTCTTCTCCTTTGGTTCAGTTGGATGCTATTGATATGATGGAACATTTACTAATAGTAGTTCACAAGTTTATAACATACAAAAATGAATAATTCCCTAATTTTTCTTCTTTTCTGTATGTTTCTTATGGGGATCTTCTCGTATCTCCATGTGTATGTGTTTATGTGCGTGTCTTTTCATTCATGTGATCATCTTTGTATATATTATTTCATCCTGATAATATGAATGTTTTATGGTAGAAGATGTAACACAAACTTCTGACTGCCTTATTTATGATATCTAAAAAAAATTAAATTAATCATTCACATTAAAACACTCAAAACGTTACAATTGGAAAATATTTTAAATAATATAAATTTAAAACAGTTTATCTGTGAGTCTTCTATCAGTATCTCCATCTGTCAGTGACTCATTCCATTGATGTGTCATTTGGTTGATCATTCAAGGAATTTTTAACTTATTTCATTAGTGACTCATTTTAACTGACGGTGACTGTATGTTTTGGTAGTACCAGGCATTAATAGGTTATTTGAACTGATGGTAGGTAATCTGCAATGGTAGGTTAACTACATCGGTAGGTCATCTGGATCGGTAGGCCATCTCCATCAGTAGTTCATCTGCTCTAGTAGGACATTTATATCTGTGGGTCATCTTTCGAAGACTCAGTGGATCTATCAGTATCTCCTCTCTTCTGTCGATGTAAGTGTGTAATACATAAAAAATATTTTTTCTTGGATTGTCTTACAACAAGAATATTAATAGATTGTACTAAATTTATGTGATCTCATACATAAACATAAGTTCATATATTTAAACTAAAATAATCATGATTGAAATGATCAGACATGATTAATAAGAATTTACATGATTTGTGATTATTAAAACTATTAATACTCGAGAGGGTGGATAACCTCTTCCTGTGGGCCAATAATCTCTCCCTTTTGGGTGATCAAGAATCATGGATTTTTTTGGAAAATTCATTTTTTATGGAATAAAATAGTTGTAAATATCCAATAACATTATTGATGAAAGTTTTAAATAAGTTGATAAAATTTATACGTAAAAGAAATAGTAATGGTATCAAAGAAAAATAAAATTTATAAAATTGATATCAAAGGTAAAGTAAATAATGATAATGCAAAACTATTCTCCCCCTTTTAAGACACAAAATGTGGAAAGGGAGCTACAAAATGTTCTCCCAAATTGGAGTTGAAGAATGAAAGAAATATGTA
The DNA here is from genome assembly GCA_963277665.1 of Viscum album. Classification (NCBI taxonomy): domain Eukaryota; kingdom Viridiplantae; phylum Streptophyta; class Magnoliopsida; order Santalales; family Viscaceae; genus Viscum; species Viscum album. The sequence continues at coordinate 2,011,776,526 of OY728122.1, read as the reverse complement.
ATAAATAATTAAAAAACACCATATAATAATAGAAGATAAGTAGATGAAAGAAAATAAAAAAAATTCTACTAATCATTAAAACACATTTTTTTAGAAATCATTCAACATAAAGAAACAAAAGTCATGAAAACAATCCTATCAGAGAATGATCCACACTACGTATGACGATTAAGAGGTTCCTTTCCTTTCTCAAATGTATGAATAGAGGGTCTAGTAGATGGTGCCTTAGAAGTTGCAGGGTGTGAAGAAATTTTCATAGGAGGTAGAATCACTCCTTACTAAACATTAGGTACAATGCTGGGGTTCTGTTTCGATAACACATGAGGTTGATTCTATTCTTGGATCACTGGGTGAATCTGATCCAAGGATTGAGAAACTAAAATTCAAGGCGGAAGCACTATTCTAGTAGGTCCAAGAGGTGTAGCAGCGGGCAATACAAATGCATCACTTTGTAAATGAAGTTATGGATTTAACATCTTGATTAAAGCCTCAAGGATTTCACCATCATAATTAATTGATTTCTCGAAATCATATTTATTATCAATGATTTCTTCAAAAAGTGGTGTGTAGTCTTTGATATTCTATACTTGATGTTTAAAAGATCTATTCACTAGAGGAAAAGACAATTTCTAAGTAAAACACTTAAACTAATTGGTCTAAAGATGTTTTGTAATGATCTTATTGAAATAGCATTCCATATTTTCTATGATCTGAGAATTTCTAGTCTCATCAGTTTTGGAACAGAGTCTGACCATATCATGGACATGATCAGTATTATTCTTAATATTTTCATGCTTTTTGAAACCATAAGAATCAAATAGATCTTGAAGATACTTCTTAAAAAAAGTTATGGAAAAATTAATGTACAAGATTTGATAAGACTAGCCATTAGAAGAAGGAATATCATTAAAAGATGATGCATGAGTCTCCATTGTATTAAGAATAGTCTCCAGACAAACTTTGTACTCTGAAGTCAAATTATTTATTAGAGATGAATTCCCAATCATTTCTTTTTTCATCATCGAAATGCTTGCAACAATTTTATCAGTAGTTTTAACTAAGTTTGGTTCAATCTCTTCTCTCACTTTCTTAAAAACATTACCTGCATTAGCCTCACGTATTCCCACTAACTAACATGGAATAGAAACTGCTTTCTCGTATTTCCTCATTTCTTCTATTGAATATATGACAGAGTATAATTAATCACTCAATTTAGTGTTTTATATTCTAGATGTTTGAATTTCATGCACCATCATATATTTTATAGATATACTTATAGCTGAAAAAACATCTTCTTTAAACCTTCCAAAATCATCTTTAATGATAGAGTCACTAAGAAGTGTCTCTTTCACTAATTATCATGCACCAGGTACAAAAAATCCATCATCTGAGCCTTCCTAATATAAACTCGGTGCTACATACCTAGGATTCATTTCCCATTCATCCATTACATCTTTATCTATAGGAGTGGGAGTGTCAATTCTTACCCTTCCAATTTGATGCTCTTCACCAGCTTGATCTCCAATTTCCTGGGGCTCCCCCTCAATAGGAGTTCTCATCACCAGTTTATCATCTTTATTTTGTGGTTTAATTCGTTAATATACTAAATAAGGTATAGTAATTGCTTGAAATTCCACTTCAACATTACCTTCATCAATTTCTCTTACTTCAACAATAATATTAATAGGTTCTTCCAACCGTGCCTGATCTACAACATCAACCATTTCAACATCTTCACCTTGGTCAACCTTCTGTAGGTCATCTCCACATTCACCACATTCATCATCATAATGTTCAGATATATGCTCTTCATTTCCACTTCTATCACCATATTCTTCACCTTCTCCCTCTTTTCTATCATTCCCACTCCCATCATCTTCACCACCTTCTTCTTGTTCTTCTTCTTTAGTTCCACTAGATCCACTTACATATTCCATAATACCTAAGACTTTTGTATCCTCATATCCATTGACATCATGTGAAGTCTCATTAAATGGTAGGGAAAGTGGATGACTATGAGATCCCGAGGAAAATACTTTGCGTTGTTTAGTGCTTCCAAGATCGATCCTATCATTAATAGGCGACCATTGTTCACTAACTGTAGTGCAAGACTCCTATTCTTCTAAGGAGTATTAAACATCCTCATCTGGTCCCAGACGAGGATCAACCATATTCTTAGGCCTAGTTGGATAGTCTACTAGATTAAACTTATCATAAATCTTAACATCATCTCCAACCAATTATATCTTCCATGGGCTCCAGTTGATATTTATCTTTTTACAGATATTTTTACTTAGGTAGATCCCACTAAACTCAGAAACAATTTCATATCCCTCATTAGCACAACCTTTCTCTTTTATCATAGATGCGATCAACCTTGGATAAAATAAAGAATTGGCTGTGTAGGAAGGTTGGATATTTTCATTTATGTGCACAGTAAGGAATCTACTTATATTTTCCTTATCCCCTTTTCTCAATAGATAAACCAAGTAGACATCTTGATACTTCATAGAGGAAATGTCCCATTTCTTTGGATAGATCTGATACTGAATAAACTTGAACAACATCCTACATTTTCCACTTAACTCTATAGGAATGGGTATCATGTGCTCATCATTATTAATAAGCTCCTTCAGAGCTGTCTCCAAGAAACAAACACCACTCTAAGGTGGATAAATACCCTAATAATCAACTAACACACCTCATGAGGGATTATAAGACATTGAATCGATTGTTGTGACGAAAATGAAATTATTTTTCCTTTAACTATAGATATAATCCCCAAAATGTCACATAATTCATATAGGAACTCCACATTTATATAAAACTCATGAACTAGTATCAGGTAGAAGGATCCTTCATTATTTTAGAACCACTCAAGCCATCGAAAATCTGGATGTACCGTTAGAAGAATGACTTTCATTCCAACATCCATTCTTCAAGTACTATTTTTCTGGAGTTACTACATGGTTCTCTAGAGCATGATTCACTGGTCCATAATAATTGTTAAATTAACCATTCTGTTTCTTAGTTTCACAAGACTCACCACCATCAAGATCCCACATCACAAGAACCATTCCAACAGTTCAGTTAGAATTTCATAAGGTTAACAGTCGGGGGTAGAGAGAGCTACAACCATGTGTGTGTATGAAAAAGGAGTATAGTGGATCGATTAAAATTTATACCACATAGGGATTTTCAAATCAAAAAACATGAAATCATGAAACAGGTTCAACAAAATCAATTAAACAGTTCCATTTTGGTAAAAAAAAACTAATAAAAATAGGGAGTCATTAGTGTTGGCATGAAATATTTTTCATAACACTAACATTTTTGGATTGGTAAAGTGTTAGTGTAGGCATGAGAGGGTATTGAAATAACAATGTATCAGTGTCGGCATGAAAAGTGTGTTCGAATGACATAGTTACATTGTCAACATGACAATTGTTGCGGAATGACATAGTTATCAGTGTTGGCATGGCAACTATGACAGTATGACAAAGGTGTCGGTGTCAGCATGACATTTTCATCTTCACACTTTTAGTATGTTATTGGGGCTATCTGTTTTACTTTTCTAGTTTTGGTATGACAAATTCACTTAAAATTATCAACATAATAGCAACATAACGTATTATAGATTGATCATTCCAACTCATGTCTGATGTAGTTCATTATTTCAGTGTTCAATGTATTAGTGTAAATTTCAGAAAGCTAATGTTCAGTCCCAATGAAATATAATGTTATATCAACTTTTTGATAATGGTCCCTCAATAATTGATTCCATATACCAATGTGTTTTTTCCTAGAATGTCAAATAGGATTCATAGAAATATTAATAGTACATTCATTATCACAATTTATCGGGACATGTCTGAATTGATATCCATAATATAGTAATGTGTGTTTCATCAACCAAATTTGTTCACAAAAACTACCAGCAACAATGTATTCATCTTTGAAATAAGACTGCGCAACAATTTTTTTCATACTACACCATGAAACTAGAGACTTGCCCAAAATGTGACATGTTCCAGAGGTGATTTTTCTATCTTACATACAACCTCCAAAATCATCATCTTAATAACTCACCAAATAAAAAGGATTTTTGTTAGGATAGAAGAAAACGAAGTTGGTAGTATGTTTGAGGTATTTGAGAATTCTTTTAACAGTAAAGAGGATATTATATTGGGTTTTCTTGAAAAAATGAACACATTCACAAACCAAACATAATATCTATCTTACTAGAAGTTTAGTAGAGTAAACATCAATCATTCCACTATAAGTGGTTTGATCAAAAAATTTACTATTTTCATCAAGGTCTAACTTACAAGTGGTACTCATGGGAGTGTCACTACTCTTAGTGCTATCAGAAACAAATATTTTTAAAAGATCCTTAGTATATTTATATTGATTTAAAACAATTCTTTTATCATTTTAAAATATTTGAAATCCAAGAAAGTATTTGTGTTCACCCATTAAACTTATTTCAAATTCACTTTTCATCATCATTGAAAAATCAACTCATAAAAAATTTTAATAAGATACAAATATAATATCATCTAAATAAATTTTTACTACTAGAAAATCATGGGAAATTATTTTTATAAATACATTAGGTTTATCTATACCTTTTAAAAATCCTTTAGAAATAATAAAAGTGTTGAGCTTATCATACCAAGCTCTTTGATCATTCTTGTAACCATATAAAGATTTTTCTAATTCAAAAAAATTATTTTTAAAATTAGGGTTTATAAAACAGGGGTTTGTTCAACGAAACATCCTCAACTATATAACCATTTAAGAAATCACTCATGACATTTATTTGATAATGTTTTATATCTAGATATGGTGTATTGGAAATTAGGATTATAATGGCCTCATATCTTGCTACTACTGAAAAGGTTTCCTCATTGTCAATTCCTTCTTCTTGACTATATCTTTGTGAAAAAAAATCATTCTTTGTTTCTAACTATGTTACCAGATTAATCTATGTTATTCCTAAACACCCATTTAATTCCAATATTGAAGGTGTCTTTGGTTTTATATACATCATTCCAGACATTGTTGCTTTCAAACTAAATTAACTATTCATGCATAGTCATCACCCAAAATTCATCACTGTTAGAATCATTTATTTTATTATGTTCATGTTGTGACATAAAAGCGTGATGTTCAACTGGATTTCTATGAGAATCTCTAGTCTAATATCCTTTATCTAAATCTCCTACAATAGAATCTAAGGTATGGTTCTTGAGAGTTTTGATAGGTCTAGAAAATGAAGGGCTGGTAATATTAGGTTCTTCAACAGGTTCAGTTACAACATGACTAGAATCTAGAGAATTTCCAGAACTCCAAATTTTTAAACATTTGATCACAAGATGGTGAGAAGATTTAGTGTTGATGTTGACATTTAACATATGATCCCTAGGATCTTCTACCGAGGTTTTTGAATCATGTGGATTTGTCTTATCGAACTTAACATGTACATATTCATACAAACAATTGGTTCTCTTTTTAAATACTCTATGGGTTTTACAAGAAATTTGATAACCAATGAAAATTAATTCTTCACCCTTGGAGGTGAACATTTCTAGATTATCCTTAGTGTTATCAATATTGGCTTTGGAGCCAAAAACATCGATGTTGTTAAACATGGGTTTTCTGTTGTTCCAAAACTTATTGGGAATAATTTTAAGGATAAGTCTAATCATGACTCTATTTATTATATTGAATACTATATTGACATATTCTCAACAAAGTATATAGTTAGGTCATACTCACTAATAATGGTACTAGAAATGTTTTTTAGGGTTCTATTTCATCTTTCTACAACTCCATTTTGATGCGGTGTCTTAGGTACAGAGAATGAGAGGGTACGACCTAGACATTGGTTCCATGCTTATGCATCCTTTCACGGGACTGATTGCCGAGTACTCATGCTTGTTGGGGGCCTAAACATGATTTAGCAGCTAGGGTGAAGTAGGACATGGTTTTTTAGATCATCAGTGTTGTTACTTTGGTTATTGTAATGGACTCAGGCATTCTCACTTTTGCATTAAATGTTATTTGATAATAATATAAAAAATAATTTTCAGTCAGTCCTAGGTGCAGAGAAGTTATGACTATATCCATTTCTTGAGAAAAATAATTCAATCTATTGGTTCTTAAACTAACATCCATGTTCAAATCATAGGGTTTTAATTTTATGACAACTGATATTTTTTATAGTCCTAGAACACATGTTGAAATGATAGAAATATTCAATTTTATGAGCCAAGGCGAAGTTCGGAGTATATTAAGAATAATCATCTACAAGAACCTAGACACAGTACTTCCCAATTAGGCATGAAACTCAAGATGGTCAAAAAAAGTCTTTGTGAACCAACTAGAGAGTTTGATTGTTTGAAACTTATTTCTTTGGAATGAGATAGATTATTTGTAGTTTAACCATTTGACAAGGATTGTAGACTTTGTCATTTAGAAACTCAAGTTTAGATAGATCCTGGACTAAGCCATTTATATTAAGATTTCTAAGTGCGTGTACATTTCAGTTTCCTAGTATAATATGTGAAAACAATGATTGGTTGTGAAAATCACTCATAAAAGAAACATTTGGAGAAATTAAAGAATCTATGTTAACAACATTAATATTTTCATTTCTAAGAGAAAATAATACTAATTTTTTTTAGATTTAAAAACATTGTAGGAATCATTATAAATTTAAGATTAAAACCATATTCACATAATTGAGAGATACTAATTAAATTTAATTTTAATCTATCATCTAAAAAGTAGTTTAGTAATTCGAACTGAGTTAGAGTTTTCAATCTGGTCAAGGACAACGATTTTTTTCATTGTCACCAATTGTGACATGACCACCACCAATATTTATCAAGTTCATAAATAATTAATAATATCCTATCATATTTCTTTAAAATCTATTTACGAAGTACCATAATCATTTATATTAGCTCTTAAAATAGTTTTCCAACAAATGTAGACAATGTAAGAAACTCTTTTGATACCCATATTGTATTTTCTTCAATAAAATTATTATTAAGAGATTTGGGATCCCAAATTTGATTCATTTGTTTCTTATAATCATTATGTAAAGTCTTTGAAAAGAAACTCTATTTGGTCTAAAAAACATGGAATAGTATAAGATGTTTCATAGCTGTAAACTATAGAGTACTTTTTAGAACTGAACATTAAAATAGATTTTCTATATTTTGAAAAAAATGTGTTTTTTTCATATTACTCTTACCTGGATAGTATCCTATTCCAGTAGTGTACATAGGAGTTACTTTTTTACCATGAATTTGATCTAAAATTTCTTTTCCATTTTTAATTATCTTTGGATTCTTTTAAAATTGCTCATTTGAAAATTTAAGGCAACTATTCTCTTTAAGAAGTTGAGATTTTTTTCTACAAAATGTTCACATTCAATAGTGGTAGTGAAAACATGTTGTTTTTAATGATTTTTATTTATCTTTTAATTAATTAAAAGATTATTCTATCATTTAAAAATATTCAAACATTTTTTCATTTTTCATTTTTTTCATAATCACTTTCATCTCCAAAATAATAGTAATTATATTCATGAGAATTTATTGTTACCTAAAATGTGTTTTTCATAAAATACATATTTTCATTATTACTTCTTTTCATCGTGATAGGATTCTGTGTCACTTGTTCTATCCACATAAGTACTCCATGTTTCCTTCAAGGACTTTTTACACTTTCTATCCATATCATCATTCTTTTTTTGTACTTTATCTTGTGAAATTCATCATTTACATATCCTTTTCTCTTACATTCATAACATATTATTTCATTAAAAGTATCACCATTCTTCCAATCCTTTTTCCAATGGATCTTTTGATCAAACATAACTTTATAATTGGGATTTCTAAATAATTTATTTGTTATTTAAATGTTCTTAATCCTTAAGGATATTTGTGACATCTATTCATTACTATCTTCTGATTATTTTTAATCACATGAACATTTGGTAACATCATTAACATTGTTCTTTTCTGGGAGGAAGTATATTTGAATGAAACATAATTTCTTTTGGGTTCATCATCCTCTTATTTTTTGACTTTTAGTTCTTACTCATATATCATCAAATTGACTATTAGATCTTCTTCTGGAAACTTGTTGTTGTTATAGGATTCTCTAATTGATAGAGAAGTTTCTCTCTGTCGATCTGGTAGTTATATGACTGTTCTCACGATCTGATCCTTGTTTGTAACATCCCTTCCCAAAGAGATCACAATATTAAAAATTTTATTAAACATGTGATACATGTCAAAATTAGGCTCATTTGGATCCATTTTAATGTTATCATATTTAATAGTATATGTGTCAAGTCTCATTTCCATAACACTTACGGTTCCTTCATGTTAAATAGATAGTGTGTCCCAAATTTCATGGGCTATTTTACATGAAGAAATTATATTAAACTCTTCAACCACAAAACAATAGTATATAGAATTCATGGATTTTAAATTATTGTTGTAGGAATCCTTAGTTGGGTCATCCCATGTATTCCTTCAATTAGGAGGAATATTATATTCATCTATAATTGAAGACCAAATATCAAACTCAAACTTTTAAGTGCTGTTTCATTCTAATTTTCCATTGTGAATAATTTGTTCCTTTGAAGAATGATGTTCTATTGTTAGATACACCTTACAATATATTATCCATGATAAATAAATAAGACATCAAAGAACTAGGAATTTATATCTAACAAAAATTTAAATATATGTAAAATACAAATTAATTCACAGTTGAAAAATATTTTAAAACATATTTAATATTTTGAATATAGAAAACTTTAAATTTTCCTCTTATAAGAAATGTTGGTGAGAGTATGACACTTAATAGGGGTGAACCGAGTTCCTATAAAAATTTCAGTTAACAAGTTTACTTAAAAGATTCCAACAATTTAATGTAAAATAGGATGGGTAACCAGGGTAGCTAAATTATAATAGCTTGACTATTACAACAGTTTTTCATAAGATTGATTAATTACCAGTTATGAGAATAGGATATAATGATACAAATTTTTAAAGTACTCTAACAATGAAAATATTTATAATTACTATCCAAGACTATCTATGAAAGAAAAATTTAGTTTTTTAAAATTTGAGTTGAAAGAGATAAAGACTAAAAGGAAAAACATAGTGGATAAAAACTAGAGGGTCATTCTCAGGAAGAGAATTTTTCCTATCCACTTTGTGATAACCTCCTACCAAGAAATCTATAATGAAAAATATATTGATCTAGATCCTAGATCATGATTAACACAATAGTACACAAAATATCTAGGTCACAAGACCTCTACCAGAGTTCTATGTGGGAACAAAAATTCAACTAGGTCACACTAGACCTTTTCCTCATTTCTACCAAGGATAAACTATTGTAGGAAGACAGTTGTGTGAGTATATCTAGTATCCTTGAGTTTAGTGGAGGAGATAGTTTGTGTTTTTAGTAATAACACAAACACTGCTCTAAAGATTAGTAAAATAGTACAAACATAGAATAATATATTATGAAAGGGATTATAGATTCTCTAAGTGTTATCCAATTCATCTCTGGACTCATTGAAGTATCAGAGATGAAGCTTGAGTCCTCTTCTGGATACAGATACTGAAAACAGAGTGTCGTGAAGCAATGTGTACTATCTTCCAGGAGGGTGATATGTTATCCTTTTATTTAGTTAGATGTTTCAGAGATTATGGAACTATTATAAACATCTTTTCTTTGGTTTGTAGAATTCATGAATGAATAATTAACTAGGTGTTCTTATTTTTTATGTTTTTTTTCTCTTGATGGATTTTCATATCTCTCTGTGTATGTGTGTCTATGTGTTCCTTTTCTTTCATATTATCTTCTTTGTATATATTCTTACACCCCAAAAATATGAATCTTTTAAGGTAGATGATTTACCACGTTCTTCTGAAATCCTCATTCCAGATGTCTGTAAAAAACAATAAATTAATCTGTTGCATTAAATCAATCAAAATTTGATCATTAGATGTAATTTTAAATAAATGGAATTATAAGCAGCATATCGGTGAGTCTTCTATCTGTATCTCCTTCTATCAGTGAATCATTCCACCAGTCTGTAATTATATTGGTCATTCCATGCATCAGTGACTTATTGAATCGGTGAATCATTTTAACTATCAGTGAGTCATTGCATTACTAACACCATTCTTAGGTAGGTCATTTGAAATTATGTGAGTTAATCAGAATCGGTAGGTCATCTGAATCGGTTGGTTGTTAGCATCGGTAGGTCATATGTCGGTGACTCGTTTGAACTATCATCATCTCATCTCTTCTATTGGTGTCCGTCTGTGATACTTAGAAAATATTTTTTTCTTAGACTGTCTTACAAGATGAATATTAATATAGATTACTAAATTTATATGAAATCATAGATAAAAATAATTTCACATTTTGAATCATAAATAATCATAATTGAAATTTTTATACATTATTAAAATGAATTGAAATGATTTGAGATTTTTAAAACTATTAATACAAGAGAGGGTGAAAAGCAGTCTCCTTCGGGCAAAAAAACCCCATTATCGGCCATGGAACGAACCACTTCCACTGTACCCCAAAACCATTAAGTGGTATCTAAACATTCACATGTTAATTTATAATTATTTCTTATTTATTTATTGACATATGAATTGTTTTTTGTTCTTAAATTGTAGTTTTTCATTATTAATATAAAAATCATGAAAAAAATGATTTTTTAGATTCATATGAACATGAAAATGTATAAAAATAAAATTAACACTAAATATCCCATCCAATGATAACAAATATTCTTCTCACTTTACGTTAATAAAATATAAGCAACTGAAATGTACAAGTCAGCTATCCTTTGTAAGATGAACATGTGTTAACCACATAAATTATTAAATATCATGTTATATAATATTATGTGGAATAATTAGATGAAAATTAATAACTTATAGTTTTAATGTGCTTTGAAAGTGTATACATAAATTTTATTTGAATTATAATCTATGTAACAACGTATGGGTTGACCCTACGAGAATTGCAGAAGTTGTGTGCACAATGTATGTAACATATAATAAATACACACTATGTACTGAATGATATATGATAATCATGGTACAAATTTTGTACATGGTGTCTAGTTATAATACATTTCATGTAACACCTAAATTCCAACATTTAATGAACAATGAATCCCAAGGTGTATTGTGTAGGTGATTAAATAATGAAGTACAAAGCACATAACTAGATGTACATGAAATGTAACTCATACCCACCCACGAGGAGTGAACGATACGTTAGGTTGAAATATGTGACTCAAATACATAAAATAAAAATAAATCATTGAATTAACAATGATCTACATGATGTGTAACTAGTTTACATGTCGTTTGAAAGGGGTTTCTCAATATTTATAAGAATAGTGATTTTCAATGTGTCTGGTGTAATTAAAATGAAAAAATTAATTATTTTACACATAATTATAGAACTAAATAATTTTTTATTTTTATCACAAACATTGTTTAATGCTTTTAAATCACTTGTGATATATATCATGTTTATTAGTTTCATTCCTTATTGTTATACATGTTGTGTTCACATCATTGGTTGACCTACAAAACAAAATTCCATGTATTATATTGACACACCATGTTAGCATACATGTCATGTATATAAATCATACATAATAAGAATAATGTAGAGCTTAGTCATATTTCATGAATGTTACATTACATATCATATATAGAAAATGAGTACACATAATTTATTCTCCAATTAATATTATATAAAATTCCAGGCAGAATTTAAGACTAACCAAATGGGTGCATGTCATGGTCCATATTAGAACACAATGTGATTGAATAAATAATAAATATAATTTTATTATTTAATTTATTTTATATTTTATTTCATTAGAATCTATTTGAATTTTTAGATATAAAATTAACATAAATAGATGAATAAATTAGTATAATATATAATTTATTAAATTCAAAAAATTATTTATATAATTAAAAAAATGAAATGAATGCTAGGTAGTTTTATATTTTTATACATTTCATGAATGAATGATTTTGAGCTTTACCTACTAATTTATGTGTTATTTTTTAATTTAATTATTATTAATTTTTTTAAAATAATAATTTTTAAATTTCCATTGATGCTCTGTGAATCCTCTCATCCTCTTTACTGTGTATGATTCTTTGTGTCCATGGTTTCTTTTATATGAAACCATACACCTAGTTCCCCTCACCAATCTTTGGGTAAACATAAATAATATAAGTACGCCCCATGTGAGCGGAGGTGGTTCAATATGGAGTAATGGTGAAACCAACCATGTTGATAATAAGGGTAGAGGTTGAATGATTCCACATAAACTAAGACCAACCACGAAATAAAACCTTATTTTATTATTTGTAGAAAATGCATTGTAATATGACCTCAACAGAATCTCGGTATCAATATTAGAGAAGTAATTTGTTCCCAAAACATGAATTTTATAGAGTTACATAAGAACTTTTACATCATAATGAACCCTAAAGTGTAAATTTTATGTGTTAGAGTACCCAACTATAGAGAAATGTCCTTCAAATGTGTCTAGTGAGTAGGATCATGTTGTCTTGTAGAAATATATATATGATTAATTAGATTTATAATTTTATCATCTATATCTAGTGAGATATGAATACATAAGGAGGATATGGATGTACATATCTAATTATCCCGTATATATGATCCTAATTAGGAAAAACTAGTCAGGAGAGCTGAAATATCACTAAAAACATTGCATATAAAATAATAGAGAAGTATTATCAGCCACACCTTAGGAACTCAAAATGATTATCTATGTTGTTTATTTGCATATTTTTTATTTTATGTTACCAAATGGGTTGTGATTCTTTCTCACGATTTCCTCAATACCTATGTTTTTATCAATAAATATTTTAAATTATAATATTAAAAATGTTAAAAATTATCTTTCAAATATTATTACAAAAATTCCTTCAAATGAAAAAGATATTGCGCATGAAAAAACATCAATCCATATAGTGAGGAAAATGAAACAAAAGGATAAGGAACCTATGAATACTTTTAAATATATGGTTTCATCTCATTGTATTAATATGAAGATGAAAATATATATTAAGGATAAGGAATGATATTTAGCATGTTTTACATGTGGAAAAAAGGGTCACTAGATGAAGAATTTTACCTTAGTGAAGACACACATATATTTTTTAGTTTTATTTGTCCTAACATTTAACCTCTTCATTTATACTAACTAGGTTTTAGATAAATCTTATGGTCCATAAATTTGTATCCAAATAATGGAACCATATAGATTCATGAAGGTAGAAAGAGGAGAGAAAGATCATCGAACCGCCAGTGGGGCAATACTAGCTTCACTTGATATAAGATACTACTGACATACATTATATAAAAGGATTCTTAAATTATTGAAGAATTATTATTATATTCATAGTTTTACTAGGAAAACAATATTCATGTCCATTTTTGACATAGATTAATTTGTATTAATGATTGTAAATAAAGATTCTTCTTTTATAAAAATAACTTATTACGATATAAAACATATTTATAATGTTATTTATGTACTAGAAAAAAAACAAAGTGGTATAAATTGATAATGAATTAATTTCAAATGAATCATATCACACCCAACCATGTTATTGTAGGCTTTTTCTCATAAATAATAATTTATTGACATATGCTATTTCAATATGGGTATTTATATTATTATGTATAAAAATAATTTTTTATTTTTCAAGGAAATATGGGAAAACCTCTCTTTGGTGGAAATGGTGAAAAGGCCATAAATATTCTCGAATTAGAGAACAAATATGTGTTTTTACCTTCTCTATTTAAAGTTATAGGTTCATATTCTAACTTTATTACATCAACTGATCACTTTAGTAGATATGGGTATGTATATTTGATTATGTATAAATCTATTTCTTTGGAGAAATTTATATAATTAAATAATTAATTTGAGACTCATCCCAGAATGGATATAAAGAATGTCTACTCAATTAGAGGTATAGAATGTCATTGAGAATATTTCATCAATTATTGTTGGGATTTTTAGATTTTATCTAAACACACTCCTACTAATATACCATAGTAGAATGGTTTCAGTTAGTGGAGGAAAAAACCCATTTTATACATGGTTATATTAATTATATGTTATAAATAAATTTCATTATCCTTTAAAGAATATGCATTTCAGAAAAAAACATACAAACAAAAAAATTCTAATTAATTATGTAAATAAAATCTCAGATGTGTTATATTTTGGTCGAAATTTGTTGTTTTCAAATTTACATGTATGAGGATGAAAATAATTTTTATGGCCATCTAGGGGATAAAATGCATCCAAGTAGATAAGTGTGTCTTTATATGATATCTTGAATAAATAAGGGGGTTTATTTATAAGAACCCTTATAAATAATTTTAATTTGGGAAATAAATACCATATTCCACTAGAGGGATAACATCTATAAAATATATTTTGACAGAAATAAAAACATCAAGGAAGAAATCTCTCAAGATATATAATATTTATAATTGGAACAAATTCTAGAAGTCCCCTTGAAATATGTTTTTATAAAGACACGATTACATGATGTGGGCACCGTAGTGGTTAGATGACAAGAGTGATACTGTTTATTTGTCATTGAGGAAAATGGATTATTATAAGTCGATAATGATAAAACTATATCATATAATAAAGAAATTAGTGGCTCATAATTCAAAAGATGGTAAGAATCCATGAATTATAAAATTTATTTAACATATTAGAACCATGTTTATGTTCTGGTACATCCTCCAATAGATTTAAAACATGTTAGATCTAAAAGCGTATAAATTCATAAAAAAACCTTTTAATTAGTGTCTGTAATGAAATACATTATAATTATATTTATATAATAACATATAATGATAATGATTTTTGTAAAATGGATTTCAAGATGGCTTTAATGAATGGAAACTGTATGGAATATGTATATATGACATATCCAGTTGGTTTTGTGACTATAAATGATACCAATAAGTTTTAAAAAATATAGTGATCCATTTATAGACTAAAGAAAACATCAAGATTATAGAACATTTTCTATGAATCTATAATGGAATTTGGATTCATAATGAATCAATGTGACCCCTTTATCAATAAGTTGTTTAGTTGGATTTTGTTTTTTTCTTCGTAATATATTCTATTGATATATTACTAACAGAATATGGGGAACCAGTCATATAGTCAGATAATAAATTATTGAACAAATTCTCTCAATGAATGTTTTCGGTGAACCAACCTTCATTCTAGAGATCATGATCATCCATGAAATATCTAAGAGTATACTTGAAAAAAGTCATTGTATATAAATTTATGTGATATTGAAGAGATTGGGTATGGAATAGTCCATGAAGGGATTTATTTCAATGTCACATGGTATATAACTCTTCAATAAATTATCTCCAAAAATAGAAGAGGAAAGGGATATGATCTGTTGGGTTCCTTATGCTTTTATGATGGGTGTAATCATGTAGGACACACTATATACAAGTCTTGTTGTTTAAAACAGACTGGGAATCATATGAAGATATCAAATAGTCCATGGAGACTATCAATGCACCAATATAAAGATTATTTCGAAGTATATAAGGTTTACTAAGGATATGTTGATGGTTTATAGAGGACATAAGGAACTAGTCATCAATGGATACATTGATTCCATTATCAATACAAATTAAAAATATCACAAATCATAGTCTCTATTTTTATATTCCCTTAATTGATAATC
This sequence comes from Viscum album, assembly GCA_963277665.1. Lineage (NCBI taxonomy): Eukaryota > Viridiplantae > Streptophyta > Magnoliopsida > Santalales > Viscaceae > Viscum > Viscum album. Next base: position 2,011,760,657 of record OY728122.1, on the reverse strand, counting down.
AATGAGGTGAAAAATCATAAAAATCCAATTATAACCAATTTTACAACAATGTTCAGGTATATTTGGAATTCTGATATACCTAAAGGAGTTTTGTGGAATCCATGAGATTAATGATGTGCATATAAGTTACAACAGTATTACATTATATTCTGATAATAATACCATGGGGGTCCTCACTATGGATCCATGGGAACATTAATTGATAAAAATTATATTTTAAAAGAATCACATTTTGAAGAATTTTTCTCAAATAGGTGTGGTCATATTAATTAGATTTTCCATGAAGGATAATTTTTTAGAGTAATTGACTTAATTCTAATATAAAAACAATCATTTACATAATGTGAGACCTAGAAGTTGAAAAGTTATTAAAATATTCCTCTATAGTTAGTGGGAATCTATTGGAGTTAGTTCCATACTACTAACTAAATTGTTAATTTGATTACCATTTTATTCAAATTCATGAATATTAACAAATATATTATCATATAATGAGATTTATTATTCTTATCATTAATTTGATACTATTTATACAATATCATTCATAACCAATGATCTTAAAACATTTCTACTGTGATTAGAACCTTATATTCAATGAAAATATTTTCAAATATGTGTTCTATAGTACGATTAAATCTATATAATAATAAATATATGAGGCAAGGGTATCAGGTAAAAACATCTCATAATACATTGAGACTACTTCATATAATGTTCACACATGGTAATATCTCAGAGAAAATGATATGGGAAAAGAACCACAAATTTGAATTTCAGATATTTTATTTGACAATGGATATTACATTATATTGAGGTGTGTATTGGTCCTTGAATATCATACTAGTGTTAATTTTAATCATGGATCCGATAATTTTATGTATTTGAAAGAAACTGACATGTTATTAGAGAGAAGTATGATACATTGGGTTTATTATTAGTGATAATATATTTATAAATAATAAAGGATAGGATTTAGCCATTAAATTTTAGTATAAGTAGTTATCTCATGCCCTTTGATTGGAAAAGAACTGTCTAATTAAGCCTATGTGCAATGAGGTTTTATAATGGAGTTCATTTAAGCATTGTTAAAGAATTAAATATCAAGCATATATATTGATGACACATGTAATAAATCATACATGATGACATATCATGATAAATGGATTATAATACATTGTGAATTTCCATTTGAGGTTATTGTCATTTTTAAATTAACATCATTATCTATGGGTTACTTGATGTGTTTTGAAACATTGATAGTGGAAAATCTTATTGTTCACCTAATTCCCTTGAGAAATAGGATAATAAGATCACACTACGTATAACTAGAAACTCGGTTATATTCATTTTAAATTAAATTTTAGAATTAGAGTTACTCTCAAGTACACGGAATACTAATTTTTCAAGTTTTGTTGATCACTTATATTCAGTGATTATTTGTTTAAATAAAATATATTCATGTAAAAAATTTAATAATCATATATTCTCAAATTAATAAAAATAAGAATTATTTATTAAATGATTAATATAGTTGCATTATTTTATTTAACTATATAGTTATTTTTCATGGTTCGATAAATGATGAGGAGGATTGATGGGCCAGGTGAAGGGACTTAAAGAAAATATATACTTAATTTAATTTAATTTAAGTAAATATTAATTTATTTGTGAAATTGAATTCAAATATCAATGAGTTTATTTAATTACATGGATATAATAATGATGATGATATTTATATTAGAAATATGTTATAGTTGACATAACATATTTTTTAGAGACTACCTTTAATAACTAATTATCTAACATATATATTTATCTTGAATTATATCATTTCTAGTGTTAATGATATGTTTTCTTAGAAATATTATCCATGTAGAATTCTCCCAATCCCTAGAGAGAACATTCTCATGAAAATTCTCATGAACAAAGAGGATAAATACTCCTCCACCATATAATGATTTTGAGAAATAGATAGAATCATTCAAGAACATAAGGGATTCTTTTAATGATAAATGGAAAACAATAATAGTGATTTTGTTCTTCTATGATAGAAATCAGAGATCTAAGGAAAATGTTTAAAGGTTTATAGAGCACATGTTGATAATACTAGATAGAATCCACCCTATAATCCTTTATCATAACAATAGCGTGATATGAGTGGACATCATATTTGGAAATGAGTGAATAATTAAAGTGAAGTTTATTATTTTTAAATAAAATAAATATAATTTTTTTGTTAAAATATATTCTTTTTGAATCTTATTGGGCTGTGTTTCCAATGTTTATAAATTTTTTCCCAATTACTGAATATCCCTTGGTGAGAATAGACCAAACAACTTTTTTATATCCATAATACTTAACTTTAGGAATGGAAACCATTGAACATACATTATTATATCTTGTGGAAACCATCTCTAACAAATACGTAGCTTAAAACCTAGAATTCTCCAAGCCTCTCAAAATCCAGAGGTGTGACTGGGGTATTTAATGACCTATCCTGATATCATTTGCGTAATATAGTCATTATCATTACATATTTAATATGTTTAAAGGTAGTATTGATCCCTTCATCATGCCAAATAAGGGTTTTAATCTTATGGGTATATTAGAGGTTATCTTTGTCAAGTATATCATTTTTGTCTTTGAGGAAGGTTTATTCTTTATCCCTATCCTCTTTATCCCATTGAACCTGAGTGAAAACCGCATCATTAGGAAAATTTATTAAAAATTATAAGAATCCACCGTTAACTATAATAATATTGTATATTTAAGTCTTCTAAAGTTTGTATTATTCGTGAAGTGTAACCTTAAAAAATTAGAGTGGTCAAAGGTAGGTCATTATGACCAATCTAAAAAACAATTTGAACATTATGTATGGAATGGAAATATATAGATCGTTAAGGGTTTTATTTAGGAAAACATCATAATTACTCAATGAGAAGATGATAGGAAACCTAATCCAAATTATGTGGTTAAATGATATTGATATAAATTATAAGGTCTTTGAGGATCGCCTTTATTAAAGTATTTTTTTCCTCTATAAAATTGAATTTTTCTTCTAATCACTATCTTTGGTATTATACCTCATTATTTAATTGGAACATGTAAAAGGATATTGGGGTTATAAAGAGGCATAAAAACCACGTTTTAAGGAATTAATGGTTCAATTCTATATTATTTATAGAAGAAAAGGAATGATTAAATATTTTGATAGTGATAAAATAAATATAATTGGGCTTCATAGGTCCACAATTAGGGAAACTGAAAGAGATATTAAAAAAATCTAAAGAAAAAATTAGTGGGGAATGAAGATATCTATCTTGATATAGAGATATGTTATATAATGGAAAATTAGTTTTAATATATTTTAAATTTGTTTAATAGAATCTAAGTGGCTATATTTCACCAATAATTCAAGCTTCTCAAATAGTTGAATAGAAAAGAGTTTAAGGGAAACCTAGACAAGGACCACCCGATATTAAAAACTAAGATGAAAATGTATTGAAAACTTAAATTCTCTTAATAGGAGTTATGGTTATTGAAAATCATTATTGTTAAAATATAATAATTATAATATTCCAATTTATATATATAAATAAGAATAACATGTTTTTATTAAAATAAATCAATAATAAAATCTAAAAAAACACAATATTAAATTTGAGGCACATTATCTCCTCCATGTATTTCATTGAAACATAATCCTAGAAAACATCAATAATGAACATACTTATTAATAAAAATATATAGTCAAATTTAAGAGAGAATACCTCCTCCTTGGTGAATGATATAAAATAAAGAACTTGTTTTAAAGGGAACACGTAAGAAAAAAATAGAATTATGAGTTTCTAATGATAAACATGCACAGATAAATGAGATCATATATAGTGTCATGAACTATTGGGTGAGAGAAACATTATACTCTAGAAATATATTTTGTTAATGGAGTTTTCTCAACTATAGTTTTCCTAATCTCATGTCATTCATACGATGATACAAGAGTGGGATGAGACAGATCTACCCATCCTTGTTTATTTTCTTTGTGTTATATATATATTATTATTTTTCTTATATTCATTATATTTTTCATTAGTGAAACCATATATCTTAAATCTCATCGATTTAAAATTTGGTTTATGAAAATTTTGTGAACACATATTTTCTATATAAAAAATATAACATATATATAAAAGTAAACTTTTAAAAAAAACATGTGTTTAATTTAATGAAAATATGTGAATAAAAATACGTGTAAAAACATTATTTTTATTAATAAAATTAAATTTAAAAATAATAATAATAATTGTTGGATTAAAATAACAATGGAACTCATGTTTTCTCATTAATAATTAATGAAATATTTAATGATTCAAGAAAATAAATTAAATTTCATTAAATATAATTAAAACAACAAAAATAATAACTTCTTTATTTTATTTTAAAATAATACTAAATATTTTAAAAAATATATTTGTAATAATAATAATAATAATTTTAGTAGTAATAATAAAAAATAACACATGGTTTGTCAACTATTTTAAAATAAATCATAAAATAATTTATGAAAAACGTGTTTTATTAGATTTTTTTAGAAAATGATAATGCAATAGAACAAGTTATATAAAATATTTTCAAATAAATGTATATTTAAAATATTTATGACAAAATAATTTAAGTAAAAAAGGTATATATGACATAACATGTCATATCTCATGAAAACGAAAAATATATTTTGTACACGTTATGCAAGATCCATAAAAAAGTATTTTCATTAAGTAATTTGTATATAATATTTATCATGTTGGAAAATAGGATTTATAAACTAATAAAAAATTAAATGTGACCTTTGGTTATTACATTTTTATTTTTTAAATAATAATAAATTTATATTATATATAGAAAATAAAAATATCTAAAAAATGACAACGATAATGATAAAAAACATTTAATGAATAAATATTTTATATCTATAATTAAAATAAAAATATAAATAATGAAAACCCAAATAATTTATTCTTCTCATCATTATCATAAAAAAATATTTTCAAAATTAAAAAATGAAATACTATTGATGAAGAAACACAATTGATGCATTGAAAGTGTTCACCTATCAACAATTTGATAACGAATGTATTGTTATAGTGTGTATAAAACTACTCGTGTTGAATCCTCAGTTATGGTAGTAGTGATTTAGGGTTGATTTTTTTGTTATATTTAAAAGGGGGAGGATGTATGAAAATATTTAAAAAAAATTAATGCAGAGATTTAATTGATAATATTTAATAAAATTAGGGTGAATGAAAAAGTATTGTTATTAATAAATTAATTTCCAAAATATTAAACTGTTATTTTCAAATTGACATTCACAACACGATATTCCCATGTTCTGTTTTCCATTATGTTTTACATATAATAGAATAATTAAATTTATATTCCATTAAATTACACACGGTATTGATAAATGGCCCAATATTTTATGATTTATTATATTCATGGATTTCCAATAATCCTTAATACCCTTATATCCATCATATATTTTAATAATGTATAACACATTATATGTAGAAACAAAACATAAATTTGACAATCATTATGTGTGGTTTCCCTCAATCAATCCCACATCATTAACCTAAAACACACCCATAAGGGATATTTAATCATTTTTAGATTTGATGAATAAATTGGTTAGAGATGTTTATGAAAGAGAATAAAATAGTGTAAAATAAGGGGTCATGAGAATGGTTACATGAATATTATCCATGCAGGAAAATTGAATTGAAAGTTAACAAATATGGAATGGAATCAAAAGGTAATGGGGAGATATGTAACATCTAAACTAAAACTATTATGGAAGAAAAAAGTGAAAATAAATTGGAAGAACGTGAATGAAATATTATTTAGAAGAAAATTTTCATTATATATAGATGAAATTAAAATGACTTAATGTATATTATAAGGTACAAAATGAAAAATAACATAAAAATAAATATTGAGGATATGTATCGCTTCTCAAAAAATTAGTATGTATTGTCCTCCATTTCCATAAAATTGGTACTGTTAATGTATAATCACTTATATGGGGATTATGTTCTATCCTCTTCTAATAGAAAATTTATCATCAGTTTATTATCGTATGGGGGATTATTTTTTATATAAATATATATCCTTTGATTATACCACATGTTTAACCATATAGAAGACTAATTTTTCCTCTATATTCATATATAAATTTGGGAGTCTTTGAATTATCCAATTTTTTCCAAAATATCAGGATAATCGATGTTAGAATGTGCATGTTAATATCTTCATAGTGACGTGGTATTCAATTTGACATGTAGGGTTCATCTTGACTTTATGATAATTTTATCTACTAAAATATAGAATATTACTCACATAAGTTGTAATTTTTTTAATTCATATCCCCTTGTATTTTATTCATTTTTTCATATTTTATTTGATCTTATGTCCATGTTTTATTGATTAATTATGTCAATTATCAAAATGGGATGGTGTACTATCTTTGAATAAAATATTACACTTAACAATGATGCATTCAAAGTCTGACATAAGGAAATCATTTTCCATAATATTTTTTCATAGATTTGAACTATTGAATTATGATAAAATATTTTATGGTAATTAGTAAATATATAGTCATAAATCATATGTTATGATATATTTATTGAATGTTGTTAAATAATTCCCTATATTTTTGAAAACTTATTTATTTAATTTTGTCATCATATATTGTGATTTTTCATTTAATCTAATATAATTAATTATATCCCAATGAATTAGAAATAAATTCAATTAATATCAATCAAAAATAATCTCCACATTAAATTTTATTGAAAAATATTTCAGTGCTTTTACAAACAAAAAACCAAATGTTTAATTTCATTTTTAGATTTATTCTCTAATTCAATTTTTTACATTAAATAATTATATTTTTCACAATGTGGTGATATTATATCTTTTTATAATAATTAAATATTTTTTTAAAAATATTTTTCATCAATTCACCAATATTTAATCTAGTTCATATCCCGAGGAAATAAACCACATTAAAATTAATGATCACCCATTAAATAATATCAATGTTTTGTTTCCATAGATGCGGGGATATAAATATTATAAATTTTTTAGACTATATATAAACACATAATATTCCCAAAAATTCATTATACGATATAGTGTTTTTTTAATATATAAAACAAAAATCGGGAAATATCCTCATGTGAGCTTCACCCCTCTCCAAATAATATAAATAACTTTATTAAATATTGCTCATTCACTAATCTCTAATGAGGACCTATTAGTTTATAAGATTTATCAACATTACATTTCTAATCATGAGAGTAGATTATAAATTGGTCATTGTAAATGGGTTTTATATGGATTATGGGATGGAAGAAATATCCCCAATGTGTGGAAAAATAGAATAAGACACTAACCTCAAAAAAAATGTGTGAATGCTAAAAGAATGAATGTAAGGATTTAAATACTTATCTTCAAATGGGAAACACACACATAGTAAAGAAAAAAAATAAGATAAACTATAGCGAGTACAAGAGAGTGATTAAAATGACAAAACCTCAAAAACCAGGATAATGAGACAAGATAAAGTGTTTCCCCCATTTTTAATATTTTTTTATTTTCCGATTTAATTATTTAAGTTTTTATACACATTTTGGACTAATATACCACAAACGATTTTTTAAAAAAGATAAATTATTTTTTATGAAGAATCTAAAAAAGTCAAACTCTTCCCCACAGTAATTTGTATATATAAAACAATTTATATTATATAAAAACCAATATATGTGAATCATTAAAGAAATTCAATCCCACGTACTTCAATTTCATCAACTGAAGCAAACAAAATCCACGTAAATTTTGGGTATGGAGAAATCAAAGGCATGTAATGTGGATATTGATAATAAAGTCTCTATTTGATAAATTGGGCATTGGAAAAGAGGTTCAATTTACAGTTAATGTAGGATATTTCAATTAACTAATTCGATGATGAAACAAAAGAATCCTCATATCATTTTTATGTTAAAAATGTTTTCAAATTCAATCTCAATATTCTAAAAACTCTAGGTTAATAATAAGTAATAAAAAACATATAATTTGAAAATATGGTCATAAATAATTATGTAATAAAGTATCACAGTGTAACTCAAGGTTTGGAGATAAAAATAATTCCCTTTGAAAATTAATTAATTCCTAAATTAGAATGTATTGCTTATATTTTTTGGTTAGATTTTGTGATAAATATATAAAAATTTATAGATGAAAAAAATATATTTTAACCCTAGTAGTAATTTGAATAAAAATAAAATCCTTAATATGTAACTAAAATTATTTTTTCCATTTTGATTTTATTTTTATTTAAAAACTCCCAAAAAATGAATATGAGAAAAAAAATTAGTTTATGAGATGTAAAAATGGAATAAGAGTTTGAATAAATTAATATGAATATATAAACAGATAGAGAGAGAAATATTGAGATATTATTAGTGAAAGTGGTGATCCGTAGTTTTTATTTTGTGTGTCGAATAATTATTTATCCATGGTGGTTCCATTCTAGATAACATTAAAGAAACTAAAATGGAGTAACAAATCACTTAATTGAAAATTATAAAATTAAGAAACTTATTAAATTCAAACAATTTTATGGTGCATCTTATATAGCGTTGTACTTATGTTTTTCACATCAAACAAGTTATAATAAACTATGCTTATTTTGAAGGTGAATGTGGTTTCTATACATGAACTTCCATTGATTATCATCACCAATATACTTTTATACAAATTTCTTCTTCTTGAAGTACCCTTTTTCATTAAAAATTATACCAATTTATTTATTTTAGCACTACTTGTAATGCAAGGTATATAGGAAAATAATATATTGATTTTCTACTTAGGTTTCATCTTTATGAATTATATAGTCCATAAAGAATTTTTTCTGTTACAAGAAATTTTTGAAGATATTTTCATCACATAGATTCATTTATTAACAGGACAAAAAACATGATATCTGAATATAGGATTCCAATTATTTTCAAATAATTTTTTTATCACATTCAAATTGAAAGAGAAACATTTAAATAGGGACGTCAAATTCAAGAGTGTTTTTAGGATCCTTTATATCAATGGTTTATACCCAATAATGTTCAAATTCATCTTCATCAGAGATCAATTTTATAATTAGAGGTAAAATATTATAAACATCACTATCATTAGAATTGGATAATTATAATGGTTTTAGTTTCTCCACAATCTTAGTAAAATTTTAAGGAACATGTATGGTTAATGAAATGTTTTGGAAAATATCATTGGAGCATGTTGAATAATGTAAAATTCCAATTTCCTTAATCTCTTCTTGAAATATATGATGGTAATGTTTTTATTATTTTTCACCATTTGTTCATCTTTTAGAATATTATGATATTTTTGAAAAAATAAAGATAACTCATTATATTACACACCTAAAACTAAGTGGTATTAATAATAATGATATTCCTTAAGCCCTTTAATTATATCCTAAATAATATATTCCTCATAATTATTCCATTAAACTACCCAAACATTTCAATCCATAATAATAAACACTTAACTTATATTAGTGGGTGGATAATTAAAACAATCACATTTTTTAATATTATTATATTTTAGTTCTTTATGAAAATCATACATATATTAATCAATATTTCACCATCCATGAAATTAGTTTCAAATATCATACAATTTTTATTATCACATTTCAGCCATCAAAAAATTAGCACCCTTTTATAATTCTTATAGAAATATTCATATCGAATATTTGATTATGTTAACTTTGTTTTAGAGTTGATTATATTTTTATTTTCATTTCAAAGGGAGGTTGTATTTTCATTTCTTAAAAAATAATGATAAAATTTTATTAAAACTATATATGAAGATTAGTGTGGAATGAAATGATATGTTTATTATAGATTAATTTCAAAGAGGTTAAATGGATCATATAAAATGAAGAATCACAACAATATATTTGAATAGTTTTAACTATAATATTAACCTAAATAGTGATTCCATCCAAGAATGTAGATTATTGATAAAAAGTTCAATATTATATGGGTTTTATGTTAAATAATATCCAATATTCCATGAATGCCTTTCATCCATTAAATATATTACTAATCTATAAAAAATTTGATAGAGACGTATAATTTAATTTTTTTAATCATGAAGTGTGGTTGATATAAGTGAATCTATCATTATAAACCTAAAATATACAGTAAATGGATATTTACTCAGATGTAGTTATAGTTCTTAAATTTGTTTGGGATTTTTAGGATTGTGAAAAAAATATAATAGTTATAAGGGTTCATGAGAAGAGATATATGAATATTATCCCTTCCAACAAATGGAATAAAAATGACACACAGACATTTGAAGTTATCAAAAAGGTAATAATAATGCAATAAAAACTATGTTTATAAGATAATATACATAACTATAGGATAATAAATGGAAAACTATTTCATATAGAGTAAATTATTCAATATACATATAAAAATATATATCAAATTTATGATAATTATAATGTACAAAAAAATAAAGAAGAACATGAAGATGAAAAGTGTAATATCTAATCCTTATTTAAAATAATGTGTATAATGGGTCCTCTTAACCATTAAATGATGATTTTATCATCCTAATGCTCTTTTTATGGGGACAATGTTCTAACATTTTAGAAAGGAAAACAAACCACCAATTTATATCTTGACAAAGGGCTCGTTGTTTCTGTCCAAATATGAAATTGACTTCCATAATATGTTGGACAATGTTGATAACCATTTTCCCCTATGGTCCTGTAATTTTTTATAGGTTTAAAAATATCAAATGTTATTCGATTTTCAGGTAAATCAATGCTAAATTGACTATGATATAGTGGTATGGTGTTCAAGATGACATGTGGAATATATCGTGACTTCATGGTAATTTTTTCCAATTTTAAATTTTATATGATTCAAATAAATCCTATTAATATTAAACTTGTATACCGTTATATTCTCTCCCATTTTTATGTATTTAATTGGAAATTAATTCCCATAAAATTTATTAATGAATCCAGTTGTCCAAATCATAAATATAGCTGAATTTTTAAAAAAACCTCTCAAATTAGCTACATCTATAAAATAAATTAATATCCTAATTTTTTTCATTTTTATTTTTTGGAGATATGGAAATTTTAATTATCTTTCAATATCAACTAAAATTAGATCGTTTAGATATATAAATCATATGTTATGACTTATTTGTATAATGTTGGTCAATTTTTTCCATCCAGATGTTTTAGATATTATAGGCATTATTTGGACCTCATATATTTGCATTAATCACTTAATCTTTTAAGTCAAATTACGTCAAATTGAATAAGTAATCATGTCAATGAAGTTTGATACTATATAATTTCCACATAAATTTTATTGAAAAAATAATTCTACGTTTAATAGAGTACAACTTGAATTTTCACTTCATTTTATAATTTTTTCTCTAATTTTATCATTAAATAAAAATATTCTATTTGAGGAGGAAAAATTATACATTATAATAAAAATAAATTATTGTTAAAAATAATGATGCATCAATAACTAAAATCATTACACAATCTATTTTTCTTAATGCAATAAATACATCCCTATGACTCATTAATAATTATCATCAAGAATAAATCATGTGATAGTCACATGAATAAAAAAAATATTATGATATAGTTAATTTTATTAAATAATGATATAAATTAAAATTTATAGAATTGATAAATTTTAATAATTGTAATATTAAAATTTAATACAGTGATAGATAAAACTACTCAATAAAACACAGTTTTATAACAATCATAATTAACCAATAGATCATCATTTCTCACTGATTCTTGAACTGTTAAAATGCTCTAATTTCTATATCAATCAATATCTTGAGATAAACATAAATTATATAAAAGTGTATATTTTTTTATCAATATTTCTATTAAATCAACATCATATCATGGATTAGGATAAATTTTTATGATATATATTTTCTATGTGACATGAAATATATCAGGTTTTAGAACATTAATGTATATATTATGCTTAGGAATCCCTAGGATCATGAATTCTAAAAAATAATAATCCCTACATATTCTTTATGAAAATATGGTTATGAAATCTATAATTTTTATATGAATTAAATCATGGTTATAATTTAAAAAAAACAATACATTTATTTTATTTTATGTGATTCATTTCTTTGTAATTATTATATGGTTTTTTAATTTCTTGGAAAAAACAATGTTTTTTATTATAACTGATATGATCATTTTAAATTAAATGTATTGATTTAGGATATGTATAATTAAAAAAATATTATATAATTTCTTTTATCCACACACATACATATATATATTTCCTTATATTAAAAATTGGGTAGAAAAATGGAAACATTATTAATTAAAGAAAACCTTGTATGTGTCATATAAATATGGTTACGATGAAAATAAATAAACTCATTACATTAGGGTTTTTAATCATAATTTGTAGTACTTTTATCAAATATATTATGTTACTAGAAAAATTAAAATCACAGTAGCAAGTGATATATTTGATCTATATATATTTAAATATCATGTAACGTGATAAATATTATTGGAATTGTTTTGATAATATTTATTAAAAGTAGAAATTATAAAATATTAATATTAATTCTGAACAAAAATGTATAAATAAAATATTTATCCCATATCCATAATACTTATGTTATTATAATAATTTATGGTAGGATTAACATTCATTAATGCAATATATTTATATATGAATTTAACAAATTTAAATTATTTTTTTCTGATAGATAAATATATTTTTTGGTGATATATATGTAATGTTAAATTTATTTACATATTCAATGATAATAATTATTTATTATCTTATAAAAAATAATTTTTTATTTTGTTTTGGGATTGTGGATAAGACTTTTCAAAAATAATCAATGAGACATTGTATTTTTTAGTATTAATGTGTTGTGATACTTGGATGCTGCTTACACAATTTTTCATTAAGAATAAAAAAGAGAGTTATAAAACACATATAATAAAACACAAATAATAATTTCTCAATGTGGGAAAAAGTGTTTAAATGATTTCCCCATAGTTTTAAACTATGTTAAATGATGATTGTTGGCTGCGTTTTAGAGAATGGACAACGTAAATAATTACATTTCAAAAAAAAAATTGGTGGTTTTCTATGTAATATTAAATCTTTATAGAGTTATTTAACATAGTGAATTATGGGTAAAATGTTATAGAATATACTGTATCCATGAAAATTATGATTGTTCCATGATGAATTATGTTGTATATTAGTGAGATGATATGAATTTTTTTTATAAGGTCAGTCCTCATATAAATTTTTGATTATAAATATTTATAAGGCCATGATATTTAAGGATTATAGGTATAACATTCCCTAAGACAAAATTTTTTGTGTTATACCTTAATTATTTTCATTTTTCATTTTTTATAATTTTTACATTAATGTGTAAAGGGAGAATGTTTTATATTTATATTGGGAGTTTCTACTAAAATTTTGTAGATTTAATTGAACTTATTTTCTAAATATCATTGATGAGAAAATATGTATTTTTTGAATTTCATTTTAAATATTATATATTGAATTATATAAATAACTTCTCATATTGATAAATGGAAGAAGAAAAGTGTAGATGATAAGAGTGGAAAATAGAAAAGGAATAAAATCTTGATTACTGTGATACTGAGAGAGAGAGTTACTTATGTTGTTTAATCATACTATTAATTAAATGATACAATCATGTCAAGGAATAAAGAACATATTTCTACACCAATATATTTGTAATATCTTAATTTTTCTTATGTTTATATGTTATTATCAATTAAGAGAGTATTTATTTGCCATTATTTTGATTTGTTGTGATCCTTGTTGGATGGTGAGTGTGTTATGAATTTGAAAAAATGTAGTACAGTATAGTGGTATTATAGAGTACTAACACATCTTAGTGAGTATAGTACATAGATATACCCGAATAAGGTCCATGTATATTATCTTATGTCACTTTATTCTATATCTCTTTTATATTCAATAATCGAGAGAGTTGATTTTGGACTAATCACAAAACAAGATCATTGAATGTGGGAGTTTTTAATCGACATACCTTGATTAACCCACTTAGTATCCATTATATCATTAACTTATCATGTTATATCAGAGATGAGAGATCCATATTAAGATCATTTCTATTACAAATACATGGAAATTTTACTAAATCATAATGAAATTCAAATAATTTTGGGTCATAACATCCAACAGTGGAAGAACAAGATGAAACAACACTTATTGTCAATATAAATTGATGTGTAACTAGTTTTATTTCATCTTATTATAGTTATTAGGGGTAATAGAGTTGTATCATATTTATATGGTAAAAATATTATTTTTCTTACCATTGAAATAAATTCCACAATTGAGTGTCTTTTAATTAAATCTATATAAAAGTGATTTAATGTAAATCGTTTAACAATATGTTGGAAAAGTTATAGAATATTTATGAAGAGATATTTATTTCACCAGAAGACTATTTTTTTTGTTTTTGAAATAATTTTGAGGATATTATTATTCACAATAATGAATGCATTGATGGATTTTTCTTTGGGTGAATATGATTGATAGGGATATGCATGAACTCTAAAAAACACTGAAAGATGTGAACATTATGAATAAAACATTAATAATTATTCCACTTCAATCTAATATAAAGATCATACTTATTTATTACCAAGACCAAATATATATTTTTTATAGATTAAAAATAATTATTATTTCAAATTAAATGAATACCTTAGATAAGGACAACATGGTAATGTAGATTTAAAAAAATGAATGTGTTAGGCTATTAAAAACTCCATGATTGAGGATGATTTAGAAGAAATATAAGATGATTTCAAGCCAGTAATTTCCCAAAATATGAATGTGAGAAAAGTAAATTTCTATTGGAATATTACACTAACACTATTTTAATGTGTAAAATCATGGAATCATACTGTAATGTGTCCTATGAAGTTAAAATAAAACAATATATGAAATAATGAAATGTTTCATGCATATAATTATTTATGTAAACCTTTTTATTTCAATCTAGTGAATAGTCTAATGAAGTAGCATGTGTATGTGATTTAGGAATCAAAATTCCTCAGCGAGGATGTTCATTTTGTTATTATAAAAAACCAACAATTTATGATCAATGTGATGGAGAATAGGTCAAGGTAGAATATATTTATAACCACAAAGTGGTTTAGAGGATACCATTAATGAAATATATATTTTGAAGGATAAGATGATAAAGTATAGTTATATGGTATATGAATATAAAACTTATATATTGTCACGATAAGAAGAAAAAAGTTAGTTAATGGATAATACTATAAACCTTAAAATGATAAATTAAAAATTATAGAGAAGGTGGTTAGGATTATGACCAATGTTGAGGAGTAATCCTAAATCATTAATAAAGTAACTAATATATTAATTTGATAGTGTTAACTAATCCAGGTGATTGAAGGATAACTCACTGATATGTTATGAAATCTCAAATATCATGAAAGGGGAAGGACTCCCAGAATGACATAAAGAATTTGACTCACATAAATTTTGAAATTTCTTAAATAGAGTCATATTGATCCAATAAATATGATTTAGTATTAACAACTATAACAAAGGTCTCATAATTTATACAGTAAAGGCATGAGTTTGGATCACAACAATACACCATTATGTATTATGTAAAATAAATTGTTTCCACTCATATGAAGAATATTTATTTGGTATAGAACCTAAAGATGACCAGATAAATAGTTAGAACTCACAAAAATACCTTAACATTTATGTTTTATTTATTATTTAAGGATATAGTATAAAAAAATATGTCCTTTATAGAAAATAGATACTTTATTGAAAAAGGAAAACTACGGTAAATAATAAAAAATTAATAATCCCAATTTGTTTTTAATGAACAAATTTTTATGGATATTGATACATTGAAATGAAAAACAGATGTAAAGGATTATTTCAGTAGATAATTGAAGTGGTAGTTCAAAGTATCTCAAGAGTCATTGAGAATGAAAAAAATGAAGAATATTTTTAACAATTTTTAAGACAAGTAGGATCCAACATATCTAAAGGGGTATATGCATATAAACCAACAACAGATTTAAATAAAAAAGAATGGGATAGATGGAAAATATATATGAATACTATTATAGTGGATATTTCATTAAATGTAATGGACTAATACCAATGTTTGGATACATGATCATATATGTAATTCACATAGTATTATGGACAATGATCAAGTATTTGAAACCAAATAAAACATTTATGGACTATTATAGTTTGGTAATGATGATTTTTATGATATTTGACTCCTTAAAACCCAAAATTATTGGAAAATTCATAAAGAAAATGTATTCAGTTATTGTTAAAATTCATTGAAAAAATTTACATAAAGTGTTCTAATTGTGTGAATATAGGAATGAAATAATGTATACCAAGAATACTTCAATATTAAAGGGAAAGTATTATACAATTATGATGCAAGTAAACTGTATTTGTAACAAACCAACTCATGAAACACGAAAAAACTAGCACCAAACGTAGTCTTTCACAAACCCAAGCAGTATTCATGATCCCCTTGGGTTAGAGAAAAGCACCCAGGTATCAAAAATGTCTAAAAGGAAAGATTTAAAGTAACATAAACGAGATGAAATAGAAAATATATAAATAGTTTAAAAATAAATAGAGATATATATTTCATAACTGAAATAAAATATAAGAAGCTCTATAACTCAAAACAGTCAGGTCAAAACTCAATGTACACGACTAAAAACACATGGAAAATAAAACAAGGGATAATACTACAAGTGATAATATAGTAAATTTCCCACAATATCACCATAATCTATCAAAACTAGATAATAGAAACCTCACCCCATCACTATGAAACCTCTCATTTCCCATCACTAAAAGATAAAACCATGTGTACACCCCACTGAAGGGGTGTGCAGTTTGTGAGCTAAAAAGGACCATTAGGACCCACCCTATTGATCCATTTCATGTCTTTATACAAACAACCACATAGTTATATTTTTAAATAGTAAATTTAATGTCAAATTAAAAGATGTTTATATCAAAATCGTGGTAAAAATTTCTCTTTTTCACAATGTTTTAAAACAATAAATGAAAAATAGTTTCTTAGCATAATTTTAATAAAAAAATACCAAATATAAAGTATTTTTATTAAATCCAGAATAAAACAAATCCAAATTAAAAATGAAAAATAGTACAAGGATTATAGTAGGTAAGACTATTAGGCTACTCATACCATAACAAATCACTAGTTCATAACCAAATCTATAAAATACAGGCTTATAAAGAAGAGGAGCACCCCATCAATGAACCTCCCCAATAATTTTAATTAAGTCCCTATAACAAAAGACATAGGGTGAAAAGTAACACTCTATGAGTGAACCCCAATTAAAAAAAATATATGTTTCCCATAAGCTATACCTTCCCTTATGTACCCAAGGATACAAATGTGATATATTTGTCCAAAACATTTCAAGTTTTTTTTCGTAATCAATTTCACAAAAAATATGCATATTTTAAAACCTGATTTAAAAAACAAATTCCCAATGATTTGATAAAACACTTTTTCCATTAGAAAAAATTGGGAATAAAATATTTTATTTTAAATCTATTTCACATTTAAAAAACTATGCCAATTGATTTTGAAAACAATTTATAGAACATGATAAATCAAAATTCACCCATAAAATGCTAAAGACATAACCACCTACCTCAAACATAGGTCATACACACCCACAATAGGATATACCAACATTTAAAAAACAAAAGGACTATAATTGAAGTTCAAAAATTGATTACCACATATTATAATCCAATTAAAAAGATGAAATGATCAATAATGAGTATAGATTACCCAATACTGTAAGAAATGTACATTCCATGCTACAATCAAAGAAGGTACCTACCCCCATAAGATGATCGAACAATTGATCTAGAAGAATCACATGAAAATAAATACAATATAAATGGATTACATAAACACGTTCGAACCCTCCTTCTACAAATAATGAAGATGATGAATCAAAAAGTTCTATTAACTAGAGAGATGTCGTGCTTACCCCCATAGAGATCAAGTGTTGTACAAAGTGATCTAAAATATGAAGATGTAGCCAAATTCCCACGGAAGAGGCTAGGGTTAATGTCATGAAATATTAAGAGATAATAATAGACATTATTATATAAATATTTACTCAAAGAGGAAATAAAAATTGGGCAAAGGCTAGAGGAACAAAAGTTTAATGGCCCCCAAGGGTAGGCCCATGGAGAAATGGGGTTATAGGGGGTTGAAGTAATAGAGGCCATGGGAATCCCCCCTAATAATGTTCACCCCTGCTCGTTTCAAGATATCAAAATCACGAAAAATAATAAAACTAGGCTAGGGGGTACACCGGAGCCATGTAGTCTGTGACTTTGTTTCCCTACCACCATGTATGGGTCACCTTAATGTCCTCAACAAGGATTCCACTACAGTTTCTAATGGCATAATAAATAGATTAAGGATTCATCCCGAGTCCATGAAACACATTTTGACAAAGAATTGATTATTTTTTTGCCTATATGATGTGAAATAACCTCTATAATTAACATCCCCACCCCCATGAATCACACAAAAAATTCATTAGTTGTTAAAGTTCAACTTCAACCCCCTCAAAAGAAGGGTGCCAACAGACTCATTTTCCTGATGGAAAACCACCACCTGAAAGAGATGAAAGGGGGCCTGTGATGAAACAATGTAGATACGGAGCATCCCTCTAGTTTCTCGGTGCCCTGATCTGGTTTATTAGAAGGTTGTTTTTCAATTTATTGATAGAAAATCCTAACTAGGACACACCATCATGAGTCCACATGTTCCCCACCCTCCAGAAGCACCAAAATCCATCATGTAAAATCATGGTTTGAGCCATCCTCTCTGTGCAGCCACTTCTTGAGTTGTGATACCAGCATTCCAAGAAAGGAAGGTCTGTCCTTGATGATATAGGGACAACTGTAAACTCACTAATGAACCTCTATACCTCGCACACCAAATAAATTTTAAAGAACAAGTGTTTAGAGATCTCCTTTTCCTGCATCCTCAAACAAACACATCTAGAACCATGTTGACACTACACCGCATGATGTTTTCATCCATTAGGATGGATGTGTTCCTAATCCTCCAGATGAGGAACCTATATTTGGTTATTATGCTCTTGATCTAAAGGACCTCATTCCATGAATCGACTAGGGGATGAATTCTAAAGGACCTCACATCACATAATTTTAAATAATCCCTAAACAATATTTTTATGATGTAATGTATGGGGTTTTATATAAATAGACTTATACCAAAACCTATTTTCAAGACCCGTTCCCAATGAAACATTTACAATATAAAAATGTCTTATGGTGTAAAATGGTCTTGTAGGTTATACTAAACCCAGGTTCTGTAGAAACTCAAAAAAACAACTCAACATCCCTCTAAACATGAAAAAATACTTTTAAAAATACAAACACCATGCTATAAAATCTAGGATGTTACTAATTCCAAATTGTGAAATATTTCATCCATTGGAATTCATGTAGAAGAAAAATACTCCATAAAATGGTGTGGCCACTCCTACCCCACCGATGATTCTCACACCAATTTCTTGTGAGAATCTGATATATTCCACAATGTCAATCTAACTAATGGGATAGAATTCCCATGTAAGAACTTCTGCTAGGAATAAATGGTCTCCACTTGAAACTCTATAAATGAAAATTTTGGCTCTGAAACTATCTCTTCCCAACTAATAACGTGAGATGGATCATGATGGTACATCCTGAGCTAAGATATGTGGAAAAATCATTGATATCTGTCAACTATGTTGGAAATTGCAACTGATAAGAAACCTTCCCATGACACATTATTACCTCAAATGACCCAACATATCTTAGATTTGACATTCCCTATTTCCAATGATTATGATGACCCAACCGATTACAAATCTTCATGAAAAACGTTCCACCCATGGAAAACATTAAATGATGGTTTTGATGATCCATGTATGATTAATTCCAACTCGATGTTGTAACCGGATGATGTCGTATATCCTAAATCCGTACCATCATCCCTCGAACAAGAAATATTACCATAAGAGATGTAACAAACTAGACATTAATAAATAAAATTCCCCATATAATTTAATTAAATGTATTATTATGTAATATGGTTATAGAAAAAACATGGACTTATTTGGTTTTATTATATCCTATCAGATTTAAAATACCAATAACCATCTTTACCATTGACAATATACCCATTGAATAGTGGCCGTATGATTAGTATAAATATTGTATTTTGATAAATGGAATTGACACAAAGGAAGTGATTCCATAAACCTGTAGGATCATACCCTATATAGCCCATTTAGCAAAGCATATATGGGTGATAAAATCTATGAGATTCTATCTTCATAAAGCCCAATCTGATATGAAACAACTTAAGCATGAGTGGAACTATTTATGAACATGTCTATGCTCATTGAGATATTCCCCAACCATGTATATTTAACCGACCCATTAAAGTCTCACCATTGCACACATAACTCTAAGGGTGTTTTTTGGGGCATTTAAGGGATATGTGGAAAGACCATAACAGTAAAAATAAATATTTTTTAATTGAATAATTTTTATATTTTTTTTATTACTGTTACTTTATTAATTTTCTTATAATATAAAATGAAAATGGTATTTTTAATTGTTAATGAATTTCAATTATGAAACTTATTTGGAAACATTAATATATATTTCAAAAAATTAATATTGATCAATTTTTTTATAAAATAATTTAATCTAATATAAATGATCATATTATTTTTATTATGTAAAATGAAATTTTTATAAGCATTTCAAAACTATTATTTTTAAAAAACCAAGAAATTATCAATTAATGTTTATTATTATTTTAAAATATTATATACACATATTTATGAAATTTTTTTGTTAAAATAAATAATATTTGTGAAATCAAAATGTTGAAATTGACCAACAATGTGTTTTTCAAAATTTTCTGAGACAGACAAATTTTTAGGTAGAAATAAATTTGTGAATAAATATAAGGTGTTTATTATGACATCATAATGAACCCAAAGTGAGGTAATAAATAATATAATGGGTATACACGAACAGATATATGTTTTTTATTTAAAATAATGCATTTTATGTTTATTTTTAAAATTTTATAAATCCTTTATGAATCCTCCAAAACCATTAATATATTTTTATTGTTTTAAAATCATTTCTTTTAGAGTATATATAGTTATACAAGATTAAGGGTATTATTCTATTAATTTATTTCCATGTAATTATAAATTAATGAAAACCACTCCCATTTTTTGATAATCCATCATAATAACCGATGGGAAGGTTTGCTTTTTTGGTTTTTATATAGAGTCCAAAACTGACATTTGAGAATTACTAAAGAATTGTGCACTCATTTAATATATAAACTCACCCACACTCAGATAAATATTAAATAATTTTTTTTCCTTTCCTTACTCTTCCCTTTCCTCTCTATATTCTTCCCAAGGTTCAACCAATCTCTAAAGAATCACATCCCAAGCATTTGGAGTCACACTCTTATGATAATGGATCATACCATTCTCCTCTTTGTTAATGTTTAATTTTTTATCTTATAACACCCACATAGAATTAATAATGATAAGAAATGTAATTCCATGTCCCCATTCATACTTATTTTATTTCCATATGCCGGGACACCCCTTTCTCTATCATTATCCCATTTTATGAATTTATAAGTGATGTTTTTATGCTGTGAGAATCTCAACATGATTTTCCATGACAATATAGTTTATAGTTAATTCCATACACATTTCATATCAAGGGTGTTCACCTTTATAAATATTCCATTATTTTATACCAGAAATAAATTTATCTATTCAATAACCCATGATTTTGGAATAAAATATTATAATGAATTAATCAGTGTTGTATGATCAATGTGGAAAACATAAGCATGAGAATGAAGTGTTAGTGACAAGTGTGAATGTAATTATTTAGTATTCCAATGAATTAGGTAATGTTTAGTCTCATAAGAAGTCCTGATTGGATAGAGAGTAAAAGTAATTATGTTATGGGACCTAATCCTTCATTATCTATTGTCAGTTAGCCATGACCTATGATTCAGATGCAATGTTTTATGTTGTTTCACATTTCCCATGTTTCATTTTTGTTATCATGCTATATCATGCCACATTTTTCATGTTTACCATAATAATCTATTTTATGTACCATTTATTTGACTATATTCCATGATCTATTATTCTCTTCCCATTCTTACTTGTTTATTACCTTACTAGGATTTATATCCCACCCATATCATATGAGTGTCCCCAGGTTATCCCATGGAGTTTTAAGTGCTAACACAGTAAGGATGTTTTAAATAAAGATGATGTTTTCCTATTTAATGTTGATATGTATTGTACCTAATGCCTAAATACATTATAATTATTGATATTATAGTTTGTATTATGTGTAATATTATGTAATAAAGAAATAGTTAATGTGTAATATAGGTAAGGGTTTTCGTAGCATGTATCAAAAGAAAAGTTTTGTTATTTTTGGGATTATGATTATAAAACAACGTAGAAATCATTAGGTATAAGACTAAGGAAATGAAAACACACCTAAATATTAGTAATAATATAGTAAGTGTTTTATAAATCTAATAAATCCCTATATATATAATATAAGTGGATGTGGAAATAAAATAGATATACATATAGGTATAACTAGAAATAACAACATTGAGATAGGCTCGACAAGTACTAGGTGAATGAAAATGGGCCTTATTGCACACCTGGTTTTAGAATCCTAGAGGATATAATTTGGTAAATTCATAATCTCATTATGAACCATTATTATGGAAAAAAATTACCCATAAAAATATATATTAGGAAAGAGATCACAGTTAACATAGATTGAATCCTGAAAATTCATAAGTTAAGGAAACACATGTAATTTATATGATATATATTTAATGAAATTGAATTCATTTTTATTTTATTAATAGTTTAAAAATAGTAATCGCTATTTATTTCTTTAATCAAATACAGTGACCTTAAATTTTAGGAATCATGTACCAAAATAAATGTAATGACCAATGTGATGACTGTCCCAATGAGATTCTCGACCCGATAATAGTATGAATCCGGAACATTATGGTGATACTCAATCATCTAAATGTGGTTTTACATAAATACCTATATTTGGGAGAGCATCCAAATACCCTTAATATAGTACAAGATATAATTGATACATTTTTGGGGAAATGGGATATCAAGTTCAATGTATTATCTAATCCCTTAATTATTGAATTCTAGATCATCTCAATTGAGAAGATCTTATCAATCCATAAATGATCCAAAAAATAGAAGGTTATTCCAGAAGATTATCATATGAAGGGATAAACTGATTAGTGGTGTAAATTAATCAATAATATAAATCCCGAGGAATATTTCAAATATATTTGGTGAAAGGAATTCTATTAAAAGGATTTCAATAAATATTTTCCTCACGCACATCACCATAAAATGTAATGGGATTTTAATGTCCTCAAAAAAATATGATGCATAAATGAGGATGTATGTGTAAAACATCACATGACTTCTACAATACACGTATTTCATTTTATTTACATCTGAGTGCATGATTGACCACTTCTTTGGTGGGATACATCCTAGTCTATGAAAACCCATTGTGATCTAGGACTTTGATATCTATGATAAAATCGTCTCATGTGACCTGAACGTTTAAATAGAGATTTGTTAGTATCAATTGTATAATAGGGATAATAAAAAATCTCTGTATTTTAGGTATGGTGATATGATGGATAAATATAATAGTGATAAGAAATTTAAACATCCCACTTGTCAATTCCACAAAAAGAAACACCCCATAAATTTGCTTAAGGTAGATGGGGAAATGATTTATGTGCAGCAATAAAGGGGACCTATATAGAAATTTCAAGAAGGAGAATCCCACCAATGCATTGGAGGAAATTAATGATCCAGTAAAACCTCAATGTATCGTTTATTTCTTCAACTACAAGGAACTAGAGTACATTTAAAACTAATGCACTGATCCATGGGTTTTCGAAAAAAACCAACAACCTCCAAAGTATAAAGGGGAAGCATTTTCCATCACAACATCTAAGGATGATCCTAAAAACAAATGGTGATAGGTATTCTAGTTATCCATTAAATAATATCAAATATATTTGTTTATTATAGTCCAATGAATTCCTTCATATCATGAAATTTTACAACAACTATTCAGACACTTCAACAAATAACGTAAGTATATTTTTTATTTAAAATATAAAATAGATCAATTATTACATACAAAGTATACAATTCCTATGATGTAAAAATTTGTTGGATAAAGTTACAAATTATCCTTTTTATACTCCCTTTTTTGGAATTTGA
Organism: Viscum album; assembly: GCA_963277665.1. NCBI lineage: Eukaryota > Viridiplantae > Streptophyta > Magnoliopsida > Santalales > Viscaceae > Viscum > Viscum album. The sequence goes on along the minus strand of OY728122.1, from coordinate 2,011,735,990 downwards.
TTCAATTTTGGGTATGGATTCACTTTCACTATAAAGATCCAAAATAAATTTATGTGAGAAGGAAACCACACTCCATGTTAAGAATCATTATCTGGTTATGTACAAGTTCAAGGAGAAGGATTAATATTCATAAGCTCCAATATCTCAATCATGCATATTAGGTAACACCCCGACCATAGATACCCAGAGTCGGTACATTATTACATAACATTGACATGATCATAAGAATGATCAAGTCTCGAAAGTTCGATTTGTTTAGTAGCCTTGGAAACACTAGATATATTAATAAAGTTTACATTACATCAATAAGTGTAAAACTACAATAATATATTGTCTTCATATCCCCTCATACTATCCATGTAGGTCATTCATAAAATACTTCTTCACATCCTGGGAAAAATAAAACATTGAAAAAGGGGTGAGATCAAATGCCTAGTAAGGATAACAATATAGAGGAAATTTTCAAATATAAAACTAATGATTTAAGGCAATGTATAACTAAAACAAAAGCCTTTTAAACTTTAACTTCAACATATTATGGAAAAAATAAATTCAAATAATTCCATTTACTTATTCACATGGACATTATACTAATCGAATAATCACATGCAATATCAATAACCACTTTCATAATGATGGAATGCATAATTCCAGACTATCATAACCACATAGCCAAGGCCTCGTGCCAAGACTACAAATAATATTTTTCCAAGGCCTTTTTCCAAGACAGTAGTTTGTCTCATCAGACCTACCGATGCATCGAGGAGCTATAGAGGGCACCACTTGTCATATATTAAGTCCAATGCATTCCCATATGAAAAGGTTCAAACATAACATAAATATTCTTATTAAAACTAACATATGAAATGTAAATACTTTATCCATAAACCACGAATGGTATAAGAATAACACATCCACAGTCAAACACATCACAAAAACATCAAAACAATATGGAAGTCTTGTGTCATAATAAATCAACTTCAAAAAAACTTAAAAACCATCAAAGGATATTGACATAGATGAAATCAAAACTATTTGAGAGAAATATATCTTTTTTGAAATCATTTAAAAGTCACAAATTTATTAAGGAAGTAATTTAAAAGAGATTTCTGAATCAAAGTGTCCCAGACCACTTCGAAACTTTTGAAAAGAAATATCATTTCAAAACATTAATGTCCATATAAATAAATCCTTAAAATCATTTTGAAAACATAGACATTATTTAAAAAGATTTCGAAAGACAAATCATTAGAACATTTATAATTCTGATTTTGATAAAGATTACCTTTCATAAATTCTTGAAATATTCATTTTGAAATCATTTAAAAGTCACATAATTATACAATAACACATTTAATTTGAAAATATATTTTTAATCTTGTAAGGAAAGCTTTGAAAATTTTATAACGGTGGAAAATAGCCGCACCCACCATGTAAGTTAAAACAAACATTCTTACATTAATTCTGTCGAAAAGGTTAAAAAGGTCCTTGTTTGGAAAACGATGGAAAGATTACTTTATAAACTTGATATAAAATTTCAAACAAGGTTATAATTGAATTTAACCCATATTCTGTAAAATATAAAGAATGATTTTAAATACACATTCAAGAAACATGGATGTGGATGATAAAGAGGTCCAAGTAGATAATTACGTATAAACAGCCTCGGATAATAAAGAGATTGTGAAATAACCCTTACCTTGTAATTTTCCTTGGTTAGGGTATGTTAAACTCCTATATAATGGTTAAATAATTGTTATTAAATTATACAAGAAACATATATATTAATATGATATCATATATGATCTTTTATCATTTCTTTGTTCATAATATTTTAGAATTATTGTGTTTTCGGGTGTTAACTTACTCGTTTTCTTTTATATGTTTTGTTACATAAGCCGTGTTTTTTCATGGATAGGATTTATCTTATTCATATCCAGAATTATATCATGTCGTTAAACAGTTTTTTTAAATCATCAAATGATAATTATACTTTAATCGATAAGATGGAGAATGAATCTCATCACATTCGTGGAGACGGTAGTCCGTACGTACGCATGAGTGACAATATCAGTCTTTTGATATTAAAATAATATTTAATTGGATGGTATATCTTATATACAAAATCATTATAATTTTTATATTTATTATTTACATTAATTACACATCATTATTATACCCATCCAAATATTAATATATTGAATAACAATTACACCACAACGTGGAGACGGTAAGCCGTACGTACGCACGTATGGTGAAATGTCATTCAAAAGATGGATAGAATACTGAATATGGTTTTACCATATTTATAATAATATTATAGTATATAGGAGATACTGGATTCATTATTTTAGAATGATAATAACAAAGAAAGAAGAAGTTGAAGAAGAAATGAATTTGAAAAAGGGGGGTGAAAACATTACCTCTTCTCCGGGTTCTTCTTTTTGATTTGATCAAAAGGGATCCTTAGGTTGGCTTTCTGATCGAAATAAGGCCTCTAGGTTGTAGTGAGGGAATTTGAGAGAGTATTTGGGCAGATTTTGGCTGAAGAAAAAGGCTTTGAAGGTGTTAATTAATGAGAAGGGTGAGTGACCTTTTATAAGAGGGGTGAGGGGAACCTTTGGAAAAGCTAGATATATTAGTTTATAATAAATTCATATTCCATTTCTAATGGCTCCAAAGAAGATTATATAATGGTTAAGGTGGGTATGGGTCTAACACCACTCAACCATTAGAATTTAGACAGGTTTGGGTCATTATATTAACTTAATCTTTAAGTATTAACTCTTAGTTAATTAGTTTCACTTTTACAATGTCTCTTTGTATTTTTATATTATATGCTTAATAAACTTACTATATACATCCAAGAGACCCCCAAGTGGTCCATTAATGATACCAATATCATGATATAAGTCTCTTGGCCTATCCGTATATTTTTAGGAATTTAATATCAATTAATAATATAATATTTGTTTTAAAAACACTTTTATGTCAATTTTGCCACTATTCAATAATTAATTTTTGTAAAACTCATAACAGAATTATTACTTCGAAAAAGATAATTAAATCAATCCTAAAATGTAATATTAAGATAGAAAATTATTGTAATTTATAAAAAGTCTCAAATTACATTTATTTGGGTATTTATAATATCAATTATTATAATTTTTCATTAATTAGGTAATTCCTGCATCACCATTGTGTCATAAATAAATTTAATTATTTAATGTCTAAAAATTATAAATAAAATATCATTCTTTAATAAATCTTTTTATATTTCTAATTAATGTTTACAACCGAATTTATCTTATGTATAACCCTATATTAAAAATGTTTTAGTAAATAAACTTTGATTTTAAGTCTTTTAACTCTTCTTTGAATTAAATAATAATAAATGTCCTAATCTAATACAAGTGGACCTAAATGATAATATTTTATTCATAAGGTTGTTTTTGGTCGATATACACTTTTCCCATAGAATTAGGACATGTGTTAGGGAAATATTAATATAATTGTTACCCTTAATTACCCTATTCACTTTTAACCGTGGTAAATAAAAGTAAAAAGTTACTATTCACCAAAAATTATTTTCATCTCATTGAACAACATTTTACTTTTGTATATTAACCATGTCTCTCGGAATTTCGAAATTCCACTCACAGAAGTGGTGAAATTATATTTTATGAAAAATTATGTTTTTTAACTACCACTTAGTGGTTTCAATATTTATCAAAAAATGAAAGTTTCAGAAAAATATCAAAAATTAAGCATAAGATATATATGATATTATTAATTCATAAATGATGTCTATTTTACCAAATTAAAAACATATCATTTTCATTAATTAATTTAAAAATTAATTCCCATCGTCAAAACAAATAGCATTTTTTTAAAGATAATAACTATCAAAAGATTGACACTTGTTTATGTCCGGTTTAATTGTGAAATTATGTTCAATGACCAAAATTTTCTTAAATGGTAAAAATATATTCTAAATATACTATAAAACCACTAAAATTTATTATTTATCAATATAAAATATTTCTATTTAAAAAGTTGTTTTTAATTAAAATTTAGTAATTTTCACTATTCATCAAAATAAAAATGTTATCCGAAAAGTTCCAAATTTTCACCTTAGGATAAATTCGATACTCCAAATAAAAAAATGAAGTCCATTTTGAGAGATAAAATTTATAAAATTTCAAAAATTAGGTATTACTATTCATAACAGCTAGTTTGATTGGTTGTGGTGTATGTTAGAACTCGAAGTTGCGTACAACAAACGCTACTGTATTATTCAAACGAAAGCGTACCGTTGAAGCTTGGGATGCGTCATTGTAAAATTTTTATGTCCCCATTATATAAAGTAAATTTATTTAATCAAATTGAATATATAAAAGTTTAAAATATTGGATTGAAAAAGTGTTCAACATTAAAAGTTTGTAAAAGTGCAATACTGAAAATGAATTTCTTGTTACATTATGTCTATGAAACTCATAATATGGATTCTAAAATTATAAGGATTATATAAAGTTTAAAATTTAGTTAATAATATTCATAACATCTTTTTAAAGGCTTGTTTGGTAAGTCATAGTGCGCTTGAACTCGGTGTTGCGTATAGTGCATGTTATTGAATTATTTTGAAGAAATAACACACTATGAAATCTTGGGGGGTTACATTCTCCCCTCCTTCAATAAATTATGTCCTCACAATTTGAAATTTTTCTTCAAAAATAAAATGTTTAATATATAAAATATCTATGTGGGGAAACCCACATCAAAAATTGGGTTGATAAAATTTAGTCTTAATAAGAGGAAAAGAGAAATGAAAGGGTCACCACCAAATTATGATCTCTATGTGTTGAACATTGGTGGAAATTAGAGAAACATAATTGGAAGAAAAATGTAAATATTTATAGGTATTGATTGAGGTCATCAATCACAAACAAGTGTAAATTTGAGGGCCTTAAATTCATCAATCTATGATGATATAAAATACCATCGGTTCAGCAAGACATATTGTATTCGGATAACACATTTTTTTGTTTTAAGATCCCTTCCGTAAATTATAATAATTAATTTATTCATTGGATAAGAGAAGAAGAAAAATATATACCTCACAAGTAGAGTCTCATCCTTAAACTATGTTCAACCACAAACTCATCTTTCACTCTAAAAGATAATAGAACATAAAAATAATATTATATTTATCCTATTCGTAAAGTGTTAAAAAAATGAATTTATAATTCATCTAGCCAAACCATTGAAAAATGACATTATTCAAACAAGGACATCACGTGTGTCAGTGGTAGGTGATACAACCTTGTATCCCTTCGGTTGTGGGTTCAAGTCTTGTGGCCTTTCCGGATGCGACGGGTTGCCGCCCGACCTCCGGGTTGTCCTTTTATGGAAATCCAAAACAATCCAATCTAGAAATATCCAAAATACATCAGTCCAAAATTTATAAGGAAGGTAAACAAAATGAAGATCCTTTTTTTCCACGTAATAACATGTGATCCCCTTTATCATATATTCTTTTAAAACACTGCAACATCCTAAATTACCATAAAACCTTATTGATTACATTCATGATCCATTATTCCTTAAAGAATAATAGATATACTCCTTCAATCCAAAAATGTTGTAAACCCCAACAATGATGGAATATACAAATCATTAATCAGTTTCAAGGTAGTCAAGAATATCCAATATAATTTATCCAAATAAATCATGTATTATTCTAAAATCACTACCTCGATATCAGAACCATATTATGGTTTATCTTTCTCTCAACCATATATTTTCCAAAATTTTAACCTACTATTGAGTCACATTTCATTGTTCCACACAATCTCAAGTCCATAATGAAATAGTACTTCAATACAATCCTTATATACTCTATAATTATTATGACAAGTACATTGTTGATACAACACTCATTTTACATAATCATCATATGAACTCTAATAATTCCTCTTCATCAGTTGTAGTATCAAAACTCGAATATTATCCAATAGCATCATTTGCGGCATAGTCTGATGACTAGGAAATAGGTTCGTGTAGTGCCCAATCTCCTTGAAAATGAAGCATTGTACATTTGAAACTATTTTCTTACCCTTGCAGTCACGTACTTTGTGCCCTTTTTTTCCACACTTATAACAAACTCCTATAACTTTCAGGCAAGTTCCAGGGTGTTTCTTTCCACAGTTATCACATATGGGAAAATTCTTCTTTTCCCTCTTCCCTTTATCTATCTTTCTCTCTTCCATCCTTTTCATCTCTTGCTTCCCTTCAAAGCCATAGTACTCAATAAACTCTTTACTTTTCTTATCAACAAATGATATTATTTCTTCATATGATGATAATACATGCGAGAATATTTCTCTTTTAAATTCTGGCTTAAGGACATAAAAGATATGATCCTTCTTTCTCTTTGTATCATGTGAATTTCTGGAGTTCTCATTCCTTCTACTGGGCTCCATTTCTAAACAATGTCATACACTAGATTAGTTTATGAATAACAGTTCCTAATCCCAAACTTGTTAAACACATAACATAATTTAAAAAGTTTATGGATATAATCCATAATCATAAAAATGTCTCCTTTGAGGAAGTATATACTCATAAACCCTTCATAATGGTTTGTAAAGAAAATGAGAATAATCCTAATCATATCCCTGAGAGTTTCGTAACCAAGACTGCAACAAGACTCGTTTTCATGCACTAGTTCCCATTCGAGTCTAGCTCAAAGTGGTGTTTTTGGGTTTTACACCTAGTTACATCTGTTTCAGAGCTGCCTCTACCTGCTCGTATCCAGACATGGATGTATTTCTCAGAAAACTAACAAAATATCTACAATTCCAAAATTCTAGGATGTTCTTCTATACTAATCCTCAAAGTCCATCTTAGATCTATGTGCTCTAATCAATGTTTATCTTAATCTATCTTCCAAGGTTTGTACTAAACTTCCTCTGATATCAACTGTAACACCTCGACCCTAGATATCCAAAGTCGGTACATTATTACATAACATTGGCATGATAACAAGAAAGATCATGTCTCGAAAGACCGATTAGTTTAGTATCCTTGGAAACAATAGATATATTAATAATGTTTACATTACATAAATAAGTGAAAAACTAAAACAATATATTGTCTTCATATCCCCTCATACTATCCTTGCAGGTCATTCATAAAATACTTCTTCACATCCTGGTAAAAATAAAACATAGAAAAATGGGTGAGCTCATATTCCCATTAAGGATAACAATATAGAAGAAATTTTCATAAATACGATTAAACATTTAAGGCAATGTATAACTAAAACAAAATCCTTTTAACCTTGAACATCAACATTGTATGGAAGAAATAAAATGAAATAATTCCATTTACTTTTTCACATGGATATTATACTAATTGAATAATCACATGCAATATCAATAACCACTTTCATCATGATGGAATGCATAATGTCAGACTATCATAAACACATAGCCAAGGCCTCGTGCCAAGACTTTAAATAAGATTCTGCCAAGGCCTTGTGCTAAGAAACTAGTTTTTCTCATGAGACCTTCCGATGCATCGAGGAGCTATAGCCAGCTCCACCCATCACATATTAAGTCCAATGCATTCCCATATGGAAAGGTTCAAACATAACATAAACATTCGTATTAAAACTAGCTTACGAAATGTAAATACTTCATCCATAAACCAGGAATGGTATAAGAATAACACATCCACAATCAAACACATCACAAAAACTTCAAAACAATATGGAAGTTTTGAGTCATAATAAATCAACTTAAAATTAACTTAAAATGCATCAATGGATGGTGACATAGATGAAATCAAAGCTATTTGAGAGAAATATCTCTTTTTTGAAATCATTTAAAAGTCACACATTTATTAAGGATGTAATTGAAAAGAGATTTTTGAATCAATGTGTACCATACCACTTCAAAACTTTTGAAAAGAAATATCATTTCAAAACATTCATGTCCATATAAATAAATCCTTAAAATCCTTTTGAAAACATGGAAATTAATTAAAAATATTTAGAAACAAAAATCATTAAAACATTTAAAATTCTGATTTTGATAAAGAGTACCTTTTAGAAATTCATAAAATATTCATTTTGAAATCATTTAAAAGTCACATAATTAAAAAATAAAACATTTAAATTGAAAATATACTTATAATCTTGTAAGGGAAGTTTTGAAAATTTTATAACGGCGGAAAATAGCTGCACCCGCGATATAAGTTAAAAAACATTCTTACCTTAATTCTATCGAAATGGTTAAAAAGGACCTTGTTTGGAAAACAACAGAAAGATTACTAAATAAACATCTTATAAAAATTCAAACAAGGGTAAAATGACTTTAACCAATATTCTGTAAAATAGTAAGAATGTTTTGAAATACACTTTCAAGAAACAGGGATGTGGATGATAAAGAAGCCCCAGTAGATAATTACTTATAAACAACCTCGGATAATGAAGAAATTGTTTAATAACACTTACCATGTAATTTTCCTTGGTTGGGGTAGGATAACCTCCTGTATAATGGTGAAATAATTATTATTAAATTATACAAGAATCATATATATTAATATTATATAATAAATGATTTTCTAACATTGCTTTGTTAATAATATTTTAGAATTATTATTGTTTCGGGTGTTAACTTACTCGTTTTCTTTTATATGATTTTTACATAATCCGTGTTTGTCATGGATGGGTTGTATATAATTCATATCCATAATTATATCATGTCATTAAAAATTATTTTGAAATCATCAAATGATAATTATACTTTAATGGATACGATAGAGAATGAATCTCATCGCGTTCGTGGAGACAGTAGTCTGTACGTATGCACGAGCGACAATATCATTCTTTTGATATTAAAATAATATTTAATTGGATGTTATATCTTATATACAGAATCATTATCATGTTATATTTATTATTTAAATGAATTACACATCATTATTATACCCATCCAAATAATAATATATTGAATAACAATTACACCATGACGTGGATACGGTAAGCCGTACGTACACATGTATGGTGACATGTCATTCAAAGGATGGATAGAATAATGAATATGGTTGTTCCATATTTATAATAATATTACAGTATATATGAGATACTAGATTCATTATTTTATAATGATAATAACAAAAAAAGAAGAAGTTGAAGAAGAAATGAATTTGAAAAAGGGTTGTGAAAACATTACCTCTTCTTCAAGTTCTTCATTTTGATTTGATCAAAAGGCCTCCATAGGTTGGCTTTATGATCAAACTAATGCCTATAGGTTGTACTGAGGGAAGTTTAGAGAGTATTTGGGTAGGGTTTTGCTGAACCAAAAGGCTTTGAAGGTGTGAATTAATTAGAAGGACGAGTGCCCTTTTATAAGAGGGGTGAGGGGTACCTTTGGAAATGTTAGAAATATTATTTTATAATAAATTCATATTCGGTTTATAATTGCTTAAAAGTGTATTATTTAAATTTTAAGGTATGTATGGGTCGAAAACCACTCAACCAATAGAATTTAGACAGGTTTGTCCCATTATATTAAACTTATCATTAAGTATTAACTCTTAGTTAATTAGTTTCACTTTTAAAATGTTCCTTTGTATTATTATATTATATGGTTAATAAACCTACTATATACATACAAGAGACCCCCAAGTGGTCCATTAATGATACACCTATCATGATATAAGTCTCTTGTATGAACCATAGATATTTAGGAATTTAATATCAATTAATAATATAATTTTTTTTTAAACTCTTTTATGTCAATTTTGACACTATTCAATAATTGATTTTTGTAAAAATCATAACAAAATTATTACTTCAAATAGAGTTAATTAAATCAATACTAACATGTTATATTAACCTAGAAAATTATTTTTATTTATAAAAAGCCTCAAATTACATTTATTTGGGTATTTATAATATCAATTATTCTAATTTTTCATTAATTAGGTAATTACTGCATCACCATTGTGTAATAAATAAATTAAATTATATAGTGTTTAAAAATTATAAATAAACAACCATTATGTAGGAAATATATTTATATTTCTAATGAATTTTTAAAATCGAATTTTTCTTATGTATAACCCTATATTAAAAATGTTTTTGTAAATAAACGTTGATTTTAACTTTTTTAACTCTTCTTTGAATTAAATAATAATAAATGTCCTAATCTAATCAAAATGGACATAAATGATAATATTTTACTCCTAAGATTTTTTTTGGTCTAGATACACTTGTCCAATAGAATTAGGACATGTGTTAGGTAATATTAATATCATTTTTCCCTTAATTACCCTATTCACTTTTAACAGTGGTAAATAAAAGTAAAAAGTTATTATTCATCAAAAATTATTTTCATCTCATTGAACTACATTTTACTCCTTGATATTAACCGTGTATCTCAGATTTTCGAAATTCCACCCATAGAAGTGGTAAAATTAAGTTTTATGAAAAATTCAGTTTTTTAACTACCACTTAGTGGTTTCACTACTCATCAAAAAATGAAAGTTTCTATAAAAATACCAAAAATTAGGCCTAATATATATTTGATATTATGAATTCAGAAATTATTTCTATTTTAAAAAATTGAAAACATATTTTTTTCTTTAATTAATTTAAAAATTAATTCCCGTCCTCAAAACAAATAGCGTGTTTTTAAGATATAATAACTATCAAAAGATTGACAATTGTTTATGTCCTGTTTACTTGTGAAATTATGTACAATGACAAACATTGTATTAAATGGTAAAAATATATTCTAAATATAATTTATAACCACTCAAATACATATTTTATCAATATAAATTATTTCTATTAAAAAAGTTATTTTTAATTAAAATTTATTAATTTTCACTATTCATCAAAATATAAATGTTGTCTGAAAAGTTCTAAATATTCACCTTAGGCTAAATTCGATACTCCAAATACAAAAATGAAGTTCAATTTTAGAGATAAAATTTATAAAATTTCAAAAAGTCGGTATTACTATTCATAACGGCTAGTTTGATTGGTTGTGGTGTGTGTTAGAACTCGAAGTTGCGTACAACACATGCTACTATATTATTTGAAGGAAAGCGTATCATTGATGTTTGGGATGCTTCATTGTAAATTTTTTATGTCCCCATTCTATAATGTAAATTAATTTAGACAAATTGAATATATAAAATTTCAAAATGTTGGAATTAAAAAGGGTTCACTATTAAAAGTCGGTAAATGTGCAATACAGAAAATGAATTTGTTCTTACATTATGTCTAAGAAACTCATAATATAGATTCTAAATTTATAAGGATTAAATAAAGTTTAAAATTTAGTTAATACTATTCATAACATCATTTGAACGGCTTCTTTGTGAGTCATGGTGCGCTTGAACTTGGTGTTGCGTGTAGTGCATGTTATTGAATTATTTCAAAGAAATAACACACTATTAAATTATAAGGCCCCAGCCTTAAACCTTACTTAATCTTGAGTTATTACAAGATTACACATTGAGGATCTTTTCGGGTTTAGAGTTTTAGAGAATTAGATCATAAAACTTGCATTACATTCCACATATAAACAAAGTGGTTACATAAAGATAGTATTCTTCATTCCCATCAATGGAAACACATTTAAAATAAAACATGGATTAATTCTTGACACATTCTTGACTCTATCATCTTATCATGTACCTTTCCCTTGACCTGTGAAAAACATTTCAAAAACTTGGGATGAGCATAAAAACTCAGTATGGGTTATAAAAAAAACATAGAAAGGAAACATGAGTTCATATATACATAAGAATGAAATCATACTTTACCCATAAAACATTGGCACTTTAACATACCTCATAAAATCACGAATAAATCATAGAAATCATAAGACATAAAGGTAACTTGAGGCATTCATAACATTCTTACATAGGGAGTAACCCTCTTGGTTACGTTTGGAATACCCATCACAGTATATTCCCTAAAATCTCTTCGGAGAAACCTTAACGTTTCACTCCTTCACGTTACCCAATGAATTGGAGAGCTATAACGGGCTCACCCGCCCTTAGTTTATCACGGAACCACCCGTCTTCATAATGATGCCCAAGAACCATAACATAATCATATCACATAAAACATGCATAAAGGAAACATAAAATTTCCACATTTCAATCACGAGATATCAATACAACACATTGATATAAAAACATTATGAAAACCATTTTCAATACTAAAATAAAATAAAAGTTAAACATGGTATTTATTTTTCTTTTAAAAAGAAGGTATGGCTTGTAGAGGAAGCCGAAACTCAAATAACGGTCACGACGGCAGAGAAGTCGTTGTCGCCGCATACGTATGACAAAAACATTCCCTTTTGTCATTTATTAAACGCTTCGTATAAAAAAGATTCCTTTTGAATAAACGTAAAAGTCAAAGGGGTTTATACACCGAATAAAAGAAAGTTGTGTATAAAATAAAATATGCCTCAACGAAAGGAGATTGAGACGAAGTCCCATACCTCGTATCCGACTTGACTCGACCGTTCTTTAATCTCCTGAATAATAAACTTGAGTTAATATCTACTTTCTTATGAACCTTTTACATGTTCATTATTCCTTTTATACCATGTTATGAACATCATGTAATCAGTTAAGTTAATAATGTTCATTTTGTCGGTATTTGGTTCTTAATTCAAAAATAGACTTCTTACACTTACATGTTGTTAATTTGGTCAAAGGTTCATTATATCCAGAATGGTATTCATGATGTAGATATCATATATGTCATATATATCCAGTACATACATGCATTTATAATATTACATAATTTAGAGGTAAGAAATGAAATGCACCGTTCATGGAGACGGTAAGCCGTACGTACGCATGAACGCTACTTCCATTTCTATTTTATATTTTCTAGAATGGAATCATAATGATATAAGAGTATATTATAATTCCAGTATAATAACATATATAATTTCAATAACTTTATCCTTTACACATCCCACATATGGTATTAACGAATCAAATCACTTTTAGGGGGCGGTAGTCCGCACTTCCTAAAATGAAGATATCGTGTTTTACCCATAATGGAAACCATAAAGGTATGCCCAAAATGAAAAAAAACAGAAGCTTAAGGAAAACATAAACATATTATAAATCATATATGAAAATAGTGACATCATAATGGCCACCTTTGAAGGTGTTAAATGAGTGTTGAACAATCATCGTTTCGGGAGGCAGAATTTCGCCATCCACGGAAACCGTATGTTCTTTAACCATTTGATGTAGTTGTGTGAGAGTGTAGCTCAAATAAATATCATAACAAAATCCTTTTATATTTAAGATACTGGTGTTGTTACAAAATAAGTAAATAAAAAGAGTTTAGGGGGTTGGAGAAGCAAAATAAAACAAATGAACATTAGAGAATGAATTACCTTAAAAAGTGTAACTCCTATTGATTTGAGCCTAAAGGCTTCCTTTTAAAGGATTATGCCCAAATGGAATCCTCTAGGATGAGGAGAGGGATTTGGAGAGAAAAAATGGGCAGGGGTTGGCCGAGCCAAAGGCTTGAAGAGTGTGTGAAATGAGGTAGAGTTGGGGGCCTTTTATAAGAGGAGAGGAGGGGCACTTTTGGAAAGTAAAGAAACATTACTTTATTTGAAAATGTGTTTCGGTTTTAAAAGGTCCCACATTGATATAATTCGTGGATAAGGTGATAAGGGTTAGAAATCCACTCTTACAATTGGTTTTGGCCATGTGTAGGTTTTAGATTTTTCATTATCATTCCATTTTATTTAAATCGTCAAATAATGATGCCATCGCTGCATCATTATTATGTCATAAATAATTTAATTTTTTTAAAATCTAAAAATTATAAAAAAAATACTATGATATAGTAAATCTTTTTATCTTTCCAATTACTATTTATAATCAAAATTTGGACTTGTATAACCCCACTTAAAAATTGTTTTCGTAAAACATATTATGTTTGTGTCATTTTCACTTTAACATTAAATAAAAAGTAATTTATGTCATTTCCCAACAAAAGTGGATCCATGGGGTCCCCAAGTTGACCCATGGCATGTCATGGTCGTCCATGACACAAACAATGAGGTTGGGACATGTGTCTAGGTCATTTCATATTATTAAAGCCTTATTTAGACCTTAAACTACCCTAATTACCACTAATCGTGATTAAGAACTTAATAAGTTACTATTCACCAAAAAATTATTATAATCTCATTGAACCACATTTTACATACTAATTACAACCATGTATGTCGGATTTTTAAAATTCAATACACATTAGTGGTAAACTTTCATTTAACTGAAAAATCAGTTTGCTTGATTACCACTTAGTGGTTTCACTATTCATCAAAAATTGAAGTTTTTCAGAAAATTACCAAAAATTCACCCTAAGCTATATTTGATATTCCGAATTCAAAAATGAAGTCTATTTTACAAAATTCAAATCATATATGTCACATTAATTAATTTAATAATTAATTCCCGCTGCCAGAGTAAAAAGCGTGTTTTTACAAAACAATAAGTATCAAAAGATTGACACCGGTTTAAGTCTAATTTCAAAGTGAAATTGATGCCAATGACCACCATTGGATAAAATGGTAAAAATATTTTCTAATTTCACTTTAAAACCAATTAAAATAATAATCTAATCATATAAATAAATTAGATTAAAAAGAGGTTTTGAATTTAAATACAACATTTTACACTATTCATTAAAAAAAAGAACTTTATCAAAAAGGTACCAAAAATTTACACAAAGTAAATTTTGATGTCCCGATTATAAAGAAGAGTTATATTTGGTCCAAAGTAAATTATAAGAGTGATCAAAACTATATTTAATGACGGTTCACCATTAAAAGGTGATAAGTGAACCTTTAGTGAAAATTAGAGTATATATGCCCTAAAATTGACCTCTTTCCGTATTTTAAGCCTTTATCTTTTATTGGGTAAATGTATAAACATTTAAAAACATATCTAATCATATTTTAGTTATTTCTATCCATTCCCGCCAGTACAATGGCTACTTGTTAAATAACATTTAAAATAATATTATTTTATTACTAGAGTGCAACGTAAGAATTGAATGAAACTATTTGTTGTGTATCGGGTACGCTATCGAACATAGCAACCCTTTAAAGTAATATTAATACTTTATTCACAAATATGGATAAATATGAAAATGTCTATTCTTCATTTACCTGGGGTGTTACATCCTTCCCCCCTTTTGGGAATTGCGTCCTCGCAATTTTAAAATTGGGCTTGGTAACATCCTTGAAAGTCCCACATCGGAACAAGGATCGGTAAAACAATCACTTTAAAATAAAGAAAGATAAGTACAAAGGTCACCCGAGTTAACCCATACTAGGATTCCAAGTATGAAAACATGGATATGGAGGAGAAAACATAGGGTCATGTTCTGATGGAGAGTGATAGAAAACATGTTTAGGAGAAAGTTAACCATGAGAGAATCACAAACTTGTGATGGGTTAAATAGTATTTGATTCCCTAGTATTAAAAGTTAATAGAAAACATTTTTCTTTTAAGTTACTTTTCATTTAGGAATTTAGTTTTTGATCTTAAGGAAACATACTTGTCATGTTGACTTTCAACTCTTTCTAGGTTTCTTACACAATCTCATAATAGCATACCTTGATCATGGCGTCCACTCGGTTTCATCGTCATCTTGTTCACGTAGGTAGAAGTCCCATGCATTACAACAATGATTTAGAGATCCTTCAAAATCATTTTCTTCCTCCATCCAAATACACCTCACACAACATGGGTCATATGGGTGTTCACAGAAAAACAGTTTTGGAAAATAATCATGTAGGACATATTATTCCAAAACATCTGATAAAACATGATTTCTAAAAAATAGTCGGACCGAAATTGAGTTGAAACTTTCTATCATTGGTCCTTTTAAAATACCATAAGTATGAGATGTGAGACTATATTTTAAAAGCAAATATAAATAGGTTGTGCAAGGGTCTCCTTCCTCAGCACCATTTTTAAAATCATAATATGCTTCAAATTCTTGTGATATGGTAAAATATTTGAAAATACCTTGATAATATTTACCTCTCTTGAAAACATGAGAATATTGGGAAAATAGTATTTTTCTAAAAACAACCCATGATCAACGATGATAACGAGGTATAGCGGAGGTGTTTGATATTTCAAAAAAATGCTTGCAAGTGAGTTGTATGCTAGAAAAAGTTTCACAATCATCCGAAGATGACTTTGCAATAATTATTGCAAGCATGTCATCAGGGAGAGATAGGAATGTCGATTGAGATCCTCCTCCTTCCATTCGTAACCGACTTTACTTGACCTAAAAAAGTTATAAAACAAGGATTTAACTGAAATAATAGTTATAGGGACTAATCATGTGCCTCCCAAAAACTCCTAATCCCTAAAGTTGTCTAAACCGACCATTGATACAAACTATAAGGCCCCAGCCTTAAACCTTACTTAATCTTGAGTTATTACAAGATTACACATTGAGAATCTTTTCGGGTTTAGAGTTTTAGAGAATTAGATCATAAAACTTGCATTACATTCCACATATAAACAAAGTGGTTACATAAAGATAGTATTCTTCATTCCCATAAATGGAAATACATTTAAAATAAAACATGGATTAATTCTTGACACATCCTTCACTCTATCATCTTATCATGTACCATTCCCTTGACCTATGAAAAACATTTCAAAAACTTGGGATGAGCATAAAAACTCAGTATGGGTTATATAAAAATCATGGAAAGGAAACATGAGTTCATATATACATAAGAATGAAATCATACTTTACCAATAAAACATTGGCACTTTAACATACCTCATAAAATCACGAATAAATCATAGAAATCATAAGACATAAAGGTAACTTGAGGCATTCATAACATTCTTACGTAGGGAGTAACCCTCTTGGTTACGTTTGGAATACCCATCACAGTATATTCCCTAAAATCTCTTCGGAGAAACCTTAACGTTTCACTCCTTCGCGTTACCCAATGCATTGGAGAGCTATAACGGGCTCACCCGCCCTTAGTTTATCACGGAACCACCCGTCTTCATAATGATGCCCAAGAACCATAACATAATCATATCACATAAAACATGTATAAAGGAAACATAAAATTTCCACATTTCAATAACGAGATATCAATACAACACATTGATATAAAAACATTATGAAAACCATTTTCAATAATAAAATAAAATAAAAGTAAAACATGGTATTTATTTTTCTTTTAAAAAGAAGGTATGGCTTGTAGAGGAAGCCGAAACTCAAATAACGGTCACGACGGCGGAGAAGTCGTTGTCGCCGCATACGTACGACAAAAACATTCCCTTTTGTCATTTATTAAACGCTTCGTATAAAAAAGATTCCTTTTGAATAAACGTAAAAGTCAAAGGGGTTTATACACCATATAAAAGAAAGTTGTGTATTAAATAAAATATGCCTCAACGAAAGGAGATTGAGACGAAGTCCCATACCTCGTATCCGACTTGACTCGACCGTTCATTAATCTCCTGAATAATAAACTTGAGTTAATATCTACTTTCTTATGAACCTTTTTCAAGTTCATTATTCCTTTTATACCATGTTATGAACATCATGTAATCAGTTAAGTTAATAATGTTCATTTTGTCGGTATTTGGTTCTTAAGTCAAAAATAGACTTCTTACACTTACATGTTGTTAATTTGGTCAAAGGTTCATTATATCCAGAATGGTATTCATGATGTAGATATCATATATGTCATATATATCCAGTACATACATGCATTTATAATATTACATAATTTAGAGGTAAGAAATGAAATGCACCGTTCATGGAGACGGTAAGTCGTACGTACGCATGAACGCTACTTCCATTTCTATTTCATATTATCTAGAATGGAATAATAATAATATAAGAGTATATTATAATTCCAGTATAAGAACATATATAATATCATTAACTTTATCCTTTACACATCCCACATATGGTATTAACGAATCAAATCACTTTTAGGGGGCGGTAGTCCGCACTTCCTAAAATGAAGATATCGTGTTTTACCCATAATGGGAACCATAAAGGTATGCCAAAAATTAAAAAAACCAGAAGCTTAAGGAAATATAAACATATAATATATCATATATGAAAAAAGTGACATCATAATGGCCACCTTTTAAGGTGTTAAATGAGTGTTGAACAATCATCGTTTCGGGAGGCAGAATTTCGCCATCCACCGAAACCGTATGTTCTTTAACCATTTGATGTAGTTGTGTGAGAGTTTAGCTCAAATAAATATCATAACAACATCCTTGTATATTTACGATACTGGTGTTGTTACAAAATAAGTAAATAAAAAGAGTTTAGGGGGTTGGAGAAGCAAAATAAAACAAATGAACATTAGAGAATGAATTACCTTAAAAAGTGTAACTTCTTTTGATTTGAGCCTAAAGGCTTCCTTTGAAAGGATTCTTCCCAAAGGTAATCCTCTAGGATGAGGAGAGGGATGTGGAGAGAGTAAATGGGAAGGGTTTGGCCGAGCCAAATGCTTGAAGAGTGTGTGAAATGAGGTAGAGGTGGGGGCCTTTTATAAGAGGAGAGGAGGGGCACTTTTGTAAAGTAAAGAAACATTACTTTATTTGAAAATGTGTTTCGGTTTTAAAAGGTCACACATTAATATAATTCGTGGATAAGGTGATAAGGGTTCGAACTCCACTCTTCCAATTGGTTTTGGCCATGTGTAGGTTTTAGATTTTTCATTATCATTCAATTTTATTTAAATCGTCAAATAATGATGTCATCGCTGCATCATTATTATGTCATAAATAATTTAATTTATTTAATGTCTAAAAATTATAAACAAAACACTATGATATAGGAAATCTTATTATATTTCCAATGACTATTTATAATCAAAATTTGGACTTGTATAACCCCACTTAAAAATTGTTTTCGTAAAACATATTATGTTTGTGTCATTTTCACTTTAACATTAAATAAAAAGTAATTTATGTCATTTCCCAACAAAAGTGGATCCATGGGGTCCCCAAGTTGACCCATGGCATGTAATGGTCGTCCATGACACAACCAATGAGGTTGGAACATGTTTCTAGGTCATTTCATATTATTAGAGCCTTATTTAGACCTTAAACTACCCTAATTACCACTAATCGTGATTAAGAACTTAATAAGTTACTATTCACCAAAAAATTATTATAATCTAATTGAACCACATTTTACAGACTAATGACAACCATGTATGTCGGATTTTTAAAATTCAATATACATTAGTGGTAAACTTTCATTTAAATGAAAAATCAGTTTGCTTGATTACCACTTACTGGTTTCACTATTCATCAAAAAATGATGTTTTTCAGAAAATTACCAAAAATTCACCCTAAGCAATATTTGATATTCCGAATTCAAAAATGAAGTCTATTTTACAAAATTCAAATCATATAAGTCACATTAATTAATTTAATAATTAATTCCCGCTGCCAGAGAAAAAAGCGTGTTTTTACAATCCAATAAGTATCAAAAGATTGACACCAGTTTAAGTCCAATTTCAAAGTGAAATTGATTCCAATGACCACCATTGGATAAAATGGTAAAAATATTTTCTAATTTCACTTTAAAACCAATTAAAATAATAATATAATCATATTAATAAATTATATTAAAAAGAGGTTTTGAATTTAAATACAACATTTTACACTATTCATTAAAAAATGAACTTTATCAGAAAGGTACCAAAAATTTACACAAAGTAAATTTTGATGTCCTGATTCTAAAGAAGAGTTATATTTGGTCCAAAATAAAGTATAAGAGTGATAAAAAATATATTTAATGACGGTTCACCATTAAAAGGTGATAAGTGAACCTTTAGTGAAAATTAGAGTATATATGCCCTAAAATTGAACTCTTTCCGTATTTTAAGCCTTTATCATTTATTGGGTAAATGTATAAACATTTAAAAACATATATAATCATATTTTAGTTATTTCTATCCATTCCCGCCAGTACAACGGCTACTTGTTAACTAACATTTAAAATAATATTATTTTATTACTAGAGTGCAACATAAGAATTCAATGAAACTCTTTGTTGTGTATCGGGTACGCTATCGAACATAGCAACCCTTTAAAGTAATATTAATAATTTATTCACAAATATGGATAAATATGAAAATGTCTATTCTTCATTTACCTGGGGTGTTACATAAATCTTATGGTGTTACATTCTCCCCTCCTTCAATAAATTGCATCCTCGCAATTTGAAATTTTTCTTTGAAATTAAAAGGATGAATATATAAAATATCTTTGTGGAAAAACCCACATCGGAAATTGGGTTGAAAAAATTTAGTCTTAATAAGAGGAAAAGATAAATGAAAGGGTCACCACCAAATTATGATCTCTATGCGGAGAACATTGGTGGTAATTAGAGACATATAATTGGTAGAAAACGTAAATATTTATAGGTATTGATTGAGGTCATCAATGACAAACATGTGTAAAATTGAGGGCCTTAAATTCATCAATCTATGATGATTTAAAATACCATCGGTTCAGCAAGACATATTGTATTCGGATAACACATTTTTTTGTTTTAAGATCCCTTCCGTAAATTATAATAATTAATTTATTCATTGGATAAGAGAAGAAGAAAAATATATACCTAACAAGTAGAGTCTCATCCTTAAACTATGTTCAACCACAAACTCATCTTTCACTCTAAAAGATAATACAACATAAAAATAATATTATATTTATCCTATTCGTAAAGTGTTAAAAAAATGAATTTATAATTCATCTAGCCAAACCATTGAAAAATGACATTATTCAAACCAGGACATCACGTGTGTCAGTGGTAGGTGATACAACCTTGTATCCCTTCGGTTGTGGGTTCAAGTCTTGTGGCCTTTCCGGATGCGACGGGTTGCCGCCCGACCTCTGGGTTGTCCTTTTATGGAAATCCAAAACAATCCAATCTAGAAATATCCAAAATACATCAGTCCAAAATTTATAAGGAAGGTAAACAAAATGAAGATCCTTTTTTTCCACGTAATAACATGTGATCACCTTCATCATATATTCTTTTAAAACACCGCAACATCCTAAATTACCATAAAACCTTATTGATTACATTCATGATCCATTATTCCTTAAATAATAATAGATATACTCCTTCAATCCAAAAATGTTGTAAACCCCAACAATGATGGAATATACAAATCATTAATCAGTTTCAAGGTATTCAAGAATATCCTATATAATTTATCCAAATAAATCATGTATTATTCTAAAATCACTACCTCGATATCAGAACCATATTATGGTTTATCTTTCTCTCAACCATATATTTTCCAAATATTTAACCTCCTATTGAGTCACATATCATTGTTCCACACAATCTCTAGTCCTTAATGAAATAGTACTGTAGTACAATCCTTATATACTCCATAATTATTATAACAAGTACATTGTTGATACATCACTCAAATGACATAATCAACATAAGAACTCTAATCATTCCGATTCATCGGTGGTAGTATCAAAACTCGATTATTATCCAATAGCATCATTTGCGGCATAGTCTGATGGCTGGGACATAGGTTCGGGTAGTGTCCAAACTCCTTGCAAATGAAAAATTTTACATTTGAAACCATTTTCTTACCCTTGCATTCATATACTTTGTGCCCTTTTCCTCCACACTTATAACAAACTCCCATTCCTTTCAGGAAAGTTCCAGGGTGTTTCTTTCCACAGTTATCACATATGGGAAAATTCTTCTTTTCCCTCTTCCCTTTATCCATCTTTCTCTCTTCCATCCTTTTCTTCTCCTACATCCCTTCAAAGCCATAAGACTCAGTAAACTCTTTATATATCATATCAACACATGATATTATTTCTTCATATGATGATAATAAATGCGAGACTATTTCACTTATAAATTCTTGCTTAAGGACATGAAAGATATGATCCTTCTTTCTCTTTGGATCATGTACATTGTTGGAGTTCTCATTCGTTTTACTGGGCACCATTTCTAAACAATGGCATACACTAGATTAGTTTATGAATAACAATACCTAATCCCAAACTTGTGAAACAGATAACATAAATTATATAGTTTATGGATACAGTCCGTAATCATAAAAATGTATCCTTTGAGGATGTATATACTCATAAAACCTTCATAATGTTTTGTAAAGAAAATGAGAATTATCCTAAGCATATCCCCCGGGATTGTTGTAACCAAGAGTGCAGCAAGGCCCGTTGTCATGCACCAGTTCCCGTTCGAGTCGAGCTCAAAGTGGTGTTTTCAGGTTTTACGCCTAGGTACATTTGTGCCAGAGCCGCCTCTACCTTCTCATATCCAGATAGGGATTTATTTCACGAAAAACTCACAAAATTTCTACAATACTAAAATTCTAGGAAGTTCTTCTATACTAATCCTCAAATTCCATCTTAGATCCATGTTCTCTAATCAGAGTTTATCTAAATCTAGCATCCAAGGTTTTCCCTAAACTTCTCTGATACCAAATATAATACCCCGACTCTAGATACCCAGAGTTAGTACATTATAAATAACACTTTCATGATCACAAGAAAGATCAATTCTCGAAATACTGATTAGTTTAGTAGCCTTGGAAACACTTGATATATTAATAATGTTTACATCACATCAATAAGTGAAAAAATACAAAAATATATTGTCTTCAAATCCCCTCATGTTATCCCTACAGGTCATTCATAAAATACATCTTTACATCCTGGGAAAAATAAAACATAGAAAAAGGGGTGAGCTCAAATGCGCAGTAAGGATTACAATATAGTGGAAATTTTCATAAATAAGATTAAACATTTAAGGCAATGTATAACTAAAACAAAAGCCTTTTAAACGTGAACTTCAACATATTACGGGAAAAATGAAAATGAAATAATGCCATTTACTTATTCACATGGATATTCTACTAATCGAATAATCACATGCAATATCGACAACCACTTTCATAATGATGGAACGCATAATGCCAAAATATCATAACCACATAGCCAAGGCCTCTTTCCAAGACTACAAATAAGATTTTTCTCAGGCCTTGTGCCAAGACACTAGTTTGTCTCATGAGACCTACCGATGCATCGAGGAGATATAGAGGGATCCACCCATCACATATTAAGTCCAATTAATTCCCATATGAAAAGGTTCAAACATAACATAAACATTCATATTATAACTACCATACGAAATGTAAAACATTATCCATAAACCAGTAATGGTATAAGAATAACACACCCACAGTCAAACACATCACAAAAACATCAAAACAATATGGAAGTTTTGGGTCATAATATATCAACATTAAATAAACATAAAATCAATAAAATGACATTGACATAGATGAAATAAAAACTATTTGAGAGAAATATCATTTTTTGAAATCATTTAAAAGTCACACACTTATTTAGGAAGTAATTTAAAAGATATTTTTTAATCAAAGTGTCCTATACCACTTAGAAACTTTTTAAAAGAAATATCATTTCAAAACATTCATGTCCATATAAATAAATCCAAAAAATAATTTTTAAAATAGGGGAATTAATTAAAAATATTTAGAAAGATAAATATTTAAAACATTTAAAATTCAGATTTTGATAAATAGTACCTTTCAGAAATTCTTAAAATATTAATTTTGAAATCATTTAAAAGTCAGATTATTATAAAATAGAACATTTAATTTGAAAATATCCTTATAATCTTGTAAGGGAAGCTTTCCAAATTTTATTACGGCAGAAAATATCCTCACCCGCCATATAAGTTAATAAAACAGTCATACCTTAATTCTGTCGAAAAGGATAAAAAGGACCTTATTTGGAAAAAGACGGAAAGATTCCTTTATAAACATTTTATAAAAAGTCAAACAAGGGTATAAATGACATTACTCCGTATTCTATAATATAGTAAGAATTTTTTGAAATACACTTTCAAGAAACATGGGCGTGGATGATAAAGAGGTCCTAGTAGAGAATTACGTATAAACAAACTCAGATAATGAAGAGATTGTGAAATAACCCTTACCTTGTACTTTTCCTTAGTTTGAGTAGGTTAAACTCTTTTATAATGGTGAAATAATTGTTATTAAATTATAAAAGAATCATATATATTAATATGTTATAATAAATGATCTTTTAACAAAGCTTTGTTAATAATTTTTTAGAATTATTATTGTTTCCGGTGTTAACTTACTCATTTTCTTTTATATGTTTTGTTACATAAGTCATGTTTGTCATGGATAGGTTGTATCTTATTCATATAAAGAATGATATCATGTCCTTTAAAATTATTTTGAAATCATCAAATGGTAATTATACTTGAATGGATACGATGGAAAATGAATCTCATAGCATTCGTGGAGACGGTAGTCCGTACGTACGCACGAGTGACAATATCATTCTTTTGTTATTAAAATAATATTAAATTGGATGTTATATCTTATATAAAGAATAATTATCATGTTATATTTATTATTTACATGAATTAAACATCATTATTATGCCCATCCAAATAATAATATATTGAATAACAATTACACCACGACATGGAGACTGTAAGACGTACGTACACACGTATGGTGACATGTCATTCAAAGGATGGATAGAATACTGAATATGGTTGTACCATATTTATAATAATATTACAGTATATATAAGATATTGTATTCATTGTTTTAGAATGATAATAACAAATAAAGTAGAAGTTGAAGAAGAAATGAATTTGAAAAAAGGTGGTGAAAACATTACATCTTCTTCGGGTTCTTCCTTTTGATTTGATCAAAAGGGCTCCATAGGTTGGATTTATGATCAAAATAAGGCCACTAGGTTATAGTTAGGGAATTTGAGAGAGTATTTGGGCAGAGTTTGGCCGAACAAAAAGGCTTTGGATCTGTGAATTAATGAGAAGAGGGAGTTCCCTTTTATAAGAGGGGTGAGGGGCACCTTTGGAAAAGCTAAACATATTATTTTATAATAAATTCATATTCTGTTTAAAATAGATCAAAAGTGGATTATTTAAAGTTTAAGGTGGTGATTGGTCTAAAACCACTGAACCAATATAATTTAGACAGGTTTGGGTCATTATATTAACCTTATCATTAAGTATTAACTCATAGTTAATTAGATTCACTTTTACAATGTCTCTTTTTATTTTTATAGTATATGATTATTAATCTTACTATATACATACAATGGAACCCCAAGTGGTCCATTAATGATATAAATATCATGATATATGTCTCTTGGTAGAGCCATATATATTTAGGAATTTAATATCAATTAATAATATAATATTTGTTTTAAACACTCTTTTATGTCAATTTTGACACTATTCAATAATTGATTTTTGTAAAAATTATAACAGAATGATTACATTGGAAAAAGTAATTTAAATAAATAATAACATTTAATATTAACCTATAAAAGTATTATTATTTATAAAAAGTCTCAAATTACATTTATTTGGGTATTTATAATATCAATTATTCTAATTTTTCATTAATTAGGTAATTACTTTATCACCATTGTGTCATAAATAAATTAAATTATTTTGTGTCTAAAAATTATAAATAAAATACCATTATGTAGGAAATCGTTTTATATTTGTAATGAATATTTACAATCGAATTTATCTTATGTATAACCCTATATTAAATTTTTTTAGTAAATAAACATTGATTTTAACTCTTTTAACTCTTCTTTGAATTAAATAATAATAAATGTCCTAATCTAATACAAGTAGACCTAAATGATAATAATTTACACTTATGATTGTTTTTTGTCAAGATACACTTGTCCAATAGAATTATGACATGTGTTAGGGTAATATTAATATCATTTTTACCCTTAATTACCCTATTGACTTTTAACAGTGGTAAATAAAAGTAAAAAGTTACTATTCATCAAAAATTATTTTCATCCCATTGAACTAAATTTTACTCCTTGATATTAACCGTGTGTCTAAGAGTTTTGAAATTCCACTCACAGAAGCGGTAAAATTATGTTTTATGAAAAATTCAGTTTTTAACTACCACTTAGTGGTTTCACTATTCATCAAAAAAATGAAAGTTTCCAGAAAAATACCAAACATTAGGCCTAAGCTATATTTGATAGTATGAATTCAAAAATTATGACAATTTTAAAAAATTCTAAACATATCAGTTGCATTAATTAATTGAAAAATTAATTCCCATCATCAAAACAAATAGTTTTTTTAAGAGATAATAACTATCAAAAGATTGACACTTGTTTATGTCCATTTTAATTGTGAAATTATGTACAATGACCAACATTGTATTAAATGGTAAAAATATATTCTAAATATAATTTAAAACCACTCAAATTCATAATTTATCAATATAAATTATTTCTATTAAAAAAGTTGTTTTTAATTAAAATTTACTTACTTTCACTATTCATCAAAATATAAATGTAATCCGAAAAGTTCCAAATTGTACCTTAGGCTAAATTTGATAATCCAAATACATAAATGAAGTCCATTTTGAGAGATAAAATTTACAAAATTTCAAAAAGTAGGTATTACTATTCATAACGGCTAGTTTGATTGGTTGTGGTGTGTGTTAGAACTCGAAGTTGCGTACAACACACCCTACTGTATTATTCAAAGGAAAGCGTACCATTGAAGCTTGGGATGTTTGATTGAAATTTTTTGATTTCCCCATTCTATAATGTAAATTTATTTAGTCAAATTGAATATATAAAAGTATAAAATATTGGATTTAAAAAGGATTCACTATTAAAAGTTGGTAAAAGTGCAATACTGAAAATGAATTTGTTCTTATATTATGTCTAAGAAACTCATAATATGGATTTTAAAATTATAATGATTATATGAAGTTTAAAATTTAGTTAATACTATTCATAACCTCGTTTTAATGTCTTGTTTGGTAAGTCATGGTGCGCTTGAACTCGGTGTTGCGTGTAGTGAAAGTTATTGAATTATTTTGAAGAAATAACACACTATGAAATCTTGGGGTGTTACATATTATTTCACAATTAAAATGAATATATAGCATAATTGATTCAGTAAAAAATTATCATCCTTAAATATATTCCCATTATGAGGAAATATAGTAATGTGTTTTTTGATGAATTTTTGGGTCTTCCTCCTAGATGAGAGATTGTGTTTTCAACCAATCTTATTCCTAGAGAAATAGGATTATCTAGGACTAAATATTTAATAGATTTTGTAGAAAATGAGAATATAAGTAAAAACAACATGATAATTTGAATAAAGGGTTCATACACCCATGTGCTTCAATATGGGGTGCGATGATCCGCCTCATCAAGAAGAATGATGAGTCAATTCAAATTTGCAATATTTTTCTGGATCTCAAACAGATCACAATAATGAAAAAGTATCATCTACAACAAATTTATGAATTTTTTGATCATATATGTGGATTAAAATACTTCTATAAGGTTGATCATTGGTTTGGATATTACCAGGTTAGTATGAAGAATGAGGATACACCCTAGACTACTTTTATATACGGTACATGCACTATGAGTACATAGTAATACCATTAAGACTTACTAACGATCCAAAAAACATCATGGACTATATGTATAGATACATTAGGAACTACCTAAAAAAAACTGGTAGTATTTATATATGACATTCTAATATACTCAAAAATAAAGGATGAGTGTGAGGATTATATGTGTTTTGTTCTAAAGATATTATGCAAAAATAATATTTATCAAAATAATATAAAATTTGAGTTTTTTTAAAGGAAATGTCAATCATGGGGAATATAATCACAAGAAATGAAATATAAGTCGGACCATCAAATATAGAATCAATTGATAGAAGTTTGAGGCCAATGTCTGAGAACATGTATCCATAAGTTCCTTGGATTAGCTGGGAACTATCGTCAATTTGGGAAAACATTCAAGCGATTGTCAAACCCTCTAACCAAGCTGACTTAAAAGGGATTTATTTTTTCTTGAAAATCATAATACAAAGAGATATTCATGGAGTTTAATATGAGTCCCATAACATCCTATGTACTCAAACTACCCACAAGTAGATAAATTTTCAGGGTATTCAGCGATGCTTCGAAGAAGGGATTAGGTTGTGTGTTCATGAAAAAAATGGAAAAATTAAAAATCGATAGCCTATGATTCAAGGTAGTTGGAAGATAATAAATATAACTAACAAATGCATTAAATAGAGTTATATACAGTGATATTTTCATTGAAAATATGTCATCATTATCTCTTTGTGGAGAATTGTGAGAGATCGATGGATAATAAAATCCACAAGTATATATTCACACAAGAAGAGCTGAATATTTTCTAGAGAAGATGGTTAGAGATGTTCAAGGACTATGTCTACTCAATCCAAAACCATCCTAATAAGGATGTTAGTGTGTAATATTTTCATAGTAGAAAAGATCCACCAATTATATTATTGTTCACAACTAAGAGGGTTATGATCTTATTATAATTAAAGAAGATTGACATGTGAATCATAAATAAAGGAACATCACAAATAAAATAACAAGTAATTTCTCAACCTCCCATTTTGGAATAGAAAACGTATTCTCAAAGAGATTATGTTGAAATTAAAATTAAAGTGGAAATGATAAGAAAATGGAAATCCTCAAATTTCAATGTGAATGTAGAAGAATTAGTGAGAATTGGGTCCCGACTATGTGTACCATCAAATCAAGATGTAAAGAAAAATACTCTAAATGGTGGGCCTAACTCAACCTTCTATATCCACCTAGGGATCACAAAGATGTATTTATATCTTTGATGGAACTATTAGTGGGTAAATAATAACAAATATATTGAAAAATATACATCAATGTGACTGGTTTGTCAGTAAGGGAAGGCTGAAAGGACAAAGCTTGAGTGGATGATTCCACCATTACCCATACGATCATGGAAATGAGTACATCACCCTGTAATTTTTAATTGGAATTCCAAAAAAATCCATAGGAAGTGATTCTATTTGGGTTTTTATGGACCATCTAACATATACTACTCACATTGTCAAAAAATTTAGAACAATTCATAATTCAACATCTTGTGGCGTTATACATTAAAGAAGTAGTGTGGATGAATGGGGTACCAATATTGGTTGTATATGATTGAAATTAAGTATTTACCTCCACATTCTAGAGATGTGTTGATCTTGATCTAAATACAGAGATAAACATCAGTGTGACCTTTCATCTTCAAATTGATGGCCAGTATGAGTATACTATTTATTCATAGAAAGATATGTTTATAGTATGTTTTTTGGACTTTAAAGGTGGATTGTATGAAAATATATCTCTAGTCAATTTCTAATATAAAAATATTATTCACATTAGAATCAAAATGGATGTATATTAATTCTTTTATGGTTAAATATCCATTACACTAGAATGCTGGGATGATGTGGGTGAATTTAATCTTCTTGGACCGAAAATGGAAAAAGAAATGATAGAAAAGGTTAAAACCATTTATCAACCCATCAAGGAAACCCAAATTCGATTGAAGAGCTATAAGGATAATCATTTATGAGAAATGGAGTTTATGTTTATAGATTGTTATTCCACTAAATAAATCCATGGATGTGGATCATGTGATTTTGGATGAATGGAAAGTAGAGTCCTAGGTACACTGGCCCATTTGAGATTCATGACCATGTTGGTGTAGTGGAGTATCGATTTATCACTTCCGCAACCATGTATCATGTATACAATGTATTCCACATATCTCTTATGTGGAATTACATACCAATCCTCTCAAATGTACTCAATTCAGATGGGAAACCCTTGGTGAATGATATCCCATAAGAGGAGCAGCCAATGAAGATCTTAGATCATAGAGACAAAGTCCAAAGAAATAAGAAAATTCAACAGAACAAAGTGTTTTCGAGAAACCACAAGATTAAAGTAGTGATGTTGGAAATGGAGGGTGTGATATAATAGAATTACCATTATCTATTTTATTGTGGGAAAATAATTTTTTACTGTGAAATTTCTAACCGGTGTAGAATGTAACAACACATTATTTTATAAACAAAAATCACCTTTTGATTTAATTAAATGTATTATTATGTAATATGGTTGTCAAAAACAATAAAAATTATTCTATTTTATTAAATCCTATCATATTTGAAAGACCGTTAAGCATCATTACAATTGATAATATATCTATTGAATTGTGATCATTTGTTTAGTATAAATAAAGGGTTTTAATAAATCTAATTGACATAGACAAATGATGTAATAACCTCAACTAGTAGGACCATACCATATGAATCCCATTTATTAACACTTCGAATGGTAAATAGTATCTCTACGGTTTTTCCATAAACAATCCCAAAATGTTATCAAACAACTTATGTATAAAAAAATATTTATGGGAGAAGTTCAACTTTATCAAGATCACAACCCATTCCATTACACCAATCCACACTGTGAAAGTTCCACCATCGCACAACTTACTCTTACAGAATTTTCTAGTGTATTAAATGGATATGTTTAAACACTATTATAATAATAATAAATATTTTTTAATATAATAATTTTCATATTTTCTTTTTATCATTACATTATAAATGATTTAAATTTGTATACAATAAAATTAAATGGTATTTTCAATTAGTATTAAATTTTAATAAATTTTTTTTTTGATTAATTAAGATATTATTATATAAATAATATTTTAATAAAATAATACTATCAAATAATTTTTATAAAATATAAATGATCATATAATATTTATGAATTCAAATTAATTTTTTGTCAGGTTTTCAAACATTCGTTGTCAAAACGCCCAACATTTATAAATAAATTTTGATTCAAATTCTAAAAGAGAAAATAGACATATTTAGAAAATTATTTTGTTAAAATGAATATTATTTTTTTGAAATTATAATGTCAAAATTATCAAATAATTAATTTTTCATTATTTTATAAGATAATTAAATTTTCAGGTAAAAACTAAAAACTGTATAAATATACAATGTGTATTGTGATATCATAATTACCAAAAAGTTATGTAATATATACTACATAGTTTATCCATTACCAAATATATGTTTTCTCTTTAATATAATGTTATTTTATCTTCATTATATTAATTTTATATATCTTTTAGGAATCCTCCAAAACAATTAATGTATTTTTTAGGTTTTAAAATCATGTATTTAAGATTATAACTCACTTTGTAATCTAAAAGGATATTATTTTATTAATTTAAGACCTTGAACATATAAAATATTTGAAACCACTCCCATTTTGTATAAAAAATTTGAAGAACGGAGGGAAGGATTGTTGATTTTGGTTATTAATTAGTGTCCAAAACCTATGTTTTAGAAATAATAAATAATTAAACAATCATTTCATTTATTAACCCAAAAAACTCCCATTTTAGTTCACAAAAAATTCATTTGATAATGTACTTACTTTTCCTTCTAATCAATATAGTCCTTATATGGTTCCCCCAGGCTCCCAAGAAACTTCTCCCAAGAAATTGGTGTTATACACTTATGGTAAGGGATCCTCCAATTATCCTATTTATTAAGGTATATTTATTATCTTAGGACCTCCACATGCAATTCCGAATTGTGGGATATGTAATTACATGCCCCTATTACTACCCATTTATTTAAAAATGATGTGAGACCCCTTATTCTATTGTCATCCCATTTTATAAATTTTTAATTAACATTGTTATGAAGCCAAAATTTTCCCACGATTTTCCTTGTCAATAAAATTGTGTATTGAATACCATACCCAATTCCTATCAATGGTGTTAACATTTATATATATTTTTATTATTTTAGAGGGGACTTATATTTATTTATTACACACTCGTGGATTGTGAAATAAAATATTATGATGAATGAATCCATGTTTTATGATCTTTGTGGTGAACATATGAATGAGAATGACGTGAAAGTGACAGGAGTGCCTAGAATTATATAGTGTTCTAAAAAATTGGATAATGTTTTATCTCATGAGAAATCATGTTGGGATTGATAGAAAACCTAATTACTTTATTGGAAATCATCTATCTCAATGTATTGGAAGTTAGCCACATCCAATGTTTAGGATTTAATATTTTATATCATTTACCCATTTCCCATGTTTCATTTATGTTTCCATGCTATATTATTCCACATTGTTCATGTTTATCATACTCACCCCTTTTGTGTCCCATTGAAAATCCTATCCTCTAAACTGTATTATTATCTTCATTATATACCATGATTATTCCCTTACTTGTATTTATATCTCACCCCTTTCTTATGTGTATACCCAAGTTATCCCATGTAGTTTTAAGTGCATTCTTGTTAAGGATGTTTTCAATAAATATGATGTTTTTCCTATTTTAAGGAGTAATTTAACGTACCTAATTATCAATGACACTAGAATTATCAATATTCTATCATTTATTATGAGTAACATTATGTAATAAATAATTAATTAATGTGTAAAAAATGGAATTGTTGTCATAAGAGAAAATTCTATCACCTCATCCCAATAAACATTTGGTCTTCACTGGCGACTATAAAAATCCTAGAAAGTATGTATTCTAATCATCAATTGATAACTATTACTATACAAAAAAAAGAATAGTCAAAGGTGTATAATCCATCATACACTGAAATCCAGAGCATAGGCACACAACATATCCCCTATTATATAAATAATATACTATATTTAACATTAATTAGTAGATGGTAATATATACCCAACCTTACCTAAGTCCCCATTAACTCTTGGAGATTCTTCCAAAACCTAGATGTAAACATAAAATCCCTATATGAAACAATAAAATATAGGACACCATGTAAAATAATAACTTTCTAAAAATATTTCATACCAAGATCTTCGGCCTTAGTTGTCTCCCATATAACAAATAATTGATAATATTTCATTATCTAATCAATTACCACTTCAATAGAATTATTACCCTAGGGGGTCTATGGTAATCAAAAAGTGATGTCCATAGAAACATAGAAGCATTTATAATCTAGCACCAGATGTGGTTAAGGGAATCCATAATGGTTTTCATTAATTGTATTTATCTATTTGAGGGTATAATAGTGGTACACATAATCTGTAATGACATGATTTACACCTACCCACCAAAAATGGAAACTCATGTCATAATACATCTTCATAGTTCCTATATGAATTTCCCATGATAAAATAAAATATCTTAAAAAATATAAACATGTCAAAGAGTGTGGGATTAACTTTCTTTACAAAAATAATGAATACCATAAAAAGTAAGAGACCACTAATAAATTTTCACTCCACCATATAGGGTTTCATTGATCCCACTAAACTCTTTAACTTGTTATTGACATCATAGAATAGACTCAAGGAGATATGATAATAACTGAACAATGGTTATAACTATACCAATAACAACCTCATGATCATATAGATCCAACTCAGTGATGATCCCCAATAGGTTCCACTCTTCTTACAATTCCATGATAGCCAGTGATGGTACATTCTAACTTACTAATTCTTTATTGTTATTCCACTACCCTTGGAAGTATAAATTTCCAAATAGAATATTTAATGGTATTTTACCCACCAACACTATCTAGGATTATATTTCTTCTGAATATATATATACCTCATACTCTTATGCTGGTAAAAGATGGTGATACTATCTCCAAAAGGATAATTCCGCCAACACACATGTTCATGCATAACCATAGGAAGATCTAAATCATGAGTGGGGTAGTTATTTTCATTTGGATAAATATTAAGAGAAACATAATCCACCGTATGATCATATTTTAAAAGAACACTACCCAAATCCACACCAGAAGCAACACAGTACCCCATTTACCCCATACTCAGCATAGTAAATATGAAAATAGGTGTTGATGTCAGATGTCATTTCAGTTTATTGAAATAAGTTTGAAACTTTTCAAACCATATGAATTTATCCCCTTTCATAGTAATAGTAATAAATGGTGATTCCAAATTCATGAAATACATGAAAACAACGAATAGTATCCAATAAAACCAATCATGCTCTATTTCTTAAATAATTTGATTGGATGCTCCTCTGAAAAGACAATGTTCTCTTTATCAGGATCAACTTATAAAAGATGTTTAGAAATCAATTTCTCTATGTAATTCAGTTCATGGATCTGTAAACTAAATTTATAAATTATTCACTTGAAATGGGGACACCTCACTTTTCTAAAAACCAAACTCATGTGATTCTCATGCTCATGATTGGATCTCAAATAAACTAAAATATCATCTATGAACACAGCAAAAAAGGTGTCAAGATACTGATTGAATATCTAATTCATTACAGACCAAAAAACTATTGGAGCATTAGTTAGATAAAAATGAATAAAAATATATTCATAATGGCCATACATATTCTTGAAGGATGACTTTGGTATATAATATTCCTAAATACTGGGATAATTATTTCCAAATTGAAGGCCAATCTTAGAAAACCACATCATCTATTTCAACCAATAAAACAAGACATCCAGAATTGGAAAAGTATTCTTATTCTTAATTGTTACCTATTTCATCTTCTAATAATCTATATATAATATATGTGAATAATTTAACTTCTTATAAAAGAAAATTAGGGATACCTATGAAGAATCACTTGGGTGATAAAAACCCGATCTCTACCACGTCATCCAACTGAATCATGAGCTCTTTTAGATCGTATGGTTCCATGGGATAGGGTGGTATTGATATCGTGTACTAATCCATAAATATATATATAATAAACTCTACCTATCTAAATAGGAGGACCATAGAATAAATCTATTAAAATGAAATAAAGTCCCAAAAAAATAAGAATATAACGAAAATAGGAATGTCATTTTGATTGACTATAATTTAAGACAAAAAAAATTACCACTGGGAAGATACTCCCTACATAACCAAACCTTGAATCCAAATCACCTTGAAACACTTGACATCACTCACAGACATCAAGGAACATGACATAAGGATAATAATAGTCAACATCATCACAATGAGAGATTGGAAGCACAATCCCAATGATGAAATAAAAAATATCCAGGTCAAGAATATGGAAGTCCTAGACTAAATCTATATCAATTATTAATAGTGAATATGGAAACTAAAACCTTAATTTTTCCTCTTTCTAAGAGTTGTTGCTCTCTCCATGAAAAATCACAAGTTCCACAGTGGATGTTTCCAAAAAACAACAAAAAATCGGATGAAATAAATGAGTTGGAGGCTCCATTATAAAAAAATTGGAATATATATATAATAAAAATGCCACATCTCACAATAATTGATCACACATAAACCCACAACAGAAAGTCATCCATTGTATGAAGGTGTTTCACTGTTGAGTCCTATGGATGGATCCCTATGAACATTGTTGCTTCTAACTACACTAAATTGATGTTTATAATCAATGAACCATAACCATATCTAGATATTGATATAGCCATATATAATCATTATAAATGACTATATAACCTAAAACGATTGCACATCTTTGTAGGAATGAAAAAATTGATTGGTTTTCCCAACCATGAAACACTATTAGAAAGTTATGGGATCACTACTAGTAGTTAATTATATATTATTGTAGTCCCACTATTAATAACTACCTCTAATAATACTATGTTTCTAATTCCATGTAATCTTCTTTCTTTAGACACCATTGATGGTACCAATAGGTGGATGAGAAAGCTAATAGAAGAAAATATTGCATGTATAGTCCATATCATCCATTATTTACCTATATAATTTCTCTTAATAAGTATAAATCATTATCAAAAATACCTGTGATCAGATATATTTTCACAAACCCTGCATGTTCTTATGATCCTTAAGTTGATCATTTTTCACTATCTCAATAATCAAGAACCAAACCCATGAACTGATTGGTGTATGCTAACACTAGATGCTCTCCCTATTGAAAAAAAAGGAAAACTAGAGACATTTCTATTAGTAGAGACTCTAGATACAACTTCTAAAAGAAGAGCCTCATGAAACCTATCCAATACAAGACCACAAGTCACTCTTCATATACCATAAAATCCCACCATCGCATGCAAGGTCCCTCAATATAGGAAACTACACACATCACCTTGATGGTCTATGGTGTACCCAAAAAATTGAAGATCAAAATGTTATTTTATAGTTACCCATCCACCTCTCATGGTTCATTCAAACCATTAATTGATTGGGATTTCTCTTGTAAAAACTCTCGAGATTGATCCCTTTATCCTATAGCTCTTATTCAAACCTCATGAACGGTTTTTTGGTCTAGCAGAACATTTTGATCTAAAATATGAACTACTTTCACTATATCATATGTAAGATTCTGATATAGAGGTTGATTTTCTTGAGGAACATTAATTTTACCCTCCTATGGAACCCATGGAAGATATCTCAAAGGAGTATCACAAAATTTTGAAAATAAGATAATATATTAGAAAAAATTTCAATATCATTTTATAATATAATCCCATAATAAGACAGGGAAATCAATATATAGAACTCAACATAGGAGACACACATCCCAATATCCAATGGAAACTTGAGTCTTGTCAAGCGATGTGTTTCCCATACACTCACTATAACCTTCCTAAAAAATCTTGAAAATTATATCTCATACCCACCAACATCCCTAGACTAAAAATAACCATTATCTTATAAATTTTTTTAATGAAACAACTTGACTTTCCATCGTAAATTTCCACCTGAATCGATCTTCTACATACTCTAAGGGTATTACCAATCCCCATGGGAAATCGATCATCACAAGGGATTCAAAAAATAATATAGGGAATGATTCCACCCAACATGAAGAAAATGACATGGAATGTATATATATAGTTTAAATAAACAGAGTAAAAATAACCATAAAAATATATTGTATAATTAAAAATAATAGAAGTAATACCACATAAAAAGGTCAGGATAAAAACTAATGTACAAGTATAAATGTAAAGGATAACTAAAATTAATACAAGTACCCCTAGAATAATATAGGAAATGAGGAATTATCTAAACACCATCTATTATACGTAGCTAAGAAATCCTCAACACCTTAATGTGATGACATTCCATTCCATTCATAAAAATACATAACATAGTCTACACACCACTGAAGGGGTATATCACGTGTAAGAGAAATAGGCTTGGTAGGATCCAACGTAGGTATTACTTATAATGTATATATTCAAAAAAAATTCATTTTAAAGAAAAACATGAAACATAAATTATGAATTTTTTTTCAAAATCAAGGTAAATATTTCACTTTTCCTACAGTTTTAAAACAATCTAAGATAAGTAGTTTAAAAGAATAATTTCCAACAACATTGACCAATGTCAATGTATGTATATCAAATATAGTGTAATACAAACCCAATGAACAAATGGTAAACAGACCAAGGGTTAAAATATGTAATGCTAGTTGAAAAATCATACCAAATAAATGACTAGTGCATAAGTAATTCCTTAGATCAATTTCATAAAGATAAGAGTAACACCCCAAGAGTGAACCCCCAATAGAAAAATTAATGATGGAACTATGATACACCATCCACATAATACCAACGACTTATTATGTGCTAAATTTCCCCCAAAACATCTCAATATTCATTTCATAATCAATTTCAAGCAACCCTTTACTTTTATCAAACCTACCTTGAATATCCATTTTACAATGCTTTGAAAACAACCATTTTCAATTTCCAAAAATAAGGTATAAATCATATTTTCTTTTCAATCCATTTACAAAAAGAAAAATCAAAATCCAATTCATTTATAAAATAATTTATAAAATTGGGGAAATCAGAATTCATTCAGAAAAGTATAGTGACGAAACCACCTACCTTGAAATAGGGTCACACATGCCCAAAAATGGGATCCACCATCACTAAAAGGAACAGAAATATAAATAAATAGGTACTACAATAAATTTCCACACCATAGAATCAAATTTTATAATATAAATAGTCATTGGAGATGTTATATCACCACATAGAATTAAAATAAAACACATAACACTTTAACCAAAGAAAGGAATAGCCCTTAGAAGAAGATAACACAACTGATTTAGAAGTGTTTCATGAAAATAAATATATGAACAATATATTCCTTAATTTCAGTGAAAATTGATGTTATAAACAATGGAAACAAATAATAGGTAAGGTTTCTTACCCAAATATATTCAGTATAACCACCAAAGAGATCAACGACATAAAGAAGTGATCTGAAAGGAGTGGAGACACCCAAATTCTCATAGAAGATCCTCATTTTTGATGTAGGGGATATAATAAGATAATTAATTTTGATTTTGGATTATTAAGCATAAAACCTAACTGGCACAATTATTTTACCTCACATACTATGGATTTACTATATGAAATTACCGTGAAACATGTACATCAAAAAATATATCGCATCAGGTTAAAAAATACCAGTCAACATATTTATGACATTAAACATGGATTGGGGAAAAAATATACTTACACCAGAAACCATTTTCATTGATTGTTCCTATGGAAAAAAAATTTCCATATAAATTTCTTATGGTGTAAAAGGGTCCTATGAGCACTATCATCCCCAGGTTCTCTAGAAACTCTCAAAAATATCAAGTAATCCCACTAAACCCAAAAACACACTCTTAATGGCAAATAGAGTGTACCTTAATATCTTTTTTGATATTGTATTAAATGGAACATCTCTCTTATTATTGCATAAAATTATTATTATTTTCTTTCCAATTAATTTCAAAATATGTAGTGGAATAATTGTCTTGGAAACTTTAGAGAAAATCCTCAATATATTAGATGAAACATGAAGATTACTATGATTTTCTTCCACATAAATTTGATTTTACTAATACATGGGATATTTTTCAAAATAAAAATATATTTTAAAATATTTATAATCTATAGGATATAAATTAGATGAGGTTACTATAATTATGAAATGTAGATGTTTGTGAAATAATATCACCAGGTTATATTTATAGAAAATGTACCATTTTATATTAATTAAGGACTATATTAGAATATATTGGTTGGTAGTGATCACTTACAAATACAAATTTTTTAATTTTGTAACCTGATATTGGATATTGGTGAAGAACATTCTTTTATATAAAGGTCTATAATTTTGAACTAATATTGGCAGTGAACTCGATAATATCCACGTAAAGTGTTATCTTAAGAACTATATGATATGAGATTATATTTTGAAAATGATATTACCTTAAAAAATGACGTGGTTGTGTGAATGAAACAAATAATAAATAACACGAAATAAACAATTCTTATTGAAAAAGTCATACTTGTGTAGTTTAAAAAATAAACACTCATGATATGAGTTTATAAAAAATATCTTATATTTATTTTAGGATATGTACAATAATATATATGAGATTTGGTATAGGAAGAATCCAACACTAAGGTATTTTAATTATTTAAATTTTAAATTTTTTATTCTTAACAATGAGAGGATCAACAAAACAATTGAATGTCATGGTGATGAATGAGTTTCTCATTGAAATTTCTTAAAAAATAATCACATAAAAATGGCTCATGAATAGATTATTTATTTTATTTCCCAATAAATATTTACAAATTATGTGATAAAAAGGTTTCAAATAGAGGATATATGGTTTTATAGTATTTATTTTTAATCTAATTAATTTTTTCAAGAGATAAAAAATAAAAAGATGTAGATGTAATGTAATTTTGGTAAATCATTATAAGACTTTTATAAAAAAAATATTTATGATCAGAAATTTTGTTTTCTAATTTTCAAATGACGAGGTATCAATATTGTCACAAAATAATATGACATACTATTGGGGAAAATAATAATTTGCATTATAAAAGGAATGAGGGATTTTTGGATAATTATATAATGCAACATGATAGGAGTTATTGGAATATTATAATGTGGAATGGGTCAATTTTAAAAATTATAGGATGTCTACATCTAGAGATTAATTTTATCTTGGGTTTTTTATATCATGATTGAGAGAAAATAAAATATTGAATTTTATTGGGGACTACTGATGCTAAAACCACAATGATTACTGAATCATGGATGCCAATCTTGTGAAAAAAGTTAAAACATAATGATATAAAAAATGTGAATTCTCATAATTTAATTTAATTGAATAAATTATTTACTATAAGTATCATGAAATATATTTTTGACTATTTGAGGACTATCTATATCAAACTAAAATATTATATTAGAAATAATAAAATTGAGAAAATTTTAGTGAAATTGGAATATGGGTCTACTCAAAGTCAAATTTAATATATTATGATATTTTAAATTTACAAAGGATGTATTGAGAATCATATACTGTTTTTATAGTATATATATATATATATATATATTCAAATTATTAGTTTAGATAAGTGATCTAAACTCCCTTATCATTATTTCTGTTTCACTTTTGGAACTCATCCTATTTTATTCAAAAAATGGTTTATAATATAGTAAAATTTATCTTCTGAATTAATTTACTGAGTGAAGTATTCCCTTCTGTTAATATAAAAGAAGTGATATTTTGACTCTTTTAAAAAGTTGTATAATTGATTAAAATAGAGGGGTAACTACTCAATGATAAATTTCAGGCAATGTATTGGAAAATGAGGAGATAGTATTTTATTAAAATTTGAATAATTTTCTTCAGGAATTATTAAGGGGGAATAAATGAATGATTGATTGATCAGGGGCTATGAGTTTATAAAAATAGATTATAGAATACCTTCTATTACTAGGGGTGTTAAAATATTTCTTATTTTAATATGTTATGGGTGGTTCCAGATAAGGACATTAATGAACATTATCATTTATGAACATTTCATTAAACTCATATTTCATTTGATGAGAATGTCTCATGTTGAGTGAATAAAATTTGAATCATTCATTATACTATCGATAATATGATAGTTTTAATAGAATATAGAGTGTAAATAAATATGGTGAAGTGTCAAAAGTGATTTCAATAACCCCAAAGATTATAATTGATTTCAAAAAAAATGATGTCTATATTTTAGGTTTTGTTTTAGGATAAAAATATTCTAAAAGAAATAATAAATAATATGTTGTTGGAGTTTTAGTGTCTCATTAAATTTATATGACTTCTAAGTGATTTTTTAGATGAAAAGATTATACGATAATGTGCATAGAATTATTCTGAAATACCTTTTTTGTAGGATTGGACATTGTGGTCAAATCATTATACCATAGTTGTCATGTTCAATCCATGATGTGTGTTTCTTAGATTCAATTAATTTAATATTTTAATAATACACTACAATATAAAATTATTAAGTTGTGTTTTACAATGAATTAGTAAGTATTGAAGAATTTGATCAAAATTATACATAATTGGATAAATGTTATGTCAAAAATTGAAGTCATTAAATTCATGTGGAGTCATTATGATTTGAGTTTTACTATATTGGGGTGATCTGAAATATTTTCAGTTTTTTAGACATGAAATAAATATCAAATATCAAATTAGATTATGATTGTTATTTTCATTATATTGTAATTTTTCAAGAATTATTCCATAATGTCCTATTCTAAAATATAATTATTTCATGTTGGATGTTTTTATATATATTAATTTCTAATCTAAATTTGGTAGATTATAAATTTTAATGGGGGTTTTATATTAAAATTTTAGAGTTTCCATCAGATGAATCTTCTATTGATTCATGAATAAAAAATTTTATTTAATGAAGTATAAATTGTTTATTGTAAATTTAATTAGAGTCAAAATATTTCTCAGAAAATATATAAGACCAACGTACTAAAGTCAATATTGAATACTAAAATAGAGACTAGGGTGTTATAAATTCAAGAGAGTAGCAATTGAAGAGTTTATTTTTTTGATTAAATTAATATAGATCATTATACTAATGAATAATGAGAATATTGATACACCATTGGAGGTCTAATTTATAACTCTTGTTATGGGGACTAATGTCATTAACTAGGGATAGTTTTGGGTTCATCATGAGTGAGAGTGTAGTGTGTTATCATTATTATGATGGGTTATCAACATAAATGTATAGTGGGAATACTCTAAATTTGTAAAACATTAGAGTGATATAGTGGTTTTGGGTATTCTAGTACATCACAAAATATAACTGAGTTAGTGTAAATCATGTTAACTCACTTATGTCACTTTTTCATCATTTTTTTCATATTTAATTAGGTTAATAGTTGAGATTCGACAAACAAAATAACAAGATTAATGTAACAGGATGTTTTTAATTCATTTATCTAGATCCAACACTCCCTATTATTAGGGCATCATTATTATTGGGATCCAAAAAAATTACTAATATTTTTAATTTCATTGTATAATAATGATTACTTATTTATTGATATATATCATCAAAAAGAGAATATTAGTTTCTATTTAATGTTATTATCTAAATCGTTTTATGTTTACCTTTGGAATAATTCATCAATGTTAATCAGTTATAAATTTTTGTTTATGTTCC
This sequence comes from Viscum album, assembly GCA_963277665.1. Taxonomy (NCBI): domain Eukaryota; kingdom Viridiplantae; phylum Streptophyta; class Magnoliopsida; order Santalales; family Viscaceae; genus Viscum; species Viscum album. The sequence continues at coordinate 2,011,693,386 of OY728122.1, read as the reverse complement.
CTTATTTATAAACATAAGGTGATATATTTTAGTATTTAATTGATTTAATTTATCTAACATGAGTGAAACATTTTATTTCACTATTGCATCTTGAAATGACTAATGAGATAAAAAACCTAAAAGTTATATGGACACTAAAGTGGCCATGATAAAACTTGTTCTGACACTAAGAAAATTTAATAAATTTGTATATTTTATGAATATAATCATAAAATGTATAATAAATTAAGATCTTATATAAAAGAAATTGGAAAATAACTTTAAAAATATTCATGGGAGATAACATAGAATCCATTTAATATTCAATTATAGGGATATATATGGGGATTTTGACTAATGAGAGTTTTAATAATTTTAATACAACGCATGAACATGTCATTAAGAATAAAAATATTTTCAAACTATATTTAAAGAATCTGTTATGTGTAATATACTATGTGTGGAATGTGTTTAATCAATGAATCAAAATGTAAATTTTTAATAAATACCATTGAAATAATATAATTACAATTTAATGATATTTAATATAAACATATAATTTGAGATATCTCTTTTTGTATCATATAAATGTGCTGAAAAATAAAATATTAAGATATATAATATTTTTACATGGTATACACCCAATGTCTAAGAATAATCCTCGATGTGGTGGGATTTATTAATTAAATAAAATTTCATTCTTTCTTGCATGTAAATACAGTAACTATTGGATATCTCTTTTGAACTCTTTTAAAATTTTAAATTTTTTAATAGTAGATTTTATACTCTAGAAAAATAAAAAAATATTAAATATATAATATTGAACAAGAAACCAAGGGTAAACTAGATTTCCCTAAATTAGTATTGTACATTATATTAAAGTTTAATGATGAAATAATTTTATGGTTAAATTAATAATTTCACTACAGTAAAATTATCATCATAAGTCACATTGTGATTTATTTATTTAGATATGATATTTTTTAATGATTTTTTTATTTCTAAAAAACATTACTAATAATTTTTTCTGTTTAAATAATTAATAATTATTTTCTTATACCACAGATTAATTCAAATGACTCTTTATATGAATATACACTAAAAACACAAAAAACACTTAACTTCTCCAAAAAATCATAATTAATCTAAATATTTAGTCTTATAATATTTTACAACATGAACAAAATTTAAATTTAAAATATAAAATAATTAATAATACTTGCTTTATTCCTAATAAATTGGTTGAATGAGTTTTAAAATCAGCGATTAACTAGCACACATATGATAATTAAAATTCATCAAAACATGATGATGATATATCATCACATGACTAAATATTTAGGGTAAAAACATTTTAATGATGTATATTTTAATACTAATTATATTTTAATATTCACAAATTGATGAGATCACACCATGATTAACTAATAAGGGGAGTGAATAAATGAATTATATTTATCTTTCAGTATATCATGAAACATTATTCTACCATTGTTAATCATTTATATTAAATTTACACCATTATTTATATAAATACATTTCTCTTATTAAATCCATAATTTCATTTTTAAATCTGAAATCATTTTCTTACATTCCTGAAAATCTTTTCTTATTAGAGTTTTATAGAATTATGACTTAAATATTACATAAATATCTCATACATTACATGTTTGATGCTTCCTCTTAGTATCCATTTTCCCAAAATCTAAGTAAAATAAATTAAAATGGTTATTCTTTTAATAAATAATCATTAAAGTTTTAAACATGACACTTTTTCTGTTCCAACACATTGTTAAGACCTTTGAAAAACAATTAGAAATATGGGATGATAATAAAATTCTAAATAATTGTTATCAAATATAATAAATAAACATGTTAGTTCGTTTTTAAACCATGTGATCCTAAAACAGAGCATTCCTTGTATATAATAAACTTTAGCTCAAATAATCATTTACATATATATAAAATCAGTATTACTACCCATAGATTTTCCTAAAACAAATTATAATAAAATAAAAAGGATATAATGGAATCATGAGTGTTTCAAAGAAACCATGAGAAAAATGGAAAATGTTTTCTTAAAAACTAAATTTTTATCATATAAGGGAATAATATTTCCTTTGAAATAAACAATACATAGTTTACTCTCTAAAATCAAATGATTTCCATGAAAAATAAATACCATGAATACAAAATTAATATAGTTAACTTGTTACATCATGTTTATAGAATCCATTCAAACATTATAAATATAATGGTCATTATGATAAACTTCTAACATAATTCTACATAAAATTAGTCATCACCCAATACATTAGAGATCTATATCATTCTCAGAAATCATTATGGGATTTATTAGGATTACATATCATCTTAACCTATACAAGGATCAATCGTCATCAAGAGCACATCCTAAGGACCAAAACTTGAAAGAAACACATAAACGCTTTCATTTCTATCATAAGACAAAAAATATATATATATTTAATCCCATACATAAACCATTTATAGTTATTGATATAAACCCTTTCCTTTAAATTCATATTTTAAAACCAAAATACATAGAAAAAAAGATAACGAGTTTTTTTTATTTAATTAAAAATTAAAAATTATAAGGAATCCAAAAATTACATATATTCAATTGTTATGGAAAAAGTAATTGATTTCGTAGACATTAAACTCAAATACTTGTTTTTCCTTTTGTAATGAAAATCATAAAGTTCTATATAAAATATCTAATAAAATTACCCTTGAATGATTTTGATTGAAATTAAACAAAGAGATAAAATTTCCTTTATCATTTATTTATATCCATACAATTTAATCCATAATGTAATTTTAATAATATTTACATTGATGAAAAATATTTACAATAATTTATATTTAATTAATGTTGGGTTTTAAGAGAAAGTGTCCCTTACCTCGAGTCTTAGTCTTCACGTTTTTACATTATCATCCCTAATAATAAAATTATGTTAATTATTTACTTTATTAAAAATATTTCCCAATTTTATTATTCATTAAACTTTTTTTATTACCATGGTATAGTTAACTAGCTAATAAATTGGGTTTACATTGGATGTTTTGATGATATTTGTTTCTAATGTCCAAAAATGAAATTTGTAGGTTGAATATGGTCAAAGAGGTCAGAATTACATAATGTAAATAATAATAATCATGGAATAATTATAATTTTATGAAATTAATTTTTATTTTAATACCATCCATGATAAATTATTTTGAAAAATGAACTATATTACAATCATGGAGACGATAGTCCATATATGTGCATGAGTACCGTTTGCATTTTCAAACAAATATTATTAAAAGAAGGTAAGTATAATTTTATATATCTAGAGTTGTGATTATATACCAAAGTAGGCTCAGCCAAGGGATAATCCCTTGACCGTTTATTAGAATAAAAGAAAAAGACAGTAGCAAGCATCACAGATAAAGAGAAGATTACATGACATCAAAAACATCCCCATCCTCACACCCCTGATATCCAACTTCATCCACAGTCGCCGTCTCCCATTCAGAGCTGTCATGATGCTTCAGGATCTTAGCGTATTTCCTCCGCAGATTCATCCGTTCCAAGGCTAAAAGCTCAGTATTGCCACCGGAAGACCTAGTGTTCACCGGCTTTGGCAGGTATGAGTAATCCTTTCTTGGCCTGCGACGCGGAGGAGCGGTCACAGCTTCCTGAGGATCCCTTATCTTCATCCTCCTACCTTGAACCACCTCACTGAAAGAGGGATTGATCATGCCACCATGCTCCTCTTCACTCTCAGAACAATCCCCCCACTTCCCATTAATTTATTTACAATTATATATAACTTCCATTTAATGTGGTCATGAAAACACAATCACGTCTCTTTGTGGAGGCGGTAATACACACGTAATTATGAAGGACTTTTTCATTATTCAATGGGTAGAAAGGTTATAAAATAGGTGATATATTGTATTTATATAACGATAAAAATTTCATTAATATAAAATATAAATATTTACATTAAATATATCATTATATACATCAATAATAATTTTTATGGAAGACAAATTACATCAGTTCATGATTCAGTTGTTTGTTATAAACAAGAATGATGAATTCCATTCCCATTTGATGGAAGAATAATATGGATATAAATTATTCCATTAACATTAAAAAATATCAATATATTGTAGATTTTTTTTTATTATTTAATCATGTTTAAAGAATACCTTTAGGTAAGAGAATAAATAAATATAAATCATTGGGTTAAAAGTTATACCTCTTCATTATGAAAAAAATGTTATTTTTTACAAAATAAGTCATATATATAATGGATAAGGGTATTTTTAAGGTATTTATTTATTTCCTGGATGATCTATAGTTCTAAAATGGTTTTGTTAATAGAGTATAAGAATTTACCATTTATAGGTTGGGAGTTGGGATTACATGGAATTTCATAAAGTATTATTATAAATTAATTTTCATGTTATAGTGGAACCAAATTGATATAATTAAAATATATGATGTATAAGGGTATATATACTCATAGTAAATGAAATATATAGAGTATAATATTTTTATTTTTACTCTTATTTCTTTGTTTTAACTCTATATTAACCCCTTTAATAATTATGGAAATATTAATGTTTTTACACATTTGGGATTAGAAAAGTTACTAAAAAAGAACAAATGACCATTAAATGGACCATTGTGGATATTTAAAGCAAAATACCATTACATGGGTGATACATATCATTTTAATTAATTTTATATCACAAAATAAAATATTATTTATTGTAAAATATCATTAATTTCATTTTTTGAACTATTTATTTACTTTGATTTTAAAGTAATCAAGATAACAATAAAATTAAAATATAAAATTTCACATATCATTAATATGATATATTTATGTAATAAAATAATTATGATTATTTTACTCAGCCATTAAATATCACATTTTGATTTTTTTAAATCATTTACATTATTTTTCTACTACTTACACAAACACAATGTCGGCATTGCGTAATAATTTAAGGTAAATTTAAAATTTATAAAATATTAGAAATATATTATAATCAATAAAATAATTTAATTATTATTATAATAACATTTAATATTTCTTTATAAATTATTTTTATCACAATTTTAACAATATAATAAACATTTAAAACCTAGAGAGTGATATTTTTATTTTTTCATTACATAAAATAATATGAACCAAAAAATCATTTTTAAAAGAAAAAAAGGTTGTATATTAATTTTTTTGGAATATTATTAATCAAATAGACTCATATAATTAAATAAATAAAAGTTTTTTAATGATTTTTATGCATTATAACATTATTTTTAATCCTAACTAACTCATTTTACCTTAATTGTGGAAACAAAATATTATTATGGTTACTATTCATAATAACAAAAAATAAAAGCATTCTATTTAACAAAATTTGAACACCTGATTCCAAATATGGAATTAATTTTTAAGGAATGAATTTATATAATATTTTGGATTTATTTTATAATTTATCCATAAAAATGCATTGTAAAATTAGGTTTTTCAAAAAAATGTATTTTAGTTAAAAAACATTATAAAAGATTCAAGTATAAAATTCCTTTAAAACCCCAATATGATTATAATTAATTAATTAGAACTAATAAAATTTTAATAAATATCAAAAAAAATAATTTTACATTGTCGATACTTGAAAATAAAATTAATTTTCCAAAAAAAAGAATTTTTCATTATTTATTGAAAAATAAAAATTAAAAAAAAATAAAAAATTCTAAAAATTAAAACATGGAAATGATGAACATATAAATAAATTTAATTCTTTAAAATTAAAATAATATCATTTTAAAAATTTCTTTTACATAAAACCGTATATTGCAAGAAGAACCAATTTGGATAGAAATAAATCTTTTTTCCTTTTGAATAAAAAATTACATAATATTCTTATAATGAATAAAAATATATAAATTATAATTATTGAATGTTAATAAGTCATGAAAATTATTTATCTTCACATTTAATAGTGTTTTACAATAATAATATTATTAAATGATCTTAAATAATAAACTAATCATGAGATAAACATTTACAAGTATAACTAAATAAACATGAATGTTATATCCATGATATCACCTAGAATATACTGTCAATATTTCATATTTTCCTATACATTTGGAAAATAAAATTTATGTCAATCCTCAGAGAATATTTTAACAGATAAAAGTTTTATATAACATTAAATATTGTATTGGAATGAGTTTTAATATCCTCAAACATCAAATATGGTATATCTTATTGTTAACATAAAATGAAAAGATCATTCTCTAATTATTTTTTACAGTCAAAGTGGATGACATCCTTATTTGATTAAAAATATACAACATCAAACCAAAACTATCATCCTTCAAGAGTTGATTAAATGTATTTCAATTTCAATATTACATTCATATACTCCCTCTATCCTCTATTTTATTATGTAACATTTCTATTTGTCTCATATAAACTGTAAGTAACTTTTATCACATCATTTGTAAAAAATTATGGAAAATTTTGAAATATATTTGAATTTTAAAAATAATTGTTAGTAACCTATATCATGATATGTTATCTGTAGACTAAAAGTTGTGAAATAAAGCTATCATGAAAATTGACATAACATTAAATTCTATATGTCAAAATAAAATTCATTATAGCATAGTTTTACCCTATCCATTTTTACTATTTTTATTTCATTACTTAACGAGATCCTTCTATTAAATATCAAAACATTGGTATTTATTATATCATAAAATTTAATTGTTATTTTAATCTATCATATTTAAGATGAATTCTATGAGAATTCAATACTTATAGACAATATTCTAACCACCTTATATTAACAAATATCATTATATCATAAGAATCGTGTTATATCATTATGGTATGTTTCACATGTAATATTTGAAAGCTACAAAAAAATTCATATCTTGAAAAAAAAATAATGCGATGGTGATTAAAATTATTGTGTGATAAGTAATAGACCAATATTATTATAGAATTATAAAAAATATTGTGATTTAAATGTTATAACCATTACATTATTTCTTCTATAACATCCAAATTTAATAAAATTCATTCTTTACATAAACCATAATTCGAATCATCATACATACTTATTAAAAATATTGATTGGGAAATAGTGTGGTACCATTTAATAAATCAACGAAGATATGGTTGACACCTATATCAAATTTAATAGGATTATCATCATGGAAATCAAGATAAACTGATTTAATATCCCTACATTCATATTATAACAATTATGGAAGAATATGTTTAAGAAAACATTAGTGCAGGTGAAACTAATTAGTCCATGAAAAATATTGGACTCTCTAACCTATTTTAATAAATAATATAATGATAGGAATGTGAATTATGTTTTAGATCCCATTGAATGAAACCCAAATAGATTTATATGACTTTAGTGGTTGTGTCATAGTAAATATGGCATCCCCCTTTTTAATACATAACTATACATTAAATTTTAAAAACAAAGGATCTTTTAATGTTTCTTTTCCTTGAAAAATGTTAAATAATACATTAAAACATAAAAGATTTATTTAATAAACTAGAAAGGATTCATCAAAGTTTCATCCTATGTACCTTAATGGAATACCATAACCTAGGGACATAAATCAAAGGAAATGGTGTGCATAAGGCCCAGTAATGGATAACAAGGGAAACATTTAACTTATGATCTTGAGAAATATTAATTATAACTTTACTAACATTGTAAGAAATAGATAAATAGAAATATCATAATAAAAATTAGATGAATAATAACATGTAAATATGTAATCAACATTTAATTGAGTCATTCATAAGAATATCACCACGGTTTTTCACCAAGGTATCATAAAAATACTAAGGTAATTCACCAAGGCATCATAAAACATGTCATCTCTAGATAATAAATTCTACACACAATTCATTGAAGCAGTATCAAGTTCATCCTTTCATTTTTCATAATTAATGTGTACCATATATATCATAATAAAACATTTCATAAATAATCTGTGAAGAACAAAATAAACCTATTTCAAATTAAAATTATTAAGTTTAAAAAAGGGCTTAAAGACAAGATCTTTAGGTCATTATTAACTCACGAAAAATTAATGCGTGTTTCATGTATTTTTATCCAGGAATAAAATAATTTATTATATATATATATATAAATACCCTAGAAAATAATGAGTTCTTGGTATTCAAAAAATAGAATAGGATATTTTCAAGAGAAAAAGGGATAAATTTTGTGGAGAAAATCTGGCGGCATAATAGGTATGAAACATTGTTTTAGAAAACATTTAAATGTGAGGGGACAAGGGACTTAAATTCATAAAATAATATTAATATAATAAAAGGATATATCAAAATGGATGAAAAATAGTCTGTAAATTTTCAATATATACTACATTAGAAGGAAACCCGAAAGGAAAAGTGAATTTGATATTTCATGTACCTAGATATGTGTTCCTAAAACATGAGGATCAGGACCTTGGGTTCTTGAGGAAACCCTGGTAATAATCCTTATGAGGTAAAACTATCAGATCTTTGTGGAGTAAAAATTTGAAGTGAAATAAAATGGATAAATTGGTGGGTATTTAAATTGGAGGATTTATTTATTAATTTCCATCGACACTTAGGTAGTGGTAAATACAAACCTATTTGGTTTTTATGGTATTTTACCATGGTATTGGACACTTGGGACACCTATAATGATAAATAAAATTATATAATTCACTTAAATTCACACAAATCAAATTTGGACGTACTGATTTGAAGAATGATTTTTATTTTAAAATATTAATCATCTAATTATGAGAAATTTATCCTTTAAATAGAAAAATACTTATTTATTAATAATAATATTAGAAATAAATTTCATAATAAAATATGTAGTTATCATTTTGATAGATTAAAAAATATTTTATAATATAAATTATATAAATTATTTTAATTATACTATTTAATTAAAAAAATCAGTATTCATAATAACTTAAATTATTATAATAATATATAATTTCTGAAAAGTAAAATTTCTATAAAATATCAACTAATAAATTTTGTCATATTCTTAAGAGAAACTGTTCTCAAAATAGAAATGATTGAATAATAATTTTTTTTATATAAAGGGATTATACATTAAGTAATTATGGCCTCAATGCATAACCCCTTATAACACCATCAAGCGACCTAAGGGTAAGGTGTGTGATATTGATAGATTCATGGGGTGGCTCAACTAACATTGCCTAAGTGTCCATCTACATGAGATTAAACATTGATCATAGGATATTTCATCCAATCATCATTTGTTGAAGCTCTACATGGTATTGGTCAAGAGTGAATCCCATGGATGCTTCCTCCTTCCAAAATTTTAATGATTTTTCTTCAAATGTAATGACTCTAGTAGATGAGACCCTAAAATCTTATTTCTACATTAAATTTATTTTTATTTTTTGAATTTATAGATAATATTTATAATAATAAAATTATTATTCAATGTATAGTTTCAAATGTTCATAATGATCAATGGTCATGATTGACCGAAGGTTATATAATGATCATAACACAATGGACACATTTGAAATTATAATCACTTTATTATTAATGAGAAAAACATTTTTTGTGTAATATAATATAACACAAATTTTTAGGAAAAATTTATTATTCAAAATGTTCGGGTCATTAAATTATTCCCCCCATAAAAAATTTCACCCCCAAAATTTCTTCTAATTACCCTAGTTGAAAAACTTTCTGGGAACTTGTTCCTCATTGTTTCCACTGGTTCTTATCCAGCTTCTAAAATATTAGTGGATTCTCCACAACACATTAACATGGATGTTGTGTTGTTGTGTAAAAAAGTGTCTCTACAGTCGAAGATCTCCATTGGATTCTCCTCATAAGATTTTTTATGTTCTAGTTATACCACCACCGGTTTCTGTACTTGTGAATAGTCAAGAAGGTACTTCCACAAGATTGTTATGTGGAAACATTATGAACATGAGCTAGGTTTGGTTTATGTGCTAACTGATAGGCCACTAATCTTATGAAATCATGCATTTCGTATGGGCTAATGTAGAGAGGGTTGGGATTCCATTTCTTCAAAAATTTCATGACTCTCATCCATTGTGAAATTTGAATCAAGACATTATGTCCAAAATCAATCTCCAAGTCCCTTCGACGGTTTCCATCATATATATTCTTATGAATATGAGATTCCATTGTTTGTTTTCGGATGGAATGAACTTTTTCATTCATCTCTTGCAAAATATTATGCATAAGAATATTTCACTATCTAGCTTAATCCCAATAAGTAGGAGTTATTCCTCACTTTTTAGATATATATTCATAGGGTTCCAATTAAAAAATCAAATTGAATATTTTATTGTTTGAGAACTCAACTAATGGGTTATATTGATCCCATCCACCATTAAATTCCTTCGAGCAAGTTTTCATTATATCCTCGAGTGTCTTAATAGTCAATTAATACTATCCCTAAATTTTATGGTTATAGGACGTAATGAAATTCAATTCAGTATTTAGATCATGTTTACCACATCTCCATATTTTTTATTTCAACCATGTAATATGAACAGAAACAACAGAATGTGGAACTCCATGTAGCCTTACCACTTACTTTACCTATATCTTGGAAAGTTGTTCAATTGATAAATCTTCCCAAATAGAGATAAAATGGTAATTCTTGATGAGATGGCCCAATATAACGTATATCGCTTTATTACATTTGGATGTTTTCAGGAGACCAGTGACAAATTCTGTAGTGATAATGTCCCAATTCCATGTTAGAATGGTTAGTGGTTGTAATACACCTTTATCAAGATGTCTCTCTGCCTTTATATGTTGACACACCATGAACCATATCATGTAGTAAAAAATATCCCTTTTCTTATTATCCCAACAATAATTATCATAAATTCCCTAAACATTTTCATGATTCCAAGATATATGGAGAATATGGATCTATTATCATAATATATTGGCTCATTATTTATCTTCAGAATAGATAGAACACATAGACTTGAATGAAATTTTATTATACCTAATTCCTAAACACAAAACTCAAGAAACTTCTCATTCTTCACATCCATTATCTTCTCATATAACAAAGGATATTCTCATTGAAATTTCTGGACCATATCTAGTAATGATATTTTGGAAATCATTTTTATATTTTTGATGATGTCCATTCCCTTAAAATTCCCATGATGAGTTTTACTAGGACATTGATAAAATTATCTCCTAGAATCCTCATGATTTCCAACACAACAGGGTATCTCCTACACAATGCATCACCGAATTTGTTTTCTCTTCTAGGATGATAACTAATTGGACAATCATAATCTTTAATAATTTCAAACATTTCCTCTATCTCTTGTTTAATCACTTATATGGTAAAATATACTTCAAAAAATGATGGTATTTGTATATATATATTATTTATCCAGATAAATTTAGTGCCCCCGCATCTTCATATCAATACACAAAAATACATCTCCTTGTCATGCGTAGGATATTTCTTCTCATGAGTCTTAAACTATTGATATGCATAAGAAAAAACCTTTTAATTTTTCATGATGATGTATTTAATTCATTTAATATATTCAATACTAAAAATAATTAATCCTTCTCTAATATTGGGTATATTTAACATGGGTGTATTGACAATCTCTTATTCAAATCTTGGAAATGATCCTCACATTCCTTGATCCATGTGAACGTAACCCAATGTCGAGTTAACATGGTTAATGGATTATAAAGCCATGAATTTTTTTTTCAAAAACCTCTTATAATATCATATTAATACAAGTAAAAAACAAATCATTGTTAGTATTATTGGATGAGCACAATCCTCTAAAAAATTTATCTCTATATGGTCAACTGAGATTACATCACTGGTTACAAGGTCCCCCAAGAAAGAAACTTTTTGTAAAAAAAAATCATTTTTTTTAACTTTCCAAATAACATCTCCTTCCATAGAGTTTTCAATATAAGCCTTATATGATCCTTGTAATCCTAGTGCCATTTAGAATATATCAAAATATCATCAATGAAAACTACCACAAAGTTATTAAGGAGGTATTTAATGAATGAATTTATCAAATTCATAAATATAGTAGGAGAATTAGTTAGAACAAATGGCATAACCAGATACTCATAATGACCATATCTTGATCATAAGAAGGTATTTGGAATATCTCTTTTCTACACCCTCAATTGATGATAACCATATCAAATATCTATCTTGTATAATAATTAAGCCCCACAAAGCTGGTCAAATAAATCACCATTACTTGGAATATGGTACTTGTTCATAACTATGATCCCATTATGTTCTCTATAATCAATTAATAGCTAGATTGATCCATAATTATTATTAAAAAATAGAATATGTTATCCCAAAGGTGACACGTTTGGAAAGATAACCCCTTCTCCAAGAAATCTTGGAGTTGTTTCTTTAATACCTCTAGGTATATGTTTTCTATTCTATATAGGGTCATTGATATGAGAATGGTTCAGGAAATGAGTTCAATGGAGAACACATCCTCTCGTTCTATAGGAGGTCCAGGTAACTCCTCAATAAATAAATTAATTTATTCCAAATTTATGGGGACACATTCTATTTATATAATTTTATTTCTTTCTTCGTCATCATTTAACAAATTCAAAAATAAGTTTATGGGTGGTGCTTTTATAAAAAGATAAGGTCATATTATGTCTCTTTGAAAAAACTATAGGTTGTTCATTCAGGACAACTAATATTTCCTTACTTCAATAGTAGATCATGTTATTATACCTTGAGAGCTAATCCATCCATAGTATCATGTCAAATTCAATCATGGGAAGAAATACAAGATTTGTGATGATATTGTGTTGAAACAAGTGAATACAAGAGTTTTTATAAATGTTTTATGTTTGGATAATCATTCTAGGAGTCTTAACTTATAATTATACTCTTATTAGTTCAGGTATTGATTCTATATTCTTTGAAAACATGGATAAAATAGGCGGTTGTATAGAACAAGAATCAAACAAAGTACGTGCAAGCTATGAGAGAATGAGAAGGGTACCCTCCAACACATCATTTGGAGAATCAAAATCATGCATCATGATAGAATATGAAATACCTTGCTCCCATGGCCTATGCTATGTTTGATGGTTATTCCCACTAGTAACTATGAATTTGGACAATGATGGGTGAAGATCACAATATTTCTACAGATAATTCAATGGACATAATGTAGGGAAAGCACCTTCTTCCATTTTTTATTAATGTTGATATGTTGAGGCTTCACCTCATGATGGCAGTTCCAAGATATATGTTTATCTCTACTATATTTGTAATATTTCTCACTACTGAGTAAGCAGTTCCCCAAATTCATCTTCCAACATTTGTTTCATATGGAAAGGTAGTATATTTTCTCCTCTTCCTCAATAAATGATACTCCCTATGTTTGGATCCAGAAATCTCATATTTTCATTCAATTTGTGAGAACAATGTGTCTCCCCAAACTCTGGTTATACTTTGATAGAACTTCTCACTATCTCAATGTAACTGTCATAGTATCGATGGGAAGGATTCACCTATAGATAAGGTCAAATTACACTGATGATTATTTTGACCTTCCACTATGATCCATGAAAAATCTAGAGGTGTACAGATAAATCCCTGTAAAGTTCATCTCATATCTTCCCTCAGATTAATTTCCCTTCTGATTCATCTCTTGGAATTTGTTAGGTTCACAAGGCTGAGTACCCTGGGGGGGGGGGGGTTAATCCGGGTATGAGTAATTTAAAATTAAATCCCATTCTCATCTTGTTTCTCTGTTAATAAAAACACTCTTCTCTCTCTTTCATGTTGCACAATATAGAAAGAAAGTAAAGAATGCACATGACACAACAATTTTATCTTGGTTCACCACTAAGGGATACTTCCAAGGAGTATACACCAATAAGATGTAGATCATACCAAATTCCACTAAACATCACTAGCTACGAAATATAAGGTTCATGCACAACCACTATGTCCCAGGCTCACTGCCTTTACAAAGTTTAGGGTCAGCTCACTACTTTCCCAAGGGTCACTCCCTGTTTCTCTCTCTGGCTCACTGTTGGTGTAGAGGATCACCATCTTCCTCTTCCTTTACTCACTACTCCAGAAAGTATCCACTCACTATTTATCGACTTGAAGGTCTCTTCATTATATTTATTTAACACATCCTCTGTTGTATATAGATGCTATTTTGAAGTCCAAATTTCACCCGTAGATGAATTTCTCTTTGCACCGATGGTATCAAGGAATATTCCAGCCTTCACACAGCCATGAATAAATACCATGAATCAACCTTACTTGGCACACAGGTCTAACTCAGCATGAATGTATCAGTGTGCCAGTCACAAATGGCATGCAAGCCTACCTCAATCACCTACGCGACACAATCTTCTTCCTCTCCAAACCTGAGCGACTCACTTACTTCCTCTCCAAAACTGCCTTAGGCACACAACTATCAAATGGAGCACATACCCTACTTGCGCGACCACACACCACTTGCACAACCACCACACATGCGCGATAGGTGCTATGATTTTTCTAAGTCTTTAACTCCATTCCAAAATGAGGAGGGATGGTCCAATATTTATAGGCATTTGGTCAACCTACACACCTGAATGCAAGTTTCCCCTCGACATGAAAGTCCCAGCGCGCATTTTTCTTACCCTATATGAAACCTGTGTGACCCTATTTCCTTTCCAATATTTTGAAGATCTGATCTTGAAAAACATATAGCGGGAAACTTTCCAACCCTCCTAGCCACCGGCGCGTAGGTCACCTGCGCGACCACACTAATACATACACGACACTCTTTCCTTTTCCATATTTTGAACTTATGATCTTGAAAAACATTAGGCGCGCATGTTTCCTCTACTTCAAGTACTTGGCACACAAGTCCCTTTTCCAAAAACATCTTTTCATCATTTGTCAATTTTCAAGACCAAAAATTTTGCAAACACTAGAAAACGGTGCCACCTTGTATCTGGTCATTTTATACCACCTACAAATCATCAATTCCTTTTTCGACATTCTTGAATCAAACATGGATCGTTGACCACATCACTTGAACTTGACAAGCCATCATGAAATCTCTTTTTTCAAAAAAATTTTATGTCATGGTTTACTTTGTCAACAATCGCAGTACAGTTGTCCACTTTGTCAATAAACACAATCACCTTAAAAATTCTTCAATGATACCTTAAAGGATTTTTTCCAAACAGAATTCCTTCTCTATTTTAATTTGCATTGAATAAGGGAAATATTTTTAAAAAATGGTCCCTCTATACTTTTACCACTATAGTACATCAATATCCAAGCCAGGATTCATACTTTTAATAGGTTTCCACCCATTTTTAGCTTCTACCTCTAATATTTACACATCCATATTGAATTTTTATTATTTAGAACAACAAAGTAAAAAAAAATTATAGATATTATCCATTGTTCAGTAATCAATAGGTCAATATATCCATTTAATTAATGTGTTCAGAGATGCATAAAGGACTAAGTGGAATTTGTTTCCATTTGTGGTGAATCTGTTATCTTGGCATGGTTCTAGTTTTTTTTCATAAATTTAGTTATGTGATTTATCATTCTCATAAATTTTTCCATTTATAAATCCACTAGAAGACTGACATCACATAGTCCATTATACCCACCATTTACATTTTTTTCCTCTTTCTTTCCATTTCTAAATGAAAAAAACCTTTGAGGTAAACATGTTTCATTTAATAATATTATAATTCTAAGGGAATTTCATATCTTAAAACATCATGATTAAATATGTTAGTATTTATCAAAAATTATTTTCTCTATAAATACTTGGTATTGGATCATAAAAATCTTATGATGAACTTAACATATCAATTGAGAGTGTCAAACCATGAGTGCAGTAAGTCCCATTTTTATGTACTGGGTTATTTCAAGTCAGGTCTAACACACCTTTCTATAGTTTTCGCCCTGAGTTATATCAATATTTGAAACCTATCCACATGTTCATATCAAAAAAGTTATTTATTTTCTAGGAAACCACTTACTCAATACTTCACCAGAATACTAATTTTTCCCTGATAAATAATAATTTCTATAACGTTATTCCTAGTGATTTAAAAACCTAATAACCACAAATAACTAAACGATCTTTAATACCAACTAAATCATCCAGCATTTTTATTAGGTAACTTTACATTACATTGTAATAAGAGAATATCTTTTAAAAGTTTAGTTTCATTGGAAAAAGGGTACATAGTACCTGAAAACATAAAATATTAATATAATACACTTTATTGGTTTTATAATAGGTCAATTTTATGTAAATTTAATGCATATCATAACCCCGGGACATACATAAAATGAAATGGTGAGAATAAGGCCGAGTTAGAGAAAAAAAGATAAACAATTTAAATGTGATCTTGAGAAATATCAATTAGAACATGCATAATATCATAAAGTCTTGAGAAATAGGGAAATAGTTGTAGTAATAATAATAATAATAATAATAATAATAATAATAATAACCTGAAAATGTGGATTAAACATTTAATTGAGTGATTCTTAAGTATATCCCCAAGGTTTATCATGGAGGTTTCATAAAAATTATCAAGTTTATTTCATACGGTATCATAAAACAAGTTATCTATAGAGAATAAATTCTTTAACTAATATATTTGTGAACTATAATGTCAAACTATTCACATTTATTCAATAATATTATTCAAATAAATCATAATAAAACATTTCATAGACACACTTTTTAGAACAAAAAGAAATGGGTTTCATATTAAAATCATGACATTTAAAAAAGTTCATAAAGCGAAGTTATTTATGTCTTTATTCACCCAAGAAAATGGTAGTAGGATATAATATATTTTAATCTGAAAATAAAATAGATAATTTTTATATATAGGTTAATCTCTTAGGAAAAAAATTGATTTGGTTATTTAGAAAATAAAATAATTTAATTCCATGAGAAATAAGAGAGAAATTTTGAGAAGAAAATATCACAGTATAATGGGTATGCGACATGGTTTCTAAAAACATTAAAAAGAGATAAAAAATTGGTCTCCCATTCATAAAAGACTATAAATATAGTAAGGTGATATAATAAAATGGTTATAAGAATATATTATGGAAATTTGAAAGATATACCACAAAAAAAGGAACATTAAAGGAATAGGGAAGTTGAGATTTCACTAACCATGAAGAGTATTCCTAAAACTTGTGGATCAGTACATTGGTGGATTTAGAAAACCAAGGGATGAAACATTGGGAGGTAAAGACATCAGGTATTCATTGAGGATTAATTTTAAGTTAATGGAAATGTATAAATCTATTGGAATTTATTGGAAAAGATGAGAATTTATTAATTAATTTCTCGGGACACCTTGGTAGTGGTAAATGAAAAACATTGGAATTTACCATCAAATTAGACACATTAAAAAAATATTATGATATTTTAATCAACATAATTCTACCCTCAATTTATATTAATTATTAAACCAATTTGAATTCGTAAAACATATCAAAAATCCAAAACTATTTTTTTATTATTCACCGAAAAAAAATAAATTATAAAATGATCATAAGTTCCCCCCAACCTAAAATAGACATGATGATTTAAAATATTTTCTATATTTTATCATAATAATTCACTATGTATGATAAATTTAAAATTTAAATATAAAAATATTTATTTATTAAAAATAAAAGATGATAGAAAATGCATTGTAAAATTGTTGATATGTGTAAAAAATATCATTTAAATTTCAATAAGAGTGTTTTAATCATACTATTTTATTAAAATAAACATTATTCACAATAAATTAATTTATTATAATAATTATAACATTTCTGAAATGTAAAACTTATGTATGGAAAATAAATGTATTAAATACATCATATTCATCATATTCTTATGAAAAAAATATCAAAATGGAATTGATGGAATAACAATTTTATTTATACAAATGGATGAAACACTAATTAAACAATTAATAGACATAAAACACCTTATAACACCCTTATAATACCTATGGTTAAGGAGTGTTATGATAATAGTTTCATGGGGAATCTCGACTAACAATCCTCAATTGGTAATCTTTAATAACATGAACTTCTCTTATAAGAGATTTTGTTTAAGCATCATTTTTTGATGCTCTACATGGTCTTGGTCAAGAGATAATCCCAATGACTCTACCTCATTTAAAAATTTGTATATATGGGCTTCATACGACATGACTCTACTTGTTGAGCTCATCGACTATTCCTCCAACAATAATATTCCATTTTCATTTCTACTAATAAAGATTAATTATAACATTATAATTGTTATGAAGAGTGTTGATTACTATTTTCATATTGACCAAAAATCACAATTGATCAACAACCATATAACGGTCGAAAAAATAAGGTGACATTTAAAATTAATATCACTTCATTATTGGGAAATATAACACACATTTTCTAGAAACAATTATCAATCAAAAAGATCATGTCATTATTGTAAAAAGTTTCATAAAATGAAATAATATGGGATTTAAGATGTTCCACGTCCTCAATGGTATATTAATTATAATTTTTGATGGAATGAATATATTATTGTCATTATTAATCGTATCTATGGAATAATAAAATTGTAATTTAATATTTTGGTCCTTATATTTAATCAATGATATTCCATTTTTTATTTAAAATTACCCTCTTCATAATTTATATCTAAAAATATAAGGGATTGGTGTTTAGATAAGGATTATTTATTGGAAGTTGAGGGATCACGAAACAAAATGGTTTCTAATGAAAAAACTTGGATATACAAGAGCTTAATTTTATCAATAACATTTCAACACAAATTATGATTACAACCATAATGATAATGTTTCAATTGATTTCAATGTTTCCATTAGATTTATCATACCTCCCCATGTGAAAGCAAAAAAAATATGGAGAGTATAAAACTATAAGGTGATAATTATTTTTTATCCACATTTTAAAATTAAAACATCTTAGGGTTAGTAGTAAGATAAGTGACACATTTATTAAAAAATAATACCTTATAAAAATAAGATCTATCAATGTGAATGATTTTGAAAACATTAAAGAGATCAATAAGAAACTAGTTATTTATAAATTTTTCAATCATATTTCTAAAATTTCATTAAGGTCGAACTCCTAAATAAGTAAAGCGGAAAAGTAACATGGGATATTCAAAAATATTAATTTGGGTGATGAAATTTAAATATTCTTAAATGGATTTAAGATTATAAATTTAGTAACATGATTATGATAAATAGTAGTAAAATCTGAAAACCATAACCAAACATCTACTCCAAAAAACTTTAGGGTAAATAGAATAGAATTTAGACCATAAATCAATATCACCGTCCCTTGTAGTTTAAATACTCTGACACTTTAGATAGGTAATGATATATAATTTCTATTTTTTTACTTTGTTTCTAGCTTATTTTTTGTTTAATGGTTTTGGGGGGTTTTTGAGGATTGAAAATAATTTGAGGAAAAAAGAAATGGGTGAGGTGTTTTTTGTACCAGGTATATAGTTTCTTACTATTTAGTACTTAGTCAGTGAATTTAGGTTATTTATGGATTTATGAGGATATTTATTTACCCATTGGCTCAGTACCATGTACCATGTAGTCAACTAGGAATATTTACCTCAAAAAGTGGATCATTGTACTTTTCTTCCATTATTTAATGACTATATGTTAGATTTTACGCTAAATAACCACATTTTTAATCGATTACACTTGTTCTATAATTATATATGTTATCTATTGGATCCCCCTCATCATCATTGATCCAAAAAGTTTATTTTAATCATTAAATCATATATCATGTGATGTATGGTATAACATCCTAAGATTTTACAATATATTTTCCCTAAATAAATATTCAATAAAAAGAATTTTCTCTACACAAATATAAAAAAATAAACCGTGCTATGTTGAATTTAAATTGGACCATTTGAATTAATATTTTAAATTAATGGATATAAAAGGAGGTAACAAAATTACGAAATCATTAATAAAGGGGAAATATATAGAATTGGGTCGTGGAAGTATCCCTTATGAATTGAATTTATCTGAGAATAGAAACTATTTATCATTACTAGTGTTTGGACTTGACCAATATCTTGTTGATCATGAATAAATATCATATGATAAAAAACGCATGTGATAGAAATTTACATTTGAGGAAATTTCCACGAGATCTATACTAGGGAAATAACCAACCTCGATTACAACCAAGAAATACCTTACGGTTAGATATTCATCAATATATTGAGGAAATATTTATCTATAAATGAGAATGATATAATTGGGTAATAACCAAAATAATAAATTATTTATCTCATGTATTTTACACAATTATCATTTTAAATATTAAATAAAATGAAATTTGTTTTTTATAAATATAGAAATTTCCAAATAATTCATATTTAAAGTAACCATTTATATCTCTCATAATTTAAATTTTAATAAATTTAAGTCATATTAAAATTAATCTGGTCCATATTACCTATAAGTGAATTTTTTTTTTGAAATAATTGGTTTTCTCGTAAATGGATATAAATATAGTATTTAATAAATTAGAAGCATTTATGAATACATCAAGAGGTATTTTTAACCTAATAAAGTATAAAAAATCATTATCAAATAAGTATTTATTATGAAAACATATAAATTTAAAAATACTATTATAAATTTAGAAAACCTGTGATAGACATCTCATTTACTATTTCCCAATGAAAAATATTTGAGTCTATTATTTTAATTAAATATTATATTTTTAAAATTTGGTTTTGGGATGAATATAAATCCAAAAAAAATTATTTTTTATTAATAATCCAATTTATTTCATGACATTAAAATTCATTTATAATATTTTCCTACACATTAATTTTAATCATTATAATTGTTTTCTTCTAGGACATTCTTTTATGCATTAATGTACTTATGTAAAAATTTGTTTCTATTAAACCAAGATATTTTATATGGAAAAAATTATTTCATATTTTCAATAATTAATTCCAAATTATTTAATAATTTCTAATTTATTATTAATTAATAAAAGTAAATTAGTATTGAAAAAGTTCATTATAGCTCATAAACTAAGAATTGTAGAAGTGGAAGTTATAAGAGTAAATGACATAATAAAATTAGAAGAAATTTTAAATTGAATTGATTATATATTATATTATTTATATTATCTCTGAATCCATTATTTTACATTTTGGAGTTTTTTATGTGAAAAACATGTTCGATCATTAAATTAATTTTAAATATTTACAAAAGTGTCATTTAAACCACTTATAAAATTGTCCTCTCACCACCCATTCACTACCACACTAAAAATTAGGCTTTATGTCTTAAAAAAATTCAGTTCTAATTCCCATATAATTAAATTTAACATACAAGAGCCTCTTGTTAATATTAATTATCTGAAGACCTCCATTTCAAAAGGGTCCATCATAGGAAAGACCTAGTCCTCAATGTGAGTACATTATTTCAAATATCATTAATTTTCTTTATGAATTTAAAAAATATATTTTAAAATTAATATATAATAAAATGATTATTTTTTTATAACTGACCATATTATTTTAATTTATTAAATATTAACCACATTTTTTCCTCTTCTATGAAGAGTAATAAAATCATTGTTTATTTGTTGTTCATACCACCACCACCAAGAAGTGACGACTTCTGTTTTTTTCAAAAACTATGTCCACATGTTATAAAGATGGAATTGGATAATTATATTAAATTCATAATATTTTTGTTAAGATATAATTATAATTGATATTTTTCCCTCATTCATTGGGAAATTAAAACCTTATTATTTCACTGTGCGGACTACCGCTTCCACGAAGTAACAAATCTCATTTTTAATATAGTTTTTTATTGACTATTAAATAATCATAAGATTTGATAAAAAACAGTTAAATTTATCTAAATAATATAATTATTCTTTTCAAATAGTGATATTTTTTCAAAATAAAGAACTTTCATAATAAATAACATCTAAAAAAATTTGTATGTTAATGTTTTGGTCGATATAACAACCTAACTCAAAATGATATAATTTGAAATCATGAAAGGCTATGAGAAGATAAATAAAAGTATGTAGGATTTTATAAGTAAATTATGATTTTATTTTTGATATGGAATGTTATCAATAATATTACACTCATTAATTAAGATATCAACATCAGTTTATTAAAAAATTCTAAAACATAGTCATCAATGATTTCATCATTAAGGATCATAAAAAAGGATTAAAATTATAAAATTATAAAACTTTATAAAAAAAATTAAATAAATTAACTTGTATTATTTGGGAATGATTAACTTTGGTGAAGAATAGAAACAACATCACTAATATTGATTTAGTTCAAAATAATCATGATTTATCATAACTGATATAAAAAAAATATTTTTTAAATAATATAAATATATTGAATAATAATTAACAATGATAATTAAAGTTTATGTATATGGATAATTTTATGAATTATGTTATTAATATAATTATTTTTGTTAAATATGATATTTAAGAACATTAGTGTAATTCATGAAAGAAGGTAGGTTGTCTTTTGACTCAAATTTAAATTCTTAATTTATATTTTATATTATGTACTATGATATCTTTAATATTTTTTGATTAAATAAGAAGTAATTTGTTGTTCCATATTTATTTAATTCATTAGGTTCTATTATACATATCATGTTATTTCTTGTAATGGGATTCTTTTTTAATGAAACCAAAGTTGTAAGGGTTTTTGTAAACTCAACTCCATTCATTGAGTGATAGTACTTCTTCTTGTATTTCATTGTTCAAATAATTTATCTCACACGCTAATATTTTACTTCATAGAACATTCTATTTCTATCAAGGGAAAATGGTAAATTTTATTCTAATATTTCTTATCAATAAATTTATTCCCCTTACAAAAATATATAATTTTTATAATAATTCCTATCATCTTTAACGATGGATTTCTATCCTTGTGCATATTTTTCCTTTTCGGGAAATATTATCCATTAAAATTTTAAAGCAAATTATATTTTCTCTCATGTGAAATTTATATTTACATTATAATCTTTTCACATGGATGTTTTATTAAAATTTTAATAATTTTGTCTTTCAATAAATGTATTTTAAAATATTAAAATATTTTTCAATACATTTAAAATAAATAAAAAATTTTATAATCAATTTTTATTTTTAGGCTTTATTTCATTTTATGGGTAAATTATTTAAGTGTAATTTTAAAAATTATATATTTTATAAATCATCCACTTCACCTTTTTGGAACTTTTATATGTTTTAAACACTCCATTATTGTAGTCACATTTTAAAAGTAAATTCTTTTAATATGTTTTCAAATCACCATTTTGAATCCGTTATGTATTTTTTAATTCTTCATAAATGATATTTCTTAAAAAATATTGATTTTTTAATTCATTCATTCCATTGTCTAAAAATTGACCTTTCCAAAAATGACTTCTCAAACTGACTATAATGCCATCTGTTATAATAAATATAAAATAATTTCCTAAAAATCGTTTTATAATTTTTCTTCCATTAAATAATTATCTCTAATGGAATTATTTCCATAAAAATTATTTTAAATGAATCAACTTATACTGTCTATTATCAAATAATTTTATTGGTTGATTGAGGTTTTGGTACCAACCGTTTACATGATTGTGGTTAATTTTAGTGATAGAATCTTGAAGTTTTATGAAAACCATTTTTCTCTTCATGGGTTATTTATGAATTAATAAATAATTTATTTCAAGTGAAACTAATATATTATGGATTGGTTGTTTATGACATATATATCAATCCAATTCAATGATAAATATTTTATATCACATGTTATTCGGTTGTTGAGTGTGGGAATATTATAAAAAAACATATATCATGTTTAATGTATTTGTTCAAAATATCTAGCATGTTTTTTATTCATAGTACATAGTGTAGGAGTTTTTTTCACAACATAAACCATGGATAATTCATATTTTCACAAAATTATTCATTGATTTTTTTTTCACAGTGTTATAATTTCCATATGCTTATATTTATGCCAAAGTTATTTATTATGTTGTCTCTCGAGGAAATGTTATATTTTTTTCCACATTCCTTTGATTATTCCCCATAAATCATATTTATTCTCTAGGATTCCTTAACATTTAACGTTGTATATTTTAGAACATTTTATATCACAACCCATTCTGTAAAAATTTATGGACACTTTTATTATATAATGTTTTTTGATAAGATATTTATCATCTAATCATGTTTTCTCATTTTCTTAGGATCTAACAATTGATGACATATTGATAATTCTTTTCCCTAACTATATATTTGAGCTCACCTCCTTTCTTATGTTACAATTCCCCATATTATGAATATTATTATAAATTTTCAAAATTATAGAAGGGACTATAGTGTGGCTCAATTATAGAAGAATGTTCAAAAGTGTTATAGAATATGTTTCTAATATACCTAGTACATAACAAAACTAAAAATTATATTATTTGGATTTTGATATGATTTATTATTTTTAATTTTTATATTATTTAAAATATTTAAAATAATGATAATTTTATATTGGGTTACTTATGCTGGTATCATAGAAGGTTTTTGTTATTCTTGAGTATTGGTTTAGTTATTCTCAAAATTAAGATGAGATAACATTAATGAAAATCCCATAGACAACACTAAGGGATATGTATTAGTATATGATAAAATCATGATGTTTTTGAAAATTAGATATTATGTGGTTTTCGATGAAATAAGATATGAATACCTAGAGTAAAATAAACCCTAAATTTAATCTTATAAAAAAATTAATTTACTTTTATTCTTGATGGTCATTTTAGGTTTAGAGTTTTAGAAAATTATTTAATAATTATTACATAATATAATCATACATTATAAGTTAGAAACATTCTATTATGATCCCTTTTCCCAAAATACACGTCTTTTAAAATAAATCATGTTTAATTTTCATGAATTTTTTTATTATCAGGACTTCATATTTATTCCTAATAAGCATTAAAGATATGAAAAAACTTTGAATATATCAAATGAGAATATAAATCATAGTCTTGGATTTAAAAAAATATTTTATTTTTCCATTTTTAAATCCATGATTTCAATATATAATTGTTCCCTTTCATATAATAATATTTGAGCTCAAATAATCATTTACAAACACATGAAGTCATATTTACTACCCAATGTTTTTCATTAAAAACATTCTAATAAAACATAGAGGAAAAATCATAATAACTAGGGTTTCAATTAAAATATGAGAACCCATGAAAAAACATACCTTTTTTACACTAAATATAATAATTATTCCATTTAAATAAAAGAAAACTTATCTTACCTTTTGAAATCAATATATTTCTATGAAAACTCTATTAATATCATAGAAATGTTGTGAGTTTTTATTATGAAATCATATTAATAGACTACTTTAAATTATAAGAACCTATTTGAAAAACTTATTTAATAATGTTTTGAGAAATATAATCAGTACCCAATGCTTTGGAGAGTTATATCTGGCTCACCCTCCTCATGAGCTATATCTAGCTCACCAAAAAATCATGAGGAATATTTGGATCACCCATCATCATAACATATATCAGCATCAAACGTCATATAAATTGTTTACAATACCATATCATAAATAAAAAATGTTAATCTTTCACTTTCTCTTTATAAATCCTTTACAAATGCCTTTGAACTAATATAAAAATACTTTAATATATTGTAACACCTATTCAATTTAAAAATCAATTTTCAAAAATGAAATAACCAAAATAAAGGGAATAAGGGTTTTTATTTTTAGGAAAAAAAAATATTTTAATGAAATAAGAACATAAAATAATAGATTCAATAGTTGTAAAATCCATTGATGTCATATACATTAAAAAAGTTCAATCCCTTTGTCTTTTACAACGAAACTCAAAATATTTCATAACTGAGTACATTAGAAAATATTTATAAGAAAGAAAAGAGTTTCAATTAAAATTATTTTTTACATATATAAATACATAATTTTTTTTTAATAATATGTATGGGGAATAAAAATATTTTGGAAATAAATCATTAAAATAAAAAACGTGGTTTTTTCAAAAAAGTGTCCCTTACTTTGTGTCTGAATTATTATGTACAATATTTATAATTTTTAGTAATATGATTACATTGATTATTTACTTTATTAATAACCTTTCTAAAATTTATTATTCCATTTATTTTATTTATTACTTTTTTATATGTTCATTTTAGATGTAACGAGGAAATTTGTCTCTTATGTCCAAAATAACTTTGGAAGGTTTGTATGGTCCATGAAGTCATTATTCCAAGAGTAATGTTTCCATTATTCAAAAAACCATATCCAAAATATGGTAATTATTATTTTACATTTAAATAATTATGATTATATTATAAATATCATATAATTTATTTAAATACACTAGTATATAGCATCTATAGGATGTGCTTATGAAAAATGAATCACATCGCTTCATAGAGGTGATAAAATGCATGTGCGCATGAGCAATGTAATCATTTTTCAATGGATGAATATGTAAGAAAATATATAATATAATATAATTTAAAAAATATAATAATGTAATAAATATCATATATATACATTAAATCCATCATTATAACCAGTTATGAATAGTTGTGATGGAAAATGAATTTCATCAGTTCACGGAGCAGTAGCCAGTTGTACACTCAAATCAAGGTTTTGTTTCCCATTGAATTGAATAAATAGATGGATATTGGTTATTAATTAACATAATAAAATATTTTTTATATATGATATACTTATTTTTTAATAGTATTATGGACTAATGATATTTTATTGATGTAGAAAAAGAAATAAACGAAAAACATTTGTTTAAATGTTATACCTCTTCTTCGGACAACCTCCATTACTTTACACCTTAAGAACTATAAGGTTAATATTATGAAAACAATTATACCTCTATTATGTGGGCAGGTACTTTAGGATTATATTTTGGTATTTATTTTCAAATATTTAGTTTTAAAATTTTGTGATAAGATGGGAGAAGAGACAACCTTTTACAAGGGGAGGGTCATTCATTGAATTTCATAAAGTTTTAAATTAATACAAATAATTTTAGACTTGTTGTTTATCCAAATTGATATAATTTGGATATAGGATGAGTATGAATATAAATAATCTCCTTAAATTTAATATTTAAAATTATGATTGATTTTATACCCTTATATCTTTGTTTTAACCCCACATTAACCCTTTTTACAATTAGATCATTATAAATGTTTCTTACTCATTAGGGGCCATAAAAGATACCATAAAGTGGAAAATAACCCATAAATAGACCATGGGTTACATATTCAACAACATCCAATTAAAGTTTCTTACAATATGTTATTTTTTAATATAAATTAATTAAATAAATTATTTTCTTTTATAAAATATAATTAATATAATTTTTTGACCTATTTATTTACTTTGACTTTAAATTAATCAAGATAAAATAGGATTATAATATAGACATTTAATAAATTCATAATATGTTATATTTGACTACAATAATAGTTTAATACTTTAACTCACCCATAAAATATTACTTTTAATGTTTTTAACATCATTTAATTGATTTTTCAATTTCTTGTTCAAGAAATATGTTAGCATTGCATAAGGATTTAAGGTAATTCTATTATACATAAAATTAAAAATAAATTACTATAATAAAAATAATCATTCATAATTTGAATATTTGTTTTTATTATAACACATGTTTTCTAAATCCTTATCACAAAATATCATAGATATTAAAATTTAGAATGTCATTTTTTACATTATCCTTTAATTAAATAATATAAATCTCAAAACCATTTAAAATAAATGGACAAATTTTTATTGTTTGGATGATTATTAATTAAATATATTCATATAATTAAATAAATAAATGTGATTGATTTAATTTTATGATATAACACAATTTTTTTAACCCAAATTAACTGAAATCATGTTTAGCATTGTAACAAAATATTATTGTTGGTACTATTCATAATGACAAAAAATATAAGGGAAATATTTATGAAACTGTGACCTAATATATAAAAATATTGAAAGAATTTTTTAAGATTAAATTATTACACGTGGAATAATTAAATTTACAATTTCTCCCATAAAACTTGAGGGAAATCGTTTTTTAAAATATGCCTTCATAGTATGCAAACAAAATTTAATGAAAAATTAAGATATAAAATTAATTCAAATGACAATAATTTGATTTTTTAGTCCATAAGAAATAGTGTTATTATATTAAATCAATAAAATGAAATTAATTATTGTTAATAAGACCTGGAAATGATTTATCATGATATTAACTTAGTTTAACCATTCTTCCCCCCTTTGGAAATTCTGTCCTAAAAATTTTATTTAAAATTAAAATAAGTGGGGATATCATTCACTGATATAAAGTTTGATTCTCATGTTTTGAATTCATTAATAGGGGTTTTACATAGATCCTTATCCTGGTGAAAACCCTTATTCTAAAACACCTACTCTTTATGGTAAAAATTGTAAACTGGTTGTTCCTCATATGAATGTTTTTCCTCCAAAAAAAATACTTTATGTATCAAAATTTGAGATACATCTAGAGTATACATTCATAATAATGAAACATGAAATATGTCACACACCTATGATAAACTCAATGGTAAGGCGAATCATTAAGAAAGTGATCCAACATTCACCACGATTTCATGTGGTCCAATGAATTTTATACTTATCTTCCCAACTTTTAGAAAAATCCATAACACTTTTCTATGGAGATTAATAAAGAAAAACAAGACAGTCTACCTTGAATGACATATCATTCCTCTAGTTATCAATATAAATTTTATACCTACTTTATAAAATCATCATTTATTACTGAATCATTTTGACCATCTCAGCCATTTCATTTTCCAATTTTAATCCTAAAAACATTATTTTATGAACTTCATCCCAAAAATATATGTTTCAAAAACACTTTACAAATCATTCCTCAAAATAAGATGAATATATAATTGAATGAAAACAATTATTATAATAAAATTCAACTGATTAAATATGATTATACCAAAAAATCTAGTAATCTATTAAACAATCTCGAATGATGTCTTCTATGTTTTAAATCATTATCTCATACTGTCCATCATGTTGATGTGGAAAAGATGTAATGAAATTTAATTTAGTACCGAATGACATCTAGAGTCCTATAAAAAATTAAAAGTATATATTGGATCATAGTAAAGAATAATGTATAGAGGAACTCCATGTAACATGACGGTCTTCTTATAGTATAGCTGTGAAAGCTTATATATTGGAATAATATCTCGAATGGTACAGAAATGGGAATATTTATTTATTCGATCAATAATAACCCAATTTTATTATTACCTTGGTATTTTTTTGTTATTCACACCATTAAATCAATATATATATATATATATTTCTCATTTCCATGTTAGAACTAGAGAAGGCTAAAGTATACCCATAATTAATTTTTATTATACATTAACTAATTGATAATTAAAAACATTCATGGTAATGTCAATAATATAAATTCTCATTTCATTCCCCAGTAATACTCTTAAAAGAATAATTATATATAAGATCATCCAAGAGGTAAGGAAAATAGATAACTATAATCTCCACTCAATAATTCACTCTTAAACTGGGAATCACAAGGAATATATAATATTTATGCAAATATGATAAAAACCATTTTTATCAATATTAAAATCTGGAAACATTCCCTTATTAATGGATTCTACCATTTCCTATATAACATGATTGTATTTATGAGATTTCTTAATTATCTTGATAATGATATTTATAATAAAAATTTAAAAAATTGAGTAAGATTACAACATGCATAATTTCTAGTCTAAAATTTAACAAATCATTGAGAAAAGGTTTATGTTCGAATATTACATGGTTAATGTAGTTCTATATTTCCAACTCAAAGCATAAAATACTCTTTTATTTTCTAGGATAATAATGAATCATGAAGTTGTGATAGTTAATCTGTTCTAGATATCTTCTTTCCCTCCTATTCAACACTTTTTGTGTGAATATCAAATTCCTTCCTTTCTGATCAGTAAATATTTATCAATTTAATCTAAATAAATTATTCCTCAATATTTTGAAATCAAATAACATAGTAGTTAACTCTTAATCATATGTAGGATAATTTAACTTACGATGTTTCACTTTTCATGAAGAATAACCAATTATATGATCATTGAAAAAAATAACACAACCATTTCCGATTAAATAAACATCGTTCTAGTTGAAGTACACACCATTTATACTTTATGCATATTAAACTAGGGAATTCACCAATATTATTTTCAATTCGTAGGAAGAATCATCACAATCTTAGTTCAAGATGAATTGAACTCCTTTTACATCTAATTAACCTAGTGGGATAGATAACAAGGGAAATGTTTTAGAGAAACCACTTATTTTATCCTATTATTCATAGAAAACTATGAATATCTATTAAATTTATATGTATTGGTCTTTCAAAAGAAACTTTATTTTTATTAGGATCAATAATTTTTCCATATTTAGAGAAAAATAACTATGGAATGAAATATGTTTTAAATTTTTTTCACTTACTATGTTATCAATATAACATCCTTTCTTTTGTGGTTTTCCACATAATCCTTAGGTTTTTTCATGAACCTCATGAATTTTAGAATATTCCAATATGTCATTAAAAAACACAACTAAAAACATATATAAATAGTCTTGGTAAAATCTACGCATATGATCCAGGAATACATCTAGTGCATTATATATCCCAAAGGTTATAACTACAAACTCATTATGAATAATTCTAGTGTAAGTATTATCTTCAAAATAACATCACCTTTACCTTTATATGATAATATCCTAACCATAGATCAATATTCAAAAAATATTTTTTCCCTTAAATCTAAAAGAACATATTATTGATAATAGGTGTTTGATACTTTGTAATGCCCCAACCCTAAATACACAGAGTCGGTACATTATTACATAACATTGTCATGATCACAAGAAAGATCAATTCTCAAAAGACTGATTAGTTTAGTAGCCTTGGAAACACTAGATATATTCATAATGTTTACATTACATCAATAAGTGAAAAACTACAACAATATATTGTCTTTTTATCCCCTCATACTATCCATGTAGGTCATTCCTAAAATACATCTTCACATTCTGGAAAAAATAAAACATAGAAAAAGAGGTGATCTCAAATGTCCAGTAAGGATAAAAATATAGACGAAATTTTCATAAATAAGATTAAACATTTAAGGCATTGTATAACTAAAACAAAAGCCTTTTAAACTTGATCTTCAACATAGTATGGGAAAAATAAAATGAAATAATACCATTTACTTATTCACATTGATATTCTACTAATCGAATAATCACATGAAATATCAATATCCACTTTCATAATGATGGAATGCATAATTCCAGACTATCATAACCACATAGCCAAGGCCTTGTGCCAAGACTAAAAATAATATTTTTCCAAGTCCTAGTGCCAAGACACTAGTTTGTCTCATGAGACCTACCGATGCATCGAGGAGCTATAGCGGGCTCCACCCGTCACATATTAAGTCCAATACATTCCCATGTGAAAATCTTCAAACATAACATAAACATTCCTATTAAAACGAGCATACAAAATTTAAATACTTCATCTATAAACCATGAATGGTATAAGAATAACACATCCACAGTCAAACACATCAAAAAAACATCAAAAAAATATGGAAGTCTTGTATCATAATAAATCAAATAAAAATAAACGTAAAATACATCAAAGGATGTTGATATAAATGAAATCAGAACTATTTGAGAGAAATATCTCTTTTTTGAAATCATTTAAAAGTCACACAATTATTAAGGAAGTAATTTAAAAGATATTTTTGAATCAAAGTGTCCCATACCACCTCGAAACTTTTGAAAAGAAATATCATTTCAAAAATTTATTGTCCATATAAATAAATCCTTAAAATAATTTTGAAAACATGGACATTAATTA
Organism: Viscum album; assembly: GCA_963277665.1. Taxonomy (NCBI): domain Eukaryota; kingdom Viridiplantae; phylum Streptophyta; class Magnoliopsida; order Santalales; family Viscaceae; genus Viscum; species Viscum album. The sequence continues at coordinate 2,011,661,164 of OY728122.1, read as the reverse complement.
AAAATATTTAGAAAGATAATTCTATAAAAACATTTAAAATTCGGATTTTGATAAAGAGTACCTTTCAGAAATTCTTTAAATATTAATTTTGAAATCATTTAAAAGTCACATAATTATAAAATAAATCATTTAAATTGAAAATATCCTTATAAGCTTGTATGGGAAGCTTGGAAAATTTTATAACGGCGGAAAATTTCCGCACTCTCCAAATAAGTTAAAAAACATTCTTACTTTAATTCTGTCGAAAAGGTTAAAAAGGACCTTATTTGGAAAATGATAGAAATATTCCTTTATAAACTTCTTATAAAAATTTAAACAAGGGTATAAATGGCTTTAACCCATATTCTATAAAGTAGTAATAATGTTTTCAAATACACTTTCACGAAACATGGATGTGGATGATAAAGAGGTCCCAGTAGATAATTACGTATAAACAACCTCGGATAATGAAGAGATTGTGAAATAAACATTACCTTGTAATTTTCATTGATGGGGTAGGCTAACCTCTTGTATAATGTTTAATAATTGTTATTAAATTATACAAGAATCATATATATATATATATATGATATCATATATTATCTTTTAACATTTCTTTGTTAATAATATTTTAGAATTATTGTTTTTTCGGGTGTTAACTTACACGTTTTCGTTTATATGTTTTGTTACATAAGTCATGTTTGTCATGGATAGGTTGTATCTTATTCATATCAAGAATGATATAAATTCCATAAACATTATTTTTAAATCATCAAATGATAATTATACTTGAATGGATATTATGGATAACGAATTTCATCGCGTTCGTGGAGATGGTAGTCCATATGTACGCACGAACGACAATATCATTTTTTGATATTAAATTAACATTTAATTGGATATTATATCTTATATAAAGAATAATTATCATGTTATATTTATTATTTATATGAATTACACATCATTATTATACCCATCCAATTAATAATATATTGAATAACAATTACACCACGACGTGGATATGGTAAGCCGTACGTATGCACGTATGGTGACTTTTCATTAAAAGGAAGGATAGAATAATTAATATGGTTGTCCCATATTTATAATAATATTAAAGTATATAGGAGATATTATATTCATTATTTTAGAATGATAATAGCAAATAGAGAAGAACTTGAAGAAGAAATGAATTTGAAAAATGGTGGTGAAAACATTACCTCTTCTTCGGGTTCTTCTTTTTGATTTGATCAAAAGGGCTCCTTAGGATGGCTTTATGATCAAAATAAGGTCTCTAGGTTGTACTGAGGTAATATTAGAGAGTATTTTGGCAATGTTTGGAATAACCAAAAAGCTTTGAGGGTGTTAATTAATGAGAAGGGGGAGTGACCTTTTATAAAAGGGGTGAGGGGCACCTTTGGAAAAGCTATAAATATTAATTTATAATAAATTCATATTCAGTTTATAACAGATCCAATGTGGATTATTTAAAGGTTAAGGTGGGTATGGGTCAAAACCACTCAACCAATAGAATTTGGATAGGTTTGGGTAATTATATTATCCTTATCCTTAAGTATTAACTCTTAGTTAATTAGTTTCACTTTTATAATTACTCGTTGTATTTTTATAGTATATGTTTAATAAACATACTATATACATACAAGAAACCCCCCAAGTGGTCCATTAATGATACACCTATCATGATATAAGACTCTTTTACAAACCTTATATTTTTAGGAATTTAATATCAATTAATAATATAATATTTTTTAAAAAACTCTTTTATTCCAATTTTGACACTATTCAATAAATGATTTTTGTAAAAATCATAACCAAATGATTACTTCGAAAAAAGTTAATTAAATCAATTATAACATGTCATATAAACCATGAAAAGTATTGGTATTTATTAAAGGTCTCAAATTACATTTATTTGGATATTTATAATATCAATTATTCTAATTTTTCAATAATTAGGTAATTACTCCATCACCATTGTGTCATAAATAAATTAAATTATTTAATGTCTAAAAATTATAAATAAAATACCATTATGTAGGAAATATTTTTATCTTTCTAATGAATATTTACAATATAATTTATCTTATGTATAACCCTATATTAAAAATATTTTAATAAATACACTTTGATTTTAACTCTTTTAACTCTTCTTTGAATTAAATAATAATAAATTTCCTAATCTAATACAAGTGGACCTAAATGGTAATATTTTACTCCTAAGGATTTTTTTGGTCGAGATACACTTTTCCAATAGAATTAGGACATGTGTTAGGGTAATATTAATATCATTTTTACCCTTAATTACCCTATTCACTTTTAACCGTGTTAAATAAAAGTAAAAAGTTACTATTAACCAAAAAATATTTTCATCGCATTAAAATACATTTTACTCCTTGATATTAACTGTGTGTTTTAGATTTTCTAAATTCCACTCACAGAAGTGGTAAAATTCAGTTTTATGAAAAATTCATTTTTTTGACTACCACTTAGTGGTTTCACTATTCATCAAAAAATGAATGTTTCTAGAAAAATACCAAAAATTAGGCCTAACATATATTTGATATTATGAATTCAAAAATGATTTCTATTTTACCAAATTCAAAACATATCTGTTGCATTAATTATTTTAAAAATTAATTTCCGTCATCAAAACAAATAGCGTGTTTTTAAAAGATAATAACTATCAAAAGATTGACACTTGTTTATGTCCGGTTTAATTGTGAAATTATGTACAATGACCAAATTTGTATTAAATGGTAAAAATATATTCTAAATATAATATAAAACCACTCAAATTCATAATTTATCAATATAAATTATTTCTATTAAAAAAGTTGTTTTTTATTAAAATTTAGTAATTTTCACTATTCATCAAAATATAAATGTCATCCGAAAAGTTCCAAAATTTCACCTTAGGCTAAATTCGATACTCCAAATACAAAAATGAAGTCCATTTTGAGAGATAAAATTTATAAAATTTCAAAAATTAGTTATTACTATTCATAACGACTAGTTTGATTGGTTGTGGTGTGTGTTAGAACACGAAGTTGCGTACAACACACACTACTGTATTATGAAAAAGAAATAGTACCGTTGAAGCTTGGGATGTTTCAATATAAATTTTTGATGTCCCCATTATATAAAGTAAATTTATTTAGTCAAATTGAATATATAAAAGTTTAAAATATTGGATTTAAAAAGGGTTCACTATTAAAAGTTTGTAAAAGTTCAATACTGAAAATGAATTTGTTCTTACATTATGACTAAGAAACTCATAATATGGATTATAAAATTATAAGGATTATATAATGTTTAAAATTTAGTTAATAATATTCATAACTTTTTTGAACGGCTTGTTTGGTATGTCATGGTGCGCTTGAACTCGGTGTTGCGTGTATTGCATGCTATTGAATTATTTTGAAGAAATAACACACTATGAAATCTTGGGGTGTTCCATTCTCGCCTCCAATAAATTGCGTCCCCACAAATTGAAATTTTTCTTCGAAAATAAAATTTTGAATATAGAAAATTTATTTGTGGGAAAACCCACATTGGAAATTTTGTTGATAAAATTTAGTCTTAATAAGAGGAAAAGAGAAATGAAAGTGTCACCACCAAATTATGATCTCTATTCGGAGAACATTGGTGGAAATTAGAGACATATAATTGGAGGAAAAATGTAAATATTTATAGGTAGTGATTATGGCCATCAATCACAATCAAGTGTAAAATTTAGGGCCTTAAATTCTTCAATCTATGATGATTTAAAATACCATCAGTTTAGCAAAAAATATGGTATTCGGATAACACATTTTTTTTGTTTTTAGACCCCTTCCCTAAATTATAAGAATTCATTTCTTCATTGAATAAGAGAAGAAGAAAAATATATACTTGACAAGTAGAGTCTCATCCTTTAACTACATTCTACCACAAACTCTTCTTTTAATCTAAATGATAATTGAACTTAAAAATAATATTCTATTTATCCTATTTATGTAGGGTTAAAAATGAATTTATAATTCATCTAGCAGAACCATTAAAAAACGACATTGTTCAAAACAGGACATCACGTGTGTCAATGGAAGTTGATACACCCTTGTTGCCCTATAGTTGTGGGTTCAAGTCTCACGGCCTTTCCGGATGCGACGGGTTGTCGCCCGACCTCCAGGTTGTCCTTTTATGGCAATCCAAAATAATCCAAACTAGAACTATCCAAAATACATCAGTCCAACATTTATAAGGAAGGTAAACACAATGAAGACCCTTTTTTCCACGTAATAACATGTGATCACCTTCATCATATATTCTTTTAAAACAATGTAACATCTTGAATTACCATAAAACCTTATTGATTAGATTCATGATCCCTTACACCTTAATGAATAATAGATATACACCTTCAATCCAAACATGTTGTAAACCCCAAAAATGATGGAATATACAAATCATTAATCAGTTTCAAGGTAGTCAAGAATATCCAATATAATTTATCCAAATCAATAATGTATTATTCTAAAATCACTACCTCGATATGAGAACCATATTATGGTTTATCTTTCTCTAAACCATATATATTCCAAAAATTTATCCTGATATTGAGTCACTTTTCTTTGATCCACACAATCTCAAGTCCTTAATGAAATAGTACTGCTGTAAAATCCTTATATACTCCATAATTATTATAACAAGTACATTGTTGATAGAACACTCAAATGATATAATCAATATAAGAACTCTAATCATTCCTCTTCATCAGTGTTAGTATCATAACTTGATTATTATCCAATAGCATCATTTGTGGCATAGTCTGATGACTGGGACATAGGTTCGCGTGGTGTCCAAACTCCTTGAAAATGAATCATTGTACATTTGAATCCATTTTCTTACCCTTGAAGTCACGTACTTTATGCCCTTTTCCTCTACACTTATAACAAACTCCCATTCCTTTCAGGCAAGTTCCAGGGTGTTTCATTCCATATTTATCACATATGGGAATATTCTTCTTTTCCCTCTTCCCTTTATCCATCTTCCTCTCTTCAATCCTTTTCTTCTCTTGCTTCCCTTCAAAGCATAGGACTCAGTAAACTCTTTACTTATCTTATCAACACATGATATTATTTCTTTATATGATGATAATACATGCGAGACTATTTCTCTTATAAATTCTGGCTTATGAACATGAAAGATATGATCCTTCATTCTCATTGGATCATGTGCATTGCTGGAGTTCTCATTCCTTCTACTTGGCGCCATTATTAAACAATGGCATACACTAGATTAGTTTATGAATAACAAAGCCTAATCCCAAATTTGTAAAACACATAACATAAATTAAATAGATTATGGATATAAACCATAGTCATAAAAATGTCTCCTTTGAGGAAGTATATACTCATAAACCCTTCATAATGGTTTTTAATGAAAATGAGAATTATCCTAAGCATATCCCTTGGGAGTTTCGTAACAAAGAGTGCAACAAGGCCCGTTGTCATGCACCAGTTCCCGTTCGTGTCTAGCTCAAAGCGGTGTTTTCAGGTTTTACCCCTAGGTACATCTATGCCAGAGCCTCCTCTACCTACTCGTATCCAGATAGGGATGTATTATTGGGAAAACTCACAAAATTTCTACAATACCAAAATTCTAGGAAGTTCTTCTATACTGATCCTGAAAGTACATCATACATCTATGTGCTCTAATCAGAGTTTATCGAAATCTAGCTTCGAAGGTTTGTACTAAATTTCCTCTGATACCAAATGTAATGCCCCGACCCTAGATACCCAGAGTCGGTACATTATTACATAACATTGGAATGATCACATGAAAGATCAAGTCTCAAAATACCGATTAGTTTAGTAGCCTTAGAAACAATAGATATATTCATAATGTTTACATTACATAAATAAGTGAAAAACTAAAACAATACATTGTCTTCATATCCCCTCATACTATCCCTGTAGGTCATTCATAAAATACTTCTTCACATCCAAGAAAAAATGAAACATAGAAAAAGGGGTGAGCTTGAATGCCCAATAAGGATACAAATATAGAGTAAATTTTCATAAATAAGATTAAACATTTAAGAAAATGTATAACTAAAACAAAAGCCTTTTAAACTTGAACTTCAATATATTATGGAAAAAATAAAATGAAATAATTCCATTTACTTATTCAAATGGATATTCTACTAATCGAATAATTACATGCAATATCAATAACCACTTTCATAATGATGGAATGCATAATTCCATACTATCATAACCTCATAGCCAAGCCTCGTGCCAAGACTAAAAATAAGATTTTTCCAAGGACTTGTGGCAATACACTAGTTTGTCGCATGAGACCTACTGATGCATTGAGGAGCTATAGCGGGCTCCACCCATCACATATTTAGTCCAATGCATTCCCATATGAAAATGTTCAAACATAACATAAACATTCTTATTAAAACTAGCATACGAAATGTAAATACTTCATCCACAAACCACAAATGGTATAAAAATAACACATCCACAGTCAAACACATCAAAAAAACTTCAAAATAATATGGAAGTTTTGTATCATAATTAATCAACTTCCAATAAACATAAAATCCATAAAAAGATGTTGAAATAGATGAAATCAAAACAATTTTAGAGAAATATCTCTTTTTTGAAATCATTTAAAAGTCACACATTTATTAAGGAAGTAATTTAATAGAGATTTTGAATCAAAGTGTCCCATACAACTTTGAAACTTTTGAAAATAAATATCATTTCAAAACATTCATGTCCATATAAATAAATCATTAAAATCATTTTGAAAACATGGACATTAATTTAAATGATTTAGAAAGATAAATCATTAAAACATTTAAAATTTTGATTTTGATAAAGAGTACCTTTCAGAAATAATTAAAATATTTATTTTTAAATCATTTAAAAGTCACATATTTATAAAATAAAGCTTTTAATTTGAAAATATCATTATAAGCTTTTAATGGAAGCTTTGAAAATTTTATAATGGCGGAAAATAGCCGCACCCGCCATATAAGTTAAAAAAACATTCTTACCTTAAATCTGTCGAAAAGATTAAAAAGTATCTTGTTTGGAAAACGACGAAAAGATTCCTTTATAAACTTTTTATAAAATTTCAAACAAGGGTATAAATGACATTAACACATATTCTATAAAATAGTAAGAATGTTTTGAAATACAATTTCAAGAATCAGGGATGTGGATGTTAAAGAGGTCCCAGTAGATAATTACATATAAACAACCTCAGATAATGATGAGATTGTGAAATAACCCTTACCTTGTACATTTCCTTGGTTGGGGTAGGTTATCCTCTGGTATATTGGTTAAATAATTGTTATTAAATTATACAATAATCATATATATTAATATGATATCATATATGATCTTTTAACATTGATTTGTTAATAATATTTTAGAATTATTGTTTTTTCGGGTGTTAACTTACTCGTTTTCTTTTATATGTTTTGTTAAATAAGACATGTTTGTAATGTATAGGTTGTATATTATTCATATCCAGAATTATATAATGTCCTTAAACATTATTTTGAAATCATGAAATGATAATTATACTTGAATGGATACGATGGAGAATGAATCTCTTCGCGTTCGTGGAGACTGTAGTCCGTACATACGCATGAGCAACAATATGATTCCTTTAATATTAAAATAATATTTAATTGGATGGTATATCTTATACACAGAATCATTATCATGTTATATTTACTATTTACATGAATTACACATCATTATTATACCCATCCAAATAATAATATATTGAATAAGAATTACACCACGACGTGGAGACGGTAAGCCGTACATACGCACATATGGGGACATGTCATTAAAAGGATGGATAGAATACTGAATATGGTTTTACCATATTTATAATAATATTATAGTATATAGGAGATACTGGATTCATTATTTTGGAATGATAATAACAATGAAAGAAGAAGTTGAAGAAGAAATGAATTTGAAAAAGGGTGGTGAAAACATTACCTATTCGCCGGGTTCTTCCTTTTGATTTGATCAAAAGGGCTCATTACGGTGGCTTTCTGATCAAAATAAGGACACTAGGTTGTAGTGAGGGAAGTTGAGAGAGTATTTGGGCAGAGTTTTGCTGAACAAAAAGGCTTTGAAGGTGTGAATTAATGCGAAGGGGGAGTTCCCTTTTATAAGAGGGGTGAGGGGCACCTTTGGAAAACATAGAAATATTATTTTATAATAGATTAATATTCAGTTTCTAATGGCTAAAAAGTGGATTAGTTAAATATTAAGGTGGTGATGGGTCGAAAACCACTCAACCAATATAATTTAGATAGGTTTGGGTAATTATATTAACCTTATCTTTAAGTATTAACTCTTAGTTAATAAGTTTCACTTTTACAATGTTTCTTTTAATTTTTATAGTATATGGATAATAAATGTACTATATACATTTAAGTGATCCCAAGTGGTCCATTAATGTTACACCTATCCTGATATAAGTCACTTGGTTGATCCTTAGATTTTTAGGAATTTAATATCAATTAATAATATATTATTTGTTTTTAAAACTCTTTTATGTCAATTTTGACACTATTCAATAATTGATTTTTGTAAAAATCATAAAAGAATGATTACTTAGAAAAAATTTAATTAAATAAATCTTACATGTCATATTAACCTAGAAAACTATTGGTATTTATAAAAAGTCAAATATTACATTTATTTGGATATTTATAATGTCAAATTATTCTAATTTTTCATGAATTAGGGAATTACTGCATCACTATTGTGTCATAAATAAATTACATTATTTAGTGTCTAAAAATTATAACTAAAATACTATTATGTAGGAAATCTTATTATCGTTCTAATTATTATTTAAAATCGAATTTATATTATGTATAACCCTATATTAAAAATGTTTTAGTAAATAAACTTTGATTTTAACTTTTTTAACTCTTCTTTGAATTAAATAATACTAAATGTCCTAATCTAATACAAGTGGACCTAAATGATAATAATTTACTCCTAAGGTTTTTTTTGGTCGAGATACACTTGTCCAATATAATTAGGACATGTGTTAGGGTAATATTAATATCATTTTTACCCTTAATTACCCTATTCACTTTTAACAGTGGTAAATAAAAGTAAAAAGATACTATTCACCAAAAATTATTTTCATCTCATTGAACTGCATTTTACTCCTTGATATTAACCGTGTCTCTCAGATTTTCTAAAGTCCACTCACAGAAGCGGTAAAATTACGTTTTATGAAAAATTCATTTTTTTTAACTACCACTTAGTGGTTTCACTATTAATCAAAAAATGAAAGTTTCCATAAAAATACCAAATCTTATACCTAAGCTATATTTGATATTATGAATTAAAAAATGATTTCTATTTTACCAAATTCAAAACATATCAGTTGAATTAATTAATTTAAAAATTAATTCCCATCCTCAAAACAAATAGCGTCTTTTTAAGAGATAATAACTATCAAAAGATTGACACTTGTTTATGTCCGGTTTAATTGTAAAATTATGTAAAAAGACCAAAATTGTATTAAATGGTAAAAATTTATTCAAAATATACTTTAAAACCACTAAAATTCATAATTTATAAATATAAATTATTTCGATTAAAAAAGTTGTTTTTAATTAAAATTTAGTAATTTTCACAATTCCTCAAAATATAAATGTTATACGAAAACTTCCAAATTTTCACCTTAGGCTAAATTCGATACTCAAAATACAAAAACAAAGTCCATTTTGAGAGATAAAATTTATAAAATTTCAAAAAGTAGGTATTACTATTCATAACGGCTAGTTTGATTGGTTGTGGTGTGTGTTAGAACTCGAAGTTGCGTACAACCCACGCTACTGTATTACTCAAAGGAAAGCATACTGTTGATTCTTGGGATGTTTCATTGTAAATTTTTGATGTCCCCATCCTATAAAGTAAATTTATTTAGTTAAATTGAATATATAAAAGTTTAAAATATTCAATTTAAAAAGGGTTCACTATTAAAAGTTGGTAAAAGTGCAATACTGAAAATGAATTTGTTCTTACATTATGTCTAAGAAACTCATAATATGGATTCTAAAATTGTAAGGATTATATAAAGTTTAAAATTTAGTTAATACTATTCATAACCGCTTTTGAACGACTTGTTTGGCAAGTCATGGTGCGCTTGAACTCAGTGTTTCTTGTAGTGCAAGTTATTGAATTATTTTGAAGAAATAACACACTATGAAATCTTGGGGTGTTACATACTTGTTCTTAATTATGATATTATACATGGATCTATAATTAATTAAAAGTCTCATTGAAGAATTTTTATTTTTAACAAATAAAATAGGATCACCCCATAGAGAAGTACTTGGATGAATGAAATATCTACTTATCAGATCCTGTAAATTATTTTTCAATTCCAAAAGTTCTAATTATGAAATTTGATAATGTCATTTTAAAACTGGCTTTGAATCAGACACTAATACAATAATAAAAAAACTTCTTTATTATGTATAATACTAGAAACATCATCAGGAAATGCATCCATATATTAATATACAATAGGGACATCACTGACATGAATAGTCTCTAACTTCTCAACAATATATGAAATATAACATCCATTTCAAAATTTTAATAGTATCTTGACTTTTTGATATATTATCAATGGTATGAATTAAATCATCCATATAAACTGAAAAAAATTTTGAAAACCAAATTCTATAGCTATATAATTTATATTATCAGGGTAAATATAAATCTAATTCATAACGAAAACAAAATAAAACATTATAAGGGGAATGAAAAAATTATATTAATTAAATAATTTCCATAGAAAAAAACTTTTAGATTATCATTGTTTCATTTTTTAAAACATAACTTTGGGTTTTTTAAAAAGTTATGGGTTAATTTCTTAAGGTAAAATTTCTAATTTATTTGAAAATTTCTCAAAAATTAAATTTTCTATACTCCATAAATCAAACAATAGATTGGAATAATTTTAATAAAAATGTAATTTACCTGACACCACATCATTAGATGGTCTAATATCTAAAAAATTATTTTAAAAGTATTTATCCACACATTTTTATTTGTGATCATGATGATTTACATCCATTATTCTAATATTTGCCATGTATTTTCATAATTTCCAATCTCATTAAAATTAAGGTATTTTACCATTGTGTTTTAATTATTTTTATGATAATTTTCATTATAGTCATGAGAAAAATATCAATAAATTCCATATTAGAAACACTTCCTGGATTTAATAGCACATTCACTAGGCTACTTTTTTCCACACCCATGAAAAAATTGAATGTTAATTTTTTGCCATCATAATTCATTGGTGGATTATTACGAATTCCTTTCCCTCTAGGCCACATTATATGCTAGTTTTATTTCAATATATGATCACTATAAAACTCAATTTCAACCTTCTCAACACATTGAACGTGTTTCTCATGACTTATTAATTTATATGAATTGTGTACTTCAATGTCTTAGCTTAAATCCTAAGTAAAATTGATTAATATTAATATTAATATCCCAGATTGAGTATGTTGTGTACCTTGTCAATGAGGTGATGTTTTCTTCATATGTGGCCACTGAATATTCCTCATTATACCTCAATTTCATGAATTTATTTTCCATATGTATTTTCACAACCATAAGAAAAAATTTCTCAACAGAAAATCATTAAATTTGTCTCAATCCATAGCGGTATTATCTTCTATTTATCATATATTCTAAACGATTAACCACAATTGATCAGATTCTCCTTCAAATGGTAAATATAAAGGGTTTCCTTTTAATTATATGAACATCCCATGATATTGAGTAACATATCCAAGGCTTCAACCCATCATTCAATAACCATAGGGTAATATAGACTATTTAATGCTGGAGTACATTGTATCGTGAAATGATATACTATGTACATGTTCCTCTATTATGAAAGTTATTTCTCTCTCATATGGACACCTCAACTATTTATATATTTTTTACAATTCATATATCCATGAAAAAAACATCTATTCTCCAATTTCAATCGTTCCATGATGGTGATTTGGAAGGATATTTTCCTCTCAGTTTTTTTTATACATTAGATTATATATTTCCTATATTGAAAACCTTTCTGAACATACATATATTGGATAAATAAATATATTAATTTTAAAATTTTATAACATCGTAAATATAAATTATAATCCTTATAAGGTTTATACTTCCATTATCAAAACATTTATAATTATCTAAACCCTTTATCTGATACCAACTATAAATAATCATCCATAAACAATCTATACATTGTATCGTTAAATGAGAATATATTTTCTTACAATCCCAAATATATTTTATCATTTATTGTTTTAAATAATTATGTCATAATCATATCTAAAAAAATTATACATTATTAGTTGGAAATTTCCTCTTAGTATAGGTTTCCCCAAAATAGAATACAATTCAAATAAATCATGTTTCCATTTGATGAAAAATATTCACGATTATCAACATGAATTATTTTTTGGTCATAGTCATCCTTAAAACCAATGATTTTTTAAAAAAATGGAGGATGAGGATAAAAATCTCAGTAATAGACATAAAAATAATAAAGAAACCAATTTTCTTATATTTAATACCATGAGATCATAAAGGCAGTTTTTCTTTAAAATAAAATACGTTGAGCTCAAATAATCATTTTCTTACACATGAAACCATCTATACAACACAAATTGTTTCATAAAACATTTTATAATAAAATATAGTAGAAAAATTTATAATCCTGAGGATTTTTTTATAAAACATGAGAACCCTTGAAATATATTTTCTAAATAACACACTGTTTACCCTAAAAGTGTATAATCATTCCTTTTCAATAAAATAACATTAGATAACCTTTTGAAATAAAATTATTTCCATGAAAACTCATTAATAAGCATATAAAAGTCATATATATTCCTTAGGACATCATGTTCATAAAACCCTTACAAGTGGAATATCCAATAAGATAAAATTTCATCATAATTAATCATATAACATAATCATTAACCAAGGCACTAGAGATCTATAATAGGCTCACCCATCATTATGTGCTATATCGGGCACACCCATTATCATGATCTATATTAGGTTCAACCATCATCATTAACGTTATCCATCTCACCCTTAAACATGAATAATATAAATTGACCATATCAAGAATAAAAAAATTTATTCATTCACTTTTTATCATAAATACCTCAAAATATCTTTTGTACACATATTCAAAACACTTTTTGACATCAAAATACACTTTCATTTTAAAAATATTTGATTACTAAAATTTTAGGAAAAAGAGAACGAAAATATTTTTTATATAAATCATAAAATATTTTAAATTAAGAAAAAATAAAATAATAGTTGTGGTGGTAGTAAAGTATTTATATGTAGCATATGTTAAAATAAAACATTACTTTTTTCTTTCATGTGGAAATTCAGAACATCCTTTAAAATATTTCTTTTGATAACAATTTTACAAAATTAAAACGTTTCCTTTATAATTAATTGATTTCTATATAAATAGATTAATAAAATAATTTTAATAATATGTATAAGGAATAAAATGAGTTATAATATAAAAAATTAAAATAATTAAAGACTAGATTTTTAAGGTGAAGTATCATTTATATCTATTCTGACTCATTGCATACATTATTTATCCACATGAATAAAATAATTATGTTAATTATTTAATTTATTATGAAAATTTTCAATGTATTTTATTCCTGTTATTTTATTTATTACCATTTTATATTATATTACTTAATCAATTGAGATCACATTTGATGTTTTGATGACATTCAACTCAAATGTCCAAAATAACTTCGGTAGGTTGACAATGGAAAAAGAGGTCATTATTCCATATTATATAAAATATTAATCATGAAATAACTATAGTTTTTATATATTGTTCATACTTTTAAAATACAATATTAAATATGGTTATGAAAAATGAAATATGTTACAATTATGGAGATAGTATGTCATACATACGCATGAGTAATATTTACATATTTTAGGAAACATTATGAAATAAGATTTATATTATTTTATATTTATATAACTATTATTATATCATTAATATAATATTATATATTTAAAAAACTTATATATAGCAGTGAGGTGATATGGTTAAGAATAATGAATCACAATGCTTCTTTTTGGTGACAACCCACAGACACCCTCGAATGACTTTATCATTTAACAATTCATGGAAATGTAAGATATTGAAGGTAATAAAAAAATCCATAATTATAATTATGTCATTAATATAATATATTTAAATTAAATACATCAATATATTATGTCTTTACAAGTAGCAAGGGATTCCAAATTTCAACAATTCATGAGGCTGTAGTCCATCATTCACTCGAAGGTTGGTTTTATTTTCAATTTTATGAAGAATGAGATAGATATGGGTTATTATATTTACATAATAACACATATATATATAGGATAAAATTATATTATTATATTATCATCGATAAATAATATTTTAATGAGGTAGGAAAAGTAATAAATTGAAAATATTCGATTAATATTTAAAACTCTTATTTAGACAACTTCTGTTTTATTGCACCTTAATCCCAATAAGGGTAAAATTAATCACAAAATAATACCCATAGAAAATGTATATTGGTCCTATTATGGTATTTTATAGGAAATATCTTGGATAGAGTTGTAAAATGGTGTGAAGAATAAAGGATATTAGGTCCCCATTTATAAGAGAGAGAAGGGGCATTCTAAAAATTTTATAAAGAATTAAATTTATATAAAATCAAATTCATGGTTAAGTTGATTAAAATTAATTTAATTTAGAGATAATATTTTTAGGGCTAAAAATAATCACATATAAAATTGGATAAGTTTAGATTCTATTTTTACCATTATATCATTGTTTTAACACCCCATTTATCCCTTTAACCATTAGTGTGATATCAAATTCTTATACTCCTTAGCTGTCATGAATGTTACTATAAAATAGAAAAATAACCATAAATGGACCATGTTTGATATTTACAACCATATCCCATTCACATTTTTTATGATAGTACTTTTAGGAATTTTAAATCATTTGATATAATATTGTACGTTATAAAATATCACTAATTTCATTTTTTAGCCTGTTCATTTACGTTGACATTGACGTAATCAATATTAAAATGGAATTAGAATATAACCCTGAAAAATATATTTTTTTATTTATATCTATAAAATTTATTTTTTACTAAAAATAATCCCAAAAACTATTAATTTTATATAATTTAAAATCATTTTCTAGATTTCTCAATTTCCTGCACGAACATTGTGCCTGAGTTACGTAATAATTTGAGGTAATTATATAATAAAATAAAATATCAAATAAATTAAAATAAAAATATAATTCATAACTAAAATAAATATTTATTACTGAAAAATAATTATCCATGCAGAAAAATATCAAACATATTGAAAGTGAGAGAGTGATATTTTTGGCTTTTTCATTTACTTAAATATTATAATGGTAAATATCAAAGATAAAACAAAAATATATATAATATTTTATATTTTGGGATTATTATTGATGAAATATATTCATTATGTGAAAAAAATTCATGTTTTTTATTGAAATTTAAGACACAACACATTAATCTTAACCATACTAAACCTAATTTACCATTACCATGGTATCAAAAATACACAATGGTTACTATTCATAATGTCCTAAAATAAAAGGGGAATATTTATAATATTTTAACCTATTGATTATGACAAAGGAACCTATTTCCCATGATTTTTCTCATATAAAATCTATAGTTTTATATAAAATTTCACATACAAAATGTGATGAAATATTTTTTCATTAAAATGATTTTTATGTTTAAAAAGTGATTTTTTTAGAAAATTTTATTTCCATTACACATAGATAAATAATTATATTTTATAACTAATCAAAAATATAATAGTAATTTGTAAATTCTTAAATTAAAGCGAAAATTATTTAAGAAAAAAAGTTTTTTAACTATTTACGAAAAATGAAAATTTTGAAAAATTCTATAAAATTTTTTACTAAGATAATTTTGACGAGAAAAATTCAAATATTATGTTCAATTTTCATATTAAAATTCTATAATTTTTAAATAATTATTTTAAATATAACCATATAATGTTTTAAAGAACAATTTAATTAAAAATAATGTGCTTTTCCTTTTTAATTGAGAAATTCCTTAATATTATAATAAAAAATCCATAAGATCTAATTAATGAATGTTGATATGTTATTGAAATAATTTATATTATATTTATCTGAGTTTTTTAGATATATCACTATCTCAATACTAGAAATTTTATGTTGTTGTGGTACATATTCACCTTAGGATAGTCATCCTGAAAATGGTTGGTTGAGTTTCAACCTAATCGTCCCTCAGGTGCACAATGAGTGGGAATACGAATAAACACCTAAAATGACACTCATAGTGTAGATGAGTTAATTAATTAACATTCTATTTATAAGAAATTATAAAGGATATATTATGTTTATGAATTAGGTTGAGGAATATGACAGAACCCGACCAAAAAATCGAGATAGAACTAAGATTGATTTAGGTTGAAATGATATATAATTTAATAATTTTGAATAGAAAAACATTTTGAAGTTGAATTTTTTATCATACAGTAATTCACTTATGGTTTCAACCATTTTCACTTGTTCCAAATCCATTTTTATGGTACTAATTAGTGGGATAATGGGGAAACCAGTTAATAATGTCAATTATTGAAAATGAAATTTTTCTACTAATGGGAAATGAAATGATATTGAAGATGGCATATAGAATCTTGTGAAAATTCTCACTCAACACTCCCAAGATCTTAATACTATGTAAAACAATTTTATTCTCTTAAAGAAACTAAATATGGAACAGCTTACAATTTTTTTTTCTTTATGGAACAACATATACTATCCTTAATTGGATCTTCCAATACACTTATTTATCGGAAATGGATAAATGTTATGTAAAAGAATTTTTTTCTAATGTTAAAAACATGATAAGGTAGTCTAGAAAACTTATCATTTGAAATTTGTGGTAAATAAGTGGTAACTATAATTAATAATACAACCAAAATGTTGGAATAATACTATATGTATTAGGAGTAATTCAATATAGGGTTATTCGAAAGTAGTTTCTTCAAAATCATTGATTGAACATAAAGTGAATATTTTTGGGTTTGAAACAAAAGTAGAATACATTTATTAGAACATGAATTGAAAACATCAAGAGTATTGATGGGTATACCTATGGTTTTATCTCTCATACAAAGAGTAAAATTGATAATTTATTTAGGATCTCAATTTCGAGTCACTGAAATTCCTTACCTAGTAAATTTTATATAATATAATGAGAGGTTTATCTATGTGTGGTGTCATTTTAAATGGAAATTGGATTGTTAATTATTATGGAGAAAACAAATAAATTTGTAGTATCATGTAATATTAAATTATAACTATCATGGGTAAATGAATGTATAAGTGCCTAAAAGTTAAAAATATGTCATGAAAAAACAGGATAATTCCAATAAGGAAAATATGATATGTTTTAATTGTGATATAACTGGACAAAAATATAATTCTTATCATAAGAATATAAAATGGATATAATATGAAATATAGTGATATAATCTACCATATAATAAACCACCCACACTTTAGTTCTCAAAATAAATTGGTTTTGTGAATTAGACAAAATTTCTAATGCTATGGTTGATAAAAAAACTGGCTCTAATAACCTCATAAACTAAGTTATAAAGGATATGTGTATGTTACCACTAACACTAAGTTGGATCAAGATAATTATTATTTGTAAAGAAAACTTATCCCTTATTATATATTTTAATATTTCATGTGCAATATTATATTCACAAACTATTAAATATTGAAATTGAAAAAACATAGTGAAATCATAATTAAATCTAAGGTATATAAATATCCATCCAGGAATGGAGGATTATGATTCACAAAATTTTTATTATCATTATTTTAATTGAATTTTATGTGATATTAGAATTTTATTTTCTATCATGACATAGTTTTCATGATAATTTCAATTATTGGAAAATAAGATCTAAAAAATAGCACTTCCCCACCAGCTAATGTAAAGAAAACTAAAAACTCCCTATGAAAATTCACTCCCATTATAAAGGATGATTTTTCAAAAATGGTTAATGAAAAATAAATTACTCTAATAATCTAGGAAATATGTGTTCACTAGTAAAACCCATGATATTGAGGATGAACCTAATTTGACCAGAAATATTGAGTAATGGAATTCCTTAAATTGTTTTGCGAGTAATAAGTAAAATATAAGAATTAAATTTCCTTATGGGGAGAATGTAATGACCTGATATTTTATGTATTTTCCTAAAATAAATATAATGTTAACTACTTGTTTAATATTATAAACTAAAAAAACCCATTATTATTTAAAACAAACATTGATCATTATAATATTTCCATTAAATTTTCACATATAAAAGATGTAACCGTATTAGGAATTCTATGAAGGAAAATGAAATAACTACCATCATATAGAAGATGTATCCCAGAAGAATTTCATTTTTTGAGATTTTAAATGAGCTCTATTTTATATGGTTTTATCATGTCCAATACCACTCTAAAATGAAATAGTTACAGTATGAAAATAATCATTCACTGAAGAAAATCAATCTCAGGTAAATTGCACTGATATTTTGTCCAGATAAATCACAACCTTCAAATACCACAGGAGAATAATAAAATCATAGATATTATTTGGAGATTTTAATGGGCTATGTAACTAGGAATTTGGATGATATAATGAGAAAATTAAAAAAAATAATTTATTTATCAAATTAATTTTACATATTTCCTCTTATTATATTTATGAGAAAAAAGAAATATTATTTTTCTATAAAAAATATTATTTCACTGTATTTTTCATTTAGAATAATTATTTATGTGCTGTAGAATTTTAATATTATGAAATGAAAATTATTTTGAAATTAATAATGTTATTATTACGTTAATATTATTTTTTAAAATGTTTCAATAATAATTGATTTTTAAATGAATAGTAAAAAATATAGTTTTTATTAAAATCATATAATTTATTATTATATGATGATTTAGTTTTAACATAAAAACTTATAAATCATTTTTCAAAATAAAATTCTGATTTAAATAGAAAAATTATACATTTTAAAATAATACAATGAATGTAAAAAATATATTTTTGTCATGGACCCCTCCCACGAATGTTGTCTCAATGAAGGGAGAGAAATAATGAACCCTGAGCCCTGCCTCTAGTAGTCCTCAGGATAGAGAATTGGACCAAGGGTAATAATATCTCATAGTATTAGAGGCATTACCCTTTATAAGTTAAATAAGATCAAAATATAGGATAATCAACTACCAAAAAAACTCCATCATACAATATAAACCAAAACCTATCCCAAAATATATGTATAAGTAAAACTGATACACATAAATTTTTTTAATGTAAATATGAATAAAACATAGGTATATGGTAGAAACTCAAAAAAAAACTCAAAACTAGGTAGTAATTTGCGTCTGTGTCCCCAAAGTCCACCTAGAAACCGTAAAATTATTTATATATATGGTGTTAGTATAACAGGTATACTAAGTAGGGAAATAACCATAGACTCAATTGAACATGTGAAAAGAGCATCATAATGCGCCAGTGAACAAACAACAGAACCAACGAGAACCTATACAAGTCATCTAACCATACCCTGTCTCACCATGACTCACTTAATAATTCCTCCACCCAATATAGTAATATAACTTCAAGAACATTAAAAATAATAGATCCTATCTACCACCTCCCCATTTATTTTATTCTCTAATACTCCTAATGTAAAATATCATATTTGATCATCCCTTATGAATGTATCACATCACATATTTCCCACAAAAACCTGGGCCAAACATCACATACCACCCACAAACATCGTGGCTAAACATCACAACTTGAACTAAAGTAATAGGGCATCAAGATTGTGAAGTATATCCACCATGTTCCCTCCTCCTACCATGCATGTCCCCCATAATATATCACATCATACCACATCACATCTCACCCATAGATAAATAGTCCAACACATCACATCATGCTATTTAAAACCTAGGCCACACATCACTGCTAAAGGAAGAGTGGGTGAGAGGGGTGGATGGCCATCTTCCTCACTACCCTCTTGAATTTTAGGGAAACACCCAAAACTCATCTCCTCTAAGTGTTGGTAAAGGAATCCAACTTGGGTGGGGTGCATATAAAATATCATAAACAAACATGATATAAATATAAAACATAATACCCAGCCTAAGGGTTCATATCCACAATACTAGCGCACACCACATCACCACCAAGTAGCATACCTAAATGATCACAACTACTACCACCACTATATGCATCACACTACATAACAATGACACTAAATTTCAACTTTTAGCTTACTAGAGCACCATATTAATTTATTAATCGATTAACCACACTTAAAAATTCATCCCATTACATTCAATTTCCAATCCATTAAATTATTAATTTCATTTTAGTTTAATCCATTTATCTCATATTTGATTCCAACCCACCTTGTGTATTTCCAATAAAATGTTTTAATTAATTATCACAAATCATCCCTTAGATAACCGGAAAACTAACACAACCACCCCACACAATTATTGCTACAACACCGAACATCCACCATCACCCTCTCACTGCATTGTCGAATCCATCTCACAATAAAAAAACTACACATCTATTCCATCTCAAAACCACACCGTCCTTGTACTACAACCACTATGCCATAACCACAAAACCACAAACATTACACCATAATATCTACACCACAAACATAATGCCACAACCACTGTACCAAAACCTCTATTCCATAATATCTATGCCACAACCACTGCACGAAATTACATCCAAGACAACAAACCACTACATCAATATCCCACATACCACACATCTTATTCGATCACAGATATTATCACAAAATATCTGAAACCACATAGAGAATCCTCATAAACACAAAAAAACACACATCACATTCCACATTCAAACACCCATTTATTTCGAGGATTTATAATATTTCTTCTTTATATTAGCATGATAATTATTAAAAAAAACTAGGAATCTAGAGGAAATGAATTATCAATAAATATATATGTTCTTTAAACATTTATTTTAGTGTGATCACACAATTACATTGAATGGGTCATCGGAGCATAAAAAATATAGCCTAAAAAAGGCTCCCAATAAACATTTTTTTGAATGTTGGAAATAGAAATTCATAACAATGTACACAGTATATACAAAAGTCTAAATCCAAGTTGAAACACCCTATAACCCACAATTATAAACATGAAAATTAATTATTTGATTACACCAACCCTTAATATCCACCCAAAGGTTATAAAAATCATGAAAATACCACATATATAATATAACATAGGTGGAAGAAGGGCCCTCAACCTCAAAGAAGCTTTCTAATATCATTTCACACAGCAAGACAAAGAACAAATTCGTATAAACTATAACCACAAATAGAAACTGGGGTTCATCCTACACTGCACCAAAGGATCCTCAAATCATTATAAGAAACCCTCAAACTACAACTGCAACACCACAAATATATTTAAGGAATAAAGGAAGCAAAAAAATTAAAAATAGAGGAGAACTCACCCAAGATCGAAGAAGGGGATCCAAGGATCAATCCATATCAAAGGAATCCCAAAACACTAGACTAGATGTCCACCAGATCAATTCGAAATTAAAGGATCGTAATTTTTGGAGAATAACCTGAGTTACATCAACCATTATAGTCGTTATACTAAGGGGATTTACATAGAATGTAACTCTTAGATGAGGTGTAAATTTTGGGTTTTATGTTTCTATGAAAAATTCTTCACCTCAATTGTTAAATATTAAATTTATTATTAGTCATGTAAAACAAAATGAACCATCAATCAAAAGACGTGAACCTTTCTGTCACATCATGTAAACATCCCATGATATCTATTTCTCTTATATCAATGTTTTTTATAGATAAATTCCTCTATTCTCACTATCGGCCTCTTATAAAAACCTACAACAAGAAAAACCAATAATGTAACCAGCAAAGAAGTCTTGCATCATTACAATGTTTCATAATATAAGTAATATTTTCTAACAAAAATATTTATGGTCTTTTCTTTTAATTAAATATTATTTTGGTTAAATTATATTTTTGATTACTTTGAATGAATCATGCATTTTTTTCCATAATAAACTAATTTATAACATTAAAAGTAAATATATTAATAATTTTATACTATACATAAATTTTAATATTAAAATATGCTATTTCTAAAATCTGGTTTTATGCATTATGTGGGACAATGATAAAAATATTTTTTATCATACATATAAATTTTATCTTTTAAAATTGATTTCATGTTTGGAATAATGGAATCCAAATAATTTTGTAATTTAAATTCTATTTTTATCGATTAAACATAAATTAATTGGGTTAAATTTAATTACATTAGTAAAATAAAAAATGATAAAATTAAAAATTCTACAAGTATAGGAGATATGAAAATGTTTAATTTTTTAATGAATTTATATGGTATTATTGACCTCATGTCATTCTCCAATTATTTATTACATATTTTTTATACTTCATGAAATTTGAAACATGTGATTTTTTTATATTAAGTTGAAATATTTAGAAGAATATCATACTCAACACTTATAAATGGGGCCCCTCACCACCCCTTAAATAAACTATAAAAATTAGTTTTACCCTAAAAAATATGAAAATTTCTATTTACATTATATCCGATATCACTTTTTTGATCCTATAGTCCCAATAAATTATCATAATTCCAACATTTCCACAAATTCTTCCAACGGAAAGCTCATGCCTTAAACATGATTAATATTTTACTAACTTATTGTTTTTTCATTATTACATTCCCAAATATAATTTTATAGTTACAATATAATGAAACCATTACTTTTTATACAATTAATTTTATTATTATAAGTTAATAACTATTAACGAATTCTTCTTTTTTTCTATTAAGATTTATGAATCTATTATTCATGTGTTGTGTGGACTAACTCTACCATAAAAAGATAACTTGTTTTTTTTAAAATTGCCTCCCTTCATTGGTTATAATGATTAAATTATAGAAAAATACGATATGTATAATTTTATTTTTATGAAATTTTTTTAATCCACCTCCATACCTTTTCATTCGATGAGAAATTAAAACATTAATCATGTATATTGTGTACTACCTCCACCCCAATGTAATGTATTTAGTTTAATTATTTTTTATTATACTCTATTGAAATATGACAGACCGAATTAAAATTATATAAACATTATCATTAACATTTTTAAATAATTATATTTTTCAAAAAACCGATCTTTCATAATCATAATCATCCATTAAATTTGGCATATTAATTTTTGGTTAGTCTAACCACCAACTAGGAAAATGATATAATATAAAATAATGGATGACTATGATACAATAATTAATATCAATATATGATCTAAATAAGTGAATAAATATATTATATAATTTCTATAATGGTATCATTAATATTAAAAACATGGATTATGATAATGATGTATGTTTAGTAAGAATCACTGAAACATGCCCATCATTGATTTTATCTTTAAGAATAATAAAAAATCAAATCGAATGAAACTATAGAATAATAAATAATAAAAAATTCTACTACCTTTTTTACACATTATTTATGAAATTTGGGAGAATTATTAAGTACAAAACCACTAAAATGAAACAACTTAAAAATAATCAAGACTACACTAACTATGTCACCTTCCCTGGTTCAGTGAAGGCATTTTCCATCCATCTTTTTTTTCTTTGTCCATGAGTGCCACCGGTCCCCTCTAGGTTGTATCTGCAGTGATGACCACACCTAGTCTTTAGGATAGTGGTTCGGTAGTTTAGGGTCCTCTTAGAGAATATTTTCATCATTAGTTAGAGTTTCTTCCCATGATATCTTTTTAGGGTTTCAACCCCTTGAAGTATTTCTTTTGTTTTTGTTCTTTTTAGGTTTTAAGTCATATTTTGTCCCTATTATATTTTTGTTTATTTTTTCTTTCATTATTTCTATGCTTTTAGGGTTTCATCCCCATTTATTACCCTCTTTTTCTTCAGTATTGTATCGGTGTTTCTTGGTGGTCGTGGTGGCGCGTGTTTGAAGACTACAGTGATGGGTCCTTCAAGTGGTTTATTTGATCAGTTCATGACCATGTTGGTAGGCCTCGATGGAACATTTCATTGGTGTTTTGTTTTGGTTCTGAGGTTACTAGTGCTTCAAGGTGTTCTTCTTGTGGTGTCTCCTCTGTACTTATGCTTCCGACATATTTGTTGGATTGATGAAATTTTCTATGACATTGACGATGGGTTCGTATTCTCAGTGGAAAAAATGATGACATATCCTATTGTGATGATGGTCTCCGATGGTGTATCTCAATCGGAATTTGGTTGGTTCACTATGGGGATGACACCGATGATGTTAGTGACGATAAAGGTGTATTGTGGAGATATTAATCTATTGGTTCAGTGTTAGTGTGGGCATCATGAGGAAACTATGACTAAGTTGTGAGGAATTTCGACCTTCTTTTTGACTTTCAATTATTTAATTGGTGACTTCAGTGGTTGCATATGGTTTTTTAGTGATGTCGGTTTTTTATAATTTTGAATCAGGATGTCATGACACTCTTGTAAAAATCTATGGCTCGGTTTTATTTATTGAAATTTGAAATCTGTAATGGGTGTTTTGGGGGGGTGTGTTTTGATACTATAGGAATGGTTCTGTAGGTTCCCATTTACCATTAAATTCTATTTTCAATAACAAAATGGATTACAGATAATAATTTTCAAGTGTTTTTGTTAAGTCAACTCGCTTTATTTAGTTATAATAACTCTTCTCAAACTTATTTCTATTGAGATTGGTTTCATCCACCAAAAATTTATACTTAATGGAAAATTCACTTTTTTATCATGGAAAAATTTAAATATTGATTCAAATATTTCTTTTTGATGAATTTTTCTCCCTAAAAATAGTATATAATTTTTCAGAATAATTCCCATCCTTTTTAGAGATGGTATCCCCTCATGGCCAATATTTTTTTCCACCAATGATCTCATTTTCAATTAAAAACCTAATAATTTGTCATCCTTGGTAACCTTTATATTTTCCATATACTATTTTCAATAGGATGTTTTGTTATACTTTTTATGATGTGGTTTTTCCAAAAATGTTTTTGAAAATATGAAAATGTTTTTCAATCCTTTCTAAATTAAATCATTTATCTTACACCACATATTTATTTTGAAAACCATTATATACTCTCAATTATATATTATTACATATTATTATTATTATTATTTACAAATATTTCACTTCACATTTTTAAATCATTATGACTTTTTCAATGTTCTATTGTTGATGATTCATCTTAAATTCCAACATTTTCAAAATATTTTCTTTTTAAAATCTTCATATTTTTTCCAAGGAATATTTATTAATATTTATTTCCAAATATTTATTTTGAAAATGGTTTCTATTTAATTTCACAAAATTTACCATTAAATAATTCCTTTTCCATGTGATTTTATCTTCATATATTATGGAAATTCAAAATCATTTTCTGAAAAATATTTTACGATTTCACTACAATTCTTCATTATCTCTAAAAGAATATTTCCAAAGAAATTAATTTTCAAGAAAATACCATAATGGTTATTAAAAAATTCTATTTTTTTATTTCTTTTTTGGTATCATAAATTAACATTCTTGAGGTCGATATTGGAGATACCGTCTTGAATTGTTTTAAAAACCACTTTTTTTCCCATTGGTACTTTATGATGTAATAAATAATTGATTTAATGGGGATATCATATGAAAAAATTATTCTTTGATGGGGTCCTATGTCTCCCCCTAATGAATTGGCTATATATTGATATTTCCTTTGATAAAAATTTGAGTTTGGTATTTTTTTTGTTCCAAAAATATAGAGTTTGAATTTTAGTTGTACAAAACATACAACCTGGGAATATTGTATGTTCACAATATATAGCATGAATTTTTTTATTCCCTATATAAATCATATTGTTGTTTTCAAAATGTGAAAAATGGAAAAAAAATTCACAATTATTTAGTTTCCCTATTCTTATGTTAGTTCAAATGTTCTTTTTTATGCTTTATATCAAGGGCCTGTTACATTTCCAGGACTTATGCATATGATTTTTCTAATAGAACATGTTTATTATCTCATAATTTTATAATGTTTTAAATGGTATATATTTGTTTATTTTTTATTATATTTCTTAAATACTAGTTTTTGGAAAACTATTATTTATCCATATTATTTTTGATATGTTATTTCTAATCTGATCATATTTTTTCATATGATTATAATATAAAACATGATGACATGTTGAGAGGTTTTCTAAATTGCTAATATTTTTTTCTCACCCCATTTATTATGTTTCAATTCAATATGTTTTTCAGATGATTATAACGTATGCGATGTCTATTTGGGATTCTATTGTGGGTGAAATATAGTGTAATATTCATAGGTGTTACATAATAATTTTATTATATTTCTAGTCCTGAAAGACACTAAATCATTTGTTCTTGGGATTGTGAAATTATTTATGAGTTGAAATGTTTATCTTATATAAATTATTTAAAATATTGATATTATTAGAATAGGAAATATTATGTGGTCTTGAATATCATATAGTCAACTCCTTTCATCTTCTTTGTTGTATGGGTGGTTAAAATCTTCAATATCTACAATCTAGAGTTTGTGAGATCTTATGAATCTTGTTATTTCCATCCCAGATAGTATCTTATGAGTCTCTAATAGGGTGAATATAATGAAAAATCATAGTTTTAATTTCTCTATTATTATTCCATAAATTATACTTGGGTTACCAAACTCAAAATCTTTTATTAGGTCATCAAATAAGGTTTTGGTTAAACTAATCGTTCTATGAATGAAACTACAAATGTTTTTTTATATTTATCTTGTAGGTATATACCTTCCTCATGTCCTACTCATAGAGTGTTAACCCAAAAATGATCATGGGATTAATAAACCCATTTATAAATCATGATTTAAAAATAATAAATGGGTTTCCCTAAATATATTCTATATTTTTGATATGAATGTACCTTTCTTAGATATACCTAGCAAGAAATGGTTCCTTATTATACTTTATAAATACGTTTTCCAATGTTTTTTATTTTCCATGTTAAAATTTTAAATTGAAATGTATGGTCCATGATATGAGTAATTTATTATTTTAATTAGTTTATATTTTAAATTTATAAAAGGTATTTATTGGTGACATACCAGTTCATACCTTATAACACGGTAAAGAATAATATTCCCATAAACATTAGATATCATGGACTTATTATGAGTGTGTGTGTGTGTCATGTTTCATGATATTTAGATGGTTCCCTTAATGGAATAAAAATTAGACCCCTGGGAAAATTATTAATCCATGACTTTTTATATATGTGGGAGGATTGGGATGGGAACACAATACACCAACTTTTTATACCCTAATCTTGTTTTGTGGGATTTGATTTTATATCTCACCATCTGGATCATCCAAAGAATTTATAATTAGGATGGGGTTTTGGAATCCTTAATTAGCTTTCTAAATCATCCCAAATGTTTGGTTAAATATGAGTAAATGTGTAGGAAAATATAGGTAGATTTCTCAAATCTAGTTAGGGATGGCCTAAGCCATCATCTCTAAACCTAGGTCAAGGCTCTTAGTAGGTTAGAAGATATGTAACATCCCGATATATAGAGTTACTTTTCATTGATAAATCATATTTTATAAATCAACATATGATTTTTTTCTTATTCTTTCAGTATTACATTATCTTTATATAATCAATTGAATACAATATAGTTTATGATAGGTTTTTGGTTGGGGTGGGGACCACCTACCAAGTATTCATAATCATTACAAACATAGTACCATATAAGAACATGTGAATAACCTTTTTCATGATAAATTTAAGGTATACACAAATAAAAATTGGATGTGTAAACACATTAGTGTTATAGGGTTTCAATCATAAATTTTTATTCATTTTTTTCATGGATTGTGCGGTTTCATATGGGCTTTCATTGAAAATTTTATATGGATGATACATTAAAAATGTAGAACATTAAGGTATTTAGTATTTAATTGGACAGTAGTTTATATAAAAATTGGTTTTATATAGTGGTTTTTTATACCTTGTATATGATTAGATCCTTTTAGGTATTTTTATGATATATGGTGCATTTTAATATCATAGTGTATATGCTTTTGGTGTACTTTTTCCCATTTCCAATGATGGTTGAGTGTATGTTTTCTCTGTGCTAGCCTAAGGATCAGTTATTCCATCTATAGTCATGTACCGTGGTTAATTTTTACAACACTTATAGGTGGAAAACCACCTCCCACATGAGTATGTAATGAATCTTTTTATTTACACCTACCTCAGGTGAATAGGTCATGAGTCTGAGGTGTTATGATGATGTATCTTGAGTTCGTTGGGTATTTTAAGTAACAAATTTTTCAAAGTGGTATGAGAATAAAAATGGGAACCTGGGTAAGGTGTTTAAGAATAGATATGACAATTTGACCATGAAGGCATGAAAAGCAAAATATAAATTTGTCTACCCAACATAATTAGGTTGGAAACCTTTGTTTCTAGGGATATTTCAAGATCTCTTATATTTTTATCACGTGTGAGTACCTAATTCTCAAGACTCATGAAATATTCTATGAATTGTTTAGTAGGAATGAGAAGGATATCATGTCATGACATGTTCTTTCCTATCTTTATTTAATTTATTTTTTTAGAACCAATTTACTTATTATATTAACTAAAATATTAAAAACAAATAAAAGTTGTATTCCCATTTACTTATTATTAATGTATATGTTATTACATGTTAGTAAATAATTATATTTACAATATATTTATTTTCATTATAATGATAGAAATATTATTTATTGTTGTAATTAAAGCATGTTTCTATTATATAATACATGAATCACTATATTTGTCAACTTATTTTTAAATTATTGGAAACCATCTTCAAAATTAAAAAATCATTGAAAATTTAAATTAAGGTATAGGGGGATGGGAATATACATAAAAAATTTGATATATAAATGTATTAGTTTCATTCATTTTTTGGAAATAATAATTCATGTTATATGATACTTTATTATTGATAACTACACTTAAAAACAACCTCCATTTGATTAGTCGATGAGAATGAACTATCAACTAGTGAGAATGTTTCATCATATCTTATTGATATTAACCCTTATATTCTAAAGGGGGCTCACCTAGATACTTTATGTCATCAATCAAAGAGTGTCATGGAGGGACCTGACATCCAAAGAGATTATGAGGGATTTCCTATTTCATAACCCCTTGGTGTTTAAGGTGATGTATTTCCTCAAATAGATGAGAAGTGGATTAAAAATATCAAATTCAACTTTTAATGTCCTAAAACTCCTTATAAGCCATGATTCCATATTTCAACCATCAAACTAAATGGAGTGGTGCATCGATAGTGAGATGTGATGTTTTAAGTGACGAAAGATGATAATCTCAAATGGGTATGATTTCAAGAGCTCTTAATTATATAATTGTACCCTAATACCCTACATAGAGAAATGGAAAAGGAATTAGTGAACCTCTAGTAAGGTCCTATGTTAATTATAGAGTATGTCACCACATTTTCAAATATTCTCTTTTTTACTCATTTTATAGAATGAATTATGAATGAAATGAATGTAATTATTAGATAACACTTTAGGACCTTTTAAAAATACCAGTTATTATATTTAATCTTCTAATATTCATATTAGTATTCATGAAGTATTACTTATTAGATATTGGTTCTATATTAGTTTTTTGAATAGACTGTCCACTACAAAGTTGATTTATTGGTGACATATCATCAGGTAGTCAAAAATAATGCAAAGAGGATGTGAAAAAGGTGGTTCTAACCATAGAATCTAGATTAGTTAGTTGAATACATCTCCTATCTAAAGACGACCCTCAATTTATTTTCATCAATATAAATGGTTTTGCCACATCACGTCTAAATATAATTTTTAAGATAGGAAGTAACACTCTAATAGTTAGTATGACCAAATAAGATGGTTTTTCTAAACGGATTATCCAAAATTGTTGGGCATAATCCTTATAAAACCCTATAATTCCTGTATCATTAGGTTGTGAAATTTTCTATTGGAAGTTGAGAATTATATGGAAATTATGGATGTGGTCATTATATGGTGGTTAATGGTGATTAAAGGCACTTCAATATGATGCGAAGGGATACATATATCAAGCGATGTATAAGAAATCATGAAGTAGATATTCTATAGTGTAACATTTTTTTATGTTGGATATGATTCCATTACCATTATACGTACCATCATTATGTTGTAAAATTTATCTTGTAGTATCTTCTATGTATGTGCTTCACATTCCATTATTTTCTTAGAATTTATCCCTTCTCCTGAAAAAAATCAGTGATTTTTTATATTCATATATGAGCATCAATACTCTTATGGGATAAATAATAGATAAAAATATGAAATGGATGTCTTTTTCCCTAGATGTATCGTATTTTGTATGTCATGTTTCTAAAATATGGACACTTTTTTAGATCATATTATCGATGGAATGGATATCCTCTCTCCATTCATGTATTAATTTTTAGAATAATTGAGTCCCTTTTTTCGTCATCAACTTGTATCTAGTACACTTTCTATGAAGAGTGTGAGACCCAACGTGGTCGGGAGAGACCAGATCAGGGGAGAATTTGTGTTAATATAAATAAATATTATCTTATTCATGATTTTTTTATTTCAAAGGAACAATAATTCTTACCCACTATGGTGGATTTGTATCCAAAAGTATTACCTAAATATTTCTCTAGAAATCCTCTTATGTTAGGAGTGGATTTTACCAAGATCTGTTTTAGTAATTTTAATTAATAATTATCCCTCTATATCATATGGTGTGAAATGAATTGAGTGAATTAAATACCCATATAAAAAATGAATCTAAAGGGTTTATAAGGATATGAACTTATACATGGAGTTCTCAAATATTGTTTTCTATAAAACATGATGGAAAATTGTTATTATAAGTGTATTATGGAAAATAAACCAATTTATAATAAATAACTGATTCTCTTTGCCTATAATTAGTTATATTTTTTGTCAATTGAATGTGTCTTATGGTTTTCAACGAATGGACATGTTTCCAGTTACCACAATCTTCAGATTAGTCTATGTAATATTAGTAATATGTATTTTTGAAGCTAGTGTTAGCATTTTGAGGATATATTGATGTTTTTTTTGACTAATAAATTTTAATTTTATGTCTATGTCTCAAATTAGTATGAGGATTTATCTATTATTGTGCACCGTTGTAGCATTTCGGGTCAATGATATCATCACTTACTCTATGTCTCATACTAAGAATTGAAGATAACTATATATCATATTTATACATTAAGTGTAAGATAATATATATATTAAATCATCAAATTATTCCTTTTATATCAAAATGGTCATATTTTTAAGGAATGTAATGTCTGATGCAGCTATTTAAGTTGACCTATGAATGTAGATTTGGTGATGACCTCAAAAATAATTAAATAAAATTTAGGTCCATTTTTTTCTTTGTATTGTGATATATTACTAACACATTATATACTATTTTTCCAAAATTTATACACAATTGATAGATTTTACTAATAATGTAGTAAACTTTTTTTCCCTTATCAATGTGAGTGAGATTTCTAGGAATTGAATAATTAGATAAACCAAGATTCTATTATTATTCTACCTTATCCAGACAAGTGAATTGTAATGTATTATGATTCTTATTTACTTTTCCTCAGATGTGTCCTTATGCTAGATACTACAAACAAATAATTTAACTACCCAACCAATGATCTTGAATTATATATAATTATTCATTATTTTAAATTCATGAGGTACTACCAATATGGTGAGAACTTTGTGGTGACCATGGACCAAATATGTTTTTATTGTATGTTTTCTCAATGTGGCCTATTTCTCATGTAATGTTGTCAGAACTTCTAGAAATCTGACCTAAAACAAAGGTTTTTAAATGGTCAGTATTGATACCCTGTACTAATTGTTTGAGAAAACCATTGGTATTTGTATGTTTTTTTACTACATACTCCAATGATTTGAAAAATTGTTGTTATAGGTATGGCCTACGGACACCTAAATCAATGGTTTGTTCAATCCATTATAATAGTTGAAAACATTTTTATGTACACTAATCATAATAATAATAAATATTTAGATATATATAATTATTTATTGTATATTCACACATATATTTGTTTAAATTTGATAATCCATGTTTTTTATAGTGGATTTTTAATGTAATTGAAAAAAAATTAGAAGGCCTTGAGATCAGAACTTCCTATTGGATTTTCCTTTCAATGTTTGAACTATACAAATGGTTGTACCAAAATGTATACAAAGGTATTTCCTAAAAAGTTTTCTATTAAATGGTTTCAAAACCATTTTATGGATATATTACATGAACTTTTGGGTCTAACCATTATTATAGGTTAATCCAGATTGAAAATGACCCAATGGTTTACCGGACCAATTATATATAATATAGAAATAGTTTCATGCCAATAAAATATTTAAAAACCATTTATTTAGCCATTTATATATAGATTACATGGTATACCTCTAATATTTCTATTTTTATATACTGTGTGATCCTTGTAACCGAATTTTTATTTTAGATTCTATTAGTCGAAATGTTTACCCCCAAAGGTGTTGGAAGATAATGTTGATTAAAGACAGATATCTATTATGGCTGACCTCTACATGGATATAGTTTATTATCATAGTGTAATAAATTCATGACATATTATCCTCATTTCATCATTCATGGAACAAGTTAAAGATTATCTGATTTATAATATTAATTGTACCATTATTCAAGAGAGACTCAATGATGGAGGGATCATTGATAAATATTTCTACTATTATTCATCAATCCTATACATTCATGGAAGTCAATATGTTTCCATTTTTTTGAGAAAAATTATGGTAAAGGTTTATTATTCTTATATACGGGCTCTTTACCCATGAATAATGAAAAAAGTTACATGATTTTCATCAATAATTTTAGTGGTCAGGTATTAAAAGAGATATTGGGGGTTTTGTTTCTATATTACTCACCTGTTAGAATGTGTATGTGAAATTCTAAATTATAACGTGGAAGCATCAACCTCTCAAATTTTTAATGTTGATTTGGGATCGATACACAATGGAAATTTGGATTATTCTATTGAGAAGTATGAGGGAATGAGATATGGTATGAGTGACTTTGAACCACCTTAACAAGATGGTTCAGTTCCTTCCAATAAAAGTGGTCACCATATAGGATTAGATTAGAAATATATATGACATATAGATAGAAAAACATCATGGAATTATAGAAATAATCATCTATTATAATGACCTAATATATATCATGGATCTAGAAATGATTTCAATGTGCATCAGTTTAGTATATAGAGAATCCCATATACATCCTATATTGATGATATAACTATTTTTATACATGTTCTAATTTGTTTTAATTTGTGTTTTAATTGAATATTAATTATATTTATTTAATACTCATGCTTGATTCCTTTATTTCTTTTGTATTTCAATGAAATTTATGATATTGATAAGCAATATGTAATAATTTGGTGGAAATATTGAAATTGTGTAAGATGCTTCATGTCATTACATGGAAAACAGAAGAATGATATTATAGATGAGTAGTAATATTTGGGACAAAGTTATTCCCATCAATGAATAGTTGTTCGAACATTGGATACAGATACACAAAATTCTATTAAATGCTAAAAAACACTGATGTCATAAACTAGAAGACCATAGCCAGACATGATGAAAACATAATGAAATTATGGAAATTGAAGATTCCAGGATGTGACACATAGATTACACTATGAATTTCATGATGTTTTAAAATAATGATATTTTCATCTTTTCACTAATTCAGTAAGTGAATTTGGGATTCACAACATGAATTTGTCCCACTATAAAATACAATAAAATTATTTTGGAAAAATTTATGTAGATTTTAATTAAAATTTCAATTGAAAATACACAGTGGAATTCCACGATTATAAATAAGGGATTTTGGAAATAAAAATAATTGAATTCTAGTATCATGGTGATAGAAAATCAAGAGTCCTCTAATAGGTTTCCGACTCTGATATTGTTTATTATACTAGGGTTTTCCTTTTCTATTTTTTATTTTCTATTTTTATGTGACATTATATGTTATTTAATTTAATTAAATTATTTTATACTCACTCTTCTTAATATAATATCTCTACTATGGATTTTAGTTTAATTTTAAATAGAAATCACACAATGTTGATTTTTTTAAACAAGAAGGGTAGAGATAAACTAGTCAAAGTAAGAGTGCACATATTTGTTCCATTTTTATATTAAATAATGATATGATTTTATTAACTTATTATTTTATTTTGATTTATATTTATAATATTTTTTAATATGTTATTAAACTAGCGTGTTTGGTATTAGATAATATCAATGATGATAAATGTTATTGATTTATGAACACTGAATTTGGGTTATTATTATCTAATTTCAATATGATCATAATGCATCCATGTTATTTTAATTAATTTGGAAATTATTAATTGATATTATAGGGTATATAATGTGGGATCGACCACTATTGTATAAATAAAATTGATTGTTCATGTAGCTAATATATGTGATTATTTTTCATGTGCAGTCATAATTTCTAATTACTAAAACTTCCCATGGTAATATATATCTATCAATTCTGTATATTATCACTAATTTTTTAATCATTTCATTTTTTAATTAGATTTATAAAATAGTTAACTCAATTAAAATTATGATAAACCAGAATTTTGTTAAGATATGTCATTGGGTTACCTGATCTTTATGGGATCAACCTCATACTTACACTGTGTTATGCCTTTATAGTTAGTGTGGTTTGAAAACAATATGAATTTATAATTTTAACACCTCATAAAGAAGTACTAAAATCAGTTTTGTGTTTTAAAATAATAATTTTATTATCAAGGATAATTTAAATGTAGAATATAAATCAAGGCTGATTTCATTGGTCATATACTTTTCTTATACTTTTTTATGGTTGATGTTTTTTTTCATTTTTATTTTCCGATTTTATGCACATTGTTATTTTTTTGGTTTATAGGAAGGACTATAAAATTCATGTATATCATGGTTCACTATCAGTATATTAAATCAAACACAAAAAATATTCAACTATGTGGGAAACAACAGGTTGTGAAGGGTGGTAACTATTAGGGGATGGAAGGAATGAGTCATAATATTACATATATGAATAATTTTATCAATAATAATGAAATGAAATCAACTGCCAGCCCAATAGATGAGATATTGAAAATAAATATTATTATGTATGATGTAGTGATAATAAATTCCATTAAAAAATACCAAACATTCATATACCTCTTATACTTTAATCACAAGATTGGTTAATATAATTTCTCACAATGTACAATGGGGTTTTAGAAAAATGTATGGATGATATTTATGAAAAACTAAAAGAATGGTGAGAATTGACTAACTGGAATACCCACATTATATTAAATTTAAATTCCACTGTAATAAATATACCTTGTATTTCTAATATAAGGATATAATAATTAGAATATTAATAATAGATAAAGGTTTTGGAAATAAAATATTTTGAAAAAAAAGGACGAAATGTCAGAGGAGGGAAAAGATTAATGGTTCTTAGAGCATACTAAAAATAGTGGAAAAGATAAAACATTGGACCATAAAGAAGAAGAAGTATATCCTAAGGAATCCCTGCAATTTTTAAAAGTAAAAAAATAAAAATAACAAGAATTATCCCCACACATACAAGAAGAATAAAAAGTAACATGATAAAACTCATTGATTGGATGATAGCGGAAGAACATGAGATGGAGTTTAATGTTGTAAAATACATTGAATTAGATAAAGACAATTCTGATATAAAATTTCATCTAAATTTCATTTTAAAAGGGAAATAAGAATGATAAACCCTTAAAAATATTAAATTTTGTAAAAAATAGAACCATAAATTATCTATTCAATGAAATAATGTAGGAGAGGAAGAAGCAGTCTAGGGTTTATACAATAATTGAATCTAATTTTGGGGAGGATGAAGATACTATAACAATTTCATATAAAAATTTAGAATATATAATAAATTAAGGATACTAAAAAATCTATTCATACTTTTGTTTTTTTGTGATTTATTTAAAATTCTGAAACTACGTCCTACCATAAGACAGAGTCATAAATATGTAAAGGATGAGATAGAGACCATACACCCTAGATGAGAAGAATTTTGATTACATTTTATAATTAGGTCTGGTAACATTATTTCATTTTATAATTACAATATGTATAGATATGTCCAAGCTACAGACCGTAAATAAGGGATACCTAGAAGAAATGTGGATTTTTTATATGATATTTAGGACTTATTTTATATATTATTATTTTTGTTTAATAACTTCCCTATGGATATTATTTTGAAAAAATATTATTTATTCCAACACTTTCATGTTTTTTATATTGATATTTTGGGATAAAATAAGGAATCCAAAAATTTAGAAGAATAGAAAAAATATAACAAGAGACAATGATCATAGATATAGGAGTATCATTCTAAATTTCATATAATTTTTTTCTATAAATTTATATTTTATATTACTATTTTTGAAAAATAAATAGAATTTTAGTTGAACAAAAATACATTATACTATCCCATGATACAGAAATTTTTTTCATATAATTCATAATTTATGAGACATCTTCACTTTGGAAAAGTGTATTTATATGTTGAAAAAATTGAATTATCATTCCCATAAGTGTTAATGAAAAAGCTGTAAATTATAAAAGTCACATTATTACTTCAAATTTTAGTTCTAAATTTTTTTTGGATATCATTGAATTCTTGGTATTGATTCCTAAAAGATTATTTTGAATAAACTGAGTTTTGATGTTAATGCAATGACCTGATTGAAAAATTTTATGTTCTCATTCCGAGGAGAATAATCGGCCAAATAATTCTTATTATTTTTTTTATCAAACCTCTTGAGTGAAACATTGGTCATGTAAATCTATTAGAACATGAATTGATATATTTGAAAATATATAACTAAAAAAATTTACCTTTTAAAATGATTGAGGTATTTCATTGATGTAAAATTTATCCTAGGACTCACCTTTACATTATTCATACATATCCCATAGAGTCTATTGATGACTAGTTAGGAAAGAAATTAATTACTATCCTATATTTACATTTCCCACCCTACTATTTATATTTGGAATTACATTTAATTGAATGAGTGTTGGGGATGTGTTTTTATGGTGAAAATGGGATGTTGTTCCAGGAGAGGAGAATGAAGAGTGTTTTAATTGGTTTTTTGGAAGCTTCATGATTACTCATCCA
Source organism: Viscum album (assembly GCA_963277665.1). Taxonomy (NCBI): domain Eukaryota; kingdom Viridiplantae; phylum Streptophyta; class Magnoliopsida; order Santalales; family Viscaceae; genus Viscum; species Viscum album. The sequence goes on along the minus strand of OY728122.1, from coordinate 2,011,623,417 downwards.
TTTTACATCATTGTGTATTCCTGATATTGGAAAAAAGAAAAATATAAATTGAATAAATATAAAATAGTCAGTTTCTATGCGGTTTTCCAAAAATCAGAATTACTGAAATGAGGATATCTAAATTTTATGGGGTTTGTTGGTGGGTGTGAGACAATTCTCGGGTACATATTTGAAAAAAATAAATAGAAAAATTACATGATAAGAGATGATCTTGTTTAATTTTTACTATATCATTCATGAGCCTTCACATTCGGGTTTGTGGGGTCTATGGTGATAATCTATTTTAGTGAGGAAAATTTCTTTGAGATTATCATTTGAATATTATATATTGTTCTTTAGAGTTTATCTTCATCTTTTATCCTTACTTGTTTAAAAATATCAATTTCTACCTACCCCAAACCATAGAATCATTTCATCCTTGATGATAATCCTTTATGATTATTTATGATATTTATCTTTACAGGTTGGATAAATTAGATTCAATTAACAACTATAGTTAGATATATGTAAATGAGGTATGATCAAAACATTATTAAATTTTTTATCTTAAGTGATGAGAGGAATAAACTTTATTGAGGTAAATCACAAGTGGTATGGATGTTGATGATAATTTTATATAAGTAAGTTAATGGGGGGATTTCTTGATTTGGAAATTATATATGAGGCATGTTTAATGATTTTTTTTATTTTAGAATCTTTAGTTATAAATTTATTTATGAGAATCATAATTTAAAATTTTCCCTATTGATCTATGGATCCTTTTTATTTAGATGTTGAGATTTTTATTGATTATATGCATTGGTTTGAGTGTGGGTGAATTTTATATCACTATTTTTCATACGTTTTATTATTATTGTTAATATGTGTTTTAATTAAATATTAATTGACTATATATAATATTTATGCATAATTTCATTAATTTCAATGTTTTTATCCCTTTAAGGGTATTTATTTTAAATATGGAATAATTTCGTGGAAACCATGGTCAATTTGGATGACATTGATACTTCTCTCCATCACACAAAGAAGATTAGTATCGAACTAAATGAATCTGCTTATATTAATGATGGAATATTTGATCAAAACATATTCATATCTATGAAGAACCATTCACGCAATGAATGGGGATAAAATGAATTTAAATATATAATACAAATCATCCCCCAATCCATGCAATATGATAACAATATAGAATTCTATATCTCAAGGAATTCATGGCATGAATCGTAGTTCACATAGTGAATATTTTATATGTTAAAAAATATATTTTCAATAACTAACAAATTCAACATGTGAATTTATGATTGAATGTCTCAATTTAGTCCATTATTAGTGTTGAGAAATGCATTTGATCCCACATATATAGGTTTTAATTCATTTTTTGACTCAGAAACCCAACTAGGGGATTCTACTAGGCCGGAAAAATAAAAAGGAACACAATAGGGTGTGAATTCATTCTTTTCAAAAATCTTCCTCAATCATTGATTTTGACACCCACTGTGATTAGTATAGATATTTAGTGTTTACTTCTATAATGAATATAAGTAGAGGATAAATAGATTTAAAGAACACAACACTTTATAGTGGATTTGGGCATAAAGATCCCCTAGTCAACTCCATCAATCACTCTATTTTTGATCTTGGTGACTATCACAAAAAATTTGTTCTTATCATATGACCATAAATCCACAACTGAGTGCATGTGGTTGACACCATTAAAAATAAGGCTAAAAATAGATCCTTCTAGTTCTTTATTAGGGAACCAAATATCCACATCATAGATAAAGATGTTGATACTCCACCACAACTCAGTATGATTAGATAAAACACAAAAAAATCCAAAGAGATTGATTTGATGATGGATCGGGTTAAAGTTTCCAATTTAAATAAAAAAAAAACTTTATGTAGAAAAAATTTACAGTAGATGGATATTCAACATCGAGAAATAATGTCTTCATGAAATCATATATATGAAGTGATCCTTGTTGAAAAAAAGATCTTCAAATAATAGAATCAAAATATAGCAGCAATAATCCTACAGTAGTAAAATATTGAAAAAGTATGTCTCCAATGTGTAGCTACTTTTTGGATCGATCATTCATTGCAGCAACACTGTAATAGATGTTTTATGATAATTAAATATATTAATTTTATATCTATTATTGAGAAATGATACACTAGGAGAATATATACTTCTGGTATTATATTATCCAGAATTTCAAATCCACAAAATTATCAACATATATCACTAACATTAAAATATATATTGACCCGGGTAGTTGAACATCCATTTAAAATTAGACAGATTTTATACATTGAATATAGTTCTTGGAATCAATTATATCGATCTCTAAATTAGTCTAAAACGAGATTCAAAATAGTATATAAATCTGCATATACCATTGTAGAAATCTCTGAAAAATCTGCGAAATTAAATCTTGGACACTGAAAAATCAAACCTAGGGTTCCATCACAAAATGAATGAAAATTTCCAAACATGTTCTTTAACTATGTAATGTTAATTCTCTGATTTTAAGGTTGAAAATGTATTGTTGATCATAAAAGTAATTTTGATGAACCATAATTTTCTGTAATTAAACATGGGGTTACACACAAACATAGTGTTCTTTAAACGTACTTTCTTCTATTCCCATACATAACGTTCCACCCAAACAATAGGTTCTTTATCCATACATTCATCAAAAGTAGGTTTGATGATCCATGTCCACCTTCTTCCAATGTAAGGTTGAATAAAAACGTATGGTTCAAGAACCATACATAGTGTCCTAAGCATTGGGATTATTCCTTATATTATGTTCTAAATATTGGTAAGAACTATGTTTCTAGAATTCATGTAAGAGAGCTCTGAAAACTTTAAAAAATATTATGAGTAAAATAAAATCATGAGTATAATTTTAGAATATATAAGACAATTATTAATAATTTCCAAAAATACACAAAAAGTAATATCATTGGGGAAAAAACAAGGGTATATGTGAGTATAAAAATCAATTAATATTTATAATGTATTGTTGAGATAATACATGCCCCACAATTTTCCATTCCTTGATGTTAAAAAAACCCATAAAATATCTAAATGAAAATATATACTTTTTTCTATACTATAAATATAAATTATTATTTATATTTTATGTAATTATTTAGATAAAAATACAATTAGTATGAAATATTGTGTTTACCCAAATTTATATTCCTTTTTATGATATCATAAATAATATAGATGAAAAAGGATTAAAATAGTTTTAATTTTTCATGGAATAGTTAATGATGATTTAAAATATTCTGGTTAGAAAAATAATGCATTGATTTTTATAGTTCAGATTAAAAATATTAAATCATAATGAATAATAAAAAAAGAAGATAAAGTAAAAAAGAAAAAAAATTAGTATTAAAAATTATTCAAATACATTATGATAGGTTTTATGTGAAGAGAAACAAGGTGGAAAACTGATCAGGTGAAAAGGTTAAAGGATAAGATTTTTTACTCGTTTCGATTCTATAAGAGCCTATGCCAATCCAAAAACAGATTTAAATGTTATCATCTGAGTGAATCACATATATCAATGATTGTCTCCCAACATTGTCCTCAATATTCTTGAATCATGATTAGATTTCATATTCTCAATAAAATGTTATTTCAAACAGACTGGAAATTTTTCTTTTATTGGCTAAACATGAGCTAACATATCACTGAACATATTTAGCAGTAGACTGATACACGGTTCACATGAAGTGAGTTACAAAAAAAGTTATCTTTGATTGTCCAACAAAACTGAAAAAGGTGAACTATTACATTAATGATTTTGAAGTCTATTATTCATTTCTAAAATAAATGTTGTCATATCCTAAAATATTATGATCAAATCTGGAGGTGTTGGAGGGGAAGAAATACAAGAACTATCTTCTCTGACACTTCCCTTGATGGATTCAAACTGCCTCTGTAAATACCATTTTTTTCTATAAAATCTATTTTAGAAATAGAATTAGATTTGGTCTTCCAAATAACTTTATACATTTCCCTCTTAAAATAATTAAAATATCTCTTTGGGATAGAATATTCATTATGATCTTGAAGCTGAGTATGAGCATATTAAAAACCCACTTTTTGAGAAGATTAATTTTTCAAATCATCAAAATATGTTCCTATCACTCCAAACTCCCATCTCAGATTAAAATTTTCATCATGATCTTTATTAAACATTATCACAAGATCCTCAATTTGATTAGTCAAATAATTAGAAGTCTCTTCATCTAGATTAATTGATTGAAAATGGCTTCTATAATGGATAATGTATTAATTGATGAATTTGAAACGTATTATTCACATGAATATGATATACCATAAGCCACTCATGTTCCTTCTCCAGAAACTGATGTTGGCCTCTCTAATGATTGATCAATGGATGAGATATACTTATGGTTAATAATATATATGGATTCATTTTCTGATCTCTATAATTTTTGTTCTCCTTGAGCATCTATTTCCTGAATTTCTGTTTGAACAATAACCTAAATTTATTATTGTCGGTTCTCTGCCTATTGATCCTCAACATGATCTGATTCTTCCAAATATATTGACTAGGTGTCTTCTCAAGAACCTAACATTTTCATGTTAATCTTTAGTTATTATCTGTTTATTGGTTTCAAAAAAAGCTCCTCTTGAACATCTTCTTCTTCATCAAGGTTTGTTGTATCATCAAATTTTATTTTTATTTTGGTTTATTTAGATACACCTTATGTCCTGGATTCTCTAACACCTTCATTTATTAAAGATCTTTTCTCCCCCTGAGAAAAAGATATTGAAATATGGTATTCAACCTCACCAACTTCCTTAAACATTCCTTTCATAGTACTCTAAAAAATCAAACTTTTTTAGGGTCCCTACATTCAACAGATTTCTATGATGAAAGTTCACTCTTGTTTCAAAAGAATGAAGCATTTCTTTTATGAAAGAGAAAATTTAATGTATCATTCGATAAGAATTAAATGAATTTTTCTTTTCTACTAGTAAATAATAATTTAAATTCCACAACACATATCTATGAAAATTCATGTTGACATCATTGATTAAAAAATACATGATATACATATCTACGTACATGATATTTTCCATCTCAACTACTCTTGGAGTAATTTCAGTTTGAATAAACATGAATAAATCTTTCGGATCTGTTTTATGGTCCTTAAAAAACATTTTCCTTATTTTTTTGATCTAAATAGAAAATATACTATATTATCATACTTATGATCATTATTTACAATTGATCTGTGATCAATGTTGAAAACTCCTTCATAAAAGAATTTCATAATTTGAGCTATGTCATCTGAATAATGTTAAAATTCCTTATATTCTATCCATGAGGATATGGTATCTTATGTTTCATCAAAACTAAACTGAAAACGTTTGTATAAGTCTTCTAGTTTTACCTCATAGAAATATATATATTCTCCTCACTGAAAAAAATTCCAAACCATGAAATGCATGTTCCTTCTTTAGTAGAATATATGTCTCATATAGACACTTGAAATCAACTACTTTTCCTTGAAGAATATTTCTTGGGTAAAAACGTTGACCCTTACGGTCACTGGGTTCACCTTTATCTATTCCCTTGGTCTTCACAATTTCTGAGAATCTAAATGTTGATGGTTTTAAATTCTTTGTTTTGAGAGAGTGATGAGGGTTTTGGAAGGTGAAATTGTTCGAAAATGAAAAGGTATGAAAAGTCGAATTGCTTATTGAGAAGTATTTATGTGAACTTATTTATCATGCAGATTATATTAGTTAATCATTAGTTTTTAGATTTTAAAAACATGCGATTCAAAATTAAAAATGGAAAAAACTTTATTTAGGTAAATAAACGAAATAATAAACATGACAATGAAAATAAAAATAAATAAACAAATAAATAAAATACCAAACGATTTTACATAAAATAAATAAAAATTAAAAAATATTAATTGAAAAAAAACTATAAAAAATTATTTGAAAAATAAATAAAATCAACGTCCCTTTAATAAAATCAAAACATGGAGTGGAATTGGGTTGGTGAAAATATCAACCAATTGATTTTCATTATTTAAAGATTCAAAATATATATCCTTTTTAAGAAGATTATCTCTTAGAAAATGATGCCTTATATCAATGTTTTTAGTTCTATAATTACTTAGAGGATTTTTTGGAATATCTATAGAACTATTATTATCACATAAAATATATATACTATTAAAATTTAGTTCAATGTATAATAGTGTGTTTTTATCAAGAATACATGTACATAACAACTACATACAAAAATATATTATGCCTCTGCTGTTGATTAGGAAACTGGGTGTTGTTTCTCACTCTAACATGATAGTATAGATTTCCCTAAAAAGTGACAGGTTTTAGAGTTTCATTATCTATCTAGTCATTAATATCCAAAATCAGAATCTGATTATAAAATTAAATGAAAATCATATTTTTTGTGTAAAATAAGATATTGAAAAATAGTTCTTTTTAAATATATAAAAATCCTTATATCAGTATTAATATGGGATTTTATTGGATTTTATTGAAATCTATTACATACACAAACTAAATACATAGTTTCTGGTCTTCTAGAAATAATATATAAAAATATTCATAACATACCTCTGTATATGATGTTGTCTAGTAGTTTCCTAGCTTCATCCAAGTCAATTATTACATTAGTACACATGGTAGTTGCATATGCCTTTATGTTTTCTAGTCCAATCATTATTAGTAAATCAATAATATACTTATATTGATTTAAAACGTTTGGATAATATTTTTCATAAATTTGAAATCCTAAAAAGAAATTTAATTCGCCCATCATACTCATTTAAAATTATTTTTTCATTAGTTTTGGAAAATCATTACAATGTTTTTTATTTTTTGAAACAAAAATAATCTCATCACCATAAATTTTAACTAATAAAATATTATAAACAACAGGTTTCTTAAAGAGTGCTAGATATTCCAATCCAACAATAAATCAATTTTTCAAAAAAGAACTAATTTTTCATACAATGATTTAGGTTCAGGTTTAAGGCCATAAAAAGGATTGGTATGTGTAAAAATAGAATTTAGTTTTAGAGTATTTTCAAGACTTGGATGTTGATCAATATAAATGTCCTCCATTATATAACCATTTATATAAGGAATATTTAACATGCAATAGATATAATTTAAAATTGATATGAGATGCATAACCTTATAGGATTCTAATGGATTATATTATAGCTACAGGGGAAAAGGTTTCATCATAATCTATCCCTTCTTCTTAATTATATCCTTTAGATTCTAATATCGTTTTTTTCTAGTAATGATCCCTTGATCGTACTGTTTTTTTATAAAGGCCCATTAAGTTCCTATAACTGGATAATTAGAGGGTCTTTAAACAAATTCCCCAATGTCATTCCTTCTGAATTAGTTTAGTTATTCTTCAATTAATATCATAAATCTTTCGTCTTCAATGACTTCTTCAATAGACATTGTTTCTAATAGAAATAAAAAGGCATAAAATTTTATTTTGTTTCATACATTTCTTCTTGTTCTAATTATTGTGTCTATGTCTCCAATAAGAGTTTCTAAAGGATGGTTCTTTTGGGTTCTAGACTATCTAGGCATGGATATTTTAGGTTCTTTAGTATTATTTTCATCTAAAATAGACTAAATTTCATTATTATCATAATCAAAATCATTTTAGGGGTAATTATCATATTGTAAAAAATTCAGTAATTTCATTAGTTAGATTTTTCTTTTTAAAGAAAGGCTCAGTTTCATAAAATATCACATGAATTGATTCTTAAAAAATGCATTCTTTTTTATTAAACACTCTATATTATTTAGAGGTAGAAAAATATCCTAAAACAATTCCTTCATTATCCTTTGGATTCAACTTAACAAGGTTTTCCTAAGTATTCAAGATATAAACCTTTCTTCTAAAAAAATTAATGTACATTACTTTTGGTTTCCTATTATACCAATGTTTGTAGGGTGTTATTTAAAAAATTGGTCTTATTAAAATTATATTCATGATATTGAAATTTTTTCTTATATATTCTTCCCAAATGTAGTTAGGAAAAATATATTAATTTACCATAGTCATTTCCATTTCCTGAATAGTTCTAATTATTCCTTCCATAATTCCATTTTTTGAGGTGTTATTTGTGCAAAAAAGATTTATTTAATACCAACATTTTAGAAAAAAAAATAATTACATTTTTTATTAAAAAAATCTCCACTAAATCAAATCTTAATGAAATTATTTTAAAAAAATTCATTTTGATCAATTTTACAAAAACATTCAGAAAAATTATAATCTTCACTTTTGAGTTTATTAAAATATTCCCAAGTAAATAGAGAATAATCTTCAACTAAAACATGGACATATAATTTACCAGATAAATGTGCTACTTTCGATGGTCCAAAAAATCCACATTGATATGTTTCAATGGTTTAGATATAGATATATTTTTAATATATTTTAAAGGAGATTTGTGCTGTTTTCGAATTTGGCATGCATCATAAAATCTATATTTATCAAATTTAATACTAGGAAAATCAGAAACTAACTATTTCGTAGAATTTTTATGTATTGAATATATACTAAAAAGACAAAGTCTCTTATTCCAGATCCATGACTCATTTTCTTTATAGTAAAATGGTTCAATTTATGATTAAATAAGGAATTTAAATCCAATGTATAAACATTATTAGTTCTAGGTGCTCTAAACATAAGAAACATATCTTCAAAAACCGAGCAGGAATTGTTAGAAAATTAAAAAAAACCAACATCGAAATGTTGAGAAATAATTATCATATTGTTCTTTATACCATGAACATACAATACTTTATTTATTGATATTTTTTTTTGGATATTCAATCCTTCCAACTCCAATAATATTTCCTTTGGTATTGTCGCCAAAAGTGACTAAACTGACATTAATTTGTGTTAATGTATGAAAATTTGATGGGTATACACTCATGTGTCTGGAATATTCATTTTCTATATACCATATATAATTTTTGGTCATGTTGCATATTTCTTGAAAAATTAATTAAATATGTTTGTTTTTGGGAAACCATATCTTCTCTGGTCCTGCGGTATTAGCTAGAAATGATGTGGGAATCTAGATCTATGTTATTTTTCCATAATATATATTACTTTCTTCATAAAAAAATTAGAATGAAAGGTTCTTTTAATACCACCAATTTAAAGATTTCTAAATAATAAATATTAGTTAAATGAACTCTTTTCCACATATATAACATTTAGTATTTTCAAATTGGTCACAAAATAATTTCTATATAATTTTGATTTATCACCATGACTTCTTATTCCAAATATTATTATTTTAAATAATTTCTTTGAAGAATTTAAGTTACAACATTTTATCCTTTAGTAAAAGTCATTTTATTACATTTATAAGATTCTACATCATCACGTAATTATCTAATATTATTTTCATGTTCAATGAATTTTTTTGAAGATCTGTTTATGTGTTCAACTGGTTACTTAAATTTTTATAGAATAATGTTTCTTTCACATAAATCGTTATTATGAATATTTTTATTTAATTATGATTATTTATTAAAGAATATTATTTTTCTTCCCACATAGAAAATTTACTTGATAATTTAAAATATGATTTTCTAATGGTAACCGAATCAAAATAATAATGAGTCTATATAAATTCTTCTATATCGATAAACCACATATTTTCTTTTATATTTGATTTATACTATTCTTCGTCAGATTCAGAATAGCTTCTGATATCCATAGATATACTCCATGTATCTATCATATCTCTTTTTTATTTTTTCTCATAATAGACATTCTTATTATATTTATTTTCTGGTCTTTTATTTTCATCTTTCAATTGAGGAAAATCAGGTATAATATGATTGAATTTTTATATTTATAGTGTCAAACTTCTATTGGATCTTTATCATATCTAATAAAGGATTATCTGAGACCTCTTTTATTCTTAAATAATTTATATACTTTTTTACGTATATGAGCTAGTTTTATTTCATATTCTGATGAATCTATGTTTTTATATTCATTGACTTGTTGGTTTGTTCTTTTGTTATGCTTTTGAGATGTTACTTTTAGAGAATCATTTTGCTACTTCACTATAATTTTAGGATAATAAGCTTCAGCTTGTACCTCAAAATCATACTTTATTAGTGTCCCAGCTAGTTCATTAATTATCAAATCCTTGATAGGTGATGATTAGAGAATAAGAGTAGATATTCCATTCCGTTTTAATGGTAGTACCATGATTTCATTCAAGGATTGATCAGATTGTTTAATGGGTTCTCCAAAGGCAGTTATATTGGTGACATTTTTTGGAATCCTTCCATTCATCTGTATGATGATTTCTCCATAAAAGATTCTAAAAGTATCAATTTTCATCTTAGTTTTTTTATTCCCCATCTGTATAACATTGTTTGTTCCTTCATATGAAACTACAATATTTTTTCACATCTCATTAGAAATATGAATTCATGATACATGATTGAATTTACTTGGTCGAAGACCAAAAATAACAGCATTCAAGTCTTTTGAATCGATATCATATTCTACTTCTATTTCAGCAATCCAGTTTTCTAGTTTATTAATATTCATATAAGAAGTAATGATATTTTTAGTAAATTTTGAATCCAAGATTCTTCAGATTGATAATCAAACATTATTTCCAGCAAATGAAATTTAACCTATTAAAATATAGATCATGTACCATAGACATTCCTTCTCATGACTCATCCATTTATATCTTTTCATATAACTTATACTTTTATATTTATATAAATTTATCTCATAATCTCTCCTGTAATAACAATTTATAGCTCGGAACAATAAAAAGTAACATAAGAGGGTGGTGAATTTGGTCTTTACAAAATTCATCAATAATTATAGATTTTGACACCCTATATGGTTAATAATGATATTCCATGTTTACATCTTTTTTAAGTATAAGAAGTTTATAAACAATGATAATGAACATAGATTTTTATCATGGTTTTAGAAACAAAGTTCCCTGGATCCACTGTATCAATCAATCTCTCTACAAGAATTGTGAATTTCACTAGGAATATCCTATTATCAAAATACCATAAATTCACAATTGAGTGTAGGTAGTTGATACCTATAAAAACAATGATAAAAAAGACCATTTTGGTTCATTAATAGGGAACATAATATCAATATCTTAGATATAGAAGATGACACTCCACCAATACTGAGTGTGAGTAGTTGAAAAAAAAATATCAAAATAGGTTGATTTAATGATGGATCAGGTTGAATTTAATAATTTTTTTAGAATTAATTGAATTTAGATGGATATTATTCTTCAAAAACTAAATTCTTTCAGAAAGAGTAGATATAAAGTGATATTATTTGAAAGAAATTATTCAAAAAAAATATCAACAAATAGGAACAGTAATCTTACAACGACAAAAGATTGAAAATGTATTTCTGTAATGTGTATCTTCTCTCAGAAAATGTCTTTTGTTACATAATCATTATAAGATATGTTTTATGGGAATGAAATATATGACATTTATATCTCGTATTGAGAAACACTACACTAGTATAATATATGCAGAATATGTTCTATTTTCCATAATTTCATATTCACAAAATTCGCTTGATAGATCATGTAAATTTAAATCTGAATTGACCAAGGGAGTTGAATCTTCCCTTTGAAATAGAAGATACATTTTCTAATGAATAGGAATATTTGAATCAATTATAACAATTTTTGAATTTCTTGAAAACGAGCGTTCAAATAACCTATAAATATTTAAATACCATTGTAGATATTTTGGATAAAATTGTGAAATTAAATCTCCAAAATTAGAATGTAAAATATTGGGTTCCTTTAAAAAATGAGAAAAAAATACAAAATGTAGGGTTCAACAACGTTTTTTCATTTATCAAGAATATGGTTGAGAATATATGGTTGATATTAAATGTATGATTGGTGAACCATATGTTTGATTACCCAATCATTGGGTTCCTTACTAGTACAATGTTCTTCATCCATACATTCTTCTCTTATCACATGTATGGTAACATCCAAATGTAAGGTTATTTATCCATAAATACCTTCATGTGTATGTTGATGATCCATACAAACCTTCACTTAATATAAAGTTAAATAAATAAAAAATATTCATGATCCATACATGTTCTCCCAAAGGTAGAGTTTATTTATTACATTACATTCTGAACAGAATGTATGAATCGTGTTTTAGAATAAACTTTATAGAGCTCCAAAGACCTTAAAAAATATTCTTATGGAATTATCATCTTTAATATTATTTTAGAATATATAAGACAATTAATAATAATTTCCTAAAATAAAAATAAAGTAATATATTTAGTGAAATCGAAAAGGTTATTAGGGAGCATCAAAAAAATTATGATTTATAGAGTATTGTGGATACAAGACATGGACAACATATTCCAGTCTTATAAATGGAATATTTCACACATAGAATAATGAGAATTCAATGATAATGGAGTTCAACAACCGAGAGACTTCTTCTTGGGATCTGACTCGATGACCATTCATCAATGTTCGGTTTTTTTCCTATTTTTTAATTTTTAAATTAATAAAACATTATATGTTTTTAAATTTAATTATATAATTTTTTATTCACTATATTTCATATAATCCCTCCAATATGGGTTTTTGTTTAATTCTCACTAATTATCACTTAAGAATTATTGTCTAATACCCATTTGGGAGAGTAGAACCAATTTAAGTGTGTGTAAAGATATTTGTTATATATCATTATCCATTTTTTGGTTGATTTTAATCAATTAGTATGGTGTTTTGATTCAAATTTATAATATCTTTTTCATTAAATAAATGAATTTTTTTGGTTAGAAGAAGTATAAAATGAACACAATAAAGGAAATGGATTCAAGAATAGTGAATTTGATTATTTTTCTAAAATTGCAAACTGGCCTTAATGAATAATATTTATTTAAATTCATTTATACCTAAGGAATATAAATTCTTGGGTAACGTTATTGGGATTTATTATTTTCATATCAATAATATTGATAAATTTCACATAAAATTCATGTTGTTATTTTACAATTTCAAATAATTTCTATAGAGTAAAACCTCCCATGGAACCCAATTTCTCTCCCTTCAATATTTTGTCTCTTAATTTGTTTGATTATAATTTATATTATTATTTAAATAAACTAATTAAATTATAATTGATATGGACTAATCATTAGTCAATATATTTCAATATTTTCCACTATGATTATGCTATTGACCTCGTACTTCCACTATACTACACCATTTTAGTTAGTGTGGTTGCTGAAAAAAATAAATTTCGAATTTGACTGTCCTATATGCAAGTAACGAAATTATTTGGGTGTGCAAATAGAGCATCCCAATTTTATCATCTACTAAAATAAAAATAGTTATGAGTGAAATTTATCCCTCTTCAAAAATCTAGATGGTATCTTGGAATGATTTATAAGGAAACCTATGAGTGGGAGACTGAGATAATAGGTTAATACTCGGAGTTTTCCTATCAATAGATTGGTAGAATCATCCTGAGAATGATAATCTTGATGGTTTGAAGGATATAAATTTTCTGAACCTAAAGACATATAATTACATTTAATTTATATCATTATCTATATATATGTGGTTTATTTTTTTAAGAAATATTTTGTAGTTTTTAGGTGGAATTGAGAATATTTGAAGGAAAAAGGGGAACTTTTAATTTGATGTAAGCATCACGTACAAGTTGGAAAATTACCAAGTAGCTAGAAAGCATATACATGATGTATGTGGTTTTGTAATGACTAACAAGTACCTAATGGCTTAGTATCATGTACCTAGTAAGAACCTAGAAAAATCTCCATTGAAAAAGGAATTGTTTTCCCTTTCACTACATATATAATGCCTAAATAAATTAGGGCATAAAATTTTACTTCAAATCACAACATTTCCACTTTAATTTTTTTCTTCCCTCCTTCTATAAGATCTAAAACTGATCTTATTAATAATATTTTATTCATGGATATTTTTATCAATATCTAATTATTTCTTCTAATAATGATATGTCTTGAATCTCTTTTAGTCAACTGTTTCTTTCATCTTAGTTACATCAATATTTTTAATCTTTAGTGACCCTAATCATTGGATTATGGTATCATTAAAATAATTTCATTTACTTCCAACAATCTATCTATGAATTCTTGGATATGGATAATCTAAGGTGGACTCATAGATTAGCCTCCTATATTCTTATTTCGTATATCACATTAGTGTAACCTAACTCAAAATACCTTATTACATCACTGACTAGGATTTTTATATTATTACTCCTTCTTTCAAGGACCCCATAATGTATTTTTCTTTTTTTATTCATACCCCTTCTACTATTACAACACTTACATTGTTAGTGATGAAATGGTTTAGAGTATAGTGGACCTATTTAAAAATCATGTCTTAAAAAACAAAAGTATTTTTCTTAAATATTTTTGTGATATTAGATATTAATATATCATCCATATTAATACCTATCACAAAATTCTACCTTATTACACTTTGGGAATATTATTTATATATTATTATTTTATTACAATGTCGAATTCATATATTTGTATTTATGGTTCATTTTAGCAGTAATTTTATATCATAATTAGTTTTTTTAATTAGTGAAATTTCATGAGTATTAATATCATTATCATTCCAACTTAACATATAAGAGATTAATACTAATTATGTTATTATACATATTCAACTTATTAGTTTTGTGTTTTTGTGTATCATGTTTCATAGGATTGATTATATTCATGTAATGTTTTATAAGTTTGAATCATGTGAAGGAAATTAAGACCAGGCTAATTATATTAGTAGATGTTTTGTGATGGACTTGTAACTCTATCACATTATATACACATTTTCATCTTCCCAGGGATGCACTGTAAGATCACCCCAATATTATCATCACAACCATTTATCATTGTGAATGGTTCCTAAGACCTTATACAATATGTTGACATCTATCCATTTTTTTATTTGCGTATGAGTACATTTATAATAAATTAAAGCTATATGAAACCCCTAGCATATGGGTTTTCCCAAAAAATCATTTCAAATATGAATCTGTGGTATGAAATTTGTATGTAGGTACTGAACCACCCCTTATAGTGTGCTACATTTCAGTGAAAAAGTTTGTGTTAAATTTTGAGATATTATTTCTTTTCATATTTTATTATTCGTTTAGTTTTATATTTTTATTGATATATGCTCAATTTTGTGTTTGGTTTTAGAAGGAACCAATTTTAAAAAATATGAAAATTGTATCTTTAGACAGTAATATACATTATTTCATTCATGGATATCTTTTTAGTTATAGATTTTAAGATATTTGGTTTATAATTCTTCTATAAAAAATCATATATTACAATTTTGACAATTCTAATTAGTATCCATTTCCTCCAAAAAATAAAACATTTAAAATGAAAAAATATGTTTATTAAAAATAATTATGATTTTAAACATGAAATCTTATTGTCCCATACTCATCATTAAATCCAATGAAAATATTGGAATTATGGGATGCAGAATGAAACAAAATAAGGGGTATAAAAATGAATAAATAAACTGGTTAGTCTATTTTAAAACCATGAGATCAAAAATAGAGTTTTCCTTTTACAAGATATACATTGATATCAAATAATCATTTATTACACATTAAATCACCTGTACTACCGAAACTTGTATCAAACACACGTTATAATAAATCATAAATAAAAAATCATAATCTTGAGGGTATCGTATAAAACATGATAACCCATGATTTGTTCCCATGAAATCATATATTTGTACGTTATATGGATTATTCTTTTGTTTAAAATAATATACTATTATATTAACTTTATCAATCAAATGATTACCATGTAAACACATTAGAAACCATAAAAAAGGTCATAATTCATCTTTGGGACATTATATATAAAAACCCCTTATAATAATCATTATAAGTGGAATAAGAAATAAGATCATATTTGAACATAATTCTTCAAAGAACATAATCATTACCTAATTAATTGAATAGTTATATTAGTCTCACGTATCATCATGAGTAATATTGGTCCCACCCATCATCGTGAGATATATCAGGAGCACCCATCATTATTAAAAATTTAAATAGACCATATAATGAAATAATTAACTTAAGCTTATTCCATTTCATCATAAATCCCATGAAAACGTCTTTTTAAATAATATGAAAAATAAATTCAGATATCAAAATAACTTTTTCTTTTTAAAAACAAAATTTCCAAAAAAACCATAAATAAGAGAATGAGGATTTATATTTGATAAAATCAATGAATATTACAATGTAATCCAAATATAAAATAATTTTTATGTAATTACGAAAATATATTAACACCTTATACATTAAAATAGAACATTCATTTTTTCCTTTTGTAAATAAAGTGAAAAAGGTCAGAATAAAATATATAAAAATATTCATTTTGAAAACAATGATCGTAACATCGTAACCAAAATGAAATTTTATTTACAATTAAAATTTTTCCATATAAATTAATGAATAAATTAATTTTATGAAAATGGACATGGAATTCAAAATATTTTGGAAATAAATTTGTACAATATTAAAGATGAGGATTTTAAATTATAGTTTCCATACCTAAATTATGACACATAACGTACATTCCCTATCTTCCATATTAATTTTTTTTAATTGTATACTTTTTTTATAACCTTATTCAGTTTTATTAATTGTTTTATTTTATATATGTTTATGTTAATTTTAATTACATAATAAATTAGGTTCATGTAATATGTCTTCATGATAGTCGTCTCATATAGAAAAAATGTCTTTGGTAGCTTGACTATGGTCAACGATATCATTATTATATAATCTATATAATAATAATAATTACATATTTATAAATTTTATTCATAAATTATCCTTTTAAAACTCATTAGTAATAATGGTTATGAAAAATTATTTATATTACAATCATGGAGATGGTAGATCATTCGTACACATCAGCAACATTTCAATTTCTCAAAGAACATGATATCAAGAAGTTAAGTATTATTTTATTGTTAAAAATTTATTATTATAACATATAAATTCTTTAATGAAACTTATATATATCATCCCTGAGATGTGTTTATGAAAAATGAGTCACATCATTTCATAGAGGTGGTAATCCACACGTACGCACGAACGATATTATCATTTTTAAATTCATTGAAAGGTAGGAAATATATGATATACTATTTTTAAATACATATAATTTTTTCAAAAACGTAATATATATTCACTAAATTCATCCTTCTAACCATCCATGATATGCAATGATGGAAAACAAATATCATATGTTCGTGAGGAGGTAGTCCACCGTAGACCCGATAAATGGCTTTGTTTCCCATTTAATGAAATAAAGAGATGGTTATAGATTATTCCTTTAAAATAATAATATATAAATATATTGTATATACTTATGTAAAATATTTTCATGGATAAATAATATTTTAATGAGGTAGAAGAGGAAATAAAATAAAAATGTTTAGTTAAAAATTATACTTCTTCTTGAGACACCCTTCCATGTTTTCCACCTTAATCCCTCTAAGGCCAATATTCTACCAATAACAAGCCAACTAGAATGTGTTAAGGTATGTTAGGACGATATTTTGGTATATATAGGTAGATATATATTTATTAAATTATTTAAGGATGAGATGATAGGAGGTTCCCATTTATAAGTGAGGGCAGAGTATTATTGGAATTTTCTAAAGTACTAAATCAAAATAAATAAATTTTTATTTTAAAATAGATCCAAATTTATATAATTATGATATAGGATGAGAATAGGTAAAAGATATTTCAAAAAATAAAATTTGGGCAATTTTTTATTATGTTTTGTCTCTTAACTCTTTGTTTTATCCAAAATGACCCCTTTTTCATAATTACGAAGTTATCACAATTTTATAGTCTTCAAGGTTAATGAAAGATACTATAAATTGAAAAATAGACTATAATTTATAATTTCAACTATATCACATTAAACTGGGTGAATATTTTCTTTTATTTTAAAACAACTAAAAAAATATTTTTTATTATAAAATATCATTAATTTCATTTTTTGGTAAATTCATTTACTTTTTCATTGTAGTAATAAATGTAAAAATTTAATTATATTATAAATATTTTTATCAATATATAATAGATAATATTTATCTAAAAAATATATATAACATATTGACTCACCCATAAAATATTGACACATAGTTTCAAAAAATATTTGCTTAATTTTTGTGTTTCTTGTACAAGATATGTATTTGTATTTCGTAATCATTTAAAGAAATTTTATAATTAAAAAATATTATATAGAAATTAACACCAACAATATTATTAATATATAAAATTTAAATTTATAACTAAATAAAAGTTTTTTATCTCTCTCAAAAAATATTAATGATATTAAAAGTTAGAGAGTGACATTTTTACAGTATCTTTTACTTAAATATTATAACGGTCAAAATTAATTTGAAAATGAAACCAAAGGTGATATATTTAATTCCAAATTGGATTATTGATGAATTATATAGATAAAATTATATAAATTATTGTTTTTTATAAATGTTAACCCATGAAACATTATTTGTAACCCTAATTAATCCAATCTATCAATAATGTGGTAAAAAAAATTTACTATGGTAAGCATTCATACTGCCCTAAAATAAAAGGTGACTATTTTTTAAATTTTTACATATTTGTTTGAAATATAGAGACCATTTTTTTATGAAATAATATCTAAAAGAGTATTAATTTATTTCAAAATTAATCTCACAAAATATGATGAAAAATAAGTTTCTGGACAAATTCATTTTTAGGTATAATTCTTTTTATAACATGTTAAACTATAAAATTAATTCGAAAGAATAATTGAATTTTTTATTAATCATAATAAACAAATAAAATTATAAATAATCAAAAATAAAATTTTCCTATGTAAAATTTTGAAAAGAAATTTCAATTTTCAATAAAAATTATTATTTTCAAAGTTCACTTAAAAGATAATATATTTAGAAAATTAAAAAAAAATAAACATAAGATAATTTTCACATAATGATTCAAAAATTAATATAATTTATCAAAATTAAAATTCTATAATTGATAAATTAAGCTACAAAATTATACAATAAAATTCTTGAAAATCCAATTTGGTTAAAAATAATGATTTTTCCACTTTGACTAAAAATGTACCTCATATTTTTATAATAAATCCATAAATACAAATGATTAATTTTAAAGAAATGAAAAAGATTTATCATAATATTACCTAATATTATACATTATTCTCCCTTTTGGAAATTATTTCCTCCCAATTTATATATTATTTCAATAAGTGGGGATATCATTCCCATGTAGAATTTTTAGATTCCCATATTTATTATTAAATCATATGGGTATTAGTAAAAAAATTAACTAATTGAATCACATTATTCCATAACACATGCTCCCTATGGAAAATATTCTAAATATTTTGTTCCTTATATAAATGTTCTACTCCTAGTTGAACTACTTCAGTGATGAAAATATGAGATACATATGGAATATATATTTTGAACAACGAAACATGAAATATGTCATGTAACTCAGATAAAATAATTGGTTGGGAATCCCATTATGAAAATAATACAACATTTTCATGGATTTCGTTTGTTCTAAGGAACCACACATTAAGCTTCCATTTTTAACCAAAACACCTAACACTATTCCATTGAAATACATAAAGAGAAACATGATCACCTACTATTAATGGATGATATTTACTACGTATATTTGAATTTTTTCTCAAAATTTGATATATCCTTATATAATATTGAATCATATAAACATTTTCATAAATTTGTTAGACTAACTATAGTACTAATAATATTCTTTCACCTACATCATCCAAACAATATGGATCCAGACACCACATTCCATTTAATACCTCCAAATTTTCCATATGAATAATAGAATGAGAACTATAACAACAAAAAAATTCAACTGAATAAATATATTGACTCAAAATTCCCTGTTAAGTTTTTGATCAAGATAGAAGTGTGTCCTCCATGGTCTAAATCATTCGCTAAAACAGTCTATCTTATTGAGAATGAAAATATATACTAAAATTTAATTCACTACTATTTTACTTCTAATAGAATTTAAAAAAATTCCATGTAAATAAGGGATCATTTTTAGATTCTATGGATTGAGGAAACACATATAACATCATAATATTCTTGAGGTAATTTCAAGAAATATACTATAGATACATAGGATCATGGATAGGTTGGAAGTTTTCAAATTTGTTTATTTAATAAAAAATATGATAAATCATATTTTTACCTCAATATATATTTGATAATCCCAACATTAAATCTAGGGTTATATAATCACATTTCAATTTTTGCACTGGAATAGGATGAATCACCCCCTTTGGTAATTTTTATTCTACTTTAACTAATTTCCAACTAAAAAAATTCTTCCTTATGTTCAAAATATCTATTTTAATTCTGTCCTAATAGTAATGCATCTAAATCTCCCTATATATTTTATTGATTTTAGGATGAATAGAAAACAAGAAACTATGAGCTTCAATAAAAAAATTCTCTGTTCAACATGGAATCACAATACACATATAATATTTTTAAATAACTAATAACACTCCATTTATCTTCATTAAAATATTAAAACATGCACTTCTTAATGGATTGTACCTTTTCCAAAAAACATGATCTTCCTTCTAATCATATTTAATTATTTATAATAAATAGGATTTTACTGACACTAGAAACAAAACAGAGAAATATCCTTGAAGAAAAAATCCTTGGCCAAGATTCATCAAATCATTAACCAAATGGTTATGTTCCATTTGTAACATAGTTAGTATTCAATTATATTTTTGAATCAAGCCATTGGGTAATTTATACTCTATAATTGAATAGTACATAATCATGTATGTTTAATCCTTAATCATATTAAACCATCTTCTCTTTATAATGATCATCAAAAATTAAGTGATTATATAGTTCAATCATTTATTATTTGTCTATATTTCAAATGTTACTCCATATAAATAATGCATCCAAATATTTAATGAAAAACCCACAGTTGTTATTTCTATATCATGTGTAGTATAATTTTACTCATGAGGTTGAAATTATCCTAAAAACTATGCAATTACCTAATCATTATACATCATAAAATGACCAAGTCTCATAGAAGAAACATCATTTTAGATGAAACATTATCTATTTTTAGTGGTTAGGGGTAAAACATGATAATTATCCAATCATGATTTTAGTTCCATGAAACAATAATAAGACTCTTTTTCAAGATTAAATAAAATCCTTTTGATGTGAACATAGTCAGTGGGATAGAAAATGATGAAATTTGTTTAATGAACCGCTAATAGTATATTGTAAATCGGAGAAAACTACACATATATGTGACTTTTCCAGGTCATGTCTATTCCTCAATCACATTATTTTTATAAGGATCTACAAATAATACATATTTATAAACAATATTCTCATGGATTGAAATCTATTTCAACCAAAATTCCTACTTACTAAATTTTCAACTTTTATTCTTTTCCATTTGGGTTTGTAAAAAAATCCTTAGCTATCTTTTGAAATCCTTGAAACTTTTAAAACATAGCATTATATCATTAAAAACATGAAAAAAAGTATTTATAAATAGTAATTAAAATAATTATTCTCAAAATCCATGAATGAAGTTAGTGCATTAGAAAACTCAACAGGAATAACTATAAAATCACAATTCTTGTATCTAGTCAGAAATGTTGTCTTAAAAAATATCATCCTTCAATATCAACTAATGGTATCTTGGCCTAACATCAATAATCAAAAAATTCTATGCTCCAATATATTATCAAACAAATCATTAATATGAGGTTCAGAATACATTTTCCCAATAGAGATGTTATTCAAGGCTTGGAAATCAGTGAAAAGATTCATTAAACCTACTCTACTTTTAATAAAAAAAAAAGAAACCCACATGGTCATGTTCTATGATTAATTAAACATTTATCTATAAAATCATGCAACAAATTTTTCAATTCAAAATTCTATATTTGTTCTAATTAATATGGGGGTTTAAAAATTATCTTAGCATTAGACACTGATTTAATAATAAAATTGTCTTCTTGATCAGGTATAATACCAGGAATCTCAATTGGAAATACATTTTGATATTCATTCCCTACAAGGGAAACACTAATTTTAATTGTCTTCATCTTCTCAACAATATATATAAGGTAAGAATAATTTCCATGTTTTATAAATTTGTTAAATTATTAATATGTTATCAAACATATGAAATCATTATTTTATATTAATTAAAAGTAATTTTGAAAAATAAATTATTTATATCTAAAATATATAATTACATGTGTTTTTACCCAATGACATCACTTCATTTCTTGGGGTAAAATTTATAATTTATTAAAAAAATACCATAAATGAAAGAGTCTGTAGATCCTAAATAAAACAAGACATTTGAATAATATGATTAAAAAATAATTCACCTAACACCACATCATTTTATGGTCTAAAACCAATCGAAGTATTCAAAAACTATTTGTCCACGACATTCTGTTTCTGATGTTGAAGACCTATATTATTCATTCTTATATTTCGAAGATTAATTGAATAATGACCCATATCATTATAATTGAATCAAATTACCATAATACATTCATTACTTTTTTCTCCATTATATATATATTCATGACTTAAATTTATAAATGACCACATTATAAAAACATCGTTGATTATATAAAACATTCTCTAGGGTTTATTTTACCACATATATCACAAACTAGAAACATTATTTTATAACCTTCAAATTTCACCAATTGATGCATCCTAGTTTCCTACCATATGGAAATTTTCTTATTCTTGTTTTTATAGAATACATGATAATCTAAAAAATACATTTCTACCTTATCATAACATAAAACATTTTTCTATTTTAATTATAATTAATAGGAAGCTAATTTTTTTGATATCTTGGATTTAATACTGAGTAAAACCAATTAATTTTACCATTGATATGTTGGATAGAATTTGGAATAAAACATGACAGTTTAGGGTTTTTTTCCTCATACATCGACTCCAAATATGTCTCATTCTGCATCAATTATAATAATTTTTATTCAATCCTATGTCGAACAATGTTATCAAAATGTTTTTCAAGGAAAATATTTGTAAATGTGTCACATTCCATATAGTCATCTCTTAACATTCTCTTATATTTGTAACCACTTAACCTTCAAAATGGTAAATAGAAGAATTTACCTTTTGTTGTTATTAAAAAACCACGAATTAAAATATCCTCTCCATTTATTTAACCCATCCTTCAGATAGAATTATTTCGCATTATCCATTAAATATTGTAGGGTGTTGTTTCATTAAATTTCTTACTATAGACTTATTCCTCTACAATAAATAAGGTTTTTATATCTCATGGATACCACCACCATTTAATACTTATGTAAATTGATCCATAACATAAAAACTATCTTATTCTAATTCCTATAATTCCATGTTTCTTATTTTAATGTGTATCATACCCATAATTCCTTCCTATATATGTTTTCATTTTTCCACTATTAAAAACAATTCTCAATACAAATAATTTAGATGATGAAACATGATAATATTCAAACACTATATCATTATAAATAAATTATAATCTAATAAGTTTATTTATATCAATTATGATAACATTTAAAATTAGAATTGCATTTTATATGATACCATCTATAAGAACCCAACTTTATATTGTGTGTAAATGTAATATTTAGATAATAATATATTTTCTCTCATTCTGAAAGATCGTTTCTGTTTTAGATTTTTAGATAATTAGATGATAAATCATAGATAAAAACCCCCATAAATTACCACATGAAATCATTATCTTAATTTCTATTTTACCAAAAAAACCGAACTAAAATAAAACAAATTTTATTTTCATGAAAAAAGATTACAATTTTAAATGTAACTTCTTCTCGGTTCCTACTCAACCGTAAACCCATTAAAAAACATTTAAAGTCATGGATGGAAAAAAATGTGTAATAAATTATATTAAAATAATAAAGAAACATGTTATCCCATTTTAGAACCATTATATCATAAATGTGTGTTTTCTTTCTATTTGATAAACATTATTCTCAAATAACAAATTCATACACATGAAATTAGCATTAATTCCCAAATATTTTTGTAAAACCCTATATAATAAAAAATGAATGAAACAAAATAATCATGTGGGTTTCTTAAAAAACATGAAATCCCATGAATTTTTTTTTGGAAAAAAACATACTTTTTACCAGGAAAGGGGTTAATATTGCATTTAAATAAAAATATCGTTAACTAAAATTTTTGAAATTTAATGAGTTCCATGAAAACTCATTAGAAATCTACAAAAAGTCATGAATGTGACTTGGGAAATAATCTTCATATAACCCATAAATGAATCTTTTATATTTTAATAACTATTATGGTAATCTTCCAATATAATTATCCATTGAACATAATCATTACCCAATGACCTGGAGATTTATATTAGGCTCACTCATTATCAAGAGCTCTATGAGGCTCATGCATTTACAAGAGCATTAACTATATCACCCATCATCATGAGCTATATTTATCTCACCTTTCATCATAAACATCTTCAAAGGACCATATAATAAATAAAAAATTATAATTTTTCACTTTATCATAATAATTCCACTTAAAAACTCATTTGAACTAATAGGTAAAATAATTTAGAATATTGAAATACAAATTTCTTTTAAAATCCCATTTTCATAAATAGAATACATAGAAAAAATAAAATAAGGGATTATTATTAATAAATAAAGGGATATATTTGATTTATTAGAGGCAATCCATATATTTAAAATTGGTACTAATTGCGGGAAAATTCATTAACTCTGTATATATTAAAATAGTATACAGAGTTTACCATTTTGTAAATAAATTAAAAAACATCCTTATATAATTCCCAAAAATAATCCTTTCGAAAACCATTGAAAACCATTGAAAAAAATTAAAAAGAGAGATAAAATATTCACTATAATTAATTTATATCAATATAAATACATCTATATTTTTTTAAGAATTTGGATTTGGAAGAGGAATATTTTGAAAATAAATCATTAAAATATTAATAAAGAATTTTTCAAATTAAATTTTCTCTTACCTCGTGTTTCACGTGTCCCATATGTTCATTGGCTTTATACATAATAAAATAATATTAGTTAGTTAAATACTTAATTAAAATTTTCAAATTTATTATTTATTTTATTTTATTTTATTTCCATTTTTATTGAAAAATGTAATCAATTAATTTCATGTTAGATGTTTTGATGATATTTGGCTCACATTATAAGACAACTTCAGTAGGTTAACTATAGTCAAATAGGGAATTATTTCATAATCTATAGAATAATAATCATGAAATAATTATAATTTTCCAACATCCATTATACATTTAAAATCAGCTTTAAAATATGGTTATAAAAAATTAACTATGTTATAATCATGGAGATTGTTGGTCGTGCATACGCATGAGTAAAGATTAAATGTTAAAAAAAATATCGAAAGAAGGTAAGTATTATGTTATATAAATATAATAATGATTATGTAAAAAATATAATATGCTTTATTGAAAAAAAATGTTATATATGGCATCTATTTGATGTTGTTATGAAAAACAAATCATGTCGCTTCATTTTCATGGTAATATACACATACGCATGAATGAAGCTAACAGTTTTCAGTGGATGGAAATGTAAGAAAGTATGTGATATAAGATACTTACATGATGATAATTATATTAGGAATATAATATATATAAACATTATTTCAAACGTTATAACCCTTCATGAAATTAATTGATGGAAAATTAATTTCATTGGTTTGCGAGGTGGTAGTCTGTTATACACAGAAATGGTGGGTTTTTTACATTTAAAAGATGAATGATATGTTTTAGGTTATTTAATTAATATAATAAAATATAATTATGTTTTATATACTTATTTTTTATATTATCATGGAATAATAATATTTGAATGAAGTATAATAAGAAATAAAATGAAAGGGATCAGTTAAAATCTATATATTGTCTTTAGACAACCTCTTTTTGTTACATCTTACATCTTCAAAGGTTCATAATATTACCAAATTAAGACCTATTGAACTTTGAAATGTATATTTGGAATGTATTTTTTAGGTATTTT
The DNA here is from genome assembly GCA_963277665.1 of Viscum album. NCBI lineage: Eukaryota > Viridiplantae > Streptophyta > Magnoliopsida > Santalales > Viscaceae > Viscum > Viscum album. Next base: position 2,011,597,033 of record OY728122.1, on the reverse strand, counting down.
ATTATATAGTGTTATAAAATTGTGTTATGAATATAGTAGAAGTGGTTCTCATTATAAATGATAGGAGGAAATTCTTCAAAAAATTTAAATATTAAATTTATATAAATTAATATTCATTGTAATGTGTATTAAATTCAGTAAAATTTAGACATATAATGAGTATGGGTCAAAATTATATTACTAATAAAATATTATTGTGTTTATATTTTCATTACCCTGATCTTTTTTTAATCCCCTCTAAACCCTTTCGACTATTATTGAAATATCAATGTTTTTAACAATTCAGTGGTCATGAAAGATAATATTGTAACACCCCGACCCCAGTTACCCAGAGTTGGTGCATTATTACATAACATTGGATTGATCACAAAAGATCAAGTCTCGAACGACTGATTAGTTTAGTAGGCTTGGAATCACTAGATACATTCATAAATTTTACATTACATCATAAAGTGAAAACTACAAAAACATATTGTCTCCAAACACATTTTCCCTTATACTATCCCTTTAGGTCATGCATAAAATTCTTCTTCGCATCCTAGGAAGAGTAAAACATAGAAAGAGGTGAGCTCAAATTCCGAGTAAGGATAACAATATAGCGGAAACTTTCATAAATAAGCTTAAACATTTAAGGCAATGTATAAATATAGAAAAAGCCTTTTAAACTCGAACTTCATCATAATATGGTAGAAATAAAATTAAATAATGTAATTTACTTATTCACATGGATATTATACTAGTCGAATAAACACACACAATATCAATAACCACTTTCATAAGGATGGAATGCATAATTCCAGGCTATCATAACCACATAGTCAAGGCCTTGTGCCAAGACTACAAATAAGATTTTTTCAAGGCCCTGTACCAAGACATTAGTTTGTCTCATGAGACCTTCCGATGCATCTAAGATCTATAGTAGGCTCCACCCATCACTTATTAAGTCTAATGCATTCCTCAGATGAATAGGTTTAAACATAAAATAATAATTCATATTAAAACTAGCATTTTAAATGTCAATACTTTCTCCATAAACCATGAATGGTATAAAAATAACACATCAATAGTCAAACATATCAAAAAACCTTCAATACAATATGGAAGTTTTTTATAATAATAAATCAACTTCAATTAAGCTTAAAATCCATCAAAGGATGTTGACATAGATAAACTCAAAACTATATGATAGAAATATCTCTTTTTGTGAAATCATTTCAAAGTCTCATAATTATAAAAGGAAACATTTAATTTGAAAATATTCTTATAAACTTGTATGGGAAACTTCAATAATCTTAGAATGATAGAAAATAGTCACACCCACCGTATAAGTTAAAAAAAGACATTCTTACTTTAATTATATTGAAAAGGATAAAAAGGACCTTATTTGGAAAACGACAGAAAGATTCCTTTATAAACATCTTATAAAAATTAAAACAAGGGTATAAATGACTTTATCTCATAGTTTATAAAATATTAAGAATGTTTTCAAATACATTTATAAGAAACATGGATGTGAATGATAAAGAGATCCCAGTAGATAATTACCTATAAACAACCTTGGATAATGAAGAGATTGTGAAATAAACCCTTACCATGTACTTTTCCTTGGTTGAGGGAACATTAACCTCTTTTATAATTGTGAAATGATTTTTATTAAATTATAAAAGAATGATATACATTAATATGATATCATATATGATCTTTTAATATTCCATTGTTAATAATATCTTAGTATTATTGTCGTTTCAGGTGTTAACTTACTCATTTTATTTTATATGTTTTGTTACATAATACATGTTTATTATGGATAGGTTATATATTATTAATTTCCAGAATAATATCACATCCTTAAACATTATATTTAATCACCAAATGAGAATTATTCTTAAATGTATACGATGGGGAAAGTAATGTCATCACGTTCGTGGAGACGGTAGTTCTTACGTATGCACGAGCGGTAATATCATTCTTTTGATATTAAAATAATATATAATTTGATGTTATATCATATATAAAGATTCATTATCAGGATATATTTATTATTTACATCAATTACACATCATTATCATAGCCATCCAAATAATAATGTTTTTAATAACAATTACACCACGAGGTGGAGACGGTAAGCCGTATGTACGCAAGTTTGGTTACATGTCATTCCAATGATGGATAGAATTATGAATATGGTTATACCATATTTCTAAAAACATGAAAGTATATAGAATATACTGGAGTAATTATTTCATAATGGAAATAATTAAGAAATAAGAAGTGGAAGGAGAAAGGAACTTAAAAGAGTGTGGTGAAGACATTACCTCTTTTTTGGGTTCTTCCTTTTGATTTGATCAAAAGGGCTCCATAGGTGGAATTTATGATCAAAATAAGGCCTCTAGTTTGAAGTGAGGGAAGCTGAGAGAATATTTGGGTAGGTTTCGGCTGAGAAAAGAAGGCTTTGATGGTGTGAATTTGAGGGAAGGGGAAGTTCCCTTTTATAAGAGGGGTGATGGGCACCTTAGTAAAGGGTATAAATATTATTTTAAAATAAATTCCTATTAGGTTTATAATGGCTCCAAAGTGGATTATTTAAATATTAAAGCGGGGATATGTCTAAAACCATTCGTCAAATAGGTTTTAGATAGGTTGGGTCACTATATTAACCTTATCTTTTTTATTTATCTCTTAGTTAAATAGTTTGACTTTTACCATGCCTCTTTGTATTTTTATATAATATAGTCAATAAAATTACTATAAACTTCCAAGATACACCCAAGTGGTCGATTAATAATACAGATATCATTTTATAAGTCTTTTTTTACCGTAGATTATTAGGAATAGAATATCAATTAATGATTTTTTATTTGTTTTAAAAACGCATTTATGTCAATTTAGACACTATTTAACAGTTGATTTTTGTTAAGTTCTTATAAACATTATTAATTCGAAACGAATTCATTTAATCAATCCTAACAAGTCATATTAACAAATAAAATTCATTTCTGTCATCAAAAGTTTCAAATTATATTTATTTTAACATTAATAAATCCAATAATTTGATTCTTTCAACAATAAGGAAAATACTGCATCATTATTGTGTGATAAATATATTTAATTATTAAATGTCCAAAATTTATAAATCAAATAACATTATAAAGGAAATAGTTTTATCTTTCTAATAAACATTTATAGTCGAATATATAACATATATAACCCTATGTAATGTTTTATTTGTTAAAAGTTATATGCTTATGTCATTTTTGAATTTACTTTAACAGAATTAATATAATGTGTCATTATCACTTACAAGTGGATCCATAGGGTCCCAAAATCGATCCAAAGATTCCCATGGTCATACATTTATCAACCAATAGGGTTTGGACACGTTTTAGGTCAATTTATTATTTTTATAATATTATTTGTTTACCGTTATTTAACGGATTTACCTTTCAACCATTGTAAATAAAATATTTACCGAAGTAATTATTTAAAATGTCTAAACATTAAAGTTACCTATTTACAAAATTTAGATCTCTTGATTCTAAATATGGAATACATTTTTCTAAATTGAAAACACATAAGTGGCCGAAATTAATTTAAAATTAATTCCCATTGTTAAAACAAAAAGCGTGTTTTTAAGAGATAATAACTTTCAAAATATTGACACTTGTTTATGTCCTGTTTAAATGTGAAATTATGTCCAATGACCAAAATTGTATTAAACTGTAAATATATATTCTAAATATAATTTAAAACCTCTCAAATTCATAATTTATCAATATAAATTATTTCAATTAAAAATGTTGTTTTTATTTAAAATTTAGAAATTTTCTATATTCATCAAAATATGAATGTTATAAAAAATGTACATAAAATTCACCCTAATATAATTTTGATATTCCTAATCAAAAAATGAAAACCTTTTTGAAAGATAAAATGTATAAAATTTCAAAAAGTGGGTATTACAATTAATAACGTCTAGTTTGATTGGTTGTGGTTTGTGTTAGAACCCGAATTTGCATAAAACACATGCTAAATTATAATTTAAAGAGAATTGTACTGTGGACGCTTGGGGTGTTACATTCTCCCCTAATTTAAACAAATTCGTCCTCAAAATTTCTAGAATACTACTAAAAAAAATACTCGGGTGGTTCTTCATCATATATTCCTCAGGTTCCCATGTTTCATCTTCCATCTTATGGTTTCTCCATTGAACTTTTAGAAGACGAGTCATCTTTTTTATCAGAACTTAATCTCTTGTATCAAGAATCCTATCGAGCTCTTCGCAGTAAGACCGATCGGGTTTCAGTTGTAATTTCTCATAGGTGAGTACATGCATTGGCTCAGGAATTTATTTTCTCAACAGTGATAAGTGGAACACATCGTTAACTTTGGAGAGACTTGGCAGCATTGCCAAACGGTGAGCTACATCCCTAATTCATTCTAGAATTTAAATGGTCCGATTTACCTAGGACTCAATTTTCCCTTCCTACAAAAACGTATGACACCCTTCCAAGGAGATACCTTAATGAAATCATGACCTACAAACTGAAATTTCATAACCTTCATTTAGTTGTCAGCATAGCCCTTCTACCAACTTTGAGCTGCTTTGATGTGGTTTTGGATTACCTTCACATTTTACATCGTTTCCTCCACCAGTTCTGGGCCTACAAGTTTTCTTCCACCAACATCATCCCAACAGGCTGGTGTGCGACATCTCATTCCATATAATGCTTTATATGGTGCCATCCGAATACTTGAATGGAAGTTATTGTTATAGGAAAATTCTACCATAGGTAAATACTTTTCCCAGATGCCCTAAAAGTCATGTGATCATGATCTCAAGATGTCTTCTAAGGTTTGAATACTCCATTCTGGTTGTCCATCAGTTTGGTGTGGTAAGCAGTGCTCAAACAATGTTCAGTATCTAGGGATTTCTGAAGACTTTTCTAGAATCTTGATTTAAAACAGGGATCACGATCTGAATCAATTGATAGGGGTACTCCATGAAGTCTCACAACATCATTAATATATTTTCTTGATAGACGTTAAAGTTGTAAATCATCCCTTATAGAAAGAAAATGTGATGAATTGGTAAGACGATCAACAATAACCCATATTGCATCGTTCCTTCTAGGAGTCTTTGGTAGTACTATGACAATGTCCATCGTGATATTATCCAATTTCCACTGATGTATGGGAAGAGGATGTAATATTATACCAGCCTATTTCTGTCCATCTTTCACTAGTTGAAAAACCATATATCTTGACACAAAATCAGCGATCTCCCTATTCATGTTGTCCCACAAAAAATGTTCCTTCAAATCTCTATACATTTTGGTGCTCATAGAGTGTATAGAGAAATTGGAACTATGAGAATCATTCAAAAATTCACTTTTTAGATCAGGTAAATCAGGAACACAATGTATCCTCCCAAATTTCAAAATTCCATTTTCATATATAAGGTCACTCAATCTCCCATCATTCACAGCTTTAATCTTCTTTTGAAACTCTTCATCATCGGTCTGAGAACTCTTTATCCTTTCTAGTAAATATGGTTTGGAAACCATTTTAAATGTATTGATGTTTCACCTTCCATGGTGATTCCCATATCTATCTTTACTAGATCTATGAAAATAGGATCCCTTTCAAGTCTCATTTTGTTCAAAACTCCGTGATCCTTTCTACTCAAAGCAACTTCCACCTTATTTTCATTCCCCTAGTGGTAGTGTATAGTGAATTCATAATCCTTGAGTAGTTTATTCCGTCTCCTTTGCCTCATGTTGAATTCTTTCTCTGAGAAAATATAATTCAAACTCTTTTGATCAGTATATATCTCATATTATTCAGAATAGAGAAAATGTCTCCATATAATCAAAGAAAAAATCATAGCTGCTATCTCGAGATCATGTGTAGGATAGTTTTTCTCATGAATTTTCAGCTATCATGATGAATAGGCAATAAAACTATCATTCTTTATAAGGACACAACGAAGTCCTTTCTTTGATACATCACTATAAATAACAATCCCTTAATTTCCTGATTGTAGAGTCAAAATAGGAATATTTAATTATATTATTTTTAGTTCTTCAAAATATTCTTAACACTCTTTTGTCCAAAAAAATTTAACCCCTTTACGTGTGAGCTTCGTTAATGGGTTAGCCAACCGGGAAACATTCTGGACGAAACATCGATAATAACCAACTAAAACAATAAAACTCTGTACCTCAGTTATACTCGTCGGTGCTGGACAATCTTGGATTGCTCTTGTCTTAGAAGGATCAATGGAAATTATTTCCATAGAGTCAATATAGACAAGAAAAGAAATCACTTGAAGCCAGAATTCAAACTTGCTAAACTTCACATATAATTAATGTCTTCCCAGAGTCTCCAAGATAATGGGCAAGTCATTTTCATGATCTTCATAGATTTTGGAGTATTCCAAGATATCATCAATAAATACTACTACAAAGTCATCGAGATATTCCTTAAAAACATTTTTCATTAGATCCATGAAAATAGAGGGTGCGTTAGTCAACCCAAAAGACATTACTGTAAACTCATAATGCCAGTACCTGGTTCGAAATGCTATATTCAGAATGTCATTATTCTTCACACACCACCGATGATATCCAGATCAAAATTCAATCTTTGAAAAGTATTGAGCTCCATGAAGTTGGTCAAATATGTCATCAATACGAGGTAGGGGATACATTTTATTTATAATTTTAGCATTGATCTCCCTGTAGTCGATACATAACCTAATAGATCCATCATTCTTATTAACAAAAAGGACATGGGCTCCCCATGGAGAAACACTAGGGAGAATAAATCACTTATTACTCAATTACTCTAGTTGTTTTTTAGTTCAAATAATTCCACAGTGGCCATTATATAAGGAGTCTTTGATATAGGCCTTGACCCAGAAATTAAATCAATGGAAAACTCAATTTCTCGTTCGGGAGGATGTCTAGGTAAATCTTTTAGAAACACATCGGCATATTCTCTCATAATAGGTACATCCTCTATTTGAACATTAAATTCCTCACCCACAGTCATTTCATTCTCCTCCTCCCCATTAATAGAATTTAGTTGAGCTATTGGGGGTGGATCTAGATAAAAATTCAGTGGTGACGATTTTGCTCTAAAGATAAGGTGTTCCTTATCATCATCATAAAAAATTGTAACATCCTTCTTCTTACAATAAATCTTCACATCATGGTCTGAAATCCAATCCATACTGAGGATTATAGCAAACTCAATCATAGTTATGAAGTTGAGATCATCTGATAAAGAAGACTTATATGCTCTAATGGGAATAGATTCACAAAACTTTGTTGTGATGATACTTCCCTTAGGATTTTAACTGACAACTCCCATGTTATATCAAACTATAAATATGTAATTTTATTAGAATACTGGGAAGATATGAAACAATTTGATGATCCAAAATCAAATAATGCATTTTTTAAACTTGATGAAACCATTTATTTAACTGCCAACACATCTTTCAGAGCTTCTACCTCATCAGTAGTGATAGCATAATCTTGGCATTGATCACTTGGACTTTTCTGAGGTAAGTTCCCCTGAATCATAGGGAATTCATTTTCATAATGTCCAATATCCCTATAGTTATAGCATTTAACATTGGTAGGTTCTTTCTTCCCATTGCAATCACAAGCTTGGTGGCCCTTTTCACAACACTTGTAACAGTCTCTCATTCCTTTCAATCATGTACCAGGGTGTTTATTCCAACATTTACTATAGTATGGATAATCAAATTTTCCCTTCTTCCCCTTATTTACATTTCCACAGTGATCAGCAGATCTCTTCTTCTATTTCTTTGCTTTTAAGTCATAATACTTAGAGAATTATTTTTCTATCTTGATAGTGCATGAGACAATATATTCATAAAATGAGAAGGCTTGTGAGACTAATGCTCGATGGAGAAATGGTTTAACCCATCATAGAAATGATCTATCTTACTTCATGGGTATCGTATATAATCTGCAGCATACCTCTCTAACCTTGTAATGTTAGCCTCATACTTTGAGACAATCCCATCCTCCTTTTCCCTCAGACTCAGAAATTGCCTTTCCATATCTGCTCGATGGTCACGAGGGAAGTATTTTTCTAATAACAGCTCTTTTAACTCCCTCTATTCCATATTTTATTCTTCATCATCTTCCTTTGTGTTTGGATCAATGACCACCATTGATCAGCATCTTCAGGGAGGTGGTAAACTGCAATGACAACTTTTTCCCTTTCGCTACTCCCCAAGGCATGGAATATTTTCTCTAAAGAACTTATCCATTTCTCAGATTCCAATTGATTTGTACTCTCATTGAATGTTGGTGTTTGTTTCCTCATGAGGAGACCTAACATTGATCCTCCATGATGTGGATCAGGGTGCTCCATACAGGTAAGGGTATTATTCATAACCTGAGTAAGCTGTCCCAGTATGGTGATTGGCTGATAAACACTAGTTGCATCAGCAGCTCCACATTAATTATATTGAGCAATATGGATATCTATGCATGGATTGTGTGCATTGATACGGTTTCCATTCCTTCCACTAGGATCCATTTCTAAAAAATGGCATTAACTTAATTAGTTTATGAATCAAAATACATAATTCCATACTTGTAAAAATCATAACATAAATTGAACAGTTTATGGATATAATCCATAAACATAAAAATGTTTTCATTGAGGAATTATATAATCATAAACCCTTCAAAAATGGTTTTAAAGAAAATGAGAATTATCCTAGGCATATCCCCCAGGAGTGTCGTAACCAAGAGTGCAGCAAGGCCTGTTGTTGTGCACCAGTTCCCATTCGAGTCAAGATGAAAGTGGTGTTTTCAGGTTTTACCCCTAGGTAAATCTGTTCCAGAGCTACCTCTACCTACTCGCATCCATACAGGGATGTATTACTTGTAAAACTCACAAAATCTATAAAATACCAAAATTTTAGGAAGTTATATGATAATAATCCTCAAAGTCCATCTTAGGTCTATGTGCTCAAATAAGAGTTTATCAAAATATAGCTTCCAGGGTTTGTACTAAACTTCCTCTAATACCAACAGTTACGCCCTAACCCTAGTTACCCAGAGTCGGTGCATTATTACATAACATTTGCATGATCACAAAATATCATTTCTCAAAAGACCGATTAGTTTAGTATCCTTGGAATCACTAGATACATTCATAAAGTTTACATTACATCATAAAGTAAAAACTACAACATAATATTATCTCCACACTCATATTCCCTTATACTATCCCATTAGGCCATTCATAAATTACTTTTTCACATCCTGGAAAAAATAAAACATATAAAGGAGTGAGCTCAAATGCCCAATAAGGATAACAATATAGCATAAACATTCATAAATAAGTATAAAAAGTTAAGGCAATGTATAACTAAAAAAAGCATTTAAAACATGAACTTCAGCATAATATATCATAAATAAAATGAAATAATTCTATTTACATACTAACATGGATAATCTACTAGTCGAATAATCACATGCAATATCAATAACCACTTTCATAATGATTGAATTCATAATGATAGACTATCATAACCACATAGTCAAGGAATTGTGTTAAGACTACAAATACGATTTTGTCAAGGCCTTATACCAAGACATTAGTTTGTCTCATGAGACTTACCGATGCATCTAGGAGCTATAGCAGGCTCCACCCATCACTTATTAAGTCTAATTCATTCCTCATATGAATAGGTTTAAACATAACATAATCATCCATAATGAAACTAGCATAAGAAATGTCAATACTTTCTCCATAAACCATGAATGGTATAAGAATAACACATCCACAGTCAAACATATCACAAAACCTTCAATAAAATATGGATGTTTTGTTTCATAATAAATCAACTTCAAATAAGATTAAAATCCATCAAAAGATGTTGACATAGATGAAATCAAAACTATCTGAGAGAAATATTTCTTTTTTGAAATCATTTAAAAGTCTCATAATTATAAAAGGAAACATTTACTTTGAAAATATTATTATAAGCTTGTAATGGAAGCATCAACGATTTTATAATGGAAGCAAATAGCCACACCCGCTATATAAGTTAAAAAAATACATTCTTACCTTAATTCTATCGAAAAGGTTAAAAAGGACCTTGTTTGGAAAATGGTGGAAACATTCCTTCATAAACATATTATAAAAAGTCATAAAAGGGTATAAATTACATTATCCCATAGTCTATAAAATTTTAATAATGTTTTGAAATACATTTTTATGAAACATGGATGTGAATGATAAAGAGGTCCCATTAGATAATTACGTATAAACAACCTCGGATAATTAAGAGATTGTGAAATAATCCCATACCTTCTACTTTTCCATGTTCGATGGTAGAATAATCTCTTGTATAACGGTGAAATAATTTTTATTAAATTATAAAATAGTTATATGCATTGATATGATATCATATATGATCTTTTAACAATTCTTTGTTAAGAATATCTTAGTATTATCATCATTTCGGGTGTTAACTTAATCATTTTATTTTATATGTTTTGTTACATAAGACATGTTTGTTATCGATAGGTGGTATATTATTAATTTCCAGAATTATATCAAGTCCTTAAGAAATATTTTTAATCACCAAATGATAATTATTCTTGAATGGATACGATGGGGAATGAATCTCATTGTGTTCGTGGAGAAGGTAGTCTGTACATACGCATGAACGAAAATATCATTATTTTGATATTAAAATAATATATAATTGGATGGTAAATCAAATATTCATAATACTTATAAGGTTATATTTTTTATTTAAATCAATTACAAATCATTATCATACCCATACAAATAATAATTTTTTGAATAACAATTACACCATGACGTGGAGACGGTAAGCCATACGTACGCATGTATGGTGACATGTAATTCAAAGGATGTATAGAATACAGAATATGGGTGTACCATATTTATAATAACATTAAATTATATACAAGATACTAGGGTTATTATTTGATAATGGAAATAACAATGAAAGAAGAAGTGGAAGAAGAAAGGAACTTGAAAGAGGGTGGTGAAAACATTACCTCTTCTTCGGGTTATTCCTTTTGATTTGATCAATAGGGATCCTTAAGTGGGATTTATGATAAAAATAAGGTCTCTAGGGTGAAGTGAGGGAAGTTCTGAGAATATTAGAGTAGGTTTTGGCCAATCCATAATTCTCTAAAGGTGTGAATTATAGGTAAGAGGAAGTGCCCTTTCACAAGAGGGGTGAGGGGCACCTTTGGAAAAGCTATAAATATTATTTTATAATAAATTCATATTCTATTTACAATGGCTCCAATGTGTATTATTTAAATTTTAAGGTGGGAAGAGGTCGAAAACCTCTCAACCAATAGGTTTTGGACAGGTTTGGGTCACTATATTAACCTTATCTTTTTTATTTATCTCTTAGTTAAATAGTTTGACATTTACAATGCCTCTTTGTATTATTATATTATATATTCAGTAAACATACTATAAACTTCCAAGAGACCCCAAAGTGGTCCATTAATAATACAAATATTAATATATATGTCCATTTTCTGATCCATAGATATTTAGGAATATAAAATCAATTATTAATATAATATTTGTTTTAAAAACTCATTTATGTCAATTTAGACACTATTTAAAAATTGATTTTTGTTAAGGTCTTAAAAACCTTATTAATTTGATCCAAATTCATTTATACAATCCTAAAAATTCATATTAACATATTAAATTTGTTTATGTCATCAGAGCATTAAAATTATATTTATTTTAAAATTTATAATACCAATTATTTGATTCATTCATTAATAAGGAAAATTATGCATCCATATTGTGTCATAAATATATGTAACTATAAAATTCCTAAAAATTATAAATAAAATACCATTATATAGAAAATCATTTTATCTTTCTAATGAATATTTATAGTAGAATATATAACATATATATCCCTATGTAAAATTTTCTTGGATAAAAGATATATGCTTATGTCATTTTTTTATTTACTTTAACTTAATTAATATAAAGTGTCATTATCACATACAAGTGGATCCATGGGGTACCAAAATAGAGACTAAGATTTCCATGGTCGTAAAGGTATCAACCAATAGTGTTAGGACACGTTTTAGGTCAATTTATTTTATTTTTATATTATTTGTTAACCCTTATTTACCGAATTTACATTTTAACCATGGTAAATAAAATATTTACCGAAGTAATTATTCAAAATGTCTAAAAATAAATGTTACCTATTTAAAAAATATGGGCCTCCTGATTCCAAATATGGAATAAATTTTTCTAAATTCAAAACACATATGTGTCAGAAATTAATTTAAATGTAAATCCCATTGTTAAAACAAAAAGCGTGTTTTAAAGAGATAATAACTATCAAAATATTGACACTTGTTTATGTCCAGTTTAAATGTGAAATTACATCCAATGAACAATATTGTATTAAATGGTTAAAATATATTCTAAATATTCTTTAAAAATAATCAAGTTATTAATTTATCACTATTAATTATTTTGATTAAAAAAGTTGTTTTTAATTAAAATTTAGTAATATTCACTATTCATCCAAATATGAAAGTTATTTTAAAAGTACTAAAAATTCACCCTAATCTAATATTTATATTATAAATCAAAAAATGAAGTCCATTTTGAAAGATTAAATATATTAAATTTCAAAAAGTGGGTATTACTATTCATAACAGCTAGTTTGATTGGTTGTGGTTTGTGTTACAACTCGAATTTGCGTACAACAAACACTAGTGTATTATTCAAAGAGAAGCGTACCGTTGATGCTTCGGGTGTTACAAATATAAAGGGGAAAATTATCCATAAATATTATGTTGATGATATTTTAAACCAGACCTCATTATTTTTTTTAAATGAAATATTTTAATGAATTTTATATCATTTAATAAATTAATTTTTATAATAAAATATATTAAATGTCATTTTTAACTATTAATTTACATTGAATTATAAATAATCATTATAAAAATGAAATGTGAATATAAACCATTCAAATATCAATAATATTAATTATTTATCTCAAAAAAATTATTCTAACACTTTAACTAAACCATACAATATTACTTTTAGAATTTCTTTTATCATTTACATGATTTTTCTATTTATTTCACAAGAACTATGTAGGCATTACGTAATAAATAAATGTAATAATATAATCACTAAAATTTTTGAAAAAATTATCATAATAATAAAATTAAAGAAATATTGATATTCATAAATTGTAACTACATAATAGTTTTTTTATCCCATTTAAAAAATTATTATTGTTATTAAAAATGGGTGAGTGACATTTTTACACTTTATCCTTTAATTAAATATTATAAAGTTATAAAATTATTATAAAATATTGAAAGGGAATATTTTTAAATTTTATATTATTTTAGATGAAATAAACTCATACAATGAAATTCAGACAACTGTTTTAGTGAATTTTTACACTTAACACATTTTTTTAACCATAATTAACACAATTTACCATTATCAGGGTAAAAAATTATTTTGGTTTCCATTGATAATATCCTCAAATAAAATGGGACAATTTATCAAATTGTAAAATACTTATTCCAAATATGTAACCCATTTTGAAAGATTAAATTTCTCAAAGTTGAAAAATTTTATTTTAAAAAACCCATAAATCGCGATGAAAAAATATATTTTAGATAAATTACTTTTAATAATAAAAAAAGTTTTATACCAAATTAATGTATAAAAATCATTCCAAAGAACCTAATTAAATATTTGTGCACAAAAAAACTAAATAAATTTATATAAATAATTAAATATATAATTTTTCAATTTAGATTCTTGAAAAGAAAATTTATTTTCCAAAAAAGTCAATATTCCTCAAGATTCTCTAAAAAATATTACTTTTTATAAAAATCTCAAAAAATCATCATAAGATATTTTTTACATACTAAATTCCAAAATTAAGTTCATTTTCCCAAATTAATATTTTCTATTTTGGAAAAATATGTTTTAAATAAAACTATATAATGGATTAAAAACCAATTTGATTGGAAATAAATATTCAATATTTTTGACTGAAAAATTACCTAACACTGTTATACTAACTATATAAAATATAATAAATGAATGTTAATAATTCATTAAAATGAATTACGTTAACATTAATTGATTTATTATAGGTTTTTTATGGTGAGGTGGAACCGCCTTTTGACTTATCATTCTATCCCAACTAAGCCCCATACCAGGATTCATACCAACCCACTTATTAATGATACATAAAATGGAATCCTACCTAGTTATATTATTATGAATCAGAAGAGGATCATGGAGAATGGGTGAGTGTTTTTAGATCTATTGAAACATATGTGGGTTTGTTTCATGTTATTTGTACCTAATAGAGTTCGGGATAATATACTCCCCTAGATTATCACATTAGGGTCTTTATGGATTGATTATTTTTCTTGGTTTGGCATACCTAGTATATATATGGGTACTTTTGATCATGATTATAATGTATGATTCATTTTTTATCATATTTTTTACCTCTAACTTACTGTATAAATTTTTTATTCTCGTAGATCATTGAGTGTTTGTTTTTATGATACTAGACAAGGAATTTCCAAGCCACTATTAGGCGCAAACCATTATTAGATTTTATATGAAATAATGAGGGATACAATCCACCCACAGAAGTGTTTCATGAATCATAAAATATATTCCAACCTTTTTTTAATGGGAGGTGTATCTAAAGTATATTGATTATGTGGAATAGTTGGCATAAAATTATTTGGGTCACCGATGTCGTATGTGCTATTAAAATAATACGTATACTAAGAAAATTATAGATTACATAAAATGTAATCAATATATAAAATTATTTATTTATAATTTATCAAGGAAATCCTAAAATTAACTCTAATATCCCAGAAAACTTATTTTTTAAGAGTAATGGGTAATAAAATTTCTAAACCAAATATTTAAAGTAAACTAACTAAACAACTCAGAAGATATATATGACTCCTATATGATAAAATCATGATAATTTCATAATTATTTAGATATTTATGATTCTTGGGTGAATTATGGAACCATTTTATATTACATAAAATGTTCATTAACAATTGAAAAGGTATATAAGGGTAATCTGGATAACCTCATCTAGTACTTCTAGATTAGATAAAAAATGGGCATGATTTTATTCTTATATTCATTATTTTTAACAAGAGTGAATCCAACATACTCAAGAGTATTTATATCCAAATTAGAATCATCCTTTATCAATATGGTTCACCTATAAAATATTGTGAAGGTTTGGAATCACATTTAGTAATAAACATAGAAAAACACATGGGGTAAATGGTATAATGATAAGAATCAATATTTAGAACATTTTTATCATAAAGGATAGAAAATATAAATATAGATCAATAAGTGTTTCTTTATGAAAAATAGGGACGTTCCGAAGCAGATTAAGAGAGGATACAAGATGTACATGTGATCAACTATAGATTCAAATAGGAAAATTCACACAAAATTGGTTTTTAGATCAATGTGTGGGGGTCACAGGAATTTTATATACATACCAATTTCCATGGGCAATGGTTGTATTAATATGACTAACATCCTTTATGAATTTTATATTTTAATTATATAATTAAATTTGGGGTTATAACTTAATATATTGTTAGGATTGGTTTGGTGGTGAAGATAGGGGTTATGATGGTGGATCACTGACTCTTTTTTGATAATAAAATGCTGAACCACCAAGGTGTAATATGGTGTGCGGAATAAGTAATAATGTAGTAATGTGAATATTAAAATATGAGGACACCATATCTTACTGATTGAGAATCAATAAAATAAATTTTGAAAATCCAAATACAAATTAGGTATGATTTGAGTAATATACCTTGATAATGTTCTAAGTGATATGTGGAAGAGTACTTTTTCTTTTATTTAAAATAAGTGTAATATAATCTAAGAGGATAACTATAATTATTGTCACTTGATCTTCATAAAAATTATAGGGAGAAAATTACATGGATCCCAAAATGGGACCACTTCATATTAAAAAATATGATGAATACATGGTGACTACATGGAGACCCTTTTATGGTGGATTGATTTAAATTTTATAATCATTTAATCATAATTTGTTTGTATTCAAATTCAATAAAAATTATACGACTATTTTTTGAATCAAATTATTGAATAATAAAATCCAATAAAATATAACCAGTAAATCAAAAAATAATGTATCCTATGAGTATTTATTTAAAAAAATGAAATTCGGTTCTATTAGCGAAAAAATTTACTATTATTGAAAAGTTATCTTCTTCAATTGAGATATCTATCAAACAGAAAAAATTATATATGGAGGGTGTGGATGAGGGAAAATAGTATTTCTCGAAGAACTAAGATGTTACTATTGGATGAAGAAGATATATAAATTAATATTCACTAGGATCTTTCCACACACTTTTGTGTAGAGGGAAACAATGATTTAGGTATTTCTATAGTTCTAAAGGACTTAGATCAATGTAATGTTTCTCTATCCAAGGAAATTACCAAGGAAACGTGATAGATGAATGATAACATATAAAGACACAATCAATATTTAATTGCATTAAAATAATTCATCACATATTGAGGATTTGTACACTTTATAAAATTAAAAATAGTACAATGATACACTAAACATAAGGAAAAAACTAAACTATAAATTGATTTTTTGTGTCATGATCTTATATAGTAATGTCACTCATGAACAAAACAATAAAACTAAAACAAAAACATTGAAATATGATTAGAATTTTTTAAAATGGTTAAAAAACAAAACAAACCAATAATTTAAAATATTTCATTTTTAGAATAAATTAAATGTTTTTGATATATTTAAATTCCTGGAACAGAGATCTTATATTATGTTACATGTAATAATGACTTTCTTCAATTGCATGTATCATATGCAAGGCCGAGTTATACTGAACAATAATATATTAAAAAATATATTATATAATAAGATATTACCTAGATATCATTATGGAAGTAATAAATATGATTATGTGACATATAAATTAATGGTTGAATTCATTCGTTACCAATTAATAAGAAATTAATATAAAATCCAACTGTATAAATAGGAAATGTGTATATAAAGAACCATTTTTAGGATTTCAAAGGCATTTTATCATAATAAATTAAATTAATTACAATTATTCAATGATATTAATGATGTATATGTATTATATTTTCAAGATAATAATTTTTAAAATCATCCTACTGATTTGATAAGCATAAGATTAGACTAAATATAGTTTTACACTTCAAATTTCTACTTTTCAAAAGGCAGAATTACCACCTTTTAATTGATATCCTATTTAAAATACACTTTTTGGAACTTCTATAAATTTTAAATTTCAAAAATAAAATAAATTTTCGAAATATTAAAATAAAAAATGGATTGGGGTGATATTTTGGAATTTTTATTACAAGAATTTTTTTTGATGAATAGTATAAATCTGAATTTTAATTAAAAACTTATTTCTCAGGAAAATAATGTATATTTTAAATTTATATTTTAAATAGGTTTTAATTTTAGATTATTTCAATAATAAATATATTAATACAATTTTGTTCATTGTAGTAAACATCACATTTAAATTAGATAAAAAAATATCAAACTTTTGTTCATTTTTACTTCTAAACCTACTTTATCGTCCCCTCTATGAGATTAATTTAAAATTAAATTATTCCCCTTATGTAATTGGAATTTCAACAAAAGGATTCAATATTTCTAATTAGAATAATTTATAATGTTTAATATGATAAAATTATTATTTTGTAACAAAATAATTTATGAATGCAATTAAAATAAATTAGAGTGGTTAAGGTTAAATTAAGCATAATAAGGGACTAAACCATAATCATAAGGGTCAAATGACCTAGAAACATGTCCAAAACATATGTTCTTGAGTTATTTATACCATATCCTCTATTTTATCTAATTTTATATTAATTAAGGTACATGATGTAAGACATAGATCTCATTAGTGTTCGCCTTTTTATATTTATAAGAATTTCACTCCTTCCCTACTATAAAAAAGCACTCACCCCTCCCACTTATTCACATCTATAAAGCCCTTTGGATAATAAAAAACTACCCTAAAATGCTCCCAAAATCCATCCCCTCATACTAAAATTCTCACTTTTGGAATAAAGAAAACCAAGGATGTCTTTTGGTGTGTACAAAACGGATTTACCCAAATAAGAGATAACGTTCAACAACAATAACTTCTATTCCATTTAATTATCCACCCTTCAATAATTTTTAAATTTTTTTATATAATAACAACAATATATTCAATATATTAATATTTTTTTATTCTATGCGTTCAACCAATGATGAATCTAGGTTAGGATATATCACATAGAGGGGGAGGGGTGAATCAGTGATGTACTTTTATAATTTATTATTTTCAAATTAACCTTTGTGACTGGTTATGATCTAGATCCCTTTTTATTTAGAGTCTCACTTATCCCATATGTAAACAACTGGAAATACTAAAAACACCCAATTATTTTTACCTGATTATCCCCCAACATGGCTGACTATATCCTTACTATGTTCGAGATAATCATAGACATTGAATTTCCACTAGTAATATGCAGTGTTATTACGAATACAGAAAATCACCAGAAATTCCCGATAGACAGACTCCCATAATTCCTGATCACACATGATTACTGTGGATTGTCTCCTCATAAGATCTTTTGACTGGCATCCCACCAGTGTTCATTATAATGACTCCTTCTAGTTGAGATATCTATCAATGTTCTCCAATTATTTATATTATATTCTTACTAGTTCTTCAATGAATACAACTTATAAATATGTATTCAACTTCCACTGACTTTTGATGTAGTGATATTATGGAATTTTTCTACATCACTCCCACTCTTTATAATCTTCTGATTATCTATCAGGCTTTCTCACATTAAAACTAATCTCCTTTAAATGATCAGCTACCTCATTTCAACACTTTCCAAGGCTATTCCTTCACCTACTAAATACCCAACCACAATCAACACTAAAAACTCAGATATACCAGTACTTATAAACCTCTGATCAAAATAATATCATCTATTTAGACACAATCACTACATGCTAATTAAGAAATATTAATTCAACATTCACTTCTTCAATCTTCATGAATATACATAATACATTTCATTTTCTTCGTACTTTTTTCATCACATGTTTAGGTGAAAATGTATTAATGCATTAAGTATTATTCAATATGTATCCTCAAATACCGACACTTGTTCACTTTTCACTCTCTCATAATCTACACACGCACATCACTCCGTATGCATAATATTCATGGATTTAATTCATATGAATTTAAAATATTCCTTCTGCCTTGTGTGTAAAATTCTTTCAAAAACATTGATCGCTTGCAAGATTCACATGCATACACAGCCTGAATAAAACCCCTTCCTTCATACTAGTTTGCTGATTTTGGACACATCTCCTTCATGAAACAACTATACATATCCATCACTGATCACTTACTCACTTACTAAACACATTATATGAATGTTTTCACATATTTTCATATACTTTAAAACCATAATGAATATAATATTTGATGCATGGAAGTAACTATATAATTATTTTATTGCACATACACCCAAATAGGTATAAACACGTAACGTGCTAGCTCTTCGTGAGATGTTGTGTGTAAACACATTCACAAGGATTCATAAAATATTTTGTGTTAGCCAAGAGAAGAACTGGTTCGCAATGATATTTTCTCAAGACTGAGAGACACATATGTGTATCATGTAATCTCAAATGCTTTGGGGAATTTCATTCTTCATGAAGTAGAAAATGAGGGAAAAGTACATGTCATATACATGGTGAATTATTTACCTTCATCACGCAAATAAGAGATGTGTGGATCCATCACAAACCATTGTGTTTGTGGAACACATTCTCTCTCAATACACATCTCTTGAATATGAGAAAAATGAACACTGAAAATGAACTTTGTCTCTATATTTATAATCATTTGAGCATCACATTGGAATCTTCTACAATCTTTATGACCATCTCATTTAGAACCTATCTCTAATATTTGGCATCAATAAGCATCATCACCAAAATATTAATCATCTATAAAATGGTAAAATGATATTTTCATCCTCATTCGATTATGAAAAAAATGTTGAATCATTATTTCGATCATATTGGGATCAGTATAAGTCGCAAAAGATGATTAGAAGGAAACGGTAGATCTTTTAACGATGTCTCTATGGAGGTCTCAATATATATGTTATATTGGGTTTACTAAGGGAATAAGGTGACATATAGATGATATCAAACAACCCAGATTTTTAAATGAGTTGATTGCAAGATTAAAATAACAATGATATGATTAGACAACTGTGATAAAATGATCAAACAGATCATACGGTGGAGATTAATTTGGAGAGATAAATAGTGTCCCCACATCGAAATGTTCCCACTAAAGAACTTATATATACTACATGAGGCATAAAATATGGATCATAAATCTATTCACCCTCCTCTGGTATCTTTCAGTACAGATTCTCTAAGGGTGTGCTCTTGCACCCAACTCTGTCATCATGTCGCCCTGCACGACGCTTACTTTACTGCTTATACACCTCATATTGGTGTGCACTGTCTTGAATACTATAGGCCTAATGTGGGCTGGACGAGGATTTGATCTCAGCCTTCCACACATTATTTGGTGCTTCTCCCCTAGTCTAGTTGGTGTGTAGGCTAGACATATTTTTTAACTAAGAAAAATATAAATATTTCACAAAAGTTCTCATAGAAATCATAGAAAATAGCCAACTCAATTTATTCAATATAACCCAATACTCATTCCTCAAAAAAATACGACAGAAAAAATTATAACCTCTTCTTGAAACATAAATCATTTTTTCATGGAACAATTAATTTCTTCTTCAAATCATTGTCAGAAACAACTTGATAAAATCAACACACCATTGAAAAATGTTTTAAAAAGTATTGACCATCTAGATAATAATATGATTTAAAACTCATTGAATTTTTATCTTATTAAATAATTAAAAAAAATTAACTTTTAAAAAACATTGATTATTCAACCGACACTTTAACAAACATCCATAAAATTGGATACACAATCATTTTTCATGTGTAAGGTGGACTACTGACTCACGAACTAATGTAGTATGTTCGTCCATTTGCCGCCAATCAAGGTTGGAAGTAATGATGGATTTATAGTTTACATATGAAATATATATTATTTATAATTCTTTCATGATTTTTTAATTTTTATATAACACTACCCTTTATTCTTTCCATTTTTTTGGAATACGATATCTTTGTTTTCGGACATGTGGCCTTATGCCACCTCAAAGCGATGTGATTTGTTCACGCTATACATGGAATGTATTGTGGATGGTATTAATAAACACTTTTTTCATATATGAAATAAAATATATTACTATAATTATTTTATATATATCACATAATTTACATTATTTTAAATACAATAAAGAAATTGAAGTAGATTTTATGCGTACAAACGACCTACCGTCTCCATGAACTGGGTTTTTCATTTTTTATATCCAAAAATTATGAATTAATATAAATACATAAACATTGAATATATATATATAATCGTTAAATCATGTTTTACATCTTGGATATGATTAAATGACGATCCAAATAAGAAGAAAAAATAATAGGTCAAAACATACTCGAAAAACCTGGCAATTAACACCAGAAATAGTGAAAATAATGAAATATTTTTAACAAAAAGGTAATAAGATATTATAATATATCATATATGATATAAAAAATATTATTATGGTTTTATAATAAGTTATTGACATATTTAAAACTATTATAAAGAATGTAAATTTATGTTCACCTCAATGTAAATGAAAGGAAAAAGATTTTTCTCAATTTACATTCCATTCAAATTTAATTTTTGTTATAAACAAGAACACTTTAATGTGGTGTATATACTTCCCATTTTTCATTTAATATCATATTTTATGTTATTTTACATTTAAATTTTAATTATCACACCCAAGGGGTTTCACTTGATGAAAATCAGGGAGTAAAAGTAATATTTTCAATATCACTTTGTTTAGTGATTGTTATCTATATCATGAAACAATCAATTTATTATAAAAATTTGTCAATATAAATTTAAAAAATATTATCATTCCAAGTTGATGGAAATTATTATTTCTTAAAAATTGTATCATGTTTACTTATGGTTTTTACTTTGAGAGTTATTTGATTATCTAGGGGAATATTGATAAATATGTATTCATTATTCACAAAAAATATTTCATTAGTGTTATTGATTATTAATTAAATTGATTACATGATATGTGGATTTATTTATATTATAAGTGATGTCTGGGGCACATAATTTATATATCCCCTCGATGCATAAATAGGTTTGCATGAGGAAAATTATTTGATCAAATTAAATTGGTTTCTACCTATAGTTTTAAACAGTATTATGAATGGTCTTAATGAAATAGTTTTTCATGTGCCTCAGACATGAAATCCAAAAATTAAGTATTTAACTCATTTATAAGTCAGTTGTTATTAAAATTTATTCATTATATATTCTATTTGATATTATCTTTGTATTTAATTCATTCCCATATTATTGATTAAATTGAATGTGTTTCTGTCACTTACCTTTCCAAATTAATTATGTAATATCAAATTATTTTAATGGCATGTGTCATCAGTTATTTACCATTCCATGTTGGTTCATTCACATTGAATAATTATTACTTCTGTTGTACTTACCCTTATTGATCAATTAAGCTCACCCTTATTATTTACTCTTTCAAAATATTTTGAGGAAAAATCCTTTGAATGAGTATCAAGGATACTATATGTATATTTTTATTATGTATCATGTCTTTATTTTATATTTATCACTGTAATACAAGTATATTATGACCCTGGGACACCCTGAGAGGAGAGGGGTGAATCCGGGTGTAAACATTTCATTTTAAAATAAGGATTTTTTTCCCATCATGGTAGGAACATATTAAAACAGTATGATGGATAAGAAATAACATCAAACAATCACATACACAGAGACCACACACCCCATATACTTTGTTCATCACTAATGGAAATGTCTATGGAACATATGACGACATCATGCCGTTCATACCAAAGTATACTAATCATCACAAAAAATAATAAGAAGGATCATTTATAGTCACTCTCTACTAGGGACTCTTCCTTTACAATAATTCGGGGAACTCTCTCTACATCCCTCAGATCGCTTCTGTTGACTCCCCATAGCTCACTGCTCATAGAGATGTTTAACTCATTTTATCAACCTGAATTTCTCTTCCATAATATGGAAATGAATACTTTTTCCCTAACATATAATGGGACTCTTCTTGTACCATAGACCTTAGTTGACACTCTTTGAAATCCTTTTCCACTAAAAAAATATGTTCAAAATTTCTCTTCATGGATTCTCTTTGTGAGACGCGCTCCCTCTCAAAGCACCCCTACCTTTGCGCAACAAAATGCCTTCTCTAATCACCCTTGACTTCATAGAACAAACTGTTTTCGTGAAGCATACTTGGATTTGAAGAACAATTTCCATGAAACACACTTAGTCAACATGGAAAACATTATTATTAGCAGGTACCCTTTTTTCAAAATCATGGGCATCAGTTGAGACTTATAGTCTCTTTGTGATGCACCAACTCGCTTAGAAATCCCAATTCATGAATCTCTTCACAAACTCAAAGTGTCTCCTTATTTTCTCTCAAAAACATCGATTAAAATGAAGATGGGTGGCCTCCTATTTATAGGCATGGTCGTTCAAAAATCTATGCACCCTTTTTTCATATTTTTTGGATCATCAAACACATATCAACGGTGATCCTCCCTTCGCAAAGAACCATGGAAATTATTTTTTCTCAAATCTAATAATCATCATGGTGTATTTAATCAATTCCCTTCACATCGCCCATCAAATTCAAAAATAATTTGGTCAATGAAAATAGAGACCAAAACTCATAATCATGTAGAACTTCATCTCAGATCTTAAAGACCGTCGTAGCCACAAATCACACCATCAGAAAACATTTTTACTTTTGATACACAACATACATATCCCGTCTTCACAAAAATCATGTGTCATCAATATTTTCATAAGGCCTCCAATTAAAAACAACTTTTCAGGTTGAAATACAACATCCAAATGTTGGACCCCAAAAATATGGCAAACACTGTGAAATGATGCCACCTTCAATACGTATTTTATATTGAACTATATGATAAATTTCCTTTAAATCTCCCTAGTATTGAATTAGATGATTGACTAAAAAATACCATAATCCAAATCAAGCTATGAATAGCCCTGGTTCCAATAATCTCCCTCTTTGGGTTTACTGAAAATCTTGTAGACAAATTCAATAAGGCACCTTCCATAATCATGTCCTAAAATGAAATTTTTTTCTTCCTTCACATTCTCTTATAACCAACATATTCCCATATCTCCACATTGAATTTATCCATTTCTCCACATTGAATTTATCCATTTCTCCCCCATTGGAAATAATCCCAAGAATCATGGTTTTAACTTTGTAGAACTCATAACATACTCCCCTTGAATCATATCTCCCCCATAAACTTGCATCACATCCACACACAGATTATCACAGTAAAACAAAATTGGGAGAGGGGAATTACATTACATCCCTATACACTAGGAGGAGGATGAGTACTGAGGATCAATCGATCTTTCTCAAACAAATTCATTGATAGTGGCTTGGTCAAGATATAAGCCACTTTCTCAACAGCTCTAACATGATCTATTTTAATCATTCATTTTTTAACTTTTTCCTTGATTAAGAGATATCGGATTTTAGAATGTTTTGGATGAGAATTCTTAACATGAATCTTCATAAGATCTATTTCTCTCTTCTTATCATAGTAATTCCCCAATGGTTGTTTTACCTAATCACCAATGTAGTCATTTACTACTTCATCCCAAGTAACAGAGTGAATGCCTTTGTAGAGGATATATATTTAATGTAGTAGTACTATGAGAAGTAATTTCTTTTTTCTTACTCAGTCAACCCACACATTTTTTCCCAATATAGAATACACCACCACAAGTGGACTTTTTGTCCACTACTTCACCAGTCCGAGTTACCATCATAAAATACTGATAGTTAACTATAACTACCAGCAACAAGGGATAAGACAAAATTGTGGGTAACTTGAATACACCTCGTGTTTCTTTTCACCACATCCATTTGTTCTTAATTCAGATTACTTTATTAGTGGACCACTAAGAAAGTTATAAAGACAATGTCTGGTTGTGTTGCTATGAGGTAAAATAATCTCCCAATGATTCTCTTGTACATTGTGGGATCTACAGATGTTCCATCCTCATGCTTTCCATGCTTTTTCTACAACTACAATTGGAGTTATCATTTCATTGGAGTCATGAATATTAAATTTATTCAATAACTCTCTTGCATAATTTTCCAGTGAAATAAACTTTTAGTTCTTCTTATGAATCACTTTAATCCCTAAAAATATGTGAGTTAACCAATCATGGACATCTCACATTTTTATTTCATGTGATTGGAAAATTCATCCACTAATCCCAACCTGTTTCCATTGAAAATAATATCATCTATGTACACTAATACCATTAACTAATCCTTCTGATAATTATTCACATAGAGATTGTGATCCACTCATCCTCTTTTGAATTCATGCTTTCTTATATAAGAATCAAACCAAGATTACCATGCTCATGGTTCCTATTCCAATACATAGAGTTCATTAATTAATTTGTAAACCTTCATTTCATCATTTCAAAGATAGAACCCTATGAGTTGTTCAATGTAGAATTTTTCTTCCAATCCTCTATTAAGAATGTTGTCTTGACGTCCATTTGATACACATTTTAACCAAATTGGATTTCCATGGAAATTAATATCCTGATTCACTCCAGTCTTTCTACATGAGAAATTTTTTCCCACATCGACACCTCTAATCTATGAATATCTCTTGCACACCAGTCGAGCCTTATTTCGGATCAAGTTACCATGCTCGTCATATTTGTTCTTAAATATCTAATTTGTATTGACCACATTGTGGCCTTCGGGACTCTTAAGTTTATCCCATGTCTTATTAATGTCAATCTGATCTAACTCTTAATTCATGGCTTTCACCCATGATTCATCCTTTCCATCTTCTTCACATGAGGATGGTTCCACAAGCGAAAAAAACGCCAGTTGTGCATTACTCCCCATTCACCCAATTTGTGTGGGTGTAGTATCTTCTAGAATGATATCGTATTGATCAATTTATGATCTTCAATTCCTTCTTTGAGGTTTAAAAAAATTCTCTCTAGCCATTGTTTCATCTTCAGATTCTTCTTTTATGTCAGCATCGTGATGTGGATCCTGAGATTGGTTTACACGTTCCTCTATTTTGGTATTTTCATTATCTATATGTTCACATTTTTTCTCATCATTTATTTCATCAATATAATAATTCCTTGAATCATTTTTGGTTTTATCTTTAATGATTTTCTAATAAATTCTTTCCACAATCCTTCCCAATCACTTATTGAAAAACATATAAGCAGTTTTGTACGTGGGATATACAAGGAATATTCCATCATCTGCACTTTCACCATTCTACCATTGATTTCATTCTTTGTTTTGGATGAATAATTTACTTCAAAATACATGAAATTATTTCAATGAAAGACTCCTTCCATGTCACAATTCATTTGGAGTCTCTTTCTCTACCATATAAAGACCCATTTAATTTTGATTGTGCAATATAGCTTCAATGGCTTCTTTCTTGTATAGAGAAAGATACGAATCAAAATATGGATAGTCATAGACATCTTGTTGAACAGTTGATTCTGGCACTCAACTACTACATCTTTCAGTGATGTTCTTCCAACAGCTACCTAATACTGTATTCCATGTTTTTGCAGGTAATTTTCAATCTCAATGGACATGTATTCCCCACCATTTCCAAATTGTAGAACAATTATTATCAGTCAAGTATCATTCTTTGAAATTCAGCCATAAATTTTCATGCAATCAAGTACATGTCACTTCCTATGAATAACCACTATATAATCAATTCTACTATAATCATCAATTAAAAGGAATAATTACCACTATCCACGAGTTTTGGGAACATTTATTAGGCCACATACATCTGTATGGATGAGATCAATAATTTTTTATGCCCATTTATTCCTTGGCTAATATAAACTACAGACCAACTTCCCCCATATGCAAGAATCACAAGTCTTTTCTCATTCACGCTTCAAAATGGTGATATCCGTGACTATATAGAGCATAGATATATTTTCCATGTCTTTTTAATTAATGATCCCCAACCGTCGAGGCAAGAGGTTGGTTTCTTCTTCAATATATAGATAAAAAGTTTCCTTTTTAATGTCAACCTAATATATGTTTCCATCTATTCTGAAACCTTTCCTGAGATAATTCCCTATCTTTCCCATTTTAGTGAATCCTTTTTTATTTAAAGTTACTATATTCCATGAGTCACAGAGTTGACTTACATTGATGAGATTGTGACATAGACTATCCACATAAGGAAATTCAGTTATCTTCAACTCTCCATTGTCTAGTGCATTATTTCCACTACCATTAATCTTAAAATCACCATCATTAGAAAACCTTATTTTTCTATAAACCTTATTCTTAATGTCCTTTAAAAGGTCATTATTTCTTTTCATATGATATGGGCATCTGCTATAGAAAATCCAACTGTTGTTACTCTTTGTATCTTTTAGTGATACTTTTTTAATATTGGATTTCGCTATTTTTTTCTTCACTTTTGAAGAGATATTTGATCTAGTGTAGAACAATGATCTATTTTTATGTATTTATTCATCATAATCACATTCTTCATTCCCATACTCTCCTTTGAGAAAAGAAAACTAATTTTTAAGAATAACACTTTCTGGTTGATATGTATTGACCCATATATGAGAGTTGTATGAATTTATCTTGTTATAGCACTGCCTACAATAAACTACTTTATGGAAAACGTTAGAATAGTGAAAATGGTATCCATAAATACTATTTTTTCTATATGATATATGATATGAAATAGATCTCCTTTGTTGACTTCCCAAATCTTCCCCATTCAAACATCTCCTTCCCTCTTCACAATATGTTATTGTATGGTCCAGATAGCAACAGAACTGTCTCTTCATGAGTCCAAATGTCTTCTCACTCATATTTCTATTTGTTCCTTCTTCCATGGCCAAATAATTTAACTGCATAAAATTTCTGATAGATTGAGTATAATCTTCAGTTCTTCGTTCATTTTGGACTGATGAGTTCCTTTTCATGACTTCAGGGATCTTTTATACGTGTCAAAATTTCATGTTGTCTTTCTTTTAGCTCACTATATTCATAATATTTTATTTATCTACTTCACAACTGATTAAACTTTTTCCCATAAAATAGGTTCTTTGACCACTCAATAACTTTTAATCCCCTTCTGATCCTCTATTATTTCTTTCCAGCAACTCATCATATCATAATTTTCCAAATTTTATTTTCTTTCATCCTTATTTTGGGTTTGATTCATTATTGATTTTTCTCCTATGAGTAAAAACTTCATCTTCAAGTCCCTCTACGAACATATACATATCCCTAGTATGGAGGTATGTTAGTTAATGAACTTTTCATGTTCTTCATTTTTATGATTTAGTTTTACTACATCATCAGTCCTTTCAATAATTGTTGACTGCAATTTCACCAATCTTCCAATTGTTTAATTTTAGCTTCAACCTAAACAACATATATTTATGATTCATGCACCGTTTATTTCCACTAACATTATCTCTTACAATTATTCTAAATCATACCAAAATAATCCTTATGTTGAATATTTCGTTCAAAATTTGTATTAAACCATTTTTAAATTCTAGTTCTTCTTCTTCGCAAAATACATTATCATCATCTTCTTCTTCAAAGACAAAACACTTCTTCTATATTTTCATTACATATTTGAGTTCTACCTTTTCAAAAAACCATTTTTGATGGTTCATGAGATTTTCCACTTCATGCTCTTCATCATTGAATCTTTTTTAGCTTTGAGAGGCAATTTTCCAAACTCCTCTACAACAAATGCATGCCAGAGGTAAATTTCCTTCATATTTCCCTTTTCGATTTTGGAAATTTATAGAAATGAGAGAAAGAATATATTTTTCATCCACATCATCACAACTACAGTATCATGAAATTTTATGTTTTTCTATGGCATTGAATGACATTTCCTTACTCACATTATTTTTAATGCTATCTAGATAGAATTTAACATCAAATTTCACCAGGATGCTTAAGAGATCATCCAAAGAAAGATTTGAATGCCATCTTTCCCCAAGGGCTGATAACTTTTCATTGTAAAAGGGTGGAATCCTTCACAATATTTCATTAAAAATATCAATTTCTTTTATTTTTTCACCTAGACCTCTAATTTCTCTTACCACTTAAGTAATTCAATTGACGAAGACATCTGCATTCCCATTAGGATCTATCTTTAGATCATCAAATCTATTGTGATGGTCTTTAATTTTCTCCTCCTTCAGTTTGATGTCTCATTCATAAATATTTTTATGTTTATCCAACAAAGACTTTGATGAGGTGAAACTTATCACTTTTAGATATATCTGATTTGAATGAGTTGCATCGAGAGCATTCTGAACTTTCACATCCGCATCATGAACATTACTATCTATATCAGTCGTAGAAATCCCTATTAGATTTGTAACATGTATTCTATCTATAATAAAATATAGGACTTCCATTCCAATATTTATTAGATTAGATCTCATTCTCTTCATCCAAATCCAAAAATTACTTCTATCGAAGAGAGTGATTCCCCTAGCATTGGATGAATCCACCATGATGGAAAAGGGACAAGTTTAACACTAGTATCCTTTAACCTCTGATACCACTTGTAAGACCTCGTGACACCCTAAGAGGAGAGGGTTGAATCATAGTGTAAAATTTCCTACATAAAAAAGGATCGTGTTCTCACATTGGTAGGAACTCGTTTAACCGGTACGAAGGATAAGAACATAAATCAAGAACTCACATTCACAGATACAACACAACACATTTACTTGGTTCACCACTAAGGGATAAATCCAGGGATCATATGCTGACAGTGTGGAAGTCATACCAAAATCCACTAAACATCACTAGAATTTTATTACAATGGTTTGGTCATAGTCACTTTTGTCCAGTCCGCTACCTATATATGAATTCAGGGAACACTCACTTCATCCTTTGGATCACCTTCATTGAATCACCCTAGATCACTTCTCTATGAGAAGTTAAACTCCGTTTATCTACCTGAAGGTCTCTTCATTAATTGGGCATTAAAGACTTTGTCCTTGACTTAACACAGGACTTTGATTGCACCATAGACCAGTGTTAATTCTCTTTGAAATCCATTTCCACTAAAAAGAGATATTCAATACTGCACTTACTGAAGCCTCTTTCGAGATGCACTCCTTCGCGAAGCACCCCTACCTTGGTGGAACAAGAATCCTTCGTGATGCACCCTTGCCTCGGCAGAATAGGTTTCCTTCAAAAAATTCAATCCCTTCATAGAACTACATTCACAAAACTCACAATGTCAATGTAAAAAACTTCCTTATCACAAAGTACCCTATTCCAAACTAATGGGCATCAGTTGAAACATATAGTCTCTTCACGATGTACCATCTCACTTAGAATGCCTTGTTCATGAATCTCATCACAATATCAGTGAATATTCTGATTTTTTTCTCAAAACATCGAAGAAAATTTATTGTGGTATCCTCATATTTAAAGCCTTGGCCATTCTAGAAGCTCTACTACCTCTTTGTAGATTTTTAGGATCATTAATCACTTCTTCATAGTGCTTATCCCTTTATAGGTATCCATGAAAATTAATAGTTTGAAAATATCATCATCATCGTGAAGTCTTCTGTGAATTTTCTTCCCGGTGCCCATCAAATTCTCAAATCATTCTATCAATAACCGCATAGACTAAAACTATTAATCGTGATGAACTATATCTCTGATCGCGAACCCCATTGTAATCGAGAAGCACACCATCTAAAAACTATATGTATTTTTGAAACGCAACCTGAGAATACCATATTTTTGAAACTCATTCCTCTTACATATTTTCATAAGGCCTCCATGAAAAACCACATAGCACATTGAAATCCAACTTCAAAAATTTTAGATCCCAAAAATTTGGAAAACGCTAGGAAATGAAAGCACCTTCAATACTGGTATGAGCTTGAACTGTATAATAATTTTTCTTTCACTCTCTGTGTTCTTCCATGTGAGGATTAACAAAAAAACCATACTCTAATTCAAGAAAGGATCAACCCTAGTTCCAATAGGTATCATGTATGTAACATTGTTTTCCAAAATTACTAAATAGATTACCCTTCAGGATTTTGTTCTTTTTAATAATGCCATGTAATAAAGTAAGGCATCAGATTTGGGTTTCTATGGTCATGGCACTAATGTTTTTATAATATGATGTTTAGTAGAAACCATGTAAAATAGATTTAGAAAAATTAAATTAGCTAAAATAACCCTAAGATAGATATTAAGGGAATGTATAGAATAAAATTCAAGAATTTAAGTAAGGTCGACATTATGTGGGTATTCTTCTCAATACATCTCTCTCTTGATACTACCTGTGGACATGGTTCTATAATAGATATACATGGGGTAACAACTCTAAAAATGTGTGGCTGGCCTGACTCGAGCATAACCTAATACAAGATAATGGGCCTTACTATGAAACTGGTTTTATACTTCAGGGGATGCTCATATGATAAATAACATTTCATTACAAATAATTATGAATCATTTGAAAGTAAAGATGTCCCAAAATAAATTGTTTTTATGTTTATTAGATTCAATACACATAAAGTTTTCAATTTCTATTATATATTTCACTATTTTTTAGATTATAAATTATATTCCATAATGTTATGTTCTAATCCAATATGTGAAATTATTTAGAAGTGAAACCTGGAAGGGTGAATTATATCAATTTTCATGGGAAATATAAAGGTTTACCTACTGAGAAAAATTATATACCTAGTATTGGAACTAAGCATGTTATGAATATATTTGGGTGTCTTAATTGGGATATGACACATATCCTTTCCCAGATGGAGAAACCTATTACAAAATGGTATTATCCAAAGTTAGAAAACATTAAGTGGCAGAGGTACCATAATTTAGTGGGACTACTGACCTAATGTTACCTGAGCAATGGATTATGTATTTTGAGACGATATTCATTACATTCAGATGTGATGGAAAATAAAAATGTTACAGCTGAAATGTATTATCTCAATGGACAGGATTATAAATGATGGTGATTGATCCAGAAAACTAGGGTTGAAGAGCAAATAGAACTCATTGAATGGAAATAATTTAAGGGAACATTATTTGATAGATATTTCCATCATGAGAAAAAAATTAAGATGAAGATAATTTTCTATAGTTTAATATAAAAGGAGAAATAAAGTGTTTTAGATTATGAAGATACATTTACAAGGTTGGAAAGGTATGATAAAAAATTAATACGTGAAATTAAATGAATGATTGACCACCTATTTAAATGATTTAGTCATAATATTATATGAGATATAGTTTATAATATTTCTTGATCTTATAGAGAGATAAGTTTATATTCAAAAAATATAGAGAAGTAATTATAAATATCCTATATATTAAATTGAATCTGAGACAAGAAAAGGTGTTTTGAACACTATGAAAAGGGAAATTATTCAAAGAATAATAAGGGAAGGAAGGAATTTTAAACAAGTGATAACAATGGATATAATCACCTAGTGTAATTCATAATGGAATGTGATTTTTTTATAACTATGGATAAAAGGATCACCAGGAGAAACAATGAAAGTGAAAGAAGGAAAACACTAATATTCAATGTTGAGAATGTGGTTGGATGGGGAACAACAAAAAGGAATGACTAAATTTTCAAGAGTGTATACTTTAGAAGAAACTAAGGTATCAAGGATAAGCTTATTTTACTAACACAACTGAAGTAGAATGATTAATGTGCATCTATATTTTCATATATAAAATATTATTTAAAATTATTTTATTGATGACCTTCAAATAATATGATTTATATAATATTTAATTATTTTACTGTTGTACATTCCCATTAATTATTTAAATCATATGTTGAATATTACAACTAAAATTTACTCGGTAGCAAGTTATTTTTTTTGGAAAATAATTGTGTGAGGTAAATATAACATTTAATATGTTTATAATGTTGAGATAATGATTTATGGATAAATAGATAATAAATATAAATAAATTAAATTAGATACTACTAACTACCTTGGAATCAACTATAATGTTTTGGGTCATAATACTTAGAAGGGACTAATAGTCAACCATTTATGAAATGGTTTAATTTGAAAATTGGATGTGGTTATAGAGGTCATTATTTTAATTAACCATATTATAGAAACTATGCTATGAAAATAAGTATAAATTGTTCATGTCATGACTAATGGATGTGATGGTTCTTACAAGAAACTTATCAAGTAAGTGTATTTACATATATTCATAGAGAGTAATGGAATTACACAACTCTAGGGAAAATGGTCTTGAAACAGAAAACATGTCTTATTATAAAAATTTTTATGATATCAATGACATTTATTCAATCCTCTATTTTAGGATTTTGTTGTCAAAAAATTTCATCTGAACATTTTCTCTATCACTCTCCATTAGAACATCACAGTTATTTTTATCATATATATCCATATTTTCACTAATGTTTTTCTATTTTAAAGTTAGGTTTTGTGGTGAGATTTCCATTTTAATTTCTATATTACTAATAATATGTTATATTAACAAAATTTATGGTTTAGGTTTTTCAAAAATAATTTATTTTTAAATATCAATCCCTTGATTACTAAAATCAAGATTGAATTATGAAGAGGAAATTTATTTAAGGTGGGCAAAATATAACACCCCAATACATTAAAATATTTTCTTTTTAGAATAAAATTAAATTTTTTTATATATTTCAATGCATGGGAAACCAATGTTAAATTACCTCACATGCGACAATAACATTCTTCAAAATTCTACGTGACCCATTGTTATGTGTTTTACTATGAAATTTAATACTAAAATATTATTATATAATAAGAAATAACATAGATTTCAAATGTTCCATTTTTATTCATATTAACTAACTTATAATTATATTGGTCAAATATTTTGTTAAAAATTAATTATAAATTAATATATAATCCAATTGAATATATATGAAATGTTTTTATAAAGAACTATTTTGATAATACTAAAGGTCTTTTATGACAATAAATTAAATTAATTACTATTATTTAATTATATAAATAAATTTTAAATATTATATATTCAATCGAATAGTTTTTATATTCACCTAATATATTTTTTAAGCATAAGGTAAGAATAAATCCACTTTTCAGTATAATAATTGTATTTTTCCAAATGCAGATTTACACATTCTAATGGAGAACCAAATTTAAATTCATTTTCTGTAACTTTTATAAATTTTATATGTTAACATGTATATATTTTTTAAAATCATTACCCAAAAATTAACTTTGGAGGAATTTTTTATATTTTTATGAGAAGTTTCTTTTTTATGATTAATTGTTAAAATAATGAATTTTACCAGAAAACTGGTTTTTCTGGTAAATAATTTATAGTGTTATATTATATTTAAAAATGGTATTTAATTATATTTTTTTAAATATAAATATAATTTAATACAATTTACATAATTGGAATTAATTTCATATTTTAATTTTATATAAAATATTTCAAAATTTTGATCATTTTTACTTTAAAACACCCCTTTATCGTCCTGTCTATGAGATTAATTTAAAACTAATTTCAATGAATAATATTATTGGAATTTAGAAATTTATATTAAATATTTATAATAATAGTAATATTTAATGTATAATAATTTAAACTCAAGTTTTGACCAGAAATATTGGTGAATGTATTTATAATTAATTACATCGATTAATGTAACATTAATATTAAAATGGGACTAAAACATAGAACTAAGGGGTAAAATGACCAATTGAAATGTAAAAACCCCAATTATATGTATATATTTACCTAATATCCTCCATTTTTAAAAATTTTCTTCATTATTGGAGGAGCATGATGAAAGGGACACCTCTCAATAGGGCTTATCTTTTTATATTTACATGAATGTCACTCCTCAACTAAAAAAAAGGCACTCAACCCTCCCACTTATTCACACCACTCAAGCCATTTAACTCACAAAATATCAACCCAAATAATCTCCAATCATCCATCCCCTAATCTAAAAATCCTCAATTTTGGAATAATGAAAAAATTATGTAGTTTGGTATACTATAAAAGGAGTTTCCATAAAAAGATGAAATGTTCTTCAATGATCACTTTTAATTCATTTACTTCTACACCCCTTTAATTATTTTTATATCATGATTATATAATAAAATAAATATCATAAAAACACTGAGATGTTTTTAGGCTAAAATTTTGACCAAAACAATTACACGCATCTATAAAATGGGATACCAAATCCCCATTCGTGTGTACAGTGGATTACCGCCTCACAAACTGATGTCATCCATTCTTCCATTTACAACCTTTTAGAGTTGGAAATCATGATGGATTTATAGTTTAAATGTATTATTAATAGTATTTATAATTGAGTAATATTTCTAGACTTTTTATATAATTTAGACATTTATTCATTCAATTTTTTGGGAAAAATGAAATCTTCATTTGTGAATGTGTGGACTACCACCTCTTCAAAGCGGTTTGATTCGTCCATTCTATACATGGAATGTATAAAGGATTGTATTAATAATAATATTTGACATATATTACATTAATATTATACTATAATTATAATATACATATAGATATCATTTAATTTTCATTATTTAAAATAAGAAAGGGAAATGGAATTAGAGTTCATGTGTACGAATGACTTATTTTCTCCTTGAACAGTGAATTTCATTTCTACTGTAAAAATGTTATGGGTTAATATAAATAATTATTTTTTGAATATATAGATTCTTTAAATAATTTTTACATCCAGGAGATGGTTAAATAATGATCTATGTGTTAATAATAACAATAAACAAGTCAAAAATTACCCAAAAACCTATACAATTAAAACACAAAAGATTGAAAATAATGAATGATTATTAACAAACAAGTAATAAGATATTATAAGAAGATAATATATGAATTTTTCAATATGAATATGGTTTTTATATAAGTTAGTTACATGTTTATAACCATTATATAGGATGTTAATGTATGTTCACCTTAAAGGAAACACAATGTAAGAGATTCCATCTCAATTTACATTCCATTGAGACTTATTTGTTCATATGAGATAATACAATTTAATGCTAGTTATATACTACCCTATTACCATTTAATATCCATGTAAACTAATAATTCTTGTTATTTTAGTTTTCAGATTGTATTATCTCACCCCAAGGGGTTTATCATGAAAATTTTCAAGTGGTAAAATTTATCTTTGCAATCCCACTTTACTGTGATTATTAACATTCTCCTGAAAAAATCACTTTATTTTATCTATTTTTATATTAAAATTTTATTGAATATGTAAATTCTTGGGTATGTATATTATCATTTCCTAAATATTATACTATTTTTACATATAGTGTGTACATTTAATGTTATTTTATTTTCTAGGACAATATTGATTAAATCATATTCTTTGTCCAATATACATATTTGATAAGGCACATTATTTATTAATTAAATCTATTATTCAATAGGAATAATTCATTGAATTGAAATGAAAAGT
This sequence comes from Viscum album, assembly GCA_963277665.1. Lineage (NCBI taxonomy): Eukaryota > Viridiplantae > Streptophyta > Magnoliopsida > Santalales > Viscaceae > Viscum > Viscum album. The sequence goes on along the minus strand of OY728122.1, from coordinate 2,011,559,985 downwards.
GAGAAAAAAAATTGTATATACCCTTAATGCATGAATAGTTTCTCATGATATAAATTAGTTTAGAAAATTATTGGGTTTCCTCCTGTAGTATTAAACCGTCTTGTGAAAGGTCCTGATGGTATAAGTTCTCATGTTCCTCAGAAATGATGTTAAATAATTTATTATTTCACTCATTGATAATTCAGATATTATTACTGTTATTTATCCATGATATTTTCTCTTTGATATTATCTATGGATACATTACTTCTACATCCACTTTTTATTTTCTCAATAAACAAATTTTTAGTTGAGTGAGAACCTCACATAGGGTTAAACCTAAAAATTCCACCACCATAAAAAAATAAAAAAATCACAACCTCTAAAAATAAAAATTATTCCCTTCAAATTCAAAATTCAATAAATAGAGCACCTAACTATCTAGAACTATGAGCTTCTTTAATCTAAAAAAACATTCCATCAACACCTAACCATGGAGTCGGTAAGGAATTTCTAGAATCCCATCTTCATCAATAAATATAACACTATTTCCTAAAAATTAAAAAACCACACCAAAAAATATCCAATATAAATTGACATCTCCATCATGTATTCAACAACCAAAAATGAAGCTCCCTTTTCATCAAGGATCACCACAAATAGAAAATCAATTGGGAAGAATCATAGAGAAAAAAATTCCATTCAAACATCCAGGAAGAACACCACACCAGATCGAAATGACTTGGAAGCGATAGCACACAGAAGCCAAAGTAGAGTATGGTCCATACATGACCTCATTTGTGAGTTGTGATAATGTACTGGACCACAACCCCCATCCATCAGAACCACCTATGAGAGACATAAACCATTGATCTAAAGAAAAAAAGAAGCAGTCAAGAGGGAATTAGCCTCTTCACAATTTCCAAATTCCAATATCTTTCGACATCAATCACCAAGATGAAACCAAAGCTGTCACCAAAAGAAACCATTCTATAGAAAGAATATAAACTATTCCGAGACAATTTCAATTTTGAGGAACTGTCACCGACTGCTTCTGACATCATCATCCCAAGCCACTGGAGGTGTCATTTAATTTCAATAATATGTGGTATAGTTTAGTGGTTTTGGTAGAATGTTTAGACAAAATGAAACCATGGGAAGTCAGTATATCACCATGCAATTAACAAAAAAAACTTTTCCACATTGACTATTTATTGAATTAATGAACCCTGCAAGATAAATCACCTACCCTCTACTACTAGTGATGTAAACCTATTAAATTACAAGGTTGGATATGGTTCTTTAGTAATTGATTCCTTGTAATAAATCCAATGTAATAATGTAAGGCACTGTCTTTTTGCTTCTAGGGTCGGGGAGCTACCTTAACGCTTTAATGGAATCTAAATGAATGAAATTGTTATGAAATAAGATGTATTTATAATGTGTATGAGTGTTACATGAATTTTTGAATTGTAATTATCTATTTAATTAATAATTTCCCAATGTAATAGTTAATAACAATTTATAATATGAAAATATATAATAATAACAAATTACAATGTATAAAATATGTAAATATAATTATTATTGTATCATTTTTTTCAAAAAATTATATAAATAAAAAAATGTATAGGTGTGAATTTATAATAAATTAAATTCATCATATATAGAAAATATATTACATATAATATTAAAATGTATACATTTTACCAATTTTTTAATAATATTTTTATAAAATGGACATCGTTTTTAGAATAATCTTGTTAAAATTAGTTCGTGGAATTTTTGGAATTGTTCTGGAAAATTTATTTCTTTGAACAATAAAAATATTGTTTTTTTATAGGATACGAATTAAAAAATCTTAATTTTTTAAAATTACTTGATAAAATATAAAACATTTTTCATTAATTAAATTTTATTTAATGAGTAACATGCTGCATTAAAAATTTAAACAATTAAATGATACACCACTGATGACATTTTTATGTATGGATTTTTTATTTATTAACATTAAATTTATCTTGATTTTCAATGTTATTTTACATTTTAAATTTGAATAATTAGGTATAAATGGGATATTTCATGGTCAGTGCATGGTTATAAGTAATCGTGTTTAACTCGTACCATAAGAATACAATTTTATAAAGTGTGGAGTTACACGATTGTTTTATGGTTGACTCAATTTTATGGCCCAACCATGTAAGTGGCTAGATTAAAAATTGATTTTTTCCATTATATGTTCATGGTGAGGAGATTTGTGTATCCTAACCATATAGCCTTCCTAAACCATTAGAAATAATAATTTGGAACTTTTCCGTAACTGATTTGACCTTATTTCTCACTAACTTCCTCCCCCTCTCAATTTCATTATCCCTAACAGCATGATCCCTTCCTCCCATTCACTATTAAGATATCTTTTTTTGGATTATCTCCTTTTAAATTTTAGAAAATATCAATTAAGGCATCTAACTCCTTCCACACAGTACCCTTCTCCCTTCCCTCGTGATATTTCATCATCTATGTGGTTATGATAACCAAGGTATTCCCCAACACAAATTTAATCATGTTATTTGTGATGATTAGGTTCTCCTCTTATTTCATTATAGAATTCCTCATTATTTTATGTGGATTCTTCCAGATTTTCCATGGTTTCATTATTTATTGATAATTGGTTTCATGGTTTATAAAATTTTGGGTGAAGTAAATATGTCTCCCTTGATTTCAAAATACTATTTTCATTATTTTGATGTATAAAAGAATATTTTAAGAACTATTTTAATTCATTTATTAAATTAAATTATTTTACCTTTTGTATTAAAATGTAATTGGATTGATATGGGATTTTTTGATTATAGAATGAATAAGAAAAGGATATTTAAATAAATGGAAAGAGAGTATCACAAGGGATCCCCATGTACCTAGGTGGGGAAAATAGGGAATATTATATTATGTAAATTCCATAAAAATTAGCCATTATAAAATGCAACAACACTAACTAAACATATATAAATTCTTTGTTTCTCCATGTTCATGTGTCATCATGCTACTAGGAACTGGACAATTCTTTCAATAGTATCCAGACATGAATGAAATTTGTTGATTTTTTAACTAAGAGTACAAAATAATAGGTTTAGGCTTAAATTTTTGTTACCCTATGGATTTCCAATAGTTATTTGTTTTGTTTACATGAACTTCTCCATTATTTTATTTTATATTTAAAAAGGATGTTTTTATATAAACTCATTTAAAAATTGCATGTTTATTTTTTCTAGAATTGATTATTTAGGAAACACATTATGGGGTCCTACTGGGATATATGTGAACACATCCAACCTACACCCAACAAGTGTGTGCACACTTTTTTTAGAGATATGTAAAATAAAGGAGTCACATAGAGGTAGTAGGTATTAAGGTTGGGGAGCTTTGGTGTAGAAGGTTAATTGGAGGTAGGTTATCTTTAAGCTCGATGTCACCCAATTCATTATGTTTATGTGATCATATTTTTTATTTCAAAATATTTTTCTAATACACCCTCCCTCCCTATAGTGGTTTAGGTTTTTCATCCCCTAGGGGATCTATGGTGCATTCGGTTGCATCTTGAGAAATGTGATTATATCCTCATGGGAGTGGGGGTTTGACATGTTCTTCATATGAGTAGATTCATCTAATGAATGATCCCCATTACCAATAAAGTCCTTAGATCATTTAGAGGTGAATTAGATTCATTTAGGGGATCAAGCACGAGTGGAATCTAAGGCAAGGCCAATGATGGTTTTAGATACTACTATTATTTCGTCATATATGTCCATCTATTTATTTGATATAAATTCCACTCACATATTATATAATATAGTACTTCAGAATTACTGAAACATCGTATTTACCTCATTTCCTATATTATGGAGGTCATATGGCCTTTTAGATGAATGAATTATCAAGGCTTCTTGAACCCATCATGTGTCATATCGATGTTAGAAGTGTATCAGGTATGGGAAATTCTCATCGTTAAAATGGTTCCTTTTTGTATAATTCTTGGGAATGACTAGATGATGGCCTATAACGATCATATAAATTATTACCATAAGATTGTTATCATAACTATACCTAATATAAGAACTAGTGAATTATAATTAAAATGGGATTAGGCACCAATCTACAAGGACCAATTATTATATAATATGTAATGATTATATATAATGAATCATCAATTTTATTTTAATATTATGTGTGATGTTCTTGGTGTGAGTTACCACCTATGATAAAGGAATTCCTAGAAGAGTTCCCATATGATTTTTTAGGCTCACCCACAGTAAGGAAAGTAGAGTTCACTATTGACATATTTCCATGAAATCAGATAACATCTCTATCTTCATATCATATAGATCCTTTAGAAATAAAATAATGTACTATTTAGTTGGATGAATAAAAAGAAAATGGATTCCTTCTCCATAGAATGTCAATATTAGACACCCTGATTGTCTTTTCTAAAAAGGTGTATTCAACCCTCCATATTTATATCAACTTCCCGAAGTTGAATTTTTTCACGATCAAACATAAATACTTTTTTATATTTATATCTATGATCTATTTGGTTATTTTAAAGGAACATGTTTTTTTCAAGAATATTCTTCATCCAAGATATCTATATATTAGCATTGGAGGGGTGATTTTCATAAGAATACTTTTTGAAATAGTTATATCCATTTAATGTACCTTGTAATGATGCTTTGGTCGAAATATGCTCCTTATGTATTTATGTTTATTATGAAATATAAATTAAATTAGTTCATTAACCCCTTAATCATTATATTTATGGAATAATTTCTAATTTATTCAAATATATGTATGAGCATACAATTTATTTGAGAATAATTCTAGTAACCTTTCACAATCACTACCTATTTGATATAATATCCAAATTCAATTTCCAATTCCAAGAGATGAAGTTTCATGGACATGTTGTATTAGAACATGGTATCTTGGTCAATCCTGAGATGGTCAAAGTCATTATTTTATAGGAGGATATGAAGATGTTTCTAAAATTTTAACATTATTGGGGACGGTTGGATACTATAGATAGTTCAAAAAATAATTCTCCCAAAATCCCTTTCCCATGATACCTCTTGCACAGAAAGGAGTGATTTTATTATAGAACCTAGAGTGTCTAATTTGTATTTATGAGTTAAATAAGTGGTTTAATCCATATTTGATTATAGTTTTACCCTAGGATAATCAATTTTATGTGGTTTATTATGTTATATTAGTAAAAAGTTTTAGTTTTGATCTTGTAAAGGGTGATTAGGTGGTTGAGTATGACTCTCTCCAACTACAACTACCTGAAATGTACTACTCAACCCATGACCTCTGAAATAGATCTTTCATTACACCCCAAAACTATTTGTTTTGTTATATTTTTTGAGGAGAGGATCATGGTCTATTTAGATCATTAATGTTTGAGATATTTTTTATTCTAATTTAACATAAAAAAAATCGATTGTGTTGATGGTTGGGAAATCATTATATATTGTACTTTTAAAATTCTTTTATTTCATGGCAGGGAAATGTGGTTGCTGATGGTGTAAAATTGAAGTTTCACTCTCAGGCCATTATGGTTTCCAATAATTAATGGAATTTTATGGGACCCATATACATAAAATGATGATAATTAAATCTATATTTCACATAATATTTAGCAATTAAAAAAATTAAATATCACAAAATAACTTCAAAATCTCATGAATTGATGTTTTAGTTTCTTTGGGACCAGTTATATAGGAGACTTACTTTAAAAAACATGTGAACACATCCCTATAACTAAAATCTTCTAATCCCCCTTATATAATTCCAAAAATTATACTTTTCTTCATAACCTGTGTAAGGGAAACATAAGAAAGGGGTGACCTCAAATTCTCAATGAATCACATCAAGGGTTATATCATAATAATAGGATAAAATATGAGTGGGGAGAAACTTATTATTAAGATGAATATGAGACAATAAGAGTTACTTGAAAATCATGAAGTATGGTCATGTATTCTCAAAATAATAATTGTGTATCATAACAAAATAGTGTTTGATAATCATGTAAACATAGAATATGGAAATTATTTAATATGTTTAAGGAATCATAAATATGTAGTAACAATATAAATCCTGACATCCTAAGAACAAGTTGAGGATTATTACAAGGAAAAATATCAAAAACTGGAAAAAGTCCTATAGTGTATTTGGTTTACTCCCTAATCACCTATATAAAATATCATGATGTATAAAGCATTACCCAATGGATTAGAGTTTTATATAATTTTAAGACCACCCATCACATACCATTGTGTACTTATAATAATGGCTTGTTCACTATACATGGTATAACATGAGATAAAAAACATTACCCCTTGCATTGGAGGGCTACATAATTCAATAATTTTGAATAACATAATTAAGACAATATTATGTACATTAAAATTTGTTCTATATGATTAAAATAAACTATATATAAATAATAATCATCATGAAACCGATGAAAAAGGAGAAGGTTTTATAATCATGTCTTAAAACCAAACTGAAGCCTATAACATAAGGATTCCTAAGAGAATAATTAATTATTTTTTTTCATTTTTATATTTTAAAAAAGAAACATAGTTCTTTAAAACAATGTTAAAATCAAAAAAAATTAGGAGAAAGATCAAGGATAAGTAAGCTGAAAAAATAATGTCATAGTCATTTCTATTTAATTTGAGCATAGGATATTTTAAGGAACGAAATAAATTGTTATTTATGTTTATATTAGAATTGAACTAAGTTGGGTTTCTATAAAATAATGACATTTTAAAGAATTATTCATGGTGAAAAACATATTATGGAGGTGAATGTTTTCAAGAAATAAGAACTAAAATGATTACCTTACACCGATTTTATTTAAAAGTGGGAATTTCAAAGGTAACATAAACCATTTATTATTCCCAATAGTGGAAGTAAAAGTAATAAAGGTATAAGTAAGAATAATATAAATAAATAAATAAATATAAATATTATGGATGTTAAGCATGAGATTAAAATAGTTAAAGGTGAGGGGGAAATAAAGAGAACAAGTATCCTAGAAGTTATGTGTGTGTCTTGGAAAATCCATTTTTGGGATTTATAATACATTTTGTTGAAATTCCATATGATAAAAAGAATAATAAAAATATATTTTGAAAATTGTATAAGGAAAATTTTAACATCACAACGGATAATACATAATTAATTTTCCCATTAAAAAGGATAACCATTGTGGGAATTGAGATTATTGACATGTTGGAGGAACAATCATTTAAGATGTTTATAATTATTTATAGAATATTTTAATTTTCAGGAATGATGAAAAAACATTAATAATGATGATTTGAGTCAAAAAATTTATTCTAGGAGTTTGAGTTATGAAAACCCTTATATTGTATGGAAGATATCAATCATTTCCCACAGTAAAGAAGATCATGTATGGAATTTAATTTTCAAAGTAAGATAAGAATTCGTGATATTAGAAGTCAAGGGGTTAGCATTTATTCAATTCAAAAGAAAATGTGGGTATAATATCAAACCATGCCTCAATGAAGGGTGATTGAGAAGAAAACCCTTATCTTTTAAATTAATTTACTAAAGAATATTTTAACCTCATGTATAAAAATAATAATAAAATTAACAACATATGAAATAACCTTATTCATAAATATAAAAATTTATAACCCACAATTATATTTATTTTCTACATGTATATTAGTTATTTTTTAACTATTTTCTATTTTGGTGTGAGTAATGTTGATTATTTTGAACTATTTTCATGAAAACATTATTGATATAGGTTCCTCTCCCAAAGTTAATAATTATGAGATCATTTTAGTCACTATAACTGAATATTTATTATTATTTATAAATAAATAACTTATTTATATCGTATTTTTTATTATTATCTATCCAGATGAACTAGGTGACAAGCATGTTTTAGTGATTTTTAACAAATGAGCAGTAATATCTCAATAAAGGAGTTTAATTTTAGGATTACAGTTATATAACCAAAATAGAATATTTATTTTATTATTTATATCATATATTATCAATAATTATGTTTTTATAGACATCCATGATATTATTTTATAACATCGTTCAAGTAGGTCGTTATAGTGACCAAATGTGAACATATCATAATTAATGGACTATTATGATTATAAAAGTGGGTTTTTGGGAATAATATCCTTAATACATGAGCATAGTCATATTATTTATATACTATTATGTTGGTCAAACCTATTTTAATATGGTTTAATAAATAATAATGAAAATATCTAAAATACGATATGTGTTTATTCATTTAGGTGGTATTATACATAACAGATAGTTAACATTTTAATTTCTCAAAGAATGGGTGGGAAATTAGGTGAATTATAATTTTTCTATTTATAACAAAATTTATGTTACATATTACATATTTATTCTTAAATTTCACAAATATAATTATTCAAGAGAGGTGGTGGTGAGAAATGGGATTCAATTCCCTTAATATAAAAAGATAGGGGTGGTTAATAGATATTACCTAAGTATAATAAAATTTTGAATATAAAAACTTTCTGAAAACATTATGTTATCTTTAGAGGATTCCATTTTAATAGGGGGATTAAAAAATCCCTTGTGAGAAAAGTCATGTAAACCTGTATGGGCATTCAATGAGAAGGTAAAGGGGAGGTATTCAAGTGAAAATTAAAATTTTGTAGTGTTTTTAAGGGTTGGTGGAATCCACATTTTATATTTGGTGAGATGATATTGTTATAAAACCATTTAATTTAACATAAAAAATATCATTATTCAGGTATAAAGAATAAAAAATATAAAAAATAATTGAGTATTGGATGAAATAATCGCGAACATCCATCAACCAGTCATTTTCACACATGTTTAAAAATTTTAAGTCTCTCACCATAATAATTTTAAATTTTACCATATTTTGGTTCACCATGGTAACTAGTTTTTACCTAAGAAAATCAGTTTCATGAATAATAATAAAATACCCCTTTTAGAATAATTTCTACCTACTTATTCAGAGTATTAAATCATCTTTATTAGATAAAATTTCTCAATGAAGGAAAAATAAATTTAATCATTAATACATATACTATTTACAAACTTGTCATTAGAAACAATTAATATTTATGATAAAAATATATCTATAGGGTAAAATTATAATTTCACTATATTTTATTGATATAAATTGTTTTTCTAAAATTTTTATCTTTGAATGTAATAAAAAAATCACCCAAATTTTTTTTAATTAAAAGAAAAGACCAAAAATAGTTTTTATTGGAAAATAATTCCTAAGTTCCGAAAATTTCAATCATATGATTTCACTATTAATAATTGTATATGAGAAATTATAGTTTTACTCCTTAGACAAATATATTATGAATTATTTTGTTTATGAACTTCAATGTCGTGGTTATGTAATTATAAAGTTATAGTTTTGTTAAAAAAATCATTTTAACTATTCAAATAAAAATCATTTATTTTTGAAATATCCAAAATATTTATCTTAAGATAATATTGTTATTTTCTATAAAATAATATAGTTAACTTTTTTAAATTAAAATTTAAAAATTGATATTTTAAATTTTAAATTATTCATAAAATATAATGAAAAATAATTTTATAAAACTATAATTTTTAAAAGTTTTATCTATTCTTATTCCTCTTTTTTATTAATTACAAATAAAATATGTTTTAATCAACCATTAATCTATAAATATATTTTTTCCATGTCATCCACTAACAATATTTAAATGATAATTATATTTTTAAATTATAGTACAAAAAAACAATTTTTTTTAAAAAAAAAAATTTTTCCATTATATTTTCTTATTAGTTATTTAGCCACATTAATTTTATCAATGAATTAGTCATCAAAATGACCATTACATCATATCTACATGTCTTTAATAATGTGATTTCCTCTATTTTTACCCACCAATTCAATGGTTACATTTCTACGATTATATAATATATCATGTTTTTTGGATTGGTGTGGTGTGTGATAAAATATATTGACACAGTGTTTATTTAACGTAAAATTATATAGTAAAATCTTTATGTGTTACATTCTCTCCCATTAAATAAAACATATCCTTGAAATTTTAATTTTTACCAATTAGTGATAATAAATATGTGTATCCTAATGATGTAAATTACTTGATATTTTTTCTATTAATATTTCATCTTTATTATATAATGTTCAACTATTGAGTTATCATTGAGTTTTTTCCTTAACCATTTATGCAAAATACTCTAACAAAATGATAGGAATTTTTTATATATGTTATATAATCAAAATTGTATTAATTTCTCATCAAAGGATGATTTAGTATTTTTAATTTATTTTTCAAATCTTGGAAATTAACATGGTCTTTATTTATAGATGGTCAATCCGTTCTTAATATCACATCAAATTTGATTAAAGGAAGGATATAAGGATTTCATATGAAGAATATTCCTATAAAAATATATTATAAATTATTTATATACATTCAATATAATAATAATACCACAATAATTTCTTATTGATAAATCAAAATATAGTTCTCAAGGTCATGATTTTATGTCTTTAGAAAAAATTCTATATATAAATAAGTGGTATTAATATGATAACTATATAACACTTCATGATTATTTAGTGGAATATTAGTGTTCCTCATTCCACATCATTTTTAGAACATACCTCAGTGGTTGTGGTTGTATAGGTCTTCCCTTTTACTCTTATCCTTATATTTTATTTGTGTTGGTTGAAATATTTATCACTTGTATTAGTTCACTAGTTTTTATACTACTCAAATTCCTTACATATAAAACATCAAATAACTAGTACATAATTAGGAATAAAGTTATTTTTCCCCATCATGTTAACTAAAGTCATACTTTTTAATTGGTATCTTCATAATTCATTTTATCTTTTACCAAAAATCAACCAACTTCAAATTACTTTGTGACATTGAATTATATTCATATTTACACATTTATTACACAACAAAAATTCAATTGTTATTTAGTCATCACATTCAATACCAGAACTTCCATGATTCTTCATTATTTTTTATTTTTTATTCTTTGAAAACCACATATGTCCATGTCATTACTCATAGTTCTTTATATATGGTTTGTAATAATAATAAATTTATTGTTCCATCTCCTACAAAATTAGTTTTCTCATTGGGATAATAAATTAATTGTTTAGGGAATATATTATTATATTCCATCCTTTTTGATTGAACCATTATAAATACTAAAATGGGTTAATGTAAATGATGAATAAATAAAATCATAATATAATTATCCTAAATTATCTCATGAAAAAACCAAAATCAAAATTTCTTATTCAGTTAATTTTTCATAATATATTTTAGATCATCGGAAATTAATATTGGTTCTATCTAGGATTCATTATGCTGGGATCTCTCATACTTATTATCCAAAATTGTTAAATTAATAAATTGGTCAAAATTTCTAATAATTATAATGTGATTGACCAAATCATATCCACTGAGAGTTTCAAATTAGTTGTGAAGTTCGACCTCTATTTCCTGCACTAGGTTAAAATTGAGTTATTACCCAATATATTCCTTTTAGGGTTACTATCCATAATGTACATCTATGTTATAGCTACAATAAAGTTGTAATATCTATAAATAGATTTAATTCCCACGAATACCACACAATATGAACATTATCGATATTTTATTATGCTATCATGTACTGATACTTTTCCCATGGAATTATATATTATGTTTTCACTACTGTTCTCATATATTATATCAAAAAACTATATAAATTAACCTTAAAAATAACTAATCCATTCTCTGATAAAAACTAATGAATCCAAAACTAATCACATCAGTATAATTTATAATTTTAATATGTTGTAGTTTATATCTAAAAACATAATCTCATAATACCATTATATAATGTTTAGTTTCTTTAAGGACCAGTTAAATTAGATAATTATTTTAAATTACTTAAGAACACTTCTATATAATATAATTATTTTAGGAACCCTTCAAAACCTCTCATACGATATTCATATCTTTATAACCTATGGAAGGGAAACATACTAAAGGGATGAGATCAAATTACTAATAAAGGAAAACTTTTCAATAGGTTATCAATCTATAGGTAATATGAATTGATGTAAACATGAGAATGGAGAACATTTTTATCAAAAAGAACTTATTTTTGTAATAGATACTCATAAACCATGAATGAATGACATGTAATATGAAAAGAAAAAACATTGATGATATTTTTTATAGACTCATGAAAAAAGGAATAAATAAATGATATCCTATGTTCATAGAATCATAATTATGTGGAAATAACATAAAACATGAAATCATAAGAGTTATAGAAGGCTCATTTTTAATACCATCATCAAATAATAGATATAGTTACAAATTGGATTAGTTTTACACTCTAATAACATTTATAATGTATCATTAGATATAAATATTTACCTAATTCATTATATTGGTATGTAATTATGGGACAACTAATCACATTATAGGGTGTTCTTAGGTTAATATCCCATCCACCATAAATGGTATCACATGATATGAAAACGTTATCCAATGAATTTTAGGGACATATAATTACAATACCATAAATAATATAGTGGGTTTCAAGATATCTACATGTATACATGTTCTATATAAAGAAACAAAACCATGCATAAATCATAATCATTATAAAACCCACAAGAGATAAGTGGGTTTCATAATCCATTCTCAAAGAAAAACTAAAGGATATATCATAATTATTCCCAATATAATTATGAATTAATTATTTTTTAATATTAATTTATTATTATATAAATATCGGAATTTATCATTTATTTCAAATGTATTAAAATTCATGAGAGGGATCAAGGAGAAGTAAGACTATAAACTATATATGTGAGGATTTTCAAAATGATCATAGGATCTTTTAAAGAATGAGGTATAATATTATTTCCTATTACTTAATTATTAAACTAATATGGGATTCCATAAAAATTATTTTTTTTATAAATTATTAAAGCTAACAAAAAATATATATATGTGACACTTGTCATAAAATTAGAATTCTAAAATCTCCATTAAACCAGTTTTACATAAAAATTGGGATTTAGGAGGGAACATAAATCATATATTATCCCCAAAATGTAAGGGGAATTAACATTTGTATATATATATATATATATGGAATATTTTTAATAATTATGCTATAAATTTGAATACAATAGAGAGAAAATAAAGGAGAAAATAGATAAAGTAACCCAAAAATGACAAGGGTGGTTTGGAAGATACCTTTTTATGTTATAAATTTCTTTTTTTTTGAAATACCACAGATTAAAAATGATAATAAATCATTATTTAGAAAATATGATAATTTAAATAGGATGTTAACATGAGATAACATAAAATGAGGTTTCAAATAAAAAAATTAATCATTAGGAGGAATGTAAATTATGGACAAGGAGGGTAAACCATTATTTAGTAGGATAAGAATTATTATTAATATAGTTTCATTTTAAAGAAAAAATATGACTCAAAAATAAGGAATATTTAAATAAAAGGACATATAAGATTATTAAAATAGGGTATAACATATGAAATTAAAGATAAATTTAAAGGATAACCATTATAACAAAATAAAGAAAATTTAATTATGAAAAAAATATTATTTTAGGGAAGATATCCATCATAGTCCACAGAAAGAAAGATGGAAGTTATGTTTACAATTTCAAAAATAATTTATTATATTATAAGTCAAGTGGTGAATATTTATACCATATCAATTATGATTTGTTTATAATATCAAATCTTGACTATATGAATGGTGATTGGGAGGGATACCCTTATCTTCTATATTGATTTCATTAAGCCTGATCTAACATCCTATATAAATAACATAAATATATTTATAACATTTTATAGAACCAGGTTCATCACTATAACCATATATACCCCCTATTTATATTGATTCTCTACATGTATATTAGTTGGATTTTACCTATTTTCAATATTGGGTTGGAGTAATGTTGATCATTTTGAACTAGTTTCATGATTGTATAGTCGATATTCATTATTCATCCAATGTTTATAATCATGAGATCATTCCAGTCAATAGAGATGATTCTTTATAATTATTTATAATGATATAATTTAATTCTCTTGGAGTTTTGGTTATAATACATTAATATTAGCTCTATGATCAACATATTTAAGTGATGTTTTATAGAAAAGTCATTGGTATCTTTGAAAATAAGTTAAATTTTACTATTGTAGTTCTAAAAAAATCAAATATTTATATGATTATTTTTATCATATATTATCTTCCATTAATTTCTCATCATTTCATGGAGGAAATTAAATCTTCTAATTGAATCCTTTTAAATTGATTTATTCTTATGTATCCTTATTACTATTTCAATATTTAATAATCAATTTTTTCATCATTTAATTAATAATATAATTTTGTTATAATTTTAATTATATTCACATATAATTCATAAAATATCATTACACAGTATTTTATATCATTCATTCCATCATGGATAGTTTGAATCGCCTTTATGGATGATGTTATCCAATGACCATTATTACCTTACTGGGACAGTTTTAAATATTTATTTCATTGGTTAATATAATATGTATGAAATTATAAATATTATATAATGATAAAATCTGTATCATATTAAAAATATTAAAAATAGAATCCATCATCATTTTAAGATCATAAAATAGATATAAAAATATGTGTTTCACAATTTGAAATAGTTTCGGATCATATATTGAAATATTCAAATCTATGATACATGAATGATAAATATTCCATTATTTTAAACGTATAAATCTTATGGAATCTTGCAAGAAATACCATTGACTGATAACATATAATGAATCATATCTGGAGTCAGGGATAGGGCAACCACAAAATGATAAACATGAAAAATTTTAATCTATTAAAAAAATATAACACCATAATTATTGGATTATACATGAAAATATAATTATTATTATCATGAAAAATTAAATTAACTTACACCATTTAAATATTATTGAGGTAATAGGTTAGTCAATGGGAGTTAAGATTCAAGGTAAGAATACTCCCACACATTTGTTTTTCATTAATTTTATATACAGTGTTTATATTTATTTTTCTCTCTTTCCTTTTTAAATATTATTCATTTATAACTAGAAAATATGTTTCCTATACATATTCCAATTATATTTTCATTATCTTTAAGAATATTATTTTATTTCTAATTCCCTTCCTAACCTTTTGATATAATCCAATATGAAAATGGAAACCATTCTAATTTATTTTCCTCCTCAATTTTCACCCTTATAAATACTATTACATGAAACCAATTTCTTAAAACATCATTATTTTCACTTAAAATAATCTATTTAATTTCAGTTTTTTTGGTAATAATAATCCTCTATTTCCAATGAAATATGTTTTTCACATCACATTTACCTTTGGAATGGGTTTTCTTTTACCAACCATTTTCCATTTGGAATTTTTCATCATTTTTGTCCATATTAATTATGATATGAATATATTTTTTATTATTTAATTATTTATCATTTATTATCAGATATATATTTCCCACTTTTCTCTTTTATATTTATTTAATTATTATCAACCCTTTCCAAGATATTATTAAGTTTAAATTCCAAATCCCCCACATTTCATGTGATATTTATTTACTTATCATATTATCTTATAAGCTTTAATTCATAATCAATAATCATATCACATGGTATTTTAAACTATCATTCATTTTATTTGTCTTAATATTCCATTTTAAATTTATACCTTTCCAGGTGTACTACTGATTACTTTCACAAAAATATATTATGATTCATGATTTTTTCTACCTTACCTATATTATTTTAAGTTATTTTTAATTTAATCTTTTAAGGAATAATATAAATTTTCCATTCTTATTTTGGGTACATACATTTATATTTATCATATACAAAATTTACCTGAATAACTATTACCATATAACCTTAGTACAAATTTTATACCAATTTACCTAGTAATGTCCTATTAATATTTTCCTTCAGTCTTATACTCTTATTATATAATCTTTTTTACCAGTTTATGTAATTTTTGATACCTATCTGGAAATTATTATTTTTTATTTATTGAATATTTAATAAGTATTCCATCCTTTTACTCCATGTTGTATTGCACCTTGGATAGTTATGAACATTTTTGTCCCCACATTCGTACCTTCCATCTATGATTTCCATATCAAAATTGTAGTTGGTAGTGTTACCTCTTATATCGGAATGGCATGATGAGATGTTAGCCCTTCCATCTATGGATTTCTCTAGGGATCTTGTTTCATAGTTTCGGTCTCCCACATGGATTTAATTAATGCTTTTTGAAACCCATTTCATGATCCATATTCATGTAGACAATTGTTAATTACATTACTAGCTACTTTAAAAGGGTGACCACTATCTATTATAGAGGATGATTATCATTAAAAATTGAAAAAAATTGAAAATTGAAAATATATATGTATATTACATAGGATGGTCCATGGTGGAACCCTATGATTTTCATATAGGGAATGATGGGATTAATACTTGAGGCATCTTATGCTCATTAAATAAAGAAAACGTATTCTCATAAAATAAGGAATCCTAGGGTCTTTCCCTGGGGAAACTCTGGCTCACCACCAAATGATACTAATGATCATCAAATCAGGTATTATGTTATTGTAACGTAATGGAACTAAGTCTTATGGAATCCCAAGACCATCACATGAGGCATTTTTTGCTTCATATACGGTGTTCGATGTTGTCACATAGGGAAGGGATAAAATCATGGGATTTTCACCTAATGGGGGATAAAGAGATCTTATGCTAGTCACATATGATTCTTATTCTCTTCACATAAGCCATATCATTCTACTCACATGAGTATATAAACTTTCTTATGACACCTAAGGGATGTGTGAGGAGATCATATGACCATCCTATCATCTTTTTATTCACATCACAAATGGAGACCAGATTGGTCACCAAGTGCTATGATTTGATGCATCATGTGGGGGTTTTCATAGGCTCATCATATTAGAACTCTTGGTATTTTCACACATGATAGGGTCATTATTTATTATCAATTAGTTATTCTTCATCAAATGATAATCACATATGGGATTTTCATAGGTTAACATAGATTAGGAATTTATCCACATAGACTCATCATGTAAGGGAAGGCACATATTTTTATTCTATTAAAGGATACCCTATAGAATAAATTATAATAGATTATTGAGGGAGGTATTATTAAATGTTTCGTGAAAACTATTTATATAACCAGGCTACAAAAATTTCTCTTCCATGGTGGATATAATATAGTTAAAATTTCAGGGTTGGGATAGAAAGAGGTATCCTACGTATCCGATTAGAAAATTGGAAATAAAACTCGATTAGTTATAGGTGTATAGTTAATGTTTGTGTGATAGGACTGTACCATAAAAATTGAAACCATAAGGTAATTATTATTATTATATCAAAAGATGAGTTACATTAAGTAATGGTGTGGGAATTACACATTTCTTTTACCCATGGTTGAATTGATACTCGAGAGGAGGGAGAGAATGATAAGGTCTTATATTTTTTTATCCAATGTGTGTTATAGAGAAACACTAATATATTATTCCTAGACCATGATCGATGCACAATGACTTAGGTTGAGAGTTTCATTTCATAGGAGTTACATTGATGATACATTCCATAGCATTATTGGTATAGAGGGATTGGTATTATGATGTATATAATCTATTTTTTTGTATGCAATTTTGATGATTGATCCCATATTGGGTGGTAGCTACTCCAATGGGCACTCAACATTCATGCTAATATGCATTGTGATATAAGGAATAAAATAGGGGTCAAATATGTGGGTTTCATGTATTTTTTGTTTTTCATAAACTCTATAGTTCCACAAGAGATGGGTCTCTAGGACAGATGGGGTTTCAATGTGTTCATGGTAGGGTTTCTCAAATGATAGGTGTTTCATGGATCTTTATGTTTTTATATAATTAATCCTCAGGAATAAATTTCATTATTCATATAAGTGAGATTTTAAGTGGAATATAAAACCTAATCAGATGAATTTTAGGACTCATTTGATTTAATTTATTCAGGTTTCTTACTTTTTGGAATCTATTGAAGTATTTTTCTTTGTGATATTCATAAATTCCATTTTTTATAAGCTTGGATCTCTGAATTCAAAATCCCAAACGTAAAAAAATAAAAATGATGGATTTAGGAAATATTTTTAGGAATTATTTATATGGTAAGTGGCTACTTCATTTTATTATTTTTTGATTCTGCAAGTCATGAGTTTCAAAAAAATATCACTTTGGTTAACCCAATTTCAATTTCTATAAGCATGAGGACATTAATTTAGAATTTTCATAGACAATAATTTTTCTTCTCAGATCCCCCTCAGATGCATTTCTTAGTGAAATAAAATTACATCATTAAAATGTGCTCTTATGGGGAATGGGAGAAATTTATTCAAAGGAAAAAAAACAAACTTTTTTTCATTTTTCCTTCTTTCACATCAATCCCTGGACCACTATTCACAAAAATCCTACCACCCTAATCCTATATATAGGTGTGAGACTAAAGAGGAACATGATATATTCATGAATATATTTTTTATTCCTCTCTTTTAATGAAAATATTATTTATATTCATTTTTTAAAAATTAAATTATTGATTATCCAACATCTCAACATACCTAAACCAGACTACTATAAAACCTGACTTTATCAGATCAACAAGAACATGTTGTTTGAAGGATGTTGAATGATGAGAGGTTTTGAAAACACGAATTGGATAATTTATTATCAAATCATATGATGTATAATCAATAATATGTGGTCATTATAGTGTAAAGGGGATAAATATTTGAGAAATTAGGTATCACATCAAGTATGAAGATTGAGTTTTAAAACCATATACTACTGGTTCTACTGACCAAGGTGTAGAGAAACTATGTCTTAAGAATATGATTTCACCTATAATTCATTAGTCTATGGGGTGAATTCATCCCCCAGGATTTTAACTTCAACACCCAAATTCACTAGTTTGAATGAATATATAAACATCATTGGTAGGATGTTGTCTTCATTGGCTACTCAATGAGGGACTCTGACCAACTAACTATTAACACACTGCGAATCTAGACTAGGATGGTTGATAGAATAGATATATCTACTGAAGTGTTTTACCTTTATTAACATAGTTAGAGGGACGAGACCTACTCTCATGCGGTAACTTTACTAATGTCTGGGTATGATCATATTATGAACATAAGACTATTAGAAATAATTGAGAGTACCTGCTTAACATCATGATGATTTAGGTGGTTTAAACATTCTAATTTGACATCTACCATCATTCATACTTAATTCCAGATGTACTACATAGATTGTCACTTGATACAATAACCTTCCCCTTTCAGCATGATGGGGGTAGGGATCCTATTGTGTAATATATATCACATTGGATGGATCCAAGTCTTTGGGATCATCTGGGATGAGTTTCTACCAATCTTCTCATGCCTATTGGTATGTAGTGAAAATTTATGTACTCATAAGGTTGATGATATACATCATTACGATGGTTCTATAGTGTAATCCCCTTATTTATCTAAACACTCTGTTCATGAAATGGATCAACCACTTCTCTAACATCCCTAGAGATTGTAAGTTAGGGTCCTATATAGTTCTCTAGGGTTTAATTGTATAGGAGATCTAGGATATATTAGATATTTTATAGTAAGGATTATATTAAAAGTGGTATATTATCCTAAAGGACTAGATCCTATAATCTATATTCACCATATTAATAGAATGATTTGATAGTGAATAGATATTCATTATTAGAGAAGAATTTATGGGAATTAATATGGGATCATTCATCATTATTATGGAATTTGTTACCAATAATTGAATTAATAAATTCATTTAAGTGATAGAAATTTCCTATGAACTATTTGGGTATGTAAACCAATGGATATTCCATTGGCCATCTATGAAATATTCATGTTATTGAATAGATAGTTTTTTTCTAGGCATAAATTCCCAAATTTCATTTTTCCAATAGACATCACCTTCAGTATAGCCTACTTAGAATCACTAAGGAACAATCTATTTTAGGTAGTGAGGTGGGGTTGGTATCTCAGATTGGAAACCTAAGTATCTTCAACATAAATCCTCTCCTTATTTTGGTTGGAGACAATTTTTTTGACTTGAGATGAAGAATCATGCATAGTTACAACATAAATTCCTTCTAGAGTGAGTTACTAGTGTCATTCATCAATGATAATACATTCTACAAGTCAAACTATAACTACCCAGACATTTTAAATGATATTTGTTTCTAATATAAATGTGTGTTATATTATATATAATTATACAGATACAGGACATAGAGAAAATAACAACACCATATTTCACTAATGGGAATTGTAACAATATTCAGAGACTAAACACATCAAAATTAGTAATATTATAATTTGAATGAATATTAAATAGAGAATAATAATTGAATAACTTTGATAATTTCAATATACTATAATTATCACCCCCATGAGCAACACTATATAAATAAAGAAACATATTTATAAAACATTAGATAATTAAAAATGTAAACTATTGAATCTTTGGATGAATTGTATTGAATAATTTATGAATGAATTAAGATGTATTTATATGAGATAATATAACCATTGGAATAGTAATGTGACCATTAGAATAGCATCCTGGACATTAGGTAAAAAAATCTGATAGTTGAAATTTCTAACGTCACTATTGGGAATAATAATCTGTATATATGAATAACAATTTGACCTTAGAAAAATAAAATAAAATATAATTAATATTTATCAAAATTATTTTAAAAATATAAATATTATAATTATATCAAATATATATCATGTTTAAAAAGTCAAAGAAATTATGCCCAGATTTTTATAAATTGTATTTTAATGTATTTCACACAAATCTGAATTTTTATTTTCTCAATTAAAATTAACTACATATGAGAATAAATTTTATAAAATTAAATCATTTTTATAATCAAAACTTTTAAATTTCCTATGTCTTAAATTTTTTTATTTTTTGAGAAACTTCAATTTTTTTAAATAGTAACAAAAATTAATACTGCATGTTTTATGAAAGAATGATAAAATAAGAACAACTTTATAAATATAAAATTATTTATTTATACCCAAAAAAATTTAATAAGATATATGGTTCATTTAAAAACAATAATATTAATTTTAAAACATAAATATTATTTCATAAAGTATAAAATTAGAATGTGTCCCTTTAAATAATATTTTTTCCATGTTTCCCTTTTCTTTTTTATTAAACTAATAAATTCAAATTATAAAGTTATTAAAAATCATAAAATCTTTTAATATTGTTCAAATATATTTTATAATGAAAAAATATTACTATTTTAATGTTACATTAGAGATAATAATTTATTCATAATTTTATCCTTAAAATACATTTCTCCCCAAATATAAATGAATCCGCACCCCTCTCATGGTTAAAATCCCCCTACTTTACCAAAGAAAAAAATATTATGAAATTAATTCTCTTAAGACCCTTATAATCCTTAGGTATGTTCTAGAATCATAAAAATCCAATCCATCATGAATTTAATTGTCATATAAAGGAATCAACTTCAATAAATAGGTAATGTCTTTTCATCTTGTTATTAGATTTACATTTCAAATTACCAATCATGCATTTCATTTCAAATCCAAACATTATTAAAACAATTATATAAAATTTTAATAGGGTCATGATAATTTTCATATCCTATATAATTTTTATTAAAGTATATAATCACATATTATATATCTCACAACATCTCTTTGTAGAATTTATTGGCAATGGTCGGTTAACCTTCCATGAGGATGTTTCCAATTCATTTCTTATAACCACCCTTATGTTTGGTTAAAATAAATTATATATGCTATATAAATATAAAAATATATTTATTTTAATATTAAAGAATTAGTTTTAGTCATGTATTAATGACCTTGATCCAAAATAGTGAAATTGAAAGAAGTTGGGATATTTTAATGGAAACATGATATCAAAAAAATTTGAGTTTGACCATTAATAAAATAAAATAGAATCCAATGATTATAAGGGATCTATAGTTAAATAAATTAACATAATTAATTTTTTTTGAATGTTTTAATAAACCAATGATTATTATATAGGAGGAATTAAATTGACGAACAAAATGTGATTCAATATAAGGGGATTCTCATACACAACTCTTTATTTTTTGGGTTATAACACAATTCATATGGTTTTAAGCATGGATAAACCTATAAAATTATTAAAATTACCTTTCAAGATTATACCATTTACTTTTCTTGGATATATATGTACATAAATAAAAAAAATTATTACTAATCTAAAATAGAATTATTTTTCAAGGATGGTTCATTTTCAATAACGAATTATTAATGCCTCTTTAGTTTTTTATTCTCTTGTCATTAATGGTGATGGTTTATGACAAAATATCATTTCCCTTATTCATTCTGAAACCCAAAATGTTATTCAAGAAAGTAATATTTTCATTATCATTTATGAAACACATTAATTTTTCTGGTTTTACTCCATTACTATGATTGATATATATTATCTTTCTACATGGCATGCATGATTATGATCATTTTAGGATTTGATAGGTGGACCCATATTTTTATATATCTTCAATGAGTTTGATATAATGATATATATTATAATATTATGTGTATTATGAGGTAACAAGATTTTATATTTTTTTAACAATTATGATGTTGGGATTTATGACCATATGTTATCTGGGAACATGATGCAATCTTTGTTCATAACTATGTGTGGAATTGAAATAATATATTGATGATTTTTCATTATGATGCAATTTATACTTTCCATGACTTTAAAAAATGATTAACTCATGATTATGATGATGATCCAGTTATAATTATATAAAGATGTTGATAAATATCGCCCATTTATTATTGATTCTTGTCCCTTATTCTTCCCATGTTATTCTTCACCTTACTAGGATTTTATCTCACTCATTTCATTGATTATATCCTTAAGTTATTACATATACAAAGGAGAGTGTGAGATATGTTATGAGTATAATGAAAAACTATTTATATAATATTTTACTTTTATTATGTAAAATTAACTTATGTGCCTAATTTTCCAAAGATATTAATCCATTAGATCTTGGATTTTATCACTATTATATTCTTTATCTTAAAAATGAGGTAACATTCATATAGAAAAAGGTTGGGCCACTATATATTCAACCAAAATAGGTTCACTAAAAATAAAACTACCTTAAAAGTCTCATTCAATATGATTACACTATTGATTGTTCATATGTGTATTCTACCATCATGTGACAAATTTGGTGTACAGATAATTATAAAAGCCCAGGAGAAGCAATCATGCAACCAAAGTGGACACTTTAATAAGCCTTATATCAGATTACATTCAAAGTTGGTTGGAATAATATATTAAAAAAATGGTGAGATTAATAGTGATCTGAGAGGAAGAATTGGATCATTCCTTTGGTTATCCAAGAAGTCTGAGTTCCGCAACATGGGTAGCAATCTAGTGAAGACAGTACGTTTCCATGAAACCGGTGGGAATTGACTATGTCTCGAGACCTCCTACCCATCCACTGGGTGAGGATTTTGAGCTAGTGGTTCACTAATTCTGTAACTCCCTGATATTTTATGAAATATTATTTTAAAATAAATTTAATTTCATTGATAACTTTCATTTCACATGACACCTTTTTAAACAAATCATGATATTTTATTATAATATTATGATTTAAATTGACAAATTTTTCCTAGTTGTTAAATTTAGTGGTAATAATTAGAGTAAAAAAACATTAAAATGATGTATGAATATTTTCTAAAAAATAAGTATATTAATATATAATTAATAAAATTTTAGTGAATCCATTATATGATTATAAAATACTTCTTTTCTTAGAAAATGGTTTTTTGTAATTTTTTAAACAAATACATAAAATTATTTTTGGAAAAAATTATTAAATTTATCAGATAACTTTTAATTCATTTTTTGACTCAAATATAAAATTTAATTACATTTATTTTTTTATAATTATATAATGACATTATATTTTCTATGAATGGTGTGAAATAGTGATTTTTATTGAAATCTGATTTTTCAATTAATGTATTTAAAAAGTCAAATTTGTATTTTGAAATTTATTTAAAAGTAAAATAAATTTAATTATATTATTATTAATCTAATTTAGGAAACTATAATCTATTTATTATTTAATTATTATATAAAAACCCTTTATATTTATGAATAGTTTTTCATTAGAAATCTATTTTTATTTACTTATAAACACTTTTAATTTTAAATTAAATTCTGGCACATCAGTGAAATTACTTTCATAAAATAGATTCATTATTTTTTATATTAATAATTAATATTTTATAATAATAACAATATTAATTTTTTTATAACAAATATTAAATATAGAAAAAACTAATTATCATGATAAAGGTTAAAACAAGTTTAACATGGGTTAAACTAAAAATATAAGTGTTAAAATCACAAAAATAGTTGTATAAATTATATTGAATAGCCAGATTTATACACTTATTACCCGATGAAAAATTTTTATGTGTTTTTGGGACTATTTTCTATGAATTTGAGCAATATAATATTTTAGGTAAAGAAAAGAAAAAATATCACCCTCATGATTTTAAATTTCAATTATGTGTTCATAAAGAAAAAATTAGAGTATGTGAATGAATATTAATTTTCATTTAGATAATGATGAAATTAATATCATTGCTTCAATTTTTTTAATTTTTTTTATATAATTACTTATAATTCTTATGTAATGCCAACATAGTAATTGTTAAATTACTAGAAAAATAAAATAATCGATACTAAAAATATTAAAAGTAATACAAATTGAATGAATTATTTTATTACATATTTTTTTGATAAATATAAAATGTTATAAATATTTAAAAATTAAATATTAAAACTCCATCTTTATATAGTTATTTTTAATGTCAAATTAAATGAATAGTTTCAAAATTGACATTAATGTTAGTTTATTAAAAATAATATTTTATTAAATGATTTAAAATTACTAAAAGTACTATACTTGGTGAAATGATGTGTATATGTTGAAAAATTTCAACCATAGTAAACTGAATGTCCAATTATCTTTTTATAATAATTATATTAACTATTAAATAGTAAAACAATTAATATGTTAAATGGTAAAATATGGGTTTCCATGTTAAATGAGCTTGTGTTAAACATAATCAACCAAAAAAATATTATTTCTATTTTATAAATTATATTATATATTTTTAACAATTAGTTATTAATCATATAATAATATTATTTCTATTTTTAGTTATAAATAAAAAATTAC
Organism: Viscum album; assembly: GCA_963277665.1. NCBI lineage: Eukaryota > Viridiplantae > Streptophyta > Magnoliopsida > Santalales > Viscaceae > Viscum > Viscum album. The sequence continues at coordinate 2,011,534,445 of OY728122.1, read as the reverse complement.
AAGGGTAAAAAAACTAGCTACAATAGTGAAAACTAAAGAGGTAAAAGTAATTAAACATAGATGTTAATGAACAAAATGTTTTACACATTAATTTTTCTTTTTTGGGGGTATGTCAAGATAATATATTACATCCAAAACATTATTTATCAATTATGGAGGCATTTGGTTTGAGTGTAACTCCCCATTATGTAATAGTTTTGGGTATTTATAAAAATTTCACTCCTCCAAAATAACTAATGGCCACCTCCTCCCATCAAATATTTGCACCTATTAAGATATTTTTCACAAAAAACCCCAGAAAAAATCTCTCCCCAAAACCATTTTCGAATTTATAGAGATACTTTTCTTTCAAAAATACCATCCATGGGTTCCAAAATAATAGATCAAAATGTGGTTGTTCTCAGTGAGGGTAATTGCCTTCACTAAGATTATTATGTTTACTCCAAATCATAACACATTAATTAATATCTAATTAACTCCAATATAATAAAATATTTATATAACCAATATGGAGATTTTATTATTTTTCATTAATAATCTATATCCATCTCCTCTTCTATCAAATGGGAAATGAAACCATTCATCTTGAGTACAACGAACTACCACCTTGTGAACCAAATACCAAATTAATTAGATTTCCATAACCACCTCTTACATATATATATAATGATGGATATAACATATTTAAAATATATTTATGACATAACTATACTCATTTAATTATAATATCAAATATCTTTATTACCTTCCAATTCATTGGAAAATAATAACGTTGCCCATATGTATGTGTGGACTTCCACCTCCACAAAGCAATGAGATTCATTTTTTATTTTATTTTGACATTGATGGTAATAATGATATATGTGATGAATATATATGATATATAGGGAATAAAAATTATTATTTAATATAGATATATTATTACCTTTATTTTCTTGATCACAGAGGAAATGGAAATCGTGTTCACACGTATGTACGGTCTACCATCCCCATGAATAATGTAATATATTTTTATATATAACATTTATAGATTTCTCTAAATAAAAGTATAATGTATATATTATATATATATATATCATCCTTGATATTTATGATTGGATGGAAACATGATCAAAGTAAAAGGACAAAAATAACAAACCAAAACATACATAAAAACAAAGCAGTTATTACCCAAAACATGATTTTAGCTGAAAATTGTTAATAAAGGGGTATTAAAAGGTCAGTGGTAAATAATATAGAGTATGATATGTATTATGTTTTTAAAATATATAAGGTGAAACTATTTTTATTATATAGGATTCTTAAAACTGTAGAAAAAATTATAGACTTGAGGTAAGTGATTTTGACCTTAAATTGTCTTCTTTGGGATATATGTTATGTTTTGCAACAATATTATTTTATGAGGTGTTTTTACTTACCATTTGACAGGTTATATCATGAATCTAATTGTTTTATTGATATTTAAATTTTTATTTGATGATATTATTTAATGAGGCTTACAAATAAAATGTTTCCAATGTGGTAATGTATTTTTATCATACTTTTTTCCATTGGACATATCCCATATACACTATATGTCTCCATTGTGGGGTGTATATACTATACATGAATGTCATTTATGATATTTTTTTAAAAATTATGGGATATTATAATTCAGATAAGGTTCATTCTTTCATGGGACTCACAATTCAAAAGTAACTATAGTGCTAAAGGTATTATGTTACAATCCCACATTTTAATAAGATTGTTTAGGATTATATTTTTGAGGAACAAATATTATTATATACCACTAAAAAATCATTAAATTTTATATCATGTGGTTATTTATAAATATAGAAAATAATTTCATTAATTTTATTTACTTTATGTACCCAAGATACCAAAATAATGTTTATATGGAAAATCTGAAATTATTTATATCATTGGTTCAAAATATTTTCAAATTTTTGTCTATATTTTTTTAAAAATAATTAATTTTTTTACTATTATACAAATCTTGTTTAAATTTATTTTTACCCGTCTAATAATCTAAACAAAAAGTTTGTTAAGGAATATTCTTATATTTTCCAAACAAGGCTCATTTTAATTTTAACCAAAAAAAGTAAAATGATTTTGTTTCATGTGTACGACATAAATGTTATATTCCACCATCAGTACCTAAAAATAATTTAAATATTCATTTAAAATTTTACATGTTTATTTTAATATAAAAATATTTTATTTAATTTTTGGGAATTCTCTATATTATTAGAAATTTATTTTTAAATAGAAAGGATATTTTCCAAAATAATGATTTAATGATAGTTTTTTGAAACTTATATTATTCAATGATTACAAAATTTAATGTCTATTATGATTTAATGGGGATATGTTTTAATTATATTATCCTTATTCATTCACTAGATGGTTTATTATTGTGATGAAAACAATTTTGAGACTTCTTTCTCATTAATGGGTTATTATTTGAAGAAATGGTGTAATTTTTATGAAACCCATTCCATTGACAAAGGATTTGTTATCATGAGATGTTTATGAATCCCATTTCCCTTTCATGGGTTATAAAATGATGAATGTTTTATGATATCATGACATGAATATGTATTATTTTCATTATATGACAGGTGGTTCCATTATAAACCAAGGAAGACTATTATGTTATAACCAAGGATATTGGTTATGTTATAAACATGAATTGGGGGGACCTAAATATCTCTCCAATGCATTATGAATGACTGATATGTCATTTGATAAATAGGACTAGAATAGAGAGTCAAACCAGTTCAGTAAGAGACTATATCCACTATGATATTCATGGGATTGAACCCAGACTAATAAGTTAGTTTGGGGACTGATCCAAACCCAATATGATAGTCTTGGGAGTGAACCTTGACAAATATAATGTTTGCTGTAGTAAACCCAATTCAATATCACTGTCTAATAAGTACAACCTTTACCAGTAGGGAAATTATTTTCTATGCATATGTTAATTCCATAAATCTATGTCTTATTCCAATATTATGTATCCATGGCTTATTATCCTTGATTCCTTTATTATTCATGTCTTATAAACGTCCCACATTTATACCATGACTTGATTTTATGAAATATGATATATTGGGAAAAGTTTTCAAAATTTATTCTTAGGTTCTCATTCCCTTATGCTCATTTTATATTGATATCTCACATTTTTACTATTTTTAATCATCTAAGCTCACCCATTTTTATGTTTCGTTTTCCTAGGTTATGAATAATGTTATTATGTATGATATTTCTAATAAGGTATCCAATTATGAAGAACATATTGGGAGATGATGTTGCAAACCAATGAACTAGTTTTTTATGTATCCATGCTTCAAAATTTTCTAGGCCCATATGATTTTGGAATGGGTCATTATGTTATATAATAAATATTAATCTATTAAGATTTTATGTAATTATTTGAGAAGTATGGGTCATTATAGAATGTATCATAGTAGGATTTAGTTATCCTTCAGAAACTATGATGATAAATCTTTAGTTAGATTCTTAAATATTTCACTATGGATAATTTTAATAAAAATTATATGTATAGGAAAATATCATGTAATTTTTGGAAAGTATAGATTGAGTGGTTTTAACGAAATTATACCTCTGTGTAGATACTACAAGTGGATCAGGATCAAGAACAGTTGTACATAGGGTTAATTACATTAAAAGGTATTGATTGGTATTTGACTCAATATTCACCTAGTTCATGACAACATGCCTTGTTACAAACCTAGTATAACACTCCATAGGGATATGTAATGGAAATTCAAAAATATTTTATGAAACATCAAGATGGATTTCAGTAGAAGATGAAAATAAATTACCTGGGTTAATCTTAAGGAGTAATATACTGAAAATGTGTTATGATTTAATCATATTATTAGTTATTTTTAATGAATATGTGGTTTTCCACAATGAATATTGTTTCTCAAACTATGCCTTTTGGTTTTATTCAATGGTGGGAACCAAAAGGAATTTAGATAATGTTGAATGTGATATAAAATTTATTACTGAGAAAGTAGATGAGATAATGACTATAATAAATGATATTATGATTTTTCCTAATTTTTAATGTTCATATTTTAATAACAACTTTCGCATTAATAAAAACTTGGACTCAACAAAGAATATTAGGATAGAGGTCCTTGAGACCTTGGGTGGTGGAGACCATGAAGGAAAGAGGATTTAGTTTTATATATATTGAGATTGTTAGAAGAGACATTCAAGGTAATTTCTCAATGGAATGATAATGTGTTTTATGGGTTATGAAGATGGTCACATATTATATAATTTCATAGGAAAAATGAAATGATCAGTTATCTCTGTGGAAGATAATAATGGTTTCCCTATTGAATAATCTGCGATTGAATATTTTAATTTAGAAATTATAGTCATTATATGAATTGATTTCTTCTAGGGAATTCTCAAGAAGAGTATCAACAAGGTTGTGTGAGTAAAGGTTTTATTTTTAATAATGAAGAGACTTACAATGAAATATGAAAGTAATGAGATATTAAGGAAAAAGATGATTAATCCTAGTTATTTGTTTAATAATGAAGTAGAATGATTTAAGTGTTTCTGTACAAAAAATCAAGAATTATGTTTTATGAATCATGAAATATATATATAGATTTTTCCTAAAAAAACAATCACGAAGGGTTTCTAATAATATGTTGAATGGTATTGATGAGCATGACATGTGATTTAATAGAATGGTGATATATTATGGAAAAACATGATTAAGGTAAAGAAAAACCTTAATATTTTCTTTTTGTTAAGATAATTCTCTTTACTTGTAATGAATAGATGATTAATATAAATAAGGTAAATTGGAGAATATTTATGACCTTATAACTGATCAATCATCTGATGAAAAAGATTTTTATGTTATCGTTGATGGAGTTTATAGTTTTTTATATTTATGGAATATATTCGATAATATATAGTTTACTTGAGGAATAAGTAAGAATGTATTTTTCCTTGAGGTTTTATGGTAATTATGATCGTTACCCTATTTTAAGAGAATATGTGACCAAGGAATTACCTTATTTGGTACAATAAAATTAATATTTACATAATAATATTTGGGGGATTAATGTAATTTTTATATGAAAATTATAGAGACCTTAATTAAAAAAATTAATTTTTTAAGGGTATTAACGTTATCCATTTATAGAATGGTTTATGTTGAAATTCATATGACATTTTTGTGATTAATGTATTGTTTCATCATATGAAGGCTTATCCATATAGAATAACCATTGTTAAACATTTTTTTCCTAATCACTAGATATATTATGAATGTATTACCATTATTTTATGCATATTATCCTATATTGGAAGTTAATTTTAATGATTTGGGAATAAAAAATTAATCTTTATTTCTTCATGTAAATAATGGAGTTCAAATTGTTCGAAGAAAAAAGGATGAGATTGTCTTTATGAAATGGAAAGAAATAATTTAAGGATATATCCTTATGTAAATTTATAAAATAAAAGCAAAGTATATTAAAATAAAAAAATTCATTATTACCGATATTTCTAATGAATTGATGTTATTTTCCATACCTCATTAGTTTATAGTTTTGTGACCATTAACATTGATATAATAAATCACTTTCTTATGATCAATGACATAAAGTACTTAATTTTCATCCATGTACATATGTTAACTTCCTAATAAATTTGACATATTTTGAAACCTAGTTATGTGACATTCCATTGGGCCTTTTTATTTGTAATTTCTTTATTTTCATGAGGATGTCTCATTAACACATTGTATGATGTGCGATTTCAACAAGGTATTTTTAGATGGAAAAATTCTGATAACTAAAATAATGTCAAAAATGTGTAGATGAAATTTAATTATGGGGGATATAATATAACCACCTATTATTTCAAGAAATTTTTTATTCAAATAGATATATTTTCCTTAATAGCGTATTTTTCATACAACACCTAGATTAAACAAAGTGTGACATACTGTTAAAATATTATGATTTAATGTGAAAATTTTAACCTAGCCATTAAATTTTGTCATATGAATTGTAACAAAATTTTTTTTATAAAATAAGGTATGAATATTTTAGATAATTTAAACAAATTGACAAATAATTACTTCTTGTTTAGTAATGTTTTTATTCACTTCAAAAATACAAATGTTCTCAAAAAATGTATTTTATTTCTAAAATAAAATAAATAATTTTTGACACTTTTAGAAAATTTAATTTATAAAATGATTATATTTTTTTGAATCGCCGTATCAAAATTATCTTAGAGTGAATATAAGACAATTTTCTAAAGAGATTAATTTTTCGATTAATTGTGAAAAATACTGATTTTAATTGATAATTGTATTTTCATTTATAAAATATTAATTTATAAGTTGTATTTTAAATTATTATAAAATTAAAATTAGTTAAATTAAATTAATATTAATCCAATTTAGGTCACTAGAATCTATTTAATATCGAATATTGAGGAAAAAATATTTTATATTAATGAAATCTTTTTCTTTAGAAAACTATTATTTCAATAGTAATACAAAATTATTTTTCAATAAAATTCTACCAATTATATGAATTTAATTTGAAAAAACTAATTCAATATTTTTTAGACATAATAATTTATATTATATAATAATTTTAAATTAATTTTTATTCATAATGAATAATAAATACTGAAAAAAGTAATTACCAAAAGTAAGGTAAGAACATGTTTACAGGGGATTAAACTAAAATAATAAGGGTTAAAATGACCCAAATACTTGTATAAATTATATTTCATTCAATATTTAGACTCTTATTACCTGATTATCTATTTGTATTCTTTTTTGGGAATTGTTTCCCTCAATGTGGCCAATTAAATAATTTGTGTAAATAAAAAAATTCACCCTCTTTCTTTTAAATTTAAATTATGTGTTCACATATGGAATAAAGAAACATGTGAGTGAATATTGATAGTAATTTTGAGAATAATTCAATTAATTTCATGAAGGACATTAATTTTTAATTGTTATTAATTTTATAATTACATTAAATTCTTATGAAACGCCATCAAAATAATTATTTCATTAATAAAAAAATAAAATAAATGATACTAAAAATATTTAAAGTATTATAATTTAAATGATTTATTTTATTCCATAAATATTTTTAGATAAATACAACATTTTATAATAGTTTTAAAATAATATATTTGGATTTCACCTTTTTCTAGAAGATTTTAATGACAAATTAAATAAATTATATCAAATTTAAATTAATGTTATTTTATATCAATTACATTTTTATTCAATGATTTAAATTTCCTAAAAATATTATAATTTGACCATTTATTTTTATATATTTAAAAATATCTACTATATTATGTTTATTGACTAATCATCATTTTATAATAATTATATTCTCCACTAAATTGTAAAATATTTACTTTCATGGTAAAGTGTTAAACATGGTTTCCCACATTACATGAACCTACATTTAAATTAATATTACAAAAACATATTATATTATTTTACAAATCGGGTTTCATTTTTAAATCTAGTTCCAAAAAATATCTAATAAGGATCATTTTATTTTTATTCATTAATGATAAATTACCTAGGTATGAATACTAGTTACCATAGTGAAAACTAATATGGTAAAAGAAAGTAATCTTAGAGGATAAATAAAAATAATGTTTAAAATGTGTATTGATTTTTGTGTTGGATGTATCTATAGACCATTTATACCCTAAAATACATTAATTGTCAATTTTATAGGGGTTTGGCGGGATATTGACTCCCCATTATTGATTACATTTCAATATTTGCAAAAATGATACTCCTCCTCAATTATAAATGGCCACCTCCTCCCCTGACTTCATCACACATCTTAATCCATTTGGATTGACAAAAAACAAAAAACAATATCTCCCCAACATCCTTATCCATGTTATATGGTATATGGTATTCCAAAAATAATAACCCAATGGTCCATAATAAGAGTTCCAAAGGTTTTTGTTCTAAATGAAGGTAATTGTATTTACAAAAATCTTTCTTTTTTACTCCTTTTCTTACAACCATAATTCATTGTTATTACTTACTATATAATAACACCAATATCTAATTGTTTTGCGGCGATGACGAATCGTGGGGAAAAAGTTGTGCTACCCGACTGTTGATTAGAGAAGGTTGGATTCTGCTTAATCACTCATATCAGGTGCACCAGTTTTGTCTCGAAACACCCAATGGTTCCATATCCAGCGATATGTGGGCATGCTTTCCAAATGGAGGCATTCGCTGGGAGATTTGGCCAGTGATGCTTAAGAACTCACATTGGTCGAGAGGATGGGATGTCAGGATCATTTCACCCTTTTGGGGGGGATTATTGCCTATTCTGGGACTCTCTTATAGATTTAAGATGTATTTATATATTCTCAAATCTTTGGTTTATACCCAAGCATAGTATCCATAGTTTACTCATGGTGGGAAATGGTCAGCTGAACGCAGGGGTTCAGAATCATTTAGGGCCGAGGTTTTCCATCCCTCGTGGAATTAATGACCTCGAGGAGTCTAGACTCATTGAGACGACACTAGTTTAAAGCCTCGTAAATGGGAAATCTAGAGTTCATTTTCATCCACGGGGGACATATAATGATTTGAGCGTTGGATCGAACTTGCGATATGGGCTACCTATGAATCCTTGCGAGAGGAATCAGAATCATTATAGTTCAGTCTGAGATGGGGCATACACTCTGATGCAGCCCAAGATGTGGGTCAAACTGACGTAAAGGGGGTCGGAATTATAGATTGTTGGGCTTGAACCTCGGAGAGTCTTCATACATACCATGCCTAGGAGACAAGAATCAAAGTCCACATAGTTCGGGAGTACAGTTTAACATCATGAAGGATGAAGGATGAACATGACATGAAGGTGGACCGGGGGTCCAATGGATGATGGGCTTGGACCTCTTCGAGGATTCCTATGTACCATGCCTTGACACGGATCAAAGTACTCGTAGTTCACCGGATGTTGGGGTCAGGGTCGGTGCTTACTCTAACCTAATGTGAGTCATGCACGGTGTGAGAAACAAGAGGCAGTTGAGACCTGATGATCACATCACGAAATGAGCATCCTTGGAAAGAGAAGTGGGGATTACGCATAGGGCAGCATGAGAAGTTGGGGATTACTCTATAATTGAGGCCCGATGGAGACATAGCCCAGAGGGAGAGGGAAAGGGTACCCCTGTGTCCATCTCCTCCCTTAGTTCTTGGCACTGGGGATGTATGGAGGTGCATGGGTGCTACCTCCCGCAATAAAGGCTTGGGTCTTACACCAAGGAGGCTGCCATGCTCACTCCCAGAATAGGGGATACGTGCTCACCATCAGATTTGAAGGGAAATGAAAGCGGGGTCCCCCAATCTGGCGAGTGGAGAGGCAGAAAGGGGACTCCAGGCTCGAACCCTGCATTACTGTGGGAATGTGAACCCAAGAAAGCTTCTGGAATCTGCTCAATGGACATAAAAACCCCTTTTACCACGCTTACTAAGGGTATATGAAATCAAGGTGGTGTGTTGATCCACTGGAAGGTTTCATCATACAGGTCTGGCGGCTTCGGTGGAGGCCTTGGCTCTGGTGCGAGGAATGGGCCAATGAGGGGGTTGCGAAGGATCAGGCCAGATTGGAAGGATTTTCTCTGACTCGGAGAATGGGAACACTGAAGGAGTTAGCGGGCCACATGGGTGTATGATGAGTGGCGCCCTTTGTGTAGGGGGGTGCTACATGGCCGAAGATGCCATCCGCGTACCAGGGTGGTACGCAGACCAAGATGCACCCCACATACTAGGGTGGTACGCAGATTCGGGTTCAGCCCGCTTACCAGGTTGGTACGTGGTGGAGTCCGTGTGAGCGGCAGCGGCCAGGGGTGACGCCAGTTAGGGGTTCATCGGTCAGGGCTTCGCCCACGTAGGAGGGTGCTATGCGGTACGTCGGATCGAAAAAAGGGCATAAACTCCCTGGTCCATGGGGATTGCATCCACAAAGGGGCCATGGTTCACGGACTTCTTTCTTTTGTTATTTTAAGTATTCAGTTCAATAAATTTTTATGCGTTTTCGGTTCCTTATTAATTCGTTTCAAACTTTATACCTGTTCTAGTTCGCGAATGGGAACTTCACTGTTTGCGAAATCCTAAGCTCCTTCCTCTCAAATCTTTCCACCTATCTCTAATCGATCTCCCTCTTCTCCCACTCGATCTCCTCTTATAGTGTGGGGAAAGAGATGTATTTGTGGTCATGCGGTACCTTTTGCAGATTCCCATAACCAGAAACCTGGTTTATGGATGACTAGGTCAATCCGCAACTCACAGGGGGAATTGAACGCACCTTCCTCACGAACCAAACTAGTTCGGGGAGTGCTTCACGTCCGCTCAAGGTTCCGCCTCTATTCCACGAACGATAGCGCATGAGGCATAGGCCAGCTGGCATGGTTCATGGTTTGGGTGGTTTGTGTTGGGGGATATGCCTGGTGCCTGTCCTACTTCATGCTCGCAGAGGGTCCCTGCCTATGTTCTGCGAACGATAGTGGTCCGAGGATGGGGGCGCTTCGTGAAACCAGCTGCGTACCGTTAATATTGGACCGGTCCACGTAACGGTTTGTCTTGTGCCAACTTGTCCACATTTTTCCCAATCCTTGAGATAAATTGGTTATAATCCTTTCATGGATTAAAAGGAATTCTCAATCTACTTTGAAGATTTTTCACAACCCTACAAATTCCTCCATCAGAATGGGGTCCGATCGGAATGAAGATGAGACTATTCCGATGTAGAGTGGTCCTGAAACATGGGTTGTTTGCAGTAGGGGAGAGGAAATGGTAGGGGACCATGCATATAAATACGGGGGGCCCTTCCCCTTTGTTTTTTACCATATTTTTTGTGAAAATAGAGAACTCTTTCGTTTCGTCTCCGCGTTCTCGTTCCTTCCTGAAAAGCCTCGTCTGCAAACCAACTTCCATTTCCGCAAACCATTCCTCATTCGCGCATGTCTTCACCCACGAACCAACCTCCCAGCTGCGAACTAACACTTTCAATAAATAAAAAATTAAGTTACAATGGGCCACATAGGAACTTGCTATGCTGTTTTCATGGTCCGCGAACTGAAATCTTCTAGACTATGAAAATTTCTTAAGTCTTCCGTACATATACTTTTAAAACCTAGATTGAGATACCATGGAACAACCTAGTTCGCGGTTCTCTAGCCAAAAATCCATGGGCCAGAGCACTGCGGTCTTCTTCCACATAGGGTTGGTTCACGGGATGCAGCCGTCACGAACTACCTTTGGAGGCATGCTCGTGGAACTCGTCATGAAGGCCCCTTGATAGATTCCTTTTCCAAATACTTGATATTTTTTTCCATATTTTATTATTCCAGACTAACCATTTTGATGGTTTTCATAATGCAGGGAGAAAATATGGTTCCTCCTCACCCAGAACCCAGGAATGCTGCCGAGCCTCTCCCAATCGGTCAAAGGATATGTCTATCTATGATTTGTAGAGTTGAGAGCATCAAAAAGGACCCTAGTCGATCCATCATTCCTGGCAATGGTTTCTTGAAAGACATGAACTCTCCTGAGCTATTGGGTTATCCAATATCAAATAGGATTCCTCTCTATGGCTTTAGTCATCAAGATGAAATCCCTACCCCCTACCTTCTCAAGTCTTTCGTCTCCTTTCTTGGAAGCATCGCAAAAGAGCATTCGGGTGAACCTCGACAAATCGGGGGAGATCATCTCTGATTCTGATCCGAAATACAATTTCTTTTTGAGAGGCTCTATTTTGACCCAAAGTGAACGGTATATTCAAGAATTCTCCCAAGAGGCCTTCCTCAAGAGTTACCCCTCCATGATCAACCTTTCTCAAGTGGATCCTGACGCGGGGTGGATTCCCAGGTTGGATCTTCTGCCAGATGGGATTTTCTCAAATGACTGGGCCTTGGCCTTCTAGGTCCATTATCATTGCTGGGAATATCCCGAGTAACTGGAAGCAGTCAACCATTACTCCACAGTGTGGGCTTCCCAGTTTTCCAATTACCCACCATCTTCGATCATGTCTGACCTGCTCAGTCGTTGGTGTTTGAGCACTAACAATTTCCACCTTGCCCATGGTGAAGTTAGAATTAGTTTATGGGAAATATACTGATTGGGAGTGCATCGAATCATTGGTGAGTTTTATGAAGAGTTTGTACCCACTCATGAAGTTTGGGACAATGCTGAATAGGTACCTTCATTGGCGAGGGATCTGCTAGTTATAGTGGAGTGGTCACTGGATCAGCCCTTGCGTGCCCGCACTCCCATTCCTTTTAGTACCAAGATAGGGTTATTTCTGGAGTCCACTGGTCTTGTGCCGACGATCAAGTTCCCCAGGACTCATCCTTCTCAACAATCACTAGCTATCCCAAGTTCCTACTAGGAGGTTATGGAGGCGGGCGACTACCATTCATGGGGTTATGAGGTGCACCCTTTTGTGCCACCTATGCTCCAGATGGCAGGTCTTTTCTCCATGTTTTTTATCAGGTGTCAATTCAAATCTCAGATATAAACCAAGGTGTTAGAGCTAGCACAATGATGATGGAATCTAAGCTGGAGGGTGGCTGCTCGGTGAATCTTGTCGTGCCCACTTTGGCTCGCATTTACAAACTACTGACCCACATGTTGGAGAACGGGTCACCCTACCGTCTAAGTGGGCCATTTCAATTCGTATATGGCTGGGTAGCGGATCATTTCCACTGCTATGAGTATCATCATAACACATTCATCCTGATTCCTATGTTTCGGCCAACCCTGCTCGATGGAGCTGGAGTTCACTTGAAGTTCTTCAGCTCTGATGAAGTCTTCAAGCTTTCTAGTGACTTCTCCCAGTATTCTTTCAATCCTTACCCCACCCCTTCCAGTGTCATGGTTTGAAACCATAGGGGGATCCTAGAAGAGAGTTCTTACATAATTTCACTACGGGATGGGTTATTTTCTGTGTGGATTGACAGGGTTTCCCTGTGTTAGTTGTACGCCCCATATCATTTTTCACGCCAGTTTGGATGTATGGAACTCCAAGTTTCCCTTAACCATCCTCAGGCTCGAGGACTGCACCTGGACACTCTCCATCAATGGTGGTTGATGTTGATGTGGGAGGGATCTGACACAAGAATTCCCTTTCCTGGCATAGGACCAGCTTCCAGCCTATCCTTGGGGCATGCAAGAATGTGGATAAAGCATTATCCTGATGGGATCCTGGGGAAGAAAGTCTGGTAGGATCCAAAATCAGGAGTTATTGTGGCTATTGTGCCTACCACACCTGCCTCATCAGATCTGAGGGAGGACCAACTGATGGCTTGTAGGTCAAAGTGACTCAGGGGACTTTCCTTTTCCAACCCCTATGTGGCCGAAGATCAGAGGGACTCAACCTTCTTGGATGTGGATGAGGATGACCCTGTGGCTTTGGGTCCTAATGAGACAACTCCTGAAGCTTTTCTGACTAATAACAAACATAGCAACTCAACTCCGAAACTCGAACGAGGGCTAGAGGATTCTGACCCTCCAGTCCCGAAACCATCTTCTAGTGTTCACATGTATGTGCTGGTCGCAATGATGGACTTCAATCCTATGATATCTAGCGAGGATACCAAAGATCCTCATGTCATGGTGGACCACCGAGCAGTGTGGAGGTGTTCCTGGCCCCAGATTTGCGAGATTTCTGTCGATACTCATCTAGCTGAGATGGAGACTAAAACTGAAGCCCTCCAACAACTCTTCATGGGATTGGGGTTAGGTGGCTTTGACTATCGTCAGTTTCATTTTCGAGCTTGATAGGTTGTCATTGCCCATGGGGAAGTTGCCGCTAGAGAACAAAATCATGATCACCACACTGCCTCTCATTGAATGACCCGAGCCTTTGAGGAATACATGATGAAGCTCCATTAGCTGATAGCATAGGAGGTGAGATCTCAATATCAGGTGACCTCACTATCTACCGAGCTGTGTGAATGCGAAGCTCGAGAAGCGATGTTGAGGGATCAGTTTTCAACTATGACTGGTAACCTTGAAGGCACCAGGAAAGGGATCAACATCCTCCAAACGACAGTGCGGCATACTCATTCGGTGGCCGATGATGAGGCCAGGGAGAAGGCCGTGTTGGAGCAGACTTTCAACAACTTTCTCTGCACGGTTGCCGATCTGTTAGAGAGAGCAAGCCATGCAACATTGTGACTATCAGATCCATTCTTGTAAACTCTGTTTTACCTCTTTTATTGTTGTGAGGGAGAGGCCCCATCTTGTGGATGTCCTCCCTTTTTGTCCAAATGGAATACAATCTATGTATATCTTTCCTAGCTGTAAAATTTGATTGTTATAAGAACAAATGTTGCGTAAATTAAAACTCATTGAATCAGAATTGATTATAATTCAGGAAAATGAAAAAATAGAAACAGGCTCTAATTTTGTTTGCCTGGACCCTGGGATCCAGCGAGCATAGTTTGGCTATTTCTAGGGTTTTGTAGAAAAAAACCCACAAGCTTCTTTGCCTTTTCTGTTAATACCCTAATTTTACCTCAGCACATTTGGTGTGGACCCAGCAGGTTTGGCTTGGCTTTTTCATAGGCTGCCCTTTCCGGGTTTTCGGCCTAACAGGTTTTGCACCCCTTTTGTGAGTGGTTTAAAGTCCTGCTGACAAGACTATCATTACTGATGTTTTAGGATGAACAACATTGACCAGATATAGTGTGGTGAGGGCCCAAATGAGTTTTGGTTGATTAAAATATGTCTCAATACCCTTCAGATTCATGTGTGGGGTACCTGTTTAGATTTGAATGACATGCAGGGCATGTCTCAAGGCAAGGGAGTTGTATCAGCGTGCAGAGGTAGGAAAATCACCACCTAAGGTAAAATTTCATTTGTTAGATGGTCCAGGGGTGATCAAATTGTAGATCCGATAAGGGAATGGTATTCATAGTCATTCAAAGATGTCATTAAGTCAATGACAATCTATTTCTGATGGCCTGAAAACTTCATAGGATTCCGGCTTATAGAAACCACCAGGGTGGCTTGGAGAATTATGAAAATTAATAGGGGTGTTTTGGAAAGGGTGTGTGACATCTGAAAGGGTTTGGGAACATCATTACTAACCCAGACTGTGGCCAGGAGGCCACTTTCCTATGAATTTAGTTATCGTGAATGATGGTTGGAGCTTGGCACAATTGAAAGTCTTGCTGTTGGGACATTATTCAAAATGGAACGACTTATCCTGGTTCTTGGTAATCTCGTCTGAGACATTATAATATATTCATAAAATCTTGTGAAAGAGGTTGGTAAACTACTGCTTAGATGGTTTACGAATATTGGGATGGATATGGGGGCTCAGAGGCCAAGAGTCGTATGGAGAGAAGCATTGCCTAAGGAAATATTGTCTTTGGTAGATAGGCCAAGGGCGATCGGGCATGGTATACATATTCATGTAAATGTTTCATTAGTTCAATGATTGTATTCTCCCGATAGCCGAGCAATCTCAGGGAAGATTGAGATTCGGGACCACCTGGGGTGGCTTACAAGGGTTCGGCTCATTCTGAGTATAGAGTGTGATTTATGAGGAGAGGGTTCCTAGATAAGGGAGAAAAATCGAGGATAAACATCCCCAGAATAGGTGAATTCATTCCTTCTCACACTGGTGTGAGATAGTGGTTTTTGTAGGCCTAGACCAAGCACTGAGGGACCGAGGAAAGTCTCTATTCCTTACTAAACCGAAGACATGTTCGATCGTGCAGTTTAACGTCATGAGTTAAGGATGAAGTCATTTTAAATTATGTTCCGTTTAACGTCATAAAGTAAAGATGGGGAGAATTATTAAAGATATTGTGCAGTTTAACATCGTGCAGAGATGATGATGGTCATTTTTAAATCCCTGAAAATGCTTGCAATTGGAGGAATTTCTATGGATGCTTAATTCTTGGTCAGTGCAGCTTCACGCCAAGCCGAAAAGATATGCTTCGTGAAGTTTTAACTGTCATGCGGTAAGGACTTAGTTGCAAAGGCCACTCTTTATTAGAATGTAACTGGGCTTGAACATCTCACCATGTCCAAGACGTGGAGAGGGGTCGATGGTGTAAACCGTGGTTCCAAGGATTCTTGGATCAGGATAGATGATATGGGGGCTATGAGGCTGGTATGTGTATGGGGCTAGGAAGAGTACCTCTTAATGAAATCGTTCCTTTGGTAGACGGGCCGTGGGCTTTCAATATGCAGAGCTGCTAGGGGAATGGTATGCATAGTCATGTAAAGGTGTCCCTAGGTCGTTAACTTTCCACTTCTGATTACCATGAATTATTATGAATATTTGTAATTGTCTGAGCCACAATGTCTGTCATTTGGAAAGGAAATATCTGGACATGTTGGGGATGTTCGCCCCTGGTTGCTGTTAAAACATGAAGAGTTTACCACACTGATTTATCTTATGCATGGGGTATACCTTTACTCCATGCAGTTTAACATCATGCAGAAAGGAAGAAGTACTCTTAGATTAACAGTCATAGAGTTAGGACTATTGGGTGACCATTGCTACAATTACCCGGAAGGCAACTGAGTTAGGAGGCTCTTGTGTTCTTTGAACAAGTATGAGGGAATGATGGTGTAATCAGTAACTTTGGGGTTTCCTAGATTAGGGGTGTAACACCTGAGATTTTTATGAGTAATATTTTGTTTTTATATATCATCAAATTAATCTTTCACTACACACTTGCTTGGCTTACATTACACGCAATCACGACCTTCCTCGATAGCTTGCGTCGTACGCAATACCGAGTTTCACTAAACAACGATATGCTATTAAAATATTATTAAAACTAGCTGTTATGAATAGTAATAACAACTTTTTGAAAATTTATAAAATTTATTTTTCAAAATGGACTTCATTTTGGGATTCGGAATACCGAAATTAGCATAGGGTGAAATTTTGGTATTTTTCTGAAAACTTTCAATTTTTGATGAATAGTGAAACTACTAAGTGGTAGGTTAAAAACTGAATTTTTGCATAAAACTTAGTTTTACCACTTCTGTGAATGGAATTTCGAAAATCTGATAGACACGGTTGATATCAGTAAGTTAAATGTGGTTCAATGAGATACAAATAATTTTTTCATGAATAGTAACTTTTTACTTTTTTTTACCGCGGTTAATAGTAAATACGGGTAAATATGATATTACTATTACCCTAACACATGTCCTAATTCTATTAGATAAGTTTAATTCGACCAAAAACAAACTTCGGAATAAAATATGACCATTTAGACCCACTTGGGTTAGATTAGGACATTTATTATTAATTTATTTAAAGAAGGGTTAAAATAGTTAAAATCAAAGTTTAATAAGTAAATCATTTTTAATATGGGGTTATACATAAGATAAATTCGACTATAAATATTCATTAGAAATATAAAAATATTTCCTACATAATGGTATTTTATTTGTAATTTTTGGACATTAAATAATTTAATTTATTTATGACACCATGATGATGCAGTAATTATCTTATTAATGAAATATTGAAATAATTGATGTTATAAACAGAAAAATAAATGTAATTTGAGACTTTTTATGAATTCCACTAATTTTTTAGGTTACTATGATATATTAGTGTTGATTTAATCAACTTGGTTCGAACATATAATTCTGTTATGACTTTCAAAAAAATCATATATCAAATAGTGTCAAAATTGACACAAAATATTTTTTAAATAAAATATTATATTACTAATTGTTATTTTATTCCTAAAAATCTAAGGATCGGCCAAATGACTTAGATAAGGATATATATATTAATAATAAACAATTTGGGGTTCTTTTGGCATGTTATAGTAAGTGTATTAACCATATAGTGAAAGAAAACAAAAAGACACGGTAAAAGATAAATTATTTAACTTAGAGTTAAATCTAATTGATAAGGTTAAAATAATACCCTAAACTTTTCTAAATCCTATTGGATGATAGGATTTCGACCCATACCCACTTTAGATTCGAAATAAGACCCATTGGAACCATTATAAACCGATTTTGACTTTAATATAATATAATATTTTGAGATATTCCTAAGGTGCCCCTCTCCTCCCTTATAAAAGGGCGCCTCCTCCCCCTCCTCCTCACACCAATTTGAGCACTCAAGCTCGTCCAACCCCTACAAAAATCCCTTCTCCACTTCCCTAGAATAATCCTAGAGGTTCTGGTCTTCTTCAAAGACCAATCATAGTTCCCTAAGTGGAGGATTCAAAGAGGCGTTTCAAAGAAGAGGTCATATCCATTACCGATCTTTTCAATTTCTTTCTTCTTCAACTTCTTCTTCTTTATTTGTTTCATGATAAAGTAATAACATAAGTATTACTTACATAATGATATGTTATTATAAATATGAAACGACCCTAATTCACCTTCTATCCATCCTACGGAAAAATGAAATCACCGCGCGTGCGTACGTACGGAATACTGTCTCCACGCCGTGGTGTAATCTATTTTCCACCATCACCGTACAAGGATAGGTATAATGGTGTAATGAGTAACTATTTATGATTATTATAAAGTAATATTGATACTGAAATAATATATATATACTCCAATACAGTTCCACGATCATAGGAACGATATCATCACTCGTGCGTACGTACGGAATACCGTCTCCACGATGTGATTCGACTCGTTCTACATGATCATCATTACCTACTAATTATATAAATGAATTGAATGAATAAATATGATATATGTTACACTAATAACATTCTGGATATATGTTATCTATAACCTTAAAATAAGAATAAGAATTTATTCGGCAAAAAACGCATAAGAACAAAAGGCAATAAGGACCCGAGTAACAAGTAACAATGAAATATTACTAAAAAGAAGCTAAGAATATGACCATATATGATATCATATCAATATTTATGATTATGGAATAAGTCAATAACATTATTTAAACCATTATACAGGAGCTTCTGACACGTACAAAGCAAATCGGACCTAAGGTAAGGGGAAATATCACAATCTCATTTTTATCCGAGATTGTTTATACTTTGGTATTTACTGGGGTGTATTTTATCATCAACATCCATGTTCCCTAAATATGTAATATTGTTTCCATCCACTTAAAATAGTTTAAATCCAATTTTACCCTTCAGTGAGTTTTTAGTAAAGAATATGAAATGAATCTTTTGTCGTTTTTTCATACGAGGTACTTTTGGACTTTTCCGACAAAAGTACGAAGAATGTTTTTTTATCTTATATGGCATGAATGGATTTTTAAAACATTATATACAAGAATATTCCTTTACACGTTTTCATATTTATTTTTAATAAACTTCTTTTAGTTTATAATTGTATGACATGTTAAGAAAAGACAAGTTTTTTTTAAGAAGAAAGGATATTTTCCTCAAGAATGGAGTTCAAGTGTTTTATCAAAATTATTTTCCATCTAAGATAATAAAGGGTTATGTTTTTATCCCTATTTTTAAATTGATTTGATTATGTTGTGAGGGAATTATTTTTATGAAGTCATTTACCTTATATGATTTGTTTTATGATGTCATGATGTTTCAAGAATCCCATTTTTGTTACATGTGTTATGCGATGATGTATGATTTATGATTATGTGGCACACATAAGAAAGGATTCATTATAAGATGGGTGGGACCTATATCTCCCTCCAATGCATTGGGTAAAGATTTTATATCTCATGAGATAGACATGGCTGGAACGGTAGGTTATAACGGTTCAGTGAAACAGGACTGGAACGAGGGAGACTCGGTTCAGAAAGGGACTCTGTCCACTAAGATAGTCTTGGCAATGATTCATGACTAACAAGAAATGATTTTCCATGATTATGTGTGCATTCCACAAAGTTTCAAGTTTCATGTTATGATTATGGGGATCTCATTTTCACTTCTATGATTTATTCCATGTTAAGATATTATGATCTCTTTTGCAGGATATGATTTTCAAAAAGATATGATATGATTGTTATTTCCTTTATTTGCCCTTGCTGAGCATTTGAGCTCACCCTTTTATGTTTTCTTTTCCCCAGGTCAGGAAGATGGATATTAAGTAGAATATGCTGAAAGGGACCCTAGATATGATGAAATAAATGGGAGACACTGTAGAAGATTAATGAACCAGTTGTTTATGTTTCCCATTTTCTAAAGACACTATACCTATACGGTCCTTTGTGGTTTTGTCATATGTTGTAATAAGTGTGCTTCAATATTGAAGTATTAACAATGTATGTAAAGTATGGGTCATTATAGTTGGTATCAGAGGAATGGTATAGTCAACCTTTGGAAACTAGGATGTGAAAGCCTTAGTATGAACCCTAAGGATAAGTCTATGCAAAGAACACAATCTTAGTGTTTTAGAAATGGCCATGAATACCCTAGGATAAGACCTTAAGTGTGAAATTTTATCCTTGATTATGTGGTTTTCCTATTATAATTAGTGTTTCTCACACTATTCTTCTTGGTTTTAGTCAATGGCTGGAACCCGAAGGAAGCGTGTTAATGCGGAATGCGATGGGCAATGCAATGATTGTCCCCTTGAGCAACCAAACGATATGGGAGCTGGAATGCAAAATCTTGTAGCCATGCTCACACAACTTTCTCAAGATATGAATCATGCAGGACTTCCAAACGAGCAAAGGAAGGAGAAACATTCTATTGAATCCTTCATGAGGCAGCGTCCACCTTCTTTCAGCGGGTCTACTGATCCATTAGTTGCTGAACAATGGATTAGTACTACTGAAAAGATATTTTCAGTTCTTCAATGTTCTAAACATGATAAAGTCATCCTAGTAGTGTATCGTTTGGAAGGAGATGCTGATCAATGGTGTAATCTTATTAAGAATATGAGGCAAAGGGATGAAATTGAGTCTATGGAATGGGACGAGTTCAAGAACTTATTTTTCAATAAGTACTTCCCTCGTATTCTCCGAACAAAGATGGAGCAAGATTTTCTTGAACTGAAGCAAAGGGATGATGAATCTGTTGGTACCTATGAAGCAAATTTTACATGACTTGCAAGGTATGCTTCTGGTATTATTATCCAACCTGAGAGTAAGATCGATCGATTCTTTAGTGGCTTAAAACCAAGTCTTCGAAGGGCGTTAGCCATATGGGACTTCAATAGCTACGAGGAAATCGTTCGATGTGCTCTCAAAGTCGAGATGGAGATTGGAGTAACCCATCAGTCATATGGGTTTGATAAGAAGAGGAAGATGGAGTTCAAAGGAAAATCTAATGAGCACACTGAAAAGAAGATGAGCTTTCCCTTATGCTCAATGTGTGTAAAGAAACATGGAGGGAGTTTTCTTAAAGGGACAAGTAAATGCTTTAAATGTGGAAAGGAAGGTCATCGTGCATTTGAATGCCGCGATAATGGGAAGAATATGTCTAATGATGAAAACAAAGGAAGGGATACACAGAATGAACCTACTACACTTCAATGTTTCAAGTGCAAGGAGATGGGGCATTATGCCAATCAATGCCCAAATCCAAGGGTTGATGATGATGGTCGACGTCAACAAAATCTTAAGGCTAAAGACAAAGGAAAGTCACATGTAATTTCTATCAGCGATGTGGAGTACGATAATGAAGTGGTGAAAGGTACACTAACCATCCACTCTAAAGTAGAAAATGTTTTATTTTCTTCTGGATCCACCCACTCTTTTATTTCTGAAAAATTTTCTAAGGGTATCACCGTATTACCTCAACAATTAGATGTTGAGTTAGCTGTGACAACACCTAATGGCACAAAAGTCACATCAAAATTTTATAATTCTTCTCTGGTCGAATTTTGTGGGAATGTGCTTCCTAAAAATCTTGTGATCCTTCCTTTAGTGGAATTTGATGTGATTCTTGGCATGAATTGGCTTTCTCTACATGGAGCTCATATCAATTGCCAAATAAGGGAAGTCACATTTCATATTCCAGATCAATCAACGATCTTCTATCAATGCAAGGATGAACATAACCTTACAGTGGAAATTTCTTCCATCTTATGGGTATTGATTCCACTAAATGAAGGTTATTTATCTCAAATGGTTGGTGAGAAACTCACGATTAAGAATATGCCCATTGTACGGGAGTTTGATGATGTCTTTCTGGAGGAATTACAGGGTCTTCCACCAAATCGTGAAGTTGATTTTTCAACAGAACTCGTACCGGGTGCTTTTCCAATTTCCAAGACACCTTATAGAATGGCCCCAATTGAGTTGCAGGAATTGAAAAAGAAACTCCAAGAGAATCATGATAAGGGACTCATACGCCCTAGTGCGTCACCTTGGGGAGCACCTGTTCTATTTGTTAAGAAGAAAGATGGATCAATGAGACTCTACATTGATTATAGAGAACTTAACAAGATCACTATCAAGAACAAATATCCTCTCCCACGCATTGATGACTTATTTGACCAACTACGTGGAGCTCAATACTTTTCCAAGATTGATCTTCGTTCAGGGTATCATCAATTAAGGGTCAAAAGGGAGGATATACCAAAGACGGCTTTCCGTACAAGGTATGGACAATATGAATTTATAGTGATGCCATTTGGTCTTACTAATGCCCCTGATATCTACATGGATCTAATGAATAGAGTCTTTAGAGACTATCTTGATCAATTTTTGGTAGTCTTTATAGACGATATTCTTGTCTATTCAAAGAGCAAGGAAGATAATGAAGATCACTTGAGAATTATATTGAAGACCCTGAGAAAGGAGAAGCTTTATGCCAAATTTACCAAGTGTGAATTTTGGCTTCAAAAAGTTACATTTTTGGGTCACATAATCTCAAAAGAGGGGATATCTGTGGATCCAGCAAAAACAGAGGTTATCGAAAGATGGTCAAGACCAACAACAGTAACTGAGATCCGATGCTTTCTTGTTTTGGCTGGATATTATCGACGTTTTGTAAAAGATTTTTCACGATTATCTAATCCACTCACCAAGTTGACTCGGAAGGGAGTTAAGTTTATTTGCACAGAGGAATGTGAAGAGAATTTCAAGGAGTTGAAAAGAAGGTTATCCAGTGCACCTGTGCTCACACTGCCTTGTAGTGGAGAAAGGATTGTGATCTATAGTGATGCATCCAAGAAGGGATTGGGGTGTGTTCTTATGCAAAATGATATGGTGATAGCTTATGCCTCACAACAGTTGGAAATCCATGAGCAAAATTACCCAACACATGATTTGGAGTTGGTTGCGGTAATCTTTGCATTAAAGATTTGGAGGCATTACCTTTATGGTGAAAGGTGTGATATTTATACTGATCATAAAAGTTTAAAGTATATTTTCACATAAAAGGAGTTGAATATGCGTCAAAGAAGATGGTTGGAGCTGATTAAGGATTACGACAGCTCAATCCATTACCACCCTGGGAAAGCAAACAAGGTGGAAGATGCATTAAGTCGACAAGACCATCCTAGTTTATCCATGATGAGGATCACTGAAGATCCAATATTTATGGATTTACAAAGGATGGATCGTGGAATTATAATGGAAGGGGAAAAACCTTATCTTTCTCTAATGAATGTTCAACCATCTATACATGTGAAGATTAAAGAGGCACAGAAAGAAGATGTCGAGTTACAAAAGAAGGTGAGAAATGTTCCTGAATTCAACCTTGATTGTGATGGGATAATAAAGTTCAGGAATCGGGTTTGTGTTCCTCCCATCCCCAAATTAAAGAAGGAGCTGCTGGATGAGGGTCAGAGTTCATCATTCTCTATTCATCCTAGAAGCACGAAGATGTATAGGGACCTGAAAGTGTACTTCTGGTGGGATGGCATGAAAAGAGATGTTGCTGAATATGTCTCTCGATGCTTGGTTTGTCAACAAGTTAAAGAGGAGAGACATAAGTCTAAGGGGATGTTACAACCATTACCCATACCCGAATGGAAATGGGAAAACATCACTATGGACTTTGTCACAGGACTTCCTAAAACATCCAAAGGAAATAATGTTATTTGGGTCATAGTTGATCGTCTTACAATGTCTTCACACTTCATTGCTATTAGAGAGGATTTCTCTCTAGATCAGCTTGCCAGGATATATGTAAAGGAAGTGGTAAGATTGCATGGAGTACCACTTTCTATTATATCAGATCGGGATCCGAGATTTACCTCGAAGTTCTGGTGAAGTCTTCAGCATACTCTGGATACAGAGTTGAGTTTCATCACTGCTTATCATCCCCAGACAGACGGTCAGTCTGAGAGAACAATTCAAACCCTAGAATATATGTTGAGAGCTTGCTCTATGGATTTCAAAGGAGGTTGGGATCAACACCTACCTTTGGTGGATTTTTCTTATAATAATAGCTTTCACTCCAGTATTCAGATGGCTCCTTATGAAGCTCTCTATGGAAAGAAATGAAGGACTCTAACATGCTGGGATGAAGCTTGGGGAAAGAAAGCTATTAGGACCTGATCTCGTTGATGAAATGGCAGAAAAGGTCAGATCTATTCAACAACACATAAGAGCAGCTCAGAGTGGATAGAAAAGTTATGCCGACAACCGAAGAAAAGTCCTAGATTTTGAAGTGGGTGATAAAGTGTTCTTACGAATATCTCCCTGGAAGAGGGTTATGAGATTTGGAAAGAAGGGGAAGTTGAGCCCTAGATATATAGGTCCTTTCGAAATACTGGATCGTGTTGGGAAGGTAGCTTACCGATTGGCGCTCCCACCGAATCTCTCTCAAGTTCACGATGTGTTCCATGTATCTCTCCTGAGAAAGTACATACCAGATCCTTCACATGTACTCAGCTCAGAAGTTGTACCGCTGGAGCAAGATCTTTCTTATGAAGAACAGCCGATAGAGATTCTGGATCGTAGCGAAAAAGTCCTACGAAACAAGACCACTCACTTGGTGAAATTTTTATAGAGGAACCACCAATTAGAAGAAGCTACTTGGGAGCTTGAGGATATGATGAGGGAGAGGTATCCTCATCTGTTTGTTACAAAGTGACGAATTTCGAGGGCGAAATTCTTTTTAAGGGGGGTAGAATGTAACACCCGAGATTTTTATGAGTAATATTTTGTTTTTATACATCATCAATGGAATCTTTCACTACACACTTGCTTGGATTACTTTACACGCAATCACGACCTTCCTCAATAGCTTGCGTCGTACGCAATACCGAGTTTCAATAAACAACGATATGCTATTAAAATATTATTAAAACTAGCCGTTATGAATAGTAATAACCACTTTTTGAAATTTTATAAATTTTATTTTTCAAAATGGACTTCATTTTTGGATTCGGAATACCGAAATTAGCCTAGGGTGAAATTTTGGTATTTTTCTGAAAACTTTCAATTTTTGATGAATAGTGAAACCATTAAGTGGTAGGTTAAAAACTGATTTTTTGCATAAAACGTAATTTTACCGCTTCTGTGAATGGAATTTCGAAAATCCGACAGACACGGTTGATATCAGTAAGTAAAATGTGGTTCAATGAGATAAAAATAATTTTTTGGTGAATAGTAACTTTTTACTTTTTTTACCGCGGTTAATAGTAAATAGGGGTAAATATGATATTACTATTACCCTAACACATGTCCTAATTCTATTGGATATGTTTAATTCGACCAAAAACAAACTTAGGAATAAAATATGACCATTTAGGCCCACATGGGTTAGATTAGGACATTTATTATTAATTTATTTAAAGAAGTGTTAAAACAGTTAAAATCAACATTTAATAAGTAAATAATTTTTAATATGGGGTTATACATAAGATAAATTCAACTATAAATATGAATTAGAAAGCTAAAAAGATTTCCTACATAATTATATTTTATTTGTAATTTTTAGACATTAAATAATTTAATTTATTTATGACACAATGATGATGCAGTAATTATCTTATTAATGAAATATTGACATAATTGACGTTATAAACACCAAAATAAATGTAATTTGAGACTTTTTATGAATTCCACTAATTTTCTAGGTCACTATGATATATTTGTGTTGATTTAATCAACATGGTTAGAACATATAATTCTGTTATGACTTTCAAACAAATCATATATCAAATAGTGTCAAAATTGACACAAAATAGTTTTTAAATCAAATATTATATTACTAATTGTTATTTTATTCCTAAAAAACTAAGGTTCGGACAAATGACTTAGATAAGGATATATATATATTAATAATAAACAATTTGGGGTTCTTCTAGCATGTTATAGTAAGTGTATTAACCATATAGTGAAAGAAAACAAAAAGACATGGTAAAAGTTAAATTATTTAACTTAGTGTTAAATCTAATTGATAAGGTTAAAATAATATCCTAAACTTGTCTAAATCCTATTGGATGATAGGATTTCGACCCATCCCCCCTTTAGCTTCTAAATAAGACCCTTTGGAACCATTATAAACCGATTTTGACTTTAATATAAAATAATATTTTGAGATATTCCTAAGGTGCCCCTCTCCTCCCTTATAAAAGGGCACCTCCTCCCCCTCATCCTCACACCAATTTGAGCAGTCAAGCTCGGCCAACCCCTGACAAAATCCCTTCTACACTTCCATAGAATAATCCTAGAGGTCCTGGTCTTCTTCAAAGACCAATCATAGTTCCCTATGTGGAGGATTCAAAGAGGCGTTTCAAAGAAGAGGTAATATCCATTACCGATCTTTTCAATTTCTTTCTTCATCAAATTCTTCTTATTTAGTTGTTTCATGATAAAGTAATAACATCAGTATTACATACATACTGATATGTTATTATAAATATGAAACAACCCTAATTCACCTTCTATCCATCCTACAGAAAAATGAAATCACCGCGCGTGCGTACGTACGGAATACCGTCTCCACGGCGTGGTGTAATCTATTTTCCACCATCACCTTGCAAGGATGGGTATAATTGTGTAATGAGTAACTATTTATGAATATTATAAAGTAATATTTATACTGAAATAATATATATATACTCCAATACAGTTCCACGATCATAGGAACGATATCATCACTCGTGCGTACGTATGGAATACCGTCTCCACGATGTGATGCGACTCATTCTACATGATCATCATTACATAGTAATTATATAAATGAATTGAATGAATAAATATGATATATGTTACACTAATACCATTCTGTATATAAGGTATCTATAACCTTAAAAGAAGAATAAGAATTTATTCGGAAAAACACGCATAAGAACAAAAGGCAATAAGGACCCGAGTAACAAGTAACAATGAAATATTACTAACAAGAAGCTAAGAATATGACCATATATGATATCATATCAATTTTTATGATTCTGGAATAAGTCAATAACATTATTTAAACCATTATACATGAGCTTCGGACACATACAAAGCAAATCGGACCTAAGGTAAGGGGAAATATCACAATCTCATTTTTATCCGAGATTGTTTATACTTTGGTGTTTAATGGGGTGTATTTTATCATCTACATCCATGTTACCTCAATATGTAATATTGTTTCCATCCACTTAAAATAGTTTAAATCCAATTTTACCCTTCGGTGAGTTTTTATTAAAGAATATGAAATGAATCTTTTGTCGTTTTTTCATACGAGGTACTTTTTGACTTTTCCGACAAAAGTACGAAGAATGTTTTTTTTAACTTATACGGCATGAATGGATTTTTAAAACATTATTTCCAAGAAGCTTCCTTTACAAGTTTTTAAGATTATTTTTAATCAACTTCTTTTAGTTTATAATTGTATGACATGTTAAGAAAAGAAAAGTGTTTTTGAAGAAGAAAGGATATTTTCCTCCAGAATGGAGTTCAAGTGTTTTATCAAAATTATTTTCCATCTAAGATAATAAAGGGTTCTGTTTTTATCCCTTTTATTACATTGATTTTATTATGTTGTGAGGGAATTATTTTTATGAAGTCATTTACCTTATATGATTTGTTTTAGGATGTCATGATGTTTCAAGAATCCCATTTTTGTTACATGTGTTATGCGATGATGTATGATTTATGATTATGTGGCACACATAAGAAAGGATTCATTATAAGATGGGTGGGACTTATAACTCCCTCCAATGCATTGGGTAAAGATTTTATATCTCATGATATAGACATGGATGGAACGGTAGGTTATACCGGTTCAGTGAAACAGGACTGGAACGAGGGTGACTCGGTTCAGAAAGGGACTTTGTCCACTAAGATAGTCTTGGAAATGAGTCATGACTGACAATAAATGATTTTCCATGATTATGTGTGCATGAAACAAAGTTTCAAGTTTCATGTTATGATTATGAGGATCTCATTTTCACTTCTATGATTTATTCCATGTTAAGATATTATGATCTCTTTTGCAGGTTATGATTTTCAAAAAGATATGATATGATTTTTATTTCCTTTATTTTCCCTTGCTGAGCATTTGAGCTCACCCTTTTATGTTTTCTTTTCCCCATGTCAGGAAGATGGATATTAAGTAGAATAATCTAAAAGGGACCCTAGATATGATGAAATAAATCGGAGACACTGTAGAAGATTAATGAACCAGTTGTTTATGTTTCCAAGTTTCTAAAGACACTATACCTATACAGTCCTTTGTGGTTTTGTCATATGTTGTAATAAGTGTTCTTCAATTTTGAAGTATTAACAATGTAGGTAAATTATGGGTCGTTGTAAGGGGGTATGATAGGGGTACTCTAAGGATGGTAAGCATACGGGGCTATGAAGAGTACCGCCTAAGGAAATATTTCCATTGGTAGATGGGCCAGGGGCTATCAATATGAGGAGCCGCTGAGGGCATGGTATGCATAGTCATGAAATAGTGTTCACAGGTTGATAAATTTCCACTTCTAATGGCCATGGATGATTATGATGTCCTGAGATTGCTCACAGTACAGAGTTCATCATATGGGGATAATGGTGTCCAAGCATAAAACAAACATCTTCACCACAATTTCCCGTCCAGTCAGTGTAGCCTAGCCCTGACGTGATGTTTGTAAATGCAGATCATCATGTGAACCATGAGAAAATACATAGGATAACCAGGTGGGGATACCCTGGTAACATTTGGATGTGAGAGGGGAATGAACTTGTAAACCACTTCTCTATAAATTTTTGGATCGGGAGATATGATATGGGGGCCCTGAGGCTGGTAAGCGTATAGAGCTAGGTGGAGTATCGCTTGAGAAAATCTTTCCTTTGGTAGATGGGCCAGGGGCTTTTAATATGAAGATCCGCTGAGGGAATGGTATGCATAGTCATGCAAAGGTGTCCATGGGTCGATAACTTTCAACTTGTGATGGCCATGAATGTGTATAATGATCCACAATTATTCGTGTCATGGAGTTTGATGTATGGAGAGGATGCATCCAAATTCACAAGGAGTATTCAATATTGTTTCTCTATAATTCATGAGTGGTTCGAGACATAGTCCATGCAGTTTTAACAATGTGCGGTGAGGAAAAATTCCATGTAGTTTAACGTCGTGCGGTGAGGATGAAGTATGTGCACTGATGTGAAAGGGGATTCCGTGTAGTTTAACGTCATGTGGTAAAGACGAGAGTCATATATACATGTGTTTTCATTTCTCGGCGGCTGAGATAGGAGAAAATATCCCAATGTCGCTGTGTATCCTATGAGGGCATGAATCAAGCCACACATAGTTCTTTTTGGAGATTTCCCCGTCCAGGTCTGGCCCTTAAATGGTGGAAGTGGGAATATTTTTTTTCTTATCTGTGCAGTTTAGTGTCATGCAGAAAGGATGAGAAACACACCCCGTGCAGGTCTGGTCCTTACATGGGGGGAAAGGAGGGTATTTTTAGCTTCATTTGGGGTTTGATGGGCCAGGATGGGGGATCCTGGCATCAATACAAATCTTACAAGGGAAGGAATCAAGCTGTACATAGTTCTCTGAAATGGGTACCCCTCGTGCAGGGTTGGTCCGTACACAGGGGGGAAGAGGGAATTTTTTATCCTTCTTATCCATGCAGTTTCACGTCGTGTGGTAAGGATGAGGAATACAGCCCATGAAGGTCTAGTCTTTACATGGGGGAAAAGGGTATTTTTAACTTTATTTGGGGATGGTTGGGCTAGGATGGGGGATCCTGGCTTCACTAGATATCCTGCGAGGGCAGGACTCAAGCCGTACGTGGTTATTTAGAATATAATACACCCCATGCAGGGTTGGTCTGTAAATGGGGGGTAGATGATATTTTTTAATCCTTCTTACCCACATAGTTTAACATCATGCGGTAAGGAAGAAGAATACACCCCGTGCAAGGTTGGTCCGTACACGGGGGAAAAGGGAATTTTTAACTTTATTTGGGGATGGCTGGGCCACGATGGGGGATCCTAGCATCAATACATATACTGAAAAGGAAGGAATCATTCCATACTTAGATCTATGGAGTGTATGTAGTTTAACGTCATTCGGCGAGGATGAGGAATACACCCCGTGTAGGTCTGGTCTGTACATGGGGGAACAGAGAATTTTTGAACTTTTTATTTGAGGGTGGCTGGGCTACGATAGGGGACCCTGGTGGCGCTACATATCCCGCAATGGCATAAATCAAGCCATACATAGTTATATGAAATTCAGGCAATTTAATGGCATGTTGTGAGGACTCAGTTCTCCAAGTTTAGGGTCATAGAGTATAGACCTTTAAGGCATATCGGTTTAACATCCTTCAACTCAGATGAAATGAACTTGGTAGTTTAACGTGCTGTTTCTCGGATGAAAGGCACTTGGCAGTTTAACATCCTGCAGCTTTGATGTAAACTAATTTTAGTAATGCGAAAAACTTCTTTAGAAATCTCGTGTTTGTAGAAGTGGTGGTGGACTTCCTGTCCATAGAGATCAGGGCACATGCTCTGTTGGAGTAGACCTTGTGTATAACATATGGTCCCTCCCACATGGGCCCCAGCTTTGGAGGTTTCTTTTTGGGTGTCCTTGGGGTCCGTAGGACCAAAACCAATTCTCCTTCCATGAAAGACCGAAGACGGAGATTTTTATTGAAGGCTCGTGCAATCCAGTTCTGATACACTTCTAGATGGTGAAATGTGTACAATCGCTTATCATCTAGCTGTTCCAATTCAACTAGTTGTTTTTATGATTGCTCATCATTGGATAATTGATCACAAATGGCTACATGGAGCGAGGGAAATTGGAGCTCAATGGGTAGGACCGCTTCTGTTACGTATACTATTGAGTACAGAGTAGCCCGAGTAGTGTTGCAGATTATGGTTTGATAATCCCAAAAAAACTAATGGAGTTTATCTGGACAAAATTTCTTGTCATTGTCCACCATTTTCTAGATAATGTTGGACATTCTCTTATTTAAAGCCTCTATCTGCCCGTTTTCCGCTTCATGGCAGCAGGATGAGTGGTTAGCCTTGATACTATATTCACTGTATAGATTCCCCAATTCAGTAGAGCAGAAATTTCTACCATTATCCATCAGTATGGTTTGAGGGATGCCAAATATGGTGATCATATTTCTTTTCAGAAAGCTGAAAATGTTTCATGTCCTGACTTCATTAATGGGTACAGCTTCTTCCAATTTGGAAAAGAATTTGGTTTCTATGAAGATATACTTCAGTTTTTTGGCAGTGGCAGGAGGATATTGTCCCAGAACCTCCATTCCCCAGATGGAAAATGGCCAGGAGTACTTAGCATGATGAAGTAACCCCGAGGCTAGTGTGTGAATTTGGCATGAATTTGGCATGAGTGTCATTTTGCAGTAAATTGATCGCAATATCACGCCACTATAGGCCAATAGAACCCAAGACTTCAAACCTTATGGGAATGTTTAGACCCTGGATGATGTGCTCCACATACTCCAGCATGTACTTAATTCATTAGGGCATCAGTTTCTTCTCCATAAATGCATCGGAGGAGGACGTGGTCACGACCTCGTTTGTATAGGACCTCTTGCTGACACGTGCCACCATATAAGAAAAAGTTGATTTCCCTTCTCTATATTGGCTCTCATTCAGTTCTGTCTGATAGAAGTTCTCCCCATTGGAGGTAGTTTCCAATGGGGTCATCCAGCTGGTGGAAGGAGAATATGGCTCAGGGGGAGAAATGACTTCATAGATTTCTTCCATCGTAGATTGAAGAAACTGCAGGACCATTTGACGATGAGAAATACTGATAAATGTTTCATCCCAGCCTGGGTCAGCTAGGGGTGTGGCCGCATTAGCTAATGCATCGACCTGGGCATTCGGATACTGAGGAATATTGGTCAATATTGGTTCTATGGAGAATTCTGCCATTAACACGCGAACATGGTCAAATAGGGGAATCAAATCCTTCTTTTTATAGTACCGTCACCATTGACTTGCTTGATGACCAGTTTCAAGTCAGCTTTTATCTTAAGGTGGTGCACCTGCGTCTGGAGTGCGAGCTCGAGGCCTACAATGAGGGATTGATACTCCACTTCCTTGTTCATACATCCTTATGACAAGATGAAGGAATATGGAAAAACTACCTTTTCTGGGGACACGAGTATGACCCACAAACCCACATTATTAAATTTGGGATGCTTCATCCTCTTCCCGGTCGGGCTTTAGGATGCTTCATCGATGTACATTTCCCATGTTGGGAACCCCTCTCGAACAGAGAAGATTTCTTCATCAGGTAGCTCGACGTCTGTTTTGGTGGTCCCTATTGAGGGGTTTTCTTCAAAAAAATCTGATAATTCCTGGTTTTTGATGGCCTTCGGAGGCACAAACTTGATGTCAAACTGTTGCTGGATGACTGCCCATCGAGATAGGTGCTCGGTCAGCATCGGGCTACTGAGGATGTACATGAGCGGGTTACTATGTGAGACCAAATGGACTTCATGATGCTGTAGATAATGTCACAATTTTTGAACTATGAAGACCAAGGCCAAACAACTCTTCTTGATGTTTGAGTATTGAGTTTTAACATCAATCAGGGTTCGGTTGTGGTAATAGAGACTGTTTTCACTGCGAGTGCCATTTTTTGTCTGCGAAAGGCTCCTAGGGACCGTTCTAGGGCCGTCACATATAGGATGAGAGGTCTTACTTCAACTAGGGTAATGAGCACCTGTGGGCTCAAGAGGAACTTCTTCAGGCTATCGAACGCCTCTTGGAAGTCATCTATCCATTTGTACGTAACTCCCTTCTTCATTAACTTGGTGAAGGGAAAACATTTTCCAGCCAGGATGTCTTTGAAACACTTAATGTAGGCCACGTGTCCTTGGAATCCTCTCAACTGAATGAGATTGCGAGGAGGTGGTAACCCAAGGATATCCATTTTCTTTTTAGGGTCGACTTCGATGCCATGATGGTGTATGACGAAGCCAAGAAATTTCCCATAGGTAACCCCGAAGGCACATTTCAAGGGATTCATCTTCAGGCTATGATGTAAAAGTTTTTTGGAGAAAGTTTCAAGGTCTATCAATTGATCTAAGAATTGTCTTGATTTGACCACTAAGTCATCCATGTAGCATTCGATGATTCTCCCCAGGAATGGTATAAAGTTATGATCCATGGCGCATTGATAAGTGGCTCCAGCATTCTTGAGACAAAAGGGCATGACCCTGTAGCAGAATACTCCTTGGGGGGCCCTGAAGGTAGTGGATTCTTCTTCTTCTCATGCCATCCTAATTTGATTATACCCATAATAACCATCCATGATGGAGAGAGCCTCATACCCGGCCATTGCCTCGATTAACAAATTGTCAATCGGGATTCGGAAATCATCTTTTAGAAAATGCCGATTTAGATCTCTGAAATCAATGTAGACGTAGATTTGTCTATTATTTTTCATGATGGGGCCAATGTTGGCTAGCCAGATGGGATATTGGAACTCCTGAATGAATCCTACTTTAATGAGATTATCAACTTCCTCCTTTATTTTCACATCATGTGTGGGGTGCATCCTTTTGGCAGCTTTTTTATAGCCTCGGTGGTCTTCTGGAAGCCGTAAGTGGTGCGTCTCCACTTCGACATCAAGTCATGGAATTTCTATTTAATTCCAGACAAACATATCTCTATTTTTCCATAAGAAAGATGTATATACCTTGTGCTCCTCGGGATACATGGCTACACTAATGAGGGTGGGCCTCGGGTCTTCCTCAGTACCCTGTTTTATTTCCCTGAGCTCATCCACAGTGGTGGAGATACCTTCCTCATATTCGGGAGGTGCATCCGGGAAATCTTCCTCCTCTTCTTCTCCCAAATCCTCATCCTCTTGATCTGATGAGAGGATATCTCTTGACACGGGCTCTTAGGAGTCAGGAGGCAAGGAATTTTGGGTGTCCTCACTCAATAAATTGCCCCCAAATTGAGGGTTAGTGGTCATTTCTGCATTTTCACGCTTGGCTATTATGGCTAAAGTCAGGAGGACAGTTGAGTGTGTGTCCGGACATGGACCCCTACTCTCAACATGGTTGATGGGAAGTATGTAGTCTCCACCAAGCTGCATGAGGGGGTTATCAGGAACCATTTATAGGCTATTTGGAGTGGGGATCCAGTCGATACCACCGACTGAAGGCCTCTTTTTTCCTTTGTTCGTAAAATCCAGTGTCAATGTAATGTGACTCAGAGAGCTCAAAATGGGCCTTGTCAGTGTGAAATGTCCCACTTTTCCCATTGAAGTAGTACTTAATACATTGGTTGTATGATGAAGGAACGACCATGTGCTTATGGAGCCACGACCTTCCCAGAAGGGCATTGAACACCGTGTTCTGCTAGACCACCAGGAATTCTGAGTAGGCCACACTGTCTTCAAAATGTATCTTTTTCTTGATTTGTCCCATTGGATTCTGTTCACTCTTTTCATAACCCAACAGAGTTGTGGCTGAGGTTATTAAATCATCCTCGCTATATCCCAGCATACAGAGTGTCTGTAGGGTAAATAGGTTAACTCAGGAGCCATTGGAAATAACGACATTTGGGATCTCACCATCATTTTCTGTGCCAGACAAATATTGTAGTTTGATATGTCTTTTCATGATGGCGTCTTTATCCTGATCGATGATGGAAATCAATGCATTGCATTCAGCTGGGCCAGTCTCTGTCCGATAAATCTCGATGGCAGCTACCTGGGATTGAAACTCCTGGGGGATGAGAAAGGAATCTATAAGTGCCTCCCTAAGGTATGTTGAAAAACTCTAGGCATCCAGGATTGATTGTTTGTCTGGTACTGATGCCAGCTACTTAAGGATGTTGTATTTCTTCTCCAGCAGCCGACACTTCTCCATTGGCGGGAGATTCTTAGCAGGCTCATTTGGAGCTGGAGAATGTGATTAGGAGGGACCGACCACTGGGTTGGATGATGATGGTGTTCCCACATTTTGGGGACTCGGTCCAGCTGGTCTGTTTGTGCGCACTAGGCAGCTAGACACTTGTTCGTCCCCAGATGGGTAGAGTAGAATAACGGGGCCATAGTGGCTACTTGTGGAGGTGGAGGAACATTATTTCTCTTGCTAAGTCCATTGAAGGGCTCTCCCATAGGTTTCCACCATATTAAAGGTTTGGGCCAGGGTCCAACCACAGGGTTGGTTTCTACCGTAACTACACCTCCCCCGATATCCATTGCCTCTACGATTCCTCCTCCTAGCACCTCATGTTGGGAACACGAGTTCATAACCATACCTCTCATTAGGGAACGATTCCATGAGATGGACGACATTGATGGAACTAAATATTAGCTCCATGTCCTGTGACAGGTCAACCTAGTCGGTTGTCCCTAATAGTGTCGTTTGGTGGGTCGGTGCCCGTGGAGCCAAGTTTGAGGGCATTAAAGCCACCAGTGTTGGGGCTCACTTTGGCGTCATTTGCGGACTTCTCATCTTGCGCTTGACTCCTCCCTTTTTTATGACACCTAGATGACTGGCTAATGGAGGGTTGTGAGGCTGATATTGTCGGTTGTGCGGCATTAGGGGCTTTTGGCAGCAAAATTGGCCATTGTAGTTGAGCTCAGAGTATTCCCTGAGCTCGATTGACAGTCTTCCAAGTTATCCAGTCATCAAATTTCTTCCCCCTATTGCTGGTGACTTCCTCCCAGTCCTCCCCATTGTCGGAGTCGGTGGTAGAAATATACGTCTCATGTGCTGGGGGTGGTCCCAGTTTGACCTTCCCGGAGGCTAATATCCTTTGTAGGAGGTCTTTGAAGACGAAGCATTCTTGGATACTGTGCCCTAACATTCATTGGTAGGGACAGTAATATGACCTATCATCACGGCCGACTTCTTCAAGCTTCCTTGGCTTCGAGAGGCAGAGCAAGTTGCAATTCCTGGTGGCGATGAAATAACTGTGGAGTTGGTTCTCTCGGAATGAGTATACATTTTGTCTCAGTTACTCGAACTGGTTTCAATTATATCCTATCTGATCATCCCACTTAGGCAGAGGTGGATGCTGATATACATGGGGCCCTTGACTATTTGGCGGAGGCCTGAGTGGTGGAGCAGGCGCAGGGGCTCGCTTGATCGTGACAGAGGACGCTTCAGCTCTAGCTGCTCCTTTTGTAGGATCCTGTGAGGCTATTCGGGACTTTAGATTAGTCTGTTGCAGGGATTCCTCAATTCACTGGGTGATGGCTGAGATATGGTGGAAGCCAGTGGTGCACTCCACTGGTATGGGCAGCGTTTGCATCTCATCTTGAAGATTATCAATGCATAAGGCTAGCATCTCATCTTGAGGCATTGGCCTATTCATAGAGTAGGTCAGACCATTTCATTCTGCGATGAAATATAAGACCCTCCCGTTCTCCCTCTACTTGCAATTCATGAGGTCGCTGACCATTGTTTTAGGAAACGTCGAGGTGAAGTGGAACATGAACTACTGCCAAAGGTCTTCCCATATTTTTATTGACTGGGATGGTAGACTTGTATAACAGACGAAGGTAGATTATTTCAAGGTATGTATGAAGTATCTGAGTTTCACTACTTCTTGATGTTCTGTAGTTCCCATCATAGGGATGAAATAAGATGCATAGTGCATCAAATGATGTTCCGAATCGCCTGATCCATTGAAAATAACGGATAGGCGGCTCCCAAAATATGGTGGAGTTGGCATGTTGCTCTCCCGGTCTGGGTAGGGCTTCCACTCTGGCTATATCGGAGCACATTGACCTTCCATCACATCCAATCGAGCTGTCAGTGCCTTGATGGTGTTGGTGAGACCTTGGTTTACATCTTGTTAGTCCCGATCTTGGGAAGGTGTAGCCCAAGGCAATGGTTGAGGATCCGGCTCGTTCAGCACCAAAGGTACATGTGCTATTTGTGACACCTTCAGAGGGTTCAGACGTACTCACTCTTATTGCTTCTTGAGTGGAGGGAAGTATTGCTACTCATCCTAATCCATATTTGGGTAGTTGGATGGGTTGGGCACCGCTTTGGGCAGGAGCCCCATCCATGCTTTGTTTTCCAGGGAAAACATTGGTCTTTGAGGTGCCATTGCTGGGAGTGCAAGGTGTAGCTCTTCTTGTGAATCTCTTTCAATAAGACTATTCCTCTAGAGTATCTCGGCGTTAAGCCACCTCAATTCTTTCATTTCCTTTTCCTGTCAATCAAATATCTCTTTGAGCGTAAGTGGCTTGTTTTTATCTAGAGAAGGAGGCGGGTTAAGGGTAACATGTCCTTTGTTCTTATCCTTTTTTGGAGCTCGCATGGTAAGAAGATGAGGGTTAACTATAGGGGTTACCATATTTAGGGAGGCCCTCTGGCTCTGGGTGTGCACACGTGGTGGTTCGTTGTGAGTCACAGCCAGACTGGAATCATCATCTCCCGATCCATATGTGTTTGCATCATCTCTAGTGTCACCCTTGATGTTAACCTCTATAGGTTTGATGGATTTATATCGTTGGGTGGAGGAGATGACATCTTCTAAATAAAAATAGGATCTCTTGTGCCTTTTACTAGTCCTCCCCTTCCTTTCCCTGGATTTCTTTAGGACTCCTTGACGAAGGGTGACGTGGAGAGTTCTTTGATGCATCCTTACTGTACGCCTCCCTCTTTAAGGGGATGGTGATTCAAAGGACGAGATAGGGAAGTAACCTCCTCTCTTGACTATCATTCCTAGATGAGATAATACTGATTCTCATGGGGTAGGTTGTAGTTGAGGTGGTAAAAATTCTCCCTGCCCTGAGGGCTAGGGTTGGCTCCGTTCGTTGGACTTTGAGTCTCCCCATTTTCATTTTTCTTAATTGGGAATTTATTGTTAAAATTGCCTCCAGCACTGTAGGCTGGGGTTGAACATGGATTGTGGTAGTGGCTGCTGCAATCGTAACATGCCTGATCTTGTGTGCCCCCATTCGGGGGTGAACTGGATCTGATGCCGAGTTCACCTGTGAATCAATCCCCTCTGGGGAGGCAGGCAATGACTATTGATTGTTCTCTATTAAGTGAGAGGCATGTTGTATGATTTCGGTGGCCGGATTTAGGATTTCGTAAATGGCTTGTTCCCGTCGGGCTTGACGCTTTGGGAGTTACTCAAGGCCTGTCTTTGTTGGGTGTGTCGCCTTTTGCGAATAGGGAGACCACTCGATTGCTGCCTTGATGTGATGGCATTGCAAGACATTATGCTAAATGGGTTCCTTTGGGAAGGGAGTGGAGTGAAATGCAGAGCTCCATGTTCCCCCCATCCTATGATATGGACTCTTGTCGGAGCGTCGCTAATGAGGTGGTGCAGCTGGTGCAGTTCATGGAGACAGGATAACTCAAGGTTTCCTTTACGCCTCTCAGGTCGCGGTTTCCATTCCAGAAGAAGAGATTCCTGGTATATGTGATTTAGGATGTCTCTTATTGTCTGGACATGGTCTACATACCCATCGTAGGTCAAGATGCAAGATTTCAGCCGGCAGAGGGTTGTCCATATATTAGTGCAGATGTCATGTGCGCATTATTCTGTCAACTTTCTGGGTATGTCGAATCGATAGGTGGTCGTGGGCCAAACCATAACCTGTATATCATCTCTAGTGAGTTATTTCCTCAAGTGAAACATGTCGGCATACTCCTCCGCTAGCTACTCCTCTACCTGGTCGGCCCAACTGAGGCGCTCACTGATAGTGTGGTCATAGGCAGTGGGACCGATAGGTGTTTGGTTATCATATGGGCGATTCCGGGGTGGTTCAGATGAAGAACGCGGCCCTGGACCATCTCCTAATTAAAGAAGGGTGTCGTTGGTGACTAGCTGGGAATCTGACATGCTTGATCCTTTCCATCTGAGTGCCTCGGCATATGAGGGTTTTTCTGTGCTTCATTTGGTAGGGGGGGGGACCTTTCTGTCTATATGATATTTCACTGTGGGGGAAGACCTCCACAGTGGTGGCTATAATGGTGAGGACTACCATTACTGCTAACGAAGGGAGAGAACATGCGGGGTAAACCCTGGGGAGGGCCTTCAAAATGTACTAGAATGAGGGGAGGACCTTCTTGTTGCTTGGCGTCTAGGCAGGGAGGGCCTCCGCTCTCCATTTTGTAATGGTGAGGGCTACAATTACTACATGACGCCTCACTGCATAGAGGACTTTTGCAGTGCATAACCTAGGGAGGACCTCCAAGATATATCGCAGCAAGCAGAGGACCTTTTAGATGCGTAGCGTTGTTACATGGAGGGCCTTTGCAACATCTTCCATCATAGAGAGGATGACCATCAGGGTTTGACGTTCGATGTGTATCCTAGGGAGGAACATCAAGACACACTGCGACAAGGGGAGGAACTTCTAGTTGCATGGGGCCATCGCGGGGAGGACCTTCGCAATGGCGACCGTGGTGGTGAGGACTACCATCATAGCTGCCGAAATGCTGAGGACTACCATCATAGCTACCGTAGGGAGAATATCTACGGGGTATACCTGTGGAGGGCCTTCAGAATTTACCACAATGTGGGGAGGTCCTTCTCATTTCTTGACGTCTCTATGGGGAGGACCTCTATTCTCAGGGTGGCAAGGACTACTATCGTGATCTGATGCCTGGCTGTGTAGAGAGTAATTGGAACGTAACCCATGGGGATGACATTCAGGATAGGCCAATACAAGGTTAGGGCCTTATTGTTGTGATGATATGTCACTACGAGGAGGGCCTCCGCAGTTGTGACTACGAGAGAGAGGACTACTATCATAATCTGTGGCCCCACTACACGGAGAGTGTTTGTAGTGTATACCCCGGGTTTGACCTTTAGGGTGGACTGCAACAAGTGAAGGAATTCTTAATAATCAATCTTCTGGTCACGTGGAGGACTTTTATGACTCGCATCAAAAGATAAGATCTCGTGATTGATCATTATATGCCCATGGGGGAGCCCCCGCAGGTGCTCTGGGGAGGACCTTTAGAGCTGCTGGTAGAAACATTGCTGGGAGGACCTTTGAAACTGCTACTGCCACTACCATAATATGGTAAAGGGAGGGATGGGTTTTGAGCCTTTGGTATGTCCTTAGAAGAATTGGGAACCCCAGCTTCCAGCAGAGCGGAGTCGTGAACCCCCTCTTTATTTTCCGGTTACTTTCGGCGTGGCCGGGGCACTTTCTTGTGGGCAGCGGGGACCATCTACTGTTGATAACGGCCTTCACTTTTGGGTCGCTTTCTAATTGGGTCCCATGATACTGTCGGGATATGCCATTGAGAATATTGACTTTTAGTAGGGATATATGCCTACTCTGGAGCATCCACCGTGACGGACGGGTGTCCCCCAGTTGGAATGAGTGAAGCTGCTCAATCCAGTTGCCCTTACATCGTAGAATATGGCCGACAACCCTCCTGGGTGGAATCAGGGATACATATCTACATCAAGGCAGCTATCTTATCTCTTAGATGAGTTGCCTCAATTGGGGAGATGGGCTCACGAGCCCGAGTCCTTGCTATTTCCACTGATGTAATTACATTCTGGAAATTCTGCAAGTTATGATCTGGGACCAATACCTGCTCCTCCAGTATTTCTAGGATATGCAGAGAGTAATCTTTGGCTAGAATAGGTATGAAAGCCCTTTACTATATTAGAGTAGGAATATCCTACTCCGGTCCTCTGGTGGTCAGTGGGTACTGACAATTCTCCTTTATCAGGGGAGGTGAACGAATCATCCCCTATGCTGAGATATGACGGTTTATCTCTCCGTTTGCCGCCACATCGATATAGAGGACTTTACTTGCATCTGCAGGGAGTTGTCCTGCATATATTGGTTCCCCATCATATCGAGTTGGTGGAATTTGATGGCAGGGAGACGTTCCCACCTATAAATTTCCACCAAATCTGGATGGAGGGCTTTGTTGATCGCCACCAAATCAGGATGGTAGGTGTTAGGAGAATATTCTATGATCTGGTCCTCTAGGCGCTGGGTTGCTACCACGTCTGGTTGGTTGGCTTCACGACCCTGGGTAGGGAAAGGTTCTAGCTGGTTAGGTGCCATCCTGTGTGAGTGACGGGCTTGATGGAGCTCTTCAGGGATATTCTCCTGCTCGTATGATGTTGCCATATCTTGATGGGGGACTTTGGAGGAGTGGGCAGGTGTATGTGCCTTCTCTCGATACGTCTCTGTGACTGGCTCGTGGAGCTCTTCCTCAGAGACAACGGTGATGACCGA
Organism: Viscum album; assembly: GCA_963277665.1. NCBI lineage: Eukaryota > Viridiplantae > Streptophyta > Magnoliopsida > Santalales > Viscaceae > Viscum > Viscum album. The sequence continues at coordinate 2,011,492,883 of OY728122.1, read as the reverse complement.
TCGCTGTTTGTATGTTTTACACCCTCTTTGGGTGGTTCTAGGGTCCAGAGCATGGGGAGCATGGGCCTAGATCCTCAGGGCGAAATCCTCCTTTCCATGAGGATATTGAGTTACGGTGAATCTGCGACGACGTCTTCTGATAGGGGCCTTTGAGTGGAATCCCTCTTCAGTGGGGATGAAGTCCTCTATGTTGACCTCATCTGCCTCCATAAGGTTGGGTAGGAATGCATTGTCACATTCGAGGTATAGTCATTCAAAATGGTTTGAGACAGAAACAGGAGCGGCCTGGATCTGCTTTCGCGGCCACTTCTGGGTAGACGATCAGTGGGTCTTGACGGATTGGAGGTCATGCATGGACACCTCCACCGCCAGGAGCGTACCGTTTAAGTGGTGCTCTCAAATCAATGGATCTGAGACCCAATGTTAAAGACACTGTGTAGGTGATGGGGTCTTCCATTTGTGAGGAAGTCCAGTCACTGCGTTGTTCGAAGTACAATTTTGTGAGTTCCTCTGGGATTCCATTGGATCAAAGGGTGTTCTGATTGGTACCTGTCAAATATTATAACAAATACAAGCAGAAAACCTGTCAGAGCATCATCTCATGATACCATGTGTAATTAATGACCTTTATTGGCCCTCATTATGAGTATAAGGGGGCACAGAGTGGGATTAGGTTAAATCTCTCATGCTTGGTAAAAGATTCACATTAGGTTCACAATTTTTTGTTTCACGATGACGATGAATCATGGGAAAAAACATGCGCTACCTGACAGTTGATTAGAGAAGGTTGGACTTTTCTTAATCACTCATATCAGGTGCACTTATTTCATATTGAAAAACCCAACAGTTCCTTATCCAACGATACGTGGACATGATTTCCAAACGCAGGTGTTCACTGGGTGATTTGGCCATCGATGCTTAAGAACTCACATTGGTCGAGAGGATGGGAAGTTTGGCTCATCTCACCCTTTTGGGGGGGAATTATTGCCTATTAAATGACTCTCTTATAGATTTAAAAAGTATTAATATGTTCATGAATATTTTGTTTCTACCAAAGCATAGTATCCATGGATTAATCTTGGTGGGAAATGGTCACCTGAACGCAAGGGTTATGCATCATTTAGGACTGAGGATTACCATCCCTCATGGAATTAATGACCTCAAGGAGTCTGGAATCATTGAGAAAACACTCGTTTAATGCCTCATAACTGGGAACTCTGGAATTTATTGTCATCCTGGGGGACAGATAATGACTAGATCGTTAGGATCTAACTTACGATACATGCTACCTACGTATCCTTGTGATATGAATCAGAATCCTCGTAGTTCTATCTGATATAGGGCTTATACTATGAGGTGGCCCAAGATGTGTGTAGACTTAACGTAAAAGGGGTTGGAATGACCGATTGTTGGGCATGAACCAAGGAGAGGATTCCTACATACCCCGCCTAGGAGACATGTATCATTGTCCATGTAGTTCAGGAGTGTAGTTTAATGTCATGTGTGATGAAGGATGAACCTAACATGAAGGTGGACCGGGGGTCCAATGGATGATGGGCTTGGACCTGGTGGAGGATGCCTATGTACCATTCCTTGAAATGGATCAATGTCCTTGTAGTTCACAAGAGGTTGGGCTCCGGGTTGGTTCTTACTCCAAGCCCACGTGAGTCATGCTCGGTTAGAGAAACAAGAGGCATTTGAGACGAGACAGTCATGTCATGAAAGGTGTGTCTGTGGGAACATAAGAGGGGATTATTCATAGGGAAGCCTGAGAAGTCGGGGAATACTCCATAATGGAGGCCCGATGGTGACAAATCCAAGAGGGATAAGGAATGGGTACCCATGTGTCCATATCCTCCATTAGATCTTAGCATCAGGGAAGTACGTAGATGCATGAGTGCTACCTCCTGCAAGAAAGGCTAGGGTCTTACACTAAGGAGGCTTCCCTGCACACTCCTAGAAGAGTAGAGAAGTGCTCACTGCTGAAGTTGAAGGGAAATGGAAGTGGGGTCCCCAAATCTGGCAAGTGGAGAGTCAGAAAGGGGACTCTGTGCTCGGACCTTGCAATACCGTGGGAATGTGAACCCAAGAACTCATCAGGAATCTACTCAATGGCTGGAGAAACCCCTTTACCTCACTTAATGTGGGTATGTGAACTCAAGGCGGCACACTGATGCCCCTGAAGGATGCATCATATGGGTCTGGTGGCTTCATTGGAGGCCTTGGCTCAGGGACAATGAATGGTCCAATGAGGGGGGTGCGATGGATCATGCCGGATTGGAATGATTTTCTATGACTTGGAGAGTGGGAACACTGAAGGAGTTGCAGGCCACATGGGTGTGTGGGGAGTGGAGCCCTTCGCATAGGGGGGTGCTACGCGGCCAGAGAGGCCATCTGCATACCAGAGTGGTACGTGGACTAAGAGGGATCCCATGTACCAGGGTGGTACATGACTTCGAGTTTGGCCCACGTACCGGGTTGGTACGTGGTGGGAGTTCGCGCGAGCGGTCGCGGCCAGGGGGGACACCGGTCGGGTGTTTGTCGGTCAAGGATTCGCCCGCATAGGAGGGTGCTATGCGGTACGTTGGATCGAAAAAGGGGCATAAAATCTCTGGACTGTGGGGAGTGCATCCACGGAGGGGCCATGGTTCACATTCTTTTTTTTTGTTATTTTAAGTTCACGGTTCACCAAATTGTTATGCGTTTTCTGTTCCTTATTAATTAGTTTCTAGATTTATACCTGTTCTTGTTTGCGAATTGGGACTTCTCTGTTTCCAATATCCTATAATACTTCTTCTAAAATCCTTCCACCCGTCTCTGATCGATCTCCATCTTCTCCCACTCGATCTCCTTTTATAGAGGGGAGAAAGAGATGTATTTGTGGTCATGCGGCACCTTTTGCGGATGCCCATGACCGGGAACCCATTTTATGGATGACTGGGTCAATCCACAACTCATGGGGGCATTGAACGCAACTTCCTCACAAAATAAACTAGTTTGGGGAGTACTTCTCGGCCACGTAGGGTTCTGCCTCTATTCCATGAACGACAACACAAGCAACATGGGCCGGTTGGTGTGGTTTGCGGTTAGGGTTGTTCGTGTCAGTAGACCGGCCAAGTGCCCATCCTTCTTCGCGCCCGCGGTGGGTCCCCGCCTCTGACTACAAATGATAGCGGTCCACAGAGGAGGGCTCTTCGCGGAACTGTCCGCGTACTATTAATATTGGACCGTTCTGTGAACCGGTTCGTCTTGTGCCAACCTCTCCACATTTTTACCCAATCCCTTGAGGGAAATTATGTTGAATCCCCTATTGTATTAAAGGAAATTTTCATTCTACATTGTGGATTTTTCAGGACCCTGCAGTAATATATATTTAGTTATTTTTTTTTTCATAACCTATAACCATCTACTCTTCCATCAAATGGGAAACGAAATCATTAATCATGTGTACGGTGGACTACCACCTTTCGAACCGATCTAATTCCTTTCCCATCATTGCCTATCAAGGATGTATATAATGATGTATTTAACATCTATTCATGATATTTATGAAATAATAATATGATTATAATTATAATATCAAATACTTATCCTTTCCATCCAATCTATTGGATGATGATAACATCGATAGTTCATACGTGTGGAGTACCGCCTCTAAGAAGCGTTGTGATTTGTTTTTAATTTTATCTAAAAAATTGATGCTAATAATAATATATTTAATGAATATATTTGATATATATAACATAAAAATTATTAAAAAAGGTGATACATTATTTACCATCCTTTCAATATGATCATTGAGAAATTTGAATCAACATTCATGCTACAAATGGCCAACCATCAACATAAACGGTGTAATTCATTTTCTATCTATAAATATTATGGATTACTATAAATAAATATATAACGAATATATATGATATTTATATCATTTTTAACATTATTTATATAATTTTACAATAATTATAGTAAAATGGAAAAATAAAATCCAAAACATACATGAAAATGTAGGAGTTATTGCCCAAAATTTGATATTAACTAAGAATTATCAATAAATGGATATTGAAAGAACATAGATAAATAATATATGGTATTATATGTTTTATTATGGTTCTGAGATAGATATATAATAATTCTATATTTATTATTAAGTAATTTATAATGTGTAAAAAATGTCAATACTTGTGGTATTATATTTTTGTCTCAAATTGTTTTTCTCTCGTATATTCGTTATGTTATTGACCTATCATATTTTATGATGTGTAAATACTTACCAATTGACATTTAATATCATTAATTTCATTTTTTTTCATGATATTTAATGCTTATTTGATGTTATTTTATAAATTTGATTGTTATTCAAGAGTTTCAAATGTGGTTAGGGATTTTTATCTCTATCTTATTTATATTGGACACATACCTTATATATCACTTGTTTATTTTGTGGGGTGTATATACAGCCAAAAAATTTAATTTATTATTATTGTCATGAAATAATGTGATATAAAAACCCATCAAAATATATTTATTTCATGGGTCATATGATTAAAAAATTACTAAATTAGAAATGGTTTTATGTTACAATCTCATTATTTTTTGGTATTTTTATGATTATAATTTTTATGATGAAATACAATTATTTACAACTAAAAAATCCTCAATTGTCAATTTCTATGGTTAACTTTTAAAATTAAATTTTTCCTTTCATTTTACTAACATTATTTACCCAAGTGAAAAAATTAAGTTTTTAAAGAAAAATATAATATATTTCTTGATTAATTCGAATATCCTCTCTAATCAATGTCCATGTTTTCTAAACATATATTCATGAATATATTTATTAATATCCAAATTATTATTGAAAATTATTTTTAACCATTTTTGACTTTTTTTTAATGGAATCTTATTAATGTTTTCCAAACAAGGTTCTTTTGACTTTTTTCTAAAAATGTGAAATGAATTTTCATTTTAACATTTATAAGATGAATAGTATTTTCTATTTTTATGTCCTCTCAATGATTTTAAGATTCATTTTCATGTTTCAAATATTTTTTAAATGTAAAATGATTTCATTATGATTTTTGAAAATTTTATATTTTAGAAAAGTGATTTCAAAAATGAAGTTATATTTTCCTCAAAAAATTATTAATGATATTTTTATGGAATATATATTCATAAATGACAACATAATTTGATGTTTTTTTGTTTCTATAGAAATATGATAAAATTTTACCATTTTTAACCTTTCTATATTTGTTTTTTGATTATGATGAATGTTTTTTAAGAATCATGTTTCCTTTCAATAGATTATTCTATTTGAAATGATAGAATGTTTATAAAGCCCATTTATTTCCCATATGTTATGTTATAATTTAATGTTTATGAAACCCATTTCCTTTTCATGGGTTAGGATATAATGAATATTTTTTGATGTTATGAAACACATAAGTATGATTTTCAATATATCATGTGTAATTCTATTATAAACCAAGGGTGTTTGTTACGTTATAACCCTAGACAGTGGTTACATTAGAACCAAGGATAGGTGGGTATATTATAAATAAGTTTGGTGGGGACTATATCTCCCCCAAATTCACTAGGTAATGATTTATATTGTATGATATAAATTGGATTTCAATAGGGTGTAAAACTAATTTATTGAGGTACTATTTCATCTACGATAGACATGAGAGTGAAGTATGACTATAATGATGGTGTGAGGAGTGAACCCATTCTACTGTGAAAGTATTGGGAGAAAAACATGACTACATTAATGCATTGGATATTGAACGTAGTCCATTATTACATTTCCCTTAATGAATCCTTGGAAACTAAGGAAATGATTTTCAATTCTTTTGTGTTTCCACAAATTTATGTCTTACGAAAATGTTATGTATCCATGGCTTATTTTCTTTGATTAATTTATGATATATTTCATATTAACTTTTAATATTTATGTAATGAATCATTTTTATGATCAATGATAGGAGGGGTGACAGTTTCAAATGTTATTATCATATTGTCAAACCCTTATAATCATGTAATTTTGATATCTCACATGTTTACCCAAACTAATCATTTGAGCTCACCCATTATTATGTTTCCTTTCAATGGGTTGTGAAGATAGATATTATGTAAAATATGTATAAAAAGGGTGTTTTACATGAAGAACTTAATGGGAGATGATGTAGTTCACCAATAAACCCATTTTTTATTTATCCATGTTTCTTAAGGAAATAGATTCATATGAACCTAGCCAGGATTGTTAGGTTATATAATTGATATCCTTCTATTGATATGGGATATCATTATATGAGAATTTTATATGTGTACAAAGAAAATGATGCTGAAAGAAATGTGATGAATCTAATATTACTAAAAATATGTCAGGTGTGGATTAGAAGAAATTAAATCGGGTATTTAGAGATTTTCTTAAGAACATATACTTAACCATGCTATTATGGGAGTGGTACTAAATTCAGGTGATGTTACGAATAGAACAGATATGATAGAAACACATACGATATGGTATTGAGGTAGTAGATATCTTACATTCCAGAATCTATACTACAAATAACTAGAATGAGAGGTTAGCCTACATACATGAGTTGTACAATGTATATGAATGGTTCAATGATAGGGATTCTTAAACTGATTGGGATGAAACTGTGCGTGTTGGGAAACATGGTGGATTAAAATCCATAGAGATGTGGGATCAGGAAACACCAACTAATGTAGTAAATTCGAGATATTCTAGTGATTAAGACTGATGGGAATGTGATATATATAAGGATTCTTATGTGGAGGGTGTAGCAACACTTCACATTGAAGACTTCTAAGAAATGACATTGGTTGAGGTGATTATATGGGAATTAAAAACTATTAATTCCATTAGTAAACATAAATAATCCTAACATCATTTTGTTTTACTTGTGTAGGGATAGACTAGAGAAGAGGATTGAGAAGAGTCCTTGGTGTTCCCACATATAGTAGGAGGTTTAAATCCATCTAATATAAAAATTTTGGGATCACTTTAATTAACTATCATTATAGTGGAATTTATGTACTTCATTGAAGTACAACATCTATTGAATTTAAATATATTTTCACTATGGGGTTTAGGAGGTGAATTCTAACCAATATTTCACTTTAATAATTTAACATGCACTTTAGTAATTCATTTTAACATTCCATTTTCAATGTCTTCATTCCAAAATATATATTCTCTAATAGTAGCTATGATTCACCCAATCGGGGATGGAGATAAATATGGGACACAACCTACCTCCTACACCTAGAACCATATTCCTCCAACTTGAATGATGACTAGGGATTGAGAAATAATTAGTAATATAGATACACTAACTAATTTTTTTTATCTTTTTTTGGACCAGGATCTTGATTCACTACTAAACTATGTGTTTCATGTCACAATACTAACAATTTACTGGTCAGAGAATGAATTAGAGGTGTTATTTCTCATTGAAATGATCATAATGTTACATATTATTTATGGGGATAGTCCCTAGGTTTGTATATTACTTATGATGAAACTGCCAAAAATCAAAATTATTATTCAGATGTACTCAAGGAAGTTTTCAATAATCTAGAGTATTAATTATTCATAGAGTAGGTTATAGTTGATGTGGAATCCATTAAGGAGGAATTAGAATATGTTTTTAATCCCAATATGTGGAATGTGTAATATATCGTTCCATCTAGGGGAAAAGAGTAAAAATATGAGCCTCTGGTATGGGGGTACGTTGAATATCTCTACATGAACATGGTTGTTGAGCTTTTTCCTCCTCTAACAAAAGATCAACATGGATAAATATTTTTTGGAAGCCTTCCATGAGTATTAATCTAGTCACAATGATATGGAAAACATGGGATGGGATCTTGGTAAAGAGAATATGGTTATATAATAAAATTCATATAGGTACATAAAAACATTATCACTTATATTCCATCAGGTAGAGTGATTATATGGATAATATTTCTTCACCATTGGATGGTGGGACTAATTACTAGTGGGGTGGATTACTGTGATCTCAACCCATTGGATTGGGGAATTCTAGTCGAGAAGGAGCATTCAAAGATGTAGTTATTCATCCCTTACATGAACAAGTCTATCTCTAAGGGATTTATATCTCTATGAGTTTACAAAAAATATTTTACTATTATATAGGTGGAAAAATTTTAGTAGTGTGTTGTCGTAGCAACTAGTGAAGATACCATCCCCCCTCAGAGATCCCAATTAGAAATGTCTTGGGATGGGTTTGATCATTCGAAATGTAGTTTGAAAATGTTGAGGTCAAAAAAGAAAGATGCAAGTGTGGGTGGATGAAGTCCACTCACACGTATAGGATGAACCAATATTGAATTCTAAGTTGCAACAAATCTTTGAATCAACACAATAAAGGGTGATTGGGATTAAAGAGTCCATCTACAGTGATGATCTATAAGGGGTAATTTTTAATAAAGGAGAGGCTCTGATATGTGGATTACCTTCCATGTTTTTGTATCACGAAATAAATAATATTATATGCTTTAATTCATTATCTTATTATATATATCATAATTTCATTAATAAAATAACAATCCAAAAAATCCAATGATCACGTGAGTCTTTCTAAGGGTGAGAAATGAGATTTAAATATATGATTTTCAAATTAGAGCAGATTAGTGGATGGTTGTGGATGGGTTGGGGTCAGAATGTTGCATCGACCATGAAGGGGAACCCATGAATATTCGGAAATAGGGTTGGTGTGATTCTAGACTTCAATTCCATATCAATTTGTGAGATTTATGTGGTTTAGAACAAAGGGTGTTTAAATTCAATTTGAAAAAAAGAAAAATAGGCAATGTTAAATAATGACTACAAGAGTTGGAAGCAATGGATAATGGAGGAAAATAGGTTTTGGATGACCATTGACTAAAATTAAATCTTTAGTTACACTACCATAATTATAAATATGGATCCTATGAGATATGTAGATTGGATGTGAGGTAAGCAATTACAGAACTACGATACCATCATAGAGGTGTTTGTTTAGGGATTATGATGGTGGTTCTATCAGGTAATGTTCCTTGTACAGGATGTAGGCCTTTAGAGAATTTTGTTTTCACCATAATAGATACCATTTGGAAAAGTGTGTGGATGTTAATAAAAAATATGGGACAAACAATATTGCCTATAAAAGAGTGGGTTATAAACAAGAGTTTGATCACTCTTATGGTTATGACTTTATGCATCTATCATATTAATCGGATGTTCCTAATTGATGGAGGGAATATGTGATAGTTGACGAATGAAAATTACATTATGATGAGATACATGAGAATATTATTTAGTGGTGTTTTAATTAGGGTACCATAATGGCCTTGTGATCATAGATTATAGACTGATGGAATTAATTTTAAGGTTTTTAGACAATAATAAAGAGTTGTAATATCAAGTAGATCAATTGACTAAAAGTGGATCCAGTTTGTTTTTTCATCCTAAGATTCATTAGGAATACCTAATGTGCGGGTACACACTATTTATGGTCATAGTGTTTCGACCAAGGGGTAAATGGTTTTTATGGACATAATAAATTTTCCATAAGGTTATAATAGTTTAGAGTTTTATAACGTGGATTTTCTCTTAGGATAAAGGCATCATTTTAGTGCAATGAAATGAAAAGGGGGAAGCTATTAGAGGGACTGATCACCAAAGTGATGTGGGGAAGAATTCATGGGTGCATTGATGGTAAATAAAATAATTATTAATGTTTACTGTGGTAGGTCCTCACTAATATGAAAAATATGAAATATTCCTCCAAAATATCCTACTCATATGTTGAATAAATGGCATTGTCCATGAGAATACTCAAGCATCACATACATAACTATTACATAATTTCATAAGAATATACAATACATGTCTACAAATACATACCACAAGAACTATATAGGTTTTGTGTCTTTGGATACTTGATTAATAATCATATTATTTCACTAATGATATTGAACATATCTATAAATTTTCTTTTTATATATTACACCTCATAGACATACTCTACCCAAACCCTTTCTTCATAACCTAGGTAAAGGAAACATTAGAAAGGATAATATAAAATACACATTAAAGGTTAAAATTGGAAATATCAATAGATTATCATAACTATAATATAATAATAGGGGTATCATAATAAAACTATAAATTTATTAATTCAAAACCCATCATTAAAATATATATAATCATGAATCATGGAATAAATATTTTTTTATAAAAAAAATAAGTATTAAGAGTGGAAAATCATTTATAATCAATCATGATCCTTGAGAATATATGATAAGAATAATAAATTAAATTTTTTCGTATATATAAGTATAGAAATTAATTTCCTTAGTTAAGGAACACTACCAAGACTATCATTGTGAATTGGGTTCACTCTCTATTCCATCATTTCCTTTGTCATGGTTCAGTCCCAAGACCATTATAATATATAGAGTCACTTAACTAATTTGGTTCATTATCCATTCCAATACATAATTTTTAATTATATATTATTAATTATCAAATTAATTTTATGGATATATAATTATACTCCCACACATAAAATAATTGTAACCTTATATATGTGTGACATAAGATCATAAAAGTATTTATCATTTTACCTTATCATAAACCATGGAAAGGAAATATGTTTCATAAACATTTAATTATTTATTAATATCATAACCCATTAAAAATAAATTTGTTTCCTTAATATTTTTTCATAACATAATTAACATGCAGGAGAAAAATAAGTTTCATAAAATATTCCTTAAATTATAATAATATCATGACATCCAAAGAAAGTAAGTGGATGGTTTCATATGATAACATCCCCATGAATCATAAAAATCCTTAAAGGATATTGATATAGATATAGAAATACCTTTAATAGATCCTTTGAACATTTAATTGAAAACAATTATAATATCATTTTCTTCCACTATCTCTAAAAACATAAATTTCTTAGAATATTGAGGATAAAACTTTATTTGAAAATATAAATACAAACCTTTTAATTAATATCCGAAGAAAATTATTGTCATAACATTCAGAAAAAAAATCTATATATATATGTTAAAATAGAACATTGTTTTTATACATTTGTAAATAAATCAAAAATGGGTCATGCATAAAATGTATGAAAATATACCTTATTAATTTTTTACAGAAATTTAAATTTTGTAAAAAAAATCTCCACAACCATTTAATTATTAATAAATAATATAATATTTTTTTTAAAAAAAACATGTTCTTGGATGGAAGCTTTTTTCAGATAAAGAGGAAATTAGTTTGGTTTAAAAAAACATTTTCAGTAATATTAAGTAATATAGAGAGAATAAATGTAATAATAAATGAAAATTCTGGTAATAACTATAGTGGAAGAAAACATTACGTTTTTAAATTATTTGAACTATATAATTTACCTTAATGGAAATTTATCTTAGAGAACCCCTAAAAGAAATGAGACTATAACATAAACCCTTACATCAAGCCCCATCTTGGTTCATACACATTCAAGCCACTAATATAATAAATATAAATATATTTAACAACTATATCCAAACAAAACATACTATGTATCATTCCATTTTAATATATTATTTCCCTTTTATTAACAATTCATCATTAATATGAAAATTCGATTAAAAACATATGTATTTTACATACATGATTCAATTAGATGTTTCATATCCTTAAACCATGGAAATAGTTTCATAATAAATAGAATATTAATAATATAATAATTAAAATATTTTTTAACTATTCAAATAAAGGGGAGATAGAAAATTAATTAATTATATTTTGGGAGATGTTATTTTTCACATATATATAATAGATGTTTTCACTTTTTGTTAAATGGAAAAAAGGAAAATAATAATAAAACTATATATAATAAAAATTATATCATATATATTATATATATAATAATTAAATCATTCCTTATGACCACCAATGTAATGTGTAAAGGAAATATGTACTGCAACTTTTTGTGGTGGTGGTCGTCCATTCATGTTCTTGAGTGATGTTATCATTTTTTAAGAGACGGGAAGGAGGAAAAAAATGTATATAACATTAACATTAAAAAATATCAATATATTAAATATACTTATTAAATCATTTTAATGTTGTTATATTCCATTTTTTAGGTTTAACAAACAGGAAATGTGAATAAGATCGATAAGAACATTGACAACTTATTCTAGTATCCTCCTATCAGGAAAACCTTAAAGATTTTTGGATGAGTTTTTCAAAAGACCAATAACTCAATGTCATGAAAAAGGATGATGGGATAATAATTGGTTTTATCTTATTTGATATTAATGGGTAATGTGGTGTAGAGAATATAGGAGAGGTGGTACCATTTTATATTTGTAGGAAGTGGAACTCTAGAAAATACATCCAACATTATAATATAATAAACATATTCATTTGAATGTGTCAAAATAATAAAAGTAAATAAAAAATTAAGATAAGGGTGGGTATGAATCCACTTCAGAACTTATATTTAGAAATTTTTTAAATCAATTTTAACCCTTATCTTTTAAGTTTAACCCTATATTAAACCTTTTAACCAATACTTTAGAAATAAAGTTTTAGCTCCATTACTATACATAACGACCAAAAATATTAATAAAGTCATTACTAAACTTTTAAATGATGAATAAAAATTTTGAAACCATTTTATCTGATACAATTTAAATAAGTTTCAATTATTAATTTTAAAAATATTCACAAAATGAAACGAAAACTATTTTTAGACAAATGTATTTTTACCATAAAACAGAATATATTATTCTTTCATGACTAGTTAAAACCATTATAATAATATAAAAATAATATATTTAACATGTTATGTACACATTTCATTAAATTAATTCACCAATAAATATTAATTTAATTCATTAATATAAAAAGAAATTGTATACATAAAAATAGTTTTTTAAAAAACATATCTCATTATCATTCAATTTTTTTTCATTTCAAACATATTAATAAATATTTAATTAATTTTATAAAATTTTATCCAAATATGTTACATAATTTAATTGGTCTTATTCAAACATTATAATCTAATAGTTAGGTTATAACTATAACATTTAATAATATTATTTTAATATTATATCCTTGTTCATTTAAACTTGGTGTTAAATGTAATGAATTAAATAAATAATGTAAGACTGATTTAAAGATAAATATATAAAAAATATTAGGTGTTTACATTCTTCCCTCCTTATGATAATTTCTCCTGAAAAATATAATCACTCTGATACAAAAAACAAAGGATACTAATGCCTCATCACATTCATTTGTTCCTACATAGATTCTTCAAATTTATGGTTTCATTTCCAAAAAGTAATGAAGTGAGTGGTATTTCTCAACAAAACATTATATATTCAATCCCAAATATCTATTGGTATTTCTTAATAAGAAAGATCATGATCTCATGTTAATACCTCTAGTTTTAGTACATGTGAAGGATCATGTATTTACTTCCTCAGTAGAGACATATGGTACACATTTTCTACACGAGAGAAATTATGAATAATCTTGAAGAAAAAAGAATCCATCCTCATATAATCAAGAATTTCAAAGGGAAAGGTATAAATAGGGGTCAAATTTCAATACATTACAAATCTAAAAAACATACTCCAAAAAGATATTCATGAAAATGCCGTATCACCAACTTTAAACTCACTATTTCGCTAATAATTATCAACATAACATTTATATAAACTATGAGTTACCAAGATGTGTTGCAGAATATCTATAACATTCTATAAAATTTTCTTATCTATATCAGTTCCTAATATATTTTTATCACTAACTTCATAATAGATTATTTTAGTTCTATACTTTCTTCTATAAAGGGCTACATAAAAATGAATCTAAATGCTTGAAGGGATTTTATTTTTTTAATAAAACCAGAATATATAAATTTTTTGATCCCAGCCCCCTTTTAAAACCATTGAACTTGTTATTAAGATATATTAAAGGGTTTGAATAGATCTCTAAATGATAATATCCTTCCAAGGATAATATTCAGTGAAAATTTTTAACTTTGTGTTTATTGATTATAAAAGCCGTATCCATAACATTTACATAAACTTTGAATCCTGATCAGATTTTATAAAATATAGTACTCCATGCAACCTTTATACTTTCATAATATATTTGTAGGAAAGCTAATATATGTAAATGTTCTAAATTTATAAGTATATTGTTAAAAATGTATAAATCATTATGAACATTAAGTATTTTTGGGATTCTAATGATGAAATACATGGTGATTTTTTCCATTTCTATTCTGCTATGGGTAATGTTTTTAAAAACCCATAGAAATATGTCTCTGGGAATTATCTTATTGAAATACAATCATTGAGATACATACTTTTCAAAACCATTTTCATTTTATCCCACATAAATTAACTTTTAGATATCTGTATAGATTTATACCTATAGGATGAATTGAGAATGTTGAACTATGAGATTCATCAAACATATCTTTCTTTAAATACGATATTTATGAGACACATAACCTATTTATAAACATAATAATTCAATCACAATCCGGGTTGAATTGAAAAACATTACTCACCATCTTCTATAGTTCTATACCTTCCTTCAACGCCTCTTTTTTCCTAACATAGATGGATGGTTTAATTTTTATCTGATAAAGATATGACTTTATCAATTTCATCATGATCTCAAGGTAAATTTTATACATATTTATAAGTATTAGATATCTATCAATCCTAATCATAGAAAATCATTCATGGTCATTTTGACTCATTAGATCAACCACTTTATTTCCTTTTTGAGGGTGGTAATGTATTAGGAAATCATATGATTTAACCAACACTGACCATATCCTTTGTCACACATATAACTCTATCCATCTGAATATATACATTAATATTTCATTATCTATATACATATTAAATAATTAATAACAAAGATAGTGAATCCTTATTTATAATGAAAATAGGACATTCAAACATCAATACATGAGTCATGTAATTTTACTCATGAATTATTAATTAATATAAGGAATAAGCTATCATCATATCATTATATATGAGCATGCATCTCGCTCTATTAATTTTTGAATCACTATAGATCAGAAGTACTTCTCCACTGTAGGGTGGTGTGAGAATAGGTGTACAGACCATCATTCTCTTTAATTATTTAATATTATCATAACATTAACTCATCCAAATAACATGGATCCATTCTATGTAAATGTTTTTATGGTATTATATAATCATGATAAATATCTCAAAAATCATCAATTGTATCCATCTAACATGGGAAAACCATGTATATTTGTCTCCATGGTTGGTTAGGTCCACTGCACAATAACATTATTATTTTAAGGATCTCCAAGTATACCGAAAATTGATATAATATAATAGTGTAATGAAAATATTTGTAAAAACAAATTCACACATTCCAAATTTGGAATGAATGTTTTTCTTTCTCAGGGACTTCAACACAATCCTAAAATAATCATCATTCTCTTGTTTTCTCTTATAATATACAATAATATAATCTATAAGTACACCCAAAAAATAGCAAGGTAATCTCTATATACTTAATTAATTAAATGACTATACCATTAAACCCTTTATACACATGAACTCAATGGATCAAATGAGGATTATATTGCATGATCTCTGTTTTTTCTTCTAGTTCCCAATGATTTTAAATGATATTACATATTTTAGTGATGTCCACTAAATATATATCATCACACTATTAATGGTGAATTAGGATTATATAATATGATGATGGTAGAGGAAAATTTGGATTCAAAATCACCAGTAGTCATCACATTTAATGCTAATGATTACCGAACAAATTTAAATGTTGAATATGAGAACAAGACCCCTTTTGTGGCTTATAAATGATAATTTTTCACTCCAATTAAAATTTTATGGTGATTTAAAAAAAATATCCCACCCAATGAATTGGAATGGAATTAATTAAAACAACACATAATGTATAAATCTCTCATTGTGTAGAATCATGAACCCCACAAAGTGTGTAATGGAATATGGGTGAAAAAACAAGGAGACATGAATTCTGTATGTAATGTTCTTAGTAAATCCTGGGCTGAACTGGTTGGAGAGGATTAAAATGAAATTTCAGATCAAGAAAATTATAATGAAATTGAAAAAATATGTGATAAAATTTATCAATAAGGCTCAATAGGAACTCTCAAATGAGTCACACATTAGCATGGAGGTTATTGTTGTGGATCAAAACAATATTCTGGACATTAAGGAACACACTCTTAGACATAATTCACATACACATAATATTATACATCAAGATGAATTTCTTAATGAGGAAAATGCAACTGATATGGAAAACAATTACCCAACTCAACTGTGTAATGACCCATTAAGATACATCAAAGGTTGTAGAACAATAGACCTAAAGACTAAATTAAAATATTTTTCTAATGCGTATTACTCTAGTAACATTGGTGAAAGGATCATAGTTCCTATTGGATCATGAAAGGATAACATTAAAGATTAATACATGCTGATCAACAATGATAATTCAATAGAAACATAGAACTGCATGCTAGATCAGATGGCTAAACCTAATGAAAAAAGTTTACCTATTGGTGTACAAAAGAGTTGTGTGAAGCATAAAAAAAACCACTTTTTCTACAACGACACTTCTACAGGATCATAGAGGAAACAATTCAAAGGTAAGAAGGATAAGGAGGATAATATTGAACCTTCTTGTACCCATCCTCTAGAATTCACAAATGAACAATGCCTTATAGAAGGAAAATGCTCTAATGGAGTTAGTTTGAGGCTTCCATCATATGAGTGGAAATATAATAATGTTTGGAGAAAAATATTTATTCTAAAAAATGATAAAAAAAACTTTTTTTCAAGGATTCTTATGATAGACAGCTGAATATTCACATTGAAGCATATGTCTTCAATTAATAAATCATTGGAGAAGAAGAAAAGGCTATGATAGAGGAAAAGATGTGTAATCATGATAACAAAATTTCTCATAATTATTTTATGATCATGAAGGATAATGAATCACCCATTATGAAGGATAAGTCTGTCAGTCCCCATAGTAAATCCAAAATGAGGTGGGACTCCTAGGGTAAAAATAAAAGGGGTTCCAACAATAAACATATGTTTAAATTAATATCCTCTATTGGAATTGTTTGGGTATTTCTAACCCTGGCAGTATCAAAACTAAAAAACTATTTTTATTTATTAAAAAGCCAAAATATTATATCTATGAGGCTATAATTAATTTTTATTCTTGTTTTAATTGTTTTGATCAATTAAGTTATACTTTTATCGATGTTACTAAAAATTATAGTATTGTGGGAGTAATTAGGATTTTTTCTCACTCATCATTAAGAAATGTTACTACTTATAATAATGAAAATAAATATTTTACATGTGATTTAAACATTTAAAACTCATATATATGATGATCCTCTATTTATTCAAATAATAGGTAACAATATAGGATAAATCTATATAAAAACATATCCTTTTTACTCACATCAATCCTAGCCCCTCAGATTATCACTAGAGACCTTAATGTCATTCATATACCTAGGGAAAGATGGTTCCTTCTCAATATAACATGTCTTATAAGAAATATAAAACATCTATTGAAGAGAATAATATTAAATATAATAATATAGTAGGAGATAAATATACTTGGTATGGAATACATCACAAAAGGGTTATGGCTAGTAAACATGGTATAGGCTTTACAAACAGCCAAGACATAAATAAAGGGTATAATATTTCTAGTATCACCTTGCCTAGAGTAAATTCATATCATCATTCAATTTTAGTTAGTCTATTTACTATAAATTCCAAGCCTATCTATTCCTTTAGATTTAATAATTATGGGACCTCAGTTATTTATTGAGATAATACTATCAAAGATACTTGGAACTCTATGAATTTTGGAGATGATTTTTTTCTGTTATATTATGAAATTAAAACAACAAAACAAATATTTAATTACCAAGTGAAATTAAATAAAAAATTAAATTGATAATGTAATTGCTTCCATAGAAAACACTTGAAAAAATTTCATGTTTAGCTTAAAAAACTTATTTCGATAATGATCCTAAATAATAAATTGAACCTGGCACTAAGCTAAACTCTTTTCAAACCATAAAGGATAATCATTGAAAATATACCTTCAAAATTAATTTTCATAAAGATGTTGAGAGAAAAACTAAATTATACAATAATCTAAATAGATCTTGAAAATAATATATACATCTTAAATTAATTAATGATGTGTATAGAATCATTAATAATGAGGTAGGTTTTGTAAATCATATAGTCTCCTAATTTAGTAATATTTTTAAGGGAACTAATCTTCATAAAAAAATAATGATAGATATAATTCCTAGCATAGTGAGAAGAAATGAAAATACTCTATTACTAGTGTTCCTATCGAGCATGAGATTAATGATGATTTCTTTAACTTGAATGTTGATAGTTACCCTAGTCTTGACGGTTTGACTAATGTTTTTTTGACACTATTGGGATATATTACAATCTGATGTTTTTAAATTGGATAAATCCTTATTTTCTAATAGATTTATCCCTCAGGTAATTAATTATCAACTACTCTATAGTATAGCCAAAGCTGATAATGTCTTTGAAATTCATCTCTTTAGTACTACTTCTCTCATTAAAACTATTAATAAAATCTTCTTTGAAATATTATTTAATTTTAAAGCTCCTATTTCTAGAAAAGATTGCATCATGAAAAAAAATTTCTTCCTAAAATGAAGAAATAGTGAACACATAATCATCCATGAATTTTAATGAACAAAACTTTTATATAAGGATAATTGTGGGGAGCATATCCATTAAACATGAAATTAGGGATGATTTTGACTCTATATACTATAACATTATTTTCAAGTTCCTCAACAATTTTGGATTTTCTGAAACTTTTTTTAACAAAATTAAAATTATTTTGTTTCTTCTCATATATGTATTTTTATTAATAGAGATTCAAAAGGATATTTCAATTTCTATAAAGGAATCATAGAGTGATACACACTCTTTTCCATAATTTTTGTTATTATTAAGTATTACTTAAGCTGACTTATCAACAATTTTGTCAATCATGGTAAAATTAATCCCATCATTACATATTGAAACATGATTATTCCAACTCATCAATTTTATGAGATTGATATTATTTTATTCATATATGGTGAAAAAATGAATATCCCAAATCATAAATCTTCCCTCTCACACTACGAAGATGATTCTGGTCAAACCATATACTGGAAAAAATATCGTACTTCCTTTGGAAAAATATTTCCTTTAGAAAGAAAAAATTGAATGATAAATATCATTTGAATCAAAAATGGTTCATTCCCCTTAATATACATTGGAGTTCAGATATTCTAGGGAATTGATAAAATCACTTAATTTTACAATATTGTACTCCAAATTAATAATAAACTTTCATATTGGAAAGGAAATTCTTTATTGATGGCATGTCAGCATTGTCTAGTCAAATATAATGTTGTTTCTAAAATGGTTTAGTCAATGTTTGTTTATAATTGCCTATTTCATTTATTAAAATTCATAAAAATAGGATAAAAACATTTTTAGATTTGAGGTACTCTAGAAATATAGAATTTCATTATTCCTTGGGTTAATTTTTTTAAACCCCTCGATAATGGTGGCCTCGGTATTAAGAATCATTGCCTATTTAATGAGTCCCTTCAGGCTCAAATCACTTGTAACCTAATAAATATTAATTCATTGACCATTTATTTACTTAGAGGCATATTTTATAACAATATATGAAATTGAAATTTTTTATATATTTATTCTTCTATCTGTCCTTCCATCAATCCCTCGTTTTCTATAATTATGTCTCATTTTGATTGATTTTTAATAATGTTTAGTCTATGAAATTTTTGTAGGATAACTAGAATGGTTTCCCTATTATCTATATCACCAAATCTATCTATTTACATACTGATATTATTATCTCTATAAATCACTACATGTACTCTTCATATTTGGATTTACCTAATTAGATTAATAATATTACTAACAATCATCCTTTCATCAATGATGATGGTTTTTTAGTTGGGGAACAAACTAATAATGTATTTTTGTACTCAAATCATTACTACAAAAATTATATCATTAATTCAATCTAGGATTTTTCATGGTTAAACATATTTAACATGAAATCATTTAGATCCTCTAGATTCACCCTGATTGGGAGAATATTCCATTATTGAGTTTCCACTGATTTTTGTCTTCAATTATTTTCTATTCATGTTTGCTCCAAATTTCATATGTGTAACCAAGAAAATTGTGATATTGACTGCCTATTATTATCTTGTGATATTACTTTTGTGTTATTAAAATACATATTTTACCTTTTTATCGAATTTGTATAGGTTTGGACTCCATTCGACTACATCATAAAATATTCACTACTATGGATGCCTCTCCTTAGATTTGATAGATTTTCATTGTTATAATTTTTAAACTAATATGCTTCATCTGGAATTAAATAATTTGATCATTCAGAAAAACAATACTTTCAATATTCATATAGATTGGGTGATGATCTTCATTTTAATCAATTATGTTGGAATGATGAAAATAGGTACCATCCACAACATCATTATGGATATTATTATTAATCACCAGATTGGAATCCATGGAAAATTCAAACAGCTGATGGGTCTGTGGGAAGTCTTCTAGAAACCCCTTATCCTTGGATGGATCAAAAGGAATGTTTATGGTTTCTCAAAAGTCATCCCGATCCCCACAAGGTGTGGAATAGTGTGAAGAAATCACAACGGGCATATTAATGGATACTTATATAGTACATGTCTTTTTTCCTCCTACATAGAAGCGGATATGTAAATAATCATTATTAATGTTGGTCACATCATGAAAAAGGAAATAATATCATATGGATGGGAAGAAACTCTACTACAATCACGAGATTCCTTTGACATGGAGTGGTTCACCCTGTGTGGCCCCTCACAACAATATGGATGGATTTCCTCTCACACCTATTTGAGCTCATTCATATTATCACACATTCTTATAATGAGGAAAAAATGGTGGTAGATGTCTTTCACATAATGGAGTTATCAAATAAATCATGTGGATGTAGAACCTTACAACATATCTCAATTATATTATAGAAAAAGAATTGTAATAAATTTTAATCCATTAGACTTTCATATCCATGTTTTATGTCATTATATAATTTAGTTATTTGGTACATTAACCACGAAATCATCATTCTTTAAAAAATTAATTAAATCAATAAATATAATAGGGGAATTGGTAAGAACAAATAACATAACTATAAATTAATAATGAACATACTAAGTTTAAAATGTCTTATTAGGTATATTATATTTCATGACCCTCAATTTATGATAGCTATATTGAATATAAATCTTCTAAAAAAATATCTATATAATTGATTAAACATAACAACAATATAGGTTAGAGGATACATTTTCATAATAGTTATCTTGTTCTGATATTGATAATCATAAAAAAGATAAAATGACCCATATTTTTTCATAAAAAAAATGAGTACACCTCATAGTGAAACACTATGAGATGTGAATGTATTACCAGAATTCTTTTGTATTTTCTTCTTCAATTCACACAGCTTAACCAGAGTCATTCTATATGAAATATTTGAAATATTTTTACCACCATGTATGAAGTCTTATGAAAACATGACTTCAGGATTTGGGGAAAGACTAAGAATTTGTTTTAGAAATACAAATACAATTTCCCAAAAAATATGAATATATTCAATATTGAGATCATCCCAAACCATTTGAGATTTGTTTCCCTCATTAATAGGTATTATAACTAAAATAATATATGTAATTTATATTGAATGTTTATATTCTCCCTTCAAATAAAAAATAATTATAGGTTTCTTCAAAATATAAAATTTGATTTTATTATTCTATAAATATAAATTGTGTCTTTATAAAGGTCATATCCAAGATCTAAATCCATCAAATTAAACTAGAGGATTGATATTATGGTTATCATTGGGAACATTCTAAAAAACATGAACATGAAATACTTAACTATTTAGTGGAGGAAACGTTTTCCTTACACATTATATTCAACATTGGTTATTGACTTATATCGTACACCCTACCTTGTTCTATGAGTTTTCCCATGGTTAAGGGAAATTCCATGGATAATTACCAAATTACCCATATAGAAGACATCGATCAATTATTTGTACTTATGGATGAACATAAAATAACTCCATCGAACACATAATTTTTCTTTGGGAATTAGTTTCTTTATTCCCTTTTTCCACACCCAAAAAATATTCCCATTCCTTAGAAAATCTTACAAGCCATATTATTCCCACATTCTCGATATATAAGAATCATAATCCTATCCACCCATAGTCTTTATCACCTCAACAAACCTTAAATTCAAGTTTTATCTTATTTGGTGAATTAAAAAATTCACCTACATTTAGGTTGTTAATAAAAAATCATTATTGATTTTTAGTAATAATCAAATGGTTTCACATTTTAGTACACATTTCATTTTGTTTCTCATGAGGAAATAAATTTTATTAGACTTCACAATCATTTCCCACATGATTATTCTTGGTTCATGCCATTAACTATTATAAAAAACCTAGTTTGAGTTTCAATAATCAATAATTAGAGTAAGAAACACTATGATTTTGAAAATTATGTTTATTATTTCATAAATTATGAAACCTTATTTATACACAAGACACCTTAGTATTTTCTCATATCACTAGGATTAACAAAATTTTCCTAGTTTTTATCCTCTTATTCATCATAGTGGTTTATAAAAAGAATATGAATTAACCAAATCATATCCCTTGGGAGTGTATATCCATGTGTGTAGTCTTATCCCCATTCATCATGCACTATATAGAGATTGATTTAATACTAAAATATAATTTTTGAGTTTTTACCCCTTGGTGAAGCTATTTTATAACTGCATTCACTTTCTCATATTGATAATGGGAGGCTTCTACTAAGAATCAATGCAATCTCTACTTTTCATAAACTTTAGTATGTTAACCAATAATTATACTTATACCTAGGGTTTTCACAAAGTTCCCTAATACAAATTTCTAAAAATAATTAAATACTATGATGATAATAACTAAAGAAACATAATTATCACATAAATTACTTTTCCATAATTTTAGATGAATATTTAATACATCTCAAACAATTAATTCCCCAAAATAATAATGCTTTAGTGTTTTTTGACAGTAAATACATAATTTTATAATTTCATGGTAGATCGTCAACATCATCCATGAATAACTTCCCACCTAGAGAACTTCTTAGTCATAACCTACATAAAATATTTCGTAATAAATTGGGAATGTAAATATAATAAAGTGTTAGCATAGATGATTAGTAAAGGTAACCAAAGTAGATATCAATCAATGATAATAAGTGAGAATAATATAAGTATAAGGGTATGATAACATGACCAAAACATATGAATGTCATACCAAATCAATTAAATACATTTAATCATGAATCATGAGTTAATTATTTTTCCCAGAAAATAAATAATTCATAAGTGTATAAATTCAATAGAAAATAGTCATTATCTATTAGAACATATCATAATAATAGTCATATGGTTATGGCATACACATAAGTTAAAAAATAATTTCCTAAATTTCCCTTCTAATACTATCTTGTTGGATTGGGTTCACTACCCATTAAATATTTTCCTTATTTATAGAATAATCTCAATACCATCATAATTTATAGAGCCTATAACTGGACATGATTCACTCTTCATTTTATTCCATATTATCTCATTTGATTTAAATCATTTCCTAATTCATTTGAGGATTATATAATTTCATGTAACCCATAATGTAATGAAAAATCATACATATTTGTTCTAAAATATTATATAAATATTCATCATTTCATCATAACATAACTACTATAAATTAAATGGTGTTCATAAAAATTTCATTATTTGATCATTGAAAAACATATTGAAAATAAATGGGTTTTATAAATATTTCATCATAACATAATTAAACTATGTGATTGAAATGGGTTTCCATTAATGATCCTTAAATAAAACTCATAATCTTCCATCCATAGAAATAAATTGAATGATATCATAATTTAATATCCATAGTGAAGCATCAAAATTCATAAATTATTTTGAAATATATCAAATATACCTTGAAGGATAATATGAACATTGTTTTGAAAATAATTAATATGTCCTTTTCTTTTAATATCATTAAAAATTAAAAATTCCATGAATATTGAAAATAATTTTCATTGAAAATTACCATATAAAATTTTATGGTATTCTTCAATGTAAATAATGGTCATGATAGTAAGAAATTATGTTTATTCCATATAGTTCATAAGATAATATTTTTTTCACACTTTTCTAAAAAGTCAAAAGTGGGTTGTACATAAAACATTTGAAATGATTTAATTTAAAAAAAATTAAAGAATGTAATATTTTTTTAAATATAATCTTTCAAAAAAAAATTATATATTAAATAATTAATATATCAATTTTATTAACATTGATATGGAGGAAAATGTTCATCATCTAAAGAGGAAGTAAGGTTGAATTTTTTTTAAACCTTTTCTCATTCACTTTATGTAAAATAGAGGATAAAATAAGTATAAAACATAAAAATTATATTAATAAAAAAATTATAAGAATATATATTGTTTTTGATATATATGATTCATATAATTTATCTCAATATAAATTTATAAAATACAAACTCTATAATAAATGACTTCATAACATAATCCATACCTAAAGTATCATTTGGAATCATTCGTGATAAAAAATCAGGTATAAAAAATTATCGAACAATATTCATGAATAATACAATATGACTCTATTTATTATAAAATATAACTATAATTTTCTTAATAACTCTTCATTAAAATGAATATTCAGGAGAAACATGGTCCATTTTCAAGGCATGTTTCGATTCGACGATTAGAAGCCTTACACCCTGGTCCGAGTTTCATAAAATCAATAATGTTATTCAAGTCATAAGTATCAAATTACTTTATCATCTACACATGTATTGACATTCATATAAAGCATTAGTGTAAAATGTGATGCCCCAGACACACATTCCAAGATATAGTTCCATAAACACACACATCACATACTGGATTTAATACCAATAGTAGATTCATGGACATAACTACCCATAAAAAAATTAAATAAATAAAATATTATATTAAATACATTCCCAATCAATTTTATATTAATATGTTTAAATAATTTTTAAAAACATAAATGAAAAAAGAATATGTCTTTCTCATCAAAAGGTTATTTTTTCCACTATAATAAACTACTTAATCCTTAACAAGTCTTCAACATCTCCCATAAATTCTCCTAAAAAGTTATGTTGTTTGACTTATAATGTGTAATTTTTTTTATAACCACGAGAATTGGAAACATAATAAGGGGTGAGAATGAATAATTAGTAATGGAAAACATACATATGAGGGCGTCATGGCATAAACATGGAATAAATATTATGGTAGGAGTATGTAATAATCACAATAAAATAATCAAATAATTTTAAAAGAATAATATATCCCTAGATAGTAATGAAAATTAGTATATCAAGAGTATAAATGTAAGTTAATTCATGATGATTCAATGCATAATGATGGACATATTAATTATACAACTAATTCAATAATCAATATATCATTATTATTATCAAGGTCATACACTAATCATTGTTGTTTCCATCCAGACCATAGTCAAGACAACTTGAAAAATTAGGAAGTCATATAATAAATTCCCAAAAAAATTGTCTCATGAAACCTACTAATTTATCAAGGGGATATATAATTTTGGTTCCCACCTATCACTTATTTAACTCAAATTTATTCATTATATTAGATAATAAGTAAACAATATATAATCATCTTTAATAATAATCATTGGTATTATAATAACAATATTTGGTACAATAGTACTTATACAAATGTCAATAAAAGTGATAAAATTCTCACACACCATATAGATAAATAAGGTGCATGGTTATATAATATATAGTCATATTTATTTAGTAATCAAGAAAAATCCATTTTAAAATAACAAATATATAGATTTTCCACAGTTCCCCAATCAATAAAGGATATTGATTTTCATGAAATCATCTCTCAAGAAAAAACCATATTGATTAATTGTATATAGTTATCTAAATTCTGAAATTACATTGTCATAATATACCCTGAGAAATAATTTGGATGGTTTTGAAAAAACATCACCCCATTGTAAAAAAGGAAACATATTTGTATGTCGACATAGATAAAAATAATTCTTGCAAAAGAATGGTTCAAATAGTATCAAAAAATAAGTGATAAAGAATAAAATTGTTTATTATCTTGAGTTCAATACCATAAATTATAACTATATATTAAATTATAAATAATGAAATATAAAATTATTAGGGTAAATACCTTTGAAAATAAAATAGGGAAATAGATGTGAAAACATAAAATATTATTTTTAGAACATTTTTAACATTGATGTAAAATAAAAACATACATGTCACCTTCAAATGTAACTTCTAAAAAGGTGAGGATAATGATATTAATAACATTTACTTATAAAATGAATTTCAAATAATGGGTCCTTGAAAATTAGATAGATTTTTCAATAGGAAATGTGGATCCAATGTTAAATCATTTGACAAAAAAAGGAGAATAATCCTTTTTAGTACTATGAAAATACATTTTTTTAAAATACACATTGTAAAATATTATATTGTAATAAAAAATTATTTTAAATATTTGAAATAAAAAATATAATATAATAAAATATTATGGTGGATGAACCCCTGAAATGTTTAATGTTAAACATTATAACTAAATTAAAAATCGTGTTACCAAAATGCCTAGAAACTATGTAAAAATTGAATCAAATTTCATTTGACGAATTAGAATTAACATGGATTATTATTTACCATGAATAATAATTAATTGTGAAAAAAATATATATCTATGTCTTAAATACACCATATGAGGAAAACATGGTGAAAAAAATGTATCCAGTCAAAATGTGTGTGAATTGAGATAATGAAAACCCATACAACCTTAGAAGAACTCAAATAAAAAATACACCGAAGGATATGATTTCAAATGAAATAATAAATATCCTGAAAATTTATAATATCAAGATAAAAAAATATTTAATGGGTAGTAGAAAATAAAATTCTTGATAAGAAACTCTTACATTGTTCCGTATTTGTTACACTCATGTGCATATCATCATGAATAATCAAATTAAGATTATTAAATAAATTTATAGGAACCATATTATTCAATATATAATTTTATATGTACCATATATCATTATATTATATTAATTTATTATATATGTTTTTCATATGTTTGTGTGAAACATTAATTATTTTTAGCTTATTTCACTAATTTTAGCGATTGAAGATTACATTTTAATAATAAGTTAAATACTTGATATAAAAATTAAAAAATAAATAACAAAATTTAATTTCACATTAATTTATATTAATTTTTTTACGTTCCCACAGTCATCCATGATAGTGTTTTATAGTTTTATTCACGTTGGTGCATTAGTAGCCCCAAAACATGAACATGTTATATCTCAATGGGTGATTATTATTAAGGAAGAGTATCATATCATTATAGAATAATATTGATTATATTTTATTATATTTTATTTTTTTAATCCTGTTTGTATTACTTTGGATTAAGAGTTAAAATCAAGATGATAAAAATCATTAATTCGTGGAAGTGGTAGTCGGCACAACACACAATTATTGTGCTTCTATTTTTCTATGTGGATGTTAATTGATATATAAATTTTGTTTCAATAACTAATATAACTTAATTATTATAATGATATGATTTTTTTCATATTAATATAGTATGTATTAATTTCTAATTGAATTATTAAGAAGAAACTGTTAATGATTAATAAATACTCACTTTGGGGATTTAGAGTGTATCTTTAAATAATATTTCAAATAAAGTAGCTTACTATAATTAATTGTGATAATTATATTATAAAATTGAGAGTGTATTATATTCATAGAATAATGGAATATTATTATGATTTAATTCTATGTAATGTATTTAGCATAAAGGGGTGGAAGTGTCCCCTATTATAAGTGAAAAAATATATCTTTTGTGAACAACCATTAATTTTCAATGTTATCATTACACTATTCAAAGTTAAAAGACTAAAAAAGTTTAAAATAATGGATTTTAGGTGATAATTTTACAATAAACCTCAAAAAATACATTCCAATCTTGTTTTAATCATTTCATATGTCATTTGATCTTATGATTTTACTTTTAACTATTTTTTACTTTATTAATTTTCATTTAACTAAGTAATTAATGTTTTACAAAAATTCTAAAATCCCCACTGTAAAAAAAATTGGGTGTGATGTACCTAAATTTAGTATTTATTAAATATAATTAAAATTATAAATAATATAGGATTATCTTTTAAATTAAACCATTTTATATATAAAAACAATTTATTGTATAAAAATAGTGGTTTAATCATTGTGATTTCATAAAATTATTTTTAATTGGTTACAGTCTAAATGTCTGTTAGTGTAATTATATATGTGTTTAAAAAAATATATTTTTCATAATTTAAAATATATAAATTTAATTTAATAGATATAAATTACACAATACTAATAAAACAATTATTTGAAAATAATCGATTTATCATTATCATGGTCATTAACATAAATCATGGTTATCATAATTTTATACCCAAAATCAAAATTAATGTTAATAAATACTAATATTATGTATATATAATATATTACAATAATTTTGATATATTTATTTTCAATATGTGATGATAAGTAATTATTAATTTTAGCGAATAAAAATAGTTCATAGAATAAAATATTACTTATGTTTCCAAAACAATATAGATGGGTTTTATAAAAAAAAATAGAATTTTTCAATGATTTATTTAATATATATATATATATAATGAAATAAAAACATTTCAAAAAACAATAATTCATTTTTTATTACGAAAACGTTATAGGAGTATCATTTTTTAGCAGAATCGGTATTTTTCACCGTTCACCTAAAAACAATTATTTTAGTAGAAACCCCAAGAATTTACGTTAATATAATATTTTTATTATAAATAGAACATTTACTTAATTTTTTTAATTAAAACAATGAATTTATAATTTAATTTTCTGATTAAAATCATAAAATATAATGAGAACTTATATTTCTTGTAAAATTATATTTATAAATATTGATTATTATTATTTTTATTTCACAAAATTTACCAAAAATAATGGTTTTAACCAATTATTAATATCAATTTTAATTTTTAATCATTATTCGTACATTTATTGAAATTGAAATTCATATATGATAAAAGGGAAATTTGTGGGAAAATATTTTTTGAAACAATATATGATCATATTAGTAATTTTTGGTTATCAAATTTTATTTAATTCTTTTTAAAAGTATCCTTTATTTTTATATATAAATATTTAATAAAATTATTACTCATGTTCATTCTCTCTAATTCAACAGCTAGGTTTTAACAATTATACATAATATTTAATTTTTATCTAATTATATTATAGTCTCATTTTAATTTATTATTCCATGTAGAGAAAACAATAAAACACATTTGGATACTTTTAAGTAATTTATATATTAAAATATTTTGGTTTTATTAAAAGTTAATTACATCACTTCATAAAGAAATTAATCTATTCGTATGCATGAGTTATGTTTCCACTTTTTGATTTGTGGAATGAGATAAATGAAAAAAATAATTAAAAATTTTAGAATATTAATTATATCATAAATATAATATATATTTATTAAATTTATCCTTATTACAAACCATATAATTAATAAATGGAGAAATAATTACATCACTTCACGGAGGCTGTATTCCACACATACGCACTAGTGATGTTATCATTTTCCATAAAATGGGAAGGAGATATAAAGTGTCTATACCATTAACAGGAAAATATATTATATTATTAATATTGTTTGCATAATGTAAGCATGGTTATAGAATATTTGGAGGAGGTTTAAGAATAGATAAATATAAAAAATAGCGGTAATAACTTATACCTCTTCCTTGGGTATCCCCCTTTAGAAATCAGCTGAATGATTTTGGTATGGTTCCTTTATGAGTAATGTCACCTCATAGTCATGGATATGTATAATGGGGGATTATTTTGGTATATATTGGTCATGAGAAAGGGATCATGTTTTATAATGATGATAGGAGAGTAGGTTTCCATTTATTAGTAAGGGTAGTGGCACTTCTGTAAATAAATAAAACATTAAATTAAAACAAATTCATCTTCAAGGGAATGTGGCACCAATGTAAACCAAATTGGAAGATAAGATAAGATATTTTTAAATAAGCTTCACTAATAATATTTCGGCTACTATTTTGTTATATTTTGTAATGGACTAAATTTTTCAAGAAATTTTTGCCTTACTCTCACCACCATCGTTAAGGACCTACAAATAAATACAAGGACCTACAAACATGTAGAACTACTTAGTAATCGTAGATCAATGGTGTCCCATGTTGGGTGTGAGATATAATCCCAATAGGCCACCCCAAATGGTTTCAAAATCATTCCATTTTTCTCTAAAAATGAAAAGTGTTCCAATATAGGTGAATACAATGAAACAAACAAATAAATAAATAAATAATTTGATCTTGGTTCCAAAATGGATACCCGACTTATTCTACCTTCTTCATCCTTATCCGTGTTTAGAAACCCAAGGAACTTTTAGAAGATAGTGGTAACGTACAAGGAATCATATATGAATCAACATATGTGGGTTCACCATAAGATTTTTCATTGTCTTGGAAGCTACAACCCTAGGTCATCGTCGAATCATTCTGATACTACTTTGTAATCATAACACCAACATTAATAATAATAATAATAATAATACACCAAAAGTAATCCATGCATGTAAACCATCAAATATAGTAATGTCATTGTAATCATGTCCAAAGAGATCCTTAATGGAATTCTAAGGCACACTATATGATATCTCATTATAACCAATACCACCGTTTCAATATAAGGAAACATGTTATGGTTTCCCTAGTATAACTAATGACATAGTAAACTCTAATTCCATATGATATATCTCAAATATAGGGTAGGGTATCACCTATGTCATGGCACATTCATCTTTACAAAGAGTCTATCCATGTTTTCAACCCTACGGAACTACTGTCATTCATTAGTTAAGATAACCCTCCTTGGGAGCCCATCCACAGAAATCCAGAGTATTGTTCCAGGTTCTCTATGTAGTACCAATATGAACACAAAAAGTCTATCCATGGAATCCTTACGTCAGGTCTGATGTACTCTCTCTTCCTATATTAGGTGAGGCATAGAATTCATAATCACATATCATTATTGACTAAAGTAATATTTCATGCTAAACATGCTAGCCAAAACATTTCATAGAATCCAAGAAAATATAGATTAAACCCAAAGTCAATATAAATTAAGCCTGAGGATAAGCACAATTCTACAAGGTAATGCACACATGAAACAAAACATAATAATTTATCTACCTTAAAAAAATATAAGTGATGTCATATAATGTAAAATTAAAAGGGCATTTAACATTGAAAATTGGGAATAATGTTTGAGGCATAAGAAATGATCAGCTAGAAATGAAGAATACTTATTTAACACATAACATAAGAGATATGGTACATGGTACAGGGAATACGTAGTAATAATGTCCAGTGATTCCCAGACACCATGGAAACTATATAAGACATACTAATTAAGCCTAAGGTATTTTATGTTTGTCACTCAACAAATTTAACCCAATTCATTTGATTAAAATAGTTAAATCATGTAACAAACATGATCATTGAGATTAAGGGCCTAACACAAGTCCAACGATCCATATTAATTAAATTTATTAATGTGAGACATTTATCAAGGGTGAATCACTCTCTTAAGGGTGTGAAAACAATTTATGATCAATGAAATTTGGTCTCAAAGGTTTAATAACACCCATCAGAGTGGATAATGTTATGGTGATCGCTCAAAGCAGCGATTCTCCGCTCATTAGGAACATACCAAACAAAGTAGAAAATTAAATTAAATTCATTTAACAAAAATTCGGAATCAATAGAAGATTCTGGCATGTCGATGAATTTGTCCCCATGTGAAAGTAGATGAAATTTGTAGGAATTGACAAGACAACCTTCCTTATAGGAATGATGGATTATACACCCAATATCAATGCCTAGTTCAGTCTGGTATGAGGGAAATTAATGAAATAGAAAAACACCCATGAAATATGGAGAATTATGTCACACCAAAATATAAAAAAGAGGATGTAAGAAATGGTAGATAATGGAAATATGAGTTTAGAACATACCTAAATCTTTCTAATGCTTCTAAGAATGATTTATTTGGACAACAAATGGAGGATATTTAAAAAACCCTTCCATAGAGGAGTAGAAGGGCTTCATGCATGAGGAAGGGGGAGGAAACAACTAGAGGAAAAGATGAGGAATAAAATAGGATAAAAAAAATATAACTCATTAAGAGAAGAAGGGTTATTTAACCCTTTTTAATAGGTCACACTATTTGGCCACATGGTTGACCAAACTGTTCACCAATTTTGCGATGAAAAGTGCATTCCCAATGCCTAAATGGAAAAAAGCGTCTGATCTAGTAATATGGATTTGGAAACTATACATATCCCATAATGATCACTTCTTCTCACCCATATTTATGGAACAATTATCACAAGCGGGATACAAAGTTTCTGAAAAATTGCGCGTCCTAACAACTTCACCTGAAATTGAGTTTTTGAGACCCAAATACCTTAAAACTTATTGAAAAGTCTTAGGGACCCATTGGAACATAAACCAAGTCTAAAATACACATTTATGTGTTCCAACTTATAGAAAATAATTCAAAAACATAGTTTACAAAATAGACCTTGCACCAAATGAAAAAATGTAAATTCTTTTGGAATTTTATCCGGTCCAATAACATGGTACACTACAATCTCCTACCACCTTAAGAACTATCAACTTCGATAATCCATGGGTAAATGAATATTACATCAATAGACTTGATCTCGTCATGAAATCATGTTCAAGTGGTCAGGTTGTGTTTCCAAGTGGCTAATTCACCTACAAGTGTCACTATAATATACAAAACAAAAACAGTGGAATCTCAAGCCAACGCATGTTTTTACAAACTAAACTGATGAGACAGAACCAAACTAATCTCGACTCACTGAAGACGTGATCACAATGTCATATCCTTCACCAACCCAAATTCTAGCATCTTCAATCACATAACTAAGTAATAGTATTCCACTAATGGAACTGTCATTTTAAGCATTTCCTTAGATGTTAAATGAATTGTCGACTCTCGATCGACATGAGAGGCTTGGTCATGGTGAATTTTGATGAAAAATATCATCCAAAACCCATCATAATTTTCACAACCAAAAAACATCTAGTTAATAAGTTCCTCATCTACTACATATGTTAAGAGAGAGGGATAAACATTTGAACCACCTATGGATTACTACTCTCAAAATAACTAGCCTTAATGGTCTGTGATTTTTTAAAATATAATCATGGGGCGTATAAATGAAGGAACCTCATGTATTCCCCAATCCTAATCAAATAATATATTAACTGGATTTAGGTAACATCAAGCCAAAATATTAAATTTTTAGTTTTTTCCTTAGAATTACTATGGGTGTATATCCATTCTAATACACTTGGATTGATACCCCTTTTAAATGAATCGTCTGAGCCGAATTGAAATTCAGGCAGTCTTGAAATCATTGATAGGTTCCCAAGTAGCTAATCCCAGGTATTCATTCACTAAAATTTGCAAGAGAGCAATTGATAAAATTGGATTTATATATTCCATGAACACTGATTGATCCAAAATCATCATCCACCTGGAGATCAAGTCAATGGAAAGCTCGTGTCAATGAGTCCATCCATAACACACCTTCTTGGGAACCCAGTTATCAATTAGGGCCAACCATACATCTAAAGATGACAATGCTTTTAGATCATGCTCTAATTTGGACCACACAAATAGTTGATTGAGTTTTTAAAAATATGGTGCAGTTTATAACCAATTATCTCTTAGTCTATCACGATGATTTCACGATATGGAACATGATCTTCTCAAAAATATATTTCACTACTAGGATTGAATTATTTTCTAGAAAATAAATGAGACACTTAGTATAAAACACAAATTATGTTCTCGGTCAGTATACTAGACTTTCAGAACCAACTGTACAAGGATAAGGAAATTTGAACCATCGTAGGTCCACTTCCTCAGAAGATCCCAACTACTCATATCGATGTATTTCTATCACCCAACCATGATGCATTAGAGCTGAGTAATTCCGTGATTATTCAAGAATGACCAACAAAATTATTCTATGGCCAGTGGTGTTTTTCAATGGTTTCATATACATCTACTCAGTCATCATCGTGTTTCCTCTTAGGCATCAACATAGTTTGAAACTCACCTACCCCAAGGGAATTCATAGAATACACTGAACATCTCAATATGGTCTTCATGGTTCCTCTCCTTGTACTCAAGAGGAAACTTTTAACTGGAATTAAGTCTAATCTCCCCACCTTAGGTGTGTCCTTAATGTTGGATTCATGGAGTATAGGATATCATCCCATAAAAGATTCTCCATTGAACACAAATTGAAGTTCCTAGAGGTGGACATCATGGTTTTTTCAAGCGTCAACAAGAAAAGGTAACAAAAACATTATATTAACATCATTCTTGATCAGGTGTGAACTAGGTGAACCTATGATTATTCTCCAAAAACAATCCCATATATCATGGAATTTGGGAAAAAATAAAAACAACTGACCATTATACTAAAACACCTAACCCTCTATAAAACATTATCCAAATAATTTTGTTGACTTTCAATTCATTCAAAAATGAAGTCATTGAACTCAAGAGTTGACGCGTGAATGTAACACAATAGATCAAGGTTTACACGAATACCACCAAACATAGCCAAATCACTATTCCATATTACTAACTCACGGGGTACCACATGTACCACCAAATATAACCCCAAGATTACAATGGAAAATGGTATATTCTTGATACTATACAAAGGCTTATTAGTCTTATTAATTCAAGTATCTGATGTCCTACATAACAAAATATCTATCCTTCAAACCATTCCATATGGTTAGAAAATATACTGAAAACCACCAGAGTCATCTAACACTAGAAAGGAAAAAATGTTGGGTCACACGACCATCTGGGTGGTTAACCATTATCTAATCATTTCTATCCCATTGGGACTACAAATTACCCAATGATTTGGCCCCAAACCATGCTCAACCTATCATTCATCCATGTATCAAGAAAAATATGTATATTTTAAAAGATCAAGAGTCTTGCGTGTGACAGTGACACCTGAATAGTATCTCACTTCTAGAAATTCTTATTAGAAACTAAAAATCCTCTAAAGAACCTAGGGCACTACTTACAATTTGTAGTGGGTGTGCAGCGGAATCTCCAAACAGGTGGGATTTTAGAACATTTCCACTGAATATCAATGTAAACATGTTGACTTGAATGAATAGTATACTTGTCTTAGTTGAGGACCACACATGAAGAGTTTTAAGCACCAAAAAACTGTAAAACAACTAGTTTAAATCCGAACTTGCACATGACGTATGGTCATAATTGGTGATCAATACTAGAATAATCCGACATCTAACTCCTCTAGATCATCCACACACCCTTTAAGAAATAGTAGGAATTCCATTCGTCGATGTCCGGGTGCTAGTGTAGAATTCAGATGAAGCCTTCATCACTACAACAATCACCGCGTCACATCTCTGTTGATGACTGAGAGACCTCGATACGAGCTCCTTGGATATATGTTCTCTCTCTCTAGATCATGGTAGAGAGGTGAGGAGAGGTAATTAGCATGAATTTTACATGAAAAAAACCCCTCCCCTTTTATTTATAGTGTTTTATTAAAATACATTGTATAGCATCGTGGACCCTGAATACATAACACACAATCAACTGTATTTTATGACTATTAAACTGAGTCAGAAATATTATTATCACTAACTTTTAATATATTAAAATATATTATGTGTTAATAATTGCGTCCAAAATGTGACTTTTCATTCCCATAAATATTAATTGAACCCGGAATAATTTAATATTCGTCAATTAATATTTTTTCATGTATTTACTTGAAAACATTTAAATGATATTATTAAATTAATTTAATGCTCAATATTATAAACTCTAATAATATTAATTCATTTATTTAATTGTTTATTGTTTAACCTTGGACAAATGTTGAACCCCAGTGTGGGTCCCACTGTGTCCAAAACTCTTTTTTAATTGAATAGATAACAATCATGAATATGCTATTTTGTGTGACCCACTAGGCCTTTATCTCGATAGTAGTGAATATTATTCACAGACCAAGACTAGGATCTCGAAACACATCATGGCCCCTATAGAGATAAGGATTTTCACAACATCGAAAACCAAACTACGAACACACACTGTGTATTATGATATCTTTGTCATTATTATCTCTTAATGAAGGACGCACTTTCATGTCATCACCATTTTATTGCTTTGTTGTTTCCTGGTGCAACTAGATGGATTTACCCATGACTTCCATTGACATGGTATTATAAAGGTACTTCAATCCTTATTAGCACGTATTGAAATATATTACTTCCAAAATAGAGAAGCGACAAATACTTTTTTGAACATTCAACAAATGTCATGCAAAAAATGACACACCCAAAAAAACTACCACCCCAAGAATTCATTACCATGGTTTTCATCTTTTATCAAAGAATTTAATCAAATGAAAAACATAGGTAATGATCTCAATTCAGGATACCAATACACATGATCATTGATAAGAAAATCCAATGACACCCAAAACATGTGGTGTTCCTTTTGGCGGGTTAGTACTCATGATCTCAGTACAAGAGATCACTATGTGAAGACTTCACGAGAATAAGTATCAACACTTATGATCCGCCAACACGTGATAGTCAACCATATACTGTATCCAGTCATTAAGATGTATCTAGGCCATAGAACATATAATTTTAGATTAATACCATTATATCTTGTGGTTATCAATATAGCATGGGGTCTTCTATTACATTTCGATATGACAATTAATCTTTGGACATTAAAATTTCAATTTTGGAAACAAAAAAGTCTACACTATAATGGTAACATGAAATCATGTATAGATAATTGTATATATTATATTTTAATAAAAAATATTAAATAGTTAGGTATAGGGAACCGACTATTTGAACAATCACACTTACAATAGAGCCAACTTTCTATCTATACATGTTAGCTAATCGCATGATGAATATCA
The DNA here is from genome assembly GCA_963277665.1 of Viscum album. Classification (NCBI taxonomy): domain Eukaryota; kingdom Viridiplantae; phylum Streptophyta; class Magnoliopsida; order Santalales; family Viscaceae; genus Viscum; species Viscum album. The sequence continues at coordinate 2,011,455,282 of OY728122.1, read as the reverse complement.
TGTATCTGCTGAGTAATAGCTTTAGCTACTTGGCCTTCCATGGTTCTGTCACGTGGCTATTAGGTTATTGAGACTTTGACTCATTGAGTAAATCATATCAACAGATGGTATCATGAGTATATCCCACGTTTCTATTGTAATAACATGACATCTTGGGGAGTAAGAATATCATTATTTATATTATGATAATACCTTTCTTACCAAGTTCAATTCCATGAAGAGGAACAGATTGTTACATTTATCTTGTTCATAGCTTCCGTAGCAGCTTCCATGTACTCGATAATTGTAGGTATTGACACCAATAGTTTTTATGATCATTTCTTGTTCATCACCATATCCTAACTAATATATTATATCACATTGATCTGTGGAAGACTCGTATGTATCCTTGAAAACTGGTATTCATCATTCGCCTCTTACAAAGTAAGAATCTTTTCTACTTTCCAAAGTACAATTAGATAGTTCTGTCTACATCCGTTGTAGTACTCCAGGATATTAATGATATTTTCGTACTGTAATATATACTTTTTCCATATCGGTTATTGTACATATCACGGATGACGTGATGGATCCATCACTTCGAATTATGTATTTAACTCATCACTTTTATATCATATTATTTCGTATACATGTCAACCTGAAGAGATAATGCCCTGTGACACAGGAAAAAAATTTATCTCTTGAATTGTTCAAACGTATCTTTTTCAATAAAATGTAATGTACGATTAACAAGTATCGAGAAACCTATATGTCTAAATTTGTAGATCACGTTCCCTAGAACATTGGTTTCTACATTAAGTCAATCTATAGAGAATAAATTTCATTTTTGTCATAACATACTGTATGAACAATTTTTGTTTTCCATATGTTGTTTAATATACATTGTTTGAAATACCGTATCACTCCCACAAATCACTCGTTGACACATTGAAATCATTTGTTGAAAATTAATTTTCTCTGATCATGTTTCTTACTTCAATCGTAAAATATATTTTAGTAACTTTCAACCATTATTATCATTTTGGGATGTGACCATCCCTTTCTGGTTGTGTTGTATAGACACTATCCATGATTGGTTTCCATGACATCCAATGCTGAATAATTTGATCATAGATATTAGCTATGATAAGTAAAATTTCTAACAGATTTAGTCATAATGAGTTGGTAAAACCAATAATTCCTTATGGGTACTACAGTTGTACCATCCATGTATCAACTCATTTGAATACCCACCGTATTATTCAAAATAATAATCCCACATTACATTTTGATACATGGAATCCATTAATTAAATTTTAGTTTCTCTTCTCAATTTTATCTAATTGTCATACACTTCTTTCATGTTGGATGTATTATTCACATTGAATAATATATCACTAAATGTGGTGATTATAAAAACCATTACCATTGTTTTATCCTTCCTATGATGTATGTGTCCCTAGAATATACTGTGTGTTCTACATGTGCTTGTGGAACAGGTTCATATGCCAACTATTTGTGCATCTTGAGCATTGACTAAAAATAGGTAAATATAGCTCCAACTATCTCTAATAGATATGTGCACCCTTATATATAAGTGTAGTCTATCACTCTATTACAATTTTTATACCTTAGTGATTTATGTAATATCCTAATAAACCATTAAGATATGTTCCATCTAATCACAATGTTTTTATCTTGATGTGAGTTGGTTTGTATCCAAAAAAACTATTTTCATCCATACACATTTCCTTATGACATAATGGAATTATCATCATACAATGACTACAACAATATCCATTTGACATTTTAGTCGGAATATGATTAAGGTATTATGCCGTTATTTTCAAATCATTTCATAAAATATTATGGAAGATTCTACAAGTGGTAACTTTGATAATACCTAGATCAAAATTTTGATGTATAACATATGCATTTAATAATTGATCCACGCTACATGTGGGTTGATCCATGTTGTTATGTAAGATGAAATCATAAATCCTATTTATTAACAATAATCTCAATATGTCGATAAGATAAAGTGAATTTAATAATTACTCCATGCTACATTATCATGATTGATGAATAGTTGGTCAAGATATTCTTCAGTATCCCAAACCAAAACAACTCATATCTCCTGACAATGAATATACATCATTTTATTATTCTATAATTACTTTAAGTAATCTTATGAAGTATATATAGCTCTAGCATATACTTGGAATAGTTAGGGCTTACTTTTTAAACTATTTCAAAAAGAATTGTGTCATACCATTATTTCTCAAGGCTCCTTTGTCCAAACTAAAGACATCGATAATACCCAAAGTATTTAGCTATGCCGATCCTAAATACCATACATTGTATATCCATGATGCCCAAATTTTGTATTATTTGAAAAAGAAATATCTTGTCACAACTAGGTATAAGTCATAAAATTATATTCATCACTAAATGGCCATGATACATGTATTATTGTACTAGTGATTGAGTTTACCAAATACCACCTTCATTTTTGAAACTGAATGAATGTAACGATGCATCCATGGACACATGATATTAATGTTTGTAGTTATACCAAATAAAACATCAAAACGAATCTTTCACATGGAAATTAAGAAGTCATGTACTTCTCACTACTGGACTAAGTATCACTTTTTATATCCACATAGAGAATGCACACGACTTCTAGTAAAGTTTCTATACTTACTTTTCTATTATATTTAAATATACATATGAAACAATAATGTAGTATTAAATACCCAAGTAGTAAAAGGAAACATTACATTGAGGAATATTCATGATTTAGAAGGAGAAACATTATCTTTTAAATTTTTTTATTACTTTTAGAATACCCTTTTATTATTTTATAATATGCAATGAAAATAACATTTGATAATAGCTCATTTATTAAAGGACGTTGTGAAAGTGATGCTGGAATTATATGCCCTTGGCCTTTTAACAATGTCTTTCTATTTTTTCACCATATGATTTAAAACGTTTCTGTCTTTTATTATTGTTCACTTGGAGAACCTTAGCTAGATAGGTAATGAAGAGTTTACCCAAAACTAGTTCATTTTGTATCTTAAAACAAAACATAAGTAATGGGGTAAAAATGATATGAGGAAGGGATACGATTAAAGATAGTTATCAATCACTCAATTTACTTATGTCAGCGTAACTATCACATTATTTATATCATCAATTTTCATTCTCCATCCAAATATCTCAAATATGAGACTTCATGTTTTATCATTCATGTCGTGGTGTAGTGACTACAACTTACACCAGACATTGATGAAAGAATAATGAAATAACTATCATATGCTTTATACATTAGTCACCTGTATGCTATTTCCCTCTCTCTTCATAAGGATGATTAATAGTTTTTGGCACACTGGAACCTTGAGTTTTCTATATAACAGAACCATGCACATGCGCTTGTACTATTCAGGGATACTCGTGTCAGGGAGGAAATTTACATTTTCAATTATTTATTATTTTTTAAACCAGTGGTGTAACATACCATTTTTCTAGAAAAATGATTTTTAGAAGATGATTTCCCTTTATTTGTACTACTGATATAGAAATTTTGATTAATTTTATAAATCATTTAATGGATCGCACTATTTTATCAGATTCTAGGTACCCTTTGTGCTAGAATAAGAATACTCTATCGCTTGAGTATTATAGTTGAAAGGATCCCAGAACCTCCATTTTTAGTCTACTAGTTTTGGCTATGCCACTACATGGATAGTTCAAGAAGTGTTTTTGGTTTTTCGGCTGCTTTAACGTGTGGTTCCTTTATTCTTGAGTGATGTCGCAGTTTCTAAAATCATAACATGACTTAAATATTCCTTTTCTCTAAAATTACATCAATCTAACTATTGATATTTATTTGTTGAAATCTAACTTACGATATCTCATCATTATTATAAGGACTCCCCGGTGGTAAGAGGCCCCCTAAGCTATGGCATGATCGGCACCTATAATAGTCGGTTTTGTCCAAATTTGAATGACGAAAGGCTATTATGACATAATATATCTTTGAGAGTTTAATTATTTTATAATGTGACAAATGAAATCATTTTATATTTTTATAATCATGTACTATGTAATCACACTCACAGCTGATCATTCAAGAAAAGGAAATTTCATCATGTCACATGTTCATTTTATCATGCATGCATGATTAATATTATTCAATGTCATATTGAAATAAACTACAAATGCACAAAAATAATAAACCATGAAAAATAAATGAACACTTGTACATGAGACAGTTCAAATCGTTGATCTATTTAGTGAATAACAGTCCAACTGAAACCCTGGGGATAATACCTTTAGTCACGAGGCTTGCAACTTGAATAAAAAAGTCTGCTCATCCATTTTAACCAACTCCATTCTAGTGTGTCACCATAACTTGGCGTGATGTGTGTCACACCTTGTATCATCATTATACAATAGTACAAACATGTAGATGAGGGGGTCTTAGGGAATAAAATACAACTCAGAGAATGGGTGTGCATTCCCTTAAACATATAATGACACTAGATATGACACCCATATCATATTTTATTTAATTAAACTAATAATTAAAAAACCATTCCATAATTAAATAAATAAATGAAATAAATAAAAATTCACCAGTCATTCATTGGTCAGTCTCCAGCTCAAGATCAACATACGCATTTACTGGGGTATATATACTAAATGTATAATAAAAAATTAAACATTTATTACAATAAAATATAAGGGCATTAATTACTAAATTAAAATTTCACTCTAATTTTAATTCAACAAATGTAATCGTTCAGTTTTGAATAAATAATTTAATTTTGAAACAAAAAATTAAAAAAATTAATTAATTCAATTAATCACCAAATTTAATTAATAACCACACATCAAATTTTAATAACCAAAAATTAATGATTAATTAATTTATTTATAAACTGAAATTAAATTAACTAGATCCATTAATTTACAATTAAATTAAATAACTCAGCCCCATAAAAACATCGAGCAGGGCCTGTACAGGTCATGGAAAACCTACGCAGGCCCAATCCGTTGAGCAGGAGGACTCATATACAAGAAGTTCAGGAGGCCAATAGTGAGTTGAAGATTATGGATATATTCTTTGAGATGCATTTTGAGTTTCTCCACAGATAGGGGTAGAAATTTATTTCTTTTGTAGTTGTTACCTATAGTCTACTATAGTGCGGGCGAATGAAGAAGCTATCAGATTCTGAAGGCCTTGTCCTATGAGAGAGTGTGTCAGGTAAGGACCCTACTCCTATGTGGTCATAAGAAAGGATGAGGTTTTTCATTTTCATGGGCGTGTATGGGTGTCACCAAACATACATGAGGAATTGTTGTGATATATTCATTCCTTCATATAGGAAGTTCATCATGGTGTCACCATGATGTATTGAGATCTACATTGTCAGTATTTGTGTCCAGGCATGAAGAGCGACATTGCTAAATTTTTTATGATATTTTCCACCTATGAGTAGGTGAAAGAAGAACATCAACAAACGACATGGATTTTACAACATTTACCCATTCTTTAGTGGAAATTATATGACGTCCCGATGGATTTTGTGACAGGATTACCAAGGTTACCTAGAGGAAATGATGTTTTTGGGTTTTTTGTTGAATGACTCCTGGAGCATTCACATTTCCTACCCATCAAGGAATCCTTTAGTGATTACAAGCATGGAACGTTGTAAAGCTATGATATTTTACATTTTCCTGGTGTTTCATACTCTTTAATTTAAGAGAAGGATGTCTAGATTACTTCTAATGTTTTTCAGGGACTACAGAAGGGTTTAGATACATAGGTACTTCTGAGTACAACTTCCCATCCCCAGATAGATGGCATGTCTGAGTGTACAATTCATGTTTTGTAGAACATTCTTTATGAATTAGTCTTGTATTTTTGTGGATATTTGGAGAGACACATACCCCAGGTGGAGTTTTCCTACAATAATAGTTTTCAAGAAAAAAATTCAAATGGAACCATATAAAGCTTTGTATGGTAGGTCATGATGATCACCCCTATATTGGATTGATGCTGGAGAGGTAGATATGTTGGGAACTTTTCTTGTATAGGAGACTATGAAGAGGGTGGGGATGATTTAGAAAATGTTGGATACTGTAGAATATCAGTATAAATATTTTGTTGATCAACAACGAAGACCTCTGGAGTTCGAGGTCAGAGATCAAGTTATTTTTATGTGTCACACCAAGGTTGGGACACAGGAAGATTATAAGGCATGGGGAGATTTCCCCAATATATATTTGGTTATTTGATGTTTTTGAGAGATTCGGGCTTGTTTCCTATTGGTTATAGTTAGCTGAAAGGTACTACCCTGTGCACGACATCTTCATTTTTTCTCAGCTACAACATTAATTTTCAGACCGGACTCATGTTTTTCAACCCAGGGAGGCTGAGTTAGAAGAGGACGCATCTTTCATGGATCACCCTAATCGGATTGTGGATTACAGCCTGATGGTTGACTATGGTCAATATATTCCTATGGAATGGGTGCTATGGAAACATTAATGAGTGTAGGATGAGACTTGGGAGAGGGAGACTGATGTACGAACACTATGGCTAGATTTGTTTTAAAGTTTCTTCTTCAACAACCTTGAATGGGAATTTCAAGGATGAATTCATTTAAGCGGGATGTTTGTAAGAACATGGATATTAATTCTTGTTTTGGGTCTTAATTTTGGTTTTTTTGGTAAAAAGGAAGAAATTGGGTATTCTATGTACAAATCGTGTACTTCTGAGTACACATCGTGTACCTAGATCGGCGTGTACTAGCTATGTAATAGCTGAGTACAGGACTGTGTCATGACATGGCTGACCCAATTAAGTCAGGGGTTGGTTGAGGCTAATATAGAGTGTGTACATTTAATGAACACGCTGAATGCTTTTATTTTTATTTGATAAATCATAGAAAAGTCATGCTTAATCATCAGAATCACATTTTTTTTATAGTTGTTTGTACAGGGGAATGAGGGAAGGGTCGAAGAACTCTGAACCCCTCCTGATTCTCAGACCAAGCTCCTATTGAGATACATTTAGGTGTGTTATAATCCCATCAGTGATTCCATAGAACCCCTAGAGTCCTTCTTCCTGATTCATCCTCTCTTATTAGTTATTCTTGGTTGGGAGTTTTTCACCTTTTTAAAGATCTACTCAAATCTAAGCGGATGCAAGTGATGAATTTCAAGTATATTGATAGAGAGAAATCAAGGTAGGTGGTTTGTGCCTTACATTGTTAGTTTTTGGATTATATATGCTAAAAGTTCCGCATACCAATGATTGGGGTATTGCTTGATTTGTAATTTTACACTATTTATTACCTACTATGGTTTGATTGATTGATAAAGGGTTGTTTCTTAGTCATAAGGTAAGATACCATATTACAGGACACCCCATGGGTGTGTTTTCCCTTGATTGATTGTTTATGGCTGTTTTGTCATGAATTCTTATTAGGCGTACCTTGTGTTCCAAGCCATTTCTGGTTTGGATGTAGTTGATTGTTTATATGAAATGTATGTGGTATTATTTTTGAATTTTTGACAATGTAGTAGTAATATATTACATGTGATGATTTGATATGAAGTGATTTCAATTTTCCAAAGGACCGTGAGAGCCTGGGACCCAAAACACTGTGGGGATTTCCATATTATTTACATAGGACCATTAGAGGTTTGGTGTGGATGTTTACCCCGGGGTATTGACCATTATAGCTACCCTAGAGGTTATTTACGATTACCTTATGCTATGTTGACTAAGGGGTATTGATCATGAGAGCTACCTAGGAGTACATATATAATTGCACGACATTGTACGGACCCTGGAGTATTTACTATTAGAGATACCCAAGAGGTTGTTTATAATTTATTGATTCCATGTTAACAAAGGTTTATATACCGTGAGGTCTTCCTAGGTGGTCATTTGTAAATTATTGGTCTTATGTTAAACCATAGGTTTTATACCGTGAAATCATTCACAAATGGTTGTTTATAAATGATTGAATGATTGTGACGAGTCATCCAAGCTAAAGCAAAAGCTTTGACTTGGTCTTACTTGTTTTTTTATATTCTCTTCCAGGAAATATGTTTTGTAATTATTGGATGGGGTTATATATCGTAGGCTTGATCCCATGATTATATGATTCAAAATATGAATAATAAATATAAATTAATGTAATTGAAATCTCTAGGATTGATTACTTTTTTGTACTTCCTATTTTTTTTGTTCATTTCGGCATATTTCCTGCTATATATATTCACCAACAATTATGCACAGATCTTTTGGTGGTTGCCAAATGGGATTCGTCTCACACCCTACCTGGGTCATGCTTTTGGACGCAAATTCATTATATGGTTTCAGGTATAGATAAGGGAAAGCACAATTCTTCATCAGGCACTTGATTGGTGATGGTGTTAGAGAGCATGGGACCAAGCTGTGGCTTGAGATGCTACTAGATTTTAATTGTTTTATTTTTTCACATTTGATTCTGTATTTTTTTCCAGCATTATGACTTTTTTGGCTGCTTTTTTAGATAAATATATCATGCATCATATATATATATGTGGGGGACTCTATTGGATTTATTTTGTTCTTCTTTCATTTACTTCTTTTCTTTGTATTATTTTTTCCCCTATTGTTTAATATTTCTTATTCCACTGTGTATACTATGCCATTGAAGGAATTGTTTCTCCATTATCAGACCATGGACCTCCATGCTATTCAGAATCCTATGGAATTTCGAGAAATTCTCTTGAGGTGATATGACCAATCGGGTATAGGGAACCTCTAGGTGGCACCAAAAACCATGACATTACACCAAAAACATGGGATGCTACAGCTGGTTGGAAGCCATGAGGATATCCATTAGAAACTACAATTTTTCTTTAGAAGTACTACGAGTGGTCACATTTAGTACATCGGTTTAGATAATCATACGACCATTCCATAAAACAATGTGACTTGTGACCAAGGAAAAAATCCATGTTAGTGCATGGTTAACCAAAAAATTTGGCCAAAATAGGTGGGTTCTTAGAATAGGTATAGATCATCTCATGGTCGGTGCATATTATAGTAAACCCTGTGACCAAACCATGCATTGGAATTTAATTAGTCAAAAAATAGGGTTTTAAATACAAACTATATCGGAAACACCACATTATACATCATACTCCAAGATATATCAAACCTACAGACTCTAGTGGTGATTATTAGATCTTTTTATCCCTCTGTACCCCAAATTAGGAGGAACTGTTGGCATTGACTCATGTGGATTCATGGTATGTTATTTTTTCGACTATTCTTCATGTATTTCCTATATAATATTTTTTTATCATGATATTAATCATAGATCTGATATTTTTTAAAGATATATATTATATATCATGATCTAATAGATAATTTGTGTTCAGTTTATGGATAGAAACTAGAACTCGATAATTTAAAGCACTTCCTTGGGAGGATCTTGAACTACAATTGATAGTGGATCTAGTTGAGTATGTTATATTGATTCTAAGACTTTTTTTATAAATTCATTCTTTAATCAAGATCGAGGATTCATTTTGTAACATTTTGCACTGGGTTCTGGGGATCCTTAATAGTGAATCCTATTTTGGGTTATGAATCACAAAGGAAAATAATATTTGGAATCAACATTATTGTGTTAGGAATCTATTAACCATTTAGGGATATTGTATATATATATTGGTATGATATGATTCTTCGTTACTTTTTACATTGAAATACATTCTTGATGTTTTCTTTTTTTCTTGACTATGGATTTATGAGAACCAAGCTTGATATGACATGTTTTTCTTACTATGTCCTGAAATTCTTATGGGTGTAACATAGCCTAAGAAAAGTTTCTTAAAGTTTCAATATGGATGTGATTCATAGATTATCCAAAAACACCTTTAGGATGTATTATGGGGGATGTGATAATGGTTAAGGACTTGGTATTTCATGATGCTATTATTTTATATCTTGAATATGTACAATCGATGTAGGAGTAAAACAATGAAATGGTTATGTGTTTCCAATGGGGTAGAATATTGATGTGGAAGAAGGTCCCAACATTTGTTATTTTTCTCAAATTCATCGAGAAAGTCAGGTTGGAATACCATTATGTGAGGACAAATAACCACCTTAGGGTTGGGTGTGGAGTGATCTATAAAGGGGGAACTCAGACATTGAAATGATAGGAATGGGGTTTTCATCCTATTTTTGACTTTATGATTTTATCATGGACATGTGGTAACTAATAATGGTCTCTTTATGAGAATATTGATAAAGGTGGTGGAGGCTGAGGTTTTTGGAATTTTTTTTACTGCGTGATGGCTCGATAAGTTAGTGTTTTCTAATTTACTTATGAATTATTTTTTTATTATCCAATATACCCTATATATCTTTTCTTATGTTAATTATTTATTGGTTTTATCTTAAAAGGTTTAAACACACACCCTGTATGGGGTTCTCTATGCATTTGAAGATTTCATGATCAACGATCCATAGAAGGGAAATGAACCAATGATGGGAACTAAGGAGATGATGAATGAGGTGGAGATAGTTATAAGATACACACAGGATAAATACAATAGTTTCATTATTTTTCATTATGTCTATTATACACTAGTTGTTATTTTTTAATTTATTTTCTCGTTACTCTACATTATTTAGGGATAATGATTCTTAATTTGTTATGATCATTATTTATGGATAATAATATTTAGTGTATAGTCTCCCTATTTCATCTTATGAACTCTCCCTTCTAATTAGAAACTAGTTGTATATGAAGAGTCTTGCAAAAGTCCATGTGGAACACCAAAAAAACTAGGTGATTCCGATTGAGGAATTAAAAAATGGTATTAATGAAGTTGAATTATTCCTCTTTTTCCTTTATAAGGATTAGGGAAAGAAAAAAGGACTTATGAGTTGTATAACTCATGTGGGGAGTATCTTAAGTGTTTTGATAGGACTTATGTGATGGAACTCTAAGTTACCAGAATTGGGATTTCTATTACTCCTTTGAATTTTATTGTTTTATGATGATAATAAGTATGTAGAGTTGTTATTGTTTATGGGATCAGGGTGCTTTTATACATCACAGATATAAACATAGGATTACATGACATATATATCTGATTATTATTATGTATGGAAGTTATTTTAATTAAATGTATTGATATTTTTTTCTTTATTCAATGATATATTGTGCTGAAATTTTTATTATTGGGACTTAAGCATACTTACTGTAAAATATATATGATTCTAACTAACATCTATGTGAGGAGGACTAGACGTAAGCCATCCTTAGTGATAGGAGGGCTATACTTTTCATCATGGTAACCCTCATTGGATATCTCTCCCATATAAATCATGTGTTATGTTTGAGATTCTTAGGTGGTACTTTAAGAGAGATTTTATAGGTGTTCTAAAAATTATTTTTCAATTTTAGATAATTCTTTCTCTAAGATGATTGATTGGACCACATAGTAAAGCTAATCAAAATTCTCCCACTAGCATGGATGAACCAATTCCAACGCTTATTGTGTAGGGGGGTCCACATGAGAATTATCCTACATAAACTCTAATGCTTCAGGTAGAGAAACCATTATAGCATGAAGTATTGTTATTAGTGAAACTTTATCATGGAGTGGCACTAAAGACAATGATTGATCATTCCCTAGACTCTGATCTTCAACCTCCACCAACCATCAATGGTATTGGGGGTCATCAGGATGATGAGGACTAGATTGATATAATTACAGTAATATTCAACTTGGTTGAGGCATCATATGATTGATGGGTTAATCGATCCATCTTCATGAATCAGGGACCTACTCTATGATGGTCGGGTATCATTAACCAAGCATGTAAAGATCAGTTTATTACATGGGAATCCTTCATGGACCTATTCTTCTTGGAGTTATTCATCAACACATTAAAACTAGACTATGATCTAGAGCTCATGGATCTATAGTAAGGAATGATGACAATAGTTTCCTATCCTACTAGTTTTATGGAGTTAATTTTCTTTTTTAAATATTTTATAGAAATAATGGATATGAGGACAAGAATTTTTTAATTGACCATTGACCATAACTGAGGTTCCATGTCAATGGATTTGAATTGATAGCTTACTCATAATTTTTTCCTAAGGATTAGACCATTGAGAATAGTCTGAATGAGGATAGAACTATGGGTCTTCCTTTATTATTCAGTTAAATGATTATTTGGATTCCTAGTGATACATTGGATGCCTCTCTCATTAATAGGAAGATTAAGGTGTAATATTTATTCTAGGTTATAGTTAAATAGATGAATTAGAATAAAATTTCATTAGTTAGAGCTATAGTAGTTGGTTCTTTCTCGTGCTTCAACTTTGGGCAGAGAGTTAACCTTAGTAAATCTTGTGGGAAACTACCTATGATGTGTCATAGTAATAAAAAGGTGTTCAATATTCATATTTTTTTGTTATTAATGGATGATTTATTGGTGGATAGGTAGTAATGGTGATGGAGGACCTCAGAAGAGGATATAAATGCCTCGAACATCAGCGAATCATGTGATCTAGGGACCTCATGGAAAAGGTCATGAATCAAAAACTAGCATGATGTATGCACTAGAACAAACATTTAGAAGTCATGCAGATGGAACCTCTACAATTTTTTGAATATTTATTATTACATATACGTTGTCTTATGCTCTATTTGAAAATGGATGTTCTGATTATTTTATATCTGAACATGTTTTTTCTTGACTTGATTTACCGGTTATGTTGTATTTCACATTTATTTATCTTCAAATAGAATTGGGAATGAATTTGGATCATAATTAGAGATGTATAAATATTTCCTAGGAAAATTTATAGATATTGGAATTTGTGGTAATATATGATTTTAATGATAAATAACTTCGATGTGATACCGGTCATGGACTAGCTGGCGAGTTATCCAGTTCACATCAACTTCAATCTAAAACGATTATTCTTTACCACACCGAAGTGGGAGAATTTTCTGAGGACTAATGAATGGGTTTTTTTTAGTTTGAGTAATAAGACTAGATATGAGAATGATTTGGACTATTACGGCCTTGGTGGTAGTCCTAGATCATGTTGATGAATTTGTGGTAGTATCCTCTTCTCTTCCTCCAATCATGGATCTGTATTAGGATGTTTTTTCAAATGACTTTCTAGGTCCTCCTCCTAATATAGGAATTGAGATTGATATTGAACTCAACATGGGGGTTTATCCTATATTAGTTTCCCCATATTGTATGGAACTTACTAATTTGAAGGAACATAATATATAGCTTGAGGATTTAGAGGTCAATTGATTTAACAGACTGAGTACATATCCTGGGGGTGATCTCGTATTGTTTGAAAAGATGGAAGTTGACATTATACGATTATATGTATAATTAAATAAGCTAAAATAGGTGAGTGTGATGAATACATACCCATTTTTTAGGATTGATTAAATTTTTTGATAAATTATTGGCATCACGATGGTTCTCTAAGATTATCCATTGATTATGATACCACCAACATCATATTATAGAGAAGTATATTAATAATATTGTTTTTAGGATTAGGTACATGTTATATGAGTATGTATTCATGAATTTTGTGTAAAAAAATGCACAAATGGTGTTCATGGGTCTCTTAAACCGGATCTTCCATGCATATATTAAGTTCTTAATTGTGATTTTTTAGGGAATCCTCATATAATCATAGACTATGGAGATTAATTCTAGACACATGGATATTATTTTTAATAAATTTCAAGCACATAGACTCTATTCCAAGGTCGTGATGTTTAATTTTTTAGGTCCCATAACTATACGTTCTTGGATATGTGATCTCTGGGGTGGGAACTAATATGGACCTAGAGAAGATAGAGGTTGTGATATCTTGTGAATGCCCTGGGAATGTGTTTGAGATTATAATTTCCCTTGGATTATAATGATACTACGACAGGTTCATTCTAGAATTCCCCCATTTAGTTGTACCTATGATAGTACTTATTAGAAATTGGGGTGAGGTTTGAGCAGACTGGCCCATATAATGATACCTTCCAATGGCTAAATAAGACATTGGTAATTGTAACAATATTGAAATTTCCATAACATGGTATTGGAAATATGATTTATTTCAATGCCTATGGTATTGTTTTAGAATATGTACTTTTGTGGGGGGGTCATGTAGTTTCTTATGGTTTTAAATATCTATAGCCACATGAGGGGAACTACCTGACACATGACATAGAGGAGGTAATTATGGTCCATGATATGATGTTTTGGAATAATTATATCTCTGGGGAGATATGTTTTTCATATAAAGACCATTATATCATGTGTTACATATTCACTATATGGTACATAAATTCTTTGTTCATTCATTGTGTGAAGATTCTAACAAAATTAGATTTTGTGATGGATTATTCTATATGAAAATGTAATATTGTTTAAGATGATCTAAGATATAAAATGTTGAAACATGTATAGAGTCTATTAGTGGATGAATTGATGTTGATGATATTATTTTATGACTGGATGATATTTAAATATAAAGGTTGATGGGGATAAAGTTTGATCCTTTAGTTATAAATTTTCTATCGGTGGACCAGGTAAAGGCCATCCCGGAGTTAGATTCCAAAATCATAGTAATGGGTGAATGGTTGGTGGAGGGGATCTGGTTCTAGGATGGTCCCCAGACAGTGATGAATTTAGCTATATTTATGGGAGAGTTATAGTTCATACTTTTATTATGGAATAGTTTATTAGGGATCTCATTATTTACATTTGGTGGTGTAACCAATATTTCCAAAGATGTACCATGATATCAGATGATACTATTGTTACTCAAGGATTAAGAAAGACATCACATGAGTTGTCTCGTAATTCCTTAAATGTCAGATAGTCAAGGTCATGAATCAGCAGCCTGGTATAAATATAAAACCACATCCAATGCCTTTTTTTGATGTGGGACAACATGATTATAAACATCATGATGGGGTCACCTAGTACCTAAAGAGATCATGATGTTGTGTGGGTAGTAATTAATCAGGTGATAAAGGTTCCACATTTCATTAGAATTTGAAAAACACTCTTTATAGTTGAATTGGGAATGTTTTACATCCAAGATATTGAAATAATTTATGGAGTGCCTTCCAGTATCATATCGATACATATATTCATTTTATATCCTGATTTTAGAAAGCATTGTATATGGATTTCGATACCAAGTTGAAAATGTTTATACTATATCATCTATAGAATGTTAGAAAATTAGAGACGATGGTTAATATTTTGATTGATATGCTTCAAACATGCATCCATGACATTAGTGGAGCATGGGATAGTAATTTATATTTGAGGTATTTTTATTATAATAACAATTTATAGAATTCTATTTGGATAGAACATTTTGATGCTCTTTATGGTTAGTTTTTTCGCTCACTAATGTGTGGGTATGAGGCAGGTGAAATGGTTATTATTGCGCTTTGTATAGTGATGGGGACCTCATTTAGGATGTAATTAATTATTAAGTAGATGGTTATTACTTATATCATATAGTGAGGGTAAGTTAAAAAAAATACACAAACATTAAAGTTCGTTGTGGGAGACAAAGTTTTCATATGGGTGAAATCTTGGTTGGGGAATCATCATTTGTAGAGACTAGGGATGATATTACCACAGGTTGTGGAAAATTTTGATATTACATATTTCTTTATAATTGTGACCCGCTATTTGGATCTTCCTCCAAGATATCTAGGTATCCGTATTCTGGTCCATGATTCTTAGCTTTATAGGTATAATCCTAATCCTACACATATCATTGTCTTTGACGATGTTGAGTTGGAAGAAGATGCATCATTTATGTACTGGGGTGAGAAGTCAATGATAGATAATAAATTACCTCTTCATTAATTTATATGGAAGAAATGAAAATTCCAAGAATAGACTTAGGTGTGGAAATAAAAAATGGAAGCTCATTGGCCTAATTAGTTTGAGTAAGAACCTTATGGACACATATTGAGGATGTGAAGTCCTTAGAGTGGGATATTGTAATAACCTTGAATTTTTAGGTATTTTATACATTAATTTCAGTCATTCTCTATGTTTTTTGAGTTATAATATTCTTTGGTGAAGTCTAAGTGATGATTAAAAATGATGAATATTTTTTTTAGTATTTAATATATTGATTATCATTATTCAATTGATCATTATTGATGACATTTAACTTTTTGATTCGTTTATTCTAGGAAACAAATATGGTTTTGTAATAATAAAATAGTTAAATTTGGATAATTATATTCATCATATAAAACATTCCTCTATGTGGGATGTACATGACATTATTTAAAGGCTCGGATTGGAAGATGAATGTGGGAAAATAGATAGATGCAATGGAAATTAATATTTCAGGTTATGAATAGTTCATTCTCAAAGTGAAGGTTCATAGGAACTCATGACATAAATATTTAACATGAAAAAATTCACTATGATTAAGAGTACAAAATTCATAGTGTGGAATAATTTTTCACACAAGTAATTATATAGATAGGAGAATTGACCATTATAAATCGTGAAATTAAATACCACGTGTACTTCTATTTGACCCAAAACCGCTACACAACCTAGAGATTGAGTTGGGAGTAATCAATGACTAAAAAAAGTGAAGAATTAAATCCATCCTATGATACTTTTATGCATATAAATTGAAGTCCAGGATTCTACTACTGATCATTCATTCATCATAAAAATCATGTGGAATGAGGTTAGACTACTAAAAATTCATTCCCCAGTTCTTATCTTCCATTTCTTTTCTATAATCTTATATTTTATCCTTCCCTAAAACTCCATTATGTTTAGAGTGATAGGGTAACTCTCAATAGAAGTCGGGTGATGTAAAAAAATGGGAATAGAACCTTGATTTGTATTTCTATTATTATTATCATGTTTTGGGTTTCTATAGTCATGTTTTCAATTATAGATTCTTTCTTATCCTATTTTAGAACCCTTAATTTATAATATTGAATGTCCATTTTTAATTGTGTAACTTATTTCCATAAACTTGTCATGACCATTTAATGGTTTAGGGAAATTATGATTAAAAATGGTATCTTGAAAACATAATACATTAACACCCTAAATTTCCCTAACATGGGAAATAATGAATTTCTATATGATGTAGGGGAAATGAAGTCCATGTATCTATCTCATCTCAACAACAAATAAAATTAGGATCAAAAAATTTAATTTATAAATTCAATATCACCCAAACACGAAATCAATAAATCCCCAATATTATTTCTCTATTTTTTTTCAAAACAAAACTTTCATTCCTTCATTATCTTTACAAAAAACTCAATCAATTATTTTTATAATTCCTAAATAAATGAATTGCATAATATCATGGGTTGAAAAATCAACTCACTAGTACATACACTTAGTTAATCACAATTGTTTGAGTTAAATATAAATAATTTAAAAAATTTCACCAAAATAAATTAACGATGTCCCATGGGATATCAAATTTCCCAAATTTTTGTTGGGGATGGTGACCGTGAAGATTATGAATTTTTTATTTTATTTTTTATTTTTATTTAAATTTCTATATCAAAACTAGGTGTTATCATGTTATTTATTTCAGATATAAATCATTAAATTTCTCACTACTACACATGGGACAAATGCAAGGTTATCCTATTGTTTGACCCTGAGCCTAAAAAATGTATAAGGAAAAATATGATTTTGACCATGGTTAGAATAGAAAAAAATCAATATGTTTTTATGGTACCACCAAGAGATCTAGTGCTGTGAACCATAATAGATAATGGGTGGACATCAAATATAGGGCTGCAAGTGAGAATCCTAGTTCCACCCATTACATCCAATCAGAGATATATTAAACTAGAAATCATCTAGATGATCTCAAACCCTATGTAATTTAATGGAAAACCACATGAAGATCCAAATACTCACTTAGGATGCTCTCTATAACATTATAAATCATTTCAGTTCCAAAATGATTCTTGTGAAATAGTATGATTTCTAATTGGTAGATTTTAATTAATTTCCAAAAATGGAAATTGAGTCATATATTTCCATACCATTCCATCAATACATGGGATAGGTTGGTATTGAAAAAATTGCTTACTCATTTCTTAAATACCTCTAAATCTGGGGATATTAAGGTAAATATATTATATTTTAATCAGTTAGAAAATGAATCACATTAAAATGTTTGGGAGTGTTTAAATGACATGAATCAAAAAATCCATCATCATGGCATTGAAACATGTTTATTAATTCAATCATTAGAAAAAGACAAAGGGGAACAGGTCCATCATTGATTTAGAAATGGGCATATCACTAATGATAAAATCACCCTAGGAGAGAAATAACCATTTGTATGAGATATCTAGAAAAAAAATAAATTTAATTTAAATTTAACCCAATGGTGAATGGTTCACATGGTGGATAACAACTAGATGGTTTCAAAAATAGAACCCATGATATGAAATATGGATGAAATGATACATCTCTAATACCCCCATGGTATGTACACTAATTATTTGAAATATATATATTATAATACCCAAAATAAATTTTAGGGGTGTATGATGAAACAATAACAAGATCAAGCTTACCATCCATGGGTATAGAGATACTAGCAAAAATCACATAATGGTGCCCCAATTTCAAGCTAGATCTATTCTGTAGAAATGTCATTGTCTACAATTATAACCATGCCCAGAGTGGTGATTAATACAATAATGGAATAATCAATAAACCAAAATATTCATTGTGTAATATATATATTCATGTTGGAGATATTACTGAGAAACTTATTGAAATATTGAGTGGATTACTACTAGGAAACACTGATGTGAGGCCAAAAGGATATTTGAATGTTATAACCATAAGAAGTGAAAAATTAACTAAATAAAACCTAGATACAAGTAGGATGTAGTAAAAAACTAACAGAAAAAGAAATTTTTAGAGCTTGAAAAAATTAATAATTATAAAAAAAATATTAACAATAATAGGACGAACCTCCACCAATGTACAAGACACATGTACTATTTATAAAGAGGGTGAAAAAAAACTAGAAGCACATAGAGTTATGTTTCTAGAATAGTTTGGAATTTTTAATATTAATATTCCATTTTCCATTATACCTTTATGTCATGACCTGTTCCCCGGGGATTGTGTCGTGACTACCCCATGCCCACCTCCCAAAGGCCAGGGGCTAGCGACTATCACTGAAGGCATTATCCTATAAATCTGACGCATTTGTCAATTTTATGTACACATGAACACTCACAACCCCACCCCATAATTTTGAAAAGAAAATTATGCATACTACTAATAAAAAAAACTTAGAGTAGAGGTACAAGTTGTAAGTAAAATGGGTCAAAATTCAAATCCAACAAAATAGAATCCATAAGAAAATGAGTACAAGGTCTCTAATAGTCTTTTTTTAGAAAACACAATCCAATCGGTAGGGGAAGAGTATCAACTAGAAGATATAAGTGTGTGCCTCTCCTGCCAGATCTCACTGGGCATTTTCTGGTCATAGACTACCCCAGTCTCTATCAAAACATCATTCATCTATAAAAGACAAGACACATGCGGGCAAGGCCATTATGGGTTTGAGTAACACAATTCAATGTAGATACCCAACGCATAAATAAATTACCATAAATAAAATTAAAGATTATGTAACGGATAACTCAAAACTGTATAACCTAATGTTTATAAGGTAATATAATTATTCGTAAAGAAGGGCATCCTATACAGCTCTGGGAGTCTTCTCTAATTACTCACTATGTTCTGTTATGATGTTGAGTTCCGCTCGATTATTGGGCCCCTAAGGCCCGTTCATCAATGAGATCTACTGGGCCACTATGTTCTGTTCGTCTATCAGGACACTGAGGTCTGCTTTTTTGTTGAGCCACTGTGATCTTTTCGTCTACCAGTCCACTGAGGCCCTCTCATCTGTTGAGCCACTTAGGTCTACTCCATTCTTCTGTCGGGCCACTAAGGTCTGCTCATTTTCTAGGCCACTGAGGTCTTCTCTTCACTTCCTTCTCTTCACATCCAGTCATAGAATTTTTTCTCGTAGCACATTTGATTCTGGGAGAATATATACATAGATCCATAGGTTTTATCTTAACCTGCACATAAACTCATGTGGAGTATGAAAAAAGTATCATATCATAACAAGGGTCACAACGCCGCAAACATCTTGTCAATCAGACTCACTGTTTGGAAAATTATGCCCATTATACTAAAAGGGGTGGATTAGGTCTGGGTCCGGTCTGACTTGGTCATAGATGGCCCACGTTGCAATACCATTTGACATAATTTACTTTTCCCCATGGGTTGTGATTCCAGCTAGATTGCCCAATCCTCCTCCAGCACGGCCCGAGTTGCTGGTCAGTTTATACCCACATGCCTGATTTCCCCATAGCCAGGTTTGTGCTGTAGGGCTGGGTTGCTCCAGCCAGGACACGGCAGGCGCTGTCTCTACCACGAGTCATGCGACTGGCTCGGTTGGACTCCTCCCCCCATGCGAACCCATGGACCACGTTCCAGCACCAACTCGTGGTCCAGACATGAGTCTCCCAACCTGACCCTGTTGGCATCGCGGTTCTGCACCGTCACAACCCGATCCTCACCAACATTCCATCTAGGAATAGTGTCCTCTCCTGACACACTCTCTTGTAGAACTAGGCCTTCAAAATATGATATCTTCCTCATTCCCACTCGATTATGAAAACTAGAGTTAACAACTATAGAAGAAATAAACATCTTCCCCTGCCTATCATGTATCTCCAAATGCATCTCTGAGAACAAAGCCATAAGATGCCACTCACTACTAGCTTTATGAACCGCCTATATCTGATTCCTCATGCTCAACATATCAGCTACTGTATTTGCTTTCCCAAGCGTATATAAATGTTCAAAATCAAAGGACTAAATGTACTCAACCAAACTACTCTATCTCAAATTATGGTCAAGATATGTAAAGATATACTTGCAATTTTTGTGGTCAAGGAAAACCAAAAAATGCTCTACCAGAAGATAATGTCTCTAACAGTGTAAATAATGGACAAATGCCACCACCTCTAGATCATTATTTATGTAGTTCCTCTCAGGTTTCCTCCACTACCTAGAACCGTATGCAACGACTCCTTCCCCCTACATATGCAATGCTCCCATCCCCGATACCTAATGCATCACAGAAAACTGTATTACACTTGTCCGGCTCTGGAAAAACTTGTATCGGTGCTAATGAAAACCTCCCATTCAACTCTTGAAAGGCTGACACAGAAGAACCTGACCATAGTTACTTTCCACTTTTCTTATCAGGCCCATCAGTGGTGCTTCTAACAATTAAAAGTCTTGTATGAAACACCTGTAGTATCTATCATTCCCTAGAAATATTCATACCTCAATGTAATTATTTGGTTTATCACAAGAATCTATTCCTATTACTTTATCTAGGTCTACTAATACTTAGGTATCTAAGATAACCTTTCCCACGAAGTGAATCTGGTCCATCAAAAAGTGGAATTTTGAGATTTCATAATATAACTTGTGCTCTCTCAGGGTACTCAAAATGATCACATGATGGTTAGCATGGCCATGTCGAGTGTGAGAGTACACCAATATATCATGCAGAAAAACCTCCACAAATGAATCCAAGTAGGGATGGAACACCTACTTCATCACTACCACGAAAATTTTAGGTGCGTTCAAGAGACTGAACAGAATAACCACATACTCATATAATCCAAACCTACTCCAAAAGGATATAGTAGGTATATCAGAAGTTCAACTGAGCAATTAATGATAACTAGATCTTAAGTGAATCTTTGAGAACACCCGGGCTCCTCGAAACTGATCAAAGAGATCATCAATACTCGGAAATGGATATCATTCCTTGACCGTCAACTTGTTAAACTTTTGATAAACCACACATTGTCGGAGGGTACCATTCACATTCCTTACAAAAAGGATAGTTGAACCCCAAGGAAAAGTACCGGTTCAGATGAAACCCTTTGCATGTAACTCCTCCAACTAATTCTTGAGCTCTTGTAACTCTGTTGTAGACATCCTATCAGGATTAATGGACATAGGTATTGCCACTTGCAAAAGCTCAATAGAAAAGTATACATCTCGCTCTAGAGGAAAACCTAAAAAGTCTTCTGGAAAGACATACTGGACATGATCCACCAATGGAGGAAATTACAATAGTAATGTCCCATGTTCATCCAAATATAGAAAAATAATCTGTACTTTAAGTCCTCCCAACCCATGATGCTCGGGTCCAACTCATCGCTCCTGGACATCCCATTCACCCTTATATAAGAACAAAACTCCCTCTGGAGATGTGAAACTCATCATATGGTGATTACAATCAACAATAGCCTGGAAGGGAACTAAACAGTCAATTCTAAGAAGGACATCATAGCCTGCCATCACTAAGATATAACGGTCCAATAAGAAGTGACACTCATAAACCTCAAGAGGGAACTCCTTGTACTGATTTAAACTAGTTGTTCATTTTTTCAACGGTGTTTCTAGCATCAAGTCATTAGGAGAAGAAAAGATAAAATTCACAAGGCTCTCCACAACAGAAACAAAATGAAACTACTGGAAGATCCTGTATAGAAAAGTGAAAATGATATAACAAAGGTAACTAGAATCGTATCTCGAACTGTAGAGGGTCCAGGATACTGCTCCTACTATGTCTTCTATAGTTCAAAGGTCGGTCCAGTGCTATGGTCTTGTGACCCCGCATTACCACTCTAATATGATACACCTTGTTGTCGCTAAACGCCTAGTGACTGGCTACCATGACATTGACCTCCACCTCGTCCTGAACAATGGGAAGAACTCCAAGACCCAGACTTATGAGGAATCGGTGGTCCTTCTCTATTACGAGGAGTCATAATTGTACCCCTATCACCTGTTGTTGGTGAGAAGATATGAAATAACCATTGAAGATAGCCCGTCTTGCCACATTATTGGCACACAACTGGGTATCTCACGAAATTTGGCCTCTTATTACCGCTCTTCCCGAACTAGTAGCACACCACCTAGCTTCCAGAATAAGTAATCCACATACTCAGATCTCTGTGGGTACACTCCATGTGGTGATTCATGTTGTTATTATGAGGGGTAACAACTCCGGATGCCAAAATTCCCTGTCTCACAGCTCCATAATCCCTTATATTTTGCTCTGTCATCAGTTCCTAGTTGACTATAGATGTGATAGAAGTCAGCTGATAATCTTCACCTAAGGTCAGATGTCCTTCCTATGACCATACTCAAAATTACTCACCACAAATAACTCATCTCCTCCATGAAGGGGTCTGATGTGATGTAGCTCTATGAAGTGAGATGAATAATCCCTGACTAAGAGAGTACCCTGCTCCAGACTCATGAACTATGGGGATCGACCAACCCTCAAAGTCTCTGGGTAGTAGTAGTCATAGAAGTCATGTTGTAACTCAACCAAAGCCAAATCCTGTTGGAATCCTTTCGATGAGATCACATCCCACCATCTATTGGCTGTGTCCCAAAGCATAATCATAGATAGCATAACCATCCTCTCTGGAGGAATCTCCAGATGCTGTAAGATAGAATTCATGGCCTCTAACCAGGATTCTGCATCCTCAGTTCCTCCATCCCTCTATAAAGGTGGGAGGATGCGGCTGATGGAAAACCCACCTCAAATCTTCCATAGAAGGGGTAGGATGATGTACTCCACAGAAGGTTTGTATGAACATCATGAAGACCTCTTGGAACTGTTCATCAACACCTGTATCGATAAGAAGAGTTGGTGCCTAAAATGGCTCTATAAGAGGATTTTTTTCGTCATCCTTGATCAGCCATGTCCAGTGTCTGATCACTACCTTGTAACTGGTGTACAATTGGAGGACATCTTGGTGGCATGACTCTGCAAGGTCAAGTCCACACATAGTTCAAAACTATAATGGACTGAAACATAGAAGTGTAATATGTGAAAAGGAAAAGGAAAGAATTCATTATTTTTAAAATAGGGATACACGTCATGTATAACCACGACACGATGTGCTCCTTTAATCCTTCACATGGGTGTGTAATCCTTCTAACATTGGTCATATAACAACCCATACACATGGTGTGTTTTTCTAAGACACAGTGTGTACTTGAATCCTATTCCCCTACATGAGTTCTTTTACATGGATGACCCACTTAGTTACCTTAAAACAAGACTACATGGAGTGTTTTTTCCATACCCTACATGTACATGGAGAACATCACTGACCCTTGTTATTAGTCACATGGTCGGTTACACAGCTGAATTTACATGGAGTTTTTGTGCCAAACACTACGTGTTTTAACTACACATTAACCTCATATGTTGTTTGTCACACGGGTGTACAAATGGTCTATACAAACGATATGTACATCTAGTACACGGCGTGTTCCACCAAATATTTCTCAACCCTGTGACTCTGCCCACATAACCATGACACGGTTAGAGACTACACATAGTGTACACACAGAACACAAAATGTACTTAAAAGAAATCATTTCCTTCCCCAACAGAAGGATATATGGCATGTATTTATCATTATACGTCGTGTATTCGTTTTTTTAAGATAGTAAGCCTACAAAACAACTCATGAACCTATAAAACACTGAACCAAACATTAAAGTGCCTAATTTCAATCAGTGAGGGTCCATACTCCATGAGAATCAATGCTTGGAATCCTATTCATGTCATATAGAAACATAAAAGAGTAATGATCCATGAAATTCCTTTCCATGAGGGCTCATAACACCTCAAGAACCAATGTTTGGTGTTTATTTAAATGAAACCTTATATATTTAGGAATAACCTATCAAATAGAAGGTATTCTATAAAGGCATATATCACAATAGCATGCATATCTTCCAAATCATCTATCACAACAACATGCAATCAGTAATTCACCCTAAATGGAAAGGGAAGAACGCATGACATGTGATCTATAGAAAATGACTATATGATTCTTGAGATGGAATACCATCATCTCATTAGATTGCAACAGAAATATAACCACAATAATATCAACAATAATAGCACAAAACAAGGGAATCACTCAATGGTGTAATCAAGTCAACTATAATAATTGAAAAACTAGAAAAAGTGCAATAATCGAAGTAAATTATCTTTTCCTTACATACGGGTTACCTAATCCTGGGCACATATTATTACGAATTACCTATTCTATCCTATCCCTGACTATAGGCTCAATATATTATGTCAAGAAGAAAAAAATACCTCTGATACCACATTGTAACGTCTCGGTTCCGGGTTCCACCCATAGCTACCCCTTACCTGGTCGGTCACATGGCCTCAATCTCATTTCCCCAAATGGTAGAGGCTATCAAATAGTTGCGAAGGCCTTGGGTGTGATAGTGGGGAAACAATGCCCTCATTGTAGTGTAATGCATCATAAAAAGAAAATTAACAATAACAGAAGCAGTAACAATAACATGAAATAAGTAAAATGTGGAAGAATGGAAGTAATAATCAACAATAGCACATATATATAAATGTTGCATGATACATAGGTCCAAGTAAGTATCCAAACAAGTCATAATGCAGTAATATAGTACAAAACCAAATTACAAAGGAAACAAACAAACATTATTAGCATCACAATTCTCAGCTTGGTCCCATGCTCTCCCACTCCACAGCAATCAAGTACCTGAAGTAGAATGGAACATTCCCTTATCTATCCCTACAACAATATAATCTGTTTGGGCCCAAAATCATGACCCAAAATAGGGTGTGAGAAAATCCCAGTAGGAAACCTCCCAATTATCTGTGCCAAACAGTCAGTGAATAAATATGGCAGGCAATAAGAAAAATGAAGCAGTAACAAGGAAGTACACAAAAGTAGACAATACTACAGCTTCAATTGCATTCATTTTCATATATCATTTAAGTATCTAATGAAAATGGGTAACCCAATGGGATGTTCTCACAGCCTAAACCCTCTATTTCTACTAATAAAACACAAGAAAACCTCTAGGAAGCACTTAGAGTCTAACCCTTCTGGTTCAGCTTTAGCACAGACTATCTGAGGAAGCATCCCCTGAAAATTACCCATGTAGTCAAGTATGAAAATTATAGACACTCTGAGGAAGAACTCTACATCTAATTCCCCATGTGGTCTATCAGTGTGGAACTACAAATGCTCCGAGGGAGCACAATGTCCACCCCCTATGGTCTTTCAACGTAAAATTAAACAAACACTATGTAGAATTCCTCAACTTCCATTCACCTTATGGTCTACTACACTTGGTTCCCATATCACAATGTATATCAATAGAGAAAAAAATATGGATGCCAAAGTAGACCTCATGATCAACTTGGATAATAGTCTATAACATCTCATTGAATGTCATAAAAAATCACTCCATCTCAACAATACTAGGTAGGGAAAACAAAGCGGCCTAATAGGAAAAGCTAGACCAAACGAACAATAACAAGAAATCATGGGAAATACATCCACAACAAGGTAAATAACCCTATTTACCATCATAAATATTCTACTAAAGAAAACAATACATAGTAGAAAATAATAGGGCTAAAATCCATAAACTCGCAATACCATTAACAAGGGTATTCGACACTTTTTCACATAAAAATCAAGAGACAAAGCTCTAGAAGAAAGAAGAAATCATTGTGGCGATTCAAACACAATCAATGATGGTTGAGTCGGAGAAAAGACAACGATTTGGAGGCTCAGAGAATATCTATCGGCCTTGGTTACTCTTGGATGAGACAAGTCTAGAAGATGGTATTCTTGTGAACAAGATGCAACCGGACCCATATAATGAAATAAAAAAGAAAGTACACAACATTTTATTTAAGGGTACACGACGTGTACATGCCTTAACCAGCCCCCACATTTGGCGGACCCAAGGTCATCCCACATAGCCATGTACACGACCATTACACGGCCAGTACACGGTCACCTGCAGCAACTGGGCACATGCCATGTTCTTATATGTATAGGGCCTGCAACACAAAAATTTCCAGAAACTCCTCATTTTCTAAAAAAACAAAATAAGGACATATCTGAAAAGATGATCTATATTTTTATATACACTCTTACCCTTTATCTAGTTTATAGTTACTACTGAGTTGGTGACCCTTGAGGTATTAGTTTCCATAGTTATTACCTTATAACACTATAATTATATATATATCGATTTATGACTCCTTATTATAACATGGAACCTTACTATAACTATCATGAGGTGATGTCAGTGGTTGATATTCCTCAAGTAACATAAATATATAAAAAAGACCTAATTAATTAATGAACTGCTTACATGTTTATACACCATCCCAGGGCTAAAGCAGGTACTTGGTTATTTACATTACTATATTTATTGATATTCATATATTCATGCTTGCACACTTTTCAGATTATAATTTATTGATAGGATGTTATAAACACCATTGGTGGTGGCCTTTTAATATTTATCTCACACCCTATTTGGGCCTTCATTGGCACATGGGTAGACTAAATGTTTTCACATGATGACAAAGGGAAGATAATTTCTTCGGACACTTGATTTATTCTTACATAGGATGGAGATGGTTTCCGATGACATGGATAGAGATTATGATTCTAGGCATAGTTTGGGTTTTATTTCTTCTACTTTTGTATAGAATAGTTATATACTACTTTATGTCCATGTTTTCCATATTTCTAGTGACATGATTTATATCATCATCAGTTGTTGTATATTTATAGTATTTACACCTGTTGTATTGTAATTCAGTTACCTTGTCTTGTGAAATCTATTATCATTACATTGTTTCTTCTATTTTCCAAATGTTATGGTATTACTTATGTAATTTTAAATACTATGGTAATGATGGAATAATATTCCCATGGGAACACCCTAGGCTATCGCTGTTAGTGAGCAGCCAATGGTGTTTGTGGAGATGTGATTGAGGTCGTGCGACCAACTTTTATAAGTGAAATTCTATGTGGAATATAGGTCTCATATGTCAAAAAGTGGTATCATGTTGTTTCATTAATTATTTTCTATTTGGATACAACATGATGGAGAATAGGAGTTCTTAGAACTTGGTCTTAATTAGTTCTTGGGAATTATGAACCCATGTTCAGTGTAAATTCTATGTTTCCTAAAATGTAATTGTTGTTATGCATCTTCATATTACAGTTGATATCATTTCACTAGTTGGTGATGTACATATTAGATGATTGTATTGTTTATTAATATGATTGAGGTTCTATTTTCATCCTTGGCCCAATGATATGAGGGAAATGATCATTGATACATGAATCAATATTGGCACCTATAATTTTCATGGCATGCCTATTTCTAAGCCATATAGGTGCATTTCATAGCTTGAATTTCTTGAAATTGTTGTGATTGTTGAGTTAACATTTCTTCGTATACATTCTTGTGCTACTTTTGAGATTTTTATTGAGTTGTTGTATGTTTATATTCATGAGGTTTTATGGTCTATCAAGGGCTATAATGTGCAATTTACCAAATCAAATATCTAATTAAAAATACAAATGTTAGTTAATATCATTGATAAGGAGAATGAGACATAATTTACTAGGATGGAAGACAAATATTAAATGAATATTGGTATGTCGAAATAAGAAAATGATACTTGAAAGAGAAACATGGATTTTCAAATGAAAATGTTTCTTGTCTATGTCCCTCCTGGAAATTTATATTAAAGTTTATTGAGTAAACCATGTAATTAAATACAAAATGAAATAATATGGTCTCAAGTAAATTATGTGGGTGGGTTATGTTGACCTTTCATTTATTAGAACCTCTATAATATTTACTAGTGAACATCCCAATACCTGGCCTTCTAAGTGGGTAGTTAGGGTAGTATAAAATGGGTGGAAGTCCATTTTCATTTGTTTTAATTTCATTAGTGTTGTTTCTGTTTATTTAAAGCTTGTATGAGGTATGTTATTTTCATTCGTAGACCAATTCTACGATGAAGAACATGTGTCGTGAACCAGGATGGTGGAGATGTTCATGATCCAGGTGTGGTCGGTCTTGTGCTTTCAGTATTACCTTTAGGATTTCCACATGAGAGAATGCATTTTTTACCTAATTTGGGAACATAAACTCAAGTTTGTGATAGTTTCTTACATCTGATTCAGTCTATACGTGGTGCTCAATGAGTTTCACCTATGACGGCTGATCTAAACAGAATGTACCAGCAGTAGTATCCTCTAACCTTCTTGGGGGATGTTCTTCCAAAGGTTTTTGATTCAGTGACAGATAACACCTTGTCTATCATTTAGAATCTAGATATGCCACCAGAGTGGAGGGTCGGGCTTTCAATATACATGTTGCATGATTTGGCCAAGCACTGTTGGGATGTGGTTACCCAGGATGGTCACTAAAAGGGCATCGTATGGTATGATTTTCAAACTACCTTCTACAATTAGTTATTTCCTTATATGTTGAGAGATGATAAGTCTAGAGAGTTAATGAATCTCGAGTATTGATCTATGTTAGTTATGGATTATTCATAATTTTTCACTATGTTATAGTTCTTTATACTGCTTCTATCCAGTGATGACCTTACATGAGCTATAATCTTCGAGGATGGGCTTGTGTATTCCATCTGGACTCCAGTGAATATCTTTCACCTACCTACATTCTCTGAGATAGTAAATCAAGTTCTCATTACTAATTAAAAGCTTATAGATGGTGATCGTATTGGGTATAGAGGATTAGAGATGAGGCAAGCCATTAGTTCTTCAAATAATAGGAAGCAATCCCTCAATGATTCTGGTTAGTGAAGTGGCATACAAAGTAACTGTATAAGTAGCTCAATGGTGTCACAACAATGCATATTATAGGGGAATATGAAGCCTTGGTAGAATAAAGAACCACTGGAGTGCCGAGTTTGTGTCCATATAAGGCTTCTTAAAATATCTAGTCAATCATTTCCCTCATATTCTAGTGGAGGAAGATATGCACTAGCTCTACATTTAGAAGTAGGTTCTTTTACACCACATCAGGTGGGGAGTTGGTGTATCATAGTAAATATTGACCGAGGAGGAGGTCGTGGTTGTGACAGCAAGACTCCAAATCCCAAAAATTTCAGAGAGTGGTTTTGATTATGGTAATATATCTATTATACATGGCTATGGATCTGGTTAGTTGCAAGCGCTGTAGCTGATAGCCAAGAATCAACCTACATGATATTCTACAGTTTAAGGTATTATTCTAGTATCCTCCACTATCATATATACCTTATCTGATAAAGGTGATTCATACCATTTCATCTCAAAATCTATCCTGAAAAATATTGGGCTACAAATACAGTATTACTATAGTGTAATGACCTTGGATACACCATTGTGAGTATGGTTAGAGGGAATATATTTTTGTAGGAACTTCCCCCATGAGGTAGGTAATTACCCATTTTTATGGGACCACTTTCTTTTCGAGATGACATGCTTCATTTTTCTTCTCAGGGTAGATTTCATGGTTTCATATCATGATTTCAAAGAATTATATTTCCATAGGGATTGTTTATATCACCATGGGGATAAATTAATGACATAAGGGTAAGTGTCTTGTCTAGGCTAGTAGAAATAGACTAGAACATCATGGGATAAGTGGAGTGACCACCCATATTTTCAATCTCTTCATAGAGGATCATGGTTTATGTTAGGATGAATTCCCTCTAGTAGTAGAACATTTTATGGGAAAATTTCCTAATAACTTCTCTATCATAACTCCTGAGAGAGAGAGAGAGAGGTAGATTTTACATTCGATCTAATTCCAAAACAATCTCTTATGTCTATTCCTTATTATAGGATGGAACCTACCGATCTCTAGAATCTCAAGTAATAGATAGGTTATTTTGAGGCCAAAGGTGTCATATGGCCCATTACATTCTCCTGGGGTTCACGTCTGATTTTCACTAAGAAGGGGGATTTGACCCTTCGTCTATTCATGGATTACATATATTTGAACCAACTTGTTGTTAATAATATGTATCCACTACATCGCATAGATTATCTCTTCCACCAGCTCTGAGGAACTTGGGTCTTCCCTATGATAGACTTGAGTTTAGGCTATCATCATGTGTGAGTTAGGCCATTATACATACCCCATACAGCTTTCTTTTGTAGGTATGATCTGTTTGTGTAATTTTTTATGTCAATCAGTCTAACAAACATTACTACCATTTTCATGGCTCATATGAATAGGGTATTACACCCCTATCTGGATTCTTTTTTCATGGTCTTTTTGGATGACATATTGTTGTACTCTCACCCCCCATAGAGACCATGCTGATAATTTTGAGATAGTTCTGAATATAGTGAGAGAGAGAGTCAAAATTAATCTAAGCCTACTAATTTCCACTTATGAATCAAAAAAATTCACTTCGTGGATGATATTGTCTCATAATAAGGAGTCTATATTGACACAAATAAGGTTAGTGTTGGGGTTTTTTGGGATTATCCTAATAATTTTTTTTATGTAGAGTTTCTTGGGGATGGATTATTATTATAGGAATTTTATTGTAGACTTATCACAAATTTCATCACCTCTTACATGTCTTACAATTATTGGTTTCATGTTTATGTGGTTAAAAGAGAGTAGGAAATCCTTTAAGGATCTAAGAGGGAGGATTTTCCTAGCACTAATATTGATTCTTCTAGAGTCTAGAAAAGGCTAAACCATCTTTTTTTATGCATAAAACATTATACTAGGAGCATTATTGATGCAGGATAACAGATACATCGAATATGTATCTCAACATTTCAGTCATCATGAGAGAAATTACCCAACTCATGACCTTAGGATCGTAGTTGTTATTTATGCATTTCATTGTTTGATATAATATCTATAAGGTGAGTGTTTGTGGTGTATACAGACTATAATAGACTCAAATATACACAGTATGAATTGAATCTCGGATAGTGAATATGGGTTTAATATCTTCATTCCATTAATTTTAATATAGCCTATATTCATAGAAAGGTAAATGTAGTCACTGATGTGTTGAGTTAGAAAACATTGGTACATTCCATATGGGAAGCAAGTTAAGAATAGAAATTAATGGCCCTCTTTTCCTAGATTTATCTAGAGTTTCACAGTAGTATCAAGTAGTAAGTCCTCTTATCCATTACAATTACATATTCACTCTTTGAGAAGTTGAAGAGAAGGAGATATTCAAATCTAGAAGTCTTGGTTCTCCATGAAAGTATTTTAGGAGATGGTTTCCCTCCAGATTAGTTTTTTTATAGATTATACATCTTGTATATACATTTTTATGTCTAGGTTACTACATATAAAAGAGAGGAGTTTATGTTAGAGATCCATTCTTATTAGTGTGAATTTCATCCAAGAATATCCATAATGTATTGATATATTTTATTCTATTATTAGTGTCTATGGATGAAATGTTAGAGAGAAGGCTTTATCACTTGGTGTTCCACCTGTCAGTAGGTGATTGTTGAGAACCAGACACTCTCATGCTTGTTACATCTACTTAGATTCCCATAATATAAAAGGTAAAATGAATCAATGGCCTTTTTAGTTGTCATACCTAGGTCACCTATAGGGATCGACATTGTCTGGTCTTTCATTGACCGACTGATGGATGTATCCCACATCATTCCAATCTAGGAGTCCATCATATGTGATGATATTGGATGATTGTATGTCTTTGAAATCATATGGCTAAATAGGGTCCCTCAAAACTCATTTCAGAAAGGGATGATCTTTTCACATCACGGTTCTAGAAGGGGTTTCAAAAGTCTATGAGTACATATGTACATCCATTCATATCCTTTCACCCATATATAGATGTATATTAAGAATAAATGATAAATATTTTATAGGACATTATATGTGCATGAATCCTTGGTTTTATTAGTTCTTGTTATAATCATATCCTCCTCTTAAAATTCAATTATAATAATATATTTCATTTGAAAATTTAGATAGATTCTAGTGAGTCCTTATATGGTAGGTCATTCCATTCACTCTTATGCTCTCTAGGGATAATATAGGTATCCCTACTAGGTCCCAATATCATGTAGGATACATTAGAGTATGTTTTTCTGATTGGGAAGTGTTTTTATACTGTTCAATATAGATATAAATCTTATGTTGATCGCTTCTAACAACCTATAGAGTTAGAGGTTGGGAGTAATTTTTTCTTATAGGTATCAATGAGGCTAGGGAATAGATGTCAAAAGTGGAGATGGATGTTGTCACTGTGCTTTTTTGGGATGTTTGAGATTCTGGAGAGATTCATGTCGATAGCTTATCTATTGTTGTTACCACATAGGTATCATTACATGCACAAAGTCTTCTACATTTTACAACCATGTTGTTATCATGATGACTTGTCTAATACTTTTGATCTCATGTATGATGAGCTTGATACTGATTTGTAATTTTCAGGAGTATCATATACGCATCATCAACCAAAGAACGAAGGATCCCTGAGGTTTTTTTCCCTCTATTATGGGTCTTATAGTAGAACTTCAATGTATAGGATGAGACCTGGGAGCGGGAGGCCTATATACAAGCACAATGGCCAGATTTTTTCTTAGATAGTTTTTTTCTACCCGTAGAAGGTGAACTTGAGGATGAGTTCCTTTAAGGGGGGAAGATTGCAAGATCATAGTTTTTCACTCAGGTATGGATCCTTTCAATTTTTTTCTAATTATCATTTATTGATCTAATATGGATGACTAATGTGATTGTGATGGATTGTTGAGGTTTTAGAGAATTTTCTAAAATTAGAACCCCGGTCGGTTCTGGTTTTTGGCCTATCACAAATTTAGAGTTAACCATGTGAGGTAGCCTAAATAGTTATTTTTAATCATTTAAGGATGGAAGATGAGCAGTATGGGGGGCCCCCAATTTGATCTAACTATGCATGATGGGATACATGGTTGTGAGTGAATGATTTCTATTTTGACAGTGCAATTTTGTGCAGTTGGAACACAGTTTCCCTAACCATGTTTCCAAATCATGTGGGTTCCCCTAACTTATAGTATACTATGCATGGTTGGAAATTTTTTGAAAACCATATATCCAAACACTGTGAATGAATAAAATGGGTTAATTTATGGTTTTCCTTTAATGATCCTATTAACAAAAAACTCTTCCTATAATTTCATTTACATCAAACAACATCCCCTTACTCCTCACATTTGAAGCCACTATGAATTCTAAACATGGAGTTCAGATATACAACCCTTATAGAATTTGAATCGACCATTGTTCTTTTTATTGGATCAGCACCAGTATGATCTTGAATTGTTTTTAATATGTTATAGTTATTATTCCAATCAATGATGCTTTTTTGATGCTGGATCATATGCCCCAATTTCCTAGAATTGATCTATTCTTCAGATCTACTCAAATCCATGATGAACAAAAGGCAGGCACTGGATGAGGAGAGTTATACAAGCCTAAGGTAGGTGTTTGATAACTCATTCCTCAATTTCCATCATATTAAAAAAAATTACATCATGAAAATTTCATTGGGAATCATCTATTGATTTTATATGACATGATTTTAGTAATAAGGACAGTCTTCTATGACCCATTTCATTTTTGTATTTCATTATTGGTGGTTATGTCCATAACTCCAACCACCCTATGTAAGGTATTGAACATAATTGATTTTTACTATTTTGAAACCATTAATCCACTGTTCAGGTGTCCATGGTCTTGAAAAATCTAATGGTAATCCTCTTTAAAATAAATGATTGTTGAATTGTGATTTGATCATTGAAAGTACAATGTTCTCTGACCAATTGATTCACATAAGGTATGTACTTCACTTGTTAAATTAATATTAAATTGAAATGGAATGTGTACATCTGTATATGACTTGGCCTAGTTTATATTAAATAAAATTATATTGTTTTCTCATTCAGAGCATAAACAATTCATGTTATTAATTTTAACTGTTTGAACCATGTAACATTATTTGAATTAAATGGAAGACTTTGTTGCATGCCCTTGGCATTGTCACTCTAAAGAAAGGAAATACAAAATCCTTTTGAACATATTAAATGGTGTGACCATATCCTAGATTAATCAATTAAATTGATCTAATATAAGGTTAATAATTATTTTAATGGTTCTTGAAATAATTATATCGTTGGTTTAACTCAGGATATAATTTTGATTCCTCAGGGAATGCATTGAGGTCTCAGGGAAACCATTTTGATTCATGGATGTTGGTTGGCTTAGTTTAGACCCACTTTGGACCCCGATCGTAAACCCTTAGTGGATGCCCAGTATGAAACCATAAGATCTATTCTTTACTATTATAGGATTCAATATATACACTCCCCTGATATAGCATGGATTCTTAATATATAAGGTTACTTAGTTATATCATTCACCTTATCCATAACTTATCAATTTTTACATTTGTGGTATTCCTTGGACTCGATTAGATCATACTATTGATTAATTCATTGGATGATTCTCCTTGGATTTCATAATTAACTATTACCCATATTTTAGGTACTACTGATTTCATGACCCTTGAAGTCTCGGTTTCCTTGGTTACTACATTGGAACCCATTCATTATTAATATCAATTTAGGTTTACTTATTACAAAATGGAACCATACTATTACAATCATGAGGTGATGTTATTGTTGGATATGCCTCTCCTGATGTAACTATATAAATTAGACATAATTATTTAATTAATAGGTTAAATATTCAAACACCATCTGAGGGATGAAGTAGGTTCTTGGGTATTAACATTTTTGTACTGCTTTACATTCAAATAAGCATTCTTGCACAAATTTCAGTTTATATTACACTGACATGATGTTATAGACATTGTTGGTGGTGTCCTACTAAGATTTCTCTTTAACCATATATGGGACACCATTGGCACCTAGGAAGAATATATTTATGTAAGTTTCAATTATAAGAAGTGAGTTACTTCAGACACATGATATCTTATTTTTTATAATGGAGATGGTATCAGATGACTAGGAAAGATCTCGAGATGCTAAGGATAGATTTTGGGTTTTCTTATAATTTTTTATAGTATTATTGTTTGATTCATGGTATCCATGTTTTAAAAAATACTAGTGAAATGGAAAATATCACCATAAATTTTATTTGTATATTAGTTACACCATTGTATTATTATTTAGTTAGATTCTATTATTCCATATGTTATCATTACATTTATTCCGCTATTTACCTTAAATTATGATATTACTTATGCACTATGATACACGCTTTTAAGCAAGGCACAATATCCTTATAGACACACCCTTGGCCCTCACTGCTCATCAACATCCTCTAGAATTTACGGAGATGAGATTGATGACATGTGGCCAAATAAACTCGGGGAACTCCTAAGTGTCATCGGGGTCTAGGATGTCACACATAGAAATCTTAATCGGATCACATATAATAGGAATTTGTCCTCTCCATTTTTCTATATTATCTAATTACATAATATAGATTTGTTTTTTTCAATAAAGAAATTCCACTTCCATTATTTTATAATTACATTTCCTTTATAATCATGTAAATGATATATGAAAACATGAATCGTTAAATTCTACTTTATGTTAATATATGAAATTATTATTTAATCATATTATCAATTCTCACAATTTATTATATGATATTTATTTTGTCTACCAACTCATATCATACTAGAAAAATGTAATAAATAATTATAGAAAATAATATTGCATCATCTAGTATATCCATTTGATTTTAGTTCTGAAATTAATTATTAATAACATATTATTAATTACGGTTTTCAACATTCAATTTCATTATAGTGGGTGGATTTGAATATTGAAGGGTGTGTGCCTCAAGATTTTTTTTGCTCGAGTAGAAAGAAGAAATATATAAGAACATAAAATAAACCAACAAAGTAGCTGATTATATGTTTTACATTATTGATTTAAAATTATAATATCTTTTTTGTAACTAAATATTCCTTTAAAGTTTTGATTGTATTATTTGGTGGACCTTAATTTGGAGGAAGTTAAAAACATTGCGCCAAAAAAGCATTTTCATTAGTATTTGGGAGATGAGTACTATAGAAGAGTTTTATGTTGACCAACGTAAAGTATTATAGTGACAAGATATATTCCCACTTTAGGTGTCATTTTATGTAGCACTAAGTATGAAAAACATAATAAATAGGTAGCATAGGCTCAAGATAAGGCGTAAGAGGATAAAACATAGTCATACACGAGCATGAACAGAATCTAATGGAAAATGATGAATTTATTAATTTTATGGAATTATTATGTCCATTACTTCCACCAGATACTTATATAACTTTTTATTCATTTATATTGATTATGTGTATGTTTTAGAGTGCATGAACCTATGTTATTAGTGGTGGTTGGGATTATGAAGTTCATATTGATGGTTATGGTGATGGAAAGGATAATAGTGATGTTGATAGTGAGGAAGAATATGTGAATGATTGAAGGGATAATGGTATGGATGATGGTGATTATTATAGTGCGAATGATGTTTTTGATGAAAATGAGGATTATGGTCAAGATGGTGATTGTGATGCTGATGAGGAATAGATTGAAAATATATATTTATTACTAATATTTAGGGAATTTTATGCTTTATGATTAGTTATTAATAAAAATATGTGATGTTTTGAAAGTTTTATATTATTTGTTAAATGAATTATTTGGTTTATTGTTTATCATTTTTTATATTATTTAGTTATTTGTTTTCATGGTAATGGATGAAGTTTGTTTTTTGATGTTATTTCTAGTGCCTTTTCGTGGTTGTTTTGGAAGAGTGGGAGTACTGCTGTCTATGGAATTATGGGGGGTCTATACCAATAGTTTTGATAGATACATTCGTATAGGCGTATAATAATATATCTATTAAAATTTTTGGTAAACTATAATATCATTAACCTTATATCAATAGTTTTCTAAAAATCATTGGTATAGGCCTATACACTTAGACAGTTATCCAACTATTAAGAGAACCATGGTTATAGGATATACAAATATTTCTCTATCCTATAACAATGATTTTTAACATTTTGTATAGTAAAAAAATTCTATAATTATTTCCGATAAAACATGTGACTCGATAAAAATGTGAAAAAAAGGGTTGTTTTATGGTTATCCAAAAAATGTGTCCACAGTGTGCAGATTCCATAAAACGGTAGAGATCCTTGTATGGTTGGTGCATGGTTTAGGAAACCATGCGACCAAACAATGTGTGGGATTTTAATTAATTTAAAATTTTGGTTTTAGACATGAAACCTTTCTAAAACATCACATTCTTCCTCTTATTCATAGGGATCCAAAATCTAATAACTCTAGTGGTGTTTATTGACATTTTCTATCCTTCTGTTCTCTGAATCTGGTAGATCTTCAGAAGTATATTCAGATAGATTCATGGTAAGAGGTTGTTCTCCTTCTTTTATTCACATAATTCCTAGATATTATCCTTGTCATTATTGTTTAATCATAGATCCAAGAAATATTGGAAATATATTGGGATTATATCATGATCTAATGAATAATTCTTTGTTGTTTAATAAATAAGCACTGAATCTTGAGAATTGGAATTTCTTCCTTGGGTGGATCATGAACTATCATTGATGAAGGGTCTCAATGGGTATGATTGATTGATTATAATCCATTTTCTCAAAATCATTATTGTATCTTGTTCTAGTATTTCTTTTTTACTTTTTGGGTTTGGTTCTAGGGATCCATATAGGATATTTTTTTTGAGAAAAGTATTTTTGTGTCAATTTCGATTTGGTATCAACATGCCAGAGGTAGAATGATCCTTACCATATAAGGATCTTATAGATTTTTGATTCCATGATATGATTTTGTGTTCTTAAATTATATGAGACCCATCCTTGATGTGTGTTTAAATTTCATTAGTGTGTGGATTTGTAAGAACCATGCTTGATATGACTATTTTTTCTTGTTATTACAAGAATTTATTATATGTGTCACCTATCTAATGAAACATTTTTTATGTATCAAGATGGTAGGGTTTGTCAGATTATTTCAATTCACCCTTTGAGGTGGAGAATAGGGGATTTGACAAATTCCAAGGACTTCAGATTTATTGATGGTATGTTTTGATATCATAGACGTGTAAACCTACATGGGAACCTTTTAAGGGTTAAGTGTATCCAATGTATCAGAAAGTAGACATATGAGAAATACCAAAAATTGTGCTTTTGATCTAATTCATTTGGAATTCCAAGTGTATATACCAACAAGTAAGTAAAAATATACACCTTATGCTGGGGTGTATATTGTTACATAAATTTAATAAAAAAATTATATTGATTGGTGTAGGGAATTGATCTTAAATGTGGATCATATGACATGTTCTGAGAGATGTGTTGAGTAATACTAGAATCATTTTGGGGATAATGTTGATCCATATAGGGGCCATAGTTCATGGAATCTTGGTTATAATATGATTACATGGTACTTGAGTGGTTATTTTTTACTTTTTAAGTACTTTGGTATTAATATATAAACTAAATATATCTGCTCCTAATTTAAGGATGCATTTGTGGTGTCTTACTAGGCTAATACATACACCCTACATGGTATTTTTGATTCATGCCATGACTATATGATTTTGAATTCAGGGAAGAGAAATTTCGAAACAGTAATGATTTAAGGATATAGTGAATGCTGATAGAGGAGGTACCGGGATAGACTTGAAATAGATAATGTGTTATTTTTCATGTTGTTTACTTAAACATTTTTTGACCAACCACAGTGGTGGTTCTTTAATTATTTCTTATGAGACACTATAGTAAATTTCAATCGATTAGATATATCTTTATTTATTGTTTACTTTCATTTTATTATTTCAAAATTTTTATTCGTACATTTTTTTGACCGTAGTGTAAGGATAATGATACTAAGGGTATTGTCTCCCCAATGAATCATTCAGAACCTCACTAATAATTAGAAAATTATTTTTTATGGGGGTGGTATGCATGAGCCCTTGTTTCACTCTATCCGGTAAATGGTGAATCATATGAGAGGGCACTACATTATATCCCTTATCTCTTTTGTTTAACACCTTGTTAATCCTTTAAAAATTTATTGTAGTTATGATATTTTACCTCATTTACTATTCATAATGAGAAAAAATTAAATTTATTTCATTTCCAAATTTGTGAATGTTGATTGAAAATATATAAAAAACTTAATAGATTCAATTTAAATATGTTACCGTAATTCATTTTAAAATAACTGTGAAAAATAAAACAAATGTTTTTTAGAAAAATGTATTATAAGCATAAAAATAAATTTATTCTCATTATATGACTAGTAAAAACCATTATATGAATGTTGAAATATTTAATTCAATATACAATACTCACATTTTAATAAAATCATTCATAAATAGTGATTAATTTAATTTAATAACATAAAAACACATTGTGTACATATAAATATTTCATAAAAAAATATATTTTGTACTTTGAAATTATTTTAAATTTATTTTTAACTAACTCATAAAAAAAAATTCATTTACTAAATGTGTAATAGATTTGTTTTCATAATTTATTCAGTCATATTAATACCCACCAATCAAATGGCTAGGTGATAACTATCATATTTAATAATAATATTTCAATGGTAAATCATGGTGCATTTAAACTCATTATTTCAGGGAAATAATATATCAAATATATACGTCTTATTTAATGAGAAATATATCATAAATTATTGGGGTTTTATACTTCATGATCTTGGATAGGTAGCGGAACTTAACCTGATTGGATCAAGAAGCACATTTTTAAGGATGAAACATTTCTTGAGTTTGTCACTCAACCAAGGGAAAAGTGCAAATATGTCACTATGTATATCAAAATATGAGAATCAAGCTACATGTAGTAATATAGAGATGTATGGTCAAATACTAACACCGAAGGTGGGTACGGTTGGTGACAAACACTGCATAGGTTGTGTCCTCTTGATAATGAATGTATATATCATGTAGTTTCAATTCATGTAAAATGGGAAATATAGTATTGTTTTACATCATGAATAAATTATTTTCAACATGTACTTTAAATTCATCACGTAAGGATGAGAAGTTTAAATCTCAATCATTATAATGATATAACCAATAAAAACCCCAAAGATCATATGTTTCATTCTCAGAGTGAGAAATAAGTGAAAAATGTAGGTTACCCATGATGCATGAGAGTTCCAACCATGGGTAGATAGGTCGATGTCAGAATGATATGTTAAAAACTAATAGAATCTCTAGAAATGGGGAGACTGGTTCAGAAAGAGGCCATAGAGATGATTCAATCTACCAACATATCAAATGGTGTGAGAGGGTGATGCTGAGGATGTTACGACTCTTCTTATGAAAAGGGAAGTGGAAGGAGGTAAAGTACTACTTATATAATAAGAAATAGGAGATAGGTGATGGATATGATAAGTATTATCATTTTCCTTATTCAAAATATGGATTAAACAACCACATCATCAAGTAATAAAGGAAAGAATTGTATCAACAACTAAACATGTCCTCAAAACATGGATCCCATAATGTTTATTTTTATAATCATCTGGTTCATATACCCTATATTGGAAGAGAGACTTTGGAGAACTGTACCATCACCATAGGGTACCTCAATTATACATAAAATTAAAATGGAGAAATAAAAACATTCAAAAAAATCTGAAAATATGAAGGAAAAAACATAAAGGAGAGGTCATAACACATCTGTGATATACTTTTATGCGACAGGCATGTCGACAAGATGCTCGTGGCTTGATAGTGATCCAATCCCATGAAAGAAATTGGAAATGATTGATCATTCGTAGATGAGGACCAGTCTAGACCAAAATATTTTGGAATATTTTATTATTTATTTTGGACACTATAATGATATTATTTTTTTACATGTTTGATAATGGACTAATAGTAAATTTGTTTGTATAGAATCGAGTAATGAATAAACCTGATGTGAATTTGAGGTCCCAATACCCACACAGCTGATCTTGAGTGTTAAATGAATATTTTTTTGGGTAATGCTAATTGGACATAAAGGGAAGACTATTTACCTATCTAGAGTGAAACTAATATGATGTGAATTTAAAAGTTTAATTTTTTCACTTACAGATTTTGGGGGGTTCATTCAATTTAGGTTAATAATGTATTGAATGAAGTTACAGAAGTCTATATAGAATTGGGAAGATAAAATACCAACTAGAATTCATTGTCCCAATTCGAATAGATATAACCATAAGGGGAAAATTCATGTATAATATGTTTATTTTCTATGGAATAATTTTCTTGGTTTGAGGTCATGGAACTTGGAATGGAGATCATTCCTTCTAAGGTTATGCAACCAAGACCAATAGGTGAGATTAAATTCATATTTTAGAACACATATTGGGTAAAAAGACTAATTTATGGTCATTATTATTAGAAAATATGGCATGTTTGTTTATATGTAATAGTATGGAGGAGTCCCATCATGAAATTGAGATCCCAACACTATTATAGAAAAGCCACAAATGT
This sequence comes from Viscum album, assembly GCA_963277665.1. NCBI lineage: Eukaryota > Viridiplantae > Streptophyta > Magnoliopsida > Santalales > Viscaceae > Viscum > Viscum album. The sequence continues at coordinate 2,011,412,618 of OY728122.1, read as the reverse complement.
TGTACAACAAATTTAAGTTAATGATTCATGTACCATGTAATAATTCCTATAAAGGTCATGAAAAAATTTTATAAACCAAGAAATTAAACATAATATGTCATGGAAAAGAGGCTATGTATTTTAAAGTAAAGTGGATAATAATAATTTGTGAAGTGTGAAAAGATTCACCCAAATATTTTCATGGGCTGGTGCTTCAAATAAGCACATCTAGGATTCTTTCAGGACTATACAATAATCCCCTAAAGGATTGTTATTTTTTCATTTTTTCTTTATCATTTTCTAAATTAATAAAATGTAATGACATGGTGAGAAGAGAGTTTCTTTTTTCATTAGTGACACTTTATGTATTTTTAGCCGTTGAGCCTCTGTGCTTTTTTCCATGGGCGGTTTAGAGTCATGTCAATCATACTGTTGACGTCCAGGGTAAAAGGTTCAATACGTTTGACCATGATTTTGTTGTTATTTATGTTCATATGACATCTACCATGGGTTTAATGATCTATCTAGTAGAAACAAGTGAAAAACCTGACATAAATGAGTGTTCAAGGATAAGTAAAATCATACATTGAAAGGAGTTTATATGGTTTATGGTCCTATAACTTGAATATAAAGTGAGGTTTCCCATAATTAAAGTTGAATGGGACAATATATATCATTAATTGGAGATCCCATATACTAATATAAGTATTTTTTATGGGGCATGGATCTATGTCTAAGGTCATGGAACTCAAAAATATGATTTCTAATATTTAATGCTATATAACTTTGACTAGGGAAATACCTAGATTATGGTCATTGAACTAAGACTAGTGGTGGAAAAAGACTATATATAATTTGTGGAGGAAAAACCCAATATAAATATATGGGAACAATGACAATAAAAAATCTATGTTTGATATGAACACAGATAAAATCAGGATTTATATACCATCCCCTTCTGAAAAAGACACAACCTTGATGTGAAAGGGGAAAAGGAAGAAAAAGAAAGGGGTGTTGAAAATTAAAATAGGGATAAGGTTGTTGGAAACATGAAATTGGAAAAAAAATATAATAGGTGCATGAATCACTATATAACCCATGTAGAGGAAATTAATCCATGTATAGTTATCATAGGTAGTATAATTCTATACATATCATACTCACATGCATAATATGGGTGGGGAATAAATAGATTCTATAGTAAAAAATAAGGGAAAGAATAGGATATGGATTTATAAAAATGATATCTCAAGGAACAATGGGGGGGAATAGTCACAATGTTAATTGGATGGGCCCTAAATTGGGGATCTAGATGTCTCTATGCTTCATGTAGTATGTGAATCAAGCCACAAATAGTTCTAGAGGGTATAATGATTGGAGACCAACACAATAGTATGAAATATTATAAGGTAAGGATGTATAGTATCGTGATACTTAAAGGAATGATATGGGGGTATGAAATGGGGTTTAAAAAGATCTTTCAAAGATGTTAGTCAAATATTTAAATATTATATGGTAAGGATAAATACTGTGTAGTTTAAAATTATATGAAAATGACAATAAAAAAACATTTTAATGTTATATGATGAGGAAAAAATGGGGTTTGATAAAGCAATAGGTCATTTGTCATTGCCCAAAGTGGAGAGAGTGTATAAGAAACCAGATTCAAAAAGAAACACCATATGTTAATTGAAATGATTTATGACACACTGATAACCTCAACAAGGTACAAAAAGAGTTTATGGTTATGATTCTTGGACCACATGGGTGTTCTAAATTTAATTTCATACTATTACGAATAGATAGTGGGGATATTTTCTATATAAATTGAAGGGTTTAGTGAATTGTTTTAATAATAATCCCAATGATACATAGTAAATCTTAGGAGTGGATAAAGGGGATGTGCAGTTTTAATTGTCTCATCTTGGACTAAAAGGGATCCATCCTTGTAAACAACTTGTTACTTGATCATGTATGATAAATAATCTTTTAAACACATGATCCCATGTCATACATATTCAATTTGGGAAAAATTGAGTTGAATATGATTGCCTATTCCACATGAGAGATTTATATAAGGACTAATGGGATAAATTTATAACAACATACTGGAAATTGTAAGTGACCCAAAAAATGGGGCATCTAGTTGAGGGGATACATTACACGACAAATAATCCTACAAAATGTGTGTAAATACATATGTGGGATAACACTAAGGGTGTTGAATTCAACCAAAATAAAAGAGGGTGGAGGTGAAGTAAAACATGAATTTATATATCTATATCAAAGGGGATTTTGAATGGGTTGACGATAATTATTGAACAGGTAATAAATATAGGATCCATTAATATATCATCTAGTATGTGGAAGACAAATTTGGTTCAATGTGTTGAACAAGTTTTTGAAACATAGGATCAGTCATGTCACTGATGAGAGAACATTGGGACGTTTACCATAGATGGGAGGTGTAAATTTGGAGCACTATTCCATCATAAAATTGGAGTACTCTTAGATATAAAATAATTATGGGGATCCAAATTGATGAAGACCTAATGTATGAAAATGATCAGAAAGGGATGATTAGGTAGATTTCATTATTTTGGATGTTATGTCTTTGTTCACTAAGAACATCATTGGAGTGTATCAATACAAGTGAGGTTCAAACCTACAACTTGTTAGGAGATATTTCTTGATTTCAAGTGATAATAATGATCTTGATTAAAGGAAATTGGTAATTAAGTTTGGGAAATGGTGATGAGGGGTAAATGGTGTATAGGTCTAAGATAGATATCTGGTTGTCCATATGTATCCCATAAAATGAAAATCAAGAAACATGTAGTTATTGGGGATAATATAGTATGAAACTAGAACTAAATGAGGGGAGGTATTCTTAAGAGGCGAAAATGAACAAGTTTTATATTTTATGTGTCGTACATAATAATGATTGTTTTTTCACATTATGGTCATGCACGTTGAACTAGGGTAGTTATAATTTGACATTATGTGGCTAGTATGTTGATCACATATTTTCATGTCATATGGTGTAAAAAAATTTCTATGTTTTTTAATTTTATTCATCTTGGACTATGTACCATGCATTTTAGGGTCTTGTGATGGAGACCCATTTCAACCATTTTAATGTAATGCTGAGTTAACTTAAATATATAACATAATGTCTCGTAACTTGGAATTAAGGGGATATCTAGTTTAAAGTAATTATTTCAGCACATGAACACATATTTTAATTCCATAAATTGTAGAAATTAATCATATAGTGTAACATCATATGGTGAGACTACTATTTGGTAATGTTTAACATCATGCATGTTGGATATATTGAACCAACATGAATGTTATGTAATGTAATTTTTAAGAAACCTTGAATTTGTTGGTGGTTTGATATGATCCATATCCATGGGGATCAATTAGTATTCACCATTTTAGTAGATCTTGTGAATAGTGAAATATCCCTCCCACTGGGGTTCTATCTTCATTTGTTTCCTTCTAAGTTTCATAGGTGTTCTCATATCTAGCACCAAGTCACCCCAGAGGAAGTAGTGATGGTGGGATTTATTATTGGAAACTTGGGCCACAATGTTCTGATCGACCTTTATGTTATCCAACACAGGGAGCCTACTTTCATCAAGGTATTTGAACATGATCAAATGGACCTAGAACCATGTATACAAAATTAATTTTTTATAGATAGATCTCTAAAATGGTGGATATTGTACCTTAGTGGGAACCACTAATTTTTCCTATCTTATAGGGAGTAAGAAGTCACATTGGTGGGGGTTTGAGTAATTATCTAATATTTCCCTTAGTAATTGGTGAATTTTTCATGTCAAAGCAACTTTTTAGAGTAATCCATATTTTTCTAATGTTAAAGAGGGTCTTTCTAAACACCTTAATATATATTTTTTAATTCATGTTTGTAGTATGTGTGGTTATATTAGATATTGTACCTAACAGACTGAATCTTCATCTTTACATATCTAAATTCAGTTATGATGTATGTGAGAATGGTGCGAAGGATCATGAATTGATGAATTGTGTGGGATTTAATGAAATAATATATATATAGTCTTCATCAACATTAAGTGAATTGGCTCATCACATTTCAAAATAAAATCAGTGTAAATAAGGGTGAACCTATACTTTTGGTTCTTCGTTGATGGGTAAGGACTGATGAGATCAATAACCCACATTGAAAATGGAATAGAGTGCTTGGTATCATGGTGATGCTTTGGTGGATGATCCATGAAGCTGGAATAAATATTTTCACAGTGAAAATTTTTGGTGACTTCAATGTATTCATGAACCATGAAAGGTTAAAATTTTCCTAATTTATAGATCTGATAAGAGAGCATCAATCTGAAATGGTGAACATCATATAACCCATCATGTACCTCATAAAAAATATAAAGTATTTCATTTCATTGAAATAAATAGATATGAATAAAATAAAATATACTTATATATATCTCTTGATCTCAGTTGGGGTTGTCATAGAGTACCAAAATTCCCTATATATTAAAATATTTTCTCTCACGCAGATCAACTGTATGACATATTTCTTATATTGGAGTTAATCAATAATCGGTTTCATCAAATAGAGTCTTTCCTCATTAAAAGGATAATTTTAGAGGACCACACGGTAGGGGATAATGATTAATTGATTCACCACCCAGATCTATTAATTGGGGTCAATTAGAGATATTACTTTTTTTTGTGCCATATAGATGAGAATTTCATCATGATCTAGCTTAGTGGGATATGTGACCAAGATCATTATCATGTTTTATTGATCATTAAAGAATTTTGGGACCTCATAAAACGTTTAGTAAAAGTGAATTTGATCTATAAACTCCAGGGTGTTCTCGAGAAAGTGAATCCACTCATATTTCCTATCATTGTATTCACCATTAATTTTAATAAATACCATCAAAAAATTATCTTTTATGTGAAACTATGGAACTTAAATCCCTTGGTCCAACTGAAGATCGAGGATGAGGGATTTCTATTATTTCTTATTATGAGAACATGATTAAAAAATTGAATTAAATATTTAATGAGGACCATTGTGGGAGTGATAAAGAAAACTCCAAGGGGACCTTATTTGGAGGATGGATATTGTTCCTTCTTTTGGTTAGTATTTAAGAGGCACCATCGAAGGGTATCTCTAAATAAAATTTTTATTTTTCGATAGTAATAATGGAATCATTTGGGAATTAAAATTTCAAGGTCCACTCATCAGAGGTTCGATTTGGGGTTAGGAAATATTCCACTGCTTGACCCTTAATATCCTTTTGATAAATGGACCCATTATCAAACTTCTAAAAGAACTTTTCCAATCATTAAAACTATCCAGAAGACATGGTAAATTTGAGGATATACAATATTGGATAGATATGAGGTGTTAGATAGACTATATGATTCTTGAAATTTTGATTCATCTTCTATATTTAGATGAATAATGAGATATAGTTCTTCTTTATGGGAGAGTACCAATATCCTTGTATAGAAATATACTATTGAGATAGTAAAAAATGTTTCCATTGCCTTCACTATTATTTTGAGTTAAATGGAAATTGATGGATTACTTTGGTATTGTCTCATAGAGGAATAATGTTTTATCTAGGACATGTTATATTAGAATCTGAGGACACAACATATACTTCTTGGTGTCATCAAGCATATTCTACTATTCCATGTCCCACTGATAGGAAATAACTATATCCATTATCATTAAAAAGGGATTAAATATTCTTTCATATTCCTTAAAAACACTATATGATAGAATTATAACCTCATCATCCTCAATGATCTCATTGATTGTATGGAGGATTCATTATAATGATGATTATCATATTCTTTGGGTTGATCTTGATTCCTCTCTATCAGATAAATAAGTTGACATGTTTCCCTTAGGTAACCCTATATTCAAATTTCAAGGGGTTAATTGTCAAGTGGTGGTCATAGATCATGGAAAACACCTTCTCATGATCCTTGATTTGGTCTTATAATTATATGGATTTTCCCAACAATTCATCAAAAAATCACTCCACCATTATTATATGGTGTGGTTTAAAGATATTGTTCATAGATTATTGGTAGGTCACATTATTGTTTTCCAAGACAAAATTCATTATGATATAGATATAGGTTCCCTGATTTACCATGAATGTATTGGCCTCTTTAACTTCAAGATTCATCTATATTTGATAATATGTAAAATATACATTAATTATGGAATGGTCCATAAATCTATCAGTACCATCAATCTTCAAATATATGACCAAGATGGGGATTTTTACTTTAGCCAGTGGTGGTTGAGGTCCTAAAAGTAAATAGATATTTTTATTTTAATATTATTCTTCATAACTGACAAATATTTGGATATTCGCATACTTTATGAAAATTTTCTAATGAATTTTTATTAGATCAATTTATCAACTCATTCCATCGCTATGGTGAAATGGAAGGTATGTATCATTCCAGGTTCCTGTATGAATCCAAAATGGCCAAAAAAGGCCCAGTTTGTGGATAAAATCATCATGACTAATAAATAGAATGTAATTATTATTATATAAATATAGTTAATGGAATATTTTTAAAAATACAACGTACTAATATTTCTCATCTACAGATATTACAACTTTGATCAATTTCATCCTCAAATCTTCCTATGTGTTGAGGTTCACATATTTCATATACTTCATGGTGGTTAAAAAAATCCTTTTTCAATGAATTGCATGGCTTCATTCAAGTCATTTTCCACATAATCATGAGGAATATAGGGAATAGATAACTCCATGGATAGAGGTAATCATGGTGTGGAATATTTTTCGTATATGGGGAAATAATCTTCATAATAATATTCTAGTATTTTTGGATTTATGGATACCAAAAAGATTGGTGGAGTATCTTATCTAATAAATAAATCACTAGTGGGGTCCACTATTGATGTTAAACTAGTATGACTTGGTTGAAAACAAATGGTTCAATATGAATCTCTAGTAGATACTATGGAAACACTAATTATCTAATAGATTTTATAGATTCTAATATGCAATAGGAGAGGATTACCTGGACATTAAAAAAAACCTAATATTATTATTTAAAATGGATATTTGAGTGCAATCTTTATTCTTAATCATGGTAAAATTGATCAAGGACTAGATTTGTTTCTTACAGGTGGTGGATAAGTAGGAATAAAATTCTCTTCATGTTATCCCATGGATATTCAAGGGAAGTTTCTAAGTGATTTGTAATTATATCATGCTCAGGATCTTCAAACTGAAGTTACCTTCCTTCCCATTAGTAATACCTGACACCAATGTAGTGGGCTTCACATGAAGGGAAATGGGTGGCCGCACCATTTATTACCTATACTAGACCGTTGGGGGATAATTTAAGGAACAAGTGATATTATGAAGGCGAGATTTCATGAAAATATAGACAGATTCTTAATAGTAACAAATTTAAAGTATTATCTTGTTATTCAATAATGAATTTCCCATTTTATACCAAATCACCAAACCGGGAATTCAAATGGAACTTTATGAGTAGTTTCTGCTCGCTATTTTCAATCCCTTTATTTGGAATGCTATATGATTCATGACTGGTCTATTTATACCCCAACATAAATATAATTCATGTATGTATGAGATTTATCCTGGTGATGGTGTCTACCAACCACAAATGGGAATCCGCACCGTTAATATTTCATGTGATGTAGTGGGGAAATCTGTTCCCCTGAGATGATTTCAACCTCATTTACTATAGATAATCAGATAATTACCCATATACCCTCTTTAGTGGATTCATATGCATGGTAGACTTAAATATAAAACATGTACACCTCAAAATCAGTAAGTCGCTTCATAGACTTGATGAGGGTTTCCTAAATCTCCTTTGATCGGAAGAGTATGTCAAGGATTGAGGTATATGATAGGATTATGGTGATGTGATTTGGAACATCAAACATCCAAACTAGGAGCATGTGTCTTCCCCCATGAAATAAATCTATTAAAATAATTATATAGGGTCCAAAATATTGAGCTGAATCCACCTTGTTGGCTTCTAATAAACATTTCTATTAAAGGTTTCCGGGTGATCGATGAGCCTTGGATGGATATGGATGAGCCATATGTTCAATAATTTTAATGGGCCACAAAAGTTATTTGGATGGTGTAGATGTGGAGGGATTTATTATTAATATCATAGGAAATCTTATATTATATTCATAGATGTTTTTTAAACAATATTTAGGAAACGATCATGAGAATTATGATTTTTATAAATTGACATGTCCTTGTCCTATAAGCATTGGAGTGTGGATCTAGGAAGAGACATGTGGTGTGATTTATTTCTAATCTCTACACAATGATCTACCAACTAGATGAAATTTATAGAGGAATACTTATGATCTTTATCAGTTAAATACTCTATAATTGGAAGGATCATTGATTGTCCTCCCTACGTGAGGGGGGGTATTATTTCCATGGGGATGAAATCAAAATTTTCATTTGTAGAGGTCAATTATTGTCCTTGTTAGTATGATACCAATTTACTTTATCCTTCATTGTCATTATTGCTAATGGTGAAAATTTAATATTTGATGTGAACATGGGTATGTTTATTGATTTATCCTGTCATGAATTGTCTTATGGTATCAAATTACCAACATTAGATATAACTAATTATAAAGCATCGGTGCTCCTCAGTTAGACACTTTCTATCATTCACTAGTATCTTTATAATCATTTGGATTGGAAGATATTCATTTTACATATTCCATAGGGTCTTCAAATCGGAATATTCTTGTATTAAATATGACTTAGATTTAATATTTAATAACAAAACACCCTTTGATGGGTTTTCTAAGGAATTCGTAGTAAGGGGATAAATTTGGATGATTATTATCTAAATATATTAGGGGTTTTTTGATTTTCATAATTTTGTTGAATTTATTCTCTATGACATAGAATAATTATTTAGGGGCCTTCTCATATATTATGTAGTGGACAGTATTTTTAGTTTTTATGTGGATTATGGGTAGTTTTCCTTTACAAGAGACCATATAGTGACCAAATATAAACATTACATTATCTTTCATCATTTAAATATTTTAAATCATTAAATTCAACACATAATAATACCCAACAGACCGATGGGTTATGTTTATTTGGATACGTGCAACATAATCATTATATTTTACAATACATGATATCATTTATCCTTCAATGTTCCATAATATAATATTCCCTTGAAATGTCATTAGTAATACTCATCTTCGTTACACGGCGAATGAAAAAATAAAAAAGGGTTGAGATCAAACCCTCATTAATTGGCGAAAAAACATTTCATCAAATATGTGTTTAGAAGAATAAGTAAAAACATGAGCACAATAGAAATATAATGAGATCAATAGTGTTAGTTAAAAAACATAAGTTTGATTATAAATATATATAATAATAAAATAAGGTTTTAAGATATCAACATGGAAATATAATAGAAAAAACACACCATGGAATCATTTAACTTAATCCTTTAATTATGATAGAATAAGATCATAATGAAAAATAACCTTGAACTATGCCACAAACGTTTGAAGATGGAAAGAATACAATAATGAGCCCCATCATGTGAGTATAAGAAATGATTATAGATCATCTTTAAAATATGGCACATACATTAATATAGTTAATATTATTTTAATGATCCCAGGCATCAGTGCCCACTCTTATGAGTAACAAAAATGTACTTGTGAATAATTTATCTTTTGAGATATAAACTTTTCACCAATGCATTAGAGGGGTATAATAGACTCACCTATCATAGGTTTATAATAAAACCACATGTATTAATTTTATGAAGAAAACACCTATCACTCAAATATAAATATGTGTTCCACTTATAAATATTTCACATTTTACATTATAAAGATACATGGTAAATAAAAGTTTCTTTATAAAACAACCAAATATAAATCATTAATTTTTTATAACTAACCCTTGAAAATAAAATGGGTTTCATAAAAAATCTAAAAGGTATAAAATAACAAAATGAACTAAACTTTTGATATGAAAATCATAGTAACAAAAAATAATAAATTAATAAATTCTTAATAAAGGGTGAAACATAAATCATAATTTCCATTTTCACAAGCCATATTTATGTGTTTCTCCTAATGAAAATGCATTTTTGATGTGTGTAATGACTGTATAGAAATATATTAACAAATATTTAACATATTAAAAAAACCAAAATCATTAAAAAACATAAATAGATAATTATTTCATAATATTGACATTATATGACATTCCATAATCATTTATGATGTATTCATAAAACATAATTTTACGTAGGTCATAAAATAGACCAAAACGATAATGTATTGTAATGTTTTTATGAGTTAGGGAATGTATTAAGATAATAATAATATTACATATTCATAATCATAAAAATATTTTTATTAAAGTATATTCTTGGTAAATTAATTCTTAAATCCATCCATTATTGGTGGTTATTTCAAATTAAATTTGTTGTATTTTGAGGTGGTAGTTCATTATACACATGATTGACATTCGTTTATTTTTCTATGTGGATATAGATGAATAAATAAGGGTTTTAAAATTTATATAAAAACACATAAATATAATAATTATACTAAATTAATCATTTTATTATATTTATAGTGTATTTGTAAAATTGATATTATGAATAAAAACATGAGTAGGAGATAATACATTGTTAAGAGACGAGATCATTCTTTGGAATACTCCTTGGACTGAGGCCTTATCATAACTAATTGTCAAAATAGGATTTTGGATGAGGAATAGGGTTCTAGGGGAATAGAGTTGTCGTATTTTCATGGATGAATTTGAATCATAAGTTAAACTTTAAAATGGTGTAAGTGGTATCCTTTTATAAGTGAGAAAATGGATATTTGGGAAACACATGTCATTATTCAATAATTTAATTACACTATTCAGTGGTAAATGGATCAAAAGTAGAAAAAAGTAGGAGGAGTGGGTTTGGGTAAAAACTATCCTCTAACACTCACATTAAATATTTCATTTAACATGTTTTGTCCCATTTCCCCATTGTAAAATAATTTTTAGTATTTTTACGATTTAGTGAGGTAATAGTTTTTTAAACGTAGTAATTAATTTTAACAACAAAAATCAGAATTGATCTTAATAAAAAAATTTAGACAAAAAATATTTAGATTTTAATATCATATTACAATATCAAATTTATAAATGTGCGAAATTTTAATTTTAATATAATCACAGTTAATCAAATAAAAATGGGTTTTAGATAAGCGATGTTTTTCGTCATGAAATTTATATATAAGATAAAATTATATTTATAACATGTTTTAATGAAATAAATCCATTTATTTAAAATATTGAATAATTTATTAGTAATTAAAATTAATATACAAACAAATATCACCTTTAAAATACTTCATTCAAAGAATATAACGAATTTTTTTTATTAAGATAAGAATTGTATTTGGATTAAAAAATTATAGACTTTGGATTTATGAGCTCAAATAACATATATTTGAAATTAAAATATTATTCCTTAAATGAATATCTTGTTAATTAAATGGTTTTATAAACTTTAATGGTATGCTTAAAAATGACAAAATCAAATAAAGTATAATTTTTCCAAAAACCTTATGTTTTGACTAAAAACTAATCTTTTCAAAAAAAATTAAAAAATCCATTCTAACTACATTTTGATCTCAATAATTAAAAATTGAATTTTTATCTATCAAATTTAAATTATAAAATTTATAAATCCATAATTTTAAGGACATTTCAATATGATTAAAATTTATTTTATTGAAAATAACCTTTCTCAATATTAACTCATCTTAATTATATGTCTTCTTAAAGTAATAAATTTTAATGATTTAGTATCCAAGGATTTATTATAAATTTATTTTAAACACTATTATAATATTTTGTGGTCTATTTACATTTGGTGTGGTTTTTAACACATGTTATCATACAACATGTCTATTTAAGGTGAAAAAACATGAGTTGTTACACTCAAAACCCCTTAAACATATTTCCTCATATTTATATTTCATGAGGGAAAAATTGAGGTTGCTTTTCTTAATTAATACATAGGTTCCTATATATATTATTCAAAATAATTATTTGTTCATAGATATTTGACCATATGTATGATCTTGTTCTATATTACCTTATCTCATCAATCCAAAATATCTGGAGGTTATTCCTCATATGTTATATCATGTTCTAGTTGCATGACTTATGAGTTCAGTATATGTGAATGTCCGGTATGTACATCTCAAAAGTGATACATAGAACACATCATGTACTTGGGATAGGTTAGGCGGTAGTGATAAAGGACAAGCTATATCCCCAACATGATCATGGATCTCGAAGGGACTGATATACCTAGGGTTAATATTTCCAAATGTGATAACACATATTCAATGAGATATTTGAAGGATCACCTTATCCCAAAAATCCAACACTATATACTATTGAATATTATCTATATATTTCTTCTATAAACTTTTTCCCATTTTTTTATGCCGCTGAATTCTTTGAATATTCACTATCATTACGTGGGAAAAGTTATAACTTATCAACTTCGTCTCTACAAATTCATCCCATAACGGGGGTGTCCTTTTTCTCTTCCATTAAAATGATTCATATGGAGCCATATAAATGATAAAATACTATTATATGGGAACATTAATAAGGGTTTTTTCATCCCATCATCCATGTAAATACATCAAATAAGATCTCAGCATATCCTCTATAGATTGAATTGTCCTCTCAGACTGGTCATCCATTCATTGATGATAAGAAATAATGAAACATGATTATGTCTCAATACATTTGGAATAATTGTCCAAAATTTCATGATAAACCTCATATCAACATTATATATATAGGATAATGATACTTCAATAATCCTTACCACATCCCTCATGTATATATTGGTGAATTTTTCAAGGGAGAAATATTATTTCATAAAAAATAAATACACTAACTTTGTATGGTTATCAACAATAACCCATATAACATTATATACTTTTGATGTTTTGGGGATTCCTATGAAAATATACATGGTGATGTTTTCCCATTCCTCTATTGGAATGGGTAATATTTATAACATACCCTTCGACTTTTTTGTTTATCCTTAACCTACTATAACACAAATCATCATGATACATATTTTTCAATCTCTTTATTCATGGTTTACCACACGAAGATTTTTCATAAATATCTATACATAATCCTATTTAAAATATTTATAATGAATTATTAGTTATTAGAATCTTTTAAAAGTTCCCTCTTCGTTTTTGGATTTTATGCGACACATATTCTAGTTACAAACCTTATAACTCTATCTTTATCAAAGTTTTCTCTAGAATATTCACTACTATTTTAGGCCTCTCGACACCATCTTTTTGGGGTTCTTTTACCTTCCAAAGAAAGGGATGTTGAGTAGTTAGTTATAAATATATGATTTATCTCTTCCTAATGTAATTTTAAGATTCTTCATTTTGAATCCATGAGTATTGAGACTTTTTCAACATTCGTCTTGGATAGAGTATCATGTTATATCCTTATTAATGAATAAACCACCATATTTTTCATCCGGAAGTTTTAATATATTATGAAATAATAATCTTTTTTAAATTAAAACCATCACATTTGGTGAATATTCAATTCCTTATTTTTTTAATAGAGCTTTCAAGATCTTTTAATCAATATATGCAACAATTGGGCCCTATATGCACCCTATTTTCTATGAAAAACATGTTGTAACATACTTAGGGCCAACCCAAGTTCATAAAAAGTTTATCATACTAAATAATATTCTGACATACCAAGACATATTCTTTCAAGTGTCATTTTTCCTCACTCTCATGCTCCCTAAGAAACATCCTAGGAGGTCAAACCTCTTGATAACTACTCTATGATGAACCTCTTTAATTATGGAGTTCTAATTTGGTAGGCTCCCCAAAATAGAGTTACATTTTTTACATGGTTATAAAAGATTATTTTTTTATCTTTAAAATTTTGGTGAGTCACATCCACCCCACCCCCTAGAGTGAAATTTACTTACTGTGGACCCTATATCTCAAACAATGAAATTCCATCACCCTTTTGGTTGGGTTGATCATTTATGACCATTTGTAATAAACTAGCATACTCCATCATCCAACGGAATCCTGAACAAGGCCACTACTAGACTTAAGGGTGTTCCTGATCTGAAAGGGATGAAATTAGTGCATGGAAATCATTGTAACACACTTTGGAATGGTTTTTTTAATAATCATATAAAATTTGATAGTATAAATATAAAAAAATGCATCATGAATCGTTCATATATTGGATTTACCCACTAAATTAAAAAGATAGAAATAAAATTATTAATAATAAATTAAGTGGTAAAAAAATATAAACCAATAACATCCCTCATTTTCCAGTATCCCTCTCCTGGAATGTGATTATTCCCACTATATTCCAATACATGGATTCCATAATATCACTACACCTCCAACCATAAAAATAAGAATATACTAATTATTAAAAGTAAATAATTTAAAGGGAATCTTTCAAGAAATCATATGAAGTGAAAATAATGTCCTACAAAAAATTGGTAATATGAACAACTAGACAAATGTGATAAAATAAAACTAACCTCAATATGTCAATGCTCTTAAGAGTGGCCAATAAACTGATATAGAACCTGATAATATGATAAAATATTCATGATCACATAATCACTTATTAGTCCCCCAATACCCACCAAATTTAGGGAAATCAATTAGTCAAATATTTTATAAATTCCTAGTTTGAACATAAGGTATAAATATATGATTCAAAATGATTTATAAAACCAAACCACATGTACACATTCATAAAAAAATACCCATATTGTAAAATAGAAACAAGGATAGATAAATGTTTCAAATTTAACTTTTAAACCAAGGAAAATATGCCCAAACACTTTACCTTTTTTACAAATTCTAATGAAAAGATCATTTTCATAAACCATTTCAGGTAAAAATCCATTTTTATTACAATTAAATAAATTTTAAAAAAATAAAAATTAAAAACCCAATCATCTATCTTTAAAACATAACACATTTAAAAAATTAGTTTAATCCAATACTTTTATATTAAAACACACTTTTAAAAAAACCCCTCGCATGGTTTTAAACATTTCAAGTAATATATAATGAAGACTATCATTTTAAAAACAAATTCCCCCTTTTCATTAAACCCTGTGATCACCCTATTACTGTACATGATGAATAAGGAAATTTATAAAGAAGGTAATTCCAAACAAGTAATAAGTTACAACAACATTATAAAAAGGAAAATCCTATAATGTCAAATCACAATCATAAAAGAAACAACATGTTAACACATGCATAATATAATAAGAAACCCACATGCTCAATATACAACAACGAAGGCATAACATACCAACCATATCATGGCCAAACACCTAAGGAAATAATGAGATGAGTAAAATATATGAAAATGTGGACTAAATATCAAATGATTAATAGTCACACATCATATCAACTACGTAACTCTACAACTAGTCTCATTGGTCACCATCACAAGATAATAATATGTACAACTAGGGGACACTAGAACACACATAAACTCAAACTTCCTCGTAACATCCCCTAAATTCCCACATAGCATCCTAGGGTTCCTCATTGTATTACTAAAGGAGGTGGGCCATGATCAAAACCAATGCTATCTAAAAACCATAGAAAATCCCAAACTCTAACATTATAATCACATCCTTTTGACAACACACTTCCCCTAGAATGATCCCCAACCCATAAGTATAGAATAAATCACAATTCAGACATACTTCATATGTATATACATAAACATCATCAATTAATAAAATAAGTATTAATAAGGTTTAAACCAATAATTCAATAAAACACCAACTTAAAATGATCCAAAGATTCCTTAAATTATTTGTTATCATATATATATATATATATATATTCGAGATAACATTTCAAAACTATTTTGTATAAAAAAATAAATCCCAAGGAATATAAAATCAATACCAAAAAAATCCCAAACAACTCCAAGATTTCTCTATTACATTTACTATAAGGGAAACCACCACGTTTTATAAAATTATCATATAATATTAATCACTAAATTATTAAAAAGAATATATTATTCCAATTAATTATTTTTAAAAAATTCAAATCCTTTTATCAAATCCAAATTTACATTTAATCATATGATTGGCATGTAAACAAGGTCTATGCTAAGTGGTTTAACATTTGGTATAGAACATGAAAATAAAAGTGGTAATTCTATAAACATATAATTTTACAATAATATATTATAAATTTTTAAAAAAAAATTAAAAATACTTAGGATATATTTCACAAGAACATAGCATGTGGGCAAGTCCCATTCCAAACACAAAAATCATTTTAAACATAAAATTACACCTAGTGTATCATATGATTACATTATAAATTTATAATAAATAATAATAAAATAAAAATAAATTTATAAAAAAATTATAATGGGGGTTTTATAGAGACACCTACAGTTAAATGTTGGTGGGTATGCCGAAACAATATAAATCATGCAGCCTTCTGCAGTGAAAGCTAAAAAACAAAATAAAGAAACCTGAGAGACACATAACATTCCAAAAAAAGGATGAAACAAAAAAAATAGGTCACACTTTTAAACCTAGGGTTTTTTCGAATAAGATGGGTGATGTAGGGAATAAAAACATGGGGAAAAAAGGAAGAGCATGGGAAAAGAGATCATACCATGGAGAATAAAACCTATACTATAAAGGAATCACATTAAAACAGTATGGAGAGGGGATATTAGGAGAGGGGATGGTGTGTATCCATAGAGGGATGGGAGGGTGTTCCTCGTGTTTTTCCAATTGGGATAACATCATTAGCCCATGGTTTGTAAAACCATGTTCCTAAACCTTACTCTATAGATATAATTTAAAAACTATTTTTTTATTTTTTATCTTGTTTTAATATCCCCCCATTATTTATTTTCCTCCTCTCCCTATCTTTTTTGTTGTGAAATACACCACCCTCCCATCCCTTCATGGTTATGCATTATCCCCTCTCATTATTTCCCCACATCTCTCTATTTCAATAAGATTCCTTCACTATTTAGGGATCATATTCCATGGAAATATCTCCTCATATATCCTACTCCCTTTCACCTTTTTATTATTCTCCATATCATCCATCTTGCTGGTACATACTCTAGTTCAATGTGAATGCCCAATTTTTTTAACATCATTTTTTGGGTGTTTGATGGTTCTCTTGAGTCTCCATATTTCATATTTCAGAATCCTCCACCAAAGGAGGAGTGATTTTGAGTATTTTTTATTATATGTTGTCACTATGAGGTAGGTATATCTATGGATGCCCCTTTAATCCTTGTTATAAATTTATCTTTAATTTTATTGGCTTTATTATAAATTTAAATTATCAGTATATTTCATATTAGGATTGTTTTGGTGTTGCAACTGGGTTTGGTTCTTGGTATGGGCCTAGTCCATATGCCATGTTCCTAAAAAAAATTTCTAAAAGGATATTTAAAATTATTTCAAGCATTTAAACTATTTTATTGGGAAATTATAAGTGTCCATAATTGATTTTTTTTTAATTCAAGGTGGTCTTAAAAAGGTTATATAACATGGTATGGACTTTTATCATAAGCCAAATGTTGGTTTAAATTCCATTTTGGATTTTCTAATGGGATTTGAATTTTTTTAAATTTATTTTAATCAGTTCTTATTTTTTAAAATGTTTTGATTAATTTTAAATGATTTTTTAAAAAGTAGGGGTGGGGGATTCTCCTTTTATTAAATTAAATGGGGATTTCTTTGAGTTGTTTGGGTTATGTTAGGTACTCATTATGAAATATCACAAATTTATTTTTGGGAACAAAATATTATTATATTGGAGTTTACAATATATATATATATATATATATATATATTACTTGATAAGTGAAAGACCAAGTTTCCACTTTATAAAGTGATTTTTTATTTAATTATTGGTTGTTCCCTTGTTGATCCCCATCATATTAATTGGTGAGTTTTATGTATATCCATGTGATAGATTTATGAATTGTGATACATGTTATTCTTATCCATTGGGGATCATTCTATGTGAAGTGGGAGAGGTGGGAAGGATGTGATTGTGATGTCAGCCTTGGGTATTTTTTATTGCAAAGGGTTGACATTATTTTTAAAAATGGCCTACCTCCTTAAGTAATTCCATAAGAAACCCTCAGATACTAATTGAGAAGTTATTGGTTAATTACAAACTAGTTGATAATACACACTAGAAGGGAACCGCTAGTTTTACATATCCTTGGCTAGTGGGAGGGTCACTGATGGGAAAAGTTATAGTGTGGTTTAGTTAACTGGATGTGTGATCTTTAATATTCTAGTTGTTGGTCCACATTTTAAATTGAACTTTCCCCATTAGTCCCACCATGCGTTGCATCATGATATTTAGGGTATGTTATTCCTTCATTATTATATAATGATCATGTGGGGTTCTTGTTATATTACACATGTGTTTAAATATTGGTTCTTTTTATCAATCGTTGATATTATATGTTTTTATTTGAGATAGTATTTTTTTCCTTCTGGATTTTATGGAATTACATTTTATAAATATTTTATTTTTCTTTATATTCACTTATATGGTGTTCAAGGGATATATATGAAATGGGGACATTGTTTTCAAATTTCTTGTTGTTATTTTATATTCTTTTTAATATTTTAAAAATATGTCAGGGTTTGTTTTCAATAGTGTTGTTTGAAAAAGAATACAATGGTTAAACATTCTTCTTTAATAGTTTGATGTTATAAAGAAAAATGATTAATATTTTAATTTTTATATTTTTGGTATTTCTATAAGAGATTTAGTGAAATTATTTTTGCATAAATGGTTTTTGAAAATTATGTTTTAGTTTTATGTTGGTAAAGGGAAAAGTATTTGGGAATGTTTACCATGTTTTAAATGTTTAATTTAAAATTGTTATATATATTTGTTTTTCTTTTAAAAAATGATTATTTGTTTAAACATGATTATGGGAATTGGTTTTATATAGCATCTAAAATCCACTTTTTTAACTTATGTTCAAACTAATCATTTATAAACTATTTTCCCATGAAATGTTCATAGATTTAGTGAGTAGCGGTTTCCTACTAAGCACTTATATTCTCATACTTATTTTATCTCGATTGATGGTTTCTGGTTTAGTTTCATGGACACCCTTGATTGTGATGATCCATTTGATTTTAGTTTTACTTTATCATATTTATCCAACTATGCTTATTAAATAATATTAGATAAACCAAATTTTATCTTTGTATAATATTCAATCAGTTTCCTTTAAATGATTTTATTTTTCAAGTTAGAATTTTACTACATTCTATGCTTTGTGGTCTGTTGTAATCATGGTGGCTGAGGATAGGAATCTAGTGGAAATATTTTTCTTATATGATATATAGATAGGGGTGTTAGGGAAAAAATTGCTCATAATTTTTACTGCTTTCTATATTATTATTTCTGTTTATTTATAACTTTTTAATTCGTTTTTTATATATGATATAAGGATGGGTCATGCTTATTTTTTTTAAGACTGTCATAGATTCTATGATTATTAGACAAAATCATTACCAAGGGTGTTTATGTGATTCTCATGAACTAGTTTCCCTGTTATGAGGATTGAGAATACCCTTTAGGCCAATAAAAGGCCAGTTAGGGAATCTGTTGGATGGATAGACCTGGAAAGTTCATTATAGTATATACATTGTACTTTTCTTTGTCGAGATAATGTCACCAAATATTCAATTAAAATATCACTAATACCACCTCTGAATTCTAAATTGAATAATGTTTCTCATGAGTATTTATTTGGAATGAATTATAATAAATTACCTTTTCATTATTCACAACGATGCAACCCAATACCTTAATTGAGGAATCACAATATATTTCATACCCTACCCCATTGTATGGTACTATATGTTGAGGATCAGTAACCGAACTCTTCTTCAGTTACTTGAAACATTATTCACAGTCCAATATAAAAATAAATAATAATATCTTTCTTGTTAAATTAGTTATTAGAATTGATATCTATGATAAATCTCTCAAAAAGTGTCTAAAGTATTATGATAACCCAATAAAACAATGAATCTCAATTACAGTGGTCAGTCTAGTCCATCGTTTAATAACTTATTTTGAATCATCAGAAGATATTCCCTTACTGGTGATTACATGAAACATGAATGGAAACTTTAATATCTATAATTAATGTTTCCTAAATTATTCATATAACATCCTATTTTGTGAGTTTATTAAAATAGTCCACAAATGATATTAATGATCTTCCTTTATTTTTGCGTATATAATAATATTATCTATAAAGAAAACTAAAAAATAATCTTGTTAGTCCCTAACTACATTATCCATTCGATACATGATTATAGAGGGTTATTTAGTCAATCCTAATCGAAAAGTAATACACTCATAGTGTTCATGCCTCATTCAGAAAGTTGTTTTTGAAATATCCTCCAATTAAAACATTACCCGATGATATACGAATCAAAGGCCAATATTTGAGAATTACTAATCTCCTATAAGTTGATCGAATAGTTTATTAATATGTTTTTGAGAAAATTTATTCTTACTTGTGATCTTTTTAAGATCATGATTTACAATTCAATGTTTCTTTGGGCCATATTTCTTCATAACAATGAGGATGAATGCTCCCCATGGAGAATCTCTGGGGAATAAAAAACCTGTGTCCAAATTAACCTTTAGTTTCATATTTAATTCCTCCAATTCATTAAGATCCTTTATATATATAATCCATGAAATAAGAATAGTTCTATGTATAATTTCAATAGAGAACTCAACATCATGCTCTGGGGGAAGACCATGCAGTTAATTTGGAAATTCATTAGTATATTCCCATACAATAGGCATGTCATCGCCTAATAATATGAGTCTAGATTCCTTCATTGTTCAACATCAAAACCATTATTATAATATTTTTCCAAAGGTAAATAATAATTATGTCAATATTTGAGAATACGATGATCTAGAATAAAAAGTGAGATCTTATTATCCCAAAAAACACTTAAGTGATCTATGAAGGGATAGTTAATCCATGCTTAAAATCACATAAAATTCATTAATGGGTAGATGAATTAGATCTATCAAAAGTATTCTACAATATATTTCAATCATTGAAGATATATATATATTATACATTATTATTGGTACACCATTATGGTTTAATATCCATAACATTAGGTGGTGATTTATTACTATTAAGAAACATATGTGATATAAAAGAAAACGATGAACTATAATCAAATAATATACTTATAGACATATAATAATTAATAAGTATACCACACATTACTCTGTTGTAGTGATCTAACACAATGGTAATCATAAAAATGTCCTTAATATTTTCTTCTATTTTTTTAGGTTCTTAGGGGATATTTTTTCATTACCTTGAGGGTTGGGGAATTAATTCACATAATTCCCAAAATCATTACACATGATGATTTATAGAGAAGATATATCATCAGTTAGGAACTTCTCATATGATTTCAATTTATCTAAACAATTTGTCTTACTTTAGATGTTTTATTATTGGTGACAAAATTTACCACATTTAAAATAATTCCCTAGTTCATTAAGGTAATTATCTGGGATATTTCATCCATTCTTTTCTAAGTAGGGGTTTAAAATTTCTTCCATCCTTGTGACTTCCCATTGGGTCTCTTTTAGTATTTTCCTTTATTTCCCCTTCCGATAGTACTAAGAAACCCTAATTTCTATCACCAACCTTATCTCACATCGAAACATCTCTTTATAGATTCCAAATTCAGTTATGGCCAAACTATTTTGAAGGCTGTGTTTTAATCCACTGAATAAATGATTGATTTCACATTTTTGGGTCATTGATAAAAGAAATGTATTTTCTAGAAAGCCCTATGAGTTTTTATTTTGATGTCCAAATGGATTCATCATTATTTTGTTTCTACTCTAATAATTCCCAATCCTTATTTATGTAAAGTGTTTTAGGGAAGAACTTTCTAAATAACACTATCTTAAATTCATCTTATTTCATTGAGTCAAATGTTTTGTTCCTATTTGTGTTGTTAATAAGATTCCAACATTTTTCACCCCCACATTCAATATATTAAATTTCCAAAACAACCTTCTTAGGATTTGAGCACTAGAGAATGGAAAATATATTTTCCATAACATTGATTTATTTCTTAGAAACAATTTTATTGGAAGATCCATTGGATGGTTGTCACTGTCACATGAAATACTCAATATAAATTTTCAACTTATTTGGTGTGTTTGGTAGAATAATTTGTTTCAAATTATTATTCTCTAGTAGTGAATGTTGGCTGAGAAATACTGTGAGGTTTTTTACACTTGTTCTCACCCCAATATGTTGTTTATTGGGGAAACCATCACATTATCCCTCTTACCCATTATTAACTTGATTCCTTTGGGTTATATCCACTACTAAAACCAAAAAGCAGTATATATGAGCGAAATAATTTATCATTATATTTGAAATAATAATATACAAGTAAATGATGCTTAAAATGAAATATTCATTACACTATCATGTTATTCTATAACTATTTTAGTTCAACCAATATAACTCATGGTTAATCATTAGGTTCAGTTTTATCTCAATTCCTTACGTAATCCCTCAATGTGACATAGAAATAAATCTTTCATAGTGGTATATATGGAATATATGATCTATAGAATTATATCCCTTAGGATTTTCAATCTCTGTGTGTAGTTATACCTCTTTTTCGTGCACTAAGTCATAGTTGATTTAATACCCAAAACCGCCTCTTTGGGTTTATTACACTTGGGTATAACTATGTCAGAGCCTACATCCACATTCTAATATCCATACAAGGATGTATTTTCAAGGAAAACCACCCACCCAAGACATTAATAATATTTTAGGATATCATACTATTCTAATATTCATCTCCAGAGTTTTCCAAAAAATTTCTTTTACCTAATGTTTCAAAATAACTTCTGTTATCTCTAAAATTAACTATAAATTTCCTTTGAAAACAACTATAGGAGACCAGGAAAAAAAATTCCATTATATTAGATCCTTTACATGATTTCAAAATTTATATTTCATACATAATAATATCTCATTAACCAATAGTTTTAGTATCATTTATGACTGTCAATAAAATCACTATATTTAATAATATTTTAGATCATTTCTGTAACTCCCTATGATTATGTGAAAAAATATATTTTCAATTTATTTATTACATGAAAAAAAATTAAAATTTTTTACCTAATAAGGTTACATCATCTTGTGTTACACATGACACTATTATTTTCTTTCATTACACTCAATACCGATTTTAAACAAAACATATCATACTATTAAAATATTATTATTTAATATGATAGTTCTTTTCTGGCCATTAGAATGGAGAGTAGGAATACGATTAACTAAATTATGAAAATATATGTTTTACCCCTATATATTTAAATAATTCATTTGATACCAATTAATTACAAATTAAAATAAAACAATATTTTAAAATAAAGGAAATATTTCTCGGAAATAGTATTTTTATATGCATGAACCTGCTTTATCTCAATAAATTAAATCAGAAAAATTTTGAGATTAATTTTAATTATATATATATATATATATTATATATTAAATAAAAAAATTTACATTAATCTTATGTGTTTTCGAGGAATGAGATAAGAACATAACCCTATTTTATGCTTAAAACTATATTTTTATTATAAAAATCATTTTGTTGCATTTTGCGCATTTATTTTTTTTTAAAAAAATTATAGAAATTTTATTCCTAATAATAAAATTTAATTTTAATGTCACTGTATAAAAATTAAATTTTGATGAATTTTTATAAATATAATAATAAGATAAAACATTTGACTAATAGTGAAAAATATTGGTTTTTATAAAGAATTTTCACTTCTTTTAAAGAACATATGAACAGTAAAATTATATAAAAATAACTTTATTAGTAAAATTAGATCAATTATATATATATGAGTCCAATTTATTTCATTTTAATCTATTCCATATGGATTTTTTATATAAATACTTTTTAAACATCGGAGCATTTTCCTTTGAAATCCTGCTTTCACGTCGCATTTGTGGGTTTAATTTTAAATTAAATTCATCAACCTATATTTGTTGAATTTTGAAATATATATTAAATATTTTTAATAGTTATAATTTATATTATCTAATAATTTAAAATTAAAATTTTTACCATAATGAATAGTAAAACGTAGAAAAACAATTCCACAGTTTAGTTAAAATGGGTCTACCGAAGTGTTAAACTAAAAGATAAAGGATAAAAATGTCTAAAATAATTTTGAAAAAAAATCCCATAAAAATAATTAAAAATTATATCATATAGGTTCTATAATGTCTCATTTTATATCCTTTATTCATGGTCAAATTTGGATACACCGTTTTGTTTTAAAAAAATTCAAGTGTTCCACTCACCTCACTTAAAAAATCCCACCCCCTCTCCAATCCTATTCACACTTCCAAATCCGATTGGTTTAGAAAATAAATAACCAAATAACATGACTTATACCCTAATATCATCCTATAAACCTCATTTTGGTCATAAATCCTACCTAGGTATGATTTTGGGAAAAAACGAAAGAAGCTGTTCCAAGAAGAGATAACGTCTCTAACCAAGAATTTTATTTTATTTGTTACTCTACCTAATTAAATAATTATAAAAACATGATTATATAATAACCAAAGTATATTAAAAATAATTATAATTTTCTATTTTAATTTAATTACCTATATATATCTTCTCTTCAAACAAATAGGTTACAAAAAAATCATTCATGTGTATGATGGACTACTACCTCGGGAAGAAATGTGATTTGATCTCCACATATGTTTTACATGGAATGTCATAATGATAGGTTTAAATAAAAAAAATGTGATTAATATTACATTATTTAGATTAAATATATTATTTAACTTTGTTTCTTTCAATTGTTCAAGAAAATGTAAATAGATTTTATACAAACGTACGACTAGTCGTCTTTATGAATGGTGTATTCAACTTTCTATCTCTAACATTTATGGATTAATATAGATACATATATAATAAATACTTATTTAATTTATATCATTGTTAAAAATCATTATTTTAAGTAACTTTGATAAAATTAAGAGGACCAAAATTATCAAATCAAAAGATAATCAAAAAATAAATCAATTATTACCCAAAACATGACTTTAACATGGAATTGATAATAAATGGGTAATAAAGGGTCTTAAGTAAATAATATATGATATTATATATTTAATTATTGTTATATAATATATTTGTAAAAAACTTATACTTATTATACATGATTTTATAATTTTTACCAAGGAAGCAAAGACTTAAGGTAAGGGATTTTTATATCACCTTTTACTTCATTAAAAAACATACCATATTCACCACTATGTTATTCTATGTGGTTTATATGATTAACATGAATATATTTTATTTTTATTATAAATAAAATTATGTGTATTTACATATCCATTTTATGATCTCTCCTTCATTGGGTTTATATTTAAAAATTAACCAAACTAGTAAGGGATTTTTGTCACAATTTTCTTTCTTTGAGATATTTGGTATGTTTTCCACCTATATTATTTTATGATGTGTATATAGTACATTTTTAATTTAACATAATGATTTTTTTTACTCTCAATATATTATAATATTAATTTTTTATACCTTTATAGAGAATACGATTAATTAATACCAGAATAGTAATGGTTTTATAATATAATCTCATCAATTATTAGGATTATTTATGATTATGTTTCCAATAATGAAATATTATGATAAATAGCTATGAATTTATCATCGAATAATTCTATAAGGATAATACACTTTTTCACTAAATTTTCCTCCCTTTATGTACTCATGATTTTATAAAAATATATTTTAAAAAAATCATCTTTATCTCACTCTTGGGTCAAAAACCCATTTCATACAAAACAATGTTTTCTTAAAAAATCAAAATTGTTTTAAAATTCATCAATTGATTTATTAAATTAATTTTTAACAATGTTAAATTTTTTTTCAAAAAATAAAATTATATGAATTTTTGTTCTTCTTTTCTAAATAAGTCTCAATTGGATTTTATTGATAATTTGATTGAAAACATTGTTCTAATGTGTACGAAATGAGATAAATTTACCGTCTTCATGACCATTATTTTCTCAGATTATTTTTATATAATTTTTAAAATTTATTTTAAAATATCTTATTTCACAATGTTATATGTTTTAAAGAGTTATTTTTCACTAGAAATGCTATTTTACATAAGAAACGCTCTTAGTGAGTTTTATTTCACAATCATTTTCCATATAAGATAACATCCTTTAATGTTAAATATGTTTTATTGGAGATATAATCATATGATAAAATTAGTATTCATTCTCTATATGGTTTATTTTTATGATGATAATATGTTTATGAAACCATTTTCTCTTTCTTGGGATATACAATGATAGAATTATTATTGAACTGACTCTTATTTCCATGGGTTATGCTATGATAAAATGATTAAGAAAACATTCCATTTCATGGAATATAATATGATTAATGTATTATAATATTTTAAAGCATTTATTTTTTTTTCATCATGTTATGAGTGGTACCTATATCTCCCCACAAATATTTGGGCAATGATTAATGCTATGTTACCTAAAATGGTACATAGGGGTATTCCATTCTTTGAAGAGGGTCCATGATAGGTTATACCTAGAATGAAATATAGTACACAAGAGGTTATCCAAATCCCAAATGTGGGAACATGGTAAATTATCCCAATACTAGAAGAGGGTTCACAATAGTATATCCCAAGCCTGAAGTAGGTAAATGGGTGGTTAGTCCAATCCTAACATGTTATGAATTACTTTGTGTGAATTCATGGCATAATATAATCAATGATTACTTATATGACATGAATTTATGCCTTATGAAAATTTAATTATCACATGGATCGTGTTCTTTGATTTCATTATTATTCATTTCTTATAAACTACCAAGATATATTCCATGAGTCATGTTTAATATTTAAGATATGTTTGGTAATGTCTTCATATGTTAATATCATGTTCTCAAACCCATATACTCATGTTATATTGATATCTCCCTTATTTTCAAATTCTGGGAATATGAGTTCAACATTTTTTATGTTTCTTCTCCACATGATATGAAGAATGTTATTACGTATGATTTGTATAATAAGGGTTCTAATTATATAGAACTTATTGGGAGATGATATAGCTCACTTATGGAATACTTTTTTATCTATGTTTAAAAATGCAATAGTCCTAAACAATTATGGAATGGAATGTTATGTTGTGTAAATAATATTCATCTATTAAGATGTAATAATAATTTTTTTTTTAAATTTAGGTCTCTATTGTTTGATTCAAATCAATGTTACAGTTAATAATTTTAAACTACTATGATAAAACATTAGTCAGTTACCAGAGGATATCCTTAAGGAGAAGTCAAAATATAGGAAAATTTCCTTGAATTTTAGTAATAGATGTTACTAGTTGTTTCCAAGATATTAATTCTCTTTCTATATAGTACTAGTGTTTGTGGATATGGGAAAAAGGTACGTAAGGTAAATGAATTGGAAAAAGGATCATTAACTTGGACTTGATTGTTACATGGTTCATGACAAAAGGCCTTGATGTACACCTGGTCTAGGAACACCTATAAAATATGATTTGTAAATTCAAAAAATATTTACAAACCATCATCAAGGATTTGAATAATGAAATCGGAAAAAACTACGGTTTCATAGATTAAAAATAAGGCTCCATGAATTTGACATCCTATATGTGATTTTTTAGGGTTATGTGGCTTCACAATATGATTGTTATTGGTGACTCTATGATTTTTTTTTCATTAAATAAATTGAACCTTATATAAATGGGTTAAAATTGAATGTGATATATAATTTTTTTATGAGAAACCAAATGGGGTGACGATTCGGGTGAAGGATATTTTGATTATTCTTAATTAGTTATCATGATATATTCTTAACAACATGCACCTCAACCAACTCTAATACCCACCAAAGAAGAGAATGATATAGCTCAATGAGAGGTCAGATAGTGGGTACCATGTATCATAGAAGAATAAATTAATTATATGTTCATAATGTTGGATGATGTACACAAGGGAATGTCTCAAAGGAACATAATGATGTTTTGAGTGTGTAAAATATGGACACAACATAAGTAATTCCAAAGGAAAAAAATGAAAAATTATTTTAATATAGTGGATGAGAATAATGGTTTCCCTAGTGCTTCATCAATGTTTTAATGTTGTAAACGTGGAATGTATGAGAATTATATAAATTGATGCCCCGTGGAAAATGGTTTTGAAGATAATCTCCAATACGGAATGAGTAATGGTAATATTGTTGATGATGAAGAGACCATAAATGACATATAAAAGGTATGGGTTTTTCTAAAAGTAATTTTTATGTTAAATTTAATAATCATGATTCAATTGTGGTTTATGAATATAAATACATGATTCATATATAATATTGAATGAAATAGGAATCAAGGATTAAGATAGTGACGACCAGTTAATGGTTTAAGAATCTATTTGGTGGATTTATGTTTCTAAGTATTGTAATGGAAGAACTATGTTACATAAATTGAAAAATATATATGGATTGTTCTAAACAAGTTTTTCATTAAGGATCTGCAACAATATTTAAAATGGAACTAATACAGTAGAATAGGTATTTAATGGAAAGGTGATATTTTTTGGAAATCACATAATTATGGAATGATAAACCTTAATATATACTTGATGTTTTGAAAATGGAGTTTAGTTTTGATAAAGATAATTCTGGTATGGATAAAGTAAACTAGATAGTACTGATGACTCCATAACTGATTAATGGTCTATTGAAAAAATGATATATCTTATAATTAATGTATTTTTCTTCATTTTTTGGATTTATGGATAACATTCAATAATATATGGTAGTATTTTAATAATAAAAAATAAATATATTTTTTTATTTAGGTTTCGGGGTAAATCAATTTTATTCTATGCTTTATGAGAATATATAACCTATTTATTCATATATTTGGTTCATTTCCAGTGAAAGATACTTATTGATATTTAGGGGATTGACATTAATTTGATTTTGGAAATTTTAGTGATCATTTATATAAATTTTTTGTTTTGAAAGGGATATAAGGTTAACCATTTATGAAAGGTTTGATTTTAAATATGGATTAGGTTTTATATAATAATTCATTACATCACAATATGAATATTTATGAATATTGGATAACTTGTGCTAAGAAATTGTTTATGATGATAACTGGTGTTAGAATGAATCATCACCATGTGGATTTTTATTAAGTAAAAAGAGATACAACTAAATACAAACAAGATACAAAAAACAAGATGCACCAATGACAGTTTGTAATGGTGAAGTATAAATTGACATACGAATAACCATAATATTAAATTGTTCTTATGAATTAAATATAAGCCCTATGTATATTGATCACTTTGATATTCTCGATTATATCGAGATGGTAAACTATCACATGGTGCCTCCAATAAAACCAAATAAACTCCATGGTGTGTTACATGTATCTCACTAGATAATGTGAATTAATTACCCATAACATGTACATAACTCAAAGGTCAAAAAATTGGAGGAAGATCTTTCATATGAGGAACAAATTCTGTAGATTTCAGATCATATAGATAATTTTATAAGACACAAGACCACAAGAATGGTAATGGTTTGGCGGTGAATACAAAATATTGAGATAGTTAAATGGGGATATGATGATGTATTGAAACATATGTATCCAATTATTTTTGACACCAAAGTGATTAATTTTGAGGGTGAAATTCATTTTTAGGGGGTAGAATCTAACAACCTAAGATATGTGGATTTTTATTAATCTTTTTTATATTTTTCATTACATGAAACACAATGTTATTTTTTGTTACATGAAGCACTAATATTATCTTGTGCTACATGGAATAATGAGATTATCTTTCTTTACTGGTAATACCATGTTTAAATGAAACATGATATGCTATTAAAATATTATTATTTAATTTGACAGTTATCTCCAATATGTTGGAATATTGGGTATGAATAAGAATAACTAAATTATAAAAATTTGTTGTTTACACTAATATATAAAATAAATAACATTTTTACCAATTAATTATAAATGAAAATAAAAAAACCATTTGAAAATAATGGGAATATTTTTTTGAAAAAATATTTGTATGTGCACAAGTATGTTTCATCTTAATAATTAAATAAATCACTTTTGCTGAAATATATTGATTTAATTTATATATAATATATCAAATACAATGATCAAAATTCATATTATTTGATTTCTAGGAATGAGGTAAGAGAAAACCCAATTTTACATTTGAAAACTATAATTTGTTTTCTAAAAATAAATTTTGTCTCCATTTTAAAACTTATTTATATATCAATATATGAAACATTTAGAAAATTTATTTCAGAATTATATATAATTTTTTGAAATTATCATATAATAATTATCTTAGGGTGATTTTTTTATAAATTTCTGAGAAGATAAATCTATTGATAAATAGTGAAAAATATATGTTTTATTAAGAATTCTCATTTCTTTTAATGAAATTAAAAACATAAAATGTTTTTAGGATGGTTATAGAAAAATAGATCAATTATAAAGATATCAATCATAATCATGTCTTTTAATCAATTTCATATTTAATTATCATATTTTTTAACTTTTGAACATTTCCTATTTCGAAAGATTCTTTCTCATCACATCTTTGGATTTAATTTTAAATAAATTAATCAACTTCTCTTCGTTGAATTTTAAAAATTATATTCCATAATTTTAATCAGAATAATATATATTATATAATATGGTGAACATAATTTTTTACCAAACTGAATAATGAAAATAGTAAAACTTATTTACCGTAGTTAAGGGAAAAAAATTGTTTAGTATGGGGGTTAAACTAAAAAACAAGTGTTAAAAAGACCATAAAATCCAAAGAGAAATTATTTTTTCATATTTAGAATTTAAATCTTATAGGTTCTACAATTTCGGATTTTTCAGGATTTCGGATTGATAAAAATATGGGTGAACCTTTTTCTTTTCAAAAATTACTAGTGTGCCACTCACCTCACTTATAATAGGATACCCCACTCTTCTCCTATTCACACATCAATATCTCATTTATATTACCAATAAAATAAAAAATAACTCCCTTAATTCCCTAACATCACACTATGATCCAAATTTTGGTCAGACATACAACTTAGGAAGGTATTGGTGCAAACCAAAAGAAGTTGTTCGAAATATGATATAACATCCCAAACATGTCATTTTATTTTATTTCTTCATACACATACTTCAATTATTATTAAACAATTATGACATAATAATATCTTTATATTTATCATTCTATGATTTTTTTGTTTATTTCATGACATATATCTATATCCCCTTTGTAAGGACCCATCCTTAAACATTACATAATCTATAATTTTGATCAAGAATTTACTTGATTTCACATTGAGGATCTTTTTAGGTTAAGAGTATTATAGAATTAGTACATAAATATTACATTATATCTCAAATATTACAAATTAGACCCTTCTACTCTATCCAATATTTCCCACGACAACAAAACTCATTAAAAACAATAATTATTTTCTTGATAAAACCCTTCTTGAATTCTTTATTTCACTTACCCTTTTTTACACACTGTGAATAATATTTTAAAAATATGGTTTGAGCATAAAAGTCTCAATAAGGGATATAAAATAAGGAACAAAAACATTAGTCCATGAATACATACAAATCAATGAAATCATACTTTTCACTCACAAATAAAAAGATATGTAACATTCCTCATGAAATCATAATAGTTATGAATAAATCAAAGAAAAAATAAATCATAATGGTAACTTATGTAATCCATAACATATTTACATTGTATCATTCATAACCTCATAGGGAGTAGACATCATAGTTACGTTTGGAATATTCATCACAATATATTCTCTAAATATTTTAGGATAAACCTTAACATTTACCTCCATCACGTTAACCAATGTATTGGAGAGATATCACAGGCTCACCCGCCCAAGGTTTATCACGAAATAAATAATATACATAAATAATTCCAATGAACCATAAAATAATCATAACACATAAAACAAGAATAATAGAAAGATAAAATTTCCACATCGCCATGAAAAGATATCAATTCAAGATCTTAAAATAATTTATCTATTCTCAAAAACCATTTTCAATACCAAAATACTCTAAAATATAATATGTTATTTACTAATATTTTTTAAAACATTATGTCGTGTAGAGGAAACAAGAATAAAATAATGCTCATAGCGGCAGAAAGGTCATTTTCACCGCGTTCATTAAATAGAAACATTCCTTTTTTCATTTAAGAAAACAATTTATAAAAAGCTATTCCATTTGAAAATAATTTTATGAAATTAATAGTCAAATGGGTTAATTATATACTATATAAAAGAAATTCATGTATAAATCAAAACATTCCTCAATGAAAAGAGATTGAGACGAAGCCCCTAACAATGATCATGTCATTAGATTAAGGATAAATAAATAAAATAAATATGTGTGGAAAATATAAATAAAAACTATATAATTGTATATTTATTATAAAACAATTATAGGTCATTCACACATATCCATGGAAAAACAAAACCAATAACATGGATATTTAACTTAATAAACGTTGATTGAGTTAAGATTTCCCTTACCTCGAATCAGAAATATCTCATTTGTTCATTATATTCATGAATAATAAGAATAGGTTAATTTCTACTTTATTGAGAAACTTTTTCAAGTTTTATATTCCTTTTATATCACTTATTACCATGTTAAAGTAATTACATAATTATTTAATTACATATTTTTCGTTTGATCGATATTTGGTACTTGAGTCGAAAATGAATTTGTTTAATGTAAGTTGTCCATGTGGACAAAATTCAATCATCTATGTAATATTATTAATTATTTAAATAAAATATATATCCTATATATATTTATCTATATTATTAAATAACTTATGGATATAATAAATGAAATGCACCGTTAATGGAGATGGTAGGCCGTACGTACGCATGATTGTTACAGTCATTCCTTTTTCATATTAAAGGAACAAAAACTAAATGACAAATAGGTATATAATAATTATATTATAATATATATGTTACATATGTTACATAAGTTCATTAACACCTTCCTTTATATGTTTCACGTATGGTAGGAATTAGTCGTATCACTTTGAGGGGGTGTTAGTCCACACTTCTTGAAATGAAATTATCATATTTACACATTATGGAAATAAAAATTATATGTTGAAAATAAGAAGTTCAGAACATTAAAGATAATTTAAATCTAACATATATAATATTTATTCATTTCATTCATTACATTCATGTATATAATCATTCTTTAATGAATGTCATATAGAATTAATCGCATCGCATCATGGATACGGTTGGCCGAACGTACGCACGAGCGATGATATCATTCTCTTAATGTTAAATCATATATATTTCGATGATATATTATTTATAAAGAATAATTATCATTTTATATTCATTATTTATGTCCATAATATTCATCATTATACCCATCAAAATTAAATTTGTTGAATAACAAATTACACCACGGTGTGGAGACGGTAAGCTATATGGATGCACGCATGGTGATATTTTTATTCATAGTATGGATAAAAGGAAGTACATGGTTGTAAAATATTTATAATAACAACTCAAAATTTATAATATAATAGATTTATTACTTTATTATGGAAACGACATAAGAAGATTAAATAGAAGAAGAAAATAATTTTGAACAGGTGATAAAGCAAATGCATAACTTTTGTGTTTCTCCTTTTGATTTTCCAAAATTTATCATTATGATGGATTTATGACAATAATTTCTGGCCTATATGAGTAATAGAGGGATTTTTTTAGCTTATTTTGTCATAAGTTTTACAATCCAATGGGCTTGAGAGGTGTGAGTAAGTTGGTAGAGGTGGTGGCCTTTTATAAGAGTGAGGAGGGGAACTTTAGGAAAGACTTGAAATATTATTTTATAATAAAATTATTTTCGAATTATAATTATTCCAAAGTGATAAATATCTAGGATATGATGATGATCAGTTGAAATCATCTAAAAATAGTTTTAGAAATGTTTAGTTCACAAAATTAACCTTATCTTTTTGCTTTAACCCTTTGTTAAATACAGTAACTCTTACAATGTCTTATTATATCTTTTAATATATGGTTACTATAGTTACAATAAAATGAAAATATAATAAAAAGTAGATAATTAATGGAATTTAAAACATTATATATGTTAGTTGGTATAATATTAGATTTTTAGTACTTTTATTTCATTTCATTAAATAATAATTGTTTTCAAAACTCATTTATGTGATTTTTGATACAATTTAGTAATTGATTTTGGTTGAGGTAATAAAAAATGATTCTTTCAAAAAAAAGGTATTGAATCATCCCTCATATGTCAATATATACCAAAAAATTATTGTATTTAATTAAAATTTATGAAATTAAATTAAATTTAATATTTATAATAATAGATATTTGAATCATTAATTAATAATGTAATCACTGCATCATCATTGTTTCATTAGTAAATTTTTTTATTTAATGTATAACAATTATAAATAATATACCATGATTTAGGAAGCATTTTATCATTCCAATTAATATTTATTGAAAAATACATCAGATATATAACCCATAATTATTATTTTTTTATAAAAAGAATTATGTTTATGTTACATTTCCTATAACATTAAATTAAATATTATAAAATGTCATTTTCTCACCCAATGGCTCCCAAATGCCACAATCGAATCCTAAGGATTATAATTGTCGGAAATATATCATATAATAGTATTATGACATGTTTTTGGGGTGTTTTATATTATTATAATATTATTTTTTCCTTAATTTACCTAATTTACCCTTTAACCATGGTAAGTAAAAATAATTACATAAGTTACTATTCATAAGGTCTAAAAATAAAGGGAAACTATTTATATAATTTTTATCTTATAATTAAAAATATTGAATACACTTTTCCAAATTCAAAACAAATAATTGCTTGAATTTAATTTAAAATTTTTTCTCATTATCAAAACTAGAAAACATGTATTTATGATGTAAAAATTATCAAAAGATTAACATGTGTTTATGTGAGATTAAAATTTAATATTACATACAATTAATATAATTTTATTAAATGATAAAAAATAATCCATTACACTTTAAAACCAATTATAATAAAAATATAATTATATTAAAAAATTATGAAAAAATGTAGTTTAGAATAAATATCCAGTATTTTTCACTATTCATTAAAAAAATGAATTTCATCAAAAATAACACTAAAATTAAATTCGGATGTCCCACTTCTATATAAGTAGTTTATTTCATCAAATATAATATATATAAATGATAAAAGATTTTTTTAAAATGTTTTCTCCATCAAAAGGCTGTAAAACAACCTTTTATAATTATAATTGTATTTTATGCTTAAAATTGGATTCATTCCCATTTTATACCTGTAAAATTAATTGGATAAAAGTATAATAATTTCAAAAATATGTAGATTTATGATATATTTAATTATGTTCATTTTCACCAATACAACGACTAGTTGTTAACTACCATTTAAAATAATAATTTTGTTGTTGTATTATGTTTCGGTATGACTCAATGTTGTGTGCAACATAAGATATGGGAAAAACCTATTTTTGTGTGTTAGGTACTCTATCATACATAATTTCCCCTTTAAATTAAAATTAATATTAAATTCAAAATTATTAATTGATATGAAAATGTATTATTCTATAAATATATTGGATGTTACATCATTCCTCCCGTTTTGAAATTGCATCCTCGAAAATTTAAAATTGGTCTTAGAAACTTCATTGAAAATACCACACTAGAAAAAGAGTCAATTAAAATATCACTTTAAAAGAATGAAAGAGAAGTACAAAGGTCTCCTGATATAACACATACTAGGATTCCATGTATAAAAACATGGATATAGAATAGAAACTAACCATCATATTCTTATGGATAGTGATAGAAAACAAGATTAAGATAAAGTAAAAAACTAAAAAACCAAAAACATGTGATTGGATAAACGGTCTTTGGTTTCCCAGTTAGAAAAGTAAATAGAAAACTGTTTTGTTTTATGTTCATTTACGTAATGTTTAGAAATTTATTTACAATATTTACTAAGAACATATGGAAACATACATACTTGTATTGAATAGTTTTATCCTTTAATATACATCTACCACAAACTAAACTTTTCTCCAAAAAATGAGCACTCAATATGACTTGGTCACACCTGAAGCATTTGAATCAACTAATAGAGAATCACATAATTTACAAAAGATGAACTATATATTTCCCATATCACTAAAAATTAAGAAAAACAAAAATTGTAAGTGTATTATTAGATTATCCCCAAAAGGATAATCCTTTATAAAAATAAATAATACTCTTTTTCTCCCAAAGTAGAAAAACACTACCCAATGTTCAAAAAAGTCTATTCAATAAATAAATATCCTTAAACTTATTTAAAGTAATCCAAAATTATATTGAAAACCCAAATTTATAGTAATTTTATCACCTAGTCTTCCATGATAAATTCTAACATTTAGTTCAAAATAACATTGATTAATCATAATGTCTAATACTGAAATATAATTAACCAAATCACAAAATCTCCATGATAGGTTTAATCATTTCCAAAAATAATCTAAATATTTATATTTCCAAATAAACATAGGTTCTTCAAAAATAAAATTCAACCATTACACCTCAAGTTAAATCCCATTGTATTTTAGTTTTCATTAGGCGTATAGTGTTCCCCAAAGAGTGAACATCTTCCAAAATAACATTTATCACATAATTATAAAATCATTTTCTTATACTATGTATATCCATTTTATAAAACATAAGTTCCAAAAATCATCTTATTCTTGATCCATAAAATCATTTAAAAATAAAAATAAGTCATACTAACAATGGATTTAATGTAGGCTAGAGGGTGGCGAATAAACATTTTGGACTCTAGTTTTTGGTTTGATTTACACGGCCTAGTCCGACACTGCTGAATTTCACCCTTATTGTGAGTTTCCCTTTTTCTAAAACTATAAAAATATTAAAAAGTTCCCAAAATGAGATAAAATCTTCATAAATAACCGTAACATAATTTTACCTCATGTTTATCTCATGACTTTTATTATGTGTCTCAAAATGTAATAAACCACACATACCTCAAAATAAATGATCATATAATCCCTAAGGATTATTTATAATTATATAAAAAAAATAAAAGGTAATTCTTCCTCGAATATAATTTACACATAACAAACCTTAGGGTTACAAATACTAGAGAAAAGTCATCCAATGTAATCCCATCAACAAAAGAGCATTAATAATTTTAATCATTTCATCACCCATAGATCTAACCTAACTCTAAAATTTATAAAATGTTGGCATCTTAATCATCCATCATTCTTCATGATCCCTTAACCATGATTTTCCAACATATTCCATAATACTTCTTTCCTATATATAAAACCATGAATCATGTTTTGAGACTCAATAATTTCAAAGCATTATGCAAGAAATAATCAATACCATTCATATGTCATTTTCATTTTCCTCATCTTCAATTGGAATAGCATTAGGAATTTCTAAATATATATTTTTAGGGTCTTTCATATCCCATTCCCATACCATCTTCATCAGACATCTATTTTCATAATGACCATACTACTCGTGTTTAAAACAACCATTTGATAACATGGAAAAAACATATTTTATTTTTCTAGACTCAATTATAATATTCATTTTTCTATGGAAGGTTATTTATTTATTACATTAATTAACACATATATAACATCTTATAATCACTTTAAAACATTTTACTGGTTCATTATTCCATCATCCATGCCATAGAGGTTGTTAAATATTCTTAACTTTAAAATTATTAGCATAACTTCCATAGGGAATTCTTTCTTCAATATACGATGCCATAGAAAAATCACCATTATTCAAGTGGTCAATGATAATTATATATATATTGGATAAGAATAATCACATGAGTTCTCATTATAGATCAGATTTCATTCGTTTCCATATTAAAAAAACTCCCACAGTTTTGTTTGCTTCCATTTTTTACTTTGGCACCTATTATATCCAGCCATTTACTAAAACTAAAAGAGGCAGTGTGAGTATATCAGGAAAATCATCATATACTATCTTATGAAAAGTGTAATCACTATGATATACTAATTCATGCTATCATAAATACATTCAATTTATCTTAAATAAAAATGATACTTTCTAATATGCTAACCATTGTGTTTATATAAAACATGTCACTTATGCTTAAATTAAACTCAAGCCTCTAAAGCTATCTAAACTGACCTATGATTCCAACAGTAAGGGCCCAGCCTTGAACATTACATAATCTTGATTTTTGATCAGGAATTTACTTTCTTTAACATTGATGATCTTTTTAGGTTTAGTGTTTTATAGAATTAGGCCAAAACTATTACATTACATCTCAAATATTATAGTGTAGACACTTCTTCGATATCCAATTTTTTTAATAAGAATAAAACTCTTTAAAAAAACATGAATTATTTTCTTGATAAAAATTTTCTTGAATTATTCCTTTCACTTACCTTTCATTATACCATGTTAAAAGCATTTTAGATACATGGGATGATCATAAAAATATCAGTAATTGATATTAAATAAGGAATGAAAACTTTAGTCTATGAATACCTAAAAATAAATTAAATCATACTATCTACTCATAAAAGATAATATATTTTACAAACCTCACTAAATAATAATATTTATGAATAACTCATAGAAATTTTATGTCATAATGGTAACGTGTGACATCCATAACATACTTACATTATAGCTTTCACAACCACATAGGGAGTAACCTTCATGGTTATGTTTGGAATACCCATCAAAGTATATTCCCTAAATCTATTAGGAGAAACCATAATGATTACCTATGTCATGTTACCCAATTAATTGGAATGATATCATGGGTTCACCTACCCTCGGTTTATCATAGAACCACCCATATATGTAAAAAATTACCAAGAACCATAACATAATCATAACACAAAAAACAAGAATATAGAAAAGATGGCATTTCCACATTGAAATCATAATATATCAATTCATGATACTATCATAATAGATACATTCACCAAACCATTTTTAATTCCAAAATACCCTAAAAAATATGGAATTTAGTTTTCATTTTAAAAGAATTACGTCTTGTAGAGGAATCCAAATATCAAATAATGCTCACGGTGGCGGAAAGGACATTGTCACTGCATACGTTAAAAAGAGACATTCCTTTTTTCATTAAATAAAATGCTTCATAGAAATATATTACTTTTGAAAACCATTTAATCAAATTAAAATTCCAGGGGATCAATTATATACCATATAAAATAATGTCATGTATAAATCAAAATATTCCTCAATGAAACGAGATTGAGATGAAATCCCATACAAAGATGATATAATTGGATTAATGATAAATAACAGATATAAATAAGGGTGGAAAACATAAATACAAAAAAATATATTTGGATATTATGTGTTAAATAATAATAATTCATTCACACAAATTCTTTGAAAAACAAAACCAATGACATGGATATTTATCCTAATGAATTTAGATTGAGTTAAGGTTTCCCTTACCTCAAATCCAACTTGT
Organism: Viscum album; assembly: GCA_963277665.1. Classification (NCBI taxonomy): domain Eukaryota; kingdom Viridiplantae; phylum Streptophyta; class Magnoliopsida; order Santalales; family Viscaceae; genus Viscum; species Viscum album. The sequence continues at coordinate 2,011,372,575 of OY728122.1, read as the reverse complement.
CTTGTTCATTATTTATATTTGTTAATAATAAACCGATATTAATTTATAATTTATTGAAAAAAAATTTCATATTTATTGTATATTTTTCAAAACTTATAACCATGTTATAAAAATTACATAATTAATTAAGTTCATAGTTGTCGTTTTGTCGATATTCAGTACTTCAATAAAAAATGAACTGGTTTGATGTAAATTGTTCATGTGGTCCAAAGTCCTTAATTTATAAAATATTATTCATAATTTTAATAACTTATATATATAATATATATTTATTTAGAATAGTCCATATCATATTATGATAATAGATGAAATGCACTGTTCGTGGAGACAGTAGGCCATATGTACGAATAAACGCTATTTTCATTTCTTTGTCATATAAAAGGAATGAAAACTAAATAATACATAGTTATAATATAATTAAATTATAATATCTATGTTATATATCATAAATAATTTAATTAATTACATCCTTTGTACCTTCAATGTATGTCAGGAATGATTCATATCACTTTGAGGGGACGATAGTCCACACATCCTCTAATGAAATTATCATATTTACACATTATGGGAAGATTAAAGGTATTTTGTAAATAGAAATTTCAAAAGAATTGAGATAATATAAATAAAATATATATAATATTTATTCATTAAATTCATGTATATAATAATGGTTTCATAAAGAGAATATTGAATGAATCATATCGCATCATGGAGATGGTTGGTCGTACTAATGTATGAGTGGCGATGTCCTGAACATAATGGTTAAACGGTATAGAATTGTATGGAATATTAATTATAATGAATAATTATCAAGTTATATTAATTATTTATATCCATTATACTCATAATTATTACCAACCTAATTAATTCTTGTTTAATATCAAATTACACCGCGGTGTGTAGATGGTAAGCCATACTAACACACACATGGTGATATTGTTATTAATAGGATGGATAAAAGGGGGCATAAGGTTGTAACATAATTATAATAAAATATAATAATATGGAGTATATGGATTTATTAATTTATTATTGAAACAAAATAATAATATAATGTTGAATAAGAAAATAACTTTGTAAGAGATGATATAAAATACCTCTTTTTCGAGTATCTTCAATTGATTTTCAAAAATGTTCATGTAATGATGGATTTATAACCAAAATGTGTGGGATATATGACTAAGGGAAGAATTTTTAGAGAATATTTTATCATAATTTATAAAATCTAATGGGCTTGAGAGGTGTGATTAAGTGGGTAAAGGTGGTGGCCTTTTATAAGAGGGAGGAGGGGTACTTTAGGAAAGTCTTGAACTATTATTTTATTATAAAATTATTTTACAATCATAATTGTTAAAAAGTTATAAATTTCTAGTAAATGATGATTATGGGTCTAAATCCTCTCAACCAATAGGTTTTATACATGTTTATTTCAAAAAAATAACCTTATCTTTTAGATTTAACCCTTTTTTAGAAACATTAACTCATACCATGTCTTCTTGTATATTCATAATATACAGTTACTATAATTATAATAGAATGAAAATATAATTAAAAGTAGATAATGAATGAAATTTGAATCATTATATATGTTATTTTTCTTAATATAATATTTTTATTACATTTATATCATTTAATAAAATAGTATTTTTTTAAATTAATGTATGTCAATTTTGACACTATTTAGTAATTTAATTTTAAAATGTCATAATTTTTTGCCTCACCAGTTTTGATAATCCCAATAATGGTGTAATATGTTTTTATAATCTTGATGTGTACTTATAATTATATATATATATATATATTTTCTGAATATCAAAATAATCATTAGAATATGTCAATCAATGTTTATATATGTTTAATCATACTTTGATATAATTATAAATCAATGTGGATAAGTTTTTCATAGAACATAGTCACCATTATGAAAAGGTCACTGATATGCTCAAAGCTAATAATACAGACTTACTGGTACATAGTCTTCCGATAGACATAGTCGTCGATAAGCAATGGTCACCGATATACAGAGCTACCAATATGTATAAGTCCACCGGTAATCACATGTCACTGATAGATCTTGTCTACCAATACAGATGAGCTACTGGAATAAAGTCCACCAATACAACACCCACCGATATAGAACGAAACCAATAGACGTAGAGATAATGATAGAACATGTCGACCGGTGTGCATAAGTCCATCGGAATTCACTTAATCACTGGTACATAACGAAGCTATCGGTATGCACTGGCTACCGATACAAAAATTTACTAATACGAGCTACCGTTACACCAGAGCTACCATTTGAGTAAGTCTACTGGTATAAGCAAGTCTACTGCTAAGAAGTTCATCGATATAAAGAATCTCACCACTAGTCAAGTCTACAGATATAAGTTCACTGTTACAATGAGCCACTAACTGTTATAATAAGCTACTGTTACAAGGAGTACCAGCTACCGATACAGAGGAGCCACCACTACAAGATCACTATTATAAGGCGCTACCGATTGAAAACTAGTCACAGTTTCCCTAAACTATATTTATATTTTTTTATTTAGCAACAGTCATATTTGATGATTTTAATACAATTAATGTTATATAATGATAGTTTTTGGATTGTTAGGGAGCCGTACATCATACCTGTAGAAAGGTAATATTTCCCATGGACAGGAGCTGAATGCTATAAAAGGAAGGATAAAGGCAAGGCATAAGTGTGCGAAAATAAGGGCTGAAGAGTGCTAAAAAGTTGTGAATACACACAGAAAATAAAGTCTACATCCATACTGGAAGAAAACTGGACATACACGAAGCCTTTCATTCAAGAAGAGAACACAAGTTGCACCTTATCCAAGGAGTGAAGAACTACAATGAGCTCTTCATACACTCAAGATGATCAAACTGATCTTGAAGAAAACGACCCTCTTTTTTCCAGACCAAAACCATAGAAGGACTCAGTAGCATTCCTGATTAATCAAAGGAGTCCAGAGCTACACATCAAATCATTATATTATTTGAAAACTCATATCTACACTCTTAGTGACTCTTTTATTTACATTTTGAGTAGTGTGAATAATCTGTATATTTTATACACACACTGTCCCCTATGCTAAACTGGAGGATTTCTAAATCCTCACACAAACATTCTATAACAATCTTGTTTCCCACTATGGATAGTGATAGAGGTCATGTAGGATCTGGATAGTCAGTGTGCTGTTGTTTTATTTTACCATGAAGAAATGTGGTAGAGGTCTTAGTACCCGGACAGTCTCTATACTGTTGTTTACCCCGATCCAGGGCGTGGATCAAATTTATATAAATTGTTTGATAGGGCTAAGTCTCGGCTTGAGACTGAACCTCTTGGTTTTATCTTCTGTGCATCTTAGATGAAATCAAATGTATACTATATATTTCATTTTCTGGTGAAAATTACTTTGAAATTCAAACTATTTTAAAGTTACTTTGATAGTTAATCTAGCAAGTGTTTGTAACTATTGTAAATTAGTAAGTTAGTCTCAAAAGATATTTTAATATTCTGATTAAATTACCTGAGACATAATCAATCTTTTGAGAACCTAACCGAACCCTTACAGTTTTACAAATTCACTACAGTTTAATTTAGTTTTAAATTTGGGGATTTTAGTAGAAATATTTTTAATAGAAATTTTAATTTGAACTAAATTCACCCCCCTCTTGAGTATCCACTCGGGACAACATTTGGTATCAGAGTTTTGTTTATAATTAATGGTTTTTGAAACACTCTATTTTTCAACTGTGATTTTAGTTGTATTTTAATGATCTTAAATTTTTGTTAGTTCTAAATTTTATCTATTTCAAAATATTTTCTAAAATATGATTATGGATAATAGAATAGAAGTTTCTTATACCAATAGGACACCATTCATTAATGGTACAAATTATGTTCAGTGCAAGCTTAAAATGAGAATTCATTTAGAGAGTATGAGATTTGACATTTGGACTACTATAGAGACTCAACATAAGATTCTAGAAAATGAAAGAACTACTTGGGATAAACCTACAAAAACTGACTACAACAATAACTATAACGAAATTAATGCCATGTATTGTGCCTTGGGAGATGAAGAATTTAATTGCATATCTTCTTGTAAAACGGCTTATGAAATCTGGGACACTTTGGTTATTTCCCATGAGGGAACAACTATTGTTCAGGAAATGATATTGAATACCTATATTATTAAGTATGAAAATTTTAAAATAAAGCATGATTAGCCCATTTCTGACATGTATCTCATGTTCAATGAGATTATCAACACTGTGAGATCTCATGGAAAAGTTATTCCTGCAAAATAACATATTATCAGGATATTAAGATGTCTGCTGAAAAGATAGAGAGGAACATCTGTTTCAATAAAAGAATCATGTGATATAATTTCACTGCATGTTAAGGTAATAATTGGTATACTTATGATGTATGAAGAAGAACTGAAGGTAAACAAAGAAGATGATGATGAACTAAGAAGGAAGTTGGCAGCATTTAAGTCTGCTGCCTCAAAGAGAAGGATATGGAGAAAGTTCACATAACTTCTAAAATCTCAACAAGTGAAGGTTCAGATTCTGATAGTGATGATGAGATGACTCAAATATCCAGGTGATTTAAGATGTTCTATAAGAAGAATAAATTCTTCAGAAAGTCAAATTATAAAAGAAAATATGACAACAGAGGTCATTGGAAGAAGGGTTGGAAAAATCCTGATAAAAGTTATGACATTGTCTGCTTTGAGTGCAAAAGGAACGGACATGTGAAAGGAGTATTAACAAAATTGATGCTCAAGAATAAATATTAATACAATGACAATAAGTATATGAAAGCTATGAAAGCGATACCGAGTGCTCCAGAAGACAGTTCAAGTGACTCTGATTCCACTTAGGATGAAAAATCACAAAAATCTAATATGTGTTTAATGACAAACACATCTGAGGAAACTTGCATGAAATTTTTTCATAAGAAATTATGGTACTTGGATAGTGGATGTTCAAGGAATATGACTAGATATTACTAATTCTTCAAGAGTTTAATCAAAGTTGATTGATTCCATGTCACATTTGGTGATAACTCTAAAGGAAAAAATCATCGGCCTATGCTATATTGGTAACACTGATTCAGTTTGGATTTCTAAAGTTTTATTTTTTTATTGACTTAAATAGTATCTGTTAAGTATTTCTCAGCTGTGTGATGAGGGTTTCAATTTTAAATTTGAAAATTTTTCTTGTAATGTTTTTAATTCAAAAAATGTTTTAGTATTTTCTACTTTGAAAAATGAAAATGTTTATTCAGTTGATTTGAATTCATTAGCTAAACAAAACATTACTTGCTTAAAAGTTTTTGATAAAGAGTCCTCGATATGGCATAGAAGATTAGGACATTGAAACATTCATTCACTTATAAAACTGACTAGGAAAAACTTAGTTAGAGACCTAACTAAACTTGAATTCCCACTTGATAAAGTTTGTAATACCTGTCAAAAGGGAAAGAAACATAAGGTTTCTTTTAAATCAAATAAGGATGTTCCGACTTCTCATCCTCTCGAGTTGGTTCACAAGGATTTGTTTGGACACTCAAGAGTTTCTAGTTTATATGGGAAGCACTATGTCTATGTCTTAGTAGATGAGTATTCTTGTTACAATTGGGTATACTTCTTAGATCACAGGAGGGAAGCTTGTTCTTACGTTATGAAATATTCCCGGTTGTGGAAAACCTTAGTGGACTTATTATTAAGACATTGATAAGTTACTATAGTCATGAGTTTGAAAATCATGAGTTTGAATCTTATTGCTCACATAATGGATATAGTCACAATTTCTCTTCCCCTAGAACACCTCATCAAAATTGTGTAGTAGAAAGAAGAAACAGAACCCTTCAAGAAATTGCAAGAACTATGCTTAATGAGAATGACCTGCCAATTTACTTTTGGGTTGAAGCTATCAATACAGCTTGTTATATTATTAATAGTGTCTTGATCATACCTGTTCTCAAAAATACCCCTTATGAGTTATGGAACCATAGGAAACCTATGGTTAATTACTTCATAGTTTTTGGATGCAAAATTTTTATTCTCAATACAAAGGATAATCTTGAAAAGTTTTCATTTAAAAGAGATGAATGAATTTTTCTTTGTTATTCATTAACTAGAAAATCCTATAGAGTCTTTAATAAAAGAACCAAATGTGTGGTAGAATCTGTTCACATCAATGTTTGATGAAACTGATCTTCATAAACCCAAATCATCCATTGAAAATCTTGAAGAAGACTTGTTTGTTCTGGACTTTAATGATAAAATCAATGAACCTATTGTAAAGACATCCAATTCTGGAAACTTTCTAGAACCTTCTTATGTTGAAACCGAACCTACAGATGAACCTGAAATTTATAGTCCTACCTTTACTAGATCAACTAGTATTCTAATGAATCATACTTTAGATGTTGTTGTTGGTAATCTTGATAGAGGAACACAGACTAAAGATTCTCTATGAAATTAGGTTGAACATCAAGCCTTTCTTTCATAGTTAGAACATAAAAATGTCAATGATTCTATCAATAATTAATTTCGGGTAATGGTTATGCAAGAAGAATTAAAAAAAATTTGAAGGAAACAATGTCTGGGAATTAGTTGACAGACCTAAGGACTCATTGACCATTGGCACTAAATGGGTTTTTAGAAACAAACCTGATGAGTCTAGAAATACAGTTAGAAAAAAAGCTAATTAAGTTGCACAAGGGTATAGTCAAGAAGAAGGAATAGACTATGAGGAAGCCTTTTCACCTATATCTAGATTAGAAGCTATAAGTATCCTACTTTCCTATGCTACTCATCTGAATTTGAAGTTATATCAAATGGATGTTAAAAGTTCTTTTCTAAATGGTTTTATAATTGATGATGTTTTTGTTGAACAACCACCTGGATTTACTAATCCTCATTTTCCAAATCATGTTTTTTATCTATCTAAAGAATTATATGGTTTAAAACAAGCTCCACGAGAATGGTATGATAGACTTAACAATTTTCTTATTTCAAAAGGTATTACTAAAGGAATTGATGACCCAACTCTTTTTATTAAAAGAATTTATAAAGACTTTTTGGTTGTACAACTCTATGTTAATGATATTATTTTTTGATCTTATAAAAATTCTTTATGTACTAATTTTTCAAAGAGTATGCAAAATGAATTTGAAATTTGTTTAATGGGAGAACTCAAATATTTTCTTGGATTTCAGGTTTTTTAAAATGAAAATGGTATTATTTTGTATCAATGTAAATATAAAAAGGATCTTTGAAAAAGTTTTGGTTTGGATAGTATTAAGGAAAATGATATACCTATGAGTACTGTTTGAAAGTTATATGCTGATGAAACTTGAAAACCAGTGGATCAAACCAACTATAGAGGTATGAATGGAAACATGCATTACCTTACTTCTAGTCGACCAGATATTATGTTTAGTGTGTGTATGTGTGAAAGATTTCAATCTAATTCTAAATAATCTCATTTTCTTACTGTTAAACGAATTTTCAAATATCTTAAACACACTGAATATTTAGGTTTGTTTTATCCAAAAGAACAATATTTTGAATTAATGAGTTATTCAGATGCTGACTATGTTGGTTGCAAGTTGGATATAAAAAGCACATCTGGAACATGTCATTTATTAGGAAAATCCTTAGTTTCTTGGTGTAGTATGAAGCAGAATTATGTTACATTGTATACTGCTGAAGCAGAGTATATAGCTGCTGGTAGTTGATGTGCACAAATTCTATGGATGAAACACACTCTTTTGGACTATAGATATCAATTTAGACATGTATCTATTAACTGTGATAACACTAGTGCAATTAATATTTTAAAGAACCATGTATCATACTCTAGGACCAACCACATTAATGTAAGACACCACTTTTTAAGAGATGATTACAAAAAAGGTGATATTACTCTTTAATTTATAGGTACTGAACATCAATTAGCTGACATTTTCACAAAACCATTACGTTCGGATAGGCTAAGTTACATTAGACAAGAGTTAGGAATGATAGATCACTGTTAGAAACCTCACCGTTAGAAACCTCACTTTTAGAAACCTCGCCATTAGAAACCTCACCGTTAGAAACCTCACTATTATACCTCATCGGTATGGACCTCACTGTTATACCTCACCGGTATGGACCTCACTGTTAGTGGAACTCACTGATAGATAAACCTCACGAGTAAGAATTCTCACCGGTATGTATTACCGATGGGTCGTGCAGTTTTCAATGTTTTTAATCTTTATCCACCAGAATCAGTATTGTTTATAATTTACTTATTATATTTTAATTATCTATTTTCTGATTCCAAAATGATAAAAAACATGTCTTAACCTCTATTGATCCACCTCGAGCCCATTACCTCTAAACCTCTCTCAAAACATCGAACCCTAAGCATCACGATTCAATGGAAATAGTAAAGAGACCTCCAATCAGTGGAAAGGAAGATGAACCAAGTACTAAGAGACTCAAAGGCGAGTCTAGCAGTAGAAGTGAAGTGAAGAAACCCACAAATCTGCATCTTATTCAAAGGGAGATGGTAGTTGAATGGGAGCTATGCACGAAATGGCTAATGTCAAGTGAATCATTAGTTCTAGAAGTTCTGGAAGATCAGAAATGGATAGAATGATTCTCAAACGACAATGGCCCCTACTATCTGAAGCTGGTAAAAGATATCTACGAGTATCTTCAGTTTGAGAAATTAGAAGTCGAGAATAGGATGGAATCTGTTATTAATGGAATGGATATTAATTTTACTTCTATTAAGTGGGCTGAATTCCTAAAGGTTCCACACGAAGGTGTTTTTGGATATTTCACAAAATAAGTACCTCTTACCAGTAATATCTTTATGTATGAAACAGCTTTGGAAGAGCTAACAGGTGATGGAACTCCTAGAAAAGTATTGGTTGTAGAAATGAATGGATAGAACCGGCTACTATTTATGTTCATTCATCATGTTTTAATTACAAGGAGAGGGTATTTTTCAAATCATAATTACTAGGATATTTACTTGATGCATCTGTTGAGACATGGAGTTAAGATAAATTTGTGTAGATTGTTAATGGTTCAAATTGAGGATACGACCAAACCAAAGTCAAAAACTAATATCTAATTCATTGTTAAGTTGATTTCGATTATGATTAAAGTATAGGGAGTAGCTGAGTCTTAGGATTAGACAATGGTGGTAAAGAACAACTTATGTATTGCAAGCACATTATGTATGTACATGAATATTAAATAGAATCCATGGAAAATAGAGTAGGTTACTGCTGATAAGAAGTTATATGATATGTTTAATCCTAGGGATCATCCTTCTAGGCATAAGGATGTGAGGGATCCCCGTCTAGGACTTGATGAGGAGGAGCAACAATATAGTGATTATTCAGAAGAGGAGGATTCCTCAACTGCAGATGGAGGAGATCCTGACTTGCCTCCTAGCCCCGCTCCTGAAATTGTGTCACAAGAAAAGGAAGTTCAGCAGAGATCAGATCACAAAGAGGCTGCTTGAGAGAATGAAGAATAAGTTCTTGCAAGTGAAGCATATATTTCTGTCAGCATGAGCCTTAGTCCACTGATTGGAAAATCCTTAATGTCTGCTAAGGAATTCGATGAAGTTTATAGACCTATACCTATTCCTGAGGAGCCTCCTGCTATTGCATAATTGGAGATGGTTGTGAAGGATTCTGTTGAGGAAGACCAAGCAGCTGAGGGTGCTATCGCTATAAAGGAGAATAAACCAATTGAAGAGGAGCATCAAACTAGGCTTGGCACTCTTTCAGTGGAAAATGGTATTGAAGACTGGGAAAAAGACCCTGGTTTTGTGGTTTTTGGATTAGATTACCCTAATTCAGATAATGAGGAATCCCTTCGGAGACCAAAATTCAATTATAACATTATATCTAAGTTATTACCGGAAGATGTGGTATGAAAACAAGATCTAGATAAGATAAAGTCAAATCTTAAAAGCCAATTTTGTGGAAGAAGTAAGGAGAATGGAAGCTTCACTAGTCTCATATATTCAGGATGCTATGAATGGATCTGTAGAAAATATAGTATCTGAAAGACCTCCTATTGTTGTGCCTAATAATATAATCACCAGGGATTATTTCGAATCTTTTAAGGTTGAAATGAAAGAGTTTTTAAATGTTTCTATTTTTGAGATAAATAATTGTTTTTTTGAGGAGCTGAGCAGCTTTAAATGGTCACTCAGAAAGCTACACAGTATAGGCCAAGAACAGTATCAGTATCTCGGCCTCCTCTAATCATTTATGGTGTTCTTAAATCTCCACCTGACTCCACATAGTCTGAGTCTATCTAGGATTCTAAAGGAAAATCCCACGTGGTCATTCAGGAGGTGTATTGATTGCTGGCAAGGACTTTTTATAGGAATCATTTTTATTTCCTTTGTATTACATTTTTATTTCACTTGTACTCTTTTCCCCATGACATATATCTATGGTCTTGTTTTCTTTTCTCTATTTTTTATTTCCACTGATACATTCTTTTCAACCTTCCTTTTTTCTAATCACAATGGGGAAGAATATGTATATACAAGGGGGAGCATATGTATATAGAAGGGGGAGAATATGTATATAGAAGGGAGTATATTAAAGGTAAAAATATGAACATATAAACTTCATTCAATAAATCTACCTCTGATATAGAAGGGTACATCTATTGAACACAAAGGGAGAAATATGAGCATAATATGTTTCTTTTCTATCTTACCTTTGATACATTTATTTTCTATTTTCCACTGATACCTTTCTATTTTAATTTACCTATGATAATTATGGTTTTCAACTCTAGTACATTTGTTTTTATATTTACCTCGGATACAATGGTGTTAATGACTATATCCTTTGATATATTATTTATTTTGATGGTTTATAATACCATGAGTTGTGATTTTCAAAAATGGGGAGATTGTTGACCTCACCTGTTTTGATAATCCCAATCATGCTTTAATATGTTTTGATAATATTGATGCATACTTATAATTCTCTATATATATATGATGAATATCAAAATAATCATTGGAATATGTCAATCAATGTTTTTCTATGTTTAACCATACATTGACATAATTATAAATCAATCTGGATATGTTTTTCATAGAACACAGTCACCGATAATCAAAGGTCATTGGTATGCTCAATGCTACTGATATAGACCTACTAGTACTTAGTCTACCAATAGACAGAGTAACAGATTAGAAAAGTCCACCGATATAAAGAGCTACCAGTATGTATAAGTCCATGGGTAAGAAAATGTCACTGATAGATCTAGTCTACCGATACAGATGATCTACTGGTATGAAGTCCACCAATACAACATCTATCGATACAGATAGTTACTGATAGAAGCAGGGCTACCAATAGAACAAGTCGACCGGTGTGCATAATTCCACCGGTATGCACTTAATCACTGGTACAGAACGAATCTACTGATATCCACAATCTAACGATACAAAAGTATACAGATACGTACTACCGTTACACCATAGCTACCGTTAGAGTATGTCTACCGGTATAAGCAAGTCTATCGTTATGAGGTTCAACGATATAAAGAAGCGCAACGCTAGTCAAGTCTACCAATAGAAGTTCACTGATACAATGATCCACTGACTGTTATAAGGAGTTACCATTACAAGGAGTAACATTTACCGATACAGAGGAGCCACCACTACAAGCTCACTGTTATAAGGAGCTTCTGATTGAAAACCAGTCATTGTTTCCCTAAACTATATTTCTATTTGTTTATTTAGAAATAGTCATATTTGATGATTTTAATGCAATTAATGTTATTTAATGATATTTTTTGGCATGTCATGGAATCGTACATCGTACCTGTAAAAAGGTAATCATTCCCATTGAACGAAGATGAATACTATAATAGGAAGGACAAAGGTCAGGCATAAGTGTGCGAAAATAACGACTGAAGAGTGCTGAAAAGTTTTGCATACACAAAAAAAAAAGAAAGGCCACATCCATACTGGAATAACAATCACATACAGGAATTAATTCATTCAAGAAGAGAACACAAGATTCACCTTTTCCAATAAGTGAAGAACTACAATGAGCTCTTCATACACTCAATATGATCAAACTAAACTTGAACAAAACAACCCTCTATTTTTCCAGCAAAAACCAGAGAAGGGCTCAGAAGCATTCCTGATTAATCAAAGGAGTACAGATCTCCACTTCAAATCACTAGAGCATTGTAAAACTCATATCTACTCTCTCAGTGATTCTTATATTTGAATTTTGAGCAGTGTGCATACTCTGTATATTTTATAAACACACTGTCTCCTGTGCTAAACTGGAGGACTTCTAAATCCTCACACAAACCTTCTATAACTCTCTTGTATCCCATTGTGGATAGTGGTAGAGGTCATGTAGGACCTCGATAGTCAGTGTGCTATTGTTTTTTTCCCACGAAGAACTGTGGTAGAGGTATTAGTACCTGGATAGTCACTGTACTGTTTTTACCCCGATCTAGGGTGTGGATCAAATTTATATAAATTGTTTGAGAGGACTATGTGTCGGCTTGAGACTGAACCTCTTTTATATCTATTGTGCATCTTAGATTACGTCTATATTATACTATATATTTTATATTCCACAGCTAATTGCTTTTAATTTCAAACTATTATAATATTTCGTTGATAGTTAATCTAGCACGTGTTTGTATCTATTGTTAATCAGTAGGTTAGTTTCAAAAGATAATTTAATCTTATGATTAAATTACCTGAGACCTAATCAATATTTTGAGAAACTAACCAAACAATTATAGTTTTACAAATTCACTACAGTTTGACTTAGTTTATAATTGGGGTATTTTAATAGAAATATATTTAACAGAAATTTTTATTGGAACTCAATTCACCCCCTCTTGAGTATCCACTCCGACCAACAATAACAATGTGATTACTTAAATCCAATGGAATTATCTAATCCCAAACATGTTTATTTATTCCAGAAAATTATTTTATTTCCTCAAAATGATCAAATTACCTTTAATTTAATATTTATGATAACCTTTATTTGATTCTTTTAGTAATAAGGTAATCATTTCATCATCATTGTGTCACAAATAAATTTATTTAATTAATGTATAAAAATTATAAATAAAATACCCTAATGTAAGATATATTTTTATATTTCCAATTACTATTTATATTCAGTTATATCAGTTATATTACCCTATATTAAAATTGTTTTAGTAAAAGGTAATTGACGATGTTATGTTTCCCTTTTCATTTAATTAAATATTACAAAATTTCATTTTCACACCCAAGTGGCTCCAAAATTCCCAATTGTTGTACTAAAGATGATGATAGTATAAAATAAATCATCCAAAATTATTTTGACATGTTTTAGGGCCATTTTAAATTATTATAATATAGTTTTTACCCTTATTTACTTTATTTATCCATTAACCGTGTTAAATAAAAATAATTACAGAAGTTACTATTCATAATATCCAAAAATAAAGGGTACATATATGCATAATATGGACCATATAATTCCAAATACGGAATCCACATTTCCAAATTGTAAACACATAATTGGTAGAAATTAAATTAAAATTAATCCATGTTATCAAAACCAGAGAATTGGTTTTTAATAAGTAAAAACTGTCAAAAGATTAACATGTATTTATGTTCAATTAAAATTTGAAATTACATAAAATGATAGAAATTGAATTAAAATATGAAAACATAATCTAATTACACATTAAACCCAATCAAAAGGATAATATATCTATATAAATAAATTTGACAAAAAATCAAATTTGAATAAAAATCCTACATTTTTCACTATTTAGTAAAAAATAAATGTTATCAAAAAAATACCAAAAGTAAATCATGATATAACAATATTAAATAAGAATTTTATTTTATCATATATAATATATGAAAATTTAAAAAATACTATTTTTAAAAATGGTATTCCATTGAAAGGCGGTAAAATGAACTTTAAAAAATATTAGAGTATTTTTTGCTTAAAATTGGATTAATTATCGTTTTAAGCATCTAAAATTCATTGGATAAATGTATAAACATTATAAAAATATGTAAAATAATAATACACTTAATTATGTTACTTATATAAAATAATATTTCTAGTTGTTAACTACCATTTAAAATAATAATATTGTTGTTGTATTATTTTTTGGTATAACTCAGTGTTGTGTGAAATGTAAGATTTCAGAGAAACCCATTGTTGTGTGATGGGTACGCTATAGTACATAGAGTCCCAATTAAACTAAAATTAATATTAAATTCAAAAATAAAAATTTATATGAAAATTTATTATTCTATAAATACTTGGATTTTACACACTTACATAAAATAGGTTACAAAATATGTATTCGTATGTACAACAGAATATTGACTCATGAAGAGATGTGATTTGTTCTTCACATACGCTTTAAATGGATGTTCATTATGACAAGTTTAAAAATAAATATATATATATATATATATGTAACATAGTAATGATTATGGAATGGTAATATATTATATACCTTCTTTCTTTCAATCTGTCTAGAAAATGGAAACAACGTCCATGCATACGTATGACCAACCATATCTATTAATGGTGTATCTAACATTATATCTATAAATTTTATGTATTTATATAAATAAGTATATAATGAATATATATGGTATTTATATCTTCTTTAAAACTGTAGATATTATTGAACTATGATAAATTTAAGAGGACTGAAAATAATAAATCAAAACATTCATAAAATAAAAAGTAGTTATTACCCAAAACATGTTTTTAACATGGAATTATTAATAATTGGGTAACAAAAGGTCATAAGTAAATAATATATGTTATGATATATATATTTTAGGTCTTATAATATATCAATAATAAACTTATTTTATTATACATGAGTTTTGATTGTTTACGATGTATGTCGATACTTAAGGTAAGTGAATTGTGTTTCACTTTTTCTTATGTGAGACACATATCATATTCACCATTTATTTATTTAATATGGTGTATATGCATCCCATGAATGTTTTTTTTGAATATTATCCTGAAAATTATGTGTAATTAAATACCCATTTTAATATCTATATTTCATGGGGTTTATAGTGCAAAAATTACTAAAGTGGTAAGTGGTTTTTTCTCAATTTTCTTTCTTGACACATATGTTATGTTATACACATACCATATTTTATGAGGATTATATTAATACCATTTGGAATGTAATATCATTAATTAATTTATTCTCATGATATTATATGATTCATTTAATTTTATTACATCATGGAGATTTTGATTCAATGTTACAAAATTTGTATGGGTTTTATGATACAATCTCAATATTTATCGAGATTGTTTACGATTATGTTTCAGATGATGATATATTATGATAAATATCTCAACAAACACATGAAATTTTAATCCTATAGTTATGTAATTATTATACATGGTTTACCTTAAATTAATATTTTAATGTACTCAGTATTTTATGTTAATGTTTTTAATAAAATTCATCTTTATCTCAATATTTAGTAGAAAAGATTTTTTATTCCAAAACAGTGTTTTCTAAAAATGTTTTAAATTTTTTTGTAAAATTATACAATGGATTTATGAAATGAATTTTTATCCATTATTTATTTTTTACAAATATGATTTTAAATGAATCTTCATGTAGGTTTTCAATCAAATAATTTTTTGATTTCATTGAAAATGTGAAATGAATATTCTTTTTACCATGTATGAAATGAATGGAATTTACCACATTTAGGAACTTTTTTATTATGATTCCTTTATAATTTTTCAATTTTATTTTGAAAAAAAAAATATTTTGAAAAACAAAATTTAGATAGTTTATTAAAATTTGATTCGCTATTTTCCTCATCAAATATTCCAAGTGTTTTTTCATTCAAAATAATTTTTCATCCAATATGTCATCCCTTGATGTTAGATATGATTTACCAGGGATATGATCTAAGGAAATCATTCTTATTCTTGCTCTAGATGGGTTATTTTTCGGATAAAAATATATTTATGGAGCTTATTTGTCTTCCATGGGTTTTACCATGATATAATTCTTATGAAACTTGATTATTTTTCCTAGGGTTGTGTTATGATTAAATTATGAAATGATTATTAAATCCAATTTTTTCATGGGTTATAATATGATGAATTTATTAAAATATTTTTGAATATGTATGTATGATTTTTATCATCTGATGTGTGGGACCAATATCTCAATATAATGCATTGGGTAATGATTAATTGTATATAAGCTAAATGTGTACTTGTATGATTATCCAAATATAGAAAGAGGGTACCTAGAAGATTATCACAATATCGAAATATGGTACATGAGAGGTTATCCCATGCTTGAAGCTAGTACATGAGGGGTTATACCAATTCTAACATATTAGGAATGTCTTAGTGGGTATCCACGCCATAATATTTTATATGATTATATATATGTCCTGAATATATGACTTATAGAAATATTATTCTCTCATGGATCATGTTATTTGAATATATTATGATTCATGTCATATTAATAACCAATATTTCTTCCATGAATTATTTTTATGATCTATGATATTCAAGGTGTAGTTTTTACATGTTATTATCATGTTGTCATAACAATATACTCATGTTATATTGATATACCCCTTTTTTACTCGTAAAAATCATATTATATCACCCTTTATTATGTTTTCTTTACCTATGATATGAAGAAAGGCATTATGTATTATATGTATAAAAGGTTGTTAATTATGAAGAACATAGTGGTAGTTGGAGTAGCGCGGTTATGGACTAATTGTTTATGGTTCCATGTTTCCAAAGGAACACGCACTAAATTATTATAACATGTATTGTTATGTTATTTTATGATTATTTGTATATTATGATGTATAATTAATGTATGAGAAGATTGGGTATCTTAGTTTTATCCATAATGATTCTATACAAGACCATGTTTTTTATATTTAACTAGTTAGACTCATCCTTATAACTTAGGGAATGTAATCATAAAAAATTGAAGATCACAAACATTAGGTAAGGGGTGAATAAACATTCCATCGAGGATTATATCACAATAATAAGTAAAAATATGAGCATAAAAAAATATAATAACATCAAGAGTGATAAGAATAAAATATATATGATTTTCAATGTTTATGGAAAAAGAATATAAATCTTAAAAATATTAACATTGAAAAAAATAGTTATAATATGTATTAGAGGCATTTAACATCAACCTTGAATCATAAAAGTAATATATCATAATGAATAACATCATTTTATTATGGTAAAAAAATTATCATAGGGAAACATTAATTTTACGAGCCACATCATTACTGAAAAATGAAATAATTAAGAACTTATTTCAAATATGGAATATAAATTAGTATAGTCAATATTACTTTCATATGCTACAACATCATGCCCACTATTAAAAGAAACAAAAACATACACATGAATATTGTATCTCGTAAGATATAAACATTTATCCAATTTGTTTGAGGGGTATAATGGACTCCCTAATATATGGTTTATAACCTAACCTCCTATCCTTGGTTTAAAACTGAATCACCCGTCCTTGGTTTTTAATAAAACCACCCATCACTATGACAACCAATATATTAATACACTTTATTTTATTAGTTTTTACAAAAAATAAACATAAACTAATCCATATAGACAATGAATCTGATTTTATTTGTTAAATTAGGAATATATAACATCATAATAATACATTTATAGAACAAAATTATTTAAAATTTCATTAATATGTTCCTAAAATTCTATTTCACTTTTATAACTGCACGAGAGAGCCTAGGGACAACATATGAAATCGGTAAGATACAAATCCTAGTAATGGAATAAAGAATACTTATAATAAGGAAATATAGTACATGTGATCCAAGAGGCATATAAATGTAACATAATAGGGGTGAGAATCATAAAAATAAAGAAAAAGTAATGATATAATCTGATAGCATAAATGCGGTATATAGGGCCCCAACCTTAAACATTACATAATCATGAGTTAAATAATGAATTCACATTGAGGATCATTTCATGTTTAGAGCATTAGAGAAATAGGCAATAAAATAGCATTACATCTCAGAAATTACAAAGAAGAAACTTTTACTCATTTTCCAATTATTTCATAAAATAAAAACTCTTAAAAAAGGAAACATGTATAGTTCCATGTTTTATACAACATTACTATTCCTTGATCTAATTATTGACACAATAAATCCTTAATACCTGTGAAAGAAATTTAAAAACATGGTAAGAACATTAAAAGCTCAATAATGGGTATAAAATAAGTAATGAAAACATTTTCCCATCAACAAATAAAATTCAATGAAACCATACTTTTCAATCATAACATACCGTATGAAATCATAAGATTTATGAATATCAAACAGAAATCATAATTCAAGAAGTTATCTTATGTAACACAAAATGTAATTAAATTATAGATTTCACAGCTACGTAGATAGATACATTTGGAATAACCATAATATTATATTAACTAAATATATTTGGAGAAACATTAACGCTTACCTCCATTACGTTACCCAATGCATTGAAGAGCTTTCTCAGGATCACCCATCGTAGGTTCATCTCGAAACCACCAGTATATCTAAACAATGCCCAATAACCATAAAATATTCATAACACATAATAAAAGAATAATTGAAAGATAAAATTTCCACATTTCAATCAAAATATATCATATCAAGATATGGACATAATCAATTCTTTATCAATCCATTTTCAAAACCATTTAAAACATTTCATAAATAGATTTTTTTAATGAAAGTGTTGTAAACCACTTTGAAGATTTTGAAAGAAATTTTAATTTCAAAACATTCAAGTCCAAATTAATAAATCCTTAAAACCATTTTTTAAACATGGAGATTAATGAGAAATATTTATAAGAATAAATATTTAAAACATTTAAATAGATATTTTAGTTAAAGTGTTCCTAAAAAATTGAGAGACGCTTGAATTAAAATAATTGCATAATTAAATTAATAAAATATTATAATATCATGAGAATAAATATATTTATGATATAATATTTAAAATGGAATTATATACACCATATAAAAGTGATTTTTTTTATAACAACAAATAACTTTAAATGAAATGTAAATTGAGGCAATGTCTCTTACAGAGATCATATCCTTAAATTGAGGGAAAATATATGAAATAATTAATGGTTAAAGATAATAAAACACTCAATAGAAGTGGATATTATTTGTAAAAAAATAATAGGTACTTTTCACATATTCATAGAATGACATAATCAAGAAGTATATGTTTTACCAAAAAAATGGAAATTGGGTTAGGAAGTCCCCTTACCGATTTGGTAACCCGCGAAACATAAATCCCATGAAATAATGTTAATAAAATGAAGATGTAAATACCCATAAATTTATTTATATTACACAAATAAAATAGTCAAGGGAAGTACATACACCATTGAAAATTAAATAGTGGAAAACATATCATGAATATCACGGAAATAAAAAGTCAGATGAAAACCCCTTACCTAAAGTTCTTCTTGTCTTGTATGTTCCTTGTTCCTCATGAATATTAAACATAAATTAATTTATACATTCATAGGATAATTTTTCAAGTTTATTATTCCTTTTAAATCACTTATTATATTGATATATAAATTAGTTAATTTTGTGAATTTAGATCGGCCATTTTGTCGATGTTCGAAACGTGAGTTAAAAATGAACTTATTATAATTATAAATTGTCCATGTGGTTGAAATGAAATTATCTTTATAATTATATTAATGATTTATATGTCATATATATATATATATATATATATTATATGTTTATAAATTTCCATATCATTTGGATATATGAAAATGAAATGAACCGTTCATGGAGACGGTAAGCCTTACGTAAGCATGATCTTTAATTCCATTTAATTTTTTTAAATTTAAAAGGAGTGAAATCCAAATGGTACATAGGTATATTATAATTCAGTATAATATCATATTTTATATATGTTATTTTTGTTCATTAACACCATCATTTATATGTCCCTTGCATGGTATGAAAGAGTCCTAAAACTTTGAGGCGGTGGTAGTCAGCACATCCTAAAATGAAATTATCATATTTACCCTTTAGAGAAACCATAATTGTATGCTATAAATGAAAAATAAAGAAGAATAGATAACACATAAACATAATATATATAATATATAAATACAGTTCTATAATAATTCCCACCATTAGAGGAGTTTAAAGTTATTTGAGTAATCATCGTTTCTTGAGGCAGTAGTTCGGCGTCCATAGAAACAGTATGTTTGTATCTAATAGATGGAGGTTTGTGGAAGTTTATTTCTAATAATTATCATAAAATCATCATTGTATATTGACGATAAATTTTTTGGTTATAAAATAATGTAATAAATAGAGATTATGTTGTTGGATAAGTAAAATAAAAGAAAAGTACTTAATAGAAGACATTACCTTTAAATCGGGTAACTCCCTTCGGTTTGAACCAAAAGGCTTCCTTGAAGTGCCTTCTGCCTAATATAAGGATTATAGGATTAAGAGAGGTATGTAAGGAGCATAATTAGGAATATTTTGGACAATCCAAGGTACATGAGTGGTGTGAGTAATGGGTTAGTGGTGATGGCTATTTATCAGGGGGAGGATGGGCTCTTTAGGAATGATTGAAAACATTTTTTTATTATAAACTAATTTTCTATTTTAAAAGGCCCAAAACTCATTATAATAAATGATAAAATGAATATTGTTTTATATAAAATCATAAAATATGAAGTTTCAGGTTCTTGATAGTTTTTAAAATTTTATAATTTCATTTATTTATAAGGTAATCACGGGATCATCATTATGTCATTAAAAGTTTTCTTTATTTGATGTCTAAAAATTATAAATAAAATACCATGATGTTGGAAATAATTTTAGATTTCAAATTAATATTTTGAGTCTAAGTGATAACTTATATTACACCATGTAAAAACTTATTTACAAAAAGATATAGGTTTATGTAATTTTTGTCTTTACTTTAAATAAATTAATTTAAATTGTAATTACCACTCCTAAGTTGCTCCATGGGGTCCTAAAATATAACAAGGATGCCCATGGTCGGACATGTATCATCCAATAGGATTATGACATGTGTTAGGGTAATTTAATATTATTATAATATTATTTTGTCATACTTATTGATTAGATTTTACTTTTACCAATGTGAAATAAAATATTTACCGAAGTATGTATTTATAATGTTTAAAAATAAAAGTCACCTATTCACAAAATTTCGACCTCCTGAATAAAAATATGGAATCCATTTTACAAATTCAAAACATAGAAGTGGAATTAATTAATTGAAAATTAATTCTGATTGACAAAACAAAAACCGAGTTTTTATGAAATAATATTCATCAATAGATTGACACTTGTTTATTTTCAATTTAAGAGTGAAATTACATCCAATGACCATCATTAGATTAAATAGTAAAAATATAATCCAATTACACTTTAAAACCAATTAGAATAATATTCTATCTATATAAACAAATTATATTAAAATTTTGTTTTTAATTAAAATGTTGTATTTTTCAAAATTCATTAAAAAATGAACATTATCAGAAAAATAAAAAAATTTCATCCAAAGTAAATTTTTTATTTAATGATTTTAAAGAATAAAATTATTTTTTCCAATAGAATATATAATAGTGACAAAAATTATATTTAAAATGGTTCACTATCAAAAGGCGCTAAATAGGCCTTTTAAAGAATATTATAGTGTTTATGATTAAAATTTGATTCATTCATATTTTAAGCATCTAACTTTTATTGGACAAATTTTAAAATATTTATCAAACATGTATAATGATATCATAGTTATTAATATTCATTCCCGCCAATATAATGACTATGCTATAACTACAATTTAAAATAATAATATAATTTTTTTATTTTTCACTATAACTTAATGTTGTGTGTAATGTAAGATTTCAACGAATCTCATTGTTTCATGTCGGGTATGGCATCTAACATGGTATCCCATTTAAATTGAAATTAAAATTTAATTAAAAATTATTAAAAAATATGAAAATTCCTTATTCTTTATCCACCTAGGATTTTACATCCATCCCCCCTTTTGGGAATTGCGACCTCACAATTTTAGAAATTTTTCTTGGAATCTACATTAAAAGTCCCACATTGGAAGAAGAGTCAATAAAAATATAACATTAAAAGAAAAAAACTGATGTATAAAAGTCACCCAAGATAACTCATACTAGGATTCCATGAAAACATGTATATGGAGGAGAATATAAATGTCAAGTACTGATGGAGAGTGATAGAAAAAATTATCATGAGATTGTTAACCACTAAAAATCCACAAACATTTGATAGGTTAAATGGCATTTGGATTCTTAATAGAAAATGTAAACATACAATATTTTTTATTTAAAGATTCATTTAATAATTCTAGATAATTTATTTATGAGATTGACTAAGTATATAGGGGAATATATTTACTTTCCAAGAAGAGTTTCATCATATATTAAGTTTCTAAAAAAACTCATCTTTTCTCTAAACGATGAGTATTCAAGATGAATTGGTCATGCATAATGCGCTATAATAAAATTCTAGAGAATCACATAAACCTTAAAATAAAATCATTATATTTTCCTTATATTTATAAATTAAGAAAACCAAAATGGTTAGTACAAGGTCAGATAATTCCCCAATAATGATAATACTTTATAAAATGAAATACTACTCTTAATCCCAAAATTTGAAAAACAATACCCAATTTTCGTCAAAGACGAGTAAATAAAAAAATGTCCTTAAAATTCTTCAATATAACCAAAACTATGATTGTATCCCGAAACACATAAGGATTTAACCACATAGTCTTCCACAGCAAATCATATCATTTTTCTCTAAATAACAAAAACTACTCTTAAAGTATCAAACTGAATTTTAATTAACCAAATCACATATTCTCTATGATAGTTTATTGATTTCGATAAATATCCCAAATAACCATATGTCCATAATAAAAAAATATCTTTTTTCCTAAAATAAACATCCTTCATTACTCGTCAATTGATATCCTAATGTGTTCTATTTTCCATAGGAATATTGTTTCTGAAAAATAGAAAATGTCTTCCAAAGTATCCTTTATCACATAATCATCAAATCATTTTCTTATACTATGGATTTTGGTTTGATAAATCATAAGATCCAAAATCAACATGTTCATGATCAATAAAATCATTTAACTAATAATATTAAGTCATATTAACCAGGTAGTTTACATAGTATAGTGGTAGGCAATAAATCCCAACAACACTTTGGTTGTGGGTTTGATTCCCATAGATTTTTCTGACGTGATGGGGTGCCACATGGTCTAGGAGTAATGATTTCTAAAAAACTATTCAATTTTATAACATTCTAAAAATTGCGATAAATTCCTCAAAAATAACCATAACTTGACTTAACCTCAATAGTTCTCTTATTCCTCTCATTTTTATCCCAACTCATATTGACCTCAATATCGTAATTCATGAAGTCTTATATATGTTGATAATTTTTTAACCTCAATAAAATAAAACTATTACCAAAGAAAGAACAATATGCCTTGATCATTGTGTCCACATGGGTTCATAGTCATCCTGTTCACATAGATAGATAGTCCATTAATTGAAATAATGACATTGATATACTTTAAAATAATCTACATCCTTTAGCCAAATACACCTCATACAACTTGGGTCATATGCCTGATCAGAGAAAAATCATTTTTGGAAAAACAAATCATGTATGAAATATAACTTCAAATCATCTGATAAAAATTAGTTTTTATAAAAGAGTCTAACCAAGTTTGAGTTTAAACATTCAATCAATGGTCCATTTAAAATAACATAAGTATGTGATAAAATACTATAATTTAAAAAAAGGTAGTGCAAGGGTCTCCTTCTTCAGCACCTTTTTCAGAATCCTAATACGCTTAAAAATCTTTTGCAAAGGTAATATATTTTAAAATTCCTTTTTAATATTTACCTTTCTTGAAAATATGAGTATATTGTGAAAATATGATTTGATTAAATACAACCCATGATCCATGATGGTATTTTGGTATAGCGGAGGTGTTTGACATCTCAAACAGAATCTTGCAAGTGAGTTGTATGTTAGAAAATGTTTCAGAGTCTTCTGAAAAAGAATTTTTAATAATTATTGTTTCATGTCATTAAGAAGATATAGGAATGAAATTTTATATCCTTGTTCATCCATTTGTAAAAAACATTCCTTTATCTGAAAAAGATAAAAAAATAATGAATTGACTTCAATAATAGACATAGGGACTATCCATGTGTCTAAAAAAACTCATAATCCCCAAAGTTGTCTAAACCGACCATTGATACCAACTATAAGTCCCTAGCCATAAACATTAATAACTGTTGATTTAAATGAATAATTCACCTTTATGATCAATTATGGTTTAGAGATTTATAGAAATAGGCTATAAAAATTACATTACATTTCATAAATTACAATGTAGACACTTTTACATTGTTTCCATTCTTTTCATAAAATAGAAACTCTTAAAAAAGAAATATGTCTAGTTCCATGTTTTAAAGAGCACGACATTTCCTTGATCCCATCTTTGACCCTATTCATTTTTAAGTCATGTGAAAAACTTTTAAAAACATGGGATGATACTAATGCTGAATAAGTGTTATAAAATAAGGAATTGAAACATTAGCCCATCAATACATACATATCAATGAAACCATAATTTTCCATCATAACATACCATATTATATAATAATATTTATGACTAACACACAGAAATCATAAATCATAAAGGTAAAATATGGAATACATAACATACTTGCATTGTATCTTTCACAACTATATAGAGAGTTACATTTGGAATACCCATCACAGTATATTCCCTAAATATTTTAGGAGAAACATTAATGTTTACCTCTATCATCTAATCAAATGCATTAGAGAGCTATCTCGGGCTCACCCTCCATATGATTTCACCAAACCACCCGTATATATAAACAAAGTCCAATAACCATAACATATTATAAACACATAAAATAAGAATAATGGAAATATAACATTTCCACATTGCAATCCTAATATACCATTTCAATATAGTTATATAATCATCGCAATATCATACCATTTTCAAAACAATTTAAAACAATTTACAAATAGATTTTTGAATTTATGTGTCCCATATCCCTTTAAATATTTTGAAAGAAATTTAAATTTCTAAACTATCACTTAAATATAAATTATTTAATAAAACCATTTTTAAAACCAGGACAATAATGAGAATGACTTAGAAGAATAAATCTTTAAAACATTTAAAATGATATTTTAGTAAAAGAGTTACTAACAAAATGGGAGACGATTGAATACAAATAATTGAGGAATAAAAATAATTAAAGCTTATAATATCATGAGTATAAAGAGATTCATGAAATTATATGTCAAAAGTCATTATATAAACCATATAAAATTTAATTGGTATATAATAATAAATAATTTTCAATGGAATGTATATTGAGACAAAGTCCATTGCAAAGATCATATTCTTAGATTAAAGGAAAATAAATGACATAATTTTGTGTTACAAATAAGAATATACACAATATAAGTCGATATTAAGTGTAGAATAATAACAGGACATTCAAAAATATTCATCTCATTTCATAATAAAGAATCAGATGTTTAACCCAAAGAATGTAAATTGGATTAAGATGTCCCCTTACCGATTTGGTAAGAAACGAATCATATACCCATTAAAGAATGATAATACAATGAAGATTTAAATAACCATAAATTAAATTATATTACAAAAATAATAAAATCATGGTCGTTTCATACACAACACAATATGAAATATTCTTCAATATAGTATCAATCTCACAGAAATTAAAAAGTTAGATGAAAACCACATACCTCAAGTCTGACTTGTCTTGTATGTTCATTAATATTCCGGAATAATAAACAAAAATTAATTTATAATTTCTTAATAAATATTTTCATGATTATTATTCCTTTTATTTCACTTATTACCTTTCTATATCAATTAGTTAATTATTTGAGTTCATATCGGACATTTGGTCGATGTTCGAAAGATGAGTTAAAAATTGACTTGTTATAATTATAATTGTCCATGTTGTTGAAATTACATTATCAATAGATTGATATTCATGATTTTTATATAATATATATCATATATATCCATTATATATTTATTATTAATAGTCCATATCAATTTTATATATGAAAATGTAATGCACTATTCATGCAGAGGGTAAGCCATACGTATGCATGAATGCTACTTCAATTTCATTTTTTTCATTTTAAAAGGAATGAAACCAAAAATCATACATAGGTATATTATTATTCTGGTATAATATGATATTTTATATATATTAAATAAGATCATTAACACCATCCTCTATACATTCCATGTATGGTAATAACAAGTCATATAACATTGAGGGGGCGGTAGTCCACACATCCTCAATTGAAAAATTCATATTTACCAATTTCGAAAACCATAATGGTATATTATAAATGAAAAAAACATAATCATAGGGAAAACATAAACACAATATATATAATATATAAATATAGTACCATCATAATGGATTCCACGAGAGGCGGTTGGAGATATTTGAACAATCATCTTTTCATGTGGTCGTAGTTTATTTTCCACAGAAACAACCTGTTCCTATCAATTAGATGGAGGTGTATAAAAGTGTGGTAAAAATAATTCTTAGGAAAACAACTTAGTATATATTTGATACTATTTTTTGTTATAAAAAATGTAATAATGTGAGTTTAGCGGGTTGGAGAAGTAAAATAAATGAAAATAACTTAATAGAAGACATTACCTTCAAATCGGGTAACTACCATAGGGTTGAACCAAGACGCTTCTTTGAAGTGACTTCGTCCAAAGGTAAGAATTCTAGGATGAAGATAGGTATGTAGGGAACTTAATAAAAATGTTTTTTGATGAGCAGAGAGGATTGATATGTGAGAGTAATGTGTTAGAGATAATGATATATTATAAGGGCTAGAGGGGCTCTTTAAGAATGTTTGAAAACATTATTTTATTATAAACCAATGATTGGTTTCAAAAGGTCAAAAAATAATTAAATTCAAAGAAAAGATGAATCTTGTACGAAATAAAATCATCCAATTAAAATTGGATAGTATTTAGATAGTTTTTTAAATTTTATAATTTCATTCATTTAAATCATTACTAATAATGTAATCACTACATCATTAGTGTGTTGTAAATAATTTTATTTATTTAATGTCTAAATATTAAAAATAAAATACTATGATATATTAAATTGTTTTATATTTCATATGAATATTTATAGTCAATTATATAACATAAATAACCCAATTTAAAAATTTATTTACTAAATGATATATGTTTTTGTAATTTTTGTCTTTGCTTGAAATTAATTAATATAATGTGTCATTATCACTCCGAAGTGTCTCCATTGGGTCCCAAAATTGAGCCAAGGATGCCCATCGTTGGACTTGTATCTTCTAATGGGATTATGACCCATGTTAGGCTAATTTAATATTATTATAATATTATTTTGTGTACCATTATTTACAAGATTTACCTTTTAACCATGGTAAAAAATATATTTACAGATGTAAATATTTATAATGTCTAAATATAAAAGATAAATATTCAAAAAAAAATGGACCTCCTGATTCCAAATATTGAATCCATTTTTCAAAATTCAAAACACTTTACTGGCAGAAATTAATATAAAATTAATTACAATTTTTTAAAAAGTGTGTTTTTATGAAATAATATCAATCAAAAGACTGGAAGTTGTTTATGTTCTATTTAAGAGTGAAATTACTTCCAATTACCAACATTGAATTAAACGATATTAATATAATCCAATTACACATTAAAAAAATTAAAATAATATTATATATATATAAATAAAATAGATTAAAAGGCGGTTTTTGAATTAAAATGCAATATTTTTTTACTTTTCATTCACAAATTAACATTATCAGAAAAATACCGAAATTTCATCCAAAGTAAATTTAGAGGTCCCTATTCAAAAAAATTATTTTTATTGTGTCAAATTAAATATATAAAACTAAAAAAATATATTTAAAAGGGTTCATCATCAAAAGGTGATAAATTGTCCTTTTACAGTATATTCGAGTGTTTATGCTTAAAATTCGATTCATTCACATTTTACGCTTTTAAAATTTTTCAGATAAATTTAAAAAAATTTAAAAAGCATGTAAAATAATATTTTAGTTATTCATGTTCATTCCCACCACTACAATAGCTATACGCTAACTACCATTTAAAATAATAATAATATTATATTATTTTTGGGTATAACTTAACGTTGTGTGTAATGTATGATTTCAAAGAAACTCGTTGATACATGTCTGGTACACCATCGAACATGGAATCACCTTTTATGTAAATTTAATATATAATACACACATTTTTATAAATATTATAATTCTATATTCCTTATTCACCTGGGCTGTTTCACGACATGTGAATGTGGGGACAACATTATACATGACATCATAAACATAGGCCATGGATAACCACAAAGATATCATAACATGGTGAAAAATGCCCAATAATAGCTTATTATTAAACCCTAATCACATACATGACATCTCATGATACTAAAACAATACCCAATGCATTAGAGTTATATCTGGGCGCACCCATCTTTTTCTTATCTAGTACATGCATAAGTGTGAAATATGAATCATACAACATAAATATGAATTTAGTCAATTTTAATCCCATGATAATGTAGTGGGGTATATATATATGTAATTACCTAATTAATTATTTATATTTTCCTCTATTTTAATACTTATGAGTGGAAATAAATATGGGTATTTACAACAAAAGTGTATGGCATGGAAAATCGAAAGATAATTTCAGCATCATAACAGGGGTGTGTAAAGGTTCATGCCAGTGATTAGTTAGAGTTAAATGGGTATATCATCACTTGGTAATGAAATGGATAGTATTACGGTGTCTGAAATAATATTTCAACATGAAAAATTGAAAAAAAAAGCATAATTTAAAGGAGGTTCCTGAATAAAGAGGACATGAAGAGGATCTCTTTCCCTGAGAGGGTGTTCTAAAATCATGGTATGAGATTCTTGAGATGTTGTAGGCACCTTGTGAGGACTATATATAAGTAGGGGTATATAAAGTTTGTTCTATATTGGTTTTTAGTGAAGATAAATGGGAGTTTTTGTGGGTTTTTGTAGAAAAATGTCGGAGAGTTCTTTATTAATTTTCAAACAGAGGTTTTGGACTTTATATGATAATGTAATCAAAACTACAAATTGTAGAATGGTTTTTCCCATTGATTCATCACATTTTGTGTGAATTTAATTACTATAGACGTTTAAAAATATATATTATCAAAATAATACTATTTGTGAAGTTTATGTGTGTCATTTTTTCAAAGAATTGATTTTGAAACCTCAATATATAATATAGGTTTCCAAAGATACATTAAGAGATTATAATATTAATAAAATTACCTATAAATAAATTATTATAAAGGTTGAATATATATTTGGTAGTGGATACCATTTATGGTATATATTAAATCATTTTTTGGTCATTATTATGTCAAAATACACACCATATATTTATATTGTATTTAATTTATACCTAAAAATTCGTCTCCCATCAAAATTTATGAAAAAATCACCATTGGATAATTTCTAAATTATTATTTCAAAAATAATATTTATTTTATCCTAATATTCCTATATGTATTATAAATTATAATTTTAATTAAAAAATCAACACTTATTGTCAAATATTTTTTTTATAAGAATGGTTTTATAACCCTTGTAAAAAAAATTTTAAGTTAGAAAAATTAAATGAAATTTATATTTAATAAAAATTATATAATAATAAAATTTATTAGTATATAATTTATTTTTAAAATTCATGTAATCATTCAAATATAGTGTCTTTACTGAAACAATAAATTTTTGAAAAATACAATTTGTGTTTCCTCATATCAAAATTTATTTTTTATGAAATGTGGCATCAAATAATTTAAAAGGTAAATATGAATATAATCATTTTTTAATTTAAATAAAATATAGAAATTCATATTTTTAGGGCCATGATACATATCCCTTTTATTTCACTAGTGAATTCATGAAGGGTAAGGTATTTGAATGTAATATTTTCTTATATTGGTTCGACATACATGGTTTTTTATGTGATCTGGATGAGCTTGAACTTCTCCGATGAATGTTTTCAATCACGATTTAGAAGTAGAATCTCAACTAAATCATGGTCATGTAAAAGAGGAAAGGGGTGATATTGTAGGACCCCCGAACACCCTGAGAGGAGAGGGCGAATTAGGGTGACAAATTTTTCTTTTAATGTGATGGATCTTGTTCCCACTTTGGTAAGAACTTGTTAAACATGTTAGATGGATATGATCAGAAAGCAAACATTAACATGCGAAGAGATGACACAACACTTTTTACTTGGTTCACCACTAAGGGCTACGTCTAAGGAGCATACACCAATATGATGTCAGTCGTACCTAATTCCACTAAACTTATCTATCTATGGATTACAATGTTTCGGGCATAGGTACTCAATCCTAGGCTCACTGCCTTAACGAAAGTTCAGGTATTTCTCACTACATCCCTCGGGTCACTCGCGTTGACTCCCCCTAGCTCATTGACTTTGTTGAAGTCCCACTTATTTTATTGATGTGAAGGTTCCTTCATCATCTCTAATGAATACATCCTCCATTGTATGTAGATGCTCTGTTGAATTCCAACTTCCACCCATAGACGAATCTCACTATGCACAAAAGGTATCGGGAAAACATCCATCTTTCACGTAGCCACAAAAATACCGGCATTCTTTAACCACACATGGAACACTTCTCTAAGCTGGTGCACACGTTTTATGATGGTGCGCAAGTTCACCTATACCACTTATGGGATGCTTTCTTTTTCAACATCAAACTTGGGTGACTCTGACTCTTTCCCACCCAAACCAGTTTGGGCGTGAAACTGTCTACTATCGCATTTCTTCAAATCCTGGTGCGCGAGTGTCACCATACCTCCTACATGACACCTCCTTTTCCAACTCCAGACTTGGGTGACTCACAACCTTCCTCGCCCAAACCACCTTGGACACGCAACAATCAATTTTCACGCAACTTCTAATTGTGTGACCACACAACCAGTTGCATGACCACTACACCTGCGCAATGGGTGCTCTAAATTTCACTAATTCTTGAGCATCATAAGAAAAGAGGAGGGTTGGTAATCTATTTATAGGAATTCTGGACACCCTGCAAGACGGTAGGCAATTCTCCTCTCAGCGATCATGTCCATCCACCCTAGTCTCTTCCACGCTAGTTACTTGCGTGACCAAACCCAAAACATGGGAACCACTTCTTCCTTTTCCATATACTGATGTTCTGATCTTGAAAAACATATGGCACACATGTTTCCAAGCCTCCAAGTAATTGTTGCGCAAGTACCTTTTCCAAAAACACTTTCCCCATTTTTTTATCATGATGTCTATACCTTTGGAAAACATTGGAGAACTGTGCCAGCTTCAATATTGCTATCTGCTTGAACTGTAAGATCACTTTGCTGGCACATAATCTGAACATCAAATAAGGATTGAAAAAAAACACAAAACATACTCCAATTCATGAAAGGACAACCATGGCTCCAACAATATACCCATTTGGTTTTGATAGAAATCAGTAAATAAATTCAATAGAGTACCAGCCACATGCAATCCAAATACTAAAGAATCAACTCAGCTAACACTATAAGTCTACATGAGTAGTGCTTGATGTAGAAAACATGATGGGAAGTGTGAATTGGGATCATGTGTTTTGGAATTTCTAAATGATGCACAGACAATTCTCTAACACTTTGTTCATGGATTTCACCCAGGATTCATCCTTTGCAGCTTCTTCAAATGAGGATGGTTCCATGACTGACAGAAATGAATATTGTGGTTTATTACTCGTCCTCCTTGTTTGTGTGGGTGTACTCATATCCCCAATTATGATTGATGGATCAATCTCATCTCTTAAATTTCTCCTATGAAGTTCAGTCGCATTCTATCCACACATGATTTCCTCTTTAGATTCTTCTTCTAAGTCAACATCGTGATGTGACCCATAAGTGTTTTGTACACCTTCCACAATTTCTGTATTTGTATTTACTCCATGTTCAATATCATCCTCATTTTCTATCACTTCATCATAGGAATTATTTGAAGCATTTGGGTTTTTTCCTTCAATGATCATAACATAATTTCTTTCCACAATCCTCCCCACGTGTTTATTGAAACACTTGTAGGCTTTGTTGTTCATTGGATACCCAAGAAGAATTCATTCATCATCATTGTCACCAAAATTCCCTTGATTTCCTTCTTTATTTCGGATGAAACATTTTCTTCTGAAAACATGAAAATATTTCAACAAAGGCTTCCATCCATGCCAAAATTCATATGGTGTATTTGTTTCTCCGATATAGAGCCCTATTCGATTCTGAATGTTCACTGAAGCTTCAATAGCCGCTTTCTAGTAATGGCGAGAGATAAAACTCTCAATCGGCATAGTCCGGACCATATTGTTGACCTGTCGATTCCGGTTCTCAACAACTCCATTTTTCTATAGAGTTCTTACAATAACAACCTCATTCTATATTCCTTTTTTTCTAGGTATTTCTCAAACTCAATGGATGTGTATTCCTCTCCATTTTCAGATCGCAGGACTTTTATTATCCATCTAATATCATTCTCGGCAATCTGGAGAAATGTTTTCATGAAATCAAGTACATGTAACTTCTTGTGAATCACTATTACACAATCCATTCTACTATAAAAATCAATGAAATGGAATAAGTACCTCTCTCCATGAGGTCTGACAACATTTATCGGCAAACATTCGTCTGTATAGATGAGATCAAGAAGGTGTGATGCCCTTTTCTTCTTTGGTCGATATGAATTACAGACTAGCCTCCCTCATATGAATGAATCACAAGTATTTTCCCATTCACGTTTCAGAATGGGGATATCCATGATAATCTTCAGCTTAGATATCTTTTCCATGTCCTGTTGGTTAATGTTCCCCAGCCTTCGATGCAAGAGGTTGTTTTCTTCTTCAACAGACAAATAGCAAGAGTTTACTTTGTTGTCAACCTGTTAAAAGTTTTCATTTGTTCTACAGCCTTTCATAAGAGAATTCCTTGTTTTCCCCTTTATAGTGTAGCCTTTTTGATTGGAAGTTACAATGATCCCGGAGTCACAGTGTTGACTTACATTGTGGGGATTGTGGTGTAGACCGTCCACATAATGAACTTCAGTCATCTTCAGCTCTCCATTGGCGAGAGCAGTATTCACACTACCTTTAATAATAAATGAACCATCATTACCAAACATTACTCTTCCATCAACCTCATTTTCAATGCTCTTCAAATTTTCATAATTTCCTATCATATGTGAAGAGCATCCACTATCATGAATCCATGTGCTTCTGGTCATTATAACATTGAAGGCTACATCTGTAAGATTGGATTTCTCGATCTTAATTTTTTATTTCCTTGAAGTATTTGATTTAGTATAAGATATTTACGGCCTTCTAATTATTTCTACAACATAATCAGATTCTTAATACCCATAATCTTCTTCCAAAAGAGAAAACATGTTTTTGAGATCAACACAATCAGGAGGTTGAATATTGACCCGTTTCTGAGAGTTGTATGAATCCCTTCTATCGAATCCCTACCTACAATACATAGCATTATGGACAAAGTTAGAAAAATGAAAATAGTATACATAAAACTATTTCTTCTGTATGATGGAGGATATGAAGTCATTCTCTTTTGTTGATGTCCCAGATCCTCCCCATTCAGGTAGCTCCTTGCCTCTTCTCAATATGACATGGTATGGCCCAAATAGCCACAAAACTGAAATTTCATTAGAGGAAATTTCTTATCACTTGAATTTATCCTTATAACTTCTTCCTTGGGAGAATAGTTAGAATACCTGTCATTTCTAAATGTTTGAGGATAATTTTCAGTTCTCCTTTTAGTTTGGATTGAGGGTTTCTTTTTCAGGACTTCAGGAAACGTTTCAACATGTCCAACATTCAGCTTGTCTTTATTTTGGCTATCTTCACTTCCAGGAGTTGGTGTCTCAACTTCACATCCAATTACACTCTTTCCCATGCAAGCGGGTCTTTGATCAGTAAATATTTTTCCAACCCTATCTGAACCACACATCTCTCTTGAGAGTAATTCTACATATGAGAATCTTCCAAAATGAATTTTCTTCTTACCATCATTTGCGATAGATTAAAATTCAATTTTTCTCCTAAGAGAAATAACTTCTCCAAAATGACCCTCAACAGTCTTGGACTTCTCATTCAGTCTAGATGAAAGGTCATTTATGACCATTTCTTGTTCTTAAATTCTGTTCTATAGTTCCACAACGTCATCTGTGCTTTCAAGGATTAAAGACTAAACTTTCACTAGTTCTTCTAGTCATTCAATTTCATCTTCAAGCTCATCGACATATTCTGATGACTCTTCCACCATTTCCTTCCACTTACTTCATCTCTTGCATTTATTCCCATGCTTTGAAAGGGTGTCCTTATTTTGAATCTTTGGATCACCATTAGAAGTAATCTAATTATCTCTCCCTTTCTTGATCGAGGTTTATGACTTTTCAATGGTAGCCATCATGGAAACAAGCATTCCTGTTTTAAATTTTGGTTCTTATTCTTCACGAAATTCAATAACATCTTCTTCCTCTTCACATAAAATACTCTTCCTCTATATTTTCTTTCCAGATATGAATTATACCTTTTTGAAAAACCTTTTCTGAGGGTTCTTGAGGTCCTCTGGTTCCCTTTCATCATTAGGAAAATTTCTTTGGAACTTAGAGGCAATATGGCCGACTCTTCCACAATGAAAACAAGACAGAGGTCACTTACCTTTAAATTTACCTTTTCCCTTTTTCGGCTTCTTGGCGATGAGAGAATGAATTTCCTTTTCCACTTCAAATTCACCACCACTATATTCAGAAATTTTTAGTTTTTCCATGGCTTTGAATTCCATTTCCTTTATTACACGAGTTTTGGAATCTATGGGGTTGACTCTCATCTCATATGCCACTAGACTACTTAAAATATCATACAGAGATTGTTTAGATAGATCTCTTTCTTCAAGGGCTGGAACCTTTGCATTGTACATAGGAGGAAGTCTTCTCAAGATTTTCATTATGATATAAATGTATTCGATTTATTCTCCATGACCTATAATTTCTACCAAAACATCAGTAATTTGATTGAAGAATAAATATGAATTCTCATTAGGATGACTATTTAGATCATCAAAACTATTGTTTATGAATTGATGTTTCGACTCCTTCACATTGTGGTCTCCTTCATAAATGTTTTCATGTTTATCCCACACAGACATTGATGAGGTGAAACTCATCACCTACAGATAGATCCGATATGAGAGAGCCGTAGTGATAGCATTCTAAGCATTAGAATCTGCATCAAGAACTTTCATGTCTGTATCAGTCATAGCAAGCTCTGTTGGATCAGTATCTTGTATTCCTTGCACAGTAGAAAAGAGGACATCCATTCCAAGGGATCTGAAATGGGATTTCATTCTGTTCTTCTAAATCTAAAAATAACTTCCATCGATGATAGGTATTCCACTATCATTGATTGCATTCTCTATGACGACAATAAACAAATCTAACACCCGCAACCTTGCTCTCATACCACTTGTAAGACCCCGGGACACCCTGAGAGGGGAGGGTTGAATCAGGGTGACAACTTTTTCTTTTAATGTGATGGATATTGATTCCACATTGGTAGAATCTTGTTAAACATGTAAGATGAATATGATCAGAAAGAAAACATTAACATGCATAGAGATGAAACAACACTTTTTTACTTGGTTCACCATTAAGGCCTACATCCACGGAGCATACACTGACAGATTTTCGGTCGTACCTAATTCCACCAAACATCACTAGTTGTGGATTACAAAGGTCTCAACATAGTCACTCTTTCCCAAGCTCACTTCCTTTACAAAAGTTCTGGGATATCTCACTGTATCTCTCGGGTCACTCATGTTGAATCCCCCATGGATCCCTACCTTTAGTGAAGTCCCACTCAGTTTATAGACCTGAAGGTCTCTTCATAATCGACAATGAATACATCCTCTGTTGTATGTAGATGCTCTGTTGATGTCCAACTTCCACCCGTAGATGAATCTCACTTTGCACTAAAGGTATCGGGAAAACTTCCAGCTTTCACGCATCCACAAAATGAATGGCATGATTCAACCACACCTGGTGCGCTTCTCTATGCCGGAGTGCATGTTTTGATATGGCGTGAATGTTTACCTATACCACTTGAACGACACTTGCTTTTTCAAACTCAAACTTGCGCGACTCACACTCTTTCGCGCCCAAACTGGTTTTGGCGTGAAACTATCAGCTGTCACGCTTCTTCAAATCCTGGAACACAAGTGTCACCAAACGACATACATGACACCTCCTTCACCAACTACAAACTTGGGTGACTCACACCCTTTCTCACCCAAACCACCTTGGACACGCAACAAACAACTGTCGCACAACTTCTACTTGTGTGACCACACAACCACTTGCACAACCTCTACACCTGCGTGACAGGAGCTTTTAATTTCTCAAAGTCTTGAACATCGTAAGAAAATAGGAGGCGTGTTACTCTATTAATAGGCATTCTGGACACCCTGTGTGATGGTGCGCAAGTCTTTTCTTGGCGCACAAGTCCAACTTCCCTAGTCTCTACCATGCTAGTCACTTTCGCAACCAAAAACGAAACATGGGCCCCTTATTCATTTTCCATATTTTGATGTTCTGATCTTTAAAAACATTTGGCATGCAAGTTTACAATCCTCTATGTAATCAGAGCTCATGTCCCTTTTCCAAAAACACTTTTCTCAATTTATCAACTTTGAGGTCCAGAAATTTGGAAGACACTGCAAAATAATGCCACCTTCAATACTGTTATCTGCTAGAACTGTAACATCACTTTGCTAGCTCATATTTTAAACATCCACTGAGGATTAACAACAAAAACAAATAATATTCCAATTCATGCAATGAAAACCGTGGTTCCAATAGATATCTCCCTCATAAACATTGATAAATGGGCTTCATATGGTACGATACAATTGGTTTAGTCCAACGCTTCTTCCATCTATGTCAATTGGACTTTATCAAAACCCTTTATGTATTGCATTCATATAATCACTATCCAATGGATATATTATCAATAGTTATGATGATTGATGGAATTTAATGCTTAACAGACCGTATAACTAATCACAATAGCCAAATTATTGAAGTTGTTTTCTATAACGTCAATACTTAATAAGTAATTTATCATTTAAAAATGGTCTCTCATTTATAAAAAAAATTTTAATAAAATTATTCACAACTTCATAAATGTTTCCAAAAATATTTTCATTTAATAAACTAAAATAGATTATGATACTTATGTTTCAACACCTCTTCTAGTTCACACATTGCTTCCTCAATCATTTTAGTCCATCATAGATCATCGACATGGTGAGTTGTCTTGTTTCGTCGAACTTCTAAGATATTCACCAATTTCTCATCATATGAATGATAGTTTTCAAATACTGCCACCTCTATATTTAGTACATGTTAATTTTGTAGTATGTACCTCCTCAATAGGGATACATGGAATAGATTATGCACATGAGATATGTTAGATGAGAGAGATAGTTGACATGCCACTACATTGATGTGATCAAAGATCTCAAAGGAGCCTATGTATCTTTGTCTATGATTTCCCTTCTTCCCAAACATCACAAAAATTATTCTAAGGTTATATATAAAAGGAATATTTATCTCCACCCTTAAATTAATGTCTCATTTATGATAATATGAATATATTTTATATCAACATTACAAGAATTTAATATGAAATTGAAAAGTTTGAACCTATTCTATCATTTCTAGGTGAATATCAGGGGACATCATCTTCTCCTCTCCAACATCATCTCAACATGTCATAGTCTAGAACCTCTTCACATACACATCCTTTGAAGGTTTAATTTTTATGTTATAAAAGAATATCTATTTAGGTGAGAACTCCACTAGGAGAATGTGTTGACCCCAACACCCATGGAAATTCATTTATCATGTTATCATCATATCATCTATATTTTGATTTGTCATTATAGACTGACCATCCATCTAAGGGTGATAAGTAGTGTTGAATCTCAGATCTAAATTAAACTCTTACTGAAGGCTTCTCCAAACCCTCAAAGTAAAACTCAAATCTGGATTATATATAATTTTGTGACGAACTCCATGTAGTATACCACTTAAATTATGCATATATTAGCATGTTTATCAAGTGGGAGATATTCTTTTAAAATATGGATATTCACTGACTCTGTTTGCTGATCAAATAACACCTAGATGGAATTATTTCCCTTTAATTTTCTGTGAGTACCTACATTGAAATCTATGGTTATTTTTTCCATTTACATAATGGTATGGAAAGTGTTTTCATCATAACCTTAGATATTTTTCACTTATCCCTTACTTGTAATCATACCAGTAATAAAGATTCAATCTCTACAATCTCTTTTTTTCATGTGATCCCACCTGATGTTTTTTAAATCTCTATACATCTTAGTGCTTCCAGGATGAATAGATAAAGATGATATCTGTGCAACAACTAGAATATCTCTATTAATTTTTTGTTTTAATGGGACATATATTCAAGTTATGATCCTTATATCTCCATATTTAACAATTTTTAATTTTGGAATATTCATTTCCTTCTTCTATAGTACCCCATAATCTTTTTTGGCCTCCTTGATCATCTTAAGAATGGATGGTTACACAGTTATTTAAACTACGTAGGGCAGAGATCCTTTTATTATTCTCATACTTATCCATTTCATGTCCAATAATATTGTATCCCTTAAAATCCTCATCATGGATAGAGTTTTCGTATCCATTATACTCAAATCATTTTACACATTGATTCATTTCCCAAAATAGTAATGAATTAAGTAATCATAATGCATGGTTTGTTATAACCACCTTCATTGGATAATATTAGGCTTCTTTTGTGTGAATATATATATGAGGATTTTATTATATGTATATATGTCGCACTATTTGTTGTAGAGTTAATGTAACCATATATTCAATGCAATGATCATTGCAGTTAATTATAAATTACAAGTTGGGTATTTATGATCAAGGACCTTTAGTTTTTAGTTATAATTGTCTATCAATTTTTCATCCTGAATGAGTACAAAAACTAATACCTTTTTAGATATATCATTGTAGATCAAAAATACTTCCCCAATAATGGGTAATGTGTGAAAAAGCCTAGTGATTCGCCTCTTATTCTGCACTTTAAATATTTCCTCACATTCATCAGTCCAAAAAACATGAATCCCATCCATGTATGCTTGGTTAGTGGGTTGTAATATCATGTTAAGTATCTCACTAATCAATGATAGTTCCATGTTAATCACTGTATAGTTTATATTTCCACCAAAAATATCTTCCTTGTACATCCTTCGATTGCATAAGTTTTTGATGGATCCATAGATATCCATTAACTGGTGACAACATTTCCCAAGAATGTTATTTTCTTTACCCAAAAAAACCTTTATTTTACCTCTCAAATAACTATTCCTTTGGGAAATTATTCAATAAAAAAATTCAAATTCACCTCATATTCCTCCATTATTTTTATGTATATTGAAATATCATCAATAAAGAGTACAAAAAATTTGTCTAGGTAGTCTCTAAAGGCTATATTCATTAATTTCATAAATATTTTTGAAGAATTAGTAAGTCTAAATGGAATCACTTTGATCTCATAGTAAAAATACATTGTAAAAAAAGTAGTCATTGGGATATCTGCCTTATTTACATTTAATTGATAATATCCCAAATGATGATTGACCTTAAGGAAACATTGTACTCAAAATAGTAGATTAAAAAAGTCATAAATATATGATCGCGTATTCTTATTCTTTACAATTATCTTTTTTAGGTCATTATAATCAATAAAGAGGTTCATTAACTCACCGATCGTCGTGATGAAGAGGAATAGTGAATCCCACAGTAAATCTCTTCTTCATAAGAACTCATTATATATTATATTCTATTGTTTCATCTTTATATCCTCATTTTCTAAAAAATACATTCAATAAATATTCTGAGATTTTGTTAAATATCTAGGTATAAGTTTGATTCAAAATTCAACCTCTCCGATAAGAGTAAGAGGAAGAAATTCTTTAGGAAACAAATCATTGAATTCTACCATAATTGGAATTTCATTAAGTATGAGATTTTATTTATACTCAATAATTATATATATATATATATGCTTTCTCATATGTAAATAATATCCATTCTTGAGATGTTGGCACCATGAAGATTCACCCTCCTCCTTGCACATTTATTCACTCAGAGGGTGATTTGCGATAAAGAGGGGGATTTACATCCCTAGTTTATTTATATTATATCTATATAAGAAAATAATATTAATTCAGATGATAGAATTTAATTATTATAAATGAAGTATCTCCAGGTATACTATTAATTTCATCCCAAAAATATAAACAACAGATGAGTTATATGGTTGTGATGAAACATTTTTTAAGGACCCATTCTTAATATATTATGTAATGTTGAGTTTTAGATAATAAAACACATTATTAAATACTGATTATCATTTTAGGTTTATAGTTTTTGGTAATTAGGACATAAAGTATAAATAACATCTTTAAATCATATGTGTGGATACTATGAAAAAGTATATCTATTTTTTTCAAAATATAAAATTTTTTTGACGAGGATAATTTTCTTGAAAAATATTCAGGAAATTTAAATTTTATTCCGAATTTCACATACACATACTTATAACCTATGAAAAAACACTTAGAAACATGTGATGAGCTCAAAAATCTCATTAAGGGATATAAAGAATGAAATCATTAGTCATGTGATAACATAACAACTAATAAAAACCATTTCATGAAACTCATTAGCATGCATTGAAAATTTATATTGTCTCATTGGGAAATATTTACCATATCACAATTATAATCACCCTTACACATGGAATAACCATTTTCTCACTTCCTTCTTCAGAGTACCCAATACATTGGAGATCTTTAATTGGGCTCACATGTCATATCTTGAGCTATAATGGGCTCAACCCAACGTATCTTGAGATATAATGGGCTCAACCCAACAAATCTTGAACTATAATGGGTTCAAAACTATATAACTATGTACAAGGAACATTTAATAGTAATAAAATATCATGAGATCTGTAGAAACCACTCATGCCAAATATATATAAAGATACTGTCTTTCCGAATTTCATTTAAGATACTTATAAAATGATTTCAAATAGAATGTCCCTTAGAAATATAATTTGAGTGAGAATTAATGGAATGGAATTGATATATGT
The DNA here is from genome assembly GCA_963277665.1 of Viscum album. Taxonomy (NCBI): domain Eukaryota; kingdom Viridiplantae; phylum Streptophyta; class Magnoliopsida; order Santalales; family Viscaceae; genus Viscum; species Viscum album. The sequence goes on along the minus strand of OY728122.1, from coordinate 2,011,330,867 downwards.
ATACACTATAAATACAAATAATAAAACATAATATAAATAAATTTTTATCACACTAATTACTTAAATACCATATAATGAATTAAGTATAAGGTTAACCCAAAGAATGTAAATTGGGTTATGAATTCCCATACCTTGAGTTCTTCTTTCTTCAAACATGTTTAAACCTCCTATTTAATGGTTAAAATATTGTTATTAATATCTTAAAGAAACATATTCATGTATATAACACCTTATATGATCATTTCAAAACATCATTTCACCATTTAATTTTTAGTATTTTGATTCTTCTATTGTTTCGGGTGCATTCTTTACATGATTTCCATAGTCGGTTTTTATTTGGTTATCTTGTTGTAGGGAAATGAAATTTCTGAAGTGGAATGATATGGTATTAATATTTTTCAAGAATATTAAATGATTCCAAATATAATCTTGTTTATATGTTATGAGTATGAATCATTAAATAAATCATTAGTTATATCCTTTTACATCATTTTGGTGGTTCATTGATAATCACGAACTAATTTCATTATATAACAAAATATTATGTATATATGTTAAACTAAATTACAAAAAAGAGTATATATTACAAAATTTAAAATTTATTTCAAACATTGAAATGGATTTATAAAATATTTTTAATTTAGTAATTGAAATTGAAAAAACATCGTCCATAGTTTTGGTAAATCAGCACATCACATGTGATGTTTTTACTTTTAGAATAAGAGGAAGCGGAGAGGAAGAATGATGATGAATTTTTTCAAAAACAAGATAAAAATCCAGAATATATATAATTTTGGAGCTTTAATTCTTCTTGGATGAGGTTAGGATAAGAGAGTATAAGAAAATAAAGAATTGAAAAGAAAACAATGAAAATGAAAGAGGATCTTAACCTCTTGATCTCTTTTCCTTGAGATCCTCATTAAGGCACTTGGTTTTGGCCTTTTGGTGACACCTGAATGTCATAGTCGTGGGAAGGGTATTGTGATGATCATTTTGATGAACATAGACAAGTCTCAATGCTTTAGAGGTGTGAGAGGAAGTTAGCGAGAGGGTGGTATTTATAGTACTGCAGAGGAGGGGTTTTACATTATTTAAATAAATAGTTTAATATTTTTGCTAAAGACTATGAATAATATTTATTAATGTGTCAAAAAATAGTAATATGTGCATGTGAGTTCTAACCAATTTCCATTTTCATCATCTATGACTCATGTATGATGCATAAATTTATTTATTTAGAAAATTTTGTTAATTACTGTATTTCACTATTCACAAAAAAATTCAAGTATTTTAGAAAAATCCAAAAAAATCACCCTTGACATTTTTCGATGTATAGAATTAAAAAATGATCTCATTTTTTTAAAAATAATTAGGTTTTAAATAAAATTATAATTTATTTGAAAAATAAAAATTTTAAAGCTATATCTCATTTTATAACACCATGAAAATTAATTGAGGTCTCAAAAGATTATATTATAACCATATGAAAATAAATTTTTAATTTTTAATTAATTTTTATGAAAATAAATTATTATTTAAATTATTTAGAAAATTATAAAATTTTTATTAAATATCTATGGATTACAAAAATAATAACACTTATATAATTATCATATTATCACTTATATGATTCCCTTCTTATTATACATTCATGGGTGAGGTTACTATAAATTTGGATTAATTACTATTCATAAGGTTTGTATTATTATTCATGATGGTATGTTACTATTCATAAGGGTATGTTACTATTCACCTTGAATTAAGTTAGTCTTATCAGACTACAAAAAACTTACTAATCAGAAAAATGTATGTGGTTTTTTCGAAATTCCAAACACAGAAGCAAAAAATTATGTTTAACAACAAGTTTATTACTATCTACATAAAAAAGTATCATTATTTAGAGACTCAGTGTTCCATGCTTTAAATTAAGTATATTCATAAAACCTTGGGGTGTTACACATTCCACCAATTCTCCATCTTTTACTGATAACTCAACTTCTACATATTTTTCTGGTGATGGAATAGTTCTACTAAACATGTGTGATATGAACTAATGTATAAAACTGTAATCATAAAGTACATTCAGTATCCTTGAATTAATAACTATCATACTTATCACCAATTCATATTATGGATCTACCTCAGTAGTTTTGATGGCATATGATCCCCATTTATACCTTAGAGGTTGTTGGTATTGATTGGATTTGAAAACACTTAGCTTAGGACATTAGATTTTATAATTCCCTTATTCTTTGAAATTGAAACACTATACTGTTATTTTAGGGTTTACCAGATAATTTAATTCTTCTATAAATTTTTTGGTTTTTTCACATCTTCAATCGCTAGCTAGTATCCCTTATTTCTCATACATGATTCATTTCCCCACCCCCTTATTAAATCTCTATGATACCTCATCCTACACTTTTTATAACTGGGATGTTGGTATTTCATTAAACCATTATATTTCTCCATTACACCACTGGAATGAAACTCCCTTTTCCACATCTTATCCCTATAAAAAACACGAGATACACTAATCTCCATTTTTACATTGAGGGAGCATCAAATAATTTTCTCAATCACCAATGCTTTTTGTATACTTAGATTCATCCCTACCAAAGAAGTGATCAAATTTACATTCAATGTTAATGAAAACGTATGAGGAATATCATAGAAGTATTGTGATGTTTTTCTTATATAGACCAATAGATATTCCATCTTTTACAAGTGTCTATGGAAGTCTCGCTTTGAACACTTCTTCATTCTTCATATTTATTACCATCACCCACCAATGATCAGCTTGACCGCCTATATAATAAAAATCCAGCAGGACCTTCTCTTACTCAAAGTAATGAAGTATGGAGAATTTATTATCAATGGATTTGATCTATTTTTCTTAGATTAAGGTATCAAAATATCCAATAAATTTCAAAGTCCTTTTTATATAAAGGTATAAATTTCAACATTCACTTTCTTAGGGTGGATTTGGGAATTCCTCCTCATTCAAGTGTTGCATCAAAACTTGATTGAATTGATAAATTATTTCCATGACGTTCATGAGCCCTACTCCCATAATGTTTGGTATCTAATTTGTGAATCCATTTCATTACTCATCACAATTTTTCTTGACTCGGTTTCTACCATTTAAAGCTATTTGAATATAAAAATGGGAGATTTAAGGATGATTATTTTAAAAATATTAAACAAATAAATGGAAACCCATGAACATCAAAGGGATAAATCATAAATTAAATATATTATTTAACCTATGAACTTCTCGTTATCAATAAATAATGATAAAATATTAATGTAAATTTAAATTTATTCATTTTTGTGGAAGATTTTATACATTACATAGACATCCACCCAATCCTCTTATTAGTTTAGTGCCTTTGGAAACATGGAAAAACAAACAACTAGTTTGTAAAAAATCTACATTTTCTCTCACTTATTCCATCATAACTAGAACCCCCATTTGAAACAACATAATTAATACATTTCGTCGTTTCTTGGGAGAAGAAACATATGAAAGGTTCAGCTCAGCTGTTCAGTAAGGGTAAACAAGGGGGGTATTAATCATATCATAATCATGATACAAAATAATGTATGAGACATATTCGAAAATTTAATTTTATATATCAAATATTAGGATATCATGTAATCAATTTAATCATAGAAGATCATAAGCAGCATATTTCATGAGATCACAATATAAGAAAAGAAATTATCACTTACACATAAAAATATAAAATGATTTCTATAATAGTAATGGAATTACTTACAAGGATATAATAGTAGTATGAATTTTATCTGCATACCATCGTAGTTCTCATGGTTCACTCCCATGAATTTATTATAAGTCAAGGTTCACTCCCAATACCAACATGACAGACAAAGTTAGTTACTAAATTGAGTTCAGTCCTCATTCCATCAATGTATATTTAATGATTCATAAATCATTAACCAATGTATTGGGGGGATATATAGGTATCACACATCATATAATGAAAACCATCCATTTTAGGTCCATAAGAATATCAATAATATCATTACCCTTACAAAATTGGTTTCATAAACATTTGATCAGAATATAACTCATGCAAAATAAAAAGAATTAATAAATATCAATACCTCATCAAAATAAAGCACACATAGAAAGAATAATAATGGCATAATTTTATCATATAACAATTAAAACATAAGTATCTTTAAAAAATAATGTCTTAAATGTAAAATTATTTTGAAACATCAGTTAAAATAATTCTTTAGGATAATATATCTTTCATTTTGAAAAAAACTTTTTATAAAATAAGAAATTTAGGAAAAAAATCATTTAAAATAACCTTTAAATCTTATAAATAATGTTTGAAAAATATTTTGAACCTATTTTAAATCCTATTCCAAAACAATTAGTAATATATCTTTTAAAACACATTCCAAAAAATTTTAAAAAATATATTTTTGAAGGAAAAAGGATTTCTGACTGAAGAGATAATAACATTACATGAAACTAATAAAATCGTTAAAATAACTTGATTCATGAAAAATCGAGCCAAATGGTAGTTTTTAAACCTTATAAATGATATTGTTTCATAACATAACATGTGTATCAAAGAAGGAAAATGGGGAAAAAATTTACCTTATCAATTTGATAACTTTTAAAATGTAAAACACATGAAATAGAGATCACTAACTGGATATGTAAGTAATAATAAATTTAAGGTTATTTATCATAAATTACATTTATTTGTAGTATGTACACCAAATAAAATAAATACATGGTGAACATGGATTGTCTCTTGATGAAAATAAAAGTGATATAGAAATCCCTTATCTTATGTTCTAAATCACATTGTACTAATAAAATCATATATAATAAATATAAAATTATTATATATATATACATTATAAATATATTATAGATACATATTTAGTTATATCCTTCCAAATATGATTCACATATGACATTATATTACCCAATTATTAATAGTTCAATGTTAAATCAATGTTTTGGGTAATAACTGCTTGGGTTATCATACAAGTTTTGACATGTTATGCTTGATCATGTTACTTATGTATAAAATATATATCATGATTTATATATCATACATATTAATAATATAATTATCTATAATATATATATATATAGATGAAATGTAATACACCATTCATGGAGATATTAGGCCATACGTATGCATGATCATTGTTTTTGTTTTCTTATAATGTTGAAAGGAAGAAAGTAAATGATATATATATATATATATATATTATTATACTATAATTATTATTTCATATAATTTTCTAAAACCCATACTTAATTAATTCCATGTAAAAAGATAATGAATCACATCGCTTTAAGTTGGTGGTAGTCCACACGTCCTTAAAAAAATTAATCGTATTTTCACAACATATAAAGAATAAATGTATATTTTATATTTTAATTTCTGAAGCATAGTGACATCATAAAAGAAAACTATATCATATAAAAATATCATTTCTATAATAATTCACCACATGAGGGGTGGTAAAGGAAAAATGTACAATCATCATTTCACAAGGTGCTAGTCCTCTATACACAAGAATGGTGTGTTCTTATCCTATTAGATTGAAGTGTTTGAAAGTTTAGGTTAAACCACAAAATAAAAAATTCATAGTATATTGAAGATAATGGTTTTATTAAAAACATGAAATAAAACTAATTTAGGTTTTCCATGGAATAAATAAAAAAATGTTCCTTGAAGAACGTTACGTCTTATTTGGATATCTTCTTTTGATTTTTACAAAAGGCCTTTGGTTGGATTTCTTCCCAAGGAAGGATTCAAGACTAAATGGAATAACGTTAGGAGGAGTTTTGGGATATTTTTTCATATTCAAAGTGATTTATATTTGTGATGAAAAGATAAGGAGATGTTCCCTTTTATAAGAGAGGAGAGGGGAACTTTTGGAAACTCTTAAAATTTTAATTTAGAATTAATTAAATCACAACAAAAAAACCTCAAAATGGCCATGTATTCTATGATAAGATGAGACGAGGTTTTAATATCATCAAAAAATATATTTTAGACATTTTTCTATATTATATTTTAAATTTTCATTTTTACTAACACTATGTTAATCCATTTTAATTATAACTATTGTAAAACAGTTTTTAATATTAAGAGGATGTAATTTTTAAAATGAATGTTTCTATTAGATAATAGAAGAAAAATTTATGTTATTTTATACAATATATAATCCAATTATATTTATTTAATATTTTTAATAATTTTACATAATTTAATAAAATATTATTTTAATGAAATATATCATGATTTAATTTTGACACTATTCATGACATTGACATCAATAAAATCAATCCAGTAGGATAAAATTGAAAAAATTAGTTTAATACACCCTTAACATGCCATATTAACCTATAATTATTTTTCACCTTAATTAAGTTAAATGATATATAATGTAAAATTTATAATATCATTTAATTTATTGACTCATAATTTGAATAATTACTGCATACTCGTTCCGTAATTATTTATGATAATTATTGCCTCACTTAAATATAAAAATAAATTTCCATGATGTACATAACAGTATAATATTTCGTAATATTATATATATATATATACTATAATATCTTCTATTTATCCCTATGTAAATAATATTATAGTTATTAAAAGTATGAGTGTGACATTTTGTCACTCTGTTTAATTTTAATAATGTCTAAGTATATTTCTTGGATGAGTGTAAAATATAAAAATAAAATTTTGATACATAGGTGATATTGGTTGTATTTACTTCATCTAATTACTTTTTTAAAATGTTAGGACAGTTTTATAATATTTATAAAAACCGTTTTACCCTTATTTATGATATTAAAACATAATAAAGTTAAAATCTATATTGTCAAAAAAAACATATAGAACTTATTAATAAATTGGTAACCTATAATTAAAAATATGGAATCCATTTTTAAAAATTAAACTCACATAAATTTAATAAATTAATTAAAAATTAATTCGTTTGAGGAATTGATAAAATGTGTTATTAATGTTTAATTGTCCAAAAAATGAAAAGTTTTTATAAAAAAATTAAATGTAAAATTCATTCAAAATAAATAAATTTGAATAAAGGATAAAATATTATCTAATTATATTTTAAAATGAATCAAATATATTACTAAAAACTATAAATTATTTCAATGAAAAAAGTTGCTTCCAATTAAAATTTAGTAGTTTTCAATTTTCATCAAAACATGAAACATATATAAAAAAACAAAAAATTTAAAAAAAATAATTTTAATATCAACCATTAAAATAATAAGATTATTTTTTTGTATAATAATTATAATATTTTCTAAAATTATATTTAAAATTGGTTCTCCCTTAAAAGGAGGAAAAATTCCCTTTTTAGAATAATACATCTTCTATGCGTAAAATTGATTTCTTCTTATATACTGTATATAAATCATATGAAATATATTATAAAAATTAAATTTAATATATTAAATATATATATTTCATTAATATAATTCAACAAGAGATATTTATCTATTTATTTGGATAAAACACACTAGTTTATATTTAAATAATATTGCAGAAAAAAAATACTTTTACTTTTAAAAAATGTTTTATATTATTTTATAATTAGTTTTTTAAAGATTTATGTGTAATCCATAATTTCATAATTAAGTTAATAATATTCATTCATTCCATTATAATTTCATGTTTATAATTTTATTGTTTAAATAAGTATAATAATAAAACAATGTTTCATTGAAACCTAGTGTTGTGTATAACACAAGATAATCCAATTTTTCATGTAACAAAAACATCAAAGAAATAAATTTATTTTAAAAAAAATCTATTTGTTAAAATTTCCAGGGTGTTACATTCTTCACCCTTTAAATGAATGTCTGCCTCAAAATTCGTCTGGGTCATCAAAGGTAAAATACATGATAATCACTTTAATAGAAATCTACATCATAAAAAATGAATGTTAAATCTTACTTTTAAAAGGGAAAAGTTATAAAATTAATATTTACCCAATGTAACTCATATATAGGTTTCCACATATTAGAGAATACATGGAATGTGAAATCATTGACATTGAAGAGAAATGTGACTATCATATTCTGGTGGAGAGTTAATGAGAACATGGTTAGGATAAAGTGAATGATCACAATGCCATAAACCAAAGACCCTAGAAATGGGTCATTGATATAATAAAAAAATAATGATTATGGGAAAAAAATTATTTCAATACCCTTTTCCTAATGTTAAATAATGATAATATAAACTTTCTTTATTTCATCATTATCATACCCTTTATTGTGTCTTTATAAATTTCTACTTCATCTCTTTTTCTAAGAAATGAATGTGAATTTTTCATTCATGGAGCCTTAGTAGATAATAAGAACCATCAATAGAAAAATATATTATTTAATATATAATTATAATAAAAAAATATTATAATATTTTATCCAATATGCATAATTCTTTATATGGACAAATAGTACTTTAATATCTAATACCTCATTTGATGTTTATTATAAACCAATCATAAATTATTAACCTTGTAACCCTCTCTAAAGATGAAAGTAAAATATATTGAAAGGAAGGTCAGATAATTTATCAAAAAATAGCATATCATTGATCAACCAAATATCATAATATAGATCTTGTATTTCAGATACCAAAACATGTTATTAAATTCATCATGAATTCATATTAGGACATGGAAATTTCCATAAATCCTTATTGAAAATAATCTATCGTTATTATTAGAAATATTATTATATATAATCCTTATGTTTAAAATGTCATAAATCCATCTTTTATAGCCAAAACTACTTTGTTAAATAATCATTAATAAGTTTTGTTGTAGTCAGTACTGTGTAATTTACTTGTTCATATCCATCATATATGTATCTAAATATCATTATTTAAACATTGGGAACATATTAAGGGTTATCTTTCCATTAATCGTGCATTTCCCAAAAATATCTCATTACACCCTCAATCACATTTCAGGGTTACCATTACCATTCAGTATATTCTCTCAAATTCATAAGTATAAATTATAGTGGAATAATCATTAGATGTACCATTATTCCATAATACCATAAATGTAATTCTACAATATTATTCTTGAATTTCATTACATAAACACTTCAATCATCCAACATTATTATTAAACTATTACCTAGCACAATCATCTTAATTTTTAGATCCCTTTTCAAAGAATATGATATATGAATCATGTTGTATGGTTCATCATCCTCAATATAATCATGCTTCTTATGGTAAATGTAAAAATATGATAGAGCATCCAATTACTTGCAGATGTCATTTATAGAATCTTTATCTCTATTAGCATAACCAATACTCTTACCACCTTCCTAATTCTCTTCATGATATTTCTATTTAGGATATCAATTCACATAATTCCCATGCATTCCACATTAAAAACATTCAATATAAACCATGATCCTTCAAGATGCTAATAATGACTAAGATCACAAATCATATTATGAGAAACATGGTAAGGGTTATAGTGGTGTAATGTATTTGAGTGGGAGTTCATATTTGGATTCCTTTGGTATTGACATCCCCACTCAAACCCTTTTTGGGAACCCATATTAGCATGTTCTGTCAATTTTTTATCTTCTTGAAGATGAAATTTTGGTTTATTTTTCTTTTATGGTTTATTGATCTATTAAGAAGATATGGATTTCATATCATGGAATTTAATTTTTCATTTTTTTCTACATTTCAATGTATTGTTGATCTATCGAGATAACCTATGAACATACCCTCTCATAGGAGTTCCTTCCCCCACATCCTGCCTACTCATCTCACCTTTGGTTTTCCTAGTTACATACCCCATTTTTTGTGTCCCCTGGTGGCCGAGTTTCCACAAATACCAGCCCATAGTGGAATTTTAATTTTCAAAAGATATAATACATTATTGGACAATGCCATTGGGCCTCCTTGTAAGGTCTTCAAGCCAAGACTGGCTTTTCCATTACCTTTATTGTCTTACGGCATCTGACTTGTCGACTGGGTTTCCTTTTTGGTGGGTTATGGGATTCATAGCTATATTGCAGGAGATGCTACAGTGGTATTGGGATTGGGTAGTAGGTTTATCTTGTTGTAGCTACATTTTCAACTAAATTTATTCAATTGAGTTCATCCCTAGATTAGGTGGTGATCTGGATGTGTAGTCTTCTCTTGGTGATATGGAATGATATCAAGGTTCTGATGGGAATCGGTTCTAGGTGGTGACAATAGTCATTGGTTATCAGTGATGGTGCTCCAGAATATTTTTTCATCAATGATTGGTGCAGTTTCATTTTCAACAATGTGTGGTGGCATTGATGTCATGACGGTGTAATGCAGTTGATAACATGTTTCATGGATGTGGACTTGACTAGCCTCATAGATCGTAAATCCTTTCTTGTGTGTGGATAGAGGTGTGGTGAGTGTCTCTGGTTCATCGCACCAATATCATGATTTTTAATTTTGATATTATTTTTTTGATCCTTTGTGTTTTTGAATTTTAATTTTTTTTTCAGGTGTTGGTGGGTCATTGTTGGATTTGGTATCTTTATGTTTTTCTGTATCATTTTCATGTCTTTAATTTGGTTCACACTTAACCACAAAGTGGTTTTATTTAAATTGACAAAAAATCGAGATTTGGAGTCATATTGTGACAAAACACATATCATAGAATAAAAACACATAATCTTGAAAAATTACTATTATGATGCCTAAATCCTGACAACATATTTTATATCAATGATACCCTAGGCTTATCCTGAGAGACATCCCTAAACATATACTTATAAATATCCTCAGGGATCTCACTAATGTTTTCTTATCCAAGTTTCCAATGGTTTACATAATATTTTCAATGATACCAACTATAACAAACCATTCAAAATTTACATTGAAATTGCATCCTTTTTGAAAAACATTTCATACATTACACAAACTCACTGCCAAATACTGTATTAGTATAGTGCCTTTGGATACAAGCAAACATAAAAAATGGTTCCTAACACATCTACATCATCACCCTCTTATTCTTTCAAAACTAGAACACCTTTTAACACTTCTTACATAAAACCTTTTCTCATATCATTGGAATACAAACATAAGAAAGGGTGAGATCTGATTCTTGGTATGGGTAAAAAGGGAGATATTAATCATACCAAAATGAAGAGATGTAATATTTTAATAAAAAAATTCAAAAAAATTATCATGTATATCATTTATCATGATATAATCTCAATGGATAAATCATTTAAGTTCATAGTGAACATATTTCATGAGATCATAACATAAGAAATGAAATTGTGAAATACACATAATAATATAAAATGATTTCCATATTAGTAAATGAATCACTTACAAGGATATATTAATAGTATGATTTCACTCCCCATACCATTTTGGTAGTCATGGTTCACTCCCATGAACATATTTGTAGTCAAGGTTCACTACAAAGACCATCATAGAGGGTAAAGCCCTTTAATGAACTGATTTAACTCCCCATTTAATTCACGTATATCTCATGAGATATAAATCATTACCAAATGAATTATATGGAGTTATAAGTCCGAACCTTCACATAATTATAACAATAAATTTGTGCTCCACAAAATATAAATCATATCATAACCCCATAAAATGGGTTTCATAAACATTTCATCACAACATAACTTGTGGTAAAAGAATTAAAAATTATAAATAACAGTCCATCATAAACATAAACCATTTAGAGAAAGAATACGAATGTTATCATTGGATCGTATCTCGAGTAAAATGTACGTAACTTCAAAAAAATTCATATATATATAATGATTCTAAAAGATCAGTTGAAATAATTCATGAGAAAAATATCTTATTCATTCTGAAAAATAGGTTTTAAAACATAACACATTAAGAAATACCTTTTCATTGAAAATAAAAATTAAATCATATATATTTATCTTTGAACACTAATTTTAAAATCTTATAAATCATTTTCCTAAAAAATTTATAAAATTCCATTTAATACACTTTTTAGACATTTTTTTAAAATATTTTTTTGAAGGAACACAGATTTCAAACTATATAGATAATAAAATTACATGAAACTAATAATTTAAGGAAAATAAGGATATTCATGATAAATCATTTCAATGGGAAGTATATAAAAATTGTAAATGAAAAATGGTTCATAACATAACATATGTCTCAAATAATCAAAATTGATACAAAATTACATTATCGATTTAGTAAATTTTGAACTGTAAAACACATAAAAGATATATCATAAAATGGTCATGTAAATACCCATTATTTCTAATTAAAGTATAATATATTACAAGCATGGGTATTATATACACCATATTTAATAAATAGTTAGGAATCATGTCTTTTATCCCACAAAAACTAAAAGTGAGACAAAAATCCCTTATTATGTGTCTTCTCTCTCATAGTAATCTTAAAAACCCACTGTATAATAATTATAAATCTATTATAAATCTATTACAGTAGCATATTCAATTATACCATACCATATATGATTCTTTTATTACTTTATATTACCTAATTATTAATTGTTTCATGTTGAAGCAATGTTTCAGGTACTAAACGATTTTTTTATCGTATGTGTATTGATTTGTTATTCTTGATCCTTTTACATAGATCGTGATTTAATTATTAACAGAATATAAGAAATTATTAATATGAAATATATATTAATAATATCAATAAATATATAATATCTATATATTAAATGGAATACACTGTTCATATATATGGTAGGTCATATATACGCTTGAACGTTGTTTCTGTTTTCTTATCATATATAAAGGTATAAAATAAATGACAAACATATTTGTGTCTTTCTTTATATATATATATATATAATTACATTATTAGTATTATTATTTATTTAATATTTGTTTAAAAACCCATCCTTAATACATTCCGCATAAATTGTAAATGAATCACATCACTATGAGGAGGCGATAGTCCACCAATCAAAAAATGAATTAATCATATTTTCTAAAAAAAACTTGAAGCTGTGTCTTATAGTATAATTATTGAAGAATATATTAATCATAAATAACAATTATATAATATTAAAATATTGTGTCTATCATAATTCCTACCATGAGTGGTGGTAATGAAAAAATGAACAATCATCATTTTGGGAGACGGTAGTCCACTGTACACATGAATGGTATGTTTGTTACCCATTATATTGAAGTCTGAGAAATTTTACCTCCAAAACATAATATATAAACATATTACTAGTTTTATATTATTTAATTTATTATATAAAAATTAAATAAAACTATGTTTGAATGTTCAAGGAATAAATAAAACAAGAACATTTGTTGATGAACGTTACCTATTTATTTGGTATCTCCTTTTGATTTGCACAAAAGGAACTATATGGATTTCTTTACGAAAAAAGGAAGTATTAAAGTATTAATGTAAGGAATTGTGGAGGAGTTTTGGGAATTTTTTTTAGAAAAATGGATTCAGAGGTGCGATGAAAAAAGGAGAAATTCCATTTTATTAGATAAAGGATGGTCACTTTTCGAAACTCTCAATATAATAATTTATAATATATTTATATCAATATAAAAACCTCCAAAATTCCATTTATTCTAATATAATATGATATAAGGATTTAATATAATAATAAAAATCTATTTCAATCAAATTTTGGTATTATTTTAAACCTTATCATTGTGATTAACCCTTAGTTAGGCCATATTAATTCTAACAATTGTAACAAAGTTTTTAATATTAAGAGGGTATAATTTTAACCCAGAAAGTGTCAATTATACCGTAAATGTAAAATTAATGATACTTTAGACCATATCTAATCCCATTGTCCTTAATTAAAATTTTTTTATTTATAAATAATCTAATCAAATATAATGTTTATGAAATGTCATTAACATCAATTTGGACACTATTCATAATATTAACATTAATAAAACCAATCCAGCAAGATAACATCACTAAAAAATTTTTAATACACCCCTATAATATCATATTAAACTATAAACTACGTTTATAACCCAAATTAAGTTAAATTTAATTTTTTTAATATTTCTAATATAATTTAATTAATTTTTTCATTCTTTGAATATTTACTGCTTCATCATTTTGTAATTATTTAGGATAATTATTTATTAACAAAAAATTATAAATAAATTTCAATGTTGTAGATAAAAATTTTATCATACAGTGATATATATATAGTTGTGCAATATTGTATTTATCCTTATATTGATAATATTATACATATTTAAATTAAAAGTGTGGAATTTTGTCACTCTCTTTGATTTTAATAATATCTAAGTCATTTTATTGGTGAATTGTCAGTTAAAAAATAAAATTTATATCCAATATATGATATGGGTCATATTCAATTCATAAAATAACATTTTTTCAGCTATTAGGGTATTTTTCTAATAATTATAATCACAATTTTACCCTAAATTAGCTGATTTACCCTTAACTGTGACAAAAATTACTAAAATAACTATTCATATTGTCCAAAAATAAAAGGGGGATAATTAAAAAATTTGAACTTTATTATTATAAATATGGAATTAAATTTTCCAAATTCAATTCACTTATTTTTATGAATTAATTAAAAATTAAGCTCATTCACAGATTAAGAAAACGAGTTTCAAAAGTAAAAATGTCAAAAATGATGATAATTTTTTATATTAGAATTAAATTTCAAATTAATTAAAATAACCTAAATTTGATTAAATGATAATTAAATTATCTAATTATGCCTTGAATCCTACAAAATATATTATTAAACAGTAAAAATTATTTAAATGAAAAAGTTGTTTTCAAATAAAATTTTGTATTTTTCAATATAAATCAAAACATTAATCTTATCTGAAAAATGTCAATGATTCAGGTAAAGTAATATTTTATATCCATATTTCAATGAAAAATCTTTTTTTTTCATATGAAAATTAAAAATTTGTGAAAATTATATTTAAAATGGGTTCTCGTTAAACGGACGCAAACATACCTTTTTAGAAAAATAATTATTATGCATAAAATTGTATTTGTTCTTATGTCATTTGTTGAATAAAACATAAAATTAATGTTAAATATAAATTGAATATTATATATATATATATATATATTTCTCTAAAATAATCCAACAATATTGAATTGTTTTTTTCATAAAACACTATTGTTTATATTTAAAAAAAATTTAGAAACGCATTACCTTTTTATTTAAAAAATGTTTTATATTCATTTATAATTAATTTTTGAAATAATTATTTTTTATCCACGATTTCATAATTCATCTAATTTTATTCATACTTTCCATTATAATTTACATTTTATCATTTTCTTGTTAAAATAATTTTAATAATAAAATGATGTTTCATAAAAACTCATTGTTGTGTATAACGCAAGCTAAGTCACTGTTGCATGTAACACAAGACAACATTGAAATAAAATTAGTTAATAAAATAATATTTCATAAAAATATCAGGGTGTTACACGATATATGTTTTCAATGATGTATTTCCTAATATAAAATATTGTGTCCATTTTCGTTCCCTTGATAATAGTTTATAAATAGCTTGTGAATTTATTAAATAATATCCCCTATGAGTATCAAACAAGGTATGTGGAAATGTATTTTATCATGCACCGGGTAATAAACGAGTATAGATCAATGACCTATTTTCATGAATATTATCCATATGTATATCTATGTTAGACAATCATCCACTTGTAGTATCCATAAAAGGATTCATTTGCTTGGAAATTACATACTCTATATTATACAAAAAATTTGGGATGTTTTCCTAGGTTGAGTTATATCCTTATAGATTTAACTAGAGTTTTATAATACTAATAAAAAAATAACTAAACATCTCTCTGATACAAAAAAACACATAAAATATTTTAGTACACATTATTTAATGATTTATTACATAAATATACTCATAATAAAATTCCAAAATATCATGAAGACTACTATATTTATGAAATTATGTACACAAAAAATCTACATGATACATGGATAAAAAAAATTATTGAAAATTTTTCTTATCATTCACGTAAAATTATATTTCTCTTCTAAAACTACATTGGATAACCCTAGGAACATACATAAGATCGGGGTGTGCTATAATCTCATTAATGGAATAAACAAATAATTGAAAAAGTTAATGCAATAAATTTGAGCCAGTAGTTATATCAAGGTATGATATTATGTTTTATTGTCATAATAATTAACAATATGGTATGAAATATCATGATAGATAAAAGAAACATATAGGCGAGAATCGTGCCCCACTCTCCTGGACTTGTCTTTCGGCTCTACTGTCGGCTCCGCCTCTCTTGGGGTTCCCCGAAGGCGATGGCCCTTTCCTCCTTCCGCTACAGGTTTTCTTCCCTCCTCTTTTTCCCTTTCCTCTCAAATTTTATCCCCTTATGGGTTGTCATCCTCCTCTCGCCAGAAGTTTTCTCATTTTCTCATCTCCCTTCCTTGCTCTACCAGTCTAGTCCAACACATAAGACCCCACTTTGGTGCGACTTAATCTTTTGGTTCTGATGGTTTGTGGGGATTATATCTCATGATGGTGAGGAGGGTTTTCTCACTGGCGTCGTCAATGGTTTATTTTGATAATCTACAGTGACGATGACAACAACGAAGCTCAAGGTGGTGATGGGGATTTACGGTGGATGGATCTTATAGGCGATCTGATGGCCAACTATTCTATGTCAGAGTGTGTGTATCGGGGTCGTTCGGCGACCGAGGTGGTTATTATGGTCTCATGGTTTTTTTTAATTTCAAAATTTTGAAATGGATTGTTTGATTTCATTAGAGGCAATGTGGAGTGGATGATTGAAATACATGGATGGTGTAGGTGGTGATTTGAACTTATTTTTTGTTCAATTTGAATGTTGGATTTTGAATTTTGAATGGGTTATTTGTGGTATGTTTTAAAGTGGACTTGGGATGTGGATATTTCTGTACGGTTCTCACTTTTCCCAAAAGTGGATTTTATAAAATAAAAAAATGGATTATGGATAAAAGGAAACATGGGAATGTGATGAAAACATTAAACATGACATCAAAAACATAGGTCAATTATGACAACCAAGTAATCATAACATGGTGTAAATATCCCCATAAGGGATTATTTTTACTCCATAATTCTATAAATGATACTGCATGAGATTAAAAAAGTACCCAATACATTAGATCATTATCTGAGCACACCATCATTTTCATATCATATAAATGTATAAGTTTTACACATGTATCATATAGAATTAATATTTATTTTATCAATTTTAAAACCATGATCAAGGATTTTTTGATGTATACATGGATGTCCCAAATCAATGATTTATTCATACATCTAGGTGAATACTTTTGAATGTAAATAATATAGGGTATTCAAAAACACAAAAATGGCATAGAAAAATCAAAGGATAACTTTGGCAACATAAGAGAGCTATGTAATGATTCATGGGAGGAATTAATGAGATTGAAATGGGTTTATAATAACTTCTAAACAATAAGGGAAGTAAGAGGGGTGTTTGAAATCATATCCCAACTTGAAAAATTTTAAAACATGGGGAAGAATATAAAGGAGGTGCTTTAATAAATTGGAGGAGTGGTTCCTATGCCTTTTGATTGTGATTCTAAAAGCTTTTTAGGAGCTTATTGTTAGTTTGGGGAACCAATTGAGGACTCTATAGGAGTAAAGAATGATTAAATTCATTCTAAATGTGTTTTTTGTGATGATAAATGTGAGTTTGGGTGGGCTTATATATAAAAATTTAAGAAAGATCATTAATAATTTTCAAACAAAGGTTTTGGACTCTGTATGATAAATTGGTCAAAACTCCAAAACATCCCTTTGTTTTTCTCATGGTTTTAACCAAAGTGGAGTGGTTTTAATTACTTTATATTATTGATAACTCAGATCATTAAAATAATCACCTTGTTTATGTAACATTGAGTCATGTGTTTAAATAATTTATATTAAAAACTAAATTATAATATAGGTTTTAGATGATCCATTAAGGGTTTATAAAATTAGTCAAATAACCTCAAATAGAAATTATTTTAAATGCGAATGATATATTTAGTCATAAAAAATAAAATTTATAAATATAATCATTGGTTAATTAAAATAAATTGAAATAAAAAATATTGGTATGGTTTAGATACATATATGTTTATTACACCAGCGAATGCCCTAAGGGTAAGTTGTGTGATTTTGAGATTTTTTAGGGTTTGTTCAACACACATGGTATGGTCAATTATCTCTATGAGAATAAATATACTCTATTAATATTTTAGTTCATTATTTATTTTCCAAATATTATATTAGGATTGGTCAGGGTATAATCCAAATGATGTTATCTCCCTCTAATCCTCTGATAAATAGGCTTCACAAGTTACGGTCCTACAGGTTAAGGTCATCGCTTCTTCTATCTGTTTCAATTAGAATTTATCATATCACATTATATATTATAGTAATATAATCATAGTTAAACATATATATTATAATTAGTTTTTATTTTTAATTGTAAATTTTATATACCTTATAA
Source organism: Viscum album (assembly GCA_963277665.1). Lineage (NCBI taxonomy): Eukaryota > Viridiplantae > Streptophyta > Magnoliopsida > Santalales > Viscaceae > Viscum > Viscum album. The sequence goes on along the minus strand of OY728122.1, from coordinate 2,011,312,244 downwards.
TTGTTCAAAATATTTAATGTAGTAGATGCATTTTCTATAACTTCATTTCTTAATATTGCATTTACTCATTTAAAATGGTAATTTAATTTATAAAATTTATAGTTATTAAAGTCACTCATCCATACATATGTGTTCCACAAAAAAATCATTAAATTTTCAAATCATAAAGAAATCATTGAAATAAAATGTTTTTCATAAAAAAATAAATTGATGTCATTCAATTATAATTGGAAACCATGGAAATAAAATTGGTTTCACAATATATCAAAAATTTATAGAATAACATCATCCAATAAATCATTCGATACCAAAAAATTGAGAACCAAATAAACATGAATCGTAAATCCATTCAAGGAATATCATTTGGAGGATAATAAAAATGAAATCATGAAAATTGTTTTTTGAAAACATTTTATTTTCATTGTTAAATAAAATTGTAGTTACAAGTCTCTATTCAAAAAGTATCCTTTGTTTTTATGAAAAATAAATATAAAACCTTTCATGAATTATTTTTTCAAAAACCATTTTTACCGAATAATAAAATGTGAGTATTATTTAAAATTGAAATTTATGGAAAAACTAGGTTTAAATATGAAATTATATAACTCAAATAAATGAGTTTGAGTAACCAAGTACCTTACTATTAACATCGACTTCAATAGAAGTAATTTAACCTCATATATAAGGAATATATCCATATTAATAACTTATCTCTGAACCTTGACATACTAACCATTATATAATTATTTTATATGAATATATCAAAAATATATTAATTGATCATAGTTTATTTTTATTATCTGGGGGTAGAACGTTCAATTGATTGTTTTGTACAAAATTCATGAAGACGAGATCAATTATCACAAAGTGATTTCATGTTCATCATTCATAGATTATTCAATATATAATAATAATAATTGATATTAAATTATTTACTATGTCTCATTTCCATTAAGGTAAATTCATGAAAAGAGATTGTGAAAATGGAATCTATGATGAGCTAGTTTTCGTCATGTATAATGATCGAAATGTGACATATTCGTAAATATATTAAATATTTAAAAAACCATTAAAAAATAATTAAAAAATCTAAATATATCATTATTAAATCATATTGTAAATATATTACATATCATAATCATTTATTATATATTCATTATAAGATCATTTTACATAGGAGGTAAAACCGACCAAAATTGTAATGTATTATTATGTTTTCATGAGTTATGGATTATATTTAGATAATCATAATATGAAATATTTAGAAGAATAAAATATCATTATTATAATATATATTCATTAAATTCATTATTATAATCATCCATGATCGGTGGTGATGAAAAAGAAATTTTTTTGTTCATATAGATGGGGGTCCTCTATACACAAAATTAAAGTTATTTTGTTTTTCTAAGTGGATGGAAATAAAAAAATAATGATTATAAAATTATAAAAATAAAATATAAGTATAAAAATGGTACTCAATTAATAATATCATTATGGGGATTTTGAATTTTTAAGAGTAATATTATGGATAAAAACTTACGAAAGAGATAGTACTTAGGAGACATGATATTTCCTTAGAATACTCTTTGGAATTGAAGGCCTTTCACTAACTAACAGTCACCATAGGATTTTCTAAGTGTGAGAAGTATCTATGGGGAGAAACATTGAATAGTTTAAATGAAAAATTTCAAGGTTATGTTTATGTTTAAATGGGTATCAATTGTATTATTTTATAAGATAAATATAGTCACTTTTCGAAACATTCATCCATTTTCAATAATTTTATTACACTATTAAAGGGTAAATGGAACAAAAATTCAAAAAAAGTTGAGTGAAAATTGTCTTGGTTATAATAAAACCCTATAATACTATTTTAAATAATTTTTTTTAATATATTTATCCCTTCACTCTAACAAAATACTTTTTACATTTTTGACTTTTTACTAGGGTACATATATTTTATCCATAGTATTTAATTGTTATAACCAATAGAAAAATTAACCTCATTACCTAATTTTAAACATATTATTATATATATTAAAATAATTTTATCATTTAAAATTTCTAAATGTTTGAATATATTATTTTAAAATAAACACACTTAATCCTGTAAAAACATTTTTTCAAAATTGATGTTTTTCAGCTTTAAAATTATATATAATATAAAATTATCATTATTACTAATTTGATTTAAATAAATTGATTTATAGTTATGAGGATTTTAAGGGAATCCATAACTAAATATCACCATTAAAATAATTCATTTAAACAATACCAAACCAAATTTTATGAAACTAATATTTTAATTTAGATCTATAAATATTGGACATAGGATTTAAAAGCTGAAAAAATGAGTATTAAAATTCATAATTTTATTCTTTAAATTAAAATTTCATTAACTAAAGGTTTTTTAATTTTATATGATCCAATTATTCTGTGATAAAATAAAAAAACTATTATTTCTTAAAAATAGAATGTTATGACTAAAAATCAAAATTTTTGGAAAAATTTTTAAAATGAAATACTCAGTAAATTTTGGCTAGAATAATTTAAAAATTAATTTCACATTATCAAATTAAAACTCTAATATTGTTAAATTACTTTTTTAAAGAAAAAAATATAAATAAAATTTATTTTATTGAAAATATTCTTTTTCAATATCTACTCTTGTTAATTATTATTATCTCCAATAGGTATTATATTTTAATGGTTTACTATCTTAATGATTATTATTACGTTATTGATAATGTTTTAATAATACATTATTTTTAATTTATTTTCTTTGTATCCCATAACAAATGTTATTGAACACAATTTTTATTTAAGAAGGAAAAACATGTGTTGTTACAACCCTATGAAAGATACTCAGTACAAGATTGTAGTTTATGGATGTTGTTCTATATGGCCATATAAAGACAGATTGGATGAGGGGTTGATGATTTCATGAAAACATATATATCCAATATTTTAGTAATTTTATTCCAATTTAATAGGTAATGTATTAGTTTCCTTAATTATCCACTACATAACCTCCCCATGGTGTAGATCTCTCTTAGTGAATTCATGGAATCATCCTGAATATTGAAGGGTGATATGTTTTAAGACCATATCATCTTTGACATTCTTCATATACATCCTCTAAAACCTATCATAGGGAATTTATATATTAAATTAATATTTAACCCTCTTTCATTGAGTAATTAATTTATTATTACATTAAATTTATCATTGATTATATATTGTGGGGTCTGTGATACTCCTCTTGTGTATGGTAAAGCTGAACTAGTAGAGGAATAAAAGAATGAGATTTTCCAAATCAATGATTAACCCTGAAACCATATGGATTAAGTATAAAATGTAATATTCCTAATTATTATATAAAAATCACCAAATATTGGCTTTATCTTTCTATTCTAGTGTGCCTATCATTTTTCCACATCAAGAGGGAAAGTGGGATAGGATTCACTTATGGTCGGATGTATCAGTGAAGGAGGTGAATCGTGGGTTGGTAAAATCTATTTGTGGGGTAGTATAGTCTACCCACCTAAGTTAATAATATATTTTAGGTTATATTAAATCCTGTTGCATAACAACAGCCTCCAAGTGGGTAGTGAGAACATTGAATTCATTATCATGTGGACAACAACATGTTTTCCCCCCCATAGTTTTTGGATATATCATGAAACACATAAAATGTGATCTAGTGTCGGGATGTCACATTTTTCTATTATAGAGGTAATCATGGATAAAACTATATAATTTACCTAGTTAGCTTTTCTACCTACTTCAATCTTTTTGTGATATAGAAAATAGCCTGATTCAGCCCGAGTTTATTAAACGAAGATAACAAGTTTTCTAGATTCAAGAGGGAGGGTGATGGGATCCTCTAGATAATCCTAAAAATTTAGATGATATCATAATAGGATCATAGAATTTATAAGATTTTAGTTTTCAATCTTCTACCAAATGGTAATGATATTATAATATTTTTAGATTTCTTTCAAAATATCTTTGAGGACAGGAATATTCCACCACTTTTTTTCCTTTTTCGAGGGTCCAATGAATAGTGTTTGGAAGTGTTATATAATTAAGACTTATGTGGCCTATATAATATCTTTTAAAATATAAGTTAAATCCTATCATAGGTTTCCTAGGACATTATAAATCATCTAACGACACATCCTACTCATATACTTCATCTTTAAAATCATGCTCAAAATTAGCCGAGGGATCGGCAATGATGACATTCATCTTGGCGATGGTTAGAGTTGAAGAGTTTATGACCCCAATTAGAAATTCATATTGATGTAAAAACCATAATCATAGTAAATGATTTATCACAATAGTAGAATATTTCCCTATGACCCAGGGTTTTACATGGGAGGATGCTGCTTCCATGATTCAGCATTGAATAAAAATGCTTCCAGTAGATGCTCATAAGAAACTCTATAATTACCCATATGAATATTGATGTTGATCCAATTTTACCATAATAATGTAAAATTTTTATCTCTATTGATCAATGTATTGAAGGTGGCCGAATATTCATAAATAAGTTGTCTAATGGATATAAGAGTAGTTGAATTTCACCTACAAATTCAACTAGAGGCATTCTTTGAGATTTCTGATGAGTAACTCTTGGATAAATAATTGATTGGATGAAGGTGGATTGAATAAAATAGATAAATGGAACATGTTCAATATTTCCCATTGGAGTTTATCATCATACTCTTTATATGGAGGTAATTTTTTCTCTTGATCACCATAAGCCTTAATGTGTGAAAACCAAGAATCTGGAGGAGGATGCGAAATAGATATACACACTTATTGGTATTTAAATAAGGTTTTCATAATATGAGACATTTTTATATGGGAGTAGGTGGGATATTATTGATTTGATTCATGAATTGCCACTATATATGTAGAATAGATCTTTTTTAGCCTTTTGATAGTAAGGGATTTCATTGAGAAACTACTTAGTGGTTCGATTTTGTTTCTTGTTGAAGAGAACCAAACATGACCAAAATCTCTCCCCAATATCCATTGTAGAGTTATAGTGAATAGATTATGATGGTTATTGGTATATCTTCACATATAGTCCTCAAAATTAATCTAATATATTCTCTATATATATATATTTACATAAGGAACTTGGTACTATTTTGACATTATCTTCGGGAATATGAATTTGCAACGATGGTTGTCTACCCACTTCTATGGTGGAAGCCATAAGAACGCCTCTTCTATTTCATTATTAATCAAATTTTATGAGTGATTAAGATTTTAATAATTTTATTCCCCATCTCTACCTCTGGTATTAATGTAATAGTTCCCTGAGAATGTATAGCATCCCGCCTTTTTATCACATAAGCTTTCATTAGATTTTACAAAATAGAGGATCATTAAGGTTTAGTGTCTTGGAAACCAGGAACATGAAAACATGAAAACATAAAACATTCTTCATAAAAACTTGAAAGTCTTATAGTTATGTTCATCCTAGGTTCATTACTGCATCTCATAACCTGAGGACATACATCAAAAGAAAGGGTGAGCAGAAGGCCCAGTAAGGGAAACAAGGGGAAACATTTAACATGCGAACATGATATACATCAACAATGTCATGAAAAAGAACATTAAGTCATGAGAAAGAAATCATGAGGCATATCATAATAAAAAATAACTTTTTTAATAACTTTAATATGTGGCTACAACATTTAACAAAGACAATCATTTCCATTTCACCAAGGTCCATCCCCAAGGTGTCAATAAATATTTCAAAGGATATTCATCAAGGTATGAGTCAAAATGGTCGTCTATAGAGATTAAGTCTTTACCCAATGAATTGGAGTGCTATCAAGGCGCACCCATAAATTTTCCTTTATTATCATGTGATCCACATATATCATCACCAATAATTTCATAAACAACCCATATAGCATAAATTAAATGGGTTTCATTTCATAATCATAACGTTTTAAAAACTGCTTTAAAGACATCATCTTTATGTCACTTTAAACCCACGAAATGGGAAATCGGGTCTCATGTATGTAAATCCCAGACTTTAAAATAGAACAAGTTGGTATATATGTGAATACACATTTAGAAGAAAGGGGTTTTAGTATTCACTTAATAAAATGAATTTGAGGATATGAGAGAGACATTTTGAGACGGACATTCTGCAGTATAACGGCTATGTTTCGGGGTTTTAGAAAACATTGAAAAGAGAGGGGACATGGGTCACCCACTCATAAATGATCCATATAATAGTATAGGGACATAATATAAAGGTAATAAGAACATGGTAATGAAATTTTAAAGATATACCATATGAAATGAAAAACATAGGAGGACAAAAATAAGATTTCTCTTATGAAAATTCGGCAGCCTAACATCGTCACTTAAACTTCAACAAAAATGAATTGATGAGATCAAATAGGGTCTCTAATAATATGAAAAAATGATCAGTATTATTGATATAGATATCATAACCCACCATAATAAAAAGGAACTTGAAATACTTGACATGAAAAAGGAGAAAGGTGAATGAATCCCTTAAAAATTCGGCAGCCTAACAACGTCACTTAAACATCAACAAAATCAATTGATGAGATCAAATAGAGTCTCTCATCATATGAACATAAAATATAATTATGATAGATATAAATATCATACCCCAAAATAATAAAAATGATCTTTAAAGACTTTAAATGAAAGTAGAACATTGAAAAATGAGAAAGGTGAACGAATCCCTTAAAAATTCTACAGCCTAACGGTGCCACTAAAACATCAAAAACAATTAATTGAGGAGATCAAATAGGGTCTCTAATCATATGAAAATAAAATATCATTATTATAGATATTGATATAATAACCCAAAATAATCAAAATTAACTTGAGAGACTTGACATGAAAGTAGAACTTTGAAAAATGAGAAAGGTGAACGAATCCCTTAAAGATTCGGCAGCCTAACGTCGCCACTTAAACATTATTAAAATTAATTGATGAGAGATATAGGGGGTATCTAATCATATGAACATGAAATGGATAGTAGGATGAATATAAAATAACATCCTCCAACATATGATCATGGAGCATAAAAGAAATGACATAAAAGAGATTACTTGAAAAGAAAAAGGGAGGTAGGGTCCCTTACCTTAAAACGCAACTCTTAAAACACAATGGTTGGGACCTTGAGGGCTTGGGGCACCTTGTGAGGACTCCTTGGGAGGTAAAGAGACCAGAGATTCGTTTGGGGAGAGTTGGGAGTGGAATGGATGAGATGATTACTGGGTATTTATAGGGAAAGTGAGGCGACAAGGCATTAATGGCCAGGGGACACCTCTTTGGTGGTGTTGACAAAACCATGGGCTTTCCCATGGTATTTTCCATGTTATTGGCCACTTCAGGAACCTCATACCTTATCTTACTATTCATAATTCGACCATATTCATTATATACTTAATACATCATTTAATGATGTCATTAACCACCAGTAACTTAAAAACTGTATTTTCACTATTCATCGAAAATTCAACTTTCTCAGAAAAATCCCAAAATTTCACCTTAACCAAAAATCAATTCTCTAATTTAAAAAATGAACTATATTTTATAAAAATAATTTTCTATGTATTTTTAATTTAATTTTTAAATAAATAAACTATTCACTGAAAATTCATTTTTTCCGAAAAATCCCCAAAAATTACCTGAACATAATATCGATGCTATGAGTTCAAAAATGAAATCCATTTTATAAAAATAATTTTCTAAATAATTTTAATTTAATTTTAAATTAAATAACACTATTCACCTGAAAAAACTAATACTTGACTAAGAATTTCAGAAATGGTTATTAACCTATTTTATTTAATAACATTACATAATCAAGGTTCCTAGATTTTATTAATACTTTCTTTAAGTGAGATTACAAATCCATTTGGTCACATTACTAATCCTAAACATAAAATCACTATTCATAATTTACTATTCATCAATATTAAGTTCATCTTATAGACACTAAATTTCGTACTGAACATAATTGTATAAGACCATTTTTTGAAAATCATTACACATTTTTAATTATTTAAGTTTTACATAAACATTTTTTAAAATATCCTTTCTCTAAAATTCACCAAAAATAAGCATACTATATTTATCCAGACATTTGAAAATTCATAAACTTAATCATAAGAAGAAATCAAAATTTTTATTTAAAATAAATGATTACACAAGGCAGTTACGGTCTCCTTACATAGCACCTTATCACACCAGCATAGGTCATAAGTGCAAGGTGTGCTAAGGTGAGAGAATCTGAGGGAGGCTCAGCCAACATCGTATGAGTAGTAATTTCTATCACTTTGAACTTCAAGGTGATTCTATTCTTTGTTTACACAATGAAGTTCGGCTTGGGTTTGGTTCAGATCAAAGCCCACTGGTGCTACATCCTTCCCAAGTTCTGTTAGATGGGCTTTGATCGGTCCAAGACTACTGTGTGAGGCCATCAAATCTTCTTTCTATATTAATTAACCAAGATCACTTGTGTTTAGAGACAAATATTGAGATGTTTAGTTTCTAACAGTCATATTGTCCAATGGTCATATAAAAGTCAAAAAACCAAAAATCTCATTTTAATTATACTCATGTTATCAAATGAAACAGTTTTGTTGAGTATAAAATAACACACAAAATTAGGAAACAAGATTTGTTCAGAAATTTCGGGTCATTACAATCTTCCCCCCTTAAGAAAGTGCATCCTCGCAATTTCTAAAATTGGGATTGGAAATTTCATTGAATGTCCCACCTTGGAAAAGGAGGCAGTAAAACTATTACTTAAAAAGAAAGAAAGGGAAGTAAAAAAGGTCACCTGAGTTAACCCACAATAGGATTCCATGTAGGAAAACGTGTACATGGAGGAGAAAACAAAGGGTCAAGTTCTGACTGAGTGTGATATAAAACATGATTAATAGAAAGTTAACCACGAGAAAATCTCAAACATATGATGTGTGTAAACGTTCTTTGATTACCAAGTTGGAAACATTAACCAACAACATTTTTGTTTTACGTTCCTTTTCATAATTTTGAGGAATTCATTTACTATATATAATAAAAACATAAGCTAATATACCAACCTTCAAGTATATTTTCATCCTTTAATAAGTTTCTATCAAAATAATCTTTTCTCCAAATGATGAGCATTCAAAACTACTTGGTCTCATCAAAGCACAAGAACCCGCATCTTGGGAATCACATAATCCACCAAATATTAACTATCTATTTCTAATATTATCCCAAAAATATAAAGGATAAGATAAAACAACTCTTCAAAAAGAAAGAATCCCATAGTAAGGGAGACTTCTTTAAATATTCAAAATTCCACAGTACTACCCAAAGTTCATCATAGACCATTCCATAAAAAAACTATATTTAAAATTCCTCAAAATAATACAAACTAAGATTGAAACCCAAATACAAGAAGGATTGGATAACATAGTCTTCCAAAATAAACTTCATCGATCATCTCCAAACATTTTCAACCACTCCTAACATCTTATAACAAAAGTAACTAGCCTAAACATATTTTCCCCAAGATAGGTTAATCATTTCCATAAGTAACCTATATTACCATATGATTACCTTAAATTCATCTATTCTTCAAAATATAAGTCAACCTTTACTCCCCAAAGAATATAACGTAGTAATCTATTTACCTCGATCAAATAGGGTTCCAAAAATAGTGAACATCTTCCAAAATAATAATCATCTTTAAATACCCTAATCAAACTTATCAGATGAACATCCTTTAGACTTTTTCTTCTTCTTACTTGATTAATTTGGTCATTCAACTAGGTACAAATTATTAATTCTGATTTTTGATAGCTGGTTTGGAATAATCACAATATTTTCAACATGATCTCTCATCATCTCTGTCATATTAATAGGGCAATCATCACATTTCCTATCACATTGGTTGTTGGGACATGTTCTTCCATTTCACACCATTAACTAAGAAAAGTAAGTATAAATAGTGGGCTAAAATATGTTGCCAAGAATCATGAAAAGGAAACATAAAGCATAGAAGGACAAACTCGTAGAAAAAAATTATGCCCTAAATTGTGATCCCATAGGATCAAATCTAGGTTAACCATGATCATAAATTATTATGTGAGTCTTTATTTTATTTTATCTTTGTCCTTTTAATAATGGTTCACACTATGCTTATGAATTTACCAAATCATATCCCCCGGGAGTGTCGTAACCAAGAGTGCAGCAGGTCCCATTTTCGTGTACCAGTTCCCATTTGAGTCTAGCTCAAAGCGGTGTTTTCGGGTTATACCCCAATGTACATCTATGCTAGATCCACCTCTACCTTCTTGTATCTAGACTGGGATGTATTTGCTTGGAAACACCTTACTCAATACTCACCAAAATACTAGGAAAATTTCCTATATTTAAACATTTCTATAGGGTTCCCCTTAGAGTTTTCATATCCTAATTTCTACAAATAACTAAACCATCCTTTGATACAAACTATAGCATCCCACCTTTTTATCACATAAACTTTCATTACATTTTACAAAAACAAGGATCATTAAGGTTTAGTGTCTTGGAAACCTGGAACTTAAAACATGAAAACATAAAACATTCTTCTTAAACACTTGAAAGGATTCTCCATATGTTCATCCTAGTTTCATTACTGTATCTCATAACCTGGGGACCAACATCAAAAGAAAGGGTGAGTAGAAGGCCCAGTAAGGAAAACAAGGGGAAACATTTAACATATGAACTTGAGATACATCAACAATTTCAAGAAAAATAACTTTAAGACATGAGAAAGAAATCATGAGGCATATCATAATAAAAAATAATGTTTTTCATAACTTGATGATGTGGATACAACATTTAATAAAGAAAATAATTTCTTTTTCACCAAGGTCCATACCCAAGGTGTCAATAAAAATTACTAAGGTTATTCACCAAGGTATTAGTCAAAATGGTCATCTCTAGAGATTAAGTCTTTACCCAATGAATTGGAGCACTATCAGGGAACACCCTTATATTTTCATTTATTATCATGTGATCCACATATATCATCATCAATAATTTCATAAACAACCCATTTACCATAAAATAAATGGGTTTCATTTTATAATCATAACGTTTTAAAAACTTTTTTAAAGACATGATCTTTATGTACTTTAAACCCACGGAAAGGGAAAGAGGGTCTCATGTATGTAAATCCAAGACTTTAAAATAGAAAATTTTGGTATATATGTGAATACCCATTTAGAAGAAATAGCTTTGACTATTCACTTAATAAAATGAATTTGAGGATAAGAGTGAGACATTTTGAGACGGAAAATCTGCAGTATAACGGCTATGTTTCGGGGTTTTAGAAAACATTGAAAAGAGAGGGGACATGGGTCACCCAATCATAAATGATCTATACAAAATTATAGGGACATAATATAATGGTTATAAGAACATGGTAATGTAATTTTAAAGATATACCATTGGAAATAAAAAACATAGAAAGAGGACAAAAACAAGATTTCTCTTATGAAAATTCGGCCGCCAAACAACGTCACTTAATCTTAAACCAAAATGAATTGGCGAGATCAAATAGGGTCTATCATAACATGAAAAAAATATAAGTATTATAGATATAGAGATCATACCCCAACATAATAAAAAGGAACTTGAAAGACTTGACATGAAAAAGGAGAAAGGTGAATGAATCCCTAAAAAATTCGGCAGCCTAACGGCGTCACTTATACTTGAACAAAATGAATTGATGGCATAAAATAGGTAATCTCATCATATGAACATAAAATATCAGTATGATAGATATAGATATCATACCTTAACATAATAAAAAGGAACTTTAAAGAATTGACATGAAAGTAGAACTTTGAAAAATGAGAAAAGTGAATGAATCCATTAAAAATTCGGCAGCCTAACAGCGCCACTTAAACATCAAAAAAATAAATTGACAAGATCAAATAGGATATCTCATCATATGAACCTAAAATATCTGTATTATAGATATTGAAATCATACCCCAACATAATGAAAAGGAACTTGAAATACTTGACATGAATGTAGAACTTTGGAAAATGAGAAAGGTGAACGAATCCCTTAAAAATTCGGTAGCCTAACAACGCCACTTAAACATTCTTAAAATGAATTGATGAAAGAAAGTGGCGGTATCTCATAATATTAACATGAAAAGGATAGTAGGATGAATATAAAAGAACATCCTTCATCATAATACCATGGATCATAAAAGAAATGACATAAAAGATATTACTCTAAAAGAAAACCGGGAGGTAGGATCCCATACCTTAAAACGTAACACTTAAAACTCAAAGGTTGGGACATTGAGGGCTTGGGGGAACCTTGGGTGGACGCCTTTGGAGGTAAAGAGACCAGAGATTATTTGGGGGAGAGTTGGGAGTTGAATCTATGAGAGGATGGATTGGTATTTTTAGGGAAAGTGAGGGGACAAGGCAGTAATGGCCAAGGGACACATCATTGGTGGTATTGGAAAAACTAGGGGCATTCCCATGGTTTTGGCCCATGGTATTGGCCAATTGGGACACCTCATACCTTATCATACTATTCATATGTAGAACATATTGATAAAATACTTAATACATCATTTAATGATGTCATTAAACACTAGTAACTTAAAAACTGTATTTTCACTATTCATCGAAAATTCAACTTTCTCTGAAAAATCCAAAAATTTCACCTTAACCAAAAATCAATGCTCTGATTTCAAAAATGAACTCCATTTTATAAAAATATTTTTCTAAATATTTTTAATTTAATTTTAAAATAAATACACTATTCACCAAAAATTCATTTTTTTCAGAAAAATCCCCAAAAATTACCTTCACATAATATTGATGCTCTCGGTTAAAAAATGAAATCCATTTTATAAAAATAATATTCTAAATATTTTTAATTTAATTTTTAATTAAAAAACACTATTCAACCGAAAAAACTAATACTTGACTAATAATTTTGGAAACAATTATTTACCTATTTTATTGAATCACATTACTTAATCAAGGTGCCTAGATTATATTAATACTTTCTTTAAGTGAGATTACTAATCCAATTGGTCACATAACTAATGCTAAGCCTAAAATCACTATTCATAATTTTCTATTCATCAATAATTATGTTGATCTTATTACACTCTAAATTTAATAATGAACATAATTGTATAAGACCATTTTTTGAAAATCATTACACATTTTTAATTATTTAAAGTTTACATAAACATTTTTTAAAATATACTTTCCCTAAAATTCACCAAAAATATGCATACTATATTTTTCAAACATTTGAAAATTCATAAACTTCATCATAAGAAGAAATCCAAATTTTTATTTAATACAAAGGATTATACAAGGCAGTTACGGTCTCCTTACATTACCCCTTATCACACTAGCATAGGACCTAAGTGTAAGGTGTGATAAGGTGAGAGAATCCGAGGGAGGCTCAGCCAACATCATACGAGTAGTAATTTCTATTAGTTTGAACTTGAAGGCGATTCCGTTCTAGCTGCACACGATGGAGTTCAGCTTGGGTTTGGTCTAGAGCAAAGCCCAGTGGTGCTACCTCCTTCCCAAGTTCTGTTAGATGGGCTTCGATCAGTCCAAGACTACAGGGTGAGGCCATCAGATCTTCTTTCTATAATAATTAACCATGATCACTTTTATTTATAGAAAAATATCGAAATGTTTAGTCTCTAGAGGTCACATTTAACAATGGTCATATAACAGTCAAAAACCCAACAGTCTCATTTTAATTATACTCATGTTATCAAATGAAACAGTTTTATAGAGTATAGAATAACACAGAAAATTAGGAAACAAGATTTGTTCAGAAATTTTGGTTCATTACAACAAGAGCTTCCACGAGTCATGGTGATGTTTACAAGGGAATTCAGGTAGGTATAATGGGGTGGACAGCTAATGTGGTTTGTATCCTCAATTATATAAGGAGGATATTTACGGTGGTGGACATTATTGGCATGGGTTGAACCATCAAGTTAGTTCGGAGTATTTTAGGGAGGATGTATATGATATGGCTCATAATTTATTGGAGGAACTCCATGATAATTGATAATAGGGCCAAAGTATGGGAGTGTTCATCTAGCTCATCTGGTGGGATATTCGGATATCGATCCTGGTCTAGATAATATGTCATAGTAAATGTGGTGAGAATGTTAGGGGATGAATCGAGGGTGTTTGGGGATAGATAATCTATTATAGTGGTGTTACAATCGGCTAGGTCTATGGAAAACCCCTGGAATGGGAACCATGTGGTCTAGACCGAGTTAGTGGAAGGAGGGAAAATGTCAACTTTTTCATCTATTGGTTGGGATGCTCCATGTGGTCAGTAATGTAAGAGAGTGGTAGCTTCCATGAGAGACTCTTTTGGGGTAATTCTAGCTGGAATATTCTATATATCCCCTATATCTTTGGAATAAGGTAATTTTTCATTCACTCATTATAAATAAAGGATCCTAAATAGTTTGTATTGGTAATGGGTGGAATGTTTCCCCTACATGATCTTTATTGGTGGTTTTATCATCGTGCTATAGAATCTAGGTTCTCCAAAGCAATTTACTAACTGGGAATGGATCATTAATGTTCATACCTATGGAAAAGAGAATCGATGACCCTCCACTTTATAATGTATAATGCAGAGATGCTGCTACCGATCCTTGGATCCATAGTAGACATATATGTCACCTATAGAGTCAAGGTATGTTAAATCACTATATAAGTGGTTCTCACAGCGCCATGACAATTGGTAGTTATTAGTGTATTTTTTTAAGCATACATGGTGGAAGAATGTCTTTGGAAGATATTTAAATCAAATCATATATTCTTGTCTAATGAAGATAATGACGAATTATCCCAATGTCAGTGATATCTAACTATGTAAAATTCTAATGTTAATCATCTTATCGTTATCAATGGAACATGAATTAATGTTAGTTTTACCATTTATTTTTATATTTTATTTCAGGTCATCCATATTGGAATATACTTGGAATGGTCGAGATCCCATGGTCCTGAATTTCCTCTTTCCAATGATGGGAGTCCTATCAGCACAATGGTTGATGGTTTCAACACAATGATTCGAAGGAGGTGATGGTATGTTGGCCCCAATATCCATGGATTCCCCCATTGGGGTCTTTTACTAGTCAATGTCTCTATTATATATTTAAGATATGTTCTGGAATCTCATTATCAGATCTAACATCATTTGGATACATTTTACTTACTTCATTGGATACAATATCAAGGTGAACACCTTCTATTGGACATAATATGTCTTCACAAATTTTTTGAAATTTTTAGATTCATTATGAATCTATAACTATCATCCTCAACATGAGAAATGAGGGAATAATGTGTTTTTTACATGTTCCATCTTGGGTTTATGAATTGATGAATCATTTCCTCATCACACAATGAAATTTATTCTCATCTAACAAATCACTTTATTCTCATTGCATAGGTAAAATGATTCTTATCACTAAAGGAATCTCATACTCATCATGTGAGGAATCATGTGAGCATCACGTAAATAAATTAAAGGTTATCACCTAATACATAAATGGTTCATCCCATGAGGCATCTAATTCTTTTCAAAAAAGGATTCTTATTCTCATAACATAGGGGAGTGATAGAATCATACTCTCAACTTCTAAATGGAACATAGGTAGATCTTATTCTCATCACATAAACTTATTATACTCATCATATATGGAATATCATGTTTTTAATTTAAGGAAATAATAACAGGATATTTAACTAAGGAAAAAATGAGTATATCCTATTATCATCACATAGACATCTTGCTCTCATAAAATAAGGATCCCTAGTCTCATCTTTCGTGGATGGGTTCTAATGAATCGCGTGGGGTTTGTCATAGGATAATCACATAAGACCTTTTGGGATCTTCACATAAGATAAGATCATAGTTTAAAGGCTAGTGGGGATTCTTCCACATACAATCAACATGAATAATTTAGTCATAAGATAAATTAAAATAGGGACATGTCCACATACACTAACCACGTATGTGTAGGCATAGATTTTACATCAAGTAGGGGATGAATAATAGTTTAACGTATTGTGATGTTTTCGGAAGGATAGAGTTATAAGAAAGGGATTCTTTCATAAATGGATTATTTAGGTGTCTATGGCATGGGTTTCACACTTGTTATTTTTTTTTACAAAACTTGGGGTTTATTATGTTGTATGTGTTAGGATCCATTTTTGGTTGACCAAAATTAAAGGTGTTGAATCAATGTGGGATTGCATTTTTTTAAATTTAATATTTTATCCCATATTTTCCTCTATCACTTTTTCATTGAATGTTTCTCTATTTTAATTCACATGAGGTTATCATGAATGTATGTAAAATAGTAAATTTCAGTGTACACTAGGGTTTAATGTGAGGCTTGCCTCATGTGTGGATTAATACATCCCCAGTTCATTGTGGTTGTGATCCCATATTCATAAATCTTCTTTATTATTATCAAAGGAAGAACATTCAAGGGTATATCCTTGAAACCTGTCTCATGGAACTAACCAAGTACAATTAAATAATAAAATTTTTAGTATAATATGAAGGATACTGACCTTACCCTTCTGATGTGATATGATATTTAGAATAATTCTTCAATAATAGACACCAATGGAATTTTGATCAACTTCTTTTGAATGAAATAATATAATGATTTTCTCTATTTCATAGTAATCATTGGGCTATATTGAATTTATATATTAATATACTAACACAATTATGTAGTAACCTAGAGTTATTCCTCTTCTTTTTCTTCAGCCACAATGAAATACATATTATAGTGGACTGGTAATCTCAATAATCTTCTGACCTAAAAGTTAATCAATTGAAATTTTTTCTTCCATTCTCTTATTCTTTCTGTTATGTCCATCACAAAATATCTGTAATTGAATTACAATGTTGTTTTCTCAATCAATTATTCTTCATGAAAGTAGGATACTCTCCAGGGATTTCTCAAGCTTTCAAAACCCTAGTACATATAAGATAGTATTCTTATTAATTGATATGTTTTTTAATTCTTCTTAATGCCTCATAAGAACCCTAAATCCTATTCTTGAATTTTTTCCCAATCTAAAATATTATTTCAATAATGACTCATAGGATTCATGGAATACATGTACCATATGAAAATATGTTTTAGGAACAATAAATGATTCTGTACATGACCTATCTTTTCAAAACACATTACCTTTATATGATCTCATGTAATCTTCTAATAAATAAATACATGATGATTGAATCTATTTTGCATAAAGGATTCCCTTGATCAGATCATGTGATCCTCTAATCTCTATTTAACCAAACATGTTTACCCCTCAGAATATCACAACTCATTTTTATGAAATCTATGCACAAGAAAACTTCATGAAACTAAGATATGCTTCACGGTTTAGTTTCGTTTCTAGTTCTTTAATTCTTTATGGTATCTAAAAATAATTTTCATAAAAAAATGTATATATAGCTCATCATCATGATAAATTTTTTATAAAACACCTTCTTGGTGTAGTTGAATTACTCATGTATTCTCCCTTAGTGAAAGGTAAAGATGATTTGTTTTCACAATGGAAAAAAGAGAGATCATGTTTTTCAAAAGATCATCTTGACCACGATACCTTTCTATATATAGATGAGGTCCACTATCTCTTCCTATTCAGAATGTGTATCATGTCTAATAATATTGATGTGATAATTATTATTCAAATACATCTAAAAAAATTTCAATTCCAAATATTACTGAATCATTATATATTTTAATATTCATGTCATATTCTACTTATATATTTATGATGGTAAGTTTCATGGATTCATCATGTAACTATATTCTCTATTTGAAATAATACAATATTTTTTACATAGGAGGTTCAAATTTATCATTTCATGTACCCATACTACCTCAAATAATATGCACATTCACATATTAATTTTGCAGTGTTATCTTTTTTGGACCAAACTATTAAAAACACATCAATGAAAGCATCCATGGTGGTATGTATGATGGTTGATGTCTCAATATGATGATATCTCAACACCATTGTACTTGGTCTGGTTTTTGGAGATAATAGACACTCCAGGAATACATTGAGGATTGTGGCAGCTTTATGATGATGTTTTTTGAGCTTAGTGGATCATTGGATCAAAAATAATCGTGCAATGAAGCTTATAAGTGAATCCTTTTAGTGTTGTAGCAGTACTCACTCCACTATTCATCCCACATTGGCATGGTGCTTGTTCAAGGTCCGCATTATAAGCTGTCATCTTCCATTATCCTCTTAAGCTTACAATGGGTTTTAGAGACCACAACACTCACCGACATGGACTACTCCACACATTTTCATGATCCAGGGACTATTAGTGGGAACTCTGAACTAATTTAAGCTCTTGTGTTCATGCCATTCTTTCTCCCTATGGGTTTTATGTATGGTTTCTCACACCTACCACTAACTGAATCTAGGTTGAACCTCTCCCATGTGATTGAACCCTTGGATACCACATGTGGTTGAAGGGGTCCTAGGATGGCTTGTGGAATAGCTCATTTTTTTAATTAAATCCCAACTAAGATTTTTACTCAGTAAATACAATGTACTACCGACAAACTAAAATACCTTTTCAGACATAATTCAGTATAAAAAAATAATAATTTATTTCCTCTTTTTTCATATCCTTCAATCAACATCATAAAAATAAATATTATCATGGACTATAACTAATCATTAATATATATAATCTTAATATGAAATCATCAATAGATTTTTTTTCTTCACTTTATTTGATATTTTAAAAAAATGTGAATCACATACGCACATGTTCATGAATAAATTAAGATAAGTTCACCATTCATTAGAGATAACATGATTAATTATTCAAGCCTGAAATCTAATTCCATTAAGTAAATATATAAAAATTATCCACTCATCACTACTTAATTTCAAAATATAATTTTTTTTATTCCATACATGGAAATAAATCATAAAAAACATTCTATGGAACAATAATGAACTGCCAATTTATTTTTCTTCTTAAATAAATATAGACATATTCATCGAAAATCAATACAACAAAAATATCAATTAGGATCATCAATCAACCCGTATATATTTTTTATCAATTCCAATAGAAAATTACATGTCAATATGTTTATATAATATGCATATATGATTTTTTTATTCACTCCTCATTGATTCTTAAAAATTTTCATTTTCTTCTCTTACAATTATTCATAAAAAATGCAATGTACCCGATAGAGGATGTTATAATTTCTTTCTTAAGTAATGTCCACCAATTATTTCATTTAAATATATTTCTTTTAGTAAAAAAATTATAGAGATATATTCATCCTAATATTCTTACACTCATATGAACACATAGATTAAAATCATTCAATTATAATAGGAAGGTATTGTTTTTGAAATCAATTTGAGAACTTCTTTAAGGTTATTTTTTCCATGTCATTGATTCTTTTATATTGTCCTCTTTGAGTTCAAAAATAATTTTTTTGAATAAATATTGGACTGTTCCATTAACCTTATTCAATGAATTCATGTAAAATTGAATCCAAAGATTTCATATTTTGATTAAATATAAGCCTTTAGATACTTCATTGGATAATACCCCTTATGGGATGATATATATATTCAATTCATCAGGATATAAATTTTTTATTATTTGGTCTTCTAAATTAAAATTTATGTTAATATCAATTTTTTGATCTCATAAATGATGATTACTTCAAATACAGTGATCATCCATTGTATCTTGATCATCTGCATCACAGATGATCTCTGATATTTGGAATAAAAAAATCATTATGATATTAATAAAAACATCAAATCAGGGTAGTGAATTCCTTTAGGATATTTATGAATATTTCAAATCCAAAATATGGTAATACAGTTTAATCTTCTCAGTTATCTATTAACTATGTCCATCACCGTCAATTCCCTATAAATATTGATCAAACACAAAATATGTGGGAATATGGTGGATCTCATTGGCTTATCATGGATATAAATAAGGATGCGAATTATTTATTGACCATCAAACTTCGTTCTTTACTCCGCCATGTGAGGGTGAACTTACCATTATAAATGTGCTAAATTTATTTACAATTTTTGGGTAGCATGGAATCTTTACATTCTTTAGTAATATATTTTTGTGGTATTTTCTTTTTCACATAGGCCATCAAGGAACATTCACCACCATGTTATATATTATTATTATTTATAATTACTTCTTAAGATTGAGTTATAAATAAGAAATAGTTTTAGATAGTTATATACCATTTAAAAATTCCACACATAACTTCAGATATTATTAGTTATCATTTGTTGAAAACCACTAAAGAAATTCAATTTATTCATACTAAATATTTTATTTTCCCCTATCATATTCTTTCATCCAGTTTTCTTCCAATTTTATTTGCCTTTCCAAATCAGATTGATGAATAACACATATTTAATTTTGAATATGCATGTAATGCTTAGTAGATCCACATGGATTATTAGGTGTTCTCTTTAACATCTCTTTCCATTTTTTGCTCATGGATTGGTATTCCCATTTGTTTCTTAATATGCCTTATATTTTTTGTGATATATATGGATTAATTATAGTGGTACATGGTGTTACCCCTTCTTAAAGAAAAAAAGTTGAAAATTATATTTCATGTAGCACCCTTTTTATTCTGCGTCATTTTTTTTCTAGGTATCACTCTTTATATGATTTTCACCCCCGGTTAACGTGCCTAAATTATTTGTAAGATTTTTGTTAACAATCTTTATAAAGAATTAATACTTATTTTTTCCCAAGGAAGGATCATCACCAATATGCATCATTTATAGTCTTTTCATCTAGATTATTTTAGTGTCTTGTTTGAATGATATTTACTTGAATGCCACTTCACTATGACCACATCCATTGAAAATACCACAGAAATATTTCAAAACATCATATCTTTTTATAACAGAAATATTATTTACTTTCATTATTTTATTAATTAGTAATTTTATCAATTTTTCTGTAGGAATATTTTTATTTTTCATATACCATCATACTATACCAATAATTAGATGCACTATTCCTAACTCATTCATAGAAATAATAATATCCTACAAATTGTGATATATTCATTGAAACAACAGTCTAGATTGATTGGCATGCTTTCTATTTATGTTTATTTTCACACTTTTTATGGTCTTCATTAGAGTAATTGTTATAATTAAACTTATCTTTCTTCACTAAAATTGTATTTTAGAGCACTTTATTTACCTTATTCATCCAATTTTGTACATGTTTCGATTTTGAACCTACACATTTCATGAGACCAGAGTTAGAAGAGATATTATTATTAATGGTGGATGATTTTTTCTTCTTTTAGACTACATGTGATTAATCATTAGTTGATTTCAATTTGTTCTTTCCACTGAGTGGAGTTATATTAGAGTAATAATTCTTCTAATATGTTTTTTTGGATATAGCTCTTAAAATAGATACTCTTATTTTAGTATGTTGTGAAGAATCATCTTAAACATTTTCATAATTTTATAGTTTGACTCCAAGTTCAAGAAATTTCTTATTTATGATGAATTTATCATCTAATACTAATTTAAATCTATCTCCAGATTCTTCCTTTATCTTTATAACATTTTATTCGGGAAATATTTTCTTATCCTATATAAAATTATTAATCTCTTAGATATTTTTTTCATTGATTTCATGTTAATAATAATGGAAATGAATGATGTTCTTCTGGTTTTCTTCTAATGCATGTAACTTTTCATCAAGACTCTGAATGGTTGTATCATTTTCTTGGATTAGTTCCACCATTCCTTTACAACTCTAAATCATACTTATTTTGTATCCTAAATCTTATCACTTTTGGTATTTTATTATTTAGTGAGATTAACACATGTAATCAAACTTTTTCCAAATGCACTCTCTATTTTATTGTAATTTTATTCTATATGGTTGATCTCTTTTGAAAGGTAATCCCATAAACTGTATAATTAGAATTTTTTGAGGATTGATCATTAGAACATGTGTTTGGTTCTTATATTTGAAATTTACAAAGCATATCTAATAAATTTTCATCTACATCAAAGTTATAACTATTTCTTATTAATTTGTTACTATATTGAACTACCATATCTTAAACTATAAGGTATGAATTTTATTACAAAGTATTAATGCATTAGTAAATTGATTATTTAACATCATTTCACAAGAGGGATGTCTTCTTCATCTTTATTAATTATTTCTATCTTCCATTCATTTTGGTTTTTGCTGAGACAAAATTAACTACTATTATACACACAACTCCTCCATGTTTTCATTCCATTATGAATTTAGAATAGAATTTACGTCAACAGTGAAATTCAAAGAGAGAATCCAACTAGGGGTGTGACATATAACTCTAATTCCAATTTTTATGATCACTTTTGTGATGATCACACTGAGAGGGTGGTTTAATAAGTGTGGGATGACATTGTTCAGTTTAAACATATATCCCTTTGAGTACCTATATAACTTATTGAGTGAATAGTTCTCTATTATTATTTATATATAATATGAAACCATCAACATAAATAGTTAATCATAATTTAAACTGGGGTTGGTTAAAAATTTCTTCCAGTGTGGATGATTATCTCCCTGATGTATAATTGACAATATCCCACATGTAGACATCTTTATTTTTATTATAAAAAAATATCAAGTAATTAAATGAAATTAAACTCCTTCTCATGGCATAGACTGTGTGTAATGCATGTTTAAACATTATAGAGTAAGATACAAGATGTCATCCAATACATTATTAAGGGATCATAAATTTAAAAATATTATTATATAATAAACACCATTATGATTCTGACCAACTCTCTCTAAATGAATCAATAAAATGGTTGCCTATATTTCATAGAAATCAATGGGTTGTCTCAAATAAAAAATAAATTAGATGACATAATGATAAAGAAATCAATAGGGATTCCTCTTCATATTCTCGGTTGATAATAATATAAATATTTCTATGTGTAGGAAATCTCAAGAATATTCTAACATAAAATATAATCAACTAGAATTTGGTTTTCCACTCTCATCATCTTCTTGTGATCATTTACACACAATATTTAAAATATTATTACAGTATAAATTTATCAATAAACTATTCTTCATTAATTTATGATACTATCCATGAATTTGTCATGATTTTAAACACTTTAATATATAAGATATTATTCACTTTATTTCAGGCACACTTCCAATTATTTTCAATGTCATCATATCACAATCATCCTTAATATTATTCATGGATAATCCATAAAAACTATTGTATTATTTCAATTATAACTCCAAGGATTAATGGAATACATGTAATACATGAAAATATTTTATTATTTAAATAGTTCATGTTTTATACAACCTACCTTTTCCAAACACACTACCTCTACATGATCTCAAGTGTGATTCACATAAACAAATACATGATGGCTTCATCATGTTCATATATGAGAATCATGTGATTAGATCACACAATCCTCTACTCTATCCTCTAGCTAACTAGGTTAGCCTGTGTGATCTTAGACCTTAGAATTAACAAAGTAGACAAAAAAACCTCAAAAAAGATAGATATGTTGCATATTTCAATGTCATTGAGGAACATAAGTTTATTAGGGTATTTAAATATAATTCAGATAAAATAATCTATACTTGAATAATCTTCACTCTATAGTTTTGCACAAAATACCTTCATTTTATAGTTTAGTGGATCGGGGATGCTTCCATCATGAAAATATGAATTTTCTCTATTTTATGAATTGAAACAAATGAGAGCTATTGGTTTTCATCAAGTCAACTCAACCATGGAACCCTTCTATTCATAGAAAAGGATCACCTTATCTGTCCATCTAAAAAAGTATCATGTTTAATAAGATCATCATTATAAGAATTATTCAAAAAACTCCATAGAAATTATCATGGATTGATATTATATAATAATTATTTATTGTAATCATCACATGCTAATCTTCTTAAATCTCAATGATAATGAGATTCATGGTGTTGTTATGTTACCATTTTCTTCTTTTTCAATGAAATAATATCATGTATACAGGAAGATCACATGTATCATTTTATGCACCCATACTACCTAGAATAAAATGTATGGTGACATCTTCATTTAGTGGTGTTATCTTCCTTGAACAAACTATAGGAAACACATCAATCTATTCAGGAATAGTAATCCTTATGGTGATAGCTATACCAATATGGTGAGAGATCAACAATATTGATCATGGATAAGATTTCAAAGATGATAGACACCAAATAATGTTGTTACAGGTTGTGGGAGGATTAATATTATGTTTTTGAGATTGGTGGATTGTCATATAAATAAATATTCAAAGGGAATATTATATTTATATCCTCTTATTAGAGTGATAGTACCTGATATTCTCTCCATAACACATCATAATTGTGATCATTTATGGGACACATAATAATATTTCCCATAACATCATCCTCTAGAGCTGAATGTAGGGTTCGGTACCCGTAACACTCACTAACACTCTCCAAAAAAGTGCATGACACACCCTTTAATGGTCCGACAGCACCCTATGGGTATTATATTCCCATTTATCCTCTTGTGTGAATTCCATTAACACTCCCTTTGGGATCTATGCTCATCCTATCACAACTTCTCCCCAAGGTTGTCCCGGCTGACCATCTCTTATGTGGTTGGCCCCTGTGGTCCAATATGTGGTTGAGGAGGTCTGTGGATAGCTTATGGACACTCAAATAAATAGTAATCATTTCCCACTAACACAAATACTTTTTTCCTATATAATTCATAATGTAAAATGATAATTTATTTTTTCTTTTTTCATGGCCTTTAAACATCTTCATGAAAATAAATATTTTCATGGTCATAAAGAAATATTTATCTTAATAAATATTCATATAAAATCATCAACAATTGATTAATAACCAATTATTATGATGTTGTAAACAAAGTGAAACATATAAGCATTAATTCTTGAATAATTCAAGATTATTCCATTAATCATTATTATAAACATTGATAATTGTTTATGCAAGACATCCAATTCCATTAAATGAGTCTATAAAAATTATACAATCAATAACACTTCATATAAAAATATGATCTTTTTTCGTCCATAAATGGAACTAAATATTCAGAAAACATGCTTCAGAACACCATTAAACTTCCAAGTTGTTATTGTTCTTAAATAAATATTGAAATTTTCATTAGTAACAAATACAACACAAACACACAGTAAGTTCTTTATTAATCCTATTGGTAATAGAGTTCCTGATGAAAGGGAGTTATATGAAATCATATAAAACAGGCTAAAATGAATATTTGGTATCATGTGAGGTAATTAATATAAGTTTTGCATCTTTTTGAATCCTTGAAATTTTTTAGGGTTTTGCGATTCATAGAAGTCCAAGTTGCAGGAGCCTAGAGCTCTGTATTTGGAATACCAATGGTAAAACTCAAAAAATAAGGGGTTAAGGTAGTATTTATAGGACTTGTACATATTGGAAGTGGGTAGTTGGAATTATTATTACAAGATCATGTATACCATTAATGATCACACATGGTGAGAGCTGTGATTCTTTTTGAATTTAATTTATACAACTTCTAATTGCATGAACCTCTAAAATTTACTCCAAAAATTTCTTTTGTGGTAATTTTTCTTCATATATCCTCCTCATATGTATTTTTTACTGCCAATATTGACTCCTGTGATTCCCAACCTTCTTAATCATGGATTCATTGTAAATTACATACATTATGTAACCCATTCATTCTCTTCTGTTTTTACATTATTATATTTTATGTATGATTTTTAATCAATATGGGACTCATATGTATGAAATATTATGATGTGATAAGTGGGGATACTATTATATATCCCACCAATTGATTGGGTAATTAAAATATTTCGTGAGATATTATGTATAATTCATGGGAAATGATCATAGAGAATTATGTTATGATGTGTTGGTAATGAGAATTGAATTATATTATAATGACAAGTTTTATATATTTGCAACATTCCAATGATATAATTTTGATTCATGAAAATTATAATTAATGAATATATTTTTATAATCAATGTCTCAAGTTGTTCCTCATTATTATTCCTTACTCCAATGATACACCTTCTGTTATAATCTTCTGATCTACTCGATGATATTGTTACCTTCCTACTGATTGTGCTCTTTATATTCCCTTTTGATAATCACCATACTAAGACCTTAATTCACCCTTTCATTTATAAAATTACCCGACTAATTTATGATGAAAAATAGACTATGTATAGTATATATATATATATATATCAAAGGATGAATTTTTTGATTAAATTTTAGGATACTGTATTATCTGATTATTCATTTTCTACCTAGTTCCAAAATATACAAAACATTATATACTAGGATGTTATAATAATTTTTTATTATGTATAAAAGTTAGAACATTTACCACCAGATCCAGAAGTGTGGTGCTGAGGGTGTTTTGTGATCTTTTTATACCAATTAATTTCATTCATCTTGTTTATATATTTTTATTATATGCTATCGTTAATTATTATTTTTAAATTTATTAAAAAAATATATTTTTTACATATTATTTCGTTTCCTATATTTATATTTAATTGAGCTACACCATATATGGATCAGTATAGTACCCATATTATCATATCCAGTACGTTACACTTTTTCAATATAATAGCACTATAAATATTTTTGGTAAAAAAATTTAATATACCATAAAAAATTAATAACATAAAACATATTATATTTTAAAATAATAAAAAAATAAAAAATAGATTTTTTAATCTACAATTCTCAGAAAATATTCAAAAAAAGTAGGTTTTAATGTGTTTTGTTAGAATAAAATAATAATAAAACACATTTTATATTATTAAAAAATTTAAAATATCTAAATAATAGACATTTGATTAACAAAATTAAAATATCACAAAAATATTGTTCATCTGTTCATTTTAATGGAAGAACACATGTTCATTTTAAAAGGAAGAATAAAAATAAAAAACTTATATTTTTTTCCTTTTTATTATAAATCATAATAAAATTCAAAAAAAATTCATTAAAACAATTATTTGCATGAGACGATGTCATGACTCATGTTAAATAAAATATTTAATATTAAAAATCAAATTGTGAAACATAAAACAAGTTAACTAGGAAAACTTTAAAAATATGTATACAAAAGAACATATATTCAGTCAAGAATGTGAAAAAGTTTTTTATGTGTTATGTAGGATTTGTAAAATGTTATTTTCATTATAAATGTATTAAATAATTCTATTATCATTAGAAAATATTTTTTAAAAAAAATCCAAAAATAATTAACCTGTGAAATATAGGAATAGAACAATAAATTTCACAATTAATCTTTTAATTTATAATACATACATACATAAATAAGGGCACATATATACACATATATATTAATAGTTTTCCATAATAAAAAAAATATCTTCGTAAAAAATAATAATTAAAATTATATATTGAGATTCATAGGTTGAAATAAATCACCTAATAAGATCAAATTTGATTTATTTAATATATGTGTATCACTAATGTAATCATGATGTTGAGTTTTGGGTGCTCTCCTGATGCATGTCATCATAATGTAAAGGTGGTCAACTAACTACTATTTTAAGGATTTGAATTGTTATATTTTCTTTCTCCTCATTTCTCATCTTCTAGGATTCTATTTTTCATATATTTCATTGTTTGTTTTCTTCTAATTGATATATATTATTTGATTCCAAATATATTTTAAAATATGTTTTGTCCTTTGTTCAAATTATTTTCCTTTCCTTAGTTGGTCGGTTTCCCATCACCCCTTGAATCTACATTCACCCATTATGGATTCATGAATTTTTATTTTGATGTCAACAATGTTTAGGGTCAGAATTTGGAATATTTTATTTTATTTTTCATTTCATAGTGGTTTTCAAATTTCTCATCTTATCTGATCAAAAAATACAAGTCCTATCCTCTCAAAGGGTGGAAGGTGTTATAAGTTTTTCGAATTTTTTATACAAACACTCTAGTGTTGAAATGGTCTAGATATGGTGTAGTTATGGCATAAAAAATATTTAATATATTGATTTGATTATTAAATTCGAAACAGATGTGGTTAGGTTCTTCATATATTTATGTTCCTATTCTTCTTAGGTGAGATAAATTTTGTGGATTTACTATGAAGTTGTAGTTAATCCCACATACATATAATTTTTTAGACTTTTTAATGTCTTTATAAAGGATTATATTTTCAAATAAATATGATTGATAATTTATGAAATGCTTTAATATCTGGAATATCTCAGTTTTTCATAATATTCATGTTTTTTGGACATTTATTATCATATTTAACTGGTTTTGTTGTTTTTGTGTGGTGAAATTTGTTGTTAAAATTATTTAGGTCATGCAGTTTCATTGTGTGTATGTCAGGACTATTCTTAGGCTTCAACATCCTTACAACTTTTTATCTTTTCATTACTGGTACTATTTTACAGAGATGGAATTACTAAGTGCTCAATTACATTTCAATGGAACAAGGGTTCATTATTTTGGTTTAATGTATATTCATAGTTAATCAATTAATATGGTATTTGAACTAGCTTTTTGAATCATGGTGTTTATGTTAAATATATATTGGTGTTATCAATGGTTTTCTAGCACTCTTTCATGTTCTATTGGTGTTTAGATAGTATCCAGTGATGTGGTTACCAAAGGGAATTCGATGGGGCTAGGCAATATGTCAAAGGGGTGTCTCTAGGGTAATATTACACTTTTAATGTTGATGTTGATGGATTTTATTGGGTTTGAGGTGGATTCTATGGGATTTTTCCACATGATTCATAATTCAATTATGAGAGGTTCTGAGACCATGTAGCCAACTTTTTACCAATCTAAAATATTCATCTTTTAACAATTATATTGGTTTGAGTGAAAGTATATTACTCTTATCTCACACAATCTTAATGAATTCATGTAGTGAAGAGAAATAGTGAAAATAATAAGGATAAAAAATTTATATGAGGTTCACTCATAATATGTGAGCTAGTCCTAAGTGTATGTTAGTTGTTATCCCAAATCTATAATAATAATATCTTATAATGAAAATTAAATGGGGGAAATTGATGGATTTTAACCCTTTTATCTTTCACTAACCATGATACATATACAAATCTGACAAGTACTTATATAAGAATCAAATTGAAGATTAAACTACACTAACTTATGATAGGATCAAAATATTATGAATTCATGTAGAATGATCAACATGATAGGTTCGGTACCCACTAAAAATTATAAAATATATATTCTTCCTTAGTAGTTTAGTAATATTAAATGGTTGCATGTTTTTTTAATCGTATCATGGGTTCTATCATTTCTTCAGGAACATCAAGACATGTGATAGTTAGAATCATTAGTTTCTGGATCTATTAATCTTATCCTCCACCTTAAAATATAAAATAATTAATAATGCTAGAGTGGGATATCTACCTCCTACCGTTTTATCTTTAATTCTGAAAATAAACTATCATATTAGCATTGGGTTCCAATCCATTTCTCCAACGCTTAAATTATTTTTATAAGTTGTAGTATATATATCTCTCCAAATTCATAGATATCTAGAACTAATCATATATATAAATCTCAATATGAATTCATTATGATAATTACAATATTTCAAATATATAAATATTCCATCAATATTAGCATTTTTATCTTCTGATTGAAGTTTCATTTTAATTCCCACTGAAATAACCTCATGATATTCATTTAATTCTTCCCTATTTTCTATATGTAATTTACTGAATAAATCCTCCATTCATCTTCTTTATTTTATTCTTATTCAGATCAGTTAAAAATATCTCCATTAGGGATCTGATAATAATATATTCTTGACTCCTTTATCCTCAATTAATTATTTTTTAATTCTTCTCATTATATCATCCAAAATACTTGACATTTCATCTACCAGAAACTCTAAAAAATTCATATTCTATCATTATATGTGTTCATCATTACAACCATGAATATTTGTGGTGTTAAGACTCAACTCATGGTAAAATAATTTCATTTATAACTCAAATATATCTTATATTGCATCAAAATTTCCTTACAATGATTGTTGTTTATATATTTTAGGATAGATTCGCTTCAACTATATTTACTTTTCAATTCACCTGGAAAACTGATTTTTCTCATACATAGAACTCATGAGTATCTTAATTATCCTCTAAAAAATTATTTTTTTATCTTCATTAATATCTATTTTTTCTTTTAAAATTTATATACACTGATGAAGCCTCTATACCTATGGATTTACTCATACATAACTTTTGAAAAGACTAAAGTATTCTTATATATTCATTTAAACCTTACATTTTTTCTTTTTAATACACTAAATTGATTCAAAATCCAAAATTTTGGTTACTCAAACACATTTTTATTGCATAATTTGATCCCTTTCCAATAGAATATCATGTTTCAGCATTGATTATTAACTCCATTTAATGCACTGTGATACGTCAATGTAGCATTTGTTGGAATTATGGAATGTTACATAGTCTTTAGATTATAGCTCACTTTAGAGGAAACTCATGTACAACATATATACTTAATAATTCATTTTAAATGAATACTCCTTATATTATATAAAAATTCACATCCTTGAAACTATATGTTTAGTGACATTGGAGATTATATACAATACTAAATTATTTTCACAAAATATCATCAACATATCCTATAAATACATTTAAAATATGATACCCTTATAGAAAAATCACGAATAATATTAATCTCTATAACATGGGGAATGGAAACATGATCATGATTAATATTAAATTTTTAATAATAATTTTAGCATGTGAAGTGCATATGCTTATGATGACATAATTAAGGTGATTGAACATACCATATGTAAATCATACCTATGTAAACATTGATCATAAATCATGAAATATAATATAATTATTTGAGAATAAAATATGACATGAGACATGATAGTGTGGAAGCATACATCAATAAATATGAGATATCATGATGTGGGTGCATTTCCAGACATTAGAGTATGATACAAACGTTATCGTAGGAATCAAAAAATATTTTGAGTCTATCCACTAAGACTTTCATATCACAATGGACTAGGCTTATCACCTGCCCCTAACATAGTAATATTTGGAAGGCTATCCGTTTTTATAATCCTTTTTGGGAATGGGTTAACAACTTCAGTCTGATCCTGATATTAGGAGACACAAATATTTCCAAAGTTCATTGATGGGATATAACATAACAACCTATCTTATAATGATAACCCATATATATTAGTTCTATAACAACTTTAAAACATTCATAATTTCAACATTTCATAAATATATTGTTGGAAAGATATAGGTTATATGAAATAATACATTAAAAAGTATCAAAATCTTTTCAAAGAAAGAAGATGGATGAAAAAATTAGATAATATTCCCAATTAATAATTTTTTTTAAAAGTTATTTTCTTAGAATAAAAAAATTTTACAAGAGAATGAAACTTATTCAATGAAAAAAGAAAAATCATTCTTTGATTTCTTATAAATAATGTAAAAAACATATTTTATAAATCAATGAGGATAAGATATAATTTTTAAAAACTATAAAATCATATAAATAAATCATCATAAGTTAAAATGGATATAATGGAAGAAAAATGAGATTAATTGGAATGTCTTGAAAATGGTTATTATTATAACATTTATATTAAAAAGTTCAAATAAATAGAAAATGTCTCATAAAAAAAGATAAAATAATTCTATATAAAACTGTGAAAAATAATTCAATGAAAATAGAAAATGACCTTAATAAATTAATCATGTATAAATAGTTAAATTAATAGAACAAAATATTTAATATGAACAAGTAGGAAAAATATATTTACCGATAAAATAGATAACCTTGGCCCCTCTTATAAGAATCCTTTTAGTTTAATTAGGAACCAAAGAGAGGTGAAATTGATAAAAGGAATGATTACTACAAAAATGACTACATTAGATGAAAATATATGGGTTTTTTTGAGTAAATTGGCATTCAATTTCCGAATATGGTAATTTAGTAATAAACATTCTTGAATTCGTAGTGATATTGTAAAAGAAACCCTTACATTCACTCCCAAATTCAATGAACATAAATTAAACTCTTTATTAATAATCATTAATATATCTATAACATATTTAATAACTTTATTCACATATATTACCATTTATATACTTAATTTATAATCCATAATTATACATGTATTAGTTAGTATAGTTTATTTTCCTTATTAGATGTTATTAATTTTGATTATCTCATATCAGTTTTACAATGGTGATATTGATCATCATTATTTGATACCATGTTAATCATTACTATATTGGTCAAGGTTGTGTAATTTTTGTTTGTTAATTATTTATATTTTCAAATGTTCATTTTGTGGTAGTTATGGGAATGGATTGTGAGAATGGAATCCATGTTGAATATATTTTAGGTAATTCACATATAACCCCAAGTAAAATTATAATGTTCATTAATTGTTTTTCATCCTTATAAAATTGTATTAATTATATATATTACCCCTTAATATCAAATATTAATAGTATTAATTAATTTATACATATTAATATTTAAAAGGAAAATTTTTGTATAGCATCTTTCATGTTTGTGGTTAAATTGACTTAAACAAGAACACACTATACTAATAAATTATTAAGTATTTAGAGTTAATTAATAGTAATATAATTTCCATAAAAGTATATTTATGTTAATATAACATTATTATAGTGGAGAATAAAAACTATAATGAGTTAGTATGAGGACATAATTAAAGAATAATTATGGTGAATTACTTGGTACTTTGATGAATTCTTTTCTTCTTGATGCAGGTTCCATCAGAATGAATGATATAGGATTACATATTAGAAAGATAATATTTCAGTCGTCTAATAAGTATTTGGTATTGTAAAATCTTGAGATAATTAGGAGTTAAAGAAATGAAAATATTGGTTTTGGAGGGGTAGAGTGGGGATGCTTTTATAGGTGTGTTTTGAGTGGAATTTCTGAAAATATTCATTTATTAATGTGTATGATTGTCATTTTAAAAGTAAAGTAGATACAAATTATGAAAATAATGGAGATGAGTTATGAATACATTTATCCAAAAAAAATTATGGATATGGATTCATTATCTTTTATGTCATTACCACATAGTTTGTACCTTTTTACCACATTTTCCATTTATCTTGGCCACTCAAGTTTATAACATTGTAACTTATTATTATGATAACATATGAAATTCACTATATTATAATATTTCGAAATTATAATTAATATTATAAATTCTACTTAATATAGTTAAATTTCAAAATATATTATATTAATCTTTTAATTGAAAACAAAATATATACCGAAAATGTTTTTATAGAAAAATGACTTTTTAAACGTTAATTGTCTTTAATCTTATTTGATATAAAATAATAATTGAATCTATTTGTATAAAAATTAAAATGATAAATTATATTTATACATGAAATGTTATATATTTAATTAACTAATATACAAATACACAACACTTTGAAAAAGTTATTTAAATAATTTTCCTTTTTAAATGATAAATGATTTTAGTCACATCCCTTTAAAAATATTTATTTATCTTATAAATAATAAAATTATTAATAAAAATTATTTTAATACTTATTTTAATTTTATAAATACATAAAATAATTCCTTAATAATTATAATAATAATGATTTGTAACACATAAGAATATAGTTTTATAATAAAATATTTTAATTAAATATATTATATTTTTATTTAATTTAAAAATTATTTTTTTTGTAAATTATATTATGTTCAATTTTGTACTAAAAATTATGAAACATTAATATAAATATTATATAAATGATTTCCCAATGGCATTTTATCCAATGACTATATATCCAACAACTATATTTCCAACAACCATGTATATAATAGTATAATTTTTTCATATATATAGCCTTACAAACATGACTAAAATAATTCACTATATTCATTTACGTAACTATCAAATTATCTAATCTATATTAATATTTCCCCTTATTTATATAGTTTCAATCGACATTATGATCATCATTGAAAAATAAGAAGATTAATATTTTCTTTTGTTTTAGATTTTATTCAATTGGGATTATATTAATCTTATAATCCTCATAATGATGTTTCATATTGTCTTATCATAATGTATTAAAAACATTTTAATAAATTTTTTAATAAAATTAATTTTGGTTTATTTTATTTTGTTGTTGCATGTGAAATCAGTTGTTCATAAAATTCTTTTAAAAGGGAAACTACAAAGTAAAATTTTTGTGTGTTACAACATCCATTTGAGTAATGATAACATTTTTTTACCTTTTTATAGAGTTTATTTACACTCTTTTCCTCAATTTATTCATCATATACTATATTTTTTATCATTTGTTTTTAATTTTGGGGATTATGGATTTCCAATGAGTAATTTTTCGGGTGATGCAAGTTTCTTCTTCCTCGAAATGATGGCACTGGATATATCCACTATTTCAAAACATATTGTAACACCCCAAGATTTCATAGTGTGTTATTTATTCAAAATAATTCAATAACTTGCACTAAACGCAACACCGAGTTCAATCACACCATGACTTACCAAAAAAAATCCATTAAAAAGAGTTCATGAATAGTATTAACTAAATTTTAAACTTTATATAATACTTATAATTTTAGAATCCATATTATGAGTTTCTTAGTCATAATGCAAGAACAGATTCATTTTCAGTATTGCACTTTTATCAACTTTTAATAGTGAAACCTTTTTAAATACAATATTTTAAACTTTTTGACTAAATGGGGACATCAAAAAATTTAAAATGAAACATCCCAATCTTCCACGGTACGCTTTCCTTTGAATAAAACAGTAGTGTGTGTTGTACGGAACATCGAGTTCTAACACACCACAACCAATCAAACTGGCCGTTATGAATAGTAATACCTACCTTTTAAAATTTTATAAATTTTATCTCTCAAAATGGACTTCATTTTTGTATTCGGAGTATTGAATTTATCCTAAGGTGAAATTTTGGTACTTTTCGGATAACTTTCATATTTTGATGAATAGTGAAAATTACTAAATTTTAATTAAAAACAACTTTTTTAATCAAAATAATTAATAGTAATAAATTATGAATTTTAGGGGTTTTAAAGTATATTTAGAATATATTTTTACCATTTAATATAATGTTGTTCATTGGACATAATTTTACAATTAAACTGAACATAAACAAGTGTCAATCTTTTGATAGTTATTATCCCTTAAAAACACGCTTTTTGTTTTGACAGCGGGAATTAATTTTAAATTAATTTATGCCACTTCTGTGTTTTGAATTTAGAAAAATGGATTACATATTTGAAATCAGGATGTTTAAATTTTGTAAATAGGTAACTTTTATTTTTAGACATTTTGAATAATTACTGCGGTAAATATTTTATTTACCACGGTTAAGGGTAAATCCGATAAAGAAGGGTTAAAAAATAATATTATAATAATAATAAATTACCCTAAAACATGTCCTAGACTTATTTTTTGATACATGTTCGACCATAGGCATCTTTGGGTCGATTTTGGGATCCCATGATGCCACTTGTAGGTGATAGGGACACTTTATTTTAATTAAGTTAAAATGAATACAAAAATGACACAAGCATATATCTTTTAGAAAAACTCTTTTTACATAGGGTTATATATGTTGGATTTTATATTATAAATATTCATTAGAAATAAAAATCTATTTACTACATAATGATATTTTATTTATAATTTTTAGAAATTAAATAATTTAATTTATTTATGACACAATGATGATGAATTAATTACTATAATAGTGAAAAATTAAAATAATTGATATTATAAATACCCAAATAAATATAATATGAAACTTTTAATGAATTAAACTAATTTTCTAGGATAATATGATATATTAGGATTGATTTAAATTACTTTGTTCTAAGTAATCAATATTTTATGAGTTTCAAAAAAATCAACTATTGAATAGTGTCAAAATTGACATAAAAGAGTTCTTAAAACAAATATTATATTATTAATTGGTATTAAATTCCTAAAAATCTAAGGTTCGGCAACCAGACTTATATCATGATATTTTCATCATTAATGGACCACTTGGGGGATGGTTGGATGTATATAGTAAGTTTATTAACCATATTATATAAAAATACAAAGAGACATTGTAAAAGTGAAACTAATTAACTTAGAGTTAATACTTAAAGATAAGGTTAATATAAGTACCCAAACCTGTCTAAATTCTATTGGTTGAGTAGTTTGCGACCCATCCCCACCTTAAAATTTAAATAATCAACTTTTTAGCCATTATAAACCGAATATGAATTTATTATAAAGTAATATTTCTAGCTTTTCCAACGGTACCCCTCACCCCTCTTATAAAAGGGAACTCCTCCTTCTCATTTCTTCACAAATTCAAAACCTTTTGGTTCGGAAAAACTCTGCCAAAATACACTCCCAACTTCCCTCACTACAACCTAGAGGCCTTAGTTTGATTAGAAAGACAACCTAAGGAGCCCTTTTGATCAAATCAAAAGGAAGAACCCGAAGAAGAGGTAATGATTTCACCACCCTTTTCCAAGTTCCTTTCTTCTTCCACTTCTTCTTCCTTTGTTATTACCATTCTAAAATAATAACTCCAGTATCATATATATATATGATTTTATTATAAATATGGTACAACCATATTCAGTATTTTATCCACCCTTTGAATAACATTTCACCATACGTGCGTACGTATGGCTTACCGTCTCCACGTCGTGATGTAATTGTTATTCAATATATTATTATTTGGATGGGTATAATAATGATATGTAACTCATGTAAATAATAAATATAACATGTTAATGATTCTTTATATATGATATAACAACCATTTATATATTATTTTAATATCAAAGGAATGATATTGTCGCTCGTGCGTACGTACGGACTACCGTCTCCACGAACGTGATGAGATTCATTCTCCATCGTATCCATTAAATTATAATTATAATTTGATGATTTAAAAATGATTTTTAAGGACTTGATATCATTATGGATATGAATAAGACACAACCTATCGATAACAAACACATCTTATGTAACAAAACTTATAAAAAAATGAGTAAGTTAACACCCGAAACGACGATAATTAAAAGATATTATTAACAAATTAATGTTAAAAGATCATATATGATATCATATTAATATATATGATTATTGAATAATTTAATAACAATTATTTCACCATTATAAAAGAGGTTAACCTACCCCATCCAAGGAAAAGTACAAGGTAAGGGGTTTTCATCTCACTTCTTATTCCCGTGTGATTCATGTCATATTTCCACCATCACCTTTTGTGTGGTGTATGTACTGCCCATAATTATATTCTTTTTGTAATACACTCTAATTTATGTGTATTTACATATTCATTGTATGATACCTCTTTCATGGGTTGTATGTTTGATAAGTTACCAAATTGGTAAGGGTATTTCACAATCTCTTCATTATCCGAGGTTGTTTATACGTAATAATCTACTGGGATCTCTTTATCATCCACATCCATGTTTCTTAAAAATGAATTTCAAAACATTTTTACTATTTACTAGAATATGGGTTAAAGACATTTATACCCTTTTTTGACTTTTTATAAGATGTTTATAAAGGAATCTTTCCGTTGTTTTCCAAACAAGGTTCTTTTTAACCTTTTCGACAAAATTAAGGTAAGAATATTTTTTTTAACTTATACGGCGGGTGCGGCTATCTTCTGCCGTTATAAAATCGTCGAAGCTTCCCTTACAAGATAATAAGAATATTTTAAAAAAAATGTTTTATTTCATAAATATAAGACTCTTAAATGATTTCAATATAGAAAGAGATATTTTTCTAAAATAGTCTTTATTTCATCTATGTCAACATCCTTTGATGGATTTTAAGCTTATTTGAAGTTGATTTATTATGATACAAAACATCAATATTTTGTTGAAGGTTTTGCGATATTTTTGACTGTGGATAAGTTATTCTTATGTCACTCATGGTTTTTGTTTAGAGTATTGACATTTCATAAGTTATTTGTAATCCAAATGTTTATGTTATATTTCATCCTTTCATTCAGATGAATGTGTTAGACAAGTATGTTCCTGGTTGGGGACCGGTAAAAGTAAGCCCTCCGGTTTGGTCTCCGGTTATTAGAGGAACTCAGGTTTGGTCTCCAGTTATTAGAGGAACTCCGGGTTGGTGTCCGGTTATTTAGAGGCACTCCGGGTTGGTGTCCGGTTATTAGAGGCACTCCGGGTTGGTGTCCGGTTATTAGAGGCACTCCGGGTTGGGTTCCGGTTACAGTTAGCCCCAAGGTCTTGGGACGAGGCCTTGACAAGGAAATTAAAGTTCAGTATTATGAATTCCATCATTATGAAAGTTATTATTGATTTTTCATGTGATTATTCGATTAGTAGAATATCCATGTGATTAAGTAAATTGCATTATTTCATTTTATTTATGCCATACTATGTTGAAAGTTCAAGTTTTAAAGGCTTTTGTTTTAGTTATACATTGCCTTAAATGTTTATTCTTATTTATGAAAGTTTCTGCTATATTTTTATCCTTACTGGGCATTTGAGATCACTCGTTTTCTATGTTTTATTTTTCCCAGGAAGTGAAAAAGTAAATTATGAATGACCTGCAGGGATATTATGAGGGGATAATAGTGTGGACTATGGAGACATTATGTTGTCGTAGTAGTTTTTCACGCTATGATGTAATGTAAAACTTATGAATATATCTAGTGTTTCCAAGTCTACTAAACCAATCGGTCTTTCGAGATTTGATCTTTCTTTTGATAATGCCAATGTTATGTAATAATGCACCGACTCTGGGTAACTAGGGTTGGGGCGTTACAGTTGGTATAAGAGGAAGTTTAGTACAAACCTTGGAAGCTAGATTTAGATAACCTATAATTAGAGCACGTAGACCTAAGATGAACTTTTAGGATTAGTATAGAAGAACTTCCTAGAATTTTGGTATTGTAGAGATTTTGTGAGTTTTCCGAGCAATACATCCCTGTCTGGATACGAGCAGGTAGAGGAGGCTCTGGCACAGATGTACCTAGGGGTAAAACCTGAAAACACCGCTTTGAGCTAGACTCGAACGGGAACTGGTGCACGACAATGGGCCTTGCTGCACTCTTGGTTATGACACTCCCGAGGGATATGCTTAGGATAACTCTCATTTTATTTACAAATCATTATGAAGGGTTTATGAGTATATACTTCCTCAAAGTAAACATTTTTATGATTATGGATTATAACCATAAACTATTTAATTTATGTTATGTGTTTCACAAGTTTGGGATTAGGTATTGTTATTCATAAACTAATCTAGTGTATGCCTTTGTTTAGAAATGGCGCCTAGTAGAAGGAATGAGAACTCCAGCAATGCACATGATACAATAAGAAAGAAGGATCATATATTTCATGGTCTTAAGCCAGAATTTATAAGAGAAATAGTCTCTCATGTATTATCATCATATGAAGAAATAATATCATGTGTTGATAAGATAAGTAAAGAGTTTACTGAGTCCTATGGATTTGAAGGGAATAAAGAGAAGAAAAGGATGGAAGAGAGAAAGATGGATAAAGGGAAGAGGAAAAGATGAATTTTACCATATGTGATAACTGTGGGAAGAAACACCCTGGAACTTGCCTGAAAGGAATGGGAGTTTGTTATAAGTGTGGAGGAAAAGGGCACAAAGTACGTGACTGCAAGGGTAAGAAAATGGTTTCAAATGTACAATGATTCATTTGCAAGGAGTTTGGACACTACGCGAACCTATGTCCCAGTGATCAGACTATGCCGCAAATGATGCTATTGGATAATAATCATGTTATGATACTACCACAGATGAAGAGGAATGATTAGAGTTCTTATGTTGATTATGTCAATTGAGTGTTGTATCATCAATTTACTTGTTATAATAATTATGGAGTATATAAGGATTGTACTACAGTACTATTTCATTAAGGACTTGAGATTGTGTGGAACAAAGAAAAGTGACTCAATAGCAGGATAAATTTTTGGAAAATATATGGTTGAGAGAATGATAAACCATAATATAGTTCTGATACCGAGGTAGTGATTTTGGAATAATACATGATTGTTTTGGATAAATTATATTGGATATTCTTGACTACCTTGGAACTGATTAATGATTTGTATATTCCATCATTGTTGGGGTTTAAAATTTTTTGGGATTGATGAAGTATATCCAGAATTCTATATGGAATAAGGGAGCATGAATGTAATCAATAAGGAATATGGTAATTCAGGATGTCTCAGTGTATTAAAAGAATACATGAGGAAGTTATTCATATGAGATTATGGGGTAAAAAGGATCTACATTATGTTCACCTTCCTTATAAATGTTGGACTATGAGTTTGGACAGAAGTATTTTGGATAGTTCTAGATTGGATTATTTTGGATTTCCATAAAAGGACAACCCGGAGGTCAGGCGGCAACCTGTCGCATCCGGCAAGGCTGTGAGACTTCAACCCGTAACCGAAGGGTGACAAGGGTGTATCACCGACCACTGGAACACGAGATTTCCTGGATTAAATAATGTAGTTTTTATTAAAAGATCTTGTAGATGAATTATAAATTTGTTTATTTTTGAACCCTATACGAATAGTGTAAATAGAATTTTTTACATTCTATTATCTTTTAGTGTGAAAGATGAGTTTGTGGTAGAAATTTATTAATGGATAAAACTCTAATTATAAAGTAAGTATATCTCCTTATGATCTTATCCAATCTCATAAGTAAATTCCTCAACATTAAGAAAAGGAACTTAGAACAAAAAATTTGTCCTAGATGGTACCTTAAATCATCACTAATTTATGGATTTGGGATTGTTGGCCTTTTCATAGCCATGTTCTCTACCACTCTCCATCAGATAATTGATGGTTAGATTTGTCCTCCATATCCATATTTTCCTACATGGAACCCTATTATGTGTTATTTTCGGTAATCTTCATACTTTCCACACTTTATTTTAAATAGAGGCCTCATTAATTCATTTTTCGATGTGGGATTTCAACTAAGATATTTTGAAATGTCAAAAATATGTTATCCCAATACCGTATGTTTTTTTGAACCGATGGTATTTCAAATCATCATAGATTGATGAGTTTAAAGACCACAATTTTATACTTTTTGTGATTGATGACCTCAATCACTACCTATAAATATTTACGTTTTCCCTCCAATTATATGTCTCTAATTTCCACCAATGTTCTCCTAATCGAGGTCATAATTTGGTGGTGACCCTTTCATTTCTCTTTTCCTCATATTAAGACTAAATTTTAGTAACCCAATTTTTGATGTGGGTTTTCCCAAAAATATATTTTCTATTTTCAACCTTTTATTTTCGAAGAACAATTTCAAATTGCGAGGACACAATTTATTGAAGGAGGGGAGAATGTAACACCCCAAGATTTCATAGTGTGTTATTTCTTCAAAATAATTCAATAACTTGCACTACACGCAACACTGAGTTCAATCACACCATGAATTACCAAAAAAAAGACATTAAAAAGAGGTCATGAATAGTATTAACTAAATTTTAGACTTTATATAATCCTTATAATTTTAGAATCCATATTATGAGTTTCTTAGTCCTAATGCAAGAACAGATTCATTTTCACTATTGCACTTTTATTAACGTTTAATAGTGAAACCTTTTTAAATACAATATTTTAAACTTTTTGACTAAATGGGGACATCAAAAAATTTAAAATGAAACATCCCAAGCTTCCACGGTACGCTTTCCTTTGAATAAAATAGTAGCGTGTGTTGTACGCAACTTCGAGTTCTAACACACCACAACCAATCAAACTAGCCGTTATGAATAGTAATACCTACCTTTTAAAATTTTAGAAATTTTATCTCTCAAAATGGACTTCATTTTTGGATTAGGAGTATCGAATTTAGCCTAATGTGAAATTTTGGTACTTTTCGGATAACTTTCATATTTTGATGAATAGTGAAAATTACTAAATTTTAATTAAAAACAACTTTTTTAATCAAAAAAATTAAGAGTGATAAATTATGAATTTGAAGGGTTTTAAAGTATATTTAGAATATATTTCTACCATTTAA
Source organism: Viscum album (assembly GCA_963277665.1). NCBI lineage: Eukaryota > Viridiplantae > Streptophyta > Magnoliopsida > Santalales > Viscaceae > Viscum > Viscum album. The sequence continues at coordinate 2,011,269,822 of OY728122.1, read as the reverse complement.
TATAATTTTGTTCATTGGACATAATTTTACAATTAAACCGAATATAAACAAGTGTCAATCTTTTGAGAGTTATTATCTCTTAAAAACACGCTTTTTGTTTTGACAGCGGGAATTAATTTTAAATTAATTTCTGCCTCTTCTGTGTTTTGAATTTAGAAAAATGGATTCCACATTTGGAATCAGGATGTTCAAATTGTGTAAATAGGTAACTTTTATTTTTAGACATTTTGAATAATTACTGCGGTAAATATTTTATTTACCATGGTTAAGGGTAAATCCGGTAAATAAGGGTTACAAAATAATATTATAATAATACTAAATTACCCTAAAACGTGTCCTATACTTATTGGTTGATACATGTTCGACCATAGGCATATTTGGGTAGATTTTGGGACCCCATGATGCCACTTGTAGGTGATAGGGACACTTTATTTTAATTATGTTAAAATGAATACAAAAATGACAGAAGCATATATCTTTTAGAAGAACAATTTTTACATAGAGTTATATATGTTGGATTTTAGATTATAAATATTAATTAGAAAGATAAAAATATTTCCTACATAATGATATTTTATTTATAATTTTTAGACGTTAAATAATTTAATATATTTATGACACAATGATGATGAATTCATTACTATAATAGTGAAAAATTAATATAAATAATATTATAAATACCCAAATAAATATAATATAAAACTTTTAATGAATTAAAATAATTTTTTAGGATAATATGAAATATTAGTATTGATTTAATTGACTTTTGTCGAAGTAATCAATCTGTTATGAGTTTCAAAAAAATCAACTATTGAATAGTGTCAAAATTGACATAAAAGAGTTCTTAAAACAAATATTATATTATTAATTAGTATTAAATTCCTAAAAATCTAAGGTTCGGACAAGAGACTTATATCATGATAGTTTAATCATTAATGGACCACTTCGGTGTCTCTTGGATGTATATAGTATGTTTATTAACCATATTATATAAAAATACAAAGAGACATTGTAAAAGTGAAACTAATTAACTTAGAGTTAATACTTAAAGACAAGGTTAATATAAGTACCCAAACCTATCTAAATTCTATTGGATGAGTTTTTTGCGACCCATCCCCACCTTAAAATTTAAATAATCAACTTTTGAGCCATTAGAATCCGAATATGAATTTATTATAATATAATATTTCTAGCATTTCCAAAGGTACCCCTCACCCCTCTTATAAAAGGGCACTCCTCCTTCTCATTTCTTCACACCTTCAAAACCTTTTTTTTATGCAAAACTCTGCCCCAATACTCTCCCAACTTCCCTCACTACAACTTAGAGGGCTTAGTTTGATCAGAAATCCAACCTATGGAGCCCTTTTGATCAAATCAAAAGGAAGAACCCGAAGAAGAGGTAATGATTTCACCACCCTTTTCCAAGTTCCTTTCTTCTTCCACTTCTTCTTCCTTTGTTATTACCATTCTAAAATAATAACTCCAGTATCATATACATACTGTGATGTTATTATAAATATGGTACAACCATATTCAGTATTCTATCCACCCTTTGAATAACATTTCACCATACGTGTGTACGTACGGCTTACCGTCTCCACGTCGTGGTGTAATTGTTATTCAATATATTATTATTTGGATGGGTATAATAATGATATGTAACTCATGTAATTAATAAATATAACATGTTAATGATCTTGTATATATGATATAACAACCATTTATATATTATTTTAATATCAAAACAATGATATTGTCACTCGTGCGTACGTACGGACTACCGTCTCCACGAACGCGATGAGATTCATTCTCCATCGTATCCATTAAAGTATAATTATCATTTGATGAATTAAAAATGATTTTTAAGGACTTGATATCATTCTGGATATGAATAAGACACAAACTATCGATAACAAACACGGCTTATGTAACAAAATATATAAAAGAAAATGAGTAAGTTAACACCCGAAACGACGATAATTAAAAGATATTATTAACAAAATTAATGTTAAAAGATCATATATGATATCATATTAATATATATGATTATTGAATAATTTAATAACAATTATATCACAATAATACATGAGGTTAACCTACCCCAACCACGGAAAAGTACAAGGTAAGGGGTTTTCATCTCACTCCTTATTCCCGTGAGATTCATGTCATATTACCACCATCACCTTTTGTGTGGTGTATATACTGCCCATAATTATATTATTTGTGTAATACACTCTAATTTATGTGTATTTACATATTCATGTTATGATACCTCTTTCATGGGTTGTATGTTTCATAAGTTACCAAATTGGTAAGGGTATTTCTCAATCTCTTCATTATCCAAGGTTGTTTATACGTAATAATCTACTAGGATCTCTTTATCAGCCACATCCATGTTTCTTAAAAATGAATTTCAAAACATTTTTACTATTTACTAGAATATGGGTCAAAGTCATTTATACCCTTGTTTGACTTTTTATAAGAGGTTTATAAAGGACTCTTTCCGTCGTTTTCCAAACAAGGTGATTTTAAACCTTTTTGACAAAATTAAGGTAAGAATATTTTTTTAACTTATACGGAAGGTGCGGCTATTTTCCGCCGTTATAAAATCTTCGAAGCTTCCCTTACAAGATAATAAGAATATTTTCAAAAAAAATGTTTTATTTCATAAATATAAGACTCTTAAATGATTTCAAAATAGAAAGAGATATTTTTCTAAAATAGTCTTTATTTCATCTATGTCAACATCCTTTGATGGATTTTAATCTTATTTGAAGTTGATTTATTATGATACAAAACATCCATATTTTATTGAAGGTTTTGCGATATTTTTGACTGTGGATAAGTTATTCTTATGTCACTCATGGTTTTTGTTTAGAGTATTGACAATTCATAAGTTATTTGTAACGCGAATTTTTATGTTATATTTCAACCTTTCATTCAGATGAATGTGTTAGACAAGTATGTTCCGGGTTGGGGACCGGTAAAAGTAAGCCCTCCGGTTTGGTCTCCGGTTATTAGAGGAACTCCAGTTTGGTCTCCAGATATTAGAGGAACTCCGGGTTGGTGTCCGGTTATTAGAGGCACTCCGGGTTGGTGTTCGGTTATTAGAGGCACTCCGGGTTGGTGTCCGGTTATTAGAGTCACTCTGGGTTGGGTTCCGGTTACAGTTAGCCCCAAGGTCTTGGGACGAGGCCTTGACAAAGAAATTAAAGTTCATCATTATGCATTCCATCATTATGAAAGTTGTTATTGATTTTTCATGTGATTATTTGATTAGTAGAATATCCATGTGATTAAGTAAATGACATTATTTCATTTTATTTATGCCATACTATGTTTAATGTTCATGTTTGAAAGGCTTTTGTTTTAGTTATACATTTCCTTAAATGTTTATTATTATTCATGAAAGTTTCCGCTATATTGTTATCCTTACTGGGCATTTGAGCTCACCCCTTTTCTATGTTTTATTTTTCCCAGGAAGTGAAGAAGTAAATTATGAATGACCTGCAGGGATATTATGAGGGTATAATAGTGTGGACTATGGAGACATTATGTTGTCATAGTAGTTTTTCACTTTATGATGTAATGTAAAACTTATGAATATATCTAGTGTTTCCAAGGCTACAAAACCAATCGGTCTTTCTAGATTTGATCTTTCTTGTGATCATGCCAATGTTATGTAATAATGCACCGACTCTGGGTAACTAGGGTCGGGGCATTACACATATTCCACAATTTGAGATTCATGAATTAAATTCTAAAAAACTTTGTTACACTCCATTATTTTATATGTATTTCCTTTTAAATAAATTTGAATTATTTCATATATTGGTTTACAAACAACATTGAGTTTAACAGAACTACATTATAGTATTGAATTAATATTATTATTTAATGTGGAATTTATCATCTAGAAATTGTATTATAGGGTTTTAATATTAATAAATAAATTACGAAAAAATATTGTATTCACATTTAAAGAATTAATTCATTGGTTATAAACTGATAAAATAATTTGAATTTAATAAAATAGAAGTTTTCTGAAAAACTATTATTCAATGAGAAATGTTTTCTATATTAATAAAATAAATTAATATTTATTGATTAATGATTTTAAGTAAATTTATATATTATATACTAAATAAATTATAATAACATTCATCTAATGGTTTTTCCTAGGCATGAGATAAGAATAAATCCATTTTAATCCTTAAAACTCATTATTCTAAAAGTGGATTTCATTGCATTTTCCAGACTTATTTAAAAATGTATTTGTTCAACTTATATAAATTTATTACTTAAAAATTCATTTTATATTTTTAATCATCATGCCCATATATTTTAAATATTAAAACTCTATTTTTTTCATTATGAATTGTAATTGTGGTATATATTTTTTCACCTCGGTAAGGGTAAATCAGATAAATAATGTAAAAAATAATGTGACCAGGCGTTAAAAATATATGTAACACCTATATTATATCTATTTTTGATTTTGGTTCAAAGGTACACATAAAAATTCTAATATATGGAAATTTTGTGTCATTGTTCTTTGATAATGACCTTAATATTATTTTATGTAAAGAATAAATAAAAAATATCACTCTGTTTGCTTTAATAACTCTTAGATTTTTTTATAATTATAAAATATGTTTATATTTAATTTTAAAAGATTATTGATGATATAAATTTTTTTTATATTTGAAATTTATTTTAAACTTTTATTGAGGGAATAATTACCTTAATGTTTTACGTAATGATGACACAGTACTTACTCAAGTAATAGAAAAAATCAAATAAATAATTTATAAAAAAATTAAAACTAATAAATTTTTTATGAATTATTGTGTTACAATAATTTTTTTCAAAAAATATAATATATATGTTATGTGTTAATTTTTTTTATTTTAATTTCATATCTATCATGGTCGCTTAAAAGTCAAACTATTTGAATAGTTCTGAAAATTACTTTATAGTGTCTTATATTGAATAATATTGTATTAAATAATTTAAAATTAAAAAAATAATATATTTATCCAATTAAATGGTATATGTTATATAATATCAATCACTCTCCACTTATGTTTCACTTTTCCTTTTTTAGTAACATTCATGAAAACTAATGAGTAAATAACATTGATACCACAGTAATAATCAAAAGGGTTAACATGGTTTAAAAATAAATGATAAGTGTTATGAAAATAATTAAACGTTTATAAATATTATTATATGGGATTTTTTATACTAATAATCATAATATATTATAAACATATCAATTTTTCCGATATTACATGAAAATTAATTTATATTAATTTAATACTTTATGTAATTCCAAGAATGACACGCCCCTCATATATAAAAAATCACCAAAAGTTATCCATTATTTACAATGTTTGATCCTTATAGATTATAAAATTTTTATAATAATACCATTATAACACCCCATACCATGTCATACAAGTTTATTTTTATTATAATAGCATCCTTTCAATGTAATTGTATAATCCAAAGGAGGTTTCTCAACAAAGATGTATAACTCTTAACAAATTAATTTCAATATAATTTCTTATTAAACCTTATATAAACTTTATGAATAAATTATAACAATATTAATCATGTATAATAAATATACTGAGATGTTATTGTGATGATTTCATAACCCCTTTTCACTTGTTTTCCAACAAATTTGATATGAAAGTACCAATCTTGCATGTGTATGGACTATCGCCTCCACACAGTGATATGAATAATATTCCATCACTACACCTAATTGTTGTTTATAATGATAGGTTTAATAAATATATATCACTTTTATTATCTAATAATGATTATATAATAATAAAATATTATTTATCTTTCTTTTGTTCTTTTTTTTACAAAATGAAAACAATGTTCATGCGTATATACCGACTACCGTATGCATAAACAGTGTAATTAATTTTTCTATATATTCCTTTTATAAATGATTTTAAATGTTTTTATGATGAATATATGTGATATTGTATAATGATTTAAATTTTATAGATTATCGAACCATGATGAAATTACAATTACCATAACTGATGAACCGAAACATTCTTGGAAAATTAAATAGTTATCACCCATATGCAATGATTTTAACAAACAATTTTTGATAAATGGGTATTGAATTATTATAATTAGATCATTTATGATACTATAATAATTAAAATTGTTCTATTATATAATTAAAATATATTTAAATATAATATAAATTATTATAAATCACTTCTGATGAAAGTTAAACTTGTGGTATGGTTTTTATCCTACAATATCATTTTTATCAAGATTAATTATTTTTAAATATCCAATAATGAAATTGTTTGATATTTCTCTCTCAGAAATTATTTATTTTATTGAATTGCTGAATTTTCTTGAGCTGAAATTATTTTCTTTAATGTTTGTCTCTTTAATTACTCAAGAGATGAAAATAATTTTTTTAATGAAACCCATCTTTATATTACAATTCATTTGGGATGTAACGCCCTGACCCTAGTTACCCAGAGTCGGTGCATTATTACATAACATTGGCATGATCACAAGAAAGATCAAATCTCAAAAGACTGATTGGTTTAGTAGCCTTGGAAACACTAGATATATTCATAAGTCTTACATTACATCATAAAATGAAAAACTACAACAACAACATATTGTCTCCATAAACCACACTCATATCCCCAAATAATATCCCTGCAGGTCATTCATAATGTACTTCTTCACTTCCTGGGAAAAATAAAACATAGAAAAGGGGTGAGCTCAAATGCCCAGTAGGGATAACAATATAGCGGAACATTCAAAATAAGCATAAACATTTAAGGAAATGCATTACTAAAACAAAAACCTTTTAAACTTGAACTTCAACATAGTATGGAAAAAGTAAAATGAAATAATGCCATTTACTTGTCCACATGGATATTCTACTAATTGAATAATCACATGCAATATCAATAACCACTTTCATAATGTTGGAATTCATAATTCTAGACTATCATAACCACATAGACAAGGCCTCGTGCCAAGACTACAAATAAGATTTTGCCAAGGCTTTGTTCCAAGACATTAGTTTGTCTCATGAGACCTACCGATGCATCGAGGAGCTATAGCGGGCTCCACCTGTCACATATTAAGTCCAATGCGTTCCCATATGAAAAGGTTTAAACATAACATAAGAATTCGTATTAAAACTAGCATACGAAATGTCAATACATTCCTCATAAACTATGAATGGTATAAAAATAGCACATCCACAGTCAAACATATCACAAAACCTTCAATAAATTATAGATGTTTTGTATCTTAATAAATCAACTACAAATAAGCATAAAATCCATCAAAGGATGTTGACATAGATGAAATCAAAACTTTTTTTAGATAAATATCTCTTTCTATTTTTGAAATCATTTAAGAGTCATATATTTATAAAATAAAAAATTTTCTTTGAAAATATTCTTATAAGCTTGTAAGGGATGCTTCGACGATTTTATAACGGCGGAATATAGCCACACCCGCCGTATAAGTTAAAAAAAACATTCTTACCTTAATTTTGTCGAAAAGGTTAAAAAGAACCTTGTTTGGAAAATGATGGAAAGATTCCTTTATAAACATCTTATAAAAAGTCAAACAAGGGTATAAATGATTTTAACCCATATTCTTGTAAATAGTAAAAAAAATTGAAATACATTTTTAAGAAACATTGATGTGGATGATAAAGAGATCCCAGTAGATTATTATGTATAAACAACCTCGGATAATGAAGAGATTTTGAAATAACCTTTACCTTGTAATTTTCCTTGGTTGGGGTAGGTTTACCTCCTGTATAATGGTGAAATAATTGTTATTAAATTATACAAGAATCATACACATTAATATGATATCATATATGTTCTTTTAATATTGATTTGATAATAATATCTTAGTATTATCGTTGTTTCGGGTGTTAATTTACTTGTTTTCTTTTATATGTTTTGTTACGTAAGACATGTTTATAAAGGATAGGTTGTATATTATTCATGTACGGAATTATATCAAGTCCTTAAACATCATTTTTTAAATCATAAAATGATAATTATACTTGAATGGATATGATGGAGAATGAATCGCATAGCGTTCGTGGAGACAGTAGTCCGTACGTACGCACGAGCGACAATATCATTCTTTTGATATTAAAATAATATATAAATGGATGGTATATCATATTTATAGAATCATTAACATGTTATATTTATTATTTACATGAGTTACACATCATTGTTATAACCATCCAAATAATATTATATTGAATAACAATTACACCACGACGTGGAGACGGTAAGTCGTACGTACGCACGTATGGTGACATGTTATTCAAAGGGTGGATAGAATACTGAATATGGTTTTACCATATTTATAATAACATCACATTATATATATGATACTGGAGTTATTATTTTATAATGGTAACAACAAAGGAAGAAGAAGTGAAGAAGGAAGGAACTTGGAAAAAGGGTTGTGAAATCATTACCTCTTCTTCGGTTTCTTCCTTTTGATTTGATCAAAAGGGCTCCATAGGTTGTATTTATGATCAAACTTATGCCTCTAGGTTGTAGTTAGGGAAGTTGGGAGAGTATTGGGGAAGATTTTTTCCGAACCAAAAGTCTTTGAAGGTGTGAATAAATGAGAAGGAGGAGTGCCCTTTTATAAGAGGGGTGAGGGGCACCTTTGGAAATGCTAGAGATATTAGTTTATAATAAATTCATATTCGGTTTCCAATGGCTCAAAAGTTGATTATTCAAAGGTTAAGGTGGGTATGGGTAGAAAAAAACTCAACCAATAGAAGTTATATAGGTTTGGGTACTTATATTAACCTTATCTTTAAGTATTAACTCTAAATTAATTAGTTTCACTTTTACAATGTCTATTTTTATTTTTATATAATATGGTTAATAAACATACTATATACATCCAAGAGACCCCCAAGTGGTACATTAATGATGAACCTATCATGATATAAGTCTTTTGGCGGAACCTTAGATTTTTAGGAATTTAATATCAATTAATAATATAATATTTGTTTTAAAAACTCTTTTATGTCAATGTGGACACTATTCAATAGTTGATTTTTGTGAAACTCATAACAGATTTATTACTTAGAAAAAAGTCAATTAAATCAATCCTAATATATAATATTATCCTATAAAATTAGTTTAATTCATTAAAAGTTTCATATTATATTTATTTGGGTATTTATAATATCAATTATTTTAATTTTTCACTATTATAGTAATTAATTCATCATCATTGTGTCATAAATAAATTAAATTATTTAATGTCTAAAAATTATAAATAAAATATCATTATGTCGGAAATATTTTTATATTTCTAATTAATATTTATAATCTAAAATAAAACATATACAACCCTATGTAATAATTGTTTTACTAAAAGGTATATGCTTGAGTCATTTTTGTATTCATTTTAACTTAATTAAAATAAAATGTCCCTATCACCTACATGTGGCACCATGGGGTCCCAAAATCAACCCAAAGATGCCTATGGTCGACAATATATCAACCAATAAGTCTAGGACACGTTTTAGGGTAATTTAGTATTATTATAATATTATTTTTTAACAATTATTTACCGGATTTACCCTTAACAATGGTAAATAAAATATTTACCGCAGTAATTATTCAAAATGTCTAAAAATAAAAGTTACATATTTACACAATTTGGACATCCTGATTCCAAATATGGAATCCATTTTTCTAAATTCAAAACACAGAAGTGGCAGAAATTAATTTAAAATTAATTCCCGCTGTCAAAACAAAAAGCGTGTTTTTAAGAGATAATAACTATCAAAAGATTAACACTTGTTTATGTTCGGTTTAATTGTATAATTATGTCCAATGACCAAAATTATATTAAATGGTAAAAATATATTATAAATATACTTTAAAACCACTCAAATTTATAATTTATCACTATTAATTATATTGATTAAAAAAGTAGTTTTTAATTAAAATTTAGTAACTTTCACTATTCATCAAAATATGAATGTGATCCGAAAAGTACCGAAATTTCATCTTAGGCTAAATTCTATATTCCGAATCCAAAAATGAAGTCCATTATGAAATATAAAATATATATAATTTCAAAATGTTGGTATTACTATTCATAACAGCTATTTTGATTGGTTGTTAGAACTCAGTGTTGCGTACAACACCTGCTCTCACATTATTCAAAGAGAAGCGTACCGTAGAATCTTGGGGTGTTACATTCTCCCCTCCATAAAATAATTTCATCCTCGAAATTTCTAGAATACTACTGCATGAAAAGACTCGGGTGGTTCTTCATCATAAGTTCCTCGGGTTCCCACGTTGCCTCTTCCATCTTATGGTTTCTCCAAAAAACTTTTACCAGATGTGTCGTCCGGTTTCTCAGTACTTGTTCTCTCGTATCAAAAATCCTTACGGGATCTTCACAATAGGAAAGATTGGGTTCCAGTTATAATTCCTCATAGGTGATTACATGCGTTGGTTCAGGCATGTATTTCCTCAGCAGAGATACGTGGAACACATCGTGAACTTTGGAGAGATTTGGCGGCATTGCCAATCAGTAAGCTACAGCCCCAATTCGTTCTAGAATTTCGAAAGGTCCGATGTACCTGAGACTCAATTTACCTTTCTTACCAAAACGTATGACTCCCTTCCACGGAGATACATTCAAGAAAACATGATCACCGACTTGAAATTCCAAATCCTTCATTCGATTATTGGCATAGCTCTTCTTCCTACATTGAGCTTCTTTGATGTGATTTTGGATTACCTTCACCTTTTCCACCGTTTCCTCCACCAGTTCTAGGCCTACAAGTTTTCTTTCACCAACGTCATCCCAACAGGTTGGTGTACGACATCTCTTTCCATATAACGCTTCATATGGTGCCATCTGAATACTCGAATGGAAGCTATTGTTATAGGAAAATTCTACGAGAGGTAAGTATTGATCCCACATACCCTGAAAGTCAAGTGAGCAAGATCTTAACATGTATTCCAAGGTTTGAATAGTCCTTTCTGATTGTCCATCTGTTTGAGGATGGTACGTAGTGCTCAAATGAAGTTCAGTATCAAGTGATTTCTGAAGAATTTTTCAAAATCTTGAAGTAAAATAGGGATCACGATCCGAAACAATCGATAGGGGTACTCTATGAAGTCTCACAACTTCATTAATATATAGTCTTTCTAGAAGTTCCAGGGGTAGATCTTCTCTTATAGAAAGAAAATGTGCTGACTTGGTAAGACGATCAACAATAACCCATATTGCATCGTTTCTTTGATGAGTCTTTGGTAGCCCCATGACAAATTCCATCGTAATATTGTCCCATTTCCACTCCGGTATGGGAAAAGGTTGCATGACTCTTCCAGGCCGTTGCCTTCTAGCTTTCACTTGTTAACAAACCATACATCTTGACACAAAATCAGCAATATCCCTCTTCATGTTGTCCCACCAAAAATCTTCCTTCAAATCTCTATACATTTTGGTGCTCGCAGGGTGTATAGAGAAATTTGAACTATGAGCATCATCCAACAATTCCCTTTTTAGATCAGGTATATCGGGAACACAAATTCGCTTCCCGAATTTCAAAATTCCATCTTCATACACAAAGTCTCTCAATATCCCATCATTCAAAGCTTTAATATTCTTTTGAAATTCTTCATCATCGGTCTGAGAACTCTTAATCCTTTCTAGTAAAGATGGTTTGGAAACCATTTGAAAAAGTATTGATGTTTCACCTTCCCTGGTTATTCCCATGTCCATCTTCACTAGATCCATGAATGTTGGATCCCTTTCAATTCTCATATTGTTCAAAACTCCATGGTCTTTTCTACTCAAAGCATATTCCACCTTGTTTGCCATTCCCGGGTGGTAGTGTATCATACAATCATATTCCTTGAGTAATTCAAGCCATCTCCTTTGCCTCATGTTGAGCTCTTTTTGTGAGAAAATATTCTTCAAACTCTTGTGCTCAGTATAAATCTCACATTTTTCAACATAGAGGTAGTGCTTCTATATCTTCAAATTAAAGATCACAGCTGCTAACTCGAGATCATGAGTAGGATAGATTTGTTCATGAATTTTCAACTGTCGTGATGCATAGGAAATAACTCTATCATTCTTCATAAGGACACAACCAAGTCCTTTTTTTGATGCATCACTATAAATAACGAACCCATCATTCCCTAATGGTAGAGTCAATATAGGAGCATTGACTAATCTACTCTTCAGTTCTTCGAAACATTCTTCACACTCTTTTGTCCAAACAAAATTAACCCCTTTACGTGTGAGCTTCGTTATTGGGTTAGCCAATTGGGCAAAATTCTGAACGAAACATCGATAATAACCTGCAAAACCAATAAAACTACGTACCTCAGTTATACTCGTAGGTTCTAGCCATTCATGGATTTCCTTGGTCTTAGAAGGATCAACAAAGATTCCATCTTTAGAGACAATATGGCCAAGAAATGAAATCTCCTGAAGCCAGAATTCACACTTTCTAAACTTCCCATATAATTCATGCCTCCTCAGAGTCTTCAAGATAATGCACAATTGATTTTCATGATCTTCGTAGGTTTTGGAGTATACCAAGATATCATCAATAAATACCACCAAAAATTCATCGAGATACTCCTTGAAAACTCTATTCATCAAATCCATGAATACAGAGGGTGCATTAGTCAATCCAAATAGCATTACAGTAAACTCGTAATGCCCGTACCTGGTTCGAAATGCTGTCTTCAGAATGTCTTCCTTCTTCACACACAACTGATGGTATCCAGATCGTAGGTCAATCTTTGAAAAGTATTGAGATCCATGCAGTTGGTCAAATAAATCATAAATGCGTGGTAGGGGATACTTGTTCTTTATTGTTATAGCATTGATCTCCCTGTAGTCGATACATAACCTCATAGATGCATCTTTATTTTTAACAAACAGAACAGGGGCTCCCCATGGAGAAACACTAGGGAGAATAAATCCCTTATTACTCAATTCCTCTAGTTTTTTCTTTAGTTCAACTAATTCTAAAATGGCCATTCTATAAGGGGTCTTCGATATAGGCCTTGATCCAGGAATTAAATCAATGGAAAACTCAACTTCTCGTTCTGGAGGATGTCCAGGTAAATATTCCGGAAATACATCTACAAATTCTTTCACAACAGGTACATCCTCTATTTGAACATTCTTTTCCTCATCCACAGTTATTTCATTCTCTTCATCCCCAATAATTGAATTTAGTTGAGCTATTGAGGGTGGATCTAAATAAGAATTAGGTGGTGATGATTCTGCTCTAAAGATAAGGTGTTCCATATCATTATCATCAAGAATCGTAACCTCTTTCTTCTTACAATAAATCTTCGCATCATAGTCTGAAAGCCAATCCATACCGAGGATTATATCAAACTAAATCATAGGTATGACGATGAGATCAGTGGATAAAGAACATTTATGTGCTCTAATGGGGATTGATTCACAAAACTTTGTTGCAATGATACTTCCCTTAGGAGTTTTAACTGACAACTCCCTTATTAAATCAAATTGGAAATATCTAATTTTCTTAGAAAACTTGGAAGATATGAAACAATACGATGATCCAGAATAAAATAATGCATTTGATAAACTTGAGGAAACCATTAAATTACCTACCACCATGTCTTTTGGAGCTTCTACCTCAGTAGTAGTGATAGCATAAGCCTGGCCTTGATCCCTTGGCCTTTTCTGAGGTATGTTCTCATGATGCTTAGGAAATTCATTTGCATAATGCCCCATCTCCCTGCAATTGTAGCACTGAACGTTGGTAGCTTCCTTCTTCCCCTTGCAATCATGAGCTTGGTGGCCTTTTTCACCACACTTGTAACAGACTCACATTCCCTTCAAGCAAGTACTAGGGTGTTTCTTCCCACATTTACCAAAGGATGGATATTCAACCTTTCCCTTCTTCCCCTTATTTCCATTCCCAGATTGATCAGCAGGTCTCTTCTTCTCTTTATTTTCTTTAAAGTCATAAGACTTAGAGAATTCCTTTTCGGTCTTGATAGCACATGAGACAATGTCTTCGTACGACGAAAAGGATTGTGAGACTAATGATCGACGAAGAAATGGTTTTAACCCATCAATGAAACGATCAATCATAATTCTTGGGTTACGTATATAATCTCTAGAATACCTTGCTAACCTTGTAAAGTTAGCCTCATACTTTGTGACATTCTCATCCTCCTTTTGTCTCAGACTCAGAAATTGCCTTTCCATATCTGCTCAATTGTCGCGAGGAAAGTATTTTTCTAAAAACAGATCATTGAACTCCCTACATTCCATATTTGATACTTCATCATCTTCCTTCATGTTTTGAATCAATGACCACCATTGATCAGCATCTCCAGTGAGGTGGTAAACTGCCATGATAACTTTTTCCCTTTCACTGCTCCCCAAAGCCTGAAATATTTTCTCTAGGGAATTTATCCATTGCTCAGCTACTAAGGGATTTGTACTCCCATTGAACGTTGGTGGTTGTTGCCTCATGAATCGATCTAACATTTATCCTCCACACTGTGGATCAGGGTACTCCATACGGGTGAGGTTATTATTCATAACCTGAGTAAGTTATCCCAGTATGGTGATTAGCTGATCGGAACCAGTTGCATCACCAGCCCCACTATAATTATCTTGAGTAGGAGGGCAATCCCTACATGGAGTGCGTGCATTGATACGGCTTCCATTTCTTCCACTAGGCGCCATTTCTAAACAATGGAATAAACTAGATCAGTTTATGAATCAAAATACATAATCCCATACTTATAAAACACTTAACATAAATTGAACTATTTATGGATATAATCCATAATCATGAAAATGTTTTCTTTGAGGAAGTATATACTCATAAACCATTCATAATGATTTGTAAAGAAAATGAGAGTTATCCTAAGAATATCCCCCGGGAGTGTCGTAACCAAGAGTGCAGCAAGGCCCGTTGTCGTGCACCAGTTCCAGTTCGAGTCTAGCTCAAAGCGGTGTTTTTGGGTTTTACCCCTAGGTACATCTGTGCCAGAGCCGCCTCTACCTGCTCGTATCCAGATAGGGATGTATTTCTCGGAAAACTCACAAAATCTCTACAATACCAAAATTCTAGGATGTTATTCTATACTAATCCTCAAATTTCATCTTAGGTCTACGTGCTCTAATCAGAGTTTATCAAAATCTAGCTTCCAAGGTTTGTACTAAACATTCTCTGATACCAACTTTAATTCCCCGAACCTAGTTATCCAGAGTCGGTGCATTATTACATAACATTGGAATGATCATAAGAAAGATCAAATCTAGAAATACCGATTAGATTAGTGGCCTGGGAAACACTAGATATATTCATAAGTCTTACATTACATCATAAAATGAAAAACTACTACAACAACATATTGTCTCCATAAACCACACTCATATCCCCCACATAATATCCCTGCAGGTCATTCATAATTTACTTCTTCACTTCCTAGGAAAAATAAAACATAGAAAATGGGTGAGCTCAAATTCCAAATAAGTATAACAATATAGCGGAACATTCAAAATAAGCATAAACATTTAAGGCAATGCATTACTAAAACAAAAGACTTTTAAACATGAACTTCAACATAGTATGAAAAAAGTAAAATGAAATAATGCCATTTACTTATTCACATGGATATTCTACTAATTGAATAATCACATGCAATATCAATAACCACTTTCATAATGTTGGAATGCATAATGCCAGACTATCATAACCACATAGCCAAGGCCTCGTGCCAAGACTACAAATAAGATATTTCCAAGGCCTTGTGCCAAGACACTAGTTTGTCTCATGAGACCTACCAATGCATCGAGGAGCTATAGCAGGCTCCACCCGTCACATATTAAGTCTAATCCATTCCCATATGAAAAGGTTTAAACATAACATAAGCATTCGTATTAAAACTAGCATACGAAATGTGAATACTTTCATCATAAACTATGAATGGTATAAAAATAGCACATCCACAGTCAAACATATCACAAAACCTTCAATACAATATAGAAGTTTTGTATCTTAATAAATCAAATACAAATAAGCATAAAATCCATCAAAGGATGTTGACATAGATGAAATCAAAACTCTTTTTAGAGAAACATCTCTTTCTATTTTTGAAAAAATTTAAGAGTCATATATTTATAAAATAAAACATTTTCTTTGAAAATATTCTTATAAGCTTGTAAGGTAAGCTTAGACGATTTTATAACGGTGGAAAATAGCCGCACATGCCGTATAAGTTAAAAAACATTCTTACCTTATTTTTGTCGAAAAGGTTAAAAAGCACCTTGTTTGGAAAACGATGGAAAGATTCCTTTATAAACCTCAAACAAGGGTATAAATGATTTTAACCCATATTCTTGTAAATAGTAAAAAAAATTGAAATACATTTTTAAGAAACATCGATGTGGATTATAAAGAGATCCCAGTAGATTATTAGGTATAAACAACCTCGGATAATGAAGAGATTGTGAAATAACCCTTACCTTGTAATTTTCCTTGGTTGGGGTAGGTTAACCTCCTGTATAATGGTGAAATAATTGTTATTAAATTATAAAAGAATAATATACATTAATATGATATCATATATGATCTTTTAATATTTATTTGATAATAATATCTTAGTATTATCGTTGTTTCGGGTGTTAACTTACTTGTTTTCTTTTATATGTTTTGTTACGTAAAACATGTTTATAAAGGATAGGTTGTATATTATTCATATCCAGAATGATAAAAAGTCCTTAAACATCATTTTTTAAATCATAAAATGATAATTATACTTGAATGGATACGATGGAGAATGAATCTCATCGCGTTCGTGGAGACGGTAGTCCGTACGTACGAACGAGCGACAATATCATTCTTTTGATATTAAAATAATATATAAATGGATGGTATATCATATATACAGAATCATTAACATGTTATATTTATTATTTACATGAGTTACACATAATTATTATACCCATCCAAATAATATTATATTGAATAACAATTACATCACGACGTGGAGACGGTAAGTCGTACGTACGCACGTATGGTGACATGTTATTCAAAGGGTGGATAGAATACTGAATATGGTTGTACCATATTTATAATAAAATCACAGTATATATATGATACTGGAGTTATTATTTTATAATGGTAACAACAAATGAAGAAGAAGTGGAAGAAGAAATGAACTTGGGAAAAGGGTGGTGAAATCATTACCTCTTCTTCGATTTCTTTCATTTGATTTGATCAAAAGGGATCCATAGGTTGGATTTCAGATCAAACTAAGGCCTCTAGGTTGTAGTTAGGGATGTTGGGAGAGTATTTGGGCAGAGTTTGGCCGAACCAAAAGGCTTTTAAGGTGTGAATAAATGAGAAGGAGGAGTGCCCTTTTATAAGAGGGGTGAGGGGCACCTTTGGAAAAGCTAGAGATATTAGTTTATAATAAATTAATATTCGGTTTCCAATGGATACAAAGTTGATTATTCAAAGGTTAAGGTGGGGATGGGTTGAAAACAACTCAAAAAATAGAATTTATACAGGTTTGGGTACTTATATTAACCTTCTCTTTAAGTATTAACTCTAAATTAATTAGTTTCACTTTTACAATGTCTCTTTGTATTTTTATATAATATGGTTAATAAACATAATATATACATCCAAGAGACCCCCAAGTGGTCCATTAATGATGAAACTATCATGATATAAGTCTTTTGTTCGAACCTTAGATTTTTAGGAATTTAATATCAATTAATAAAATAATATTTGTTTTAAGAACTCTTTTATGTCAATTTTGACACTATTCAATAGTTGATTTTTGTGAAACTCATAACAGATTTATTACTTCAAAAAAAGTCAATTAAATCAATCCTAATATATCATGTTATCCTAAAAAATTAGTTTAATTCATTAAAAGTATCATATTATATTTATTTGGGTATTTATAATATCAATTATTTTAATTTTTCACTATTATAGTAATTAATCCATCATCATTGTGTCATAAATAAATTAAATTATTTAATGTCTAAAAATTATAAATAAAATATCATTATGTAGGAAATATTTTTATCTTTCTAATTAATATTTATAATCTAAAATAAAACATAGAAAACCCTATGTAAAAATTGTTTTTCTAAAAGATATATGCTTGTGTGTCATTTTTGTATTCATTTTAACTTAATTAAAATAAAATGTCCCTATCACCTACAAGTGGCACCATGGGGTCCCAAAATCAACCCAAAGATTCCTATGGTCGAAAATATTTCAACCAACAAGGCTAGGACACGTTTTAGGGTAATTAATATTATTATAATATTATTTTTACCCATTATTTACCGGATTTACCCTTAACCATGGTAAATAAAATATTTACCGCAGTAATTATTCAAAATGTCTAAAAATAAAAGTTACCTATTTACAAAATTTGGAAATCCTGATTCCAAATATGGAATCCTTTTTTTTAAATTCAAAACAAAGAATTGGCAGAAATTAATTTAAAATTAATTCCCGCTGTGAAAACAAAAAGCGTGTTTTTAAGAGATAATAACTATCAAAAGATTGACACTTGTTTATGTTCGGTTTAATTGTAAAATTATGTCCAATGACCAACATTATATTAAATGGTAAAAATATATTCTAAATATAATTTAAAACCACTCAAATTCATAATTTATCACTATTAATTATTTTGATTAAAAAAGTTGTTTTTAATTAAAATTTAGTAATTTTCACTATTCATCAAAATATGAAAGTTATCCGAAAAGTACCGAAATTTCATCTTAGGCTAAATTCTATATTCCGAATCCAAAAAATGAAGTCCATTATGAAATATAAAATATATATAATTTCAAAAATTAGGTATTACTATTCATAACGGCTAGTTTGATTGGTTGTTAGAACACGGTGTTGCGTATAACACACGCTATCACATTATTCAAAGAGAAGCGTACCGTAGAAGTTTGGGGTGTTACATGGGAACCATTTTCTTATATATCTTTATTATACATAAAATGTTTCAATAATGTTTTTACTATTCTATTATGTTTTGTAACTTCATTTTATCCCATTTTTTCATTTTTATAAAAAAATGATTCTTCTTATCATTTTCTGAATGAGGCACTTTTGAATTTTTAATAAAAATGTGAAAGTAATATTTTTTAACATACATAGCATGAAATTAGTTTTCTACCATAAATAACACTAAATTATTCAAACTTTAGTTTGAAAATTATCATGGTTATTTTCAATGAAAATTTTTTCTATAATGTTTTTGAATTGTTTATTTTTTTATTATTTGGTTTCAAAATGAAAATGGTATCTTCCTCGAGAAATGTTAATGTGATCTCTAAAAGTAATTTTTTCTTCTATGATAACATCCTTTGATATTAATTTTGATTTAATAAGAATGTAATTCTTTGATACCATAATTATTATTTCTGTATATTTTTTATGGTTATGATGATGAAATTTTGATGAAACTCATTTTCTTTCACAAGGGTTATGTTATGATGGAATGATAAATCTTTTAATGATATTGTGGAATGCATATAAATAGATTATGATCATCTAATAGTTAGTTTTTTTATATTTAATCAATTAATTTGGTGAAGATTGATGTTTTATGAGATTAATGGGTACAAGTGACTTTAAACAAATCACAAAAATGTGGTACACATAAGATTGTACTAAGCCTAAATTATGTACATGGGTGTTTAGACCACGCCTAACAAGTGATGAATGACTTGGTGGGTAGCCTTGAAATTATATTTCATTGATTATTATTATTCCACTATTTTAAGTAATTAACTTATACTAGTGTTATGAATTAATTGTATAAATTTAAATTATAGAAATCTAGGGTTGGTCTCTTCTTTACAACATTGGTACAAGATTTTAGGGATATCTCCACACAAGATCGATAAATTTAGCAGTATTGAAGAAACATGTATAAAAATGTTTTTTATATTACATGGGAAATATAAAATATATAACATAATAAAAATCATTGAATCCTTTATATCATTCCTAAAAATTGTGTCAATAATCTCTCCCTTTGGATTTATTTTCAATACCCTTTAAGAAAATGAATTTCAATATGCCTTCTTCCATTTTATTCTTCCTCCAACCTTATTGATAATAAATAGAAATATTGATACTATATTTTTATCACTATTTAATCATATATAATTCTAATTGAGAAATTATCTATCTAAAAAACAAGATTGACTAGTCAAATTCAGAACACTCATAATTCATTAACTTTAATTCCATTAACAATTATCACTTTTCTTTTCATTGATAAATTTAATTTCTCGCCATTAAAATCAAAATTTATTCAATAAAAACAATTTAATGGGAATTAAAAAAACATTCCATTCAATATTCGTTTTTAGAAAATTCCAAATATATATATATTTATATAAAATGAGTGATTATGGTGGCAATCTCAAATCTCCCCCACTAAATGTTTATGTTTCATCAATATCTTCATAATGGTTTATAACATATAAAAATAATATCTAGGTCCTCAATTACTAGTTCCACTTAAAATATAGATACTACCCTTTTTTGTAACACTTTTATATCTTACTCAGAATTCTAGATCTCTATGTTCATGCCTCACCTTTAATTCTATATTTGAAAATAATTATAATATATACATAAATAAGGTGGAACTCTAAATATTATTAGTGAGAGCCTAAGGGCTATGAATTTTTTCTTAAACCAATAAATACTTCCATTATATCACTAATTGTAAGAAAAAACATAATCCTTCTCCATTTATTCCAAAATAATATTCTTCTTAAGTTTCATTGTTCCATAACAATATGTTATCTCATTTAGTGGAATTACCTTCTTTACTTCAATAATTAAATATCATGACCATACTGGTTCTACACTAATATTCTTCAACATATCCTCATGAACAAGTAAAATAATTGTTTAATTATTGGAAATATGTCTATATTTCTCGTAACATGCACTTGGATTCTTAGGAACACTTATGTAATCTTATTTTGGAAACCTTTCATAATATTTGAGTTTATAAATATTCTTAGAGATTTTATTTACCAAATAAGTCATATTTCTTTCATGGATTTTTTTTCACTTCATATCAATATATTAAATACATTAAAATGAACCCTTATGGATTTATTACAAAATAATATGATGTTTACTCTTCTACCACAATATAGGAATCTTTTTAAGATTAGTGTAGTATCTCTCTTTATCTTCTTCAGAATATTTTTCAAAAAAATTTATTTTTTCCTTAAAAAATAAGGAAAACTAACCTTCCTAATTTTCATCAATTTTTAATAATTTTCTGGTCTACTATCTTTGGTATATTTTAGAATACACTTGTTTTATTTGAAATAAAATGCATCTTCACAGTGAAAATTTGTATTGAAAATAATACAATGATTCTCCAAACAACATAATCTGTTAGAGATAAAAAAATCATTACCTTTATTTTATGTTATTTTCATTAACTCAAAATTTCTCCCTCTTGATATAGGCCAATTTTTTCTACCATATATTATAATTTTATTTTAATAATCAATAAACTTGTCCTTAATTCTTTCACAACAGTAAAAATAGGCAACAAATATTTTTTCTGTTACTTTAAAAAATAATATGGATAACTTTCATGACCTTTTAATTTTATGTGATTTCACCATACAGTCATGTTAATTTTATGCATAATATTATATTTTCCATTTTTTCATACTCCTTTTATGTATTGGTTGGTTTCTCATTATTTTTCTCAACTCGTATTGGTTAATATTTTGAAATATAATCTGCACATTTACTAAAAACAACAGAAGGGAAAAATTATTTTCTAAGAAAAATGGTATCATTTCCTTTGTCCAAATGTGGATATATAATTTGATGATATGAATTTATAAATTCCATAAGATATAATTATTTTATAACAAATATCATCCTTAAAATTAAGCATGGAATTTGTGACACCCTAGACCCACACTCCTAGATTCTGTTCCAGAAACACATACATTATATAACTTTTTGATTCTATTAATAAAATCATGAATATAACTATATATAATTAAAAATAAATAATTATAATAGAATCCATTACATACAAATGATATTTTTAGTTTTAAATTTTTTGAGAATTAGGACACAACTTAAACCCATAAATCTCATGTTCATTGTTTCAAATTGAAAATTTTCCCATTATACAAAAAACTAATTAATCCATGAAAGGACTTTAAATTCTCCCAAATATTATTTCACTCAGGTAATTATCTTAAAATTTCAATTGTACTATGTTTCTCTATAACCTGGGAAAATAGACACATAAAAAGTTGTTACAAGAGAAGCTTATTATAAGAAATATATAACTAAAGCAACCATTGCATAAATATTGAATAGATATTTTAGTAGGATTATGTAAATAATAAGAATACATAATAAATATGAAATTCGGAGAATGATATATATCTAGAAATAAATGAAAATAATGATATTATTAGTACTGATCTCGTATTGATGGAATTAATAATATTGGACTTTATAATAATTCGATCAAATTCATGATCCATGACAATTTACTAGTCATCAAGACCATAGTGAAGACATATGGCTAACATGGGAAGGTACAAACCATATACCCAAACAATTATTTTCTCATGGATACTATCAAAGCATTAAAGGCCCATATAATATCGAGTCTCATCCATCACCTGATTATGTCTAATGCATTCACCATCATAATTATCAAGACCAATTATATTATTCATTAAGGAAACTATTATAGAAATAATCATGGTTATTCATATAATGATGAACACAAAATTTTAATACATTATAAACCTACAATTGTAGTCCATAGTATTCAATATTTCTAATACTTTTCTCCTTGTTAATAAAAAGGATAACATGATCATAACCCATCTAGAGAAATAATTTGGATGGTCAAACATTACAATGTCAACATTCCAATAATCTTATATATTTGACTATAAATATACAAAATTCCAATAAATTTACCCATGTCAATAAAATGGATAACATGATCATGACTCATTTAGAGGATAAAGGTGGACGGTTAAACATTAAATAGTACAAATCCCAATAATAATCTATATTTCAATAAAAATATATTTAATTCAAATAAATTCACTAATGATAATAGAATTATATACATTATAGGTGTACATTATCCAATTATAATTATATAAAATGTGATGTTCACACCTATTAAATAAAAGAATATATAACTAATTCAATACCTTAAAACAATTTTAATGATACAGCCATGGGATGGTTGTAGATGGTTTAAAAATAACATGTCCCTAATGAAACAATGGAAACATAAAAGGATGATGACATAATTGAAAAACAACTTTATGAAAGTATGGAGAAAATATACCACCCAATAAGAGATCATGAATCAAATTATTTTGTATTATTAGTTTATTTCACCAAAAATTTAACATATATATATATATATGGACAAACCATGAAAGTTAAACCCAGATAGGGAAAATATTTTTGAAAATGGAAATGGAAATCGAAGTGAAAACTTATTAGATATTTTATAAATCATTTTTAACATTGATGTAAAATAGAAACATAAAGGCCACTTCCAAAAGTGTTTTTAAATATTTGAAGTGAATACTCATTGAAAAACATTTATTTTTTAAGAATATCTAATTATGTTTCCTAGAAATTAAACAAATCATTCTATAGGAAATGTGGTTCTAAAACATTTTATTATAAGGGGATATTTTAAAACATGAAATTACCTTTTTCTAAAACACACATTATAAAAAACATGTAAGAATAATGTTCAAGATAAAATAATATAAAATATTAGTGTGTGAGAAACCAAACATGTAAGAATAATTTTCAAGATAAAACATTATAACTAGAAATGGGTATTTGAGTTACTAAAATTTCTTACTTCTCTAGAAAAAAATATATCAAAAGACATATTAATAAGGGATTATTATTTGGATAGTAAATCCCATAAAATAAAAGTTGTATGATAAAAATATGTCTATGTGTAGTGAATAAATCATTCAAATAAAACCTGGTTTAGACAAAATGTATTAGGTCTCAAAAAACCATAATTGATACCTATAAAACCCTTTCATCTTGAGTAACGCTTTAATTAAAACACATTATGTTGCATCCCACATTTTGAACCGATTGAAAAAGTGAAAAAATTAAAAAGTTTCCATTAGCTGGGAATGTTGTTTTTACATCTTAGCATCGAAACATTTCTTTTTCTGAGAGTTGACGCTGTGAGGTGTGTTTCTTTAAAAGAAATGATATTATATTATATTATATTAAAAGTTTAATTGGAAAATAAATTTAATGGAAACTAAATGAGGGAAAAATGGAAAAAATAATATTTATTTTAATGTAAAATTAAATTAAAACTAAAACCTAAACACAACATCACCCCACCTTATTAACGATGCACCAACCCCAAAGGGATTACCCCTTCGATGAACAGACCCCTCCCTCAGGTCTCTCCCATTATTCGATTTTCCAGCCAAATATCATGGTGTTTCTCCTTTGGATCCTCAAGGTAATCACTCTCCTCACCTCTCATCCCTTCCATGGCAGATTTGTGGCCTCCCATTTTCCCCACTTGGGATCTTACAAACACCATAGGGTTGGGGTTGCCATTGATGTATGTTTCCTTTCAAATTTAGGTTGTGAAAATGAGTCAGCGAGATGTATTGGTGCGTGTTCTGGTAATAGTCATAGAAGGCGTGGAAGTTCATGTGATTTCAGTCCATCAACTTGGTTTTAGGGTAAGGTTTTCACCTTATATTTTGTTTCACAATTATTAATTTTAGGGATTTTGGTATTTATGTTTGTGGCATGTTTCTTGTAGTGTATTCAACACTTTAAGGTGCTTTTAGGGTGATTTAGTTTATCTCCTGGATCCAAGGTATGGTTTTTGACCTACTGTTTAGATTCTCCCTTGTTATATGATGTCCTTTGGGTGTTTTATAGTTCATAGTGTTTATCATGTAGCGCGATGTTCCCTATCAAGTAGTTTCAAGTCTCTGAGTCATGGGATACTTTCCTTTTAATGCGTAGGTATGTATTTATATATATATATATATATATATATATCTGTGTATGTTCCCCCACTACCAATATATTCGATGAAATATATGCTCCCAAAATCCAACTTATCCTTCATCAAACTATATTAGATATTCCTAAAACTATATATCTATATAAGTATAAACCCTAATCATATAATCTCATTGAAATACAATTCCAAAAACCTATTTGAATCACTAAGGCATTAAACTACATTGATATTATATATTCCTCAATAAATTAACTATGTATTTAAGAATAAATTGGTATGAACCACATGTTTATAAAGTTATTAACTAGTCACTATATATAACAATCCCAGAAATGATGTGAACTTATATAAAAATACCATGAATAAATTATCTGTCCCAAGTATATTGATACTACATAACATACATTTTTATAATCACCCAATCCATTATTTTTTTGATATATAAAACATACTAAACCTAAAAATTATCCATCCCTCGAACACATGTTCTTCAATAGTTATCTTCAGAAATATAACATTTCCATAAAATAGTTTATAGAAGTTATTGATACCATTTGATATATCATTCTATACCTTCAATGTAAAACTATTGATGAAAAATTCATAGATGATTCACATAATCCTCATATCTTTTAGAATGCACTTGAATATCATTCATAAGTATCACTCACGAACCAGGATAGATAAATTTATTATAAATTGATTTCTAGATATTATCTTCAATACTTTAGGTAAGTCTAGAAAATCAAATTTTCTATCATAATAGGCATATACTATGAATCTAAACCATTTATATATGATCCCTTATTTGGTTATAAGACACAGTGGTTTCTAGATACATATTGTTCTCAACTTCATATTTTTGATACTATTTTGACCAAAGACTCATAACAAAATGGTTATTATAATATTAAAAATATTCAAACATCAATATAAATATGTCTTCCTTTATAAAACCTTTGTTTTTATAATATGATACTTTCAAATCAACCTTGGACTCTCTTTTTTCAATCCTTGGTTTTTCATGGCCATTTTTTTAATAGGTTCCCTAACATAATTATTTATCATAATTATTTTATCATTTAATATGGTTTTTAGATAGGGCGTGATTTTTGAAATCATATCCCTCAATAAATTATATCTAGGTTTTCACTCTTTGTCCCATTCATCATGTATAAGAGTGGTAATTGATAAAATGATCAACCAAACTTTTTTATGGTGATTACATCTACGTGTATTAATTCCACAATTGTAACTACAAGCTGGTATCCAGGCCGGGATGTAATTTTTAGTTATACCACATACTCAATATTTTATAAAAAATCAAGATGTTATCTAATACGTAGACTTATTCCTAGAGTTTTCACAAAATGTTTCATATCCTAATCCAAAAATAAAATGTGCATTATTTCTTAATCATTAAATCATATAATTATACCAATGAGTTATCTATACCTTTAAACTAAATATAAACCCATATTTATCAACACATAAATTTTTTTTAAAAAATATTCTAATATCTAAAGTTATCTAAACCTTTCCATTAATACCAACTATGAAACACTGGACATACACTCCTAGTTCCAGTAATGTATACCCATACATTACATACTTTCATGAATACGAGCTGTAAAATCAATGATATAACATCTATAATTAAAAAATAAATAAATCTTATTTAATCTCATATATATGAAATATATTTTTTTCTATTTTGAGCATTTTAGAATTATTAAAAAACATGAATTGATAATACCATATTCTTTATATCAAATATAAAATTTTATTTATTATATATGAACCTAATCGACTCATAAAAAGTATCCAACATCTCTAAAAAACTATTTCACTCATGTTTCCCTTAAAAACATATCACATGTACTAAAATTCTCTATAACCTATGGAAATTGAAACATAATAAGGGGTGAGCTCAAATTCCTAGAAAAAAACATATAACTGAATCAATCATGGCATAAACAAGGAATAAATATTATAGAAGGAATAAGTAAACAACATGAATCCATAATCAACCACAAACTAGGAGAATATTATAACCATTATAATAAATTAAAATGTGTATATAGATAATAATACACTCATACTGGTTGAAATAAAAATGCTTTACATTAAAAACCTATCATCAACTCTTAATGCCAAGACACTTTTCTTGTAGTCAGCACCATAGTCTGGATATTTTACTAAATTGGGAAAGCATACACCAAATTCTAAAATCTATTTTTTCCTAATCAGACTTATAGATTCATGAAGTGGTTATATAATTTCATTCCCCACTCATAACACTATTAAGTCCAATAAATTCATCATATGAGTCATCATGACCTTTCAAACAATTTTCAAAGGGACCACTTACTAAATAAAACATAGATGTTCATATAATAATGAATACTAAATATCAATACATGATAAACCTTTATTGGAAATCAATAATAATCAAGGATTCCAACTATTTACCCCTATAGATAAAATAGATAAAAATATGATAAATAATCTAGAAAAATAATTTGGATGGTTAAATAGTACAAATGCATCATTCCAACAATCTTCCATATTTTCATGACAATATATAGAATTCCAATACATTTTCACATTTTAATAAAAGAGAAAACATGTGAATAATCCATCCATAAGAAGAAGTTTGGTGGTTAAACATTTATTATTAAACTTTATAATAATCATCTATATTGAAATAAAAATATACGGAATTATAATACATATCAATTCAATAGATTAAAATTCATACTAAGTGAAAATCCTCCAATAATAATTATATAAAATTTGATGTTCTCACCATATAGGGAAATGAGTGTACGAATAATTAAATACTAAAAAAATGATCATAAGACATACCTAGGAAGGATTTTCATGATTTCCAAATAACATATCCACATTGTAACAATGGAAACCTAGAAGAATGATGATATATTTTAAAAACTATATTGCAAAAGAATGCTTGGACTATGCTACCCAAGAAGGGATTCTAAATAGGATTTTTTGTTATGATGAGTTCATTTCCCTAGAAGGTAAAATATATATTTTGAAGTATAAATCATGAAAAATAAACTCTATTTGGGTAAATCATTTGGAATATGGAAAGTTAAATAGAAGTGAAAACTTAAAAGAACTTTTAGAAAAAAATTAAATTGACATAAAAGAGGAATTCCTGGGTGAATTCCAAAATTATTTTTTAAATGGTGATGAGATAACTATTTGAAAACCTATAATTTAAATTTAATCTCAAATAATGTATCCCTTAAAAATATATAATTTATTCCCTAGGGAATGTGGATCTAAAACATTAGATTATGTAATGGAAATTTTTTATACATGAAATTTCCTTTATTGAAATCCCACATTATAAAAAGTGAAATAAAAGTATCATTATATTAAAACTTTTTTTAAAATAGTATTATAAAATACTCTAAAATATTATATTGGATGATCCCTAGCTTGGAAGAATAATGTTCAAGATAAAACATTATAACTTAAAGAAATGGATTTCAGTTACTAAAAATCCTTAATAATAGGTAAATAAAATTATCAATGGACACCTGAATAAGGGAACATGATTTGGAAAGTAAATATCATGAGGTTAATAAATTTTTATAAAAATATATCCATGGTTAGTGAATACAACATTCAAATAAAATATGGTTCATAAAATGTATTATTTCTTAAAGAATCATAATTATGCCTCGAAAAACCCTTGTGGCTTTAGTGACACATTAATAAAACCCCTTGAAAGAGGGGGATTTTAGTAGAACATCACATATCATGATTAAAATAAAATTCATGATTTTGTATCTCATATGGTCATTATATGTTCCATATAAATGGAATTAGGTGCATAATATCAAATGTGTCTCAAAGAGATGAATTTTAGAGGAAAACCATTACAACATTTAGAGCATTGGAACGAAAATCCCATGAGAAAGATGACATGAAATGGTACATTAAATATAATGAAATATAATATAATAATGATATAAATATTTTAGTCGAGAGCTATGTACACCATTAAAAATTAAAACATGTCATATAACATTAACATGTTTGAATAAAAAGAAATTGAGACTCAAACCCTTACCTCTTGACCAGAATTCCATGAACAGACTATAAACTCTTTTATCAAAAACAAAGATATATTGAAAACATAACACAAAAATATACACATATATATTTTCATTTATAAACATTATAAATAGATATTCTCTATATGAATTCTACTGATTATCCCCATCAGGTGTTTAATGTTCAGATATATTGAACTACTTTCATAATAATGTCCATGTTTATTTTTATTTTGAATTTCATCACAACTAGATAATTAAACAAACTATTATAGATTACTTATTATTATTTATTTTGTTTTAAACTCCTTTTATAATTATATGAGTAATTATACTTGATGATGTAATTGATCATAAACATGTTTTGGTGATTCATGACAATCCAATGATGTTTCCCTAATTAATGAATTAAATATTTCTATGAAATATCCATAAGTGAATAATATTATTTAAACATTTTTATCATATTATATTATAAATTATGTTCCCATAGTCATTCATGATATAAAGTAATGGTATCATCCAATTAGGTTGTTAAAACGACAGAAATTTGACTATACCCTGATTTAATGAATGATTTCGAGGGAGTTTATTTATAATATCATTATAAAAGAAGCATAATTAACTTATTTATTTTCTAATAGTGTTATATATATGAATTTTTATTAATTATATGAATTATTAATTTATATGAAAATATTGCACAATTTGAATAATGGATTTTCCTTTTAATATGTTAATTTAAAATGATTAAGTTGACTATTATTATTTATTGATCATAACATTAATAAGTTCTACAATTTTCCATAACGTAGATTTAATTAAATCAAAAAGAAAATATTTATCCTTTTAAATAATAATTGTTTCATATTTTTAAATCGATGAAGGAAAATGAAACAAGTTATGTCATAGAGGCAGTAGTTCGCACAACGCACAATCAATGTTTTTTACTTAATGGATATGGTATATGAATATATATAATGATAATGAAATTAATATAGTAACATTAAAATATATATATTATAATAATATATTTATACTATTGTGGATAGTATAAATTTTAATGAATATAATAAATAAGAAAACTAACTAGTGAATAACACTCACGTCAGGGACTTGAATTTTCTTTGAAAGTATTCTTGAATTTGAATGGATATGGATAATATTAGTGATCCAAGGTTTAGGTTATTATAAAATGGTTAGAGAGAGATTGACAGGAAATATTTTCATGAATAAATTAGAATGAAGAGGTGTGCTTTGTAGCGGAGAGGATTTTACCCATTTATAAGGGAAGGGAAGTGTAGATTTGGGATTAACCCTTACATTTTCAAAACTATAAGGTTTATAAAAAAGTATAAAAGGAAATAAAATGGTAAAATTAGGATCTATATATGTGTTTGGTTCAAAAATAACCTCAACCACTCCATGTTTAGTCAATTTTTAATATTTTAAGTCTTTTTTTTACTTTTTGTCTTTTACCATAATCTAATTTTACCATGGTAATTAATTTCTAATCATAGTAATTAGTCTTAATGGAAAATATTAAGATTGAATATTTTACCTAACTTGATCATTATTATTTTAAATTTGAAAATTATTTTATCAAATAAAATTCTAAACAGTGTGAAAAGTTAATATTAAAATAAATATAACTAATCATATTGAAAACAATTTTTAGAGAAATACAATTGTAAGTTTTTTAATTTATTTATATGGTAAATTAATTATAGATACTGAGTTTGATGAAATAAATTGACTTATTTTAAGAAATAATGTATTTTTGGTTTCTAAGGAAATAAAAAATTCTAATATCCATTGAAAACTAATTTATCCAATGAAAATAAATAATATAAATTTTATATTAAAGCAAGAAATTATTTTGTTATAATAATGTTTAATAATGGGTTTATAAGTTAAAAAGTAATTTAAAATGAATAATTTTATTCTAAACATCACATTTTATTAATTAAAATGATTTATATGTTTCTACCTCATTATCAAATAATGGTAAATCCATATAAATTATGAGTTTCATGAGAACTATATTTTTTTAAATAAAAAAGTCCTTTTTAGAAAAAGATCAAAAATTCATAATAAGTCGATTTTGATATAAGTAATTAAAAAATAAAGTTAATTTTTATTAATTTCAAAGTAAAATGCTTATAAATATATTTTGTTTAATAAAATCATTAAATTTAATTATGAAACTTATTCATTGGAAATTGAATTTTTCATATAATAAATGTTAATATTCTTATTTCATATTATTCACAAAATAAATTATTATTATTCAATTATTAATATAAAAAATTATTTATCATTAATCGTATTTTTTCTTGAATTATAAATTTATATCATATAAAAAGAATTTTTTATGGATAATACATTTCTAATCAATAAATTATATTATTTGTGATTTTAGGTAAAATAAAAGGATTTCATTCATATTAAAGTTAGAATTTATTTTATATTTACTTATATATCATAAAGTTGTCACTACTATGAATTTCCACTAGTTAAAAAGATGATTTTTTAAATATCATACTTAAATATTTATATTTTATTTAAATATATCATTGTCTCATTTAAGTTCAATGTTGTGTGTGGAGCAAGCTATCGAAAAAATTAATTTTTTAATTATAATCATATATTATAATATACATGTGATACAATATTTATTATTTTATCAACATTATATTTACACTCTAATTGAATAGTTTCAATATTTATCAATTTCATAACATGTTTAATAAACTTCATATTAAGGTTATTTTTATAATCTTCAAAAGACTTCACTCTTTTTTCGGAATCTCTTATTATCCTATCTAAATTATCATTATAAATTTCTTCTCTGTTTTCAATGAATTACCAAGATCTTCAATTATATTTAATTTTATTTATAATTGATAATACTCAAAAAAATTATTTATTTTAATACATGGATCTTTTAATATATATATTTTTATTTAACATTTTTATCATTTTATTTATAAAAATACTTCTACATTTTTTTAGTTAAATTTATTAAAATAATATATATATCAGTTCCAAATTCAACATTTTTAGTACATATAATACATGTATATATTATTCAGCCTAGTTATACCTACATTATATTACTACATACTTCATTTTCGGTGATTTAATCCATTAAAATTCTAAATAAGCCATAAATAACAGTGGCAATTTCATTAGAAAAAAAATTTACTGTTCTTTTCAAAATTATATATAAATCATAATATAAATCATTTAGTGAATGAATTTAACAACATTTATGAGATTAATCCAAAAGAAATTCTTGAAAAAAATAACCATTTATCACTTATTCATTTAAATAGTTTAAATATTTTTAGGTATAATTTTTTTCTATCATCTCAATAGTGTATTACTCCATTATATTTTCCTTACCCATTATAGGTTCAATTTCTCCATGATTACTACATTTGGAAACAATATATTATCCTAATTTTTATAATGTTTTTGTCTTATAATCCCTAGTATATTGTAGAATAAAATTTTCAATAAGTATAACAAAATTATGTCCACATGGATTAGCATTAAGTAGTTGAGAATCCTCTTTCACATAATTCCTTGATAAATCCATTCATGGTTTCATTTTTTTCTCTATTATTCATGTTAATTAGAGTCTTATAAGATATTTAATATATCTTTTATTTAGTAGGAAACTTACAGACTTATTATACTCTAGATGTATGAAGAATTTGGATCAAAAACTCAAAACATAAAAAATTCAACTGTTGAGAATTCAATCCAAGGTGGAACCTAGAGATCTCATATTAAATATTTTTCCAATAGGATATATAAAGCTTCATTAAGAAGGGGTGAATTATTGTTTCCATATTTTTTTAAATTTAAACTTATTATTATTTTACCTCTACCATAGTAGGAGTGAATATATGTTAGCCTTATGTCAAACACTCAAACTAGATGCACATAATGTAGAACGATATGGAAATGAATAAGAAAAATATATTTTTTCAAGGTTCACTCAATGACTCTGAGGTATAACTATGTGTATAGTGGTTTTTATCTTATATACCCAATGTGGATATATTATTTAAAATAACCAGGGAAATGGGATAGAAATGAACCCTTTTATTTAGAACCAACTTTTATATATTCACATCTCTAACATGTATTTATACATGCATAAATATTTCGATTTTCATTAACTAACTTATTACATGATCAAAATAATAAATATTTCTCAATAACAATCACTAAGGTAGGATTGAGTCACCATTGAAATGAATCAAATACACCATTTACCTCCAATGTGTAATAATCTCAAATGGTTTCATCTCCACCCACAATAATTTCTTAGGTTGACTCACTTCTTCTACATGAACATATACACTTGTGATAATTAGTAGAAGTATTTTTAGGCCCTCTAAATAATCAATTTACTTAAATATATTTAATAATCAATAAAATTAGTGTTTTATATCTATGTATTCAATTATTATTCATCTAACTCAATGATTAAAATTAACCATCACATTAGTAATGGTTTACTATCCTTTTATTTGACACTTTAATAATATTTATAAGTATTAGTAGGTTAGTCTCTTTAAAATAAAAACAACTGTAACTCTTATTCTATATATAAACCACAACATTAAATAATTTGGAAAATTTCAATATTTATAATTAAAAATAGTTCTATAATATCATCCTTGAGATGTTCTCTATGAAATTTCATTTTATGTCAATTTAAAATTTCCTCATGATATCCATTTAGTTATTCATTATTTTAAATAAATATTTTATTAGAGAAATCCTACATCAATATTATTTATTTTATTCTTATTCTAAATTTTCAAAAAACTCTATTAATGATCTGTCACTGTATTATTTTTGATTCCTCAATTATCATTTAATTTTTCAAACATTATAATAATTAAAATATTCTAAAATGTTTGTCTTTTTATTCTACAAAAAATTATAAAATACGTATTTATTCATTTATTTATGAAAACATGCTTGAAAATTTGTGTTTTTAAGAATCAGCTAATGTCATAATATTCTCATTTTAGATCAAATATATATCAACATAGATCACAACTAATTCAAATAATATTTATGTTTATATTTTAAAGGAATGTTTTTCATTACCTATATTTACATTTCAAATCACAAATAAAATTAAATTTACTCTTACATAACACATATTTGAAATAAAAATATCCTTGCAAAACACTACTTTTATCTTCCACAATATTTAATTTTATTATCTGAAGATTCAATCTATTTTGACATAGACTTTGTTTCCATGGATATATCATTATGTATAATTTAAAAGACTAAAGTTAATATTACATGACCGTGAATCCTATTCATTAAATATTATATATTCTGTAAATTGGTTATGAATCTAATTTTATAATTACCCATATATGTTGGCAATGAAGATTCCAATACTTGTCCAGTGGTATCTCAAGTTCAACATAGTATATAAACACCATGTGACACACTATATGATCTCAATGCATGCTCTATTTCCTTGTTGACATATGATATAGTCTCAACCATCCACCACACTTCCTTATGAGTTAGTATCATGTTCTTAAATATCTTGTGATATTCTAGACACTCGTTATACATTATCATCCTCTACTAAGAGACTATTTTCCCAGATTCTATATTATGTTCATCAATATACAAACTATGACATTTAACTGAGTAATGTTTTAGGTGATATGGGTTTCTTCTTCTTTTGAATGATGACATTGAATGATATATATTTTCAGAACCATGGTATGTTAGATGCGATTTAGGAATTAAATACTAGAACAAGTTTTATTTTGTTACCCCAGAGAATACTATTACTCTTATTTAACTCAGGTAAATTCTAACTTATTCTTTTATATAAAAAAATTAACCATATATATTCAGTACCATTCCAATTTCATAAAAAAATATAAAAATAAAAAACATTTAAAAAAATCTTCAATTTTCTCAAATTCCCACCACACATTATTATCCACATTTTTTCATCTAAAAATAAAAACAATAAATCTAGTAAATTCAAATACCTTTAGTAAAATCATCAAAAAAATTCCCATAAACATTACAATATCAATAAATTCAAATGATGGTGCTTTAATCACATTCTAATTGATGAAAAACATATTTCATCTTCAATATATAATTTTTAACACCTTATCATCCAATGTATAATTCAATATAAATGATAGTATTCAAGAATATTATTCACAAGGATTAATCTCTAAAACTAGATTTTATGTATCATTATGTAGATAAATTTTCCATCTATATTAATACTCTATGTAACTATTTAAATATCATGCATATTTTCCAAAATTTCTATAATTTTCATATAATATTTGATACACCACTTTATCTAAACTAAAAAAAAAGTCTACATTTGAATATATATCAAATAATATATCCAATTAACACATATCATCTAATATTTCCCCCTTAGTTGAGAATATTTATTTATCATTATAATAAAAACATGATATATATTGACAACTTTTCATGAATACTTCACTTTTCATCTTCTCATCACATATGTTTGGGTAGATCAAAATTCTTCCGATATAACCTTATCCACACATATTTAAATAACATTTTACTAAAAATAAGTTCAATAAATAATATTAGGGTTCAACACTCAAGTAAAATTACAAGATAATAGTATTTTCTTCAGTATTTTTATAGTCTTTTTGTTCTCAATCAAGAATAGTCTTGGTTTTGTGTTTTCTTAGTTTATAAGTGTATGAATAATGTTGATAGTTCTATTAATTTATGATGATCATTCAAAACTATTAACTAATCTCTAGGAAGTTAGTGGTCTTAGGATATTTGATTTAGAGTGGTTTTCTCTATTTTAATTCTGGAAGTTTATTTATTTCTAGTCATGGGAGGTTATGTCCTATATAATATTATTTTTTATTTGTTGTAGGACTTATAAATAATTAGATAAGCGAGATAATATTACAATGTTTTCAAAAAAAATATCACCATCGATTAGTAATGATGAAATTCTTATCAGATATATGGCATTACCTTGTTATGAAAAGTATTTTATTTTTTTAATTATATTGAATATGTATTTGGTTTTAAAAATAATAATATTAAAAAATTACAAAAATAAAAATTTATAAAAAAATAAACATTAATTAATTTTGGTTAAAAGAAACTCTAAGAATGAAAAAGTATGTAAATTATTATTTTCTTTATGATCATTAAGATATTTTTTTAAATTATAAATATAAAAATGAAAATATGTTTAGTAAAAAAACAAAACCTAAATGACCACCTGATTCATCAATATCAATTCATATAATCCATAGCCTGATAATATAATTTCCCATGTCACAAAGATAAATAACATTGAAAATCACTCAACTGATCATCTTGAAAATAAATAAAGTGTATTATTATGAATATAAAAATGTTTAAAAAATGTGATAAATAACATATAGATAACATTCACAAAATTTAAAAATTTAAAATTTAAAATTCACATATTATGATAAAGATGGGGAATAAATAAATAATATATCATTAATGGTCATCAATAACTAATAAATAATTATTTCTAAATTGTTTATGACCTATAAAATAGTTTTTTTAATTTCTTCAAAAATCATTACTATGAAAAAAACATGAATGATTTAAAAGAGTATATATATTTATTGTGTTTTTTATTATTTTTAGCATAACATCATGGATTCGAATAAAATTATTTGATATTTCTTTATTATGTGTGATCATATATTTTAGGATTCTAAAATTTAGGGTAAATATCTTATTTAGGAATCCATATAAGTGGGATTTCTGAAAAAATAATAATTCTATCATGTTCTTTCATAGACTATGATTATGAGATATATAATTTCCATACTAATATGAGTGTGATTATAATATAAAAAAATGAAACATTCTTTAATTTAAATTATTTTATATCATTCATGTTTGAATTATTTAGAGAATTATTTTTAAACATCTATAAGATACATGGTTTTTTCATTTCTACCACTTTGTTTTATTAGATTCTTGTTGATGGATGTGCGACATGTGTAACTAAACAAAAAATTACAAAAAAATTAATATATATGTATATAACATTTGATTTAATAGTAAATAGAAAAATGAGAATAACATTTATTTTACATCCTCTAAACATTGAAGTGTAAACTATAATTATTTTAAATTAAACAAAATTGTGTCGTATAAGTAAGATTGATATGGAAAATAAAAAAACTCATGTAATGAATGTTTTCTCATATTCACTATTATCACATTGATGGATGTTGTTGAAATAGTTGAAATTAATGTTTACCCGTATTAAAATCATGTTTGGATGTGTAATATTTTATTGATTTATATTTAAATATAATATTTAATTTTAAATATAATTAGAATGATTTTCATGATATTTGTTAATATCAATTAAGATAAAATCATAATGATATTTTCATCTAATATATGTAAACATTATTTATCAATTTCTTATAATATTGATGTTTTTTCAAGAATTTTTTGTTTAATTAAAATTCAATATTGTATGAAACTCATGAATTTCACGAATTATAGTTATTGTATTTTTGTAATCAATTAATATATTTTTTGGTGATATATGTACATTGTTATAATTATTTACATAATCAAAGATAATTAGTATTTATAATTAGTTTATATATTATTACATAATAATGTTAATTTAATGGATTCTTTATGATTCTCTATTTATTGATGTATTATCCAAATCTGATAATTACTATGTACTTTATAATGAACCCATTGATTGAATTTTATATTTTTCAATAATTTGGTATGTCAATATATGTTCAGGAGTTGATGATTCTTGAAGGAAACTAATTAATTCATGAGTTGGCATTAGATTTCATAAATAATAAGTCAATCCTCCATTTTCTAATGACTTTTGAAAATGTTCATAAAGGTAAATAGTTTTTCTATTGAGTTATAGCATATAATAATGTTAACAACATGATAAATTATATGTATTCAAAAGATGATTTTTAAATTGGAGAATATCATGGAATATTTAATTCCACAAGTAGATTTCAGAAGAAGGTTGGGGATGTATATTTCTCTAAGAATGTGAATTTGGATAATGATTTTTATAAGATCTTATAAAAAATATGTCAATCATAGAGAGTTTTATGTACCATATCACTGAATGTAAGAGAACATATAACCACACCTAGCTGGATATGGTGTCATGTTGGGGCATAGTGACTGATGCATGTATATGACATACATTGGAGTGTATGGGAACACATAGAGTATGAGAGAACACACATGGAATGCATAGGAGTAAAAGTGGTTTTGTGTGTGGTATCATAACAAGTGGGCGATGTGTGTGTGAGTGTATTTGGGATCTGACCCTTATTTCCATGGCTAAAGCATTGATGCCAAATATAGGGTAATTAAGAGGATCTAGAAAAGTTGAAACATTCATGTATGTCTTTCAGGATATGAGTAATGTTTATCTTTTCATTAAATCGTAGACATAACTGCAACATGATATGTTCTCATCTTTTTTCATTGGGGTAGTGTGGTTTTGGAGTTGTGCATGACCTTTCATAAGGCATATGATCGACTGAGCATATGAGTTTTTCTTGACCTGACACATGAAGTGAGTCTTGACCTATCATGAGTAAAATGTTGAGCCTTATGAAGATCACTTCATCAATCATATTTATTAATTAAATAGACCATACCACAACTTGATTATGAAATATAATTTTTTGATGGATCGAATGAAAGATGTGGATGATCACTCGTGGGTGAAGAATGAGATACAATGAACACTTATGTGATAGATGACTGACCACACACACTGTGACACCCACCATTTAATATTAGAATTTATTTATTGTGTTTTTATATGGTTTTATAATATTTAGGGTTTCTCTACATTTTTTTTGAATCGTTTAGACTAATGGAATGGAAATATTTTTATTCATCTATGAATATTTTCCCCACATGATTTAGGGGAAACTATGTGATCAAACATACATAGTGGGGATTTTAGTTAATTTTATTTCGTTAATGAAATTTCTGTATAGTTTTCATATGGTTCGGTCCAAACCATATGGATCATATTGGAAAACAGGTAAGATTTTTGGTATTTGAGGGCGAAGGTACACATTTTTTTTCATGGTTTGAAACCCCATGTGGTAATAATTTGGATCGAATTTATAATTTAGCATTGTCATTTGGTACATTGTTTCATGGTTTATCCAACCATGTGGTGAACCCATAAATGTTTATGAGTGTGTATTGTTCTCGTAAGTGGAATTTGCTCAGTTTTCCCATGATTTGGAATATTGTGCGACCAAACCATTCATCCTGTCTAGGTCAATCAAAAGTTGAATTTATTCTTTTTCCATTGATCAATTTTAATTCAAAAAACCCTTCATTTTCTAATACCCCTAATTTTAATGTACTAGGTTTATATCCATGGGAATCTCCTCCCTCCATCACTTCTTTTTTATGACTCCCCCACTCCCTTGGCGTCAAGCATATTCTCTCTTATAAAGTCATTCTAACCCTCTTCGACCCTTTTATCTTCCATTTTCACTTTCTTTTAATTTCTCTCGTGAACCATATGAGCCATAGCGCATGAAATTTGGTTGGTTTGGCTTTATTATGGATGGATTTTGATTTTTAGGGCTTTATATGGACATATTATGTATTGGTTGGGAGTTATCCACTATACGAGATGACTACCATCTTATTCATAATTGAACCAAGGTGGGTGTTTCTTTGGTATTTATTTCTACTACATTCCAATTAATTTATTATATTTTTGAATTGTGAAGTGCATAATAGTTTCATTTTATATCAATGAGAAGTCAATATGTGATTGAATGGTATTGATGAAAAACTTGGTGAAGCCTTGGATAAATGTTGTTTATTCAAAGCATTGAAAACTAAAGTTGATGAATTTTCCAAGAGGATACAAAATGACGAATTTATAACTAGTCCTAAGATCCAAACATGTATTAAGGTGATACATTGTCGCCACACTTGAATACTTCCATGCAATTCTTAGTTCCATGAGGATAGAGAAGATCCATACATTGTCACTAATTGGATGATGTGTTGAAGATCCATCCAGTGACTTCTAACAGGATGAAGGTGATTCATCAATGATTTCCATGAATTATACCTTAATTCATGAGAAATTAAACAATGATCCATGAATCATCAATTATTTGATCAAAACCGCATTTTGAAGATCATTTGGATGCTATGATTTAAAATGATTGGAATAGATAATTCTTGTAGAAGGAGAAAGGAGGCATGCTTGGGCTTTGAATGAGGAAGGATGAGTTGTCATTTTAAAGAGGAGTTTATCCTTAGATTTTTTACCAACTACATACTATATAATTCCTTTAAAAAAAGGCCCAATATTGAAGGCCAGTCGAAGCCCTCACCTACGGCATATACAGGACCCGAGGGTTAACTGCTCCAAATGGGAAGGCCTCGCAGCGAGCCAACAAGAGGTGTACGCGTGTCGTGTATATGGCCACAGGTGCCACACGATAGTGAACCTGCGCAGTGTGGGCTCTAGAAGCATGCACAGAGAAGCATAGTGGGTGCCAAGAGCACGCCTGTAGAACATGGTACGGGGCAGTATCATGGAGGGAGAGGGGATAATTCAGAGCATCGACTAATGCAGATTGATATTTAAACTGAGAGAAAACCATAACCCATTTCATTGTGGTATGACATTTCTAAAACATGGAACTAATCCCGGCTGCTCATCTTATTATGCATTTCACTCAACCATCAGATCAATCCAGCAATGATCCCGTACATCCAGTGTATCCATCGGTCTTCCACCGTTCAGAATATAAACAAGCGACGTCTGATCTATCCATCGTTGTGTATTTCAACCTCCAGACACCCGAGCTCCACCCGCAAACCAGTATTCGATCCGAGCACTGAGGTATCTCTCCTGGACACCGTTGAAGCTCATAGCTATTTCATGATGGTCATCTAGACGAACCAAATACATGCATGCATTAAAAGTTTCATGCATGCATCGAAATGAAGAATTCAAATTTGGTCGAAGAAAATGTTGTTTCGAGGCCACGTTAGGATGCTCGAGGCAATCTGGAAAAGCCTTTCATGCATTCTTAAACACATGCACATGGTGTATTCACTTGAAATAATGAATCTGAACTACTGATAAGAGAACAAAGAGACATACAAGATATTTAATCCGTGTTTGAAAATATTTAGTTCTGGAGATCTCATATATTCAATAAATTGAATACCGGGGAATTTTCAAACAAGAATTGAATACACAAGATTCTTAAACCCTACCAAATAGTTGAGGATCACTAAGATGAAAAATTTTCATGAAAATATTGAAAAGAATTTATTGTTTCACCAAGAAATAGGGCACTGTGTGGAAGGTTCCGTGCAGCCTAGCTACGCGAAGAAGAGGTGTCGTACATCCCTAGAGTGAAGGAGTCTCATGCATCCCTTGTGCATAGATTATATGCACGAACCACCCTGGTTTACAAAAGAACTCACATCCCTTGTGCGAAGTTCCCACCAGAATGTCATAGGTTCATTGAACCCTCTTTGTGTCATTGTGAGGAGTATCCTACCGATAGAACAATCGGTGCACTTCCACCCTTGTTTTTCCATTGCGAAGGAAAAAACCTAAAACACTTTGGTTCTATGAAGGAAACTCTCACAAACCCTAGGCTTGAAAGAGGGATAACTCTATCCTCCTATATTTCACAATGAAGAAGAACATGTGTCCATATATTTTCACAAAAAAGAACACATGAACGAGGCATGGGCATTGATAATATCTTGAGTTATTGTGTGTGCATGTGATGAAAGGAGGAGAAATCTTCCAAAGGACTACACCCATTCGGGTTTAATGAAGAACACACATAAAACATAAAGTCAACCAAACCATGTGCATGAGAAGATGGAGAAAGAGAACTAGATAAAGAAGGTATATTGATTTCCCCATGATGTGAATACATGCACATACATAACACACATGGAATTATAATTAAAATAAATAGTTTTTATGGGTGTTAGGTACCAAAAGGAAAGAAGAAAAGGTGAAAACAAAAGATTAACTATGTGGCATCAATGTTTTACTCCCATTTGGGTATTCACAAAAGCAAGTAGAGATGATTTTTGCATGCATCCATGCATGCACATGCTTACGTAATGTATGAATAAAAAGTGTGTGTGCCTATTGAGAAAGAAGATAGTGGATGAGCATAATCTTAATGTTTTGGTACAAAAAAATTTGGAGTGATTGGGTATACAAGGTACCTATTATACAAGCATACAATTACACATATTCTCATGCACGTATTTCAATTCAGATGATTCCATGTGAGCTTATATGTGTTAGAATAATCACAAAAGTGTGTGTGATTCTCCATGAAAATAAATTTAAGTCTTAGTGCATTAATTTATTTCACTAAAGAAGAAGAAAATGAGATATCAAAATTCAAGAGTTTTGGGATCCCATGCAATCCATGGATGTAGTAGATGAGTTTTTAGACTATAGCCAGACAGAGTAAAAAAGATATTTTATCTGAGTGCTCAGTAAATGAAAATCCAAGAAGGAAGTCAATGCTAATATTTTTTCAAGATAATTCTTGCATATTATATTCATGAATAATTTTTGTGCACCATCGTCACACATCCTAGTAAGCCATTGTCTTCATCAGAAGAAGAAAGATTTTCTTGAGCACGGTTGAGATAGAAAAATGATAAAGTCAAGTGATCAAAAAATATTGACCAAATCCAATAGAACATACCAAGGGTTATTGATGACCCATGAATACATTCATAGGAATGTGTGATTCATCAATCTTGTTGTATAGAGAGAAGATGGTCATCTATAGTGAATCAATGAAAAACGTAAATAAGGAAGCTTCTCATGTGACTCGAGAGCTAGAAGAACCCTATGAGATTCAGGGAGGATAAGAAGTCTTTAGTGGGACTCTGAAGAAGGCTAGTGGGATTATTTTAACAATGTAGGATGTAGTATAAAGAACCTCCTATGGGACTCATGAAAGATACAGTGGGATGTTGAATCAACAATTGTAATTACTCACCGAATTACAGTGGAGAATCGGTGTTGGGTTGAATAACCAACACAGCTAGGAGTAGGTCTTTGAACCGAACCTTATAAATCCTATTGTTCAGTGCCTTTACATTTATATCATCATTCTAGGTAATAAGGAGAGACACATGAATATTGGATCAAGGATTTAACCATCCATAAATTTTTAACTAATAATAATCAATTTGTAAAAAGTTGTAAAGGGATCACTGATTCACCACCTCCCACTCTTACTGATTCACACTAATCTAGGAACTTCAATTGGTATTAGATTGATGTATACCCCTAAAAGATCCAAGGGATTATTTATGAATTTCATATTAGAGGAGACTAATTAGAAACCTCAAATGGAGATTTCTGCATAGACTTAGAAAAATATAAAGAAGAAACAAGCAAGGAAGATGAAAAAACGCTTATAATTAATGGGGATACACCTTATGTTGAAGTTTATATGAAAGGTAATACATGTGATAATACTTATAATTCTTATGATGAAGACTACTCATGCTATGATGATGATAAATCATTTAGTTATATTCAGACTACACTAAATGATCATCTGAATAAAATCCCTAGAGAAGTTCCAAGAGACATTGTTGCAAGAAATAGTTCTCTTCAAGATGAAAAATTATAGCTAGAAGAATAAGTTAATTCCATGGATGAAGCATTGGATAAAAGGGTGGAATGTTCAACACTCTCACAAAACATTTGAAGTAAAAGGAAGAAGCAATTTATATTTGAAATGAAATACATGCTCATGTTACGGACGAATTTCAGGGAAGAAATTGTGAGAAATATTTCTTTGAGATTGTATTTGTAGGAGCTTTACTTGAATTTGAAAAGTTGAAAAAAATTTATATGGTTGTCAAAGCTTCTCAAATAAAAGACAAATACAACATGAAAAATGAAATGGACATCTCTATGAAAGAATTTATAAATGTTCATGAAGAACAAATAAAAATGATGAAGGATAATTGAGACTGTTGGATGAGATCATTTTAGGATGCGAAGAACTCTCTCAATATGAAATTTTTAGAATTGGTGGGGGGATTCAAAAATCAGATATCACCCCAAGATGAAACATCCCAATTAAATGAATGAATAGATGTTTACAATCATGCATCATTGAGGAATATGATTCAAAAAGGAACCTCTGATCATCCTAAAATCCTAGGGAAACATCATCCAAGAAGAAGGTATTCTATAAGACAATTATTTTGGTTTCTACTAATGCAGTTTAATCTTTATGTACAGGTTCAATACCAAATGATGGGGAGAT
The DNA here is from genome assembly GCA_963277665.1 of Viscum album. NCBI lineage: Eukaryota > Viridiplantae > Streptophyta > Magnoliopsida > Santalales > Viscaceae > Viscum > Viscum album. Next base: position 2,011,225,146 of record OY728122.1, on the reverse strand, counting down.
TTGGATTGATAAAAATGATAATGCATCCATAAAAACATCATGTGTTGATACTAGAAATATTAATGAGAGAAACTACCAAAAGGATTCTCCATTTAAAGGAAGACAATATTAGAAATAGAAATTAACTAAATCTATCCAGACTAATACTACAAGTAATAGAAGATGATTTGTTGTATATTGTTGGTATTTTTGGAATTTGGGCATTAGGATGATGATTTCTGGCATAATATGTAATCATATGAAAATTTTGTAAGGACTACATTCAAGGAAAGTAGATGAAAAAAATGAGGCATCCTACATTGCTAAGGAAGAATGCATAGATGAAAAATAAACTATGTACTAAGAAATGATTTGAATATATTTAAGACTTATTTGATAATTGCAATATAATTGGTCACAGTCATGATGAGTACTGGTTTAGTCCTACCATGCCTTGTGAATGTATTTATAAGATGCATATACCACAATAAAGGTAGGAGAAAAATAAACAAGTTGAAAAGACTTCCATTGGGAATATGCAGTATAATGATTTCAAGAAACTGGTGAATGAAATTATTCCCAAGAAGAAGTTGAAGATGGATTCTTAGAATTTCATCTCAACCAGGAAAAGATTTTTGTATTGTATAATGAAAGTTCATACCATTGATCAATATAAAAAATACATGGAAATCAATGTAAGCGAGCTTAAAATAAAAGGATAATCAATCCAATAGAAAATGGGATTGACTGAATAAATTCTTAAAGATAATATTAATATGTTTCCTATGAAAGGTAACTTGAAGAAAATGAAGAAACCATGCATACGCTCCAAACATAAAATGGTAAGAATGAGTGTTTAGTTATCTTGACTATCATTTTCAAATTTCTATAGAAATTCAAAGAGCTAATAATGAAATACTAGCTAATGCTAAGGCATAGGGAATACATGTCATTCCACATGAATGAGATTTCAAATTTCATGAGAGGTTTTGAAAACATAATAACCCAAGTGTCTCAAAACTACTGCATGGAAGGTGTAAGTAGGTTGGAAATCATGAAAACAAATATATTACTATTTTAATAGTCCCAATGGAGAAAATTGAACAACATGCACCAAAAGATTCATCACTACTGAAAGAAGTAAAGAAAAACAATCAACAAAAGTTGAAGGTGAATTGAAGTAAGGAATCTAAGATGACAATGAAAAATAAAAATTACAAATGGAGAGGAGACATCATTATGAAGAGTACCATACACAATATAGATGCAAAGAAACGAGTTCTTGGGTTAAGGGAAAATTATCATCCTCAGTGCTTCTATTATGAAGCACAGAAGTGTTACATCTTATTCTCTTATACTTTTTTAATAAATTTGTGCCTATATTGTTGGGAATTGACAATGTTGTTCACTCATAAAATGATAGTTTAATGAGAAATGTAGAGAACATCAAGTTGAACTAACTATTCATAATTGGATAATTGCATTAAGTGATCCACGGTGGAATATTATCAACATTAACATCTTCAAGATTATCTAATGATATTCTCCGCCAAGGTAATTCAAAGGGATTCCACCTCTTGACGGGTCTAAAATATGAAGGAGATGATATCAAGGATCATGTCATCGAAAATCATGAAATTCATATCATCTCAAGAAGCGATAACTGAGGTATTCCAATCAATCTTTATTCCCTTGTTATTAATTGTATTTGTTATATAAATTAAGGGGGTGTGATTTATTGGTGAAAATATGGGATGAAAGGGGGAGATTTATCTTTTCACATGAACTTTTTAATATGTTTGGGGAAGTATGTTCAGGATTTAGCATTTAATTGATAAATATTATTTGTCCAACCCATGGAATAAGAGTTCATACATTCAGAGCATGATTTCAAATGTATGGTTGTTTATGGACATCCTAGAAAATGTTGGTCATATATCTCTTGTTTCCGACATTGGGTAAGCCCAAGTAGAATTATAGTTGATTTACTAAAGGATCATTGGTAATTGAACCATGTTAAATCATCCATCTATCACAAATATTTCATAAGATATTATTCAAATGGGAGAGGACATGTCTTTGAAGGGACCCCACTAACACGTTTGTATTTGTTTCCCAATAAGGGGGAGAAAAGATTGGTACCCATTTTGATCCATTCAATGTTTTCTTAAGTGATATTGACAACAAAATAAAAAAGGTGAGATTGAAGGGAATAAGAGTTTCATTTATTATCAATATGGATTAATGTGCATAAGAGTTTCATTTTTTTCAATGAAAATTCAAAATGTGAATGAAAGGTATTGATGAAGAAGATGTCGAAGCCTTGGAGAATTGTTGTTTATTCAAAGCATTGAATAAAACACCATATAAATTCATCCAGAGGATACATCTTTGATGATTGTAGAACAGGTACAAAGATCCAAGACTCATATTAAGGTGATACATTTTCAAAAAAATTGATGAAGTCCATGAAATAATCTATTGCATGATGAGAAAGAAGATCCATAGATAGTCACAAATTGTATGAAGTGTTAAAGATCCATCCAATGACTTTTAACTGGATAAAGGTTGTGCATAAAATATTTCCATGAATTATACCTCAATGCACTAGGAATTAATAAATGATCCATGAATCATCCATTATTGGATCATAACAACTTATTGAAGTTCATTTGGAAGCTATGATCGAAAAAAAAGGAATGGATGATGCTTAAAATTGAAGATGGAAAAAGGAGGCAGGCGTGGGCTTTGAATGAGGAAGGATTTTTTGGAATTTTACGGATGAATTTATCCTTATTTTTTATACTAAATTCTTAGAAGAAAATTCCTTTACCGAAAAATAGGCCCAATATGGAAGGCCAGCTGAAGCCCTCAGCCAAGGAATATATGGTACCTGATGGTCTACCATGCACAAGGGGAAGACCTCGAAGCCATCATGCAAGTGGCGCATGCAGGCCACGTATAAGCCCACGGGTTCTACAAGGTGGTGATCCTGTCTAGCATGGGCCCTAGGAGTGCGCTTGAAGGAAGCATAGTGGGATCTATGAACTCGCCCACAGAACATGGTATGGGGTAGTACCGTGGAGGGAGAGGGGAGAATTATCAACATTGGATGCTACATATTGATATTTAAACCGCAAGAAAACATTGACCCATTTTGATGTGGGACATATTTTAAAAAACTCATAACTAATCCTAACTCCTCATCTTATCCCCATTCCCTCTCAACCATCCGATCAATCCTGCGATGGTTCGTGCAAATCCAGTTCATCCATTGGATCTTCGTAGTTCAATATTTAAATGAGTGCCATCCGATCTCTCCACTGAGGTTTTCTTCAACCTTCAGACACCCGATATACACCCACGAACAATTATTCAAGCCATTAATTGAGGTATCATTCCCAAACATAGTTGAAGATCACTGTTATTGCGTGATGGTCATCTGGACGAATTTATTTCATGCATGAATTAAAATTTTAATGCATGGATCGAGATAAATATTTTGAATGTGGCTGAAGAAAGGATTGTTGTGAAGCCACGTCAGGATGTTTGATTCATATAGGAGAATCCTTTCATGCATTCTTAAATGCATGTACATGAGGTTTTCGCATTAAATAATGAGCCCCCACTGAATAGAATGCAACGGAGATATATGCAGGATATCACTTACACATTGGAAAATATTCAATGCTAGAGATCTCATATTTTCAAAGAATGAATCCCACGGTGTTTCACAAAATATTTTAATGTGAAAAAGGAATAAAACTTGCATATAAATTGGGAACCACTGAGCCAAAAAAGTTTTTTTGAAAATATTAAGATAAATATATTGTTTCTTTGAGAAACATAGAACTACATGGAAGGTTCCACGTAGCATTTCTACGTGAATAAGAGGTCGCATGCATCCCTTTCTTGAAGGATTCCCGCACATCCCTAGCACGAAGAGAAGAAGAGTGAACCACAATAGTTCAAAAAAGTACTGTAAAGACCTGTAAATTTCAAGGAAATTTTTTTCTTAATTTTTTTGGAATTTTTCAAGAACGCAGCTTCTGACGGAACCTGATTCTGAGGCCTGGTGTTCCCGAAATCTTTTTCCAAAGTTTGGCTCGGGTACGTTTAGTGAACGGACGAGCGGGTTTTTCTAACTTTCGAACCGGTGCCCGGAATCAAATTCTGAGGGCACCGATGAAATCGCAGTACCGGTATTTTCTTAGAAACGCCTCTTCTGGAGTTGCATTTTCTCAGTTGTGGTTTTTAATTTTTGGGCTTAAAGTTAAGAAATAAAATAAATTGTTCAACACACTTTATTTTATTTCACTTAACCCACTTGGAAGTCACTTGAAGCCATTTAAAAGCAGCTTAAGCTGAGTTGAAATGAATAGGGTGCTATCCAAAAATATCCTACCCCTTGGTAGGATATTTTTGGGGTGGGGCCCGCATGAGTCCCGCCGTTTCTTTTCCGCTTAGTAACGCAACCGCGAAAACCCATCATTATGAAGTCAACTGACGCGTTTTCTTAAATTCTTAACGCACCATTTAATTGGGCAGTTTTATTTATGAATTAAATGGGTAGTTTCATTCATTGATTTGATTCTACGAATTAATGGGTCGTAACTTACCTCTTTTTCTTTTGTTGGCGTAATAATAAAATAAGACCAACACGACTTTTGAAGGATTGGACATTGAGAGGCTTTGACAGAATTCTTGTGCCTTCATCCTCCTTCGCGAAGAACGCGAAGAACGCAAAGAACGCTATCACCCTCGGAGTTTGATGACGCTCCAATCCGAGACGTTCTTCCCCGCCCTGATCTCTGATCACCAACCGCTTGAGGTAGGAGATTTTGGGTTTTCTTTAAAACTCCTTTGTGCTTTATAACAACGATATGGATTTAATTTTTATTAATTAAATCTGTATGTTCTTGAACCTCGGAGTTCATCGACGCGACACCATTTTCTGCGACGACGCGACGCCCTTCCACGACGTGACGATCGCCTCCTTCCGCGACGAACAAATCTGCGAAGAACGTGTGTACGACCATGACTACGAGGTAGGGGTTGTTGTGAATAATACCTATTTCCCGTAATCGTTTCTTTTAAAAGTGAAGAACCCGGACATTAAGAACAATATTAATTCATTAAAATTGTTGTTTCATGTGTTGCATAATTCTCTCGTGGTTATTATTCTAACATGGAGGGTGCGGGCCAAACGAACACGGCCCGAAAACCCTCCGCCATTATTCGTGGTTGTGCAGATTTGACGAGCGACGACGGAACATGCCGCAATGGAAATTTGATGGTTCCGATGTGAAGAACGAGTCACGGGAGGAGCAGCGGCGCAGTCGGGAACGAAATCGGACCATTGGAGCGACTCTGATGGCCCGCGGAAGCCGCCGGCGGCGCGGGTCGCCGGCACGGTGGTGCCAGTAGCCGAGGGCGGTGGCAACACAGCACGCCGCCGGATAGGGCCGCCGCGGCTGAAGCCATGGCCGCACGGGTCTAGCGCACTCGGACGCGGCAAAGTCGTGTCCTTTGATCCAGCGCGGCCCCACGCGGGGGGCCGCGACACTGCCAAACCGTGGGGGCGGCGCCCCGCGGCGTCCAGCTGCTCGGCCGCTCGGTCGAACCGAGCCAGGCAGGTCCGACCGGCCGGGCGGGACCGGGTCGGACCGGTTCGGGTCGACCCGGTTCGGCTGACCCAGGGGGGGTCGGGCCGAGTCGGTCCGGGCCCAGACCCCCCGTCTTCGGACCTTTTTCGGTATTTTGCCCATAACATGAGTTACGTGTCTCCAAACGATGAGCCGTCAGCGGCAACACGATCCTTGGATCGAGACGGTCTTTTCGGTATATCGCACTAAAGGTTTTGTAATACTTTGTGTTCGACCGGGTTGGTTCGTACACGAAACCAACCGGGCCCTTGGAGCTGAAACGCTCATATCTTCAGCTCCAGACGTCCGATCGACATGCCGTCGACTTTTTTGAATTTCTCTAAGTGAGGAGGATCTTTTGGCATACTCTGGACAAGGTTTGGACGCAGGTGGAGTATGGTCGGATTGGTTTTTCCTTAAAAACCATCCAGGCCCCTGGGACAAAAAAACCAATAACTCTCAGACCGGGCGTCCGATAGACGCACCGTCTGCGACGTTGAGTTCCTATTGATGATACGGAACTTTTGAATACATAAACTTCGGACTTTGTGTCAGTTGATGTATCATCCTCTCGGCTCATGGAGCGGACCCTCCCGAACGAGCTTGCTGTGTACGGGAACCCTAGTGATGGCTGCGACTTCGACGACGACGACTGTGCAGAGATCCTCAGTGGACTGTGGCGACGAACAGTGATGTTCTTGTATCCTATGTGGGTCCCAGCCGTGCTAGTCTTGTATCCTATGTGGGTCCCAACTTAGATGATTCAGTTCTGGTCTTATATCCTATGTGGGTCCCAGTGTAGATGAATCAATGAAGAGTGCGGGTCTTGTAACCTATGTGGGTCCCAGCTGTCCTAGTCTTGTATCCAATGTGGGTCCATGCATAGATGACTCAGTGCTGGTCTTGTATCCTATGTGGGTCCCAGCCGTGCAGGTCTTGTATTCTATGTGGGTCCCATCTTAGATGATTCAGTGCTGGTCTTGTATCCTATGTGGGTCCCAGCATAGATGAATCAATGAAGAGTGCTGGTCTTGTATCCTATGTGGGTCTCAGCATAGATGACTCAGTGCTGGTCTTGTATCCTATGTGGGTCCCAGCCGTGCTGGTCTTGTATCCTATGTGGGTCCCAGCTTAGATGATTCAGTATCTATATCTGATCATCCCTTTCACCCTTTTCGACGAAGTATACCTGTGTGAGATAAATCCTATTTTACTCTCCTTTGTGTATTGTATTGAACTATCCTGTGTGGATTTACTGTTTACTCTCCTTTGTGGATTGTGTTGAACTATGCTGTGTGGATTTACTGTTTACTCTCCTTTTTGGATTGTTTTGAACTATCCTGTGTGGATTTACTGTTTTACACTCCCTTGTGGAGTGTGTTGAGCTATCCTGTGTGGGTCTGTGTTTTTCTTTCCTATGTGGACTGGGTTGTTCTTGAACTCGGACGTTGGAGCTGAGCGGGAATTGATGACTTAGGTATATGTATGGGCATAAACCTAAGCATTATCGGATGTTACTTCGGGATTGTCTCCTTCCTTGTGGTTTATCCTTTGTGGATTTTGGGAGACCATTGGGGTCTCGGGGTCCCTACTGAGTAGCTTATACTCACCCCTGCACGGTCTATGCCCGCACTTCGTTGTGTTGGTTGCAGACGACGGGCAGCACTGATCGTGGTGGAGGCTTGCGGAGCAGAACGGTACCTGGAGGTGGACCACTGGGCGGGACGTACTCGGAGCAGTTAGGTGGACCTGAGGAGCAGTAGAGCCTATCTGTACTCACCCTTCAGGTGGGACTTCCAAACGACGGCTCGACGCTGCTGCTTTTCTTTTCAGTTGCAGTTTTTCCCTTCAGTTGTACTTTACAGTTGGTCTTGTATTTCCTGCCCCTTTTACTTTCAGCACAGCTTGTTACAATTTTTACTTAGTGTTTACTTTTCTGCTTGCTTACTCTGTGGTGCTTGTTTACTTTTCAAAGGCAATGCCTTCCCTCTTGTTGGGATTTACGCCTTGGTGCTAGTCGCCAGCCCCTGGCCAATGGAAGGCGGGCTTGTGGTAGTCACGGCACGATCCCCAAGGACGAGTCATGAAAAATTGGTTTCAGAGGTGGTCGGTTCTACCACATACTCTGATATTTCTTCTATGTGAAGCAATAGTGTTTAGCGTATTGGGTGTGGTTGTCAGTCAAGGGAGTCCAGTGTTGGTGCAGCGGCCGACGTTTCCGTACACCAGGACCCTGACTTCTGATTTCCAACTTAATGCACGAAAACATTTATTGCATGTGTGTTCAAGTTTCATTGTGATTACTTGTAACAACTCACCAGGTATACTGTTTCGACCATGGCGCACCTGTTTTCTTTTCAGGATGGCCCCACGATGGAAGCCATCTAGGGTTCAGAGAGTCGAGCGTGATGACAGCCCACCGAGCGACGAGGCCTCGGTGTAGGGCTCCTTGTCAGCAGAGGCACCGGCGGTACCTTTACCCGTCGAGCCACTGATGCTACCAGCCCCAGCCGCTGATGATGCACGTCTCCTTAGTGCACTGCATGAGTTCCAGCACCAGCGACCACCCAGGATCCGCAGGGAGACGGACCCTCAGGCCGCCGAGGACTGGCTGGAGGCAGTTGTACGGGTTTTCAGATTAGTGAGGACACCAACAGACCTCGTGGTGATCCTCGCAGCGAGCCTCCTGCACGCGGCAGTAGGCAGATGGTGGAGTTTGATGCTCCAGGTGCACAACGAGGCATCTCTCCTCTGGACGGACTTTGAGAGCATATTCCGCTCCGAGTTCATCCCAGCCACCCTCCGTGTGGTACGCATACAGGAGCTCCTTCAGCTGCGGCAGGGCAGCTTGACAGTGGCCCAGTACTCGGCGAGATTTACTGATCTCTCGCGCTACTCAACAAATTTGGTATGGGACAAATTCTTCTGAGCTCGGACCTTCGAGCAGGGACTGATGCACGAGATTAGGGCTTCGATGATCTCCCTCAACATTCCGACACAGGTATAGTTGTTGGAGAGGGCCCTTCTAGTGGAGAGTTTTCTCGCCGAGCAGGCTCCTGTGACAGGACCCTCCCCAGGACGGCCCGTAGTAGGGTCTTCTGCAGCTGGCAGTAGACAGTTGACGCAGAGGTCCAAATGGGACAGACCATCAGATGGGCAGTCTCAGGATGATGATTTGGTTGTGCGGGGCACCCGAAGGAGAGCCAGCTACACAAGGGGAAAGCGTTGCTACACATGCAGCGGGCGAGGTCACATGGCTCGAGACTTCCCGACTGGTCTTACAGATGAGCATCAGGTGGTAGAGGGACCTCCCAGACCCAGGTTCGGCCACTGTGGTCCGCCGGGTGTAGGCAGACGAGGCGGAGGAGCTGGCCGAGTAGTAGATGGTGGGAGACACTTCAAGGTGTATCCACCACCACCACCAGGAGGTCCACCCCGACCGCAGGGAGTTGGTGGACATGCGGGAGCTCAGCTTCAGGCAGCTGAGGCCTTCGATCATGGAGCTCTGGGAGCAAATGGACAGGAGCAGAACTAATGGATATGTCCTTGTACTTCTGGTTCCTTGTTGCTATTGTGTAGCGTCTTGTATTATGAGCTTCAATAATAAAAGATGCATGCCTTTGTGATGTTTTCATTCCGTCCTCTTTTGTGTTGTTACTAAGAGGTTCCAGTTTTGACTGTTGACTTGACCCTCACTTGTGAGACATCTACTGGAGGAGACCCAGTTACCACACACTGATGCCGACAATGTGACTCAACCCTTGGAGGCGAGAGTAACGGTTGGATCTCTTGGTAGTAGTGTCAAGGCCTTACGACGTCATCCTTGGTATGTATTAGTATCATCCATGTCGAGATTGATGATATTAGGCAAAGTACGTGGTTCATCCAAGGGATGAGACCAGATTTCTCTTATCGTCAAAGAAGAAATCATAGCAGCTCTTGTGGGACCAGAGGTGGTCTAGGCCACAATAGAGAAGGTCTAGGTCATCCAGCAGCGGATAAAGACAGCTCAGAGTCGGCAGAAGTCATATGCTGACAGGAGGCGGAGGCCACTAGAGTTCAAGGATGGCGACCACATCTTCTTGCGTGTCTCACCTCAACGTGGATTGTGGAGATTTGGCTGAGGCGGAAAGTTGTCTCCACGCATCATCGGACCCTTCCAGGTCCTCAACAAGATTGGCGAGGTGGCTTATCGCCTGGCTCTACCACCTCAATTGCACCGGGTGCACGACGTCTTCCACGTATCTCAGCTGAGGAGATACGTGCACGACCCGACGCACATCTTTGACTATGGGGATCTAGACGTGGATGATGGGGAGACTTTTATGGAGGTCCTGATGGAGATAGAGGATCGATAGGAGCAGGTCCTACATGGGCGATCGATTCCTCTTGTGTGCATCAGATGGCAGCATGTGAACCTCCAGGTGAGCAGTTGGGAGCGGGAGGCTCAGATGCGTGCTCAGTACCGCCTTTGTATCCCTAAGTTTGTAGTGAAGCTTTACGGGGATGTAAAACACTGTGGTGGGAGTAATGTAAAGACCTGTATATTTCAGGGAAATGTTTTTATTAATTTTCTTTGGAATGTATCAAGAACGCAGCTTCTGACGGCACCTGATTCCGAGGCCCGGTGTGCCCGAAATCTTTTTCCGAAGTTTGGCTCGGCTACGTTCAGTGAACGGACGAGCGGGTTTTTCAAACTTTTGAACGGGTGCACGAAATCGAATTCTGAGGGCACCGATGAAATCGCAGTGCCGGTATTTGCTTAGAAACGCCTCTTCCGGAGCTGCGTTTGCTCGGTTGTGGTTTTTAATTTTTGGGCTTAAAGTTAAGAAATAAAATAAATCGTTCAACAAACTTTATTTTATTTCACTTCAGCCACTTGGATGTCACTTGAAGCCACTTAAAAGCGGCTTAAGCTGAGTTGAAACGGATAGGGTGCTATCCAAAAATATCCTACCCCTTGGTAGGATATTTGTGGGGTGGGGCCCGTACGAGCCCCACCGTTTCATTTCCGCTAAGTAACGCACCCACGAAAACCCGTCATTATGAAGTCAACTGACGCGTTTTCTTAAATTCTTAACGCACCATTTAATTGGGCGGTTTTATTCGTGAATTAAATGGGCAGTTTCATTCGTTGATTTAATTCTACGAATTAATGGGTCGATACTTACCTCTTTTTCGTTTGTTGGAGTAATAATAAAATAAGACCAACACGACTTTTGAAGGATTGCATGTTGAGAGGCTTTGACAGAATTCTTGTGCCTTCATCCTCCTTCCCGAAGAACGAGAAGAATGTGAAGAACACGAAGAACGCGAAGAACGCCATCACCCTCGGAGTTTGATGACGCTCCAATCTGAGAAGTTCTTCCCCGCACCGATCTCCGATCACCAACCGCTTGTGGTAGGAGATTTCAGGTTTTCTTTAAAACATCATTGTGGTTTATAACAACGATATGGATTTAATTTTTAGTAATTAAATCTGTATGTTCTTGAACCTCGGAGTTCGTCGATGCGACACTGTTTTCCGTGACGACGCGATGCCCTTCCACGACCTGACGATCTCCTCGTTCCGCGACGAACAAATCCACGAAGAACGTGCGTACGAAGACGACTATGAGGTAGGGGTTGTTGTGAATAATTCCTTTTTCCCGTGATCGTTTCTTTTAAAAGTGAAGAACTCAGACAATAAGAACAATTTTAATTCATTAAAATTGTTGTTTCATGTGTTGCATAATTCTCCCGTTGTTATTATTCTAACGCGGAGGGTGCGGGCCAAACGAACACGGCCCGACAACCCTCCGCCGTTCTTCGTGGTTGTGCGGATTTGATGGGTGAAAACGGAACGTGCCACAACGGAAATTTGATGGTTCCGTAGTGAAGAACGAGTCCCGAGAGGAGAAGCGGCGCAGACGGGAACGGAATCGGACCACCGGAGCGACTCCGGCAGCCCGCGGAAGCCGCCGGCGGCGGGGGTCACCGTCGCGGCGGCACCGGCAGCCGGGGGTAGCGGCGCCCCAGCGCGCCGCCAGACAGGGCCGCCGCGGCTGAAGTCGCGGCGGCGGCGCACTCGGACGCAGCAAAGCCGCGTCCTTTGATCTAGCGCGGCCCCATGTGGGGGGCCGCGGCACTTCCAAACCGCGGGGGCGGCGCCCTGAAGTGTCCAGCTGCTCGGCCGCTCGGCCGAGCCGTGCCTGGCCGGTCCGACCGGCTGGGCCGGACTGGGTCCGGCCGGGTTGGCCCGGGCCCGGACCCCCCGTCTTCGGACCATTTTCGGTCTTTTGCCCGTAACATGAGCTGAGGGTCTCCAAACGACGCGCCGTCAGCGGAAACACGATTCTTGGATCGAGATGGTCGTTTTGGTATATCGCACTCAAGGTTTCGAAATACTTTGGGTTCGGCCGGGTTGGTTCATACGCGAAACCAACCGGGCCCTTGGAGCGGAAACACTCATTTCTTGAGCTACGGACGTCCGATCGACGTGCCATCGACTTTGTTGAATTCCTCTATGTGAGATGGATCTTTTGGCATACTCCGCCCGAGGTTTGAATGCAAGTGGAGTACGGTCGGGTTGGTTTTGTTTTAAAAACCAACCGGGCCCCTGGGAGGAAAAAACCAATAACTCTCAGACCGGGCGTCTGATTGACGCGGCGTCTACGACGTTGAGTTCCTGTTGACGATACGGAACTTTTGGATACATCAAATTCAGACTTTGTTTCAGTTGATGTATCAGCCTCTCAGATCGTGGAGCGAACCCTCCCGAACGAGCTTGCTGTGTGCGGGAACCCTAGTGCTGGCTGCGACTTCGACGACGACGACTATGCAGAGATCCTCAGTGGACTGTGGTGATGAAGAGTGCTGGTCTTGTATCCTATGTGGGTCCCAGCCGTGCTGGTCTTGTATCCTATGTGGGTCCCAGCTTAGATGATTCAGTGTTGTTCTTGTATCCAATGTGGGTCCCAGTGTAGATGAATCAATGAAGAGTGCTGTTCTTGTATCCTATGTGGGTCCCAGCTGTGCTGGTATTGTATCCTATGTGGGTCCCAGCTTAGATGACTCAGTGCTGGTCTTGTATCCTATGTGGGTCCCAGCTGTGCTGGTCTTGTATCCTATGTGGGTCCCAACATAGATGATTCAGTGCTGGTCTTGTATCCTATGTGGGTCCCAGCATAGATAAATCAATGAAGAGTGCTGGTCTTGTATCCTATGTGGGTCCCAGCTTAGATGACTCAGTGCTGGTCTTGTATCCTATGTGGGTCCTAGCCGTGCTGGTCTTGTATCCTATGTGGGTCCCAGCTTAGATGATTCAGAATCTATATCTGATCATCTCTTTCAACCTTTTCGATGAAGTATACTTGTGTGAGCTAAATCTTGTTTTACTCTCCTTTGTGGATTGTGTTGAACTATCCTATGTTGATTTACTGTTTACTCTCCTTTATGGATTGTGTTAAACTATCCTGTGTGGATTTACTGTTTACTCTCCTTTGTGGATTGTGTTGAACTATCCTGTGTGGATTTACTGTTTACTCTCCTTTGTGGATTGTGTTGAACTATCCTGTGTGGATTTACTGTTTTACCCTCCCTTGTGGAGTGTGTTGAGCTATCCTGTGTGGGTATACGTTTTTCTTTCCTGTGTGGACTAGGTTGTGCTTGAGCTCGGACGTTGGAGCCGAGCGGGAATTGATGACTTAGGTATATGTATGGGAATATACCTAAGCAGTATCGGATGTTACTTCGTGATTTCTCTTTCCTTGTGGTTTATCCTTTTTGGATTTCGGGAGACCTTCGGGGTCTCGGGGTCCCAACTGAGTAGCTTATACTCACACCTGCACGGGCTATGCCCGTACTTCATTGTGTTGGTTGCAGACGACGGACAACACTGATCGTGGTGGAGGCTTGCGGAGCAGGACGGTACCTGGAGGTGGACCACTAGGCGGGACATACTCGGAGCAGTCAGGTGGACCCGAGGAGCAGTAGAGGCTATCTATACCCACCCTTCAGGTGGGACTTCCAGACGATGGCTCGACGCTACGGCTTTTCTTTTCAGTTGCTGTTTTTCCCTTGAGTTTTGCTTTATAGTTGCGCTTGTATTTCTGGACCCTTTTACTTTCAGCCCAGCTTGTTAAAATTTTTACTTAGTGTTTACTTTTCTTCTTGCTTACTCTATGGTGCTTTTTTACTTTTCAAAGGAAATGCCTTCCCTTTTGTTGGGATTTACGCCTTGGTGCTAGTCGCCAGCCCCTGGCCTATGGAAGGCGGGCTTGGGGTAGTCACAGCCCGGGCTCCGAGGACGGGTTCTGACAGGTACTTTCATCCCCTGTGCGAAGTTCATACAAGAACATCATAGGTTATTTGAAGCCCTGTTGTGTTTTTGTGAGGGGTAGCCCATGGATAAAACAACCAAAGCACATGTACCCCTGTTATTCACTTGAAAATACAAAACCCAAAACCTCTAAGATTATTTGATAGAAACTCCCACGCTCCCTACGCATGAAAGATGGGGAAATATTTCCTCCAATTTTTCACGAAGATGATGAACATGAGGCCATGTGTTTTCACAAAAAGGGACACATACATGAAGATGAGGCATTGATAATATCTTGAGATATTGTGTGTAATGTGAAGAAAGGAGGAGAAACCATCTGAGGGAATACACCCATTCATGTTTCATGAAGAATGACCATTAAAATTAATGTCACGTGAATAATGTGTATGTGAAGTGGGGTAAAGAGAACAAGATAAAGTAGAGATAGTGATTTTCAACATGATGGGAATACATGCACATACATACAACGCATTGACATCAAACTAAAATAATAAGTTTCTGTGGGTGATAAGTACCAAAAGAGATGAACAAAACGAGATAAAGAAAGATGATGTGTGTGGGATCAAAGTGCTACACCAATTAGGGTTTTCACACAAGAATGCAGAGAAGAGTTGTGCATGCATGCATGCATGCACATGAACATGATATGTAAGCGTCAAAAGTTGGTGTGTATATTGAGAAATAAGTAAGTTCATGAGCCTAAACCTAAAATGTTAATACAAAAAAATTGGGAGTGGTTGGGTTTGAATGATACCTATCATACATGCGTAAAATTATGCATAATCACATGAAAGTGTGTCAATTCATATGATGCGAAGTGAAATTCCCTACATGTAGGTTCTGGGCGTAGCGAAAGCATGTTGGATGGATTTCCCAACATTTATTTTAGCGTTAAAAAACATTCAAACTGATATCTTTCATGATATAAAACGTTTGATCTTCGGAATAGAATGAAAAATGAAATCCAAAAGAGAGAGTCTCAGAACTATAGATATAGGGTCATCATATGTTGGTTATAATTAATTTAATTAATTCACAAGAATTTCTTTGGTGGAATTATTTCTTCATTGATGTCTTCTATTACGATCTGAGGTGATCCATCATTGCGTCGTAGAATCCATGTGTAGGATACCTCTATAGGTGATACACACATTCTCTACGCATCTTTGGACGTCGCCGAAGGGATCTCTGAGTGCTAGCACGGAAGAACCTTCACATGCGATGTCCACCTTTGATCACCATGATCCGATGGAGGAGGATCTCTCTCAGTCTTAATAGCATCCTTGGGGAAAGTAGTTCTTTCGACCTTGAAATATTTCTATAGAAATTTTGTGTACACCGATTGGGGAATTTTGTTGGGATTGTGATGATATTTATAATCAAGTTTGAGGTTACGGAGTTATGAAAATAAGTAAATGCATTACACATTTTATTTATTTCATTAAAATATTGAAAACCACTATGTTGAATTATTAATTCCTTTACATGCGCCCATGCTGATTATAATAAATATCATATAATAAAACAATATTACATCCTCAACATCCCGACTAGAAAAACAACACGGCGTTTAATCATTAATACAAGGTTTGTTCTTGTTTTCCATTAAACTACACATCATTTATATTTAATATACATGGTGTGAACTTTTATTTTCCATTTTCCTTTATTTCCTCCACCACATTTATTAGACCTTGAGTAATGGCTATTTATTTTTTAAATAAATTTAACTGCATTACTCGCTAATAAAAAAATATTATTTTGTCCACATTATATTTTCTCGAATAACTAGTGTCTAAATAAATGAAATTTGGCATCATTGAATAATTATTAAACCCCATTTGGGAATAATATTTATTTAACTTATAAAATTAATATTTAACTGAGATACATGGAATCACTTAGTGTGTGACTCTCTAGGCCCCTTTTTCTGGGGCATTAGGCGGAACCTGTCTAAAGTCCAAGGTTAGTTTCTAGAAACACTCCAAGGCACACATAGAGAAAGAAGTTAACGATGTAATGATGTTTCACCTCCTACGAACATTTACCATGTAATATAATCTATTTGTCACGATATATTGAATCATGATGGTTGCATGCTAGTGCCATCAACCCATGTGCTCGATTATTCTTTCTTTGACTTTCTGGAATTGAACTCGCCCATACCTTACCATTGCCATGGATTTATTTAGGCTATATCAATTCCATCAAAGGGCTTGAGGTATCTACTTCCGTTATGGATTAGAGGGGACAAATCCTTTCTCACATTACCTATTATATAATATTACTCGTGACGCACCCAACATATCATTCCTTGCTGCAAACATGTTTCGTCACAACTTTCATCAATACTTCTAAGTGTGCTAGTTGTAATACCCAATAATAGTAATATTAAAGCCTAAGGACCAATTTAAATGTCTGCAGATAGAAACATCCAATGACACTTTGAAATGTTGACTTCCAACTGTTGGGTCTCGTTCTCATAATACACTCCTGGATATTACCAAGGGAACACACCATGATAAGGTGCCTAAATGTTTCATGAGTCCTCACCCCTAATGGAATGTATTAATTGTGTCCATAAAATAACATCATCTGGCCATAAAACAAATATTCAAGAACAATGATATGGCACTTTTGGGTTCTCATCATAGCAGGGATTCGCTAAGACCCTTTAATGCAACAGCTGTCCTTAGGACATTATCACAAGCATTGCCACACAGAATAACAACCAATATGTGATAAGGTATATATTAATGAATAATGTAAAAAGTACTTGGTTCTAGGCTACCAACTCCAATAGACTCCCACTTGGACTAGAGCCAACTTCTAGCAACCTTTAACCCACTAGCTATCACATGATATTCATGTTTCTGCTGCGATAGGCCTTCAGTCATGTGGTCCACCACGTTCTCTTCTGTGGACACTCTGCTCACTACAACTTCACCCCACTAATTGAAATACCTCAATAGGGGATACTTCTGGAGTATGTGCTTTGTCTTTTGATGTGTGCATGGTTCTTTTTCGAGAGCCACTGCTCCATTATTATCACAATACAATGTTACAAGGACTTTTTTTCTAGGCACCACATAAAGTTCTGGGAAAATGTGCTGAATCCAGAAGGCTTCCTTGGCTACATCAGAAGCTTCTATATATTCAGAATCTACTGTAGAATTGGCGATAACTTGTTTCTTTGAACTCTTCTAGCTCACAGCTCTTCCATTGAGACAGAAAATATATCCAGATTGTGACTTCAGATCGTTCTGATCTGCCTGAAAAATTGCATCAACATACCCTCTGATGACAAGCTCCTTGTCTCCTACATACACCAGCAACATATCCTTAGTTCTTCTCAGATACCTAAGGATTGTCTTAACAGTAGTCCAATATTGTTCTTC
This sequence comes from Viscum album, assembly GCA_963277665.1. Lineage (NCBI taxonomy): Eukaryota > Viridiplantae > Streptophyta > Magnoliopsida > Santalales > Viscaceae > Viscum > Viscum album. The sequence goes on along the minus strand of OY728122.1, from coordinate 2,011,207,801 downwards.
TGGATCTTCATGATATCTTCCCACCATGCTCAGTGCATAGGAAACATCATGCCTGGTACATAACATGGAATACATGATGGATCCTATAGCTGAAGTGTATAGGATCTTACTCATTTTCTCTTTCTTCTGTTGTGTCTGGGGACACATTTTCATAGAAAGATGTATGCCACGTGACACTAGAACCAATTCTCTATTGGGTTGTTCCATACTATATATCTTTAGTATGTGGTCAATGAATGTACCCTGACCTTGTCCAAGCAGCCTCTTGGATCTATCACGAATTATCTTGATCCCTATAATGTAGGCAGCTTCACTCAAGTCCTTTATGGAGAAACACTGGTTCAACTAGTCCTTAACTGACTTTAAGACCGGTACATCCTTTTGAATAATTAATATGTCATCAACATATACTACTAGGATAACGATTTCATTCCCATTAAACCGCTTATAAACACATGGATCGCATTCATTCTTAATGAACCCAAATTCCTTTATGGCTTCATCAAATTAAATGTTCCATGACATGGATCCTTGCTTTAATCCATAAATGGATTTCTACAACTTGTAAAATCGTTTGGCTTCATCTGGTGTCACAAACCCTTCTGGTTGTGTCATATAGACATCTTCCTGAAGGTTCCCATTAAGGAATGCTATATGGAAATACATTTACCAAATTTCGTAGTTATGGTAAGATTCTATCGAAAGTATGATTCGTATGGATTTAAACATGGAAATTGGAGATAAGGTTTCATCAATGTCAATTCCTTGATTCCGTCAGAATACTTTAGCCAATAGCCTTGCTTTATAGGTTCTAACTTGACCTTCCATGTCCAGTTTTCTCATGAATACCCATTTTCATAAAATAGGCTTTATATCAACCGGCTCATCAACCAGAACCCAAACACAGTTCTTATACATGGAATCTATCATAGAATTCAAAGATTCTAGCCATCTTGTAGCTTTTGAGATTTCTATTACTTCCATGTAGGAGTGAGGTTCATCATTTTCCAAAAATAATGATTCCCCATCCTCGGTGACTAGGAATCCAAATCTCTCTAGTTCCCTTACCTTTCTTGAGATCATACGTAGTACTTATGTTTCTGGAACCTCTTCCACAGGGACCTGTGGAAATTGTTCCTATACCAACTCATTCTTATTAGAAGCATCAACTTCATCAAAGTCATTCTTGCTCCCACTATCGTTTTTGAGGATGTGCTCCCAATCAAGAGAGAGGACATGTTGGCTGATAGTCACTTTATTTTCTGAAGGGTTATATAGGTAATATCCATTCGTTTCCTTGGGATATCCTATAATGATATACTTAATGCCTCGGGGTGCTAGTTTGTTTCTTGAGAAGGCCTTAACAAATTCCTCGCATCCCTATACACGTATGTAAGACAAGATGGTTTTCTTTTCATTCCATAACATGAATGGAATTACATTTTCCATCGTAGTTGGTTCTCGGTTTAATGTGTATGTTGTAGTTTATAATGCATATCTCCAAGATGATAATGGAAGATCTCTCATCGACCTCACTATGTCCAACAAGGTGTAGTTACTCCTTTAACTAACACCATTCCACTGTGGGGTATAATGAGGAGTGAGAAGAGATAGAATCCTAGACTCCATTAGAAGATCAATGAACTCTTGGTTTAGATATTATCCCCCTAGATCCTACCGATGATTCTTCATCTTCTTACCAAGATTATTTTCTACTTCATTCTTGAATTCCTTAATTTTCTATAATTCTTCTGACTTATACCTCATTAAGTAGACATATCCATATCTACTTTAATAATCAGTAAAAGCAATGATGTAATAATATCCACCTCTATATTCTACTGGAAATGGTCCACAAACATCCGTGTACACCAATACTAGAAGCTCTGTGTCCCTTTCACGTAGTCCACCAAAATGTGTCTTGGTCATTTTACCTTCTACACAAGCATGACATCTATCAAGTGGTTTTAGCTCAGTACAGTCTATATAGCCATATTTGCATATATTTGTCAAGAGCTTCTCATTTACATGATTTAGATGGTGATGACACAACTGGGTGATGTATGAGTCATGTGAGTTTGTTTTGTTATCAATTTCTAACACATGGTTTTCATAATTTAATACATACAAACCATTATTTAAATGTTCCATACCATAACATATTTTGTTCTTATAAAAAAGGAAACACATATTTCCATACTTGAAAATAAATCCATCCATATTCAAACAAGATACAGAAATTAGGTTCTTGGTAACACTCGGCACATAATAACAGTTATGAAAAACCAAAACCATCAAAGTCGGTAATGAGAGGTGGTGATCTCCAATATCCAACACAGCCAGCCTTGTGCCTTTGGCAACTCTAAGATCCACCTCTCCTTTGGAAATTATTCTAAATCTACTTGGTTCCTGCATTTTAATTCATATGTGATCCCCACAAGCTGTATTTAATACCTAATGTGTAGAAATAGAAAAATTACACTCAATAACAAATTCACCTTTAGCATCCCCACACTTCTGGGTGGAGTTACTCTTTCAGTGCCCTTGATTTCCCCATGCAAAACACACCGCCTCCCATTCCTTGTCCTACCTCTAAATATTCCCCTTCTTGGAGGGACGACGCTCGGGGGCTTGAGACCGTTTATGAGTCTTTGACCCCTTTTCCTTGTCCTTCCTTTTTTTTGTTCACCAAAAGGACTGCAGGTTTGTCACGCCCCATGTCCTTATCTACCTAGAGAATTAAGGTCATAAGTTCTGATAGAATCTTATCATTATTTCTCATGTTGCAGATGAAAATAAATCATGAGAAGGCCTTGGGAAGTGATGATAGGATGAGATCTGTACGCAACTCATCCAGGAACTTAATCCCTAATATGTCAAGGCATTCAATTTTTCCAATGAGCTTGACTACATGAGGCCCAACTGGCACAGACTCTCAATGCTTTGTTGTAAATAAATAATTTGAGATCTCATATCTCTCATGTCTCGCCTTCTCTTGGTAGAGATCCTTAATTTGATACATCATTCAATACGCATCTATGTTTTCATGTTTCTTCAACAACTCATTAGACATGGACGATCGCATGAAACAATTTACATTTGTTACTTCCTCCATCTGTTTCAGGTAGATAGATAGTTCCTCATCACTGTCCTCCTTTCTAGGTGCAACTGGAATAGGATCTTATAGTACTTTCAATTTTCTTTTGTGGCGAAGGATGATGCGTAAACGCCTCTGCCACTCTTCGAAATTGGTTCCAGCAAGAAGGTTTTCCTTCTCGAATATGGTTCGCAATGATATTTTTGAAGTCATTTTTCTTGTCGTTTCTAAATATTAATATTAGAAAAGGTTTAGTACTTTATTAAATAAATGAGAAAAATTATTAAATTAATTCTTATTAGTCTTCAACTATTTTATCTAAATCCAATAGCCATCACCATAGACATTGGAATATTTTGTTCCTGAATATTCTACTGGGAAGGATCCATATTTCCCTTTTCATTACCCCAACTAGTGTTGGATAAGAAACATGAAGGGTTTTAGGTAAGCATTTAAAATGCCAATTGCATTAACTCGCAGCTCCATGATCCGCTGAGTGGACTCCACCATCCTGAAATCCTTTTATTTAGGAATTCCTCGACCTTTGCCTCTTGGTCACACCACGTCCTGCTTTGGCTGTCACCCCTTAATGAGAACAATGGCAAGTCAACCCAAAAATGTGAATTAGAATTCCCCGATAATTGAAAGCACCCCAACTAGTGTTTCTCAAGCACTTTGAACTATGGTTTGATTATAACTAAGATTATGGAAGGTTATACCGACTTAATATTTCTTTGAGGGATTTTATCCTTATATGTAAATTTGAAATTTATTATCGTTTACTACATGCTTGATAATATTAAGAAGGATATACTTATGTGATTAAACATGTTTAAGATAATATTTACGTATATGCTGGTTTTATTTTAGTTCCTTCTTTCCTGCTTGTTTAATTCATTAATTGTGTGATCGTGACAACACACTCAAAATAAATAAACCATGAAACTTAAATAAATAAAATAAATGGCATGATCATGAGATTTTTTCTATTGGTTAGTTTATCTAGAGGTTGATAAACTAACCCATGACCTAGGGGAGAAACATCTTGAACATTTCGGGTTCATGTTTATAGCTTTTCACTTGTACACATTTGTATCTCCATGGATTGGTTTCACCTCGACTCTGGACTTGAGACACCTCCACTAGCTTTGTAGCTCCATCCATTACATATGCATGTATCTCACACACAGGTGAGGGGTAAAAAGGGGTTTTTACATAAAACAATCCTTAGGCCCACATGCCCTACATATCAACGAGGAAAAGGCTCCGAGGCCAAACAATTTAATTTAAATGAATAAATTAAATAAAACCATTGACATACAAAGGCCTTGGTCTTGCACATGATCATCCATACATGCAAAAATATTTACACATAAATACAACAAGCATTCAATACTTTAATTTTTCTTGTTTAAGATAAATCACGCTCGTTTCAATTAATTTTTGTTAATTAATCAATCCTTTTTTATTAAACCCTTTTCTGAATTTCTTTGAGATTCTCATACATCATAATTTTAAAACAAATAAATTTATTTAAAATTATCTTTGTACGTAACATGTACCTTGGAGGCAACACGGTTAATTCCCGTTCATTACACAGATGTAAAATCAAACACACATATATATAACACCTACCACGTGTTGTGCCTTAGCATTACACCTACAACATGGTACACGTCTGAAGGGTTTGTATAATATAATAATAAATTTTAATAAATATGCGTAATTTGGGTGAGTACATAGCTTATAGTTCCGACTACACAACGTGTACTTTTCATCACCATCTATCGGAAGTACACACCTAGGGACATGGCGTGTTAATGTACTTTGGATATTTTCAGAATACATGACATGTTCTAGTGGGACACACACCATGTAGATTCCACGTTACACGGTTTCCATCTGGGAAAGACGTGTATGGGGTAAGTAGTCCAACCCTAACCTGAAGGGACTACATGTCGTTTTCTGTTGGACCACATGACATGTAATCTGGAAACCATGTGCCACCTGTTCCTAGTCAACACATGGTGTCATAAATGACTTAGATACGATCAATACAGGGCCTGATTTGGCAGACCAATCTGATGCATGAACTTAGAGTCCACAATTTGTACTTCTGAATACACTCCGTGTATTCTCTTGTTATACAACCAGGAATGTTTGGCTCCTCTAGATGATATCCTCTATATTATTTTAATAAAAAATTACAAGAAAAGTTCATTTCTGTATGGGGAACGAGAAACGATAGAGGAGGAATACATCTCGAGATTCAAATTTAAAGAACGATTATCATGAATTACAACAACTAAATTATTAAATGCATAAATTACCTATGAAAATTTAAATAATTATAATCAACGATATGACCCCTATGATACCACATATAGGTTCTCGGCGCATTGAAAACAAGTTGGAGGGATTCCCAAACTTTGATTTTCGCATTAAAAAATGTTCAAACTGAGATCTGTCATGATATAAAATGCTGGATCATCAGAATAGAGTGAATAATTAAAAACAAAAAAGAGGGATGCCCGAAACCATAGAGATAGGATCATCATATGTTGGTTATAATTAATATAATTAATTAACAAGAATTACCTTGGTGTAATTCTTTCTTCATTGATGTCTTTGGTCATGATCTGATGTGATCAGTTGTTGCGTTGTATAATCCCAGTGTAGGATTCCTCTAGCAGTGATCCACACGTGCTCCTCGTATCTCTGGATGTCACTGAAGGGATCTCCAGGTTCTAGCACCGAAAAACCTTTGCTTGAGATGTCTGCCTTGGATCACCTTGATCCGATGGAGGAGGATCTCTCTCGGTCATGAGAGTGTTCATGGAGAAATTAGTTCTTTCGGCCTTGAAAAAAGTCACCAGAAATATTGTGCACAATTATTGGGGAAAAGTGTTGGGATTGTGAGCATATTTATAATAGGGTTTGAGTTTATAGAGTTATGACAATAAATAAACATGGTACGTGTTTTATTTATTTCATTAACTTATTGAAAACCCCCATGTAGAATTATTAATTCCATGACATGTTCCCATGGTGATTATAATAAATATCATTTAATAAAACAATATTACATCCTCAAAATCCCCACTAGAAAAACTACACGGCGTGTAATCATTAATACACATTGTGTACACACTTTCCATAAAAAACATGATGTGTATATTTAATATACATGGAGTTTACTTTTATTTTCCATTTTACTTTATTTCCACCACCGCATTTATTAGACCATGAGTAATGGATATTTATTTCATAAATAAATGTAACTGCATTACTCGCTAATAAATATATATTATTTCATCTACAATATATTCTCTTGAATATCTATTGTCGAAATAAATTCAATCAGGAATCCTTAAATAATTATTAAACCACAGTCGGGAATAATATTTATTTATCTTCTTAAATTAATATTTAACTGAGATACATAGACACACTTAGTGTGTGACCCTCTAGGCCACTTTCTCAGTGGCATTAGGTGGAGCCTGCCTAAATTACAAGGTTATCATCTAGCAACACACCATGGAACCCATAGAGAAAGAACTAAACACTTCAATGATGGGTCACTTCCTAAGAATTTTTACTATGTAATATAATCTCTTTTTCATGATATCTCAAATCAAGCGGGTTGCATTCTAGTGCCATCAACCCATGTGCTCGATTATTCTTTCTTTTACTTTTTGAAATTGAACTAGTCCATACCTTACCATAGCCATGGATTTATTTATGATATATAAATTCCATCAAAGGGCATGATATATCTACATCTGTTAGAGAACAGAAGGGAAAAATCATTTCTTGCATTATCTATTAATTCATTATTACTCATGATGCACCCAATGTATCCTACCTCGCAATGAACAGTGTGTCATCACAGTTTTCATCTATACATCTAAGTGCACGAGTGGTAATACACATTAATAATAATATTAAAAACTAAGGACCAATACACATGTCCGCAGATAGGAACATCCAATGAAGATATGAAATGTGGATTTCCTACTGGAAAGTTTCATTCTCATAATATCCTCTTGGATATTACCAAGGGCGCATACCATGAGATGGTTCCTGAAAGTTTTATGAGTCCTCACCCCTAGTGTCCTGTATTATTTGTGTCCCTCAAATAACATAAATCGGCCATAGAACATATAATCAATAACAGTGTTATGGAACTTTCAGGTTCTCATCATATAAAGGGTCTTTTATGACCCTTTAATGCAATAGTTTTCCTTAGGAAATTATCACAAGCATTGACATGCATAAGAACAGTAAATATGTTATAAGGTATTTATTAATGAATAAAGTAAAAAGTAGTTGGTTCTAGACCACCAACTCCAACTCTTCTGTTTTTGAATAAGCACATTATTATATGTGATTCTTTCAAAAAAAATAAGGAGAACTTTTAGTGCATTCAGTTGATGCCCTCAATAAGTAGAAACTGATATGTCAAAATACTAGAGGTATTGGATCCCATGCAATCCATGCATGAAGTAGATGAGTTTTGAGAATAAATCTAGACAGATTAATGAATATCGTTCATCTGAGTGTTTACTAATTTAGAATCCAAGAAGGAAAATATTGCTGATATTATGTAATATCATTCTTGCATATTATATTCATAAAGTTGTTGTGTGTACCAATGGAAAACATCTTAGTGAGGATAATTATACATCATAAGAAGAAATAATTTCCTAATAATTGTTGAGACTGTGATGTAATCAACTCATGGGATCAGAAATATTGAGTAGATCCAATATACATTATCAAAGGATGTTGAAGATCCTTGTAGAGATTCACATGCATCTGTGATTTAGCAAGCCTATTTTGGATGGAGAATAAGATCATCTACATTGAATCAAAGGAGAACACAATGAATGAAGCTGCACATGTGACCCAAGAGGTAGAAGAACCCTGTGAGATTCAAGGAGGAGAATAAGTGTTTAGTGGGACACTAAAGAAGGCAAGTTCGATTCTGGTTACACTGTGGGAAGATATATAAAGAACCTCTTGTGGGACATTAGATAGATAAAATGGGACTATGTATTGACCATTGTAATTACTCACCAAATTATAGTGGAGAATATGTGTTGTGGAGAATATCCAACCCATCAAGGAGTGGGTCTTTGAACCGAACCTTGTAAATCCTTTTGTTCAGTCCCTTTACATTTATAGCGTCATTCGAGGTAAGGATGAGAGACAAAAGAATAGTATAATGAGGCTTTAACCATCCTTAGAGGATTAATTGAAAAGAGTCAATTTGTAAAAAGTTATAAAGGGATCACTGATTCACCCCCTCCCTCTCTCAGTGATTCACAATGATCTTGGTATATCAAAGTGACTATTTTTTAATGTATTAATTTATGTGTGTTCTATAATAGAAAAATGTTGTTACAAAATAATTTTAACCCCTCTAATATAATGTGATACTATGAAATTTTTTTGTGATTATCCCTAAATAGTTTTTAAAGGATATTTTATAGTTTCAAAAACAATATTTATCAATGAATTAAGGTTTAAAAATGTGTGATGTTCATCAATTAATTTCTAAACTATTTTTTGAGGTATTTAATGTATTAAAAAACATTAAAGGGGTTTTTTTATTTTTAAATGTGTGTTTAAAACAATATGAATGGTATTTGAAAAATTATTAGTGCATTTGGGTATCTTCAAAGGATGTTTTAACGGGAGTGTGAGATATTATTTGAGTTTCAAATATATTTTGATAAAATTGGTGTAAATGTTAAATTGAGAAATCTTTTAGGGAAAACATTCATGGAATTCCAAGATTGTTTTGTAAAAAGGCACATTTTTTACTTTCTAGAAAATTTGATTTATAAAAAGTAGTGAGACCCTATTAAATATAGTGTTATTCTTGTATGAATGTTGTATATTGTTATCCGGTAAGGGTATTATGATTATTTATCCATTCATATATGATTCTTGTATTTTATGTAATGGGTATTATTATTTATAAGGGTGTAAGATGTAGGGAATTGGTTATTTAAAGTTCTTTATATTTGGTTCATGTCTTGATTTAATTGTTCATACCTCCATTAACTTGTTTAGTAGTCCATGAGAATGGATTATGTGGCTTATGTGGTTGATTACCACAAATTATTTGATTTATATTAATTAAAATGTTTTGTGGGATAAAGATATCCCATAGAGTGATTAGTCCCCATGATACTGAGAAATCATATGGGAGGTGGGTATTGAGAGAGACTAGTTAGTGACTAAGGGAGACTAGGGTAGGACCAAGAGAGCTTCTATATTTTTTATTTAATATTAGTTTCTAGAGTGAATTGGGTTATTCTATGTCACTCTATCACCCATTTGTTAGAGCTGATTATTTATATCCTATGAAACTATGATATTATTTAGGATCGTTTAGGGGATTTATCTCGGATTCAATTTTCCCCCTATATTCTTAGATTATTCCTTGGTGGATATGTTTTTATTATTTATTTATCATTGTTTTCATAACTCACATAGTGGTTCCATATGGTGTTATTCCTTCTTTCATTAAGTGTGGTATACTTTTAAAATGTTTGGAAAATGGACTATTAAAGGTTTTAAACTAAGGAAATATAAATTTAAATATAAATGTACTTTCAAAATGTTGTATTCATGAGTTTGAAAGTGGGTTTTCTTTAAATGAATTAATTTATCTTCCAAATATATTTTGGAGTTTTTTAGAATGTAATAGTTGATTTGGATAATTTTTAAAACTCTAGAATGTGTGATTTTTTTAAATAAGATTTTAGGTTATCATACCTAATTATATTAGAAATGGGTTTTCAATGATGTTTTGGATAACCATGTGAAAATGATGAATATATTTTGAGTTTGTAAAGGTGTATTTAAAAAATGGATGTTTTATGGAATCTTATTAAATATTGGATTTAAAATGGTAGTTTAACCATGGGTTTTGAATCAGTAATAATGTCTTCCAAGTGATTGTATAAATTTAAAGGAAATACATAGAAAAAAGTTTTAATATACTTTTGATTAATTATTTTTCTTTTTACAAAGCTCTATGAAAATTATGATTTCTCTATTTGGTTGGAAATTAGAATTGTTAGGATGTAAAATGAAATATGATTCATTGATTTGGGGGGTGGTGACCTACAAGACTCTTAACTCATGCCAATATTTCCTAGGTCCATGACTATTCTTTTTTATTCACCTTTGTTGATCTTCAAGTGATATGTGTGGTTGGATAGTGACCATGGGTCACTTCAAGGATCATTATAACTACTTTGGGATTTTCATTTAGCTTTGGGTTTAGTATTAGACTCTTTTTACTATGGTATTTCATGCTTCAGCTTTCATTATATATTTTCCCACTGTTTATTTATTTATAATTCATCTATATATTTTATTTAGATTATTATTTTGATTATAAACCATTTAGTTATTCTACCACTTATATTTCCACTACATATTTATTTAGTAGTATGAGGGTGATATCATTCTCAAGGATCTTTTTATAATTCTCATAAAATAGTTTATCGAACATGGGGATTATGAAAACACTTTAGGCCTTGTGGAGGACTATGTAAGAATCTGGATTTCAAGGAATCAGAGTCTAGTTCATTACTAAATTGAATCAAAGGCTTAGGTTATCAGTGGGACCTAGGTTTTTAAATACTTGATTATTATTTTGGGTGTTGGTTTTTTAGTGATACGGTTGTCGATTCATGGGATGTAGGTTTTGGGAGACAGTCATGAACTATTTCTCACCCTATGCCTTGAGCTTCCATGGCCAATTGGCATTCTTTCCGTGGTTGTGGTTTTATTTTTTATTAAATTATGGGATTATTTATTGATGTCTATGGTTTTAGTTATTTTATCCTCATTAGTACGGATTGATTTTCCTTAGGGGATTTATTTTATGTATTGAGATAGTGGTGAAAAAGGATGTTATGAGTTTTGGTTGGTTCATAGTGCTTGAAAAACATTTTGAAAACCAAACTCATTATTTGGGACACAATATAGGAACTATTTTAGGATTATCTTGTGGTCTTCAACCAAGTGTCCAAGTCTATCATGGTTCTATATCCCAATTTATTTTTCTATTTAAACCCCATGACTCATGGATTTTCTTTTATTTAATTGAAATCATAAGAGAGTCTTAGTGGGTCTTGTGGTATATTGGAATTATTTGATTGACTTTTTAGTTGATCCTTTTGTTTTCCTATGTTTATAATTTTTTTAATATGATAATTAGTTTTTGTTGTGGAAAAGGGATTTCATGAGAAAAATATTTTCTATTTTAAAATAATCCCTTATGTGTAGTTTGTAAATTGATTTTCATTATAAGATTTTTTTAAATGGTTTGCTTTATTTTGATATTTGGAAAATGTTTTAAGTGTTATTTATTTTCCTAATAAATGGCAGATGGTGTTTCAAAAGACGAGTTTCCTATTTTAGTGGAGAATAGTGATTTCCAAAACTATATTTGATGGTTTTTTGGGGGGTTTCCCCTTTTGGTGTGTTTGGAAAAGAGGTAAATTGCATCAAACTATTTAAAATGGAATATATATATATATATCAGGAAATAAATATGGTTATTTGGTTTTAAAACAAGTTGTTGTTAGTTCTAAAATTAGTTCTGGAAGAATTTTAAATTATCCATGTGGAAATAAGGATTAGCGAATGAAATTGTAAAATGATTTCCATTTTATTTATATATATATATAAGTACCAATTGTAATGGTACCATGGTTTTTGAAATGGTGTTTCAAGAAACCTTGTTTAGGGGTCTCGGATTTAATTATTTGTGTATGTTTACTAAAATCATGTGTGATTTAATTCGACCCTTGTTTAATTATGGGTCTGGTTGATGTGATTTTAGGGACATGACTATAAAAGGGTCCATGTATCAAGTGGTTTAATGTATGTTTCTTATAAATTTATACTTCAATTTTATAATATTTATCTTTGGGGTCTCTCATGATTATGACATTAACACTACCCAGACTCCAAATAGATTGTCATGTGTTGTCTTTTCCTTTTATTAGTGTGTCTCAGAGCTAATCAAGACAATGTGGGTTTAGAAAATTTTCATATAAATAATTTTGGTCAAGTGGATTAGAATCATGACCCTTGTTTTCATGGTTAGATTAGTGAGGATTATTTTTTTTATAAATTCATGCCATTCAATGGAGGCACCATTATTAGATGTTTTCTTCAAGGGAATTTTCATTATCCCTTTTTAGAGGAAGTCATAATGTCGAAAAAAACTTTTTTGATTTATTTAAATGGTTGAGATTAAAGGTGTTTGATGTTTCTTGTATGAGAGTACATAATTTTTTTTTCCTTTGAGTACTTGGTTGTGTCTCTTTTGGGTAATATACCATTTTGGAGTTTGTTCTCATTGATCAGAATGTTTTTGCGGCTTGAGGATTCCTTTACTTGTGTTTTATTAAATTTCTCACAATGATTGTTGGATCTTTTAGGGAATGTATGTGCATTATGTATGTTGATTTTTTCCATTTCATGGTACATTTGGGTTTTGGTTTATTAGTTTGGACATGGGGAGAACCTAGGGTGCATACATGGATCCATGGGAGTGTATTTTTTTGTTGGAAAATGGATTCCACTGGGATGATATTATATTATAATAACCCATGGAAGGTATTTGGGAGATTTGGATAAAAAAACCCTCATATTTTAGATGTTAAACTTAGGTTATAGCCATTTCAATTTTTCATGGTTCATGTTTCAAGTTATTATGCATTTTGGTTTTTGGAAAAAATGGGTTTAGTGATTCGGTTTTGTGATCCTTTAGGAGGTTTCTTGGATTTTTTCTCAATTAATGGTTTCAAACCATTCATCATGGTTGGTTATGTTTGGTAGTTTGGTCTGTTTCATTTTTTTACATTCTAGGAATGTAGATTCAATGTTATTTTTTCTTGTTTGAGGGAATGAATGTTGTTTTTTCGACCATTTTAGATAGATTTTAAATGGATTCTATACATATTCTCAATATTCATATCAATATAGCTTCTTTTTATTTCAATTTATTTTTTATTTTTGTGGAATTTCAATGTGGTTTGAGGATCATCCCTTATTTTAGTGTGTTTCTCTTTTTTTCCTTAAGTTCTTGTTTATATTTCATTTTGTTTTTTTCATTAAATTGACCTAATAATTTTGGTGGACATAAAGTTACATAGTGGGGAGAATTTTTAAATCCTCCATGTCACATTATAGTTTATTTTAATTTTTTTACTATATTAAGAGCATTTTTTGATTTTTTAAGAGGTTTTTGGAATGAAACCATGGAAAATTTAATGTTTTTTCTTCGTTGAATATTTTTCATGCATTTTTTAGAGTAACTCATGTGATCACCCTTACATAACTAGGTTTTTAGTTCATTTTCTTATATACATGGATTCTATGACTGTGTTTCACAAGGTTCTATCCAAATAATACAAATCCTAGGAGAAATCATGTACGACCTTAGGTATGTAAGTGTGAGGGTGCATGACTTGGGCATAGTTTGGTAAATCATGAAACATGCATATGAATCATCTCTGTAATTTGATTCTTCCATTTGTAACAATTAGTGCATGGTTTTTTAATATTGTGAGGTCCCCATAAAACAATGTGAGTGTTTTCTGTTCTAGGAAGTGTTCCACACACAGTTGGTGTACTATTTGGAAAACCACGTAACCCAATTGTTTGGCATGTCCTGATTCATTAAAATTGGAATTTGTAACCTTTCCCTTAGTTTATTTTAATTAAAAAACCCATAAATTTATCCTCCCTTTCATTATACTAGACTAGGAGTACCTATATGGGTGTCTCTTCCATCCTCCCCTTCATTTTGACGGCTTTTCACTTTTATTTCATGATGATTTTATCTTTGTAAGTTCTTAAACCCTCTTATACTCTTTTTTATTTCATTACTCTTGATTTTTGTTTTTATAATGAACCTTGGGAGACATGGAACATGAAATTAGGGTATTTAGGAATTAATATTGGTGTATTTTAATTTTTAGTGCTTCATAAGGACCTCTTGTGGATTTTTTGGGCATTCACTGTTGTATGTGACTGATATAATCTTGTTTTTCATTTAACTGAGGTTGGTATTTAATTTTGTTTCACTATATTACATTCCCCAGGAATTATTTTGGTTTTAAAGTGATTATTTATTGATTTATTTTATGTTTTCATTGAATGATAAATGATTTTATCAAAAGATTTTATCCCATGTTAATGAATGGGATTCTATGTCAGGTGTTTTTGAAAATCCCTAAAATCATTTTATAGGATTTTGTTAGTTTTAAAATAAGTAGATATAACTTGTTTATTGTTTTAAAATGTGTATTATAAATCAATTGATATATAAAATTCGTGTTTAAAATACTCTAAAGGGATCATTTTAATTTTAAAATTGTTTTTTAACCCATTTGAATGGTATTTTGAAACTTGTTGGTGTCTTTGGAAATCTTCAATGGGTAATTAAATGGGAATCTTGAGTTCTCATTTGATTTTTTACAATGTTTTAATAAAATTGTTCTCAAATTTATATTTATATGGATTTTGGAAAAGGGTTTTTGTCAGGTAATTCCAATATTTGTTTGGAAGAAGGAACATTTTGGACATTATAATAAAAGAATTTTCCTAAAAAAAGTGAGACCATCTTGATCCTTTTGTGATTTATATATTCATGTGGTAGATTTAATTCTTATTAGGGGATGTTTATAATTGATGAATTCTTATATACTTTTTTTGTTTTATGTAATGGTTCATTTTCTTTATGAGGCTATAGTAGGTTAGTTATGAGTGACTTAAAGTGATTTATATTATATTATTCTCTTAATTTATTTTTTATCACTTCCATTTAGTTTTCATGGTAGACCATTGGAATGTGGAAAGTGGATTATGTAGATAATTCTCGGAACTAGGTTTATTTTTGTTAAGCGACATTGTTATGGTATCAATTTATACTACAATGTAGATGTTCCCCAGGATACAGGGAAAGGTTGTGGGATGTTGGGAGCAAGAGAGCCTGTGTAGGAACTAAGGGAGCCTAGTGGAGTACTAAGAGATTGTCCAATTTCGGTTTGCACACATAGTTCCAAGTGGGGATAAGTTTATTCTATGTAACACTATCACCTATTTTATTGATACCATTGGTTAGTTAACACAATAGTAGGATCATATCTAGTATCATTTAGGTCATTTATCCCTGATTATATTGTATCACCTATTTCATGTATGAATACATGGAATTTATGTTCATGTTGATTATTTATCATTTTTGTGTGAGTTTACATAGTGGTGTCTGATTTTGGGATTAATTCATTATATACACATGTTTTTTTAAATATTTTTAAAATTTAGTGTGTATGGTTTTAATGGAAAAAGAGAAATTGTGATTTTATTGTTCTTTCAAATAGTTTTGTTCCAGAATTTGAAAATGTGTGCTCATTAAATGTTGTGATGGCCATAAATTTTTGCATAATTTGTTAGTTTTTTAATTAAATAATTTGATATAATGTTAGTATCATATTGATGATATTGTAATTATATTTTTTTATTTATGGGTATGTCATATTTGGGGTGAATCTTTGAGAATAAAAATAAAAATAAATAGCATATTACATTAACCATGCTTCTTATTGACTAAGTGATTTTTATGTAAGGGTGATTTAAAAAATAGGAAAACATTTGTTATCCCTAAACCTAGGGAGAAAGGTACATGGACACCCCTAGAGAAACATCCATATGGAGGGTCATCCGCATGTGGTATATTGGAGGCATAATTTTTGCATAGCCCACACAAGACTAGGGATATATTAGCGCATAGAAGGAGGATATGTTCGGTGGTGAGAGGAGAATTTTACCAGTACAGGGTGGAACAGAGAGGCATTGGGGGTCCTCTAACCCCCACACAAATAAGATATAGGTTTCTTCCTTGTATTTATATTAATTAGTGGCTAACCATTGAATTTTTTTGTGCCATGTGGATGAATTTAGAGTACTATGAACTTTCCAAAATGTAGTCATTTCATGTTTGCCAACCAGATTGTCTTATGTATTCATTTCATCTATTTCATATCACACTCATTAAACTATATAAAACATTTTTATGGATATAAACCTCCATGGAATCTGATGGGGAGATCAGGAAGCATTGTAATTTTGATTATAGTCACATTGTAGGTCTACGATTGCATCATATCCAATAATGACCATTAAATTACGAAGAAGATAGTAGCACCATGGTCGGCACATAGCATTGTAGTCCCCTATAGCCCATGTTTGGAGAAAATTATGATTTGTAATCATGATCATCACTAAACTATTGAGAAAATGACTATCGGAAGGTTTTAGTATAAGAGAATTAAATTATTCAATAGGAGAATATTAGAGATAATTTCATGATAATGCTACATCGTAGGGTTTCAGTAACCCCATTGAGTACCAAGATATGCCAATGCCATGGAATGAGTAGGGGATGAGTCTATGTCATAGATAAAATATATAACTACATCCATGCATGTTCATTCACACATAAGTAATATTACACAACATAGGTATTTTCCATGTCACAACATTCTTATCTACTGCATATCTTCCAAACCCTTGTACTTTCTCCAAAAAAGTTATATATCTATATTTGGTGGAGTTTAGGAAAGTATATATGTGAGTGAGTCCTCACCTATAACTGTAAAGCTCAAATTCATTATATAATATAGGATATAAGAAAGGTTCAAATTGAAGATATGATCCTTCCAAGATATATAGTTCTAATGAAATACAAAATCTTAAATAAATAAACAAATTCAATCTTGTCCAAACACACTCTCTCTCATGGTTAATTTGAATATATATATATATAGGGTGATATTGTAAGGATTATTTTACATAGACTATCATGGAATATTTTATGGTATATAGGTGATAAAAATAAATATATATAGTCAAGAGATAATATTTAAATGGGGAAATTGAAAGAAGAAGGAATATAGATATAAAGTAAATGAATGTTAGCTAAAGTATCTCTCTCTCGATCACTTAGATATTTTATTATATATCATAGGGGAGATAAATAGAGGATTACATGGGGAACTATTTCTACATCCATTATATATAATATAGATGAGATTTTAAAATCGATACATGAATTTTTTTATCTCTATAAGTAGGAGAAGATGTTTTTGTGTATTGGGAGACATTTTATCATCTAGAGGACGATTTTGGGCTGCTAGTTAATTAAACTGACATAGGAGGTGAAAGGGAAGATCTTTATATGATATCTGAATAGAGAGTGTCATAGGATGGTCATCGTTAAGCATCATACTAAATAGTTATGATTTATTTTCCTATTATTAGTTATATAATTATAGAATTATTCATTCATTGTATAATACAATAAAATTAAGTTTTATAATTTTACTCAATACCTTAATTCTATATCCATATTTATTATTCACCCTTCCTTGTTATTTAATTATTTCATATTCATAAAAATGGGTATTAGTGGCTAGGAGTTGTGGGAGGGGTTGAGTTGATGAACGAGATGTGTGCTTAAATGGTTAAAATTTGTTTATATTTTTGAGCCATCATATTCAATTTAGTATTACATGATTTATTATTATCTCATATTAGAGGAATCTAGTGAGAGTGAAAATTATATGGGAGGATAAATATTGTGATTTATGGAAGTTGGGGAAAGGAGCAGACTAATACTTCACCTTCTTCTGAAGTGATTGACATTAATTCACTTATAACGGTTAAGGACTTACATTGAGAGAGGGGTTGGCTATCCTAGATAATATTGGGAGACTAGACTAGTTACTCAATTATTTCATAAGCGTAGTTAATATGATTATTATCATATGTAAAATTGATTTACCTTTCATGAACCACCATCCCTATATTTATAATCCACTATATTCATCATTTTTTAGTATATCCACTTCACACATCTATGTTAGTTTAATTATTATAGGTTTAATATATCATGACAATGTTGAGACTATTTAATATTTTACGCCTTCTCATCATGTAACTTACCTTTCACTTTCCATTATTATAAAAAAAATTTAGTTAGTGTAGGTTGAGTGATATTAAATTAAAAACATTGATAGTCCATCAGTGTCAGGAACCAACCTGGGTCGACCCTGAACTTGTCATCTGAGCCGGTCCGCGACATGGCCCAAGTAGCATTCCCAGTCCTCTCAGGCTTGCGACAAGCGCCAGGGCATCAACAGAGGTTGTGGGAATGATTTATCCCAATAAAAATAAATAAAGCATCATAAATATTATAGAGAAGCACAAAATAAATAATCCAAATAAAATGACTAAACTGGAACAAACAAAAATTTAAAAATAACCTAATTTGATGTATGGACTAACTCTATCTAACCCCACAGGTCACACTCTGACTCAACAATAGAGCATCACTCATGGCGAGCACACACAAGCTGGATCCTGCACAAACACTAAAAAAAGAAGCAAACTAGAGGTGTGATTATTAAAACTCAGTAGGAAAGCCCGATATCTATTCCCAATGCACTACCTTTAAAATTAAGAAGCATTAATTCAATGTTTGAACTAAAATATATGAAAGTATTCATTTCTATAATTTTTACTTTAAAACAAAGTACAACCCACTGCCCTTAGTCATTTGAAAAACCAGAACAACAGAGTTTAGAACACATTTTCTTTTTGAAAACATTGTCATAGGAGTTTGGAAAACCCAAATGTCACTTATATGGAAAAACACCAAACAAGGGTACCAAGGAAGATAAAGATAGGGAAATATAAATATCTGAACAACAGTTCATTAGATAAAAGTAACTAAACATAGGAGAACCTGAGAGATCGAGAATAATCCAGATGACACTAATACCTGTGACCCCATCTAAAGTAGCATGCCACATATGATGAAATCTAATGCTCCAAAAAGCTCGACCATCCATTATCAGGCAGGCTGAGGGAAAATCCCAATGCAATAAGACCATACATATCCACCTACTATGGTCCAATGGTCAGTAACGTAACCTACCATTGCAGTACACATCTCATACAATTCTCTCAATATGTCAGGTTCGTATGTCGCAATAATATACAAAAAAGTGGTGAGTCAACAGATGTCGTCGAGCATCAAATCACAATCTATAATTATGAAAATAATTCACATTTCCAGCAAAGGTGTAAACAAATAATTTATCAATCCCAAACATAGATAAAACTCTCTTTAATATATTTAGGCTACACACTCAAGACCCGTCCATTTTTTAAAAAATGCCAAAACATTATAAAACACAATAAACACGTTGGAAAAGGCCAAGCCACTTAGAAAACCATAGGATGAACCAAAAACATTGTTCTTCACGCTGAAGATACATTTATAAATTGAAAAATTCAATTTACATCACTCTTTACTCCAAAAAGCCAAACATGCATTTTATAAAGAATACAAGGAATGCATTGTTGAATAAAAAAATTCAATTTAACTGTCACCGAATTATGAACCCCAAAATCCATCATTTCACAAGAAACACATTAATTATCAAATCCAAAACACTTTGGAAATACATAAAAAGACACCAAAACCTAATTTTGTATGAAACCAACACATTAACAAAAATAAACAAAACATTTTATATCAATTTTAAAATCTAAAAGCCAACAGTGAACCATTGTGAAAACCAAACATGAAATGATTAAAAAAATTCCGTAGACACTCACAAAGTCATAAAACACCCATTTCTCAGGTCGAATACTTATTTAAAATTCTATGCCAGGTTCTAAAACTCCAGAATTAGGAGCGGAACAAACGAAACATTTAATTGATGAAAATAGCGTGTAAAACTATAACTAGATGATTCCATTTCCATGAAACAATGCCAGAACTACCCATTCTTCAAACAAAATTAGTCAATCATATGTTTCACAATAAAAAATTACCACATAGACAAAGAGAGATCATGATTAAAAAAGTGAACAAAAATTACAAAATCAAGCGCAATAGGATTGTACAATCAGTGTGCACTATTTCACAAAAACAAAAGAAAAAACCATGAAAGGGGATTAAAAATATGCTTTCAAACAAAATAAATTTGAACTAGGGCTTGACATTAGAACATATTAAACATATAATGTGATAAAATAAAAATATTAATGATTATTAATATAAAAAATAGTGCATGGGAATCCTACCTTGGATATATGACGCGATGAAATGACACATGTTTGAAAATGTATGGTAAAGTCCAATTCCCTACATAATAAATATTAAGGACACAAAACACATACATAAACCTAAATTAATGTATCAGAATCCAAGTGGTGGGAAGAAACACTCACCTTGAAACTGAAGCGTGAAGATGGTGCAAACCGGACACTACCTCCTATGTGTTTCAAAAATCCTAAACCACCCAAAAAGAATCATCATTATAAAAAACTCTAGATATAAATGAATGAAAAGAACAAATATGAATTAGAGGGCTACACTGAAGAGGCTACGTACGTCCGAATGAATGTCGTTGGGTGGGCGCGCGCTGACTGTGGCTATGCGCTTCAGGAAGAAGCCATCGCAAATGGATGGGAAGCGTGCTGGAGGGCTTTGGCTACTACAAAGAGGCACGTCCTAGGAGTTTTTTTATATACATTTTTTCAAAAAAAAATTTGAAAATACATCTAGTTTAAAAAAATATTTTTTTACCCCCCAAAGGTGGCACCTGGTGTGCCGCCTTTGGGGAATTTTCCGCCCAGGGCAAGGCGGCACATGGTGTGCCACCTTTTCCCAAAACATAACCACAAAGGCGGCACACCAGGTGCCTCCTTTGTCTAAATATTTTTTTTAATTTATATTTTTAATTTTTTTTGTTTTGTTTTGTTATATATATATATATAACAAAAAATTTCAGCAGAATTTTTCTGCTATATAATATCCTGTGGTTCTGCCATTACAGTAGTCTAGATTCTGACTGATACCCTCACCCAGGAATCCCTTTTATAAGGGGGTTTTCCCTAAAAACAATACTGCATTTCCGATGTGGGATTCTGGTTCTCTTTTTCCTGCACAATACATTCTGCGTTTCCGATGTGTGATTCTGTTTCAAATACGCGACTTTGAAAGACTATAAAACATAAACTATAAGACCAATACAAATGAAACTTCAAACAATGATTAAAAATATAAGAAATAGTTGAAAACAAAAATAATTTCAAAAAAAATGTTGATACAGAGTAATTTATAAGCTTTCAAAACCACCTACTTGAATCTTAAACATATTTCAAGTACGTGACTTTGAAATCTTATAAAAGATAAAATATAAGACCAATACAAATGAAACTTTAAACATTGATTAAACATATAAGAAATAGTTAAAAACAAAAATAATTTCATAAAAAATGTTCACCTAAAACAATTTATAAGCTTTCAAAACCATCAACATGAAACTTAAAAATGTTTCATGTTCCTGACTTTGAATGACTATAAAACATAAACTATAAGACCAATAGAAATGAAACATTAAACATTGATTAAACATATAAGAAATATTTGAAAACAACAAAAACTTCCTTAAAAATGTCCATAAAAATGAATTTATAATCTTTCAAAATAGTCTACTTGAAACTTAAAAATGTTTCAAGTACGCGAATTTGAAAGACTATAAATTGGCAAGAAGAACATATTGGATGACACTAGAGAACCCATCAATGTTCCCATGGTTGGGAAGATTCATCCAGGAAATCTAATCATAATATTCAGTAAGTTCTACCTAACTAGTTTAGAACTTTATTCATGTACATGTCCACTTCCATATAAGTTCATAGAGAAGAAAAAAATCCATAAATCCCCAAACCATAGATAGGATATAATACTAAACTAGAAAGAAATTTTCACTAATATAGGTAGGATATAAGCTCCCCAGACCTAAAAAAACACTATCCAACTAATAGAAGATTTCATTATATAATTCTCATAATTGATGCCATATCTAATAATATCCCAAATGACTCCTCTCACATCTAGAACGTGAATAGAAATGACCAATAAAAACCAATCCAGAGGCCACAAAGACATGATTTGAGAAAACTAAAACTCACCACCATTGTAATTGAAACTAGTACTATCCCTATGGGGGTAAAAATAATAGGGCACCCAAAATAGTTTTCAGAACCACATCAATACCATAAAAACCAATACAGTTCTACTCTACCACATGTAAAAATCCTTAATTCAAGACCATATAAATAGGACCTCATCCATCCTCATGGAATAAAACCGATATCCAAATAATACCTAACACATTATAATATACTAAAAGGTCCATCAGACCTAATTAAAACTTTCCTTAATAGAACTCATTTATTCATGACATCCCCATAGGGTCACCATATCGTAATGTCTATAAAAAAACTAAACTTTGAGAAACTGACTAATAAAACAGAACCATGAGACTACACTATCCTTAATTATAGAAAAAATAAAAAAGAGCATAAACAAATACACCATGGTAATTCTAAGTCATTCCAAGAAGAAATCCTATAGCCCCCACTTGGACTTCACACCACACTTCCTTTAATAGGATTATAAAATAAAAAGCATGAAGGGGTCCTCCAAAAACCATTGTAAAAACCAAATATAAATATATAATATATCAATAATTTCTTCATATCATTACTTCATCCTCACACCTAAAATTAATAAGAAGTAAATGGTGTGTTCATCAAGTATATAGAATGTTCCTCCTCAATCCTTACCTTCTCAAAAAATTCTTCCCAACCTAACATGTACATCCAAATTATATGGAATGTCTCCCTTATACATAGAATTCCTATCAAATGGGGTACCTTACCATGTACCAAAATTTAATCTTTCCATGTTCCAACATGGAATCCTTCCATGTTCCAACATGGAATCTTTCCATGTTCCAACATGGAATCTTTCCATATTCCAACATGGAATCTTTCCATGTAACACATATAGCTACTTTCTACATATAATAAATGGGATATGGTGATGTTACTTACATGTCAATATTCCCCCACATAGGGTATCCAAAAAACTAAAAATCCACACCCATATCTACTCTAAATTGAATTTCCAAAAAAATAAAATAGTGTATCCACAATCTTTTAACATATTCCCAAAAACAAGAACACCCAAAATGTGTTGTTAAATAATAAATATTTGACTACATTTTTCTAAAAATCATTCAGTCCCCATAAACTGTAGATTCTCCACAAAAAATACTTCGAAAAGGACTTCAGGGAAATCCAAAAATGTTATAATAAAAATTAAAACAAAAAAACTCTAATATATTCGGTGATATTTGAAAAATAAGGAACCTCTGTCAATATATAAAACATAAAAACATATATTCCATATCCACACCACATAGAAACTATATCCTTATCAATATATGATAAAACTACCCCCAAAAAGATCCCATCCCCATGATTCGGTCACAATTTCATTTAACAAATGGTATTTCCCCCTCCCATATGGAATGTCACAAACCAACTACAATTCCCCAGTACCCTTATCCCTGAGTTAGTCCAAACATAACCCAAATGGAATTCTTGATTCCCATGGGTTAAAGAATAACATATGGAATCAATAAAAATTTAAAGGGAATACTTTTATCAACAGGTAAAAAGAATCAAGAATGAATTGTGGAAGAAAATTCAATACATAGTTTATTTTGAAAACAATCCTTAAAGAGAAATTTCCTCAATAAAGAAGATGTAAAAAATAAATAAATCATCAAAAATAAATGAAACATTATCATTAAGAAAACATCTCACAAGTCCATTAAACAAGAAGATCATCCATCCACTATCAACCGCCATCACCCAAGGGCCCATGAAGCAAGCACGCCCACCACCTCTAGGTAACATATTCACATTTCCTAGATCAAGCATAACAAGATCAATAAATTCAGGAGGGAAATGTATCTTGTGGGAAAAATAACCATGCAGGATTTCTCCAAATGTTCTGTATGTAGTTCCAATATAAATTATCCATTTTATGATTCAATCTTTAAATTAAAAAATCATGCATATCAAATTTCATAATTTAATTGAAACTGGTCTTTCGTATAAAGAAGATAACAGTGTATGAAAATATGTGTAATGATTATTTTTCATTATATGAGAATTCAAATAATATATTGGTTCTATAACCACTATAATATAATAATAAAATAATAAAAATCAATATAGTCATATGTCATACGGTCTGATAGTTATTTTCTATAAGATGCTCACAGTAATCGGTCAATCATCAGGGCTCAAAGTGCAAGCATACATCTCTAAGGCTCAAGCCATGTGGATAAATTCCATCAACACCACTAAGAGAAAACTATGTAAAATATTTTCTAATTATAAATATCATCTTCAATCAATTAGAGTTTGTTTCCTACCACATATTTCTGTATCACTCATTAAATACTCAGAATCACATGCACATTCGATGAATCAACCAATCAATTGAGGGAAATAATTTTAATTCAAATAAAATTTCATTTTTCAAATTACCAATTTCATGTTAAACATGGAATTTTATGTTAAAAACAAAAAAAATAAGTTTTCATCCAGTTTATTCCTTTCCAAAAAACCCTTCATTTAATGAAATTTTTTTCAATGAATAATTTAAAATAATTTCAATCCAACTTTTCTATTATAATTTCATATTTACAAAACAATTGAGGAAATGTTTGATTTCAAAAATATCATTCCTTTGAAATATATTATCAAAATTCAAGCTATATAATACAATTAAAAATAAATTTCTTCTCAATAAATCAATGAAGAGTTTAATTATAGGGAAAATCCTTACTTAACCACAAACTATTATTCACACGATTAATCAATCACATGTGTTGATAAATGCCAATGAGAGTCAAAGTTGAGGTAGATCAATGAGAAATCCCTAGAATTTCAATCCATCGAAACAAGGATCCAATCCATCAGCAGCATATGAATTTTTCACTCTCAAAGATAGAGAGTAGAGAATAATGTTGGATTCCACAACAATAAGATATATCCACATCAAAGGAAGAATAATAACATCCATTGTTACTTTGGTCTAAGAATATTACGGGTTAGAGTGGTCAAAATAATCTACTGAGAGCCTAAAAAACCAAAGGTTCAAATTAGAGTTTATTAGGAGGATTTAGTGTAACATCATATCCTGGGTACTATAAAACCATTGCCTCGGTCAGGAAAGGCCTTCAGTGGATGTTTTAGACTGATTCAATAACTCACAGTGGTGGCTTCTTCATCATGAAATGGTTGCCTTGCTCAAATTATTGGAAATGATGATTCGGTTTTAATAATAATGAATATACGGACCTCATGTCTCTTAGCAGCTCGTACTCAATCAAAAAAATTTGTTATTTCCTTCTTTAGTGGTCCTTCAATATGAATTTCAATCATGACAAAAAGAAAACGGAGATTTCAGTTGACATCTTGGTTTTTCACTCTCCTAGTAAAATACTTCTATCTTCCGGATGCTAGGTAATCTTGTGGGTCATTTCTTGGTTTCAGATATTAAGACCAAAGAGGCCTACCATCCCATTGAACCCTATAGTTGTGTTGAGGTCTAAATTTCTAAACCTTCTTTTCTATTCATTTGGATTGAGATTGAATGAGAATACAGGTTCAAACATCCAGTTGTCTATGTGTCATGGAACCATTACGGTTACACATACTTCTTCCAAGGTCACTCTTCCCAAAAAATTCATCATAAAGGGATAGTTATTCTGGTGTTGAATTCAAATAATGTGGCTGGATTAATGATAATGGAGGATGTCAATGGTAAGGATATTGTCCATAATCTGGATGTCCCTCTATCAGTGGGTGATGATCTACCCATTTATGATGCAAGGAAAGTTTGTCCTAACATGATCTATAGTTCAGCGTGCAATGTCCCTGTAGGGGATCCATTGGGTTCAAGGTAGTTGGGGGCATCCTTCAATTTCTCAAAATGTGGTGAATCTTATGGTGTCAGAACTATGGGATGAGAATTTTTTTTCTTGTTTGAGATATGAATTGGGTGCAATATCAATGTCAATTCTAGTCCATCAAGGTTCAACAGAGGATGAGGGGGTGTGTGTGGTGTTGAGAAGAGGTTGAAGTAAATTTTATTGATTTTCATATTTCATGATATCAGATTTTAATTCATCTTAAGAGTCCCCAATACATGAAATATGTAAGGATAGATTTTCCGGTTCAAATAGCCAGGAACATTCAAGGTCGGGATATTTAGTTGGACAGGAAGAGGGATGGAGACCAGTGCACAGGTGAATCCTAATAGGTAAAGATTGAGTTTTTTATAAATATTATTAGAATCTTTTTGTAGTTCATATAGAAGCTGAATACCCCATATCCGAATAAGGGATTGTTGTATAGGATGGTTATGAAGATAATTATCCTCCATGTGGTAGGATGGATGATATAGGAGTGGATATCGATTTTGCCTCTAAATATTGGCCCTCAAAGCCCAAGGAATTGGAGGTCATAGAAGAGTGTGTTTGATCCTCCTAAAAGAAATGAAATAACACCCTCATAGATTTAGATGGCTTTATTCATTATATGCGGAAGCCGTGGAGATGAATGGACTACACCAATTTTCCTAGCCCTCATATTACTAGGTTCACAAGAAAAGGTAAATCCCCCCCCAAAGAGAGTTTGAGGGATGTTATTGACAACCTAATGAATAAGTTCAAGGATTCTATTATACATGTGGTGCTAAGAGCTGACGAGGTGACTAAAACACTTGTATGGGAACCATCAACCTATAGTCTGGTGAGTGTAGATAAGGAGTATATTGAATATGATATCAACCAATAGCTTCTTATACACCCAAATGATTAACTGTTTGAAGAGTCTTTCCTGATCAATATTTCAAAGGAGGATGTAAAAAAAAATTGAAATAACATTGAGAGGTGATTTGAATAAAAAACAATCCTAATGGAGTGAAAAATAGAATAATATATTTTTATATGGCTACAATGAGGGTAAATTAATCATAGATCATGTGCAACCATGGCACAAAATGTATTCTCACTTCAAGGATCTCATTAAAGACAATCCAGAAATGGAGGTTACCTCCATTGAATGGAGTCTTCTTATGGTTAAGGATTATAATCTCATTAATTTATTTATTAATGGCTTCATAATTTATATTTATGTTAGATTATTTTCTGTTTTATTAACATTGTTGGTTTCTCACTTTTTCCTTAAATGTTATTCTGAAATAAATATTTATTTTTTATCTGAATATCCTGAAATAATATGAAATAAACATAAACCAAAGTCCAAATTTCCAAAAATAGGTAATTGATAAAAAATATAGTACATATTCCATATCAAAATAGTGTAACATGATTAAGGAAACCAAAAATTAATACACAGTGAAAATCACCCACTACATGTCCTGAAATAAAGCATGGTTCCCTCATTCAAGACCTATAATATGTCAACTATCTATCACATGTCCAAATACCTTATCTAAGCCTACAAACATGATGAATTATCAAGTACCATTTGTATCTGGGGAAGGGTGTGAGTACTATTCCCTAGGTCACCCCAATGGTGTACACACAATATCCAATTTGGTAAAAATGCATGCAGAAGTATTTTTTATAGTAAATCAGGCATAAAATAAAATAGGTTTTATCAATAAGATGTTTTCAATTTAACCACACCTGACATCATGTTTTAAGGGAAATTGAACCCATCAAACATTCTTCAACCCACGAGGGTCAAAAGTACCTTACATTAAGGTTTTAAATCATTAATCCCAATGTAATTATTTAACCAATTAAATTTAATCAATTTTCCTATGTAGAATTATAGTTTATGTTTTATAGTCTTTCAAATTCACGTACTTGAAACATTTTTAAGTTTCAAGTAGACTGTTTTGAAAGATTATAAATTAATTTTTATGGACATTTTTAGGATGTTTTTTTTGTTTTCAATTATTTCTTATATGCTTAATCAATGTTTAATGTTTCATTTCTATTGGTCTTATAGTTTATGTTTTATAGTCTTTCAAAGTCGGGAACTTGAAACATTTTTATGTTTCATGTTGATGGTTTTGAAAGCTTATAAATTGTTTTTGGTAAACATTTTTTATGAAATTATTTTTGTTTTTAACTATTTCTTATATGTTTAATCAATGTTTAAAGTTTCATTTGTATTGGTCTTATAGTTTATCTTTTATAAGCTTTCAAAGTCACGTACTTGAAATATGTTTAAGTTTCAAGTAGGTGGTTTTGAAAGATTATAAATTACTCTGTATCAACATTTTTTATGAAATTATTTTTGTTTTCAACTATTTATTATATGTTTCATCATTGTTTAAAGTTTCATTTGTATTGGTCTTATAGTTTATGTTTTATAGTCTTTCAAAGTCGCGTATCTGAAACAGAATCACACATCGGAAACGCAGAATGTACTGTGCAGGAAAAAGAGAACCAGAATCCCACATCGGAAATGCAGTATTGTTTTCAGGGAAAACCCCCTTATAAAAGGGAGTCCTGGGTGAGGGTATCAGTCAGAATCCAGACTGCTGTAATGGCAGAACCGCTGGATATTAAATAGCAGAAAAATTCTGCTGAAAAGTTTTGTTATATATATATATATATAAAACAAAACAAAACAAAAAAAATAAAAATATAAATAAAAAAAAAATTAGACAAAGGCGGCACATGGTGTGCCGCCTTTGCGGTTATTTTTTGGGAAAAGGCGGCACACCATGTTCCGCCTTGGCCTGGGTGGAAAATTCCCCAAAGGCGGCACACCAGGTGCCACCATTTGGGGGTAAAAAAAAATTTAAAACTAGATGTATTTTCAAATTTTTTTAAAAAAAATGTATATAAAAAAAACTCCACGTCCTAGGAAACCGCTCACTGAAAGGGATGGCAACGAGGATGGAGGGTGGCTGGGTGGAGTGTGCAAAGAAGGAGGCGGATGTGGGGGGTTGCTATGGATAGGAGGATGTTGGGTGCGGGTGAGCTAGACAGGAGGTCCAGTAGGATGAGTCGGTGCAAGTGGCAGGTGTAGGCATGGCGTGGGTGAGTAGAACGGGAGGAAGAAGGGGTCCTCGATGGGGCAGCTGAACGGAGGGAGGTCAGGTGAAATGTGCATGGCTACAGGGTCGCGAGGCGAAGGGGAACCACCCAGGGCGACGGGCAAGGGAGAAACAGGGGGTGGCAGTGCACTGCATAGGAGACACCGGGGTAGTGCTGACAAGAAGGAGGTCCGCGAGGGAGGTCAGCCTAGAGGAGATGGTTGGCCGACTACGGGGCACACTGCAAAGGAGGCCGAGAAGGGAGGAGTAGTCTGGGGTCGCATTGCGTATAGGAAAGGGTCGGGTGGAGCAAGATAAAACTGGGATAAGGAGACTGTATATGAAACCCTAAAAAAGGGTAAAACGAACAACAAAAAGAGCTAAATAAAATTAAAAATAATAATAAGTATAATTATAATAAAAATCATAACATTAAAATAAATTTTAAAATTCATTTCATTTATATGATTTATAATAAAAATAATAATCATACCTTTAATAATCATATTCATGATATTTGATAACGATAATAATAAAAAAA
The DNA here is from genome assembly GCA_963277665.1 of Viscum album. Taxonomy (NCBI): domain Eukaryota; kingdom Viridiplantae; phylum Streptophyta; class Magnoliopsida; order Santalales; family Viscaceae; genus Viscum; species Viscum album. The sequence goes on along the minus strand of OY728122.1, from coordinate 2,011,178,092 downwards.
ATATTGATAACAATAAAAATGATAAAACAAAAAATAATGTTATTCCTATCATTTTAATAATAATAAAAATCCTATCAATAAAAATATTAAATGTCCTAAATAATGTTTGCTAAAACTGATAAAATCATTTATTTTCATATTCTGAGAATTGGTGGTCGCACCGCTTCCCATGCGGAGCCGCACATGGTTTCTGAAAGGCACTCTTCTCGTGCGCCCAACAACGCCGAACATAAAACAGTCATTTTTCATAACACGAACTCAAAACATCATCCGAGACTCACCCCAGACCACAAATAACATATTTAAAGGATATAAAATAATTAAAGTAATATGATAACATGGGTTGGGGTGTGACAATTCTCCCCACCATAACGCTTTCCACCCCCGAAAAGCCCCAAACTATCCAGTCGATCGATCAACACCTAAGGATTTCACATAAACATGATCTAACCTCTTAACCCAAAGACATTCCAATGACCACATGTGGAACTAAACTTCATTTCCCGAAATAAATAACCAGTAAATGGGAGGTCTGAACAGACTCTCCACTATAAGAACTCAACTTACATCCTATAATGAATTATTAAAAATCTCAAAGAGACGGTAGGTCTCCCCACAATAAAGAACCATCCTAATAAACACCAAACGAAAATCCAACGTAGACTTGCACCAAGCCTTACTCAAGCAGGAAAGAGCAGAACCTTGACAGTTAAACCACTCACTCCTATCCGAATGGGATAAGTGCTGAATCGACTACTCCGTACGAACCAAAACCCTAACCCCATGGATGGGAAGGGAGGGACCAAGGACTGGGTCAATGAATCTACGATGTGAAACTACTCACAGATCACCACTTCAAGATGGACTAAAACCAAATTCGTAACCAATTCACATCGGTGGTCTATGCATGGCTCCTAATCGATAATTAATATCCCAGAAATGCACTATTACAGACATTGCATGAGGGATAAGTCTATCATACAATTTTTTTTGAAGAGAGAAAATTTATAACGATAGAGAAACCCCAGCAGAAATGCTAAAACTGTCTCACAACGATGATAGTGGTACGAACATAACCAGACTAATTAAAACTCATCGGGGTTCCTGACTATGTGATTTCTTCACTCTGTGGAATTTTGGCGGAAGCTCTGATGGATGACGTATCTTATAACTCACAGTTAGGTTCGGATAATCCCAAAAAGAAACATACATATTTTGATCTAACAGATGAAATGGAAAGAGTTTAAAAATGGAAAGAATACTGGCATTGAAAACCGGAGTTCATCAAAAGACCCAAAACATTCCCATACATTTCTAAACACAAAAAACTATAACTAAAACTACAACGATAAAATATCACTTACACTAAATGAAACCTTAAAATTGAATTTGTGAACAAAAACCCAACATCACATCACTTCTAGGAACTTCCACCATGATGCTTTCTAGCAATGCAATGACAGAATTGCCACAACTAATCTAGCCATCCAAAGGACTGGCAGGGCTTCGATGCACTTGTACATGATGGCTTTTTGTGACCCAGCTATCCACACTGATTACACATGAGGATCTCTCACTCCGAAGAGGATTATGACAGATCCTGAGGCCTTTTGATTCCAAAAACTTCTTCATCCATTTTTATTTTATTACTCACACCCTTTCCAAAATCTTCACCACTGCTTATATGGATATAAGGAGGGAAGACTACTTCGAGCACTTCGGCCATCATGGCTTCGACATGAATAGATTTTCTCAACACATCAACAAAATAAGATTGGTTGGACTCTGAAAACTAAAACTTTAGATCAGGTCGAAGACCCGCCTCGAAGCGTCGAACCTTCATGGGGTCATCTCTGGCATACCCTGAATCATAAGGGACCAGCTCCACAAAGAGCTGGAAATATTCCAACATAGATCTGTTGCCCTACTACAAAAACACATCTCCACCCCCTTTTTCACTCTTTCTTCCTTAGAGAAATACTGATGAATGATAAATGCCTTGAGAAATTCCCATGTAATCTCTTGACAAGGCTTGTTATGAGACACTGACTTACACCACATCTATAGTGAACCTTCAAGCATGAAGTTTTCAAACTTGACCTTCAACAACTCAGGAAACTCAATGAGGTTAAATTCCCGTTCAATATTACGCATCCACTCCTCTTCTGTGAAAGGGTCTGCGTAAACATAAAAGAGAGGTTGATCTAGCTTCCGAAAATCAAGCATGAAATATTTTGGTTGATCAACCGTACTACGATCACCCATCGAATCATCATGGGAAAAGCTTATGAAAAAAAAGAGTCAAGAACCCAATCGAGGCCAACTGAATTGGGAAAAATCCTCAAAAACCAGCACCACATATATGAAAGGCTATAAAATCAAGAAAATGAACCATCATAAAATCCAAAAATTTATTTCAAAAACATCACTCAATTTAAAATGAACTTGGTGGGATGAACCCTTGCATGTGGTATTCTTTAGAGTATCAAACACATGCATGTTTCTGTGCCACCTCGGGAATCCATCCACCATACAAAAATCCATATACATTTCCAACATACCACTATGCATGTGAGAACCCATAGGAACACCATGGACAAAACGAAGTAACTTCATTTTCCAAAATAATAATAATTCATAACAGTTTTTTTAAAACAATGCAAAAATTAAACATGTCATTTCAAACAACCATTTTTTTCAAAACCAGCTGTTTTCAAATTGAAACCACTCTCAGAAGTCATAGGAGACCCAAAACATATCAAACAGGGAACTAGTGTTGGTGGGCGACTTGACCATATGGTTGGCATCCATATGTCAATCATGTCACCGACATGGAGAGTCTTTTTGGACTATTCCCCTAGCTCCACATGGCTTTCCAGGCCATGCCACATAGTACTATTAGCCCAAATCCCTTTTCCATATCCCAATAACATAGTGTTCCATAAAAACCCAAGCGAACTAATTAAACCAGACATCCCATTGAAACCTGAGGATCAGAATGAGCCAAAGTTTTTGACGCACTTCCCACACCTACCCCTCGAGTCTTGATAATCCTAATCCATCTACCTTGACATCCCAAATAAAAAATTGTTCTCTGAAAAGTGAGGTCCTATAAGAGGTGGCCTCCTATGATACCATTTTTTCACGATCCAACCTGGGTCGACCCTAAAATGGTCACCTGCGTCGGTCCGCGACATGGCCTGAGAGGCATTCTCGATCCTCCTGAGATTGCGACAACTGCCAGGGTATCAACAGATGTTGTGGGAATTATTTCACCAAATACAAATAAATAAAGAAGAAGAAATATTACTGAGTAGTACATATTAAATAAACCAAATAAAATAACTAAAAATGAAAAAAATATATAAAAATAACCAAATTTGACGTCCGAACTAACTCTGTGTGACCCCGCAAAACACTATCTGACTCAACGATAGAGCATCGCCCAAGGCGAGCGCACCCAATCTGGAGCCTCGACAAACACTAAAAATAGAATAGATCTATTGGGGTGAGTATTTAAACTCAGTAGGCTAGCCTGATAACTATTCCCAATACACAACCTTTAAATTTTAGAAGCATCAATTCAATGATTGAACTACTATATATTAAAGTATGCATTTATATAATTTTTACCTAGAAAAAAGTACAACCCACTACCCTTAGCCATATTAAAAACCATAACAAAAGAGTTTGGAACATGTTTTCTTTTTGATAACATTGTCATAAGAGTTAGGAAAACCAAAATGTCACTATTCATGAAAAACACCACATATGGGTACCAAGGCAGATAATGCAAGGGCTATGTAATTATCTCTGAAATAGATCATAAGCTAAAAGTCACTAGGCATAGGAAAACCCGAGAGATTGAGAATAATCTAGACAACACTAATAACCACAACCCCATCTATAATATTATGTCACATATGATGAAATCTAACGTTCCAAAAAGCTCAGCCATCCTTTCTCAGGTATGATGAGGGAAAATACCATATCAATAAACCCAAACATACCCACCTACTATGAGCCACTGGTTAGTACCATAACCTACTAGTGTAGTACTCATCTCATACAATTCTCTCAATATGTCAGGTTTATTTGTCACAAGTATATATAAAAAAATACCTGAGTCAACAGATGTCATCAATCATTAAGTCACAATATATAGTTATAAAAAAATTCACATTTCCAAGGAAGGTGTAACCACATAATTTATCACACGAAAAATTGATAAAACTCTTTTTAATATATTTAGGCTACAAACTCAAGACCCGACCATTTTTAATAAAATTCCAAAACATGCTAAAAAACAATACACACTTTTTTAAAAGCCAAACCACATGGAAAACCATAGAAAAAACCAAAAACATTGTTCCACATGTTGCTAATATATTTTTAAACTCCAAAAAATCATTTTACATCACACTTCACTCTAAAAAGACAAACACGCATTTTATAAAGAAAACAAGCCATTAATTTTTTAATAAAACAATGTCAATTTGACACTCACCAAATTATGAACCCCAAAATCCATCATTTCACAAGAAACACATTCATTATCAAATCCAAACAACTTTGGAAATCCATAAATGACCCCAAAACCTAATTTCTCATGCTACAACCACTTTAACAAAAATCAAACAAAACATTTTATATCACATTTGACACCTAAAAGCCAACTGAGAACAATTATGAAAACTAAACATGAAATGATTTGAAAACAATTTTAGTAGAAACGTAAAAATTCATAAAACACCCATTTCGCATGTCAATAAATTATTTAAAATGCAATTTTTGGTTTTAAAACTCAATAATCAGGTGTGGAACAAACGGAACTTTTAATTAAAGAAAACAATGTGGAAAACTAAAATCGCATGATGCCATTTCCTTGACACAAGGCCATAACTACCCATTCTTCAAACAAAATGAGTCAATAAAATGTTGCACAATGAAAAATTACCAACTAGAAAAAGCCCAAACAATAATAAATAGGTGATCACTAATTTATAATGACAAGCGCAATAGGACAGTACAATCAGTGCACACTATTTCACAAAAAAAAAAGAAAAAACCATGAAATAGTATTAAAACAGCGCTTGCGCAGAAAATCAATTTTAACCGGGGGTTTAAATTAGAACATTTTAATCATATAAGTTGAAGAAGTAAAAAAATTAATGATTCTTAATTTAAAAAAGATAGTGCTTGGGAATCCTACCTCGGGTACACGACGTGATGAAATGACGCGTGTTCGAAAATGCATGGTAATGTCCAACAACCTACATAATAAATATCAAGGACTCAAAACACATACATAAACCCCAATTTAAGTATGTGAAACCAAGCAGCCTGAAGAAACCCTCACCATGAAACTAAAGCGCGATGATGACGCAAACGTGACACTACATCTTGAGGGTTTCAAAAATCCTACACCACCAAAAACAAACCCTCAAAGTGGGAAAATAAAAATATAAATGAATGAATAGTGAAAATAAAAATTAGAGGGATACACCAAAGAGGGGCAATTTTAGGGGATAGGGTTTTTTTTTTAATTTTATGGGGTAGGTTTTAAATTAATTAGGGAAATGGGTCTCTTGAGCGCCACATGGTCTGGAGCTCAAGAGTTTTGGAATTGGAGCGCCACTTCAAGTGGCGCTCCACCAATTTGCCGGAAAAAAAGCTCAGCGCCACTTGAAGTGGCGCTGAAAAAAGAAATTCAAACCGTGCAGCGCCACTTCAAGTGGCGCTGCACCCTTCTTCCCAATGAATTCGGCGCCACTTGAAGTGGCGCCGAAACTCCACCCCATCCTATAAATAGGACCCTCGCCCCCCACCCCATTCCTCATTCCTACCTCACCCACCCCCATTTCTCCCTCCCTATCCCTTCCTCTCTCTCTCTCTCAAAGTTTTTTCTTGCGTTCTTCGGTTGCGGTGAAGCCTTGCCTCTTCGGTTGCTCTGCCTGTGTACCTACGTCGTCACAAATTTGAGGTAAATCTTTCTTTAAATTTATTTAATAGTTTTATTTAATAATTTAGTTGTTTAATTTATAGAATTAGTATATAATGTTTGTATTTTATAAATAGTATGGTTTTTTTAATGTAATTAGATAATGAAATGATTAGTTAGTTAAATAATTAATCATAATTAGTTGATTAATCAATGCTAATTAAGTTATTAATTAATCATAATTAGGTAAATAGTTAAATGTAATTAGATTATTAATTAATGATTATTAGCTAATTAATTAATCATAATTAGCAAATTAATTAATCATAATTATTTAATTAATGAATCATAATTAGTTAATTAATTCATTATAATTAGGTTATTAATTAATGGTAAGTAGGTAATAAATAATCATAATTAGTTAATTAAATAATCATAATTAGTTAATATCATAATTAATTAATTAATTAATCATAACTAGTTAATTAATTAATCATAATTAGTTAATTAATTAATCATAATTAGTTAAGTAATTAATCGTAATTAGGTAATTACTTAATCATCGTAATTAGTTAACTAATTAATCATAATTAGTTAAGTAATTAATCATTATTAGTAAATTAATTAATCATAATTAGTTAAGTAATTAATCGTAATTAGTAAATTAATTAATCATAATTAGGTTATTAATTAATCATAATTAGGTTATTAATTAATCATAATTAGTTAATTAATTAATCATTAGTAGTTAATTAATTAATCATAATTAGGTTATTAATTAACCGTAATTAGGTTATTAATTAATCATAATTAGTTAATTAATTAATCATAATTAGGTAATTAATTAATCATAATTAGGTAATTAATTAATCCTAATTAGGCTATTAATTAATCCTAATTATGTTATTAATTAGTCATCATTAGGTAATTAATTAGTCATAATTAGGTAATTAATTAATCATAATTAGGTTATTAATTAATCATAATTAGGTAATTAATTAATCCTAATTAGGTAATTAATGAAACATAATAGGTTATTAATTAATCATAATTAGCTAATTAATTAATCATCATTAGGTAATTAATGAAACATAATTAGTTAATTAATTAATCATAATTAGGTAATTAATTAATCATAATTAGTTAATTAAATAATCGTAATTAGGTAATTAATTAAGCATAATTAGTTAATTAAGTAATCATAATTAGGTAATTAATTAATCATAATTAGTTAATTAATTAATCAAAATTAGTTAATTAATTAATCATTAGTAGTTAATTAATTAATCATAATTAGGTTATTAATTAATCCTATTTAGGTTATTAATTAATCCTATTTAGGTTATTAATTATTCATAATTAGGTTATTAATTAATCATAATTAGGTTATTAATTAATCATAATTAGGTTATTAATATATCCTATTTAGGTTATTAATTAATCATAATTAGGTTATTAATTAATCATAATTAGGTTATTAATTAATCATAATTAGGTTATTAATTAATCCTAATTAGGTTATTAATATATCCTAATTAGGTTATTAATTAATCATAATTAGGTTATTAATTAATCATAATTATGTTATTAATTAATCATAATTAGGTTATTAATTAATCCTAATTAGGTAATTAATAAATCATAATTAGGTTATTAATGAAACATAATTAGGTAATTAATTAATCATAATTAGGTAATTAAATAATCGTAATTAGGTAATTAATTAAGCATAATTAGTTAATTAAGTAATCATAATTAGGTAATTAATTAATCATAATTAGTTAATTAATTAATCATAATTAGTTAATTAATTAATCATTAGTAGTTAATTAATTAATCGTATTTAGGTTATTAATTAATCCTATTTAGGTTATTAATTAATCATAATTAGGTTATTAATTAATCATAATTAGGTTAGTAATTAATCATAATTAGGTTATTAATATATCCTAATTAGGTTATTAATTAATCATAATTAGGTTATTAATTAATCATAATTAGGTTATTAATTAATCATAATTAGGTTATTAATTAATCCTAATTAGGTTATTAATTAATCCTAATTAGGTTATTAATTAATCCTAATTAGGTTATTAATGAAACATAATTAGGTAATTAATTAATCGTAATTAGGTAATTAATGGAACATAATTAGTTAATTAATTAATCATAATTAGGTAATTAGTTAACCATAATTAGGTAATTAGTTAACCATAATTAGGTAATTAGTTAACCATAAGGTAATTAATTAATCGTAATTAGGTAATTAATGGAACATAATTAGTTAATTAATTAATCATAATTAGGTAATTAATTAACCCTAATTAGGTAATTAGTTAACCATAATTAGGTTATTAGTTAACCATAATTAGGTAATTAGTTAACCATAAGGTAATTAATTTATCATAATTATGTTATTAGCGAAGTAGTTATATTATTCAGTGAAGTAGTTATATTAATCAGCGAAGTAGTTATATTAATTAGCGAAGTAGTTATATTAATTAGCCAAGTAGTAGTAAATTGCCTATGGAATATACCTTTGCATTACATTCTAGGAATGATAATGAATTTAGTTTTCAATCTACCTTGACCTCGGTTTGTAATTGAAGTTATGAACTTGAATTTAGTAGTTCAATATATTTTTTGCATATTAAGTGTTAGAGTTATCATGAAATGATTGCTCTCTTGAGTAAAGTATCCCCGGGTAGAGGGGCTTTGGGTCGGACCACCTACTTTCCTGGAGGCTTGCCTTGTCTAGGAAAGTGAATGGGGTTGGCTATCTGTCGCTCCGGGCTTACTCATGTGGAGACTTTCAATTTCATATAACTCTATGCTTTTACATGACATGTTCGTGTACCTCATGCATATAATGCATGTGGATATGTATAAATATATTTGACTTCTATTTTTGGGTAAGTAACACAAACTTGTGGGTTGTGTAAATAGTTACACATCAATATGGTTTGAACATATTGATTTGGTGGAGGGATTAGGATTCCAACATAAATTACTAGAAGCATGCATACATAAATTGATTCTTTAATCAGATTTAATTAATAACAGTGGTTTCTTTTAGATAAAAAAGATGGTCGCCGCTTATATTTATTGCAACGGTCAAATAATTGAGACAGAACAAGGATGCAGTTATAGTATACATCCAGAAGCTGTTGTGATGCTTGGAGGATGTACTACTTTGGAAGCTGTGCAAAGGAAAATCCATCGGAGGTTAAAACTCGCGAGGAATCAAGTAATAGAGTCCATTACATTCAGACATCTTCAATTTATAGATAGGTTTTGGTATGTGCCATATCCGGTAAATGATGATGATGATTGGGAATATATACTTTCATTGGTTAAGTATATACCTGAGAATCAAATGATGGAGTTGTATGTCACTATAGCTACAATGGAGGTTCCATCGACATTGGAAGTTGACCCATCTCAAATTCATGAAACTATGTCATATGCTCCTTCACATCAAGACGTTCCATCAGCATCAGTAGTTATTCAATCATTTCCATCAGCCACAGTTTCAATGGATAGTCCTCCACATACTTTAGATGCATTGGTTGATGAATTTGAGGATGATGACAATTTTGAACAAGATGAAGAGGAAGTTGAAGAAGAAGAAGAGCATGCGGAAGATCAGTCTGTACCAACTCATGCGAGGTTCAACCGACTGTTGAACCATCCTCCACTATTGGCTTCCTGGTCGACCGAAGGCATGAATCGCTTGCCAGAATTTGATTATTCAGTTATCACTCCCAGTTCAGAATTTCCTGGAATCATTGGTGGCATAAATCGAGTGTCAGATAACGATGTTCTATATATTGGCAGAGAGTTTGAGAGCAAAGAAGCAATGAAAAATGTGATAAAACAATATCACATTGAAAGACATTACTCATATGTTGTAGAAGAGGCAAAGAGATCTTATTATTTGATCCGTTGTGACAAATTTGAATCGAACTGTCAAATGCGTCTGCGAGCTATTATTGATAACACTTTTCACAGCTGGCGCATCACTAGATTTACTCCACACACATGTGTGAACCCAAGCTTGGCACAGGAACACTCTTCATTAGATGTTGAGTTTGTTTCAACTATTATTGTTGAAATGATTAGAGCATGTCAAGATGTCCCCGTGGTTCTGGTCATTGAGCGAATCAAACAGCTTTTTGGGTATCGAATCTCTTACTGGAAGGCATGGGCAGCACGACAAAAGGCTATTGTGAAAGTGTATGGTGATTGGGATGACTCTTATCGAGTTCTACCACAACTGTTGGAGCTTCTATGCCACAATAATCAAATAGTCTATCGGTTACATACAGTTGAATATGTTAACCAACAGAACCAACTTGACCGCTCAATGGTTGTGTTTGATAGATTATTTTGGACATTTTTACCATGTGTGGCGGCTTTTAGACATTGCAAGAAGTTCATACAAATTGATGGCACATTTCTGTATGGAAAGTATACCGGAACTTTATTGATTGCCGCCACACAAGATGGAAATCGAGCCCCTCTACCTATAGCATTTGCAATTGTGGAGAAAGAGAACTTCTCATCATGGAGCTGGTTTCTGGCATGTCTCCGAGAGTTTGTTACGGATGCAGAAGGGATTTGTCTTATTTCTGATCGCCACCGTGCAATCAAGGAGGCGATACAGTCTGAGGGTCTTTCGTGGAGACCACCATATGCCCATCATCGATACTGTATTCGACACATTGCCAGCAATTTGCGAAAGAAGTTCAATAATGATTCGATGAAAAAGGCAATCTTAAAAATTGGTATGAACATCCTTTTCTGTTTAAAATGTTTTTGTCGTAGTTACTTTCATAACTGTTCAGATGACTGCTTGTATGATAGCATATGAGCCTCAACAACAAAGGATGGAGGAGCGTCTTCAAGATATCCACAGAGTGAATCCAGAAGTGTATGATTACATGATGCAAATTCCAAAGCAGAAATGGTCGTTGGCATATGATGATGGGAGGAGATATGGTCATATGACGACCAACATCGTAGAATGTATAAATGGAGTTTTCAAGGGTGTTCGAAAACTACCTATCACAGGTAAATACGAATATTTCAATATATGTTACTCAGAAGAGTTACTATTATAATATAATATTTGTATAATGTCGTAAATCTAAATTTCAGGGTTGGTACAAGAGACCTTCTATCGTAGTGTAAAGTACTTTCTGGAACGAGGAAAGCAAGCTGAAGAGGGCTTGAACAGAGGGATGCGCTATGGACACCATTTCCAACGCGAGCTAGATACAATTCTTCAGGAGGCCGCAACTTACCGTGTAACTGCATTTAATCGTCCAGAGCAACGATTTGAGGTCGCTGAGCCCGGTGATGCTATGGCATGTAGCAATGGTCGTGTGCGAGTTGTTTTATTGGAGAAGCGTTACTGTGATTGTGGCAACTTTCAGGCACTGAGATATCCCTGCGGCCATGTGATTGCTGCATGTGCTTACGTACACGTATCTTGGGAGCAGTTCGTTGATCCAGCTTATCGGCTCGAGAGCATCAACTCCTGCTACAATACTTCGTGGATGCCAATCGGGGAATATCAGAATTTTCAGCTGCCTGATGGCGCACCCACGCTTCTACCAAACAGCAACAGACTTCGACCTAAAGGGAGACCAAAGTCGACTCGTATTCGTAATGAGATGGATTGGCCTAGTGAACATCTAGCTGGACGGCGGTGCAGCATATGCCGCCAGGAAGGTCATACGAAGACACGTTGCCCTAGACACATAGGGCAATCATCTAATGGTTAAAATGAATCATGTATTCTATCAGTTACTGTAAAACTTTGTACATGTAATTATTTTTATCATTTCACCATTTTTAATCATATTTGTCTTACTTGTAAATAGGGTAATTTTTTGAAAATGTACCACGATTTCACGTGACATTTTTTGTCGAACGATCAACATTACATGATTAGCTTTAAACAAACAACACCAACTCAAAAAAAGGAATGTACCTGTATAAGAAAACAAAACCATTTGAAGGGAGGTATTATACCATCAGGAAGAGAGATTCTAGAAATGTGCAATGTTATGACAAACCTTTAGATGAAATGTGTCAGTTCCCCACTAGATGTGCATGTTTCTTCAAAATTTTCAGGCTGGAGATAATCCACCATAAGTTTCACATAGCCTTATGTCTTCCATGGATTAATGTCAAACACTTCAACCAATTTGTTTACTTTATGGGGAAGTAAAACCTCATTCCTTTGAATATTCACATTACCATGAACATATAAAATCATAATTTTGCAAGGAAAACTACTAATCTCATGTTCACTGAAATACCCCTTAACGTAAGAATGATACAAATAGTGTAAGTACCCAATAACAAGATTCCAATCCATTTTGAAGGATAATGGGGATGACAAGGAAACATCAACCCCCAGGCCCACCCCTTCCACCCATTCAACCAACTTCGGTAACTCCTATAGAAGTAGTTTTTCAAAAAAATGAAATGTCACACCACCACAGCTTTCTACATCCATATTAACCCCCCAATTCAGTTTCATTAAATGTGGACAGTCCCCATTTTTACCAAAGTCAATGATGCACTATTAAACCATCACTTTTCAACCACCGCCTCAAAAATACAAAATGCTTTGAGGGATGAGAAATGATTCGGTGCATTTTAGAACATTGAAATGTGTCGAATCATTTCTCATCCCTCAAAGCATTTTGTATATTTGAGGGGGGGGGGTTAAAAGTGGTGGTTTAATAGTGCATCATTAACTTTGGTAAAAATGAGGGCTGTCCACATTTAATGAAACTGAATTGGGGGGTTAATATGGATGTAGGAAGCTGTGGTGGGGTGACATTTCATTTTTTTGAAAAACTACTTCTATAGGAGTTACCGAAGTTGGTTGAATGGGTGGAAGGGGTGGGCCTGGGGGTTGATGTTTCCTTGTCATCCCCATTATCCTTCAAAATGGATTGGAATATTGCTATTGGGTATTTACACTATTTGTATCATTCTTACGTTAAGGGGTATTTCAGTGAACATGAGATTAGTAGTTTTCCTTGCAAAATTATGATTTTATATGTTCATGGTAATGTGCATATTCAAAGGAATGAGGTTTTACTTCCCCATAAGGTAAACAAATTGGTTGAAGTGTTTGACATTAATCCATGGAAGACATAAGGCTATGTGAAACTTATGGTGGATTATCTCCAGCCTGAAAATTTTGAAGAAACATGCACATCTAGTGGGGAACTGACACATTTCATCTAAAGGTTTGTCATAACATTGCACATTTCTAGAATCTCTCTTCCTGATGGTATAATACCTCCCTTCTCATCTCACCTTACCAAGAAAAATTATCTAGAGCTTTTGAGGTTGATTTATACTTAGGGGCATGACAAAATTGCAAAGATGTTTCTATTGTTACTAGACACATAGGGCAATCATCTAATGGTTAAAATGAATCACGTACTCTATCAGTTACTGTAAAACTTTGTACATGTAATTATTTTTATCATTTCACCATTTTTAATCATATTTGTTGTACTTGTAAATAGGGTAATTTTTGGAAAATGTACCACGATTTCACGTGACATTTTTTGTCGAACGATCAACATTACATGAGTAGCTTTAAACAAACAACACCAACTCAAAAAAAGGAATGTACCTGTATAAGAAACCAAAACCATTTGAACTATTAAATGAAAATGTCATCAGTTTTTTATAATGAAAGATGAACTTATAGTGACTACAAAACAAAAACGAGGAAACTCTGAACGTCTTCACCCCAACACCCCAACACGGGAGACAACAACTAACCCAATGTGTTTATGCTTCTTTCAAATTTATATGCTAAATTACATATCTTACATGATAAAAGTCATAACTTACATGAAATTAATGTTTTATTGTTTGCACATTCAGATGGAGCAGCCACTTTTATCTTGCCAGGAGACGCACGTGTCGCGCGATGTGTTGGCGCAACGACCTGTTAGACATCTTCATGTTCGGAGAGCACACCGTTTCCATCATGAGGCACCGCCGGCAGCTATTTGTCCATACCTTAGACGTGCAGGCTTTTATGGAGTCGCTATGTGTGAATTCAAGACCATCGACCATCATTTGATAGCTGCATTGGTTGAGAGATGGCGGCCAGAGACACACACATTTCATCTCCCAGAGGGGGAGATGACTATTACATTAGAGGACGTCGCCTACATGCTGGGGTTACCTATCCATGGAGATGCAGTTACGGGGGCCAGTACCGGCGATTGGGTTGCAGTCATACAGAGGCTGCTAGGCATTGACATCATCGGCGCACGAGGTGTCCTCCAGGGTTCGCGCTTGCGAATGAGGTGGCTCGATCAGCATTTCGACGTCATTCCAGATGATGCAGACGAGGAGACGCTTCTTCAGCACACACGTGCATATATTTTGCGGCTGCTCGGAGGCATGTTGTGCGTCAACTACTCCACCGCTTTGGTAAACATGATGTACCTCCCAATACTTGAGGATCTGGATCAGACTGCTACATACAGTTGGGGATCCGCTGTATTAGCACATCTGTACAGATCTCTCTGCACCAGTTGTCAGGCCGATTCACATCAGATTGCAGGTTGCATGGTGTCAGTACAGATGTGGGCCTGGGAGCGTTTTCCACGCATCGCTCCTCGAGTTGTCGCACCGCTTGCACCGGAGCTACTTCCGGACTGTCCTCGGGGACGATGGTATGTCTACGTCATTACTTTCGGTTATTTAGTACTTTTGTTATTGTTTTTTATAAACTTACCGTAGGTTACTCTTTTTTCACCAGGTGGAGTCAGTCTCAGAAGTTTGCACATACTCCGAGACATAGTGTGCACAGCTTCAGACAGATATTCGATGCTATAGTGCCAGCTGATGTAAGTTAAACAGTACTTTTTTGTAGGAAAATTTGTTTTGTTATCACTATTTTAAGTTATTTCAATATAATCTCAGTAAAATTATCATGCTACTATATGACTTATTTTTTGAGTTTACATTTCAGGTTTCATGGATTCCTTATACAGGTTATGTCTACGCATCTCTTCCACTATACTGCACATCTTTGGCTGGAGATCGTGCTGCAGTAGTACCACTCATTCACTTCCACATCGTTGAGTGGCACCAGCCAGACCGGGTCATGCGCCAGTTCGGTTTTATACAGCATATCCCCTTGGCACTACGACAGACTACCGAGCTACATTCGATTGTGCTTATAGGTAGACAGACGACAGACTGGCGACGACATCATGCATCTTATATCCAGCTTTGGGACAGGCGTGCACGATTCAGTATCTTTCCACAGGGATATATCACATCACACTCTGATTTATCTGATCAGGGGGATTATACACACTGGTATCGACGACATACCATCATGTACCTTACACGTCAGGGGATTGGCATTCAGCGATTGGTATGTTTACTAAGATTTATTAATTTTGTTTAACTCATTTTTGATATTAATTTGATTGTCATTTCATTTGCAGGCAGACGCCATTGGTCAGCTTGCACATTCCACGCAGCCTCAGGAACATGCATATATTCTGCGGGAGGTAGTTCATCGGGATGTGGTGGCTCTATTGGATCATCTCCGGTTGATACGTGACAGTTTTTTTGATGAGGAGCCACAGATATATCCGGATCCATATCTTCAGGCAGAAGCACCTGAGGATGACGATGTCCCTGCTATGCCTGCTGAGGAGGATGCACCGCCACCGCCGCCGCCAGCTGGACGACAGAGACGAGCACATCCGGGGGGGGGGCAGAGGCAACCACATCGACATCCGAGAGCGGCTCCTGCAGATGTCGTCGCACCACAGACAGACGATCACGCCCAGCCGACTGATGATTTTGCACAGCAGGGAGACATTTATATACCGCATATGGCGTCTCCGCAGACTACTATGGACTTCGATCTGGGTGCAGTCACACAGCTTATGGCGGCCCCCTCTCCTCCCGACGAGACCTTCTTCAGTACCCCATTTCTACCATTTATAGGGGCTTCAGAGCCATATGTCACCCCATATGGTTTTGGGGCATCCTCACATGATTTTGGGGCGTCCTCACATGATTTTGGTCAGTCCTCTACACAGCATCATGAGGAGGCACCAGAAGCACCGGAAGAGGAGGAACCTGCAGAGAGGACACCGGAGCGACATGGACGTCGGACGCGGAGAGGACGTGACATTCAGACACCGCGTTGTGGTACCGGAGGGCATCGTCGTTGATGTTTTTGGATGTGATGTTGTATATATTAAAAAACTTATTCACTATGATAAGTAATTGTTGTTTAAGTCAAACAAGAAAATCAAAAATCTATTAAATACAAACTTATTTCAATTAACTATTAAATTATAAAGTACAGGTACAATATAAACAAAATTTGTCACAGCGAGTTAACCATTAATAATTAATAATTATAATGACAAATAATAATTAATAATTATATTACTAACTAAATAATTATTGTATATAAAATAATAATATTTTATAGACGTTCAAAGTCACATAGTTGAAACATTTTTAAGTTACAACTAGGTGGTTTTGAAAGCCTATAAAATATTTTCTATCGAAATTTTTTACGTAATTTTTTTATTTTCATCTATTCAGTATATGTTTAATCCAAGTTTCAAATTTCATTCATATTGGTCATATGAATTATGTTTTATAGACGTTTAAAGTCACATAGTTGAAACATTTTTAAGTTACAACTAGGTGGTTTTGAAAGCCTATAAAATATTTTCTATCGACATTTTTTACGTATTTTTTTTATTTTCATCTATTTAGTATATGTTTAATCCAAGTTTCAAGTTTCATTAATATTAGTCATATGGATTATGTTTTATAGACGTTCAAAGTCACATAGTTGAAACATTTTTAAGTTACAACTTGGTTGTTTTGAAAGCCTATAAAATATTTTCTATCGACATTTTTTACGTAATTTTTTTATTTTCATCTATTCAGTATATGTTTAATCCAAGTTTTAAGTTTCATTCATATTGGTCATATGAATTATGTTTTATAGACGTTCAAAGTCACATAGTTGAAACATTTTTAAGTTACAACTAGGTGGTTTTAAAAGCCTATAAAATATTTTCTATCGACATTTTTTACGTAATTTTTTTATTTTTATCTATTTAGTATATTTTTAATACATGTTTTAAGTTTCATTCATATTGGTCATTTAGATTATATTTTATAGGCTTTCAAAGTCACATACTTGAAACATTTTTAAGTTTCAAGTAGGTGGTATTGAAAGACTATATGTTTAACAATATTTGAATTTTTTTAATAAATAGTTACTTATAACTATGTAAATATATACATGTATAAATATATAATTATATATATACAAGTATAACTATAATTACAATATAATTCTAAATATAATTATAAATATAATTCTACACACACACATACACACACACATATATATATATATATTTATATATGAATATTAAATATATTTATAAATAAATTTTAGATATATATGTAACAATATTTTCATAATTATATATTTTAAATATATTCATATTCATATAATTATAAATATTTATATTTAAAGATTAGTTTATAATTATATAATTACAAATATATTTTTTATTTAAAAAATATATATAAATAGATTTATATTTATAAATATTTATTTTTAATTATATATATACATAATTATATTTATACACACACATATAATTATATATATACATAAATATAATTTCATAATTATATAATTATAAATATAATAATAATTAATTTAGCATTTTTAAATACATATTTATAAGATTATTTTTAAAATTTTATTTATTTATTTTGAAATTATTTATTAAAAAGAGATGAGGTGAAAAACAATTAAAAAAAAAGAAAAAAAAAGGGTGGCAAAGCGCCACTTGAAGTGGGGCTAGCCACCCGAATTGTTGAGCGCCACTTCAAGTGGCGCTCAACAAACCCCTTTATCTAATTAATTCTAACCTAGACCCATTTTAATAAAAAAAAAAAAAAAAACCCATCCGGGCAAAAAAGCCCCAAAGAGGCTATTCATGTCCCAAGGAGGTTGATGGCTGGTCCCGTGCTGACAGGGCTTGTGCGCGCCAGGAAGAAGGGATCGAAAATGGATGGGAAGCATGCTGGAGGGCTTGGGCTGCTGCGAAAAGCACGTTCGGGGCTATCGATCACTGAAAGGGAAGGAAACAAGGATGGATGGTCACTGGGTGGAGTGCGAAAAGAAGGAGGCGAAGTTGAGGGGGGATGTTGCGGACTGGAGGCTGCTGGGTGTGGGAGAGCCGGACAGAAGGTCGAGCAAGAGGAGCGGGTGTATGAGGGTGGTGTGGGTAGGTCACAGGTGGGCAGAAGGGGAGGCAGCAGGTGTCCATGATGGGGATGACGAACAGAGGGATACCATGTAAAACACACTGGGCTTCAGGGTTGCGAGGCAGAGGGGAACCACGCAGGGTGACGGGGTGGGAAGAAACTGGGGGGTGTGGCGGTGCACAGCAAGGGAGACACAGGGGAAGTGCTGACAAGGAGGAGGGTCGTGAGGTAGGTCATCCTAGAGGAGATGGTAGGTCGGCGGCGGGGCGTGCTGCAAAGGAGTCCGATAAGGGAACAGTTGGCTTGGGTAGCGCCGCACACAGGAAAGTGATATGCGCCGCAAGGGAAAACGGGGGGGGGGGGGGGAGGAGATTGTATCTAAATCCCTAAAAAAGGGTAAAACGAACAAAAAAATCTAATTTAAATTACTAATATTAATAATAAAAAGATTAATCATAATTATAATAATAAAATTAAAATTAATCCTAACATAAATTTTATTTATAATATTTTTAATAAAAATAATAATCATAACTTTAATAATCTTATTCATAATTTTTGATAACGATACTAATAACAATAATCTTGATAATAATAATAAATTTAAAATTAAAATAAAGGTAATAGTTTCATTTTAATAATAATATAAATCATAGAAATAAAACTATTAAGCGAAACAATTAATGTTCGTTCTAATTTCAAAATAATTTATATTCATTTTCTAAGAATGGGTGGTCGTGCCACTACCCGGGCATAGCCGCATAGGGTTTCCAAAATGCACTCCGCTCATGCGCCCAACAACGTCGAACATAAAAAGAGCATTTTTCGTAACACAATCTCAACCCTTCATTCGAGACTCACTTCGGACCACAGAAAAAATATACAAAGGCCAAAAAATAATAATAAAAATGATATCATCGGTCAGGGTGTGAAATTCAGAATAATGACACCATTGAATCCTGTTATGTTTTCAACATCATTTTTGAGAAGTAGGTTCTTATCAATTCATTAGTTAGACAAAATATTTACTCTCCCACTTTTCTATTTTTTAATTTTATATTAGGTTCTTTCATTTGTTTCATTTTTCTATTTTAAACACTCACTACTTCTAGTTTTCGATCATATATATAAGAATGATAAAGGCATATATCCATATGAAAATTTAAAATTCAAAGTTATCAAAAAAAGTTTAATAACAGAAGATTAAAGTTCAAATTTGAATATGGGAATCAAAAATTCAAACATTGTTACAACAACCACACTTGAGCATTGGATAATATCTCCAGACCATGAAATTAGAATTCAAGGATGGACTAAAAATCATAGAGATAATAGATAACGAAGATGAGGTATATAAGGAAATTAGCTATGTAAGAGTAAAAAGTTAATGCACAACTTGAGAAGAATTCCAAATGTGAAGCCATGTCTAAAATGGAATCTGTGGTAAGATCCAATCCTCATGTTAATTCCAAATATTATGTAGATAAAACCCTTACAATTGTTGTTTAAGAAGATGATTTATAAAAAGGAACAAGTTAAGATGTAAGAATAAAACGAATTGGAAGATATCATTTCTACTGGGATATATTTTTTCACAATTATGATTTTTGGGTGTTATAAATTGTAAAGACCATGATCCCTATTGCCCGGAGCTGATTCCATACTTTATTACATTGGTAGTAAGTAGAAGAGATCAAATCCTAAATGATATAATAGTTTAGTGGGATTTTAATACTAGATACAATCATCATAATTACATTACAACTTTTAATGAAATACAAAATATTAAATCCATTGGAAACATCTGTATTCTACTATGTTATCCCTGCATGTCAATTATAATATACATCATGGCATATTGGGGAAAAATAAAACATATGAATGTGGTGAGCTTAGATTCTCACAAAGGGTAATCATATGGTATAAGCTATCATAAATATACATAAAAAATAAGGAAACTTGAATAAATAAAAACACATTCCATTAAAGACATAATTTTGCGAAAAATATGGTAGGAATAAAAGATGATCAAATAATGATAAATTAATAATTACATGATAATGAAACATAACCATGTATATAATAATATTTTAATAATAAAATTGATTATAAATAACTTATCTCATAATAAGGGTATAAATAATGTTTAATTTCATAAACATACCATCAAGGCTTCAATGAAGACATGATACAAAATAAGTTAAGACATCATCCAATACACAAATTAGTTTGTCTCATGAGAGCAACCAATGAATTGAGTGGATAAAGTTGGCCTTTACCATAACATAATAAGTTCAATTAATTCATAATATTAAATGGGTGAAACATAATCAACATATATTTTAATATTAAAACTATGTTATGAAATGTTAATAAATTTCCCAGATAAATAAACATAATCATAAAGTAACAAGTATTATATGAGTAATGGAATAAAAATAGCACATCCTTAGTCAAAATTATCATAAAATATTTAGTCAAATATTGTAGACGGTATCCTAGGAGATCATGCTCAATTAATAATAATATCGAACAAATTGTGTTGAAATAATCTAATAAAATCATTGATAAATTATTGAGAGAAATACAACATTAAATTGAAATCATTTATTTTAAAATCCGTGGAATTATAAAAGAATAAATTTTATTTAAAAATAATCTTTTAAACTTGAAAAGGATTCCTCAAGACCTTAAGTCATCGTTTGGTAAAATCCTATCATTCTAAATAAAAAACAATTGTTTTAAATTTTAAAGAAATACATTGAAAATAGTATTTTAAAAACAAAGTGTGAGCATTAACCAAATGAAAAAATTATGTATATCAGATATAAATCCAGAAAATAAATGTGTAAATAAAAAAAATGATAATAAAAATGTATTTCACATATAATCATAGAATTACATAATCAGTATATTATAAGTTTAACCCAAATAATGGAAATTGGTTTAAGAATTCCCATTTCACTTGTTAATGGGTTGAACCGTTTTCCCCATAAAAATAATGACCATAAAATGAATTTATTATAAATAGATTAATTATAGGATATATTAATGTTTATTATGTACACTGCACATGAGAAATAAGGTTTTAATAAGGAATATTTCTCACATAAGTAAAAGCGATATTAGAAACTCTGACCTTATGTCTGAAAGCATTCTACACATGTACAGAATATCATAGATAATAAAAATAGATTTGTTAATTACCTAATTCAGATCCACTTAAAATACATATTAGATTTATTATAAATTTATTATGTTCGTTTATGTATATTTTTGAGTTATTATGTTTACTTTTTTCTGTTTTTGGAGCATTCGTTTCATGTTTTTTTGGTTGATTCCCCTGAGTTTAAATATGGGATTTTTTGTCAAATGGGAATAAATTTTGTAGAAGTGAAATTATTTAGTTTTATTGAACATTAAAATTTTTAAATGGTCTCATTAATCATTCGTATATAGAGTATTATGTTTATTCATGAAATTTTTTTTGATGAAAATATATTAATTTATTTTGGCGGTTTTTAATACCATTACGAACATATGACATTTTATTTAATGTTATGTTTATATATTGGTTATATAACATTATATAACTTATATTATTTATATTAAAATAGGATTTAACCATACTAATGGTTTCATGACCATCCATGAATGTAGAAATGGAAAATTTAAACTCATCAACCTTGAAGGTGGTGAATCAACACATCATAGATGGCGTTTTCATTTTTTTATAGGAGAAGTTATTTGATGATGGATAATACGTTAGAAAAATAAAATTATAGTATATATGAGATACTATAGAGACCATGCCACTTTGGGTTCCAGATCTGGTAATAGGTTTTAAAAATAAAATAAATTATAAGAGAAAGAAGCATGATTTTACCTTTTTAATATCATCTCCTTGAGAACCACTTTAATACCCATGGATTTGGTCTTTTCGTAAGACCATATAGTCTTGGATGTACGGAAGAGGTTTTGGGATTGAATTTGGAATAATTTATACAAGATTCAAGGCTTATAGAGTATCATGATAACGTGTAATTAAGGTATGTATTTTTAGGGAAGGATATGGGAGTTTTTTTTATTTTAATCACTTATTTATTATTTCGGATCAAGAATATAAATAATATTGATTATTATGAATAAGTAAAATTAAAAGTGAATTTTATTTTAAACTAATGGGTGATTAGATCATTAATGACTAAAAAATTCATGTATTTAACTTAAAATATTAAATACCGTAAATTACTAAATTTCACTATACAACAAAATTTCAACTATTTTAGAAAAATCCCAAAAAATAACACTAACAATTTTTCAACGTGTAGATTTAAAATATTTACTCCATTTTATGAAAATAATTTTATAAATATTATAAAATTAATTTTTAAAATAAAATCATCATTTCTTCCAAAAATATGGATTTTAATATTATAACCATTTTTACGACACATTGAAAATATAATTATTGTCTCATAAAATTAAATTATAATTATAATAAAACAAAATAATGATTTATGAAACTATTTTATGAAAATAAATTTTCATTCAAATTATTATATAATTATAAAATTTTTAATTAACCTTTATGTTTCAAAAAAATACCAACACTTAATTTATCATTTTTAAAACATTTATTTACTTATTTACTTATAGAAATATACTGTATTTCCATTGATGAGATAAATAATTTTTTTATTCTTTAATTGGTTATGTTGTTGTTTTAATTGGAAAAATATTATTACTAATAGACACATTACTATTCAAACAGTCATGTTAATATTAAACAGTATATCACATTTTATTTAAGCTCGGTGTTGCATGCAATATAATCTATCAAATAAATTGAATTTATTTAATAATAAACAGAACATAAAATATTGTGCTTTTATATTCTCCCCTCATTTAATAAATTATGTCCATTAAATCTAAACTTGTATTTGTTAATCATGGAGTTGTCATTTTATAATACCCTTATGGGAATCTCACATTATTAATTGGGTTAATAAAACTTCCTCTTAAATGGAGGGAAAGGAAAATGATATATTCACAAAAAAACTAGGATTCCCAATAGGATAACATTAGTGGTAAGTTAAAACATGGTCACATAAAAGAACTCTAACTACCAAGTTATGATAAAGATTTATAGATAATATGGTCATTAGAATGTCTACAATCAAAATACCATAAATTAGTAATTAGTTAAAATACTATTCATTTCTTAGTAAGAAAACCAAATAGATTACATTTTTATTTAAAAATCATTTTCCAAGAGTTGAGGGATTCATTTAATATAAAGTTATTAACATTATAAAAATAAACTTACATGAATTCATTCCATTTTATAAGAATAATTTCATCATTTAGTTATACTTCGATCCAACTCCACTTCATTTATTAAACCAATATGTGGATATTCAATATGAATTGGTATTCCTTAACGAAAATTATGAAATGATTCATAATTAAATACTTTGGACATTAAATATTTACCAAAAGAATAATGGTTATCACATGTTATCCAATAAAATAAATCATAATTTAACATCAAATTATAATATCACAAGATAAACACAATCTAGTCTATAATTAGTTACCTTAAGACTCACTCAAAATACATTTTTCCAAATTTAATGTCCACAAATTAAGATATAATATCAATAAATTTACAAAATCAACTTAATATAATATTTCCCCACATAAAGTAGGTCTTACTGATAAATACCAAATATTTTAATACCTTAATCAACTATAACCATGAATGCTTCCAAGAGAAAAATATTGTTTCATTGAATATATTCCTCAAACAAAAAAATATAATTATTCCTGAATTACCAAAACCGTCAAATCCCTAATCACCTTCATGGTCCCCAATACTATCACATAAACATCTATTTATTATTCTCTCAATATCAAACATATATTTAGGGTTATATTTACCTTGTCATGTGTTTTCAAAAAATCAACTTACAATAGAATCACATACTTGATTAATAATGTTATTCATCACATGATTCTAATTCTATAAAGAAGAAGTATTATGGTGAAATCATTATATACTAATGATTATTATAACCAGAATATAATTTATAAAATAATTTTACAACATAATTCTTGAATCCAAAAAATAAAAATACTTTAACTATTTCACTTATGTTAAAGTAACAAAAAAATATTTACCTCGATCCCTTTCTATTTCTAAGATTTATCCCCTTGATTATTGGGTAATTAATTTATGTAGTTCCCCATATCCTTATAGTTGAATCACTAAAAAGATTCTTTCTTTCTCTTTTTTATCATGAGCATGGTGGCCCTTTTATCATCACTTTTAGTGAAACCATATTCCATTCAATCAAATGCTTGGGTGTTTAATTCCACAATTATCACGTGTAGTAAAATAATTCCTTCCCTTCTTCCCATTATCCATTATTTTATATGTCCTCATCTTCTTATCATACATTCATTAAAATTAATAAAATATGGATATATCTTAATATATCTTGATAGAAAATTATAATATATCTATATATGGTTAAAATGTTTGGGATAGTAGTTCCCTTCAAAGAGCTCATTTAATCCAATAAAATAAATGGTTAATTTTACTATTTTGATTACATACATAGTATGAAGTATTCCTAGATAACATTTTAATGATATCCTTATAATTAGAAGCCTTTTCATCTTCTCATTAATTGTCGCTCCATAAATGCTCATTGTTCTCTATGAAAATATTTTTTCCCAGAAAAGTTCCTCATAATCCATTAATTTGTTGTTTTCAATTTACTCGTCCTCTTTAGTGTTTTGAATCTATAAACACCATTGATCTTCATCTCTTGAGAGATGATAAACTAAAATGATAACCTTATCTGTTTCTTTACATCCCAAAACTAGAAATATAATCTTCAAGGAACTTATACATTTCTTAGCTACAAATGGATTTGTATTTCTATTTAACAATGGAGGTTTTATCACATGAAATAGTATATCATTATTACACCATGTTTTAGATCAGGTTGTTCTAATGTTTATGGTTATTTTTCATAACCTAAGTCAGTTTCCCCAATACAATAATAATATTATTGATCTAGAATTATCTCTAGCTCCATCATCATTATCTTTTATATGAGGGAAATCCCAATACAGATTATGTGAATTGATATGGTTTACATTCCTTAAACTAGGTGCAATTTCTAACAACATAATAAATTATATTAGATCATAACATTATGAAACATCATGTATAATAAAAAACTAGTTTAACACAGTGTAAAAGGAAAATTTATGTATAAAATATCCTTAAATAATAACTTTCGTTACTTTTGGAATATTCTCAAAGTAAAATATAGGGTAATGTTTCCCAAATCAAGGTTTTTATAAAATCATGTTTCCAATGATTCTACTAAACATTATATGATACAAATTATAATGACCCCGAACATAGTATACCAGATCTTGTGCCTTACTTTTTTACATTGGTACTAATTACTAGAGATCGCATCCCAAAGGACCGAGTAGTTTATTAGCTTTGGAATATTAGATGAAAACATATGAATTATATTAAAACTTTAAATAAAATACAATATAGTAACTCTATTGGAAACACATCTATTATCCTTGATTATCCCTACAACTCAATCATAATATTCATCATTACATCCTAGTAAAAAAAACATATGAAAGGGGTGGGATCAGATCATCATTATGGTTAATCATTTAGTATAATCTATCATAAATATACATGTTTAATTATTCAAGATAAATAATTAAAAACTCAAGCCATTAAAACCATAATACCGAGCATAGTATGACAGGAATAAAATATGATCCAATAATTCTATATAAATAATTATATGATAATGAAACATAACCCCTGATATTATACCAGTAAAATAATAATATTTTTTATCAATAACATATCTCATAATGGGATAATGCATAATGTAGTAAATCATAAACATATCGTCAAGGCTTCAGCCAACCCACCTTACATAATCGGGTAAGACATTAGAAAATACATGAAATATTTTTTGTCGTGAGACATATTGATTCATTGAAGGGATATTTTAGGACCCAACCATCATTTACTTAGTCCAATGAATTCCTCATATAATAGGGGTGAAACTTAATCAACATATACCTTCATATTTAAATGATCATATGAATTGTTAATAACTATTCCCAAATAATAAATAGAATCACAAACCATATAGAGTAATATGATTAATGGTATCTAAATAGAATATCCACAATAAAACTTATTATAAATAGTTTAGTAAAATATCGTATATGGCATCATAATAGATCAATCTCATTTAATCATAATATCAATCAAAGGGTATTGGAATACTCTAATAAAATAATTGAGAAATTCTTGATAGAAATACCACTTTACAATGATATAATTTATTTGAATAGATATAAAATTATAATAGAAAATATTTTAATAAAAAATAACCTTATAAACATTTAATAGATTCCTGAAGACATTAACTCATCCTGAAAGTGGGAACATTTTCTCATAGCATATAAAAACATTTCTTTTTAATTTTGAAAAATAACCATTTAAAGAAAGTATTTTTAAAATAAACTGTGAACATTAACCCAATGAATCAATTATGTATATGAGATATATATCCATATAAAACAAGTGTAAAAACAATATAATTTTATAAAAGTTCATTTCAAACATAACCAATGGAGACAAATTTTATCCCAAAGAATGAAAATTGTGTTAAAAATTACCTTGCAACTTTGTAATATGTCGAACCGTATGCCTATAAAATTAATGATAATATAACGAAAAATTGAATTAAATTAGTGTAAATAGTTTCATGATATGATATATTAAAGGTAATTATGTATACTACACATGAGAAATAATGTTTGAATAAGGAATATATCTCATGAAAGTAAAGGTGATACGAGAAACCCCTACCTTATGTATGAAAACATTATGAATTTGTACTTAATGTCCTAGATAATAAAAATAAATTTATTAATTACATAATTAAGAACATATTAATCACATATTTGATTTATTATAATTTTATTAAGTTCATTTATAGTAATTTTTATTAGTTATAATTTTTTATTTTGTTGTTCTATGAGCGTTCATTTCATGGTATTATAGTCGGTTTCCTTGAGTATAAATAAGTTATTTATTTTCAAATGGGATTAAAATTTATAGAATTGAGATTATTTATTTTTAAATAACTTTAATTTGTGTAAATTATCTAATATTCTATTTTTATATGGTATTATGATGATTCATTTGATGAAATATTTTTGAAAATATCTTAATTTATTTTTGCAGTTTTTACGACCATCACAAACATGGGTCATTTTATTTAATATTATGTTTATTTATTTGATCCAAAACATTATATAACTTATTATATGTA
Organism: Viscum album; assembly: GCA_963277665.1. Taxonomy (NCBI): domain Eukaryota; kingdom Viridiplantae; phylum Streptophyta; class Magnoliopsida; order Santalales; family Viscaceae; genus Viscum; species Viscum album. The sequence goes on along the minus strand of OY728122.1, from coordinate 2,011,150,414 downwards.
TATTAAAATATTTTTTATCAATAATAATGGTTTCATGTCCTGTATTGAAGGTGGTAATGTAAAATTATAAATCATCATCCATGAAGGTTGTTAATAGACAAATCATGGACAATGTTTTCATTTTTTTAAAGATAGGAGAAGGGATTTTTTGATGCATAATACATTAGAACAATAAAATTACATTATATATGTGATACTAGATCTACTATTTCACAATTTAAATTTTAGGGGATTATAGGATAAGAAATGAAAATAAATTAATAGATAAAGAAGGAAGAGTTTACCCCTTGAATACTGTCTCCATGCGAACCTGCTTATGAAACATGGATTTGGTTTTTAGTCTTACCATAGGGTCATAGAAGTGTGGAAGAGTATTGGAAAGGTAATTGGGTAGAATTTAGAAATCTTTAATGGTTTAGAATGTGTGAGTATAAGGGGTGTTGAAGGGTGGTGTTTATAGGGTAGGAGACGAGAGTTTTTGATTATTTTACACAATTGTTTATTTTTTTTGGCTCAAGACTACTAATTCTATTTATTCCTATAAATAATTACAATAAATAGTGCATTGTATTGAGAAATAATGTGTTATTACATCATAATTGGATAAAAAATTCATTTATTTAAAAAATAATGTTAAATATTTTAAATTACCATATTTTACTATTCATCAAAATTTCAACTATTTTAGAAAAATCCTAAAATTTCATCCTAATCATTTTTCAACATGTAAATTTAAAAAATGGACACAATTTTATAAAAATAGTTTCATAAATATAATAATTTTAATTTTAAAATAAAATAATTATTTATTTGAAAAATGCAAATTTTAATTTTATAACCGATTTTATGAAACATTAAAAAATTAATTATGGTCTCATAAAATTATTTTATAATTAAAATTCAACAAAATATTAATTTTTGAACCGAATTTATAAATATTATTTTATTTTCAATCCTTATATGGACTATAAAATTGTAAATAAACATTACGTTTCACAAAAATACTAACACTGAATTTATTATTTTTAAAACATTTATTTACTTATTCTATGATATAAATATATCATATTTTCATTTATTAGAAACCTAAAAAATTATATTTTAACAGTTTTTTTATTATCCTAAAATTCAAATTATTATTCTTAATGGACAAATTATTATTCTTATGGTCCTGTTAATATTTAATAGTATATCACAGTTCGTTTAAGGTCGGTGTTGTGTGAAACATAAGAATCAAATAAATTAAATTTATTGATGAAGATAAATATTGAAAAAATATTGGGGTGTTATATATGTGGGATCTACTAAAAAATAATACCATCCAATAACAACTAAGGAGTACCCAAAAATAGGAAAAAAAGAAGAATAACAGGGGTATCAAGTATGGATATACTAGTAATTATTTCACATTTCTTAACTACTATATATATATATTTGTTACCGTAGTACGATATCGAAGAATAATAAGAAGATACAATTCTTAATTAATTAGTTTATCTAGTTGAATAATTTTAAGATGAATAGCCACCAAATAAAGAACAAATGGAATATTAAAAAGTGTGGGAAAACCATGAATTATTATTCCAATTCATTGGGTTTTCCACATCTTAGGACTCTCCAAAAATTGAGAAACTATGAATAAAGTGGAGGAAAAATAAAGTAGACACACTGAACACACATAAAATAAATAATTGGATCAATATTATATATGTGTATCTATAACCTACTCGAGTTACATGATTAAAGAGGTAAGGTGAGGATTAATGAAAATAATAAATTCACTATATGGGAGGAATCCTAGGTTTTCATCTATTTTATTTTGTAGGAATTAGTGTTTAGTAATTTTATTTTAGGATGTAGTGAAACCTTACCAACCCATTATTTTTTAACATTAATTACATGCACCTTGAACTTTTTCTATTTTGATTTCTTTTGTAGGACCATAAAACACAATGTAAGTAAGGGAAAGATAAATAAGAGCTTTATTTTTAAAGTATGCATGGTTGTAAATTTATTATCACATAATCTATAGTATTTTTAAAATATAATTGGGGTTTTTATTATAGGATGTATACCCACCCATATGTTAGTGATTTTTCTCTGATCTTTGATACTTAAAATTTAATAGGTACCCCATGAAGACACCTTTTAATTTTCAGGTTGATGATATTAACAGAATAACATGAGAGGATTGAATTATTAGACTGATAATAAGAATATAGGTTTGATGAATCAAGATTTAAGGAGGCTAGTTGATTATATAGATGAATTTTACTTACCATTTTTCATTCATTGAATTTCTGAATTTTGTGTGGATTAATTTTTTATTATTACACATGACATGATTGATTAATTTTTTATCATATATTCTTGTTCAGTATAGGATAAAGATACCTAATATTTCTAATTGTTATTGGTATATTTCTTGAGTGAACTTAGGATTTGTTAGCTAACAAAATTTTATTTGATATTATCAAATCTTTGATTGTATAAATTCCAATTTAATATGAATGAGGCATTTTATATATTTATCCATTATCATTGATAACTTCCTTTTACATTGATCAAAATTTTTTCTCATTGATACCATGAATATCCTCTGATTGGAATGAGCCACATTAGAATCTAAACTTATCTGTTCCTTCCCTTAATAATGTGTTTTGTATGATTATGAAAAGTCTAATTGTGGGGGAGAGTGTTTTCCATGGTAAAAAAATAATGTTCTTTATTGAATAATTTTTATTGGGTTTCCTCATTATATATTAAGTAATGGTTCATGATATCATACAATATAATTTATTTTTACATATTTGGAAAAAAATTTAAATATTTAAGAAAATTTAGTTTTGGATTTTGGTGGGATAAAATCTAGATTACCTAACCAAATATTTTTTTAAATTTTAGTTGATTGGTGGATGTGAGACTTGTAATATACTCAAATTTTGAAAAAAAATGAAAAAAAATACTTTTTAAATAAGGATAAATAGTTGAAAAGGTTAAAAAAATTCAAGAGAGTATATTAATTAATTATATTCATTATACATGGCCTTATTTTGAGATTTAGAGTTAAAGATATGTAATTATTTTAGGAGAATCTTATTAAAATTTACTTCGTTTATCATGTAGTATGATTAAGTTAAAATATCCTTTTATCAAAATATTTCTTTATAAATCATTACATTCCTACCCATTTGTCTCAGAGTCATATAAGCATAATTTAAAATCCCTCGTGACAAATTGTGGTTTTTTTCTACAATGTGGGTAATGAAAATCCATTACAATTACAAATATTAATATGTTTACTTAAGGTGTGAGTAAACACCATACTTATTGTTTCCTTGAGAGATGAGGGAAAAATAAATTTTGTGATGGATCATGAATGGAATATTTAATACTAAAAATTTACGATATTTAAAGGCAATAGATGAGATTCCCCAAATATTTCAATGGTAAAAAGTAAAATTCAAACTCTGCATGATACATTGTAAAGTGAGGATTTGATGAAATAACATTATATGGTTATTAAAACATTAATACCACATTAAAAATTGATCATTTTTTAGATTTGGATTTTAAATAATGGTAGAGTGGTTGCCCTTTTAATTTTACTTTAGATATATTATTGGTGGGAATCATTATTTAAGTGTGGGGGATTTGATAGTCTTAAATTTGGGCATAATATCTTCTATTTTAATTATCTAATTTCAATAGTTTCTTTATGTAAATTACCATATTATCACTGTTTTTATTTATTTATGGGCATATTATATTTGGGATAACATTTTTATAAAATAATTAAAAATAATCAAAATGTTAGTTTTACTATGAAATTTATTGACATTGTATTTTTTTGTTGAGTGTTTTGAAGAATATGCAAACATGGTCTAACCCTCAACCAAGGTTGTAAGATACATAGTCGCCCCATGAGGAGAAGCTGGCCAAGAATCTTTATAAAGGGTAGAATGCATGTGGCAGAGGGGGAGGCATAAGTCATTAATTTTTTTATGATCATTCCCATATTGTCCTTGTTTTTATTTATTTAATGTTATTTTATTTTTGGGATGAAATTTTTAGAAAATAAATGAAAATAAACAATATATTTGTATTACTATGAAATTGATTAACTAAATGGTTTTTGTGTTATGTGTTTTAAAAACTAGGACAACATGGGATTGCCCTAAACTAATGGAGTAAGTCACATAGTCATTCAATGAGGAGCAGGTGGAGAATTATCCACATGAAGGGTATAATGCATGTGAAAGATGGGGAGGCATATGTCATTAAATTTTATATGTTCATTTCTATATTGTCATAATTTTATTTAGTTATGAATAATTTATATTTGGGATGCAAATTTGAGAAAATAAATATAAATAAAAATCACCTTAGATTAAATAACAATTTGATTTACTAAGTGTATTTTGTGAAGTGTTTTGAATAATATTACAACATGGGTTAGCCCTCAACTATAGGAGTAAGCCACATAATATCCCCATAATGAGAAGCAATCCTACCATCCAGATGGAGGGTATGCTGCATGTTGTAGAGGAGGAGTCATAAGTCATTAATTGTTTTGTGATAATTCCCATATTGTCATTGTTTTTATTTATTTATAAGCATTTTATATTAATGATGTAATTTTTAGAAAATAATTAACAATAAACAAAACATTATTTTTTTCTATTAAATTGATTGACTATATGATTTTTGTATGAGCTGTTTTGAGAAATATGCCAACATGGGCTAGCCCTCAACTAAGGGAGTAAGCCACATAGCCACCCCATGAGGAGCAACTGATCAAGAATCCACACGGAAGGTATACAACATGTTTTTTGGGGAGGAATATGTAATTAATTTTTTATAATCATTCACATATTTTCATTTTATTTATTTATTTATGGTCACATTATATTTGGGATGACATTTTGAGAAAATAAATAATAAATAAACAACATGGGAATGCCCTAAACTACGGTATTAACCCACATAACTACCCCATGATGGGCAGTTGGGGCTATACTATTGTGGGATGACAGTTTCACCAATGTGGGTAGCACACAGTGGTGGTAGATGTACTTTAACCCTCTTTTGGTTCATTGAGATTTTCTACCATAGATTCTAATATTTCATAGTGGATAACTTCTTTTTTGATATGGGACATAGACGAATCTGGGGTATTTTGGACATATTGAAATACTTTTGTTTCAATATGGGCATCTGTATTATCTTACACATTCATTTTATCTATGTTATTTCATAACTTCCAGAATATATACAACACATTTATGTCATAGAAACCTCTATTGAATTCAATGGGGATCTCAGGAAGCATTAGAAATTTTTTCATATCCATGCCTCATGTTTGCATCGTTTCCAACCTTGTAGATTGAAATTATGAAGAATAAGGTCACAACATAGTTTCACCATTTAATTATATTATCTTGTTTATTGGGTTGGGAGGAAATTATGTTCTGGTGTTATTATCATCATTTAATCATAATGAAAATGACTGCATGAAGGCTGTAAAGTAGGAGAAATAATCTGCATTGTAATGGAGTTTTTTAGTTAATTTGTTGATAGAGTTACACCATAGGAATTTGGCTACGTCATGGAATATTAGGATATGGATGAAATTAGGAATGATATGGGTAGGATGCTTCTCCATGGAGAAAATACTACACCAAATCCAAGAAATTCCATGCATGCATATGGATTATTACACTGCAATGATAATTTCCACATTGTATATTTAATATTCATTGTATATTTTCAAAACCCTATGTTTTTCTCCCATTAACATGATATATCCTTGTTTGGGAGAGTTTAAAAAGTATACATGTTTGTGGGGCCTATCCTATAACTATTGATCTCAATTTCACTATAAAATAGGGGAGATAATAGGAGTTTAAATTGATGATGGGATTAAGCCAAGATATGTAATTAAAATAAAATATATATGGTTTAATTGATAAATACTTTCAATATTTTATGAACACACACCCTCACCTAAAAATTTTAAAATATATATACAGGTTGATATTATAATGATAATTCTATACGGTCTCTTATGGAATACTTGATGGGAGATGGTTGATTCAATGTAAGAAATATGGATGAGAGATAATATTTAAGTGGAAAAATTTAATGAATAAGAAAAATAGATATGTTCTAATTTAAAGCTAGATAAAGTCACTCTATCTATCAAATAATTTGTGATATATCTTTGGTGAGATAAATGAAGGATCAGATGGGAGATATTGGCCAATTTAATATAGATAAGATAAAGGAGAATTTAAATTAGATTCATGATGAGTTTTCTCACTATAAATAGGATGATATACTATTGTGCAATTGGGGGGGGGGATTTCTTCTGTGAGGTGGGATATTGGATACTAGTTTGTGAATATAAAAAAGGATTTAAAGTTAAAGATATATATTTTACATTCGAAGCGAGAGTGGATGATGAGGTTTGTCTTCTAATGTGGTAGAAGAGGTTCATGTTGAAGAAAAACACACAAAATAGAAGATATAAATAAATAATGAAAAAAATTTATATGGTTCATAAATGGTTCCTAAATCCACAAGAGAAGGGGGACTTTCTATTTTTCTCACAATATAATACATTGTAGGTTCAAAATGGGATTAAAATGAGTTTTTTATTTCAATTCATGGTATTCAATCTTGTTATATTGAGAAAGAGATTCAATAATGTCAAAAGTTTGTTTTCCAACCCTTTAATTCCCCACCTCTGGCTGTTGCACATCAATTGTGATGGACGGGTTGGTTTCTAACTGAAGAAAAAACTACCTACTGTAGTTGTTTCCAACGAAATAAAAAATAATGTCAACATATTTGTTTCCATCCATTGATTTCTTCCTAAAATGGGAGTGGCCCCCACAAATCCCCCCCTCACTACCAATTTGGGCATGAAGTAAGACCATTAATCTCCTTAAATACATCAAGAATCTCTTTTAGTATAAATTTTTTCATCATGTCTCCCCCATTATCATTGGTGGGTATTTTATCAACTTTTAACAACCATTCATTCATTATATTTCAAATCGAGTGATATTTCATATCGATGTGTTTAGACCAGAAATAAAAAGTCATGTTTTTGATGAGATGAATAGTACTATAACTATAAATGTGTTGAATATAATTCTCCATACACTATTCTAACTCCAATGAAATCTTATTCATCAATATCATATCCTTATAATTTTAGTGACAATGATACAATTTGCTTCTTGGTAGATAAGGAATCACACTTTAGATGTTTTTATTTCCATGATACTCCTCCCCCTGAAAATGATATCAGGTACCCAAATGTGGATTTCCTTGTGTCTATATATCGATCCATATCTGTTTGTATGTATCCTTCTAGAATAGGTTTATCACTTCCAAAACAAAATAAATGACTAGATGTACCTCAGATATACCTCAATATTGATTTGACTATTGTCCAATTATCTAATCTTGGTTTTGATATGAATCTAATCATAATTACAATAGCATGAAAAATATCTAGTCTGATATACACCATGGGATACATAATACTACCAACTAATGACTGATAAGGAACATTTCCATCTCTTGATTCTCCTCTTCATTTGATGGAATATGACCTGTCATGACCGTGAAATGACTCACAAATAGAGTTCTGACAGGTTTTTCCTTGATCATGTTCAATCATTCAAGATCCTTGTCAATATACTGCCCATAAGATATCCAAACCTTGGGATTCATCTTATCATGATTAATTTTCATTCTTAGAATCTGAGTAGCGTCTCCCAAGTCCTTCATTTCAAAAGACATGTTCAACTCCTTTAAGCAATCAATATTGGTGATATCTCTTCCAATGAATAGAATATCATTAACATAAATCAACAGGATAATAGAATCACCATTAGAAAACTATTTGATGAAAACACAATGATCCGCATCCATCCTCTTATAATCATTTTTCCCATGAATGAGTTTAATTTTTTTACCATTAATTCAGTTCCATTTTCAAACTATATAAAATATTATACTGATTTTATACCATGTTATCTTTACCTTTCATATGAAATCTCTGTATTCTCCATGTATATATATCTTCTCATCAAGATCACCATGTAATTACATTGTCTTTACATCTAGTTGTTGATCCTCTAGGTCGAGACTAGATTCTAATCCAAAAATAACTCTCATATAGTAAATTTTAACTACAGATGAAAATATTTCATCAATGTCAATAACTTTATTCTGATTAAATCCCTTCACAACAACTCTTGCTCTATAGCATAACTATGAGATATCATATTCTCATTTAATTATGTACACCCACTTGTTTTGAGTGCCTTCTTTTCATGTGGTAATTCCACCAAATCAAATGTGTGTTTTGCATAATCTTCTTCCATACAATATTCTATGGACTCTTGGTCACATCATTATAATTATTTATCTCTCCCCCATCAGTTAGCATCATATACTCATGTTGCAAGTATCTATAACTCAGTTTTTATTCACTGGTGGATCTCCACAAATGATCTTTGGGGGAAATATTTTCTCAAATATCATATTATGGAGACATATAAACAGATGGATTCATATTACCTATTAGTGATGTATCATCAGTGTCACATATCATTCTCACACTAAATAGAACTGATGGTGGTGAGACTGGTTCTAGATTGACTATAATATCTTCAGACTGCAACTTCTCTTTATTTTCATGAATTATAAAATATTCAATCTTCTGATCCTAAAGAAACTACAAATATCTTCGTCTGATGATCCAATTACTAAAAGGATTCAAATTTTTTTATCGAAACTCCTCATGAGTGTATCCAAAAAATATACATTGCATTACATTTCTATCTAACTTCACCCGCTCATCATTCAAGATGTGAACAAATACCCTACAACCAAATAATCTCAATTGTTTGTATGAAACATCATTATCTGTACAAAACCATTCAAGAATGTCATATATCACTATAAATGATAGAGAAATGTTGATACGATGAACTTTGGTTCTTATTGTCTCCCCCCAAAAGTTGTTTTGATGATTTTCATTTGAGAGCTTCCACCTAACTCTGTAAAAATTTTCATGTTCATCCTCTCAGCAACATCGTTATACTAAGGCATCATTGATAGTGATTTTTAAATCCTAATTTTGAAAAAACTATATTACTTCTCATATAGACAATGATACACTTAGTTGTTTACTTTTCAAACACACTTTAACAATATCTATGTTTCTGTTTCCACCTTCACATGAAAGTACCTGAAAAAATCCTACACTTGATCATTATTTTTCTAATTATAGACCTTAATATTTATATAATGATCACCTATAAAGGTAAAAAAATAAATGGAACCTCCCATTAACATTTTTATCATCATGAAGACATCAGTGTGAAGCAAATATAAATCATTTTCTTTTATGGATGGTAAATAACCCTGAAATGATTCAATATTTCCCCCCCATGATGAAATCAATACAAGTATCCAAATTTGTACATTTTAGTCCTAAAAATAGATCCTTCCTAAAGATCATTTTGATTCATAAATTGATATTATGATTAAGCTTCCAATTCCAAAATTCACCAATAACTTCTTTTTTTACTATATTGACTTCTCCTCCACATGGTCTGGCATCTATGACATAAAGAGAAGTATCATTATTTCCATAGAAAATTAAAATGTTACCATTGGGAAGCTTCAATTTCCATTCAATAAATGTATATACATATCCATAATCATCTAAAATACTATTGAGTATCAGATTGCACAGAATATGATGAACATGCATCACATCCATCAATAGTAACTAGCTTCCAATATTAGTTTCCAAAACAAATATTACCAATACCAATAATTTTGGATGCACTATCATTTCCATTTATTACATGACTTAAAGTACTTAAAAATTATTATGAGAAGAAACCTCTTCTAGAAGTGACATGGATAGAGGTTCCAAAATTGATTACCCGTGTCGAATCTTGGATTGCAAGACCAACCTGGTTATCTTCCTAAACTATAACAATTTCTTCATTAAAAATTATAGCTTCATTATTTTGGGTCTTACCTTCCAGATTAATCTTCTCTTATATTATCCTTATAAACTCCTAGATGAAGTTTCATGGATTCCCATAGTGTTCAAACATCATGTTAAATCTCAGTCGATATTTTGATCGCATCCTCACTTGATTAATTTGGTCACAGGGTTCTCTTCCTCCTTTTATTCCCTATCATTTCTACTTCTTAGGTATTTTAGTGATAAGGGCCTCTTATTCATGTGTGAATCCCTCATCCTTATTTATGGATTCATTATTCAAAATTATAACTTTCACCATCCTCGCGGTGAGAGTTCTATCAGGATTTGAATTTCTGATTGATAAGACTATTGTGTCCCACATCATGGAAAAGAACTCAACATAAAAAGTGTCTAAAAATCATTATCAATCATAATTTTCATGGAATTAAACTTATCAAAATTACCTTCAATCTCTATCATGTGCTCAGATATGATGTCCCCATATTTTTACATCATGTTAAAAAGATGATGTATCATGTTTTCTTTGTTTTTCACAGTTGTTCTCACATACACATTTTCTAATTTCACCAAATTATAGAAGCATCATGTTCATTATTAAAACATTTTACGATACTTTTGTCAATCCACTATCAGATTTGGGAAGTGCAGTTCCGGTTTATTATGACCCACTTGACATCAACGAGTAGAGTACATGTTGATGTCTTCTCACCGAATTGACCACCTGTTGACGATTCCTCCTCATGTGCTCCAAATGGATAAGTGGTTTCCACTATTGGTTTCCAAAAATCATTAATATATAAATGATAAGCCATTTTTTGTTTTCATATAGAATAATTTAAAGTGGTAATCTTAATCATGTTTCTGATATTTTCATCCATTGATGATGTTGGAATTTTTAAAATCTAACTATGAGTATGCTCCTAATTTTTTTGAAATATTTGGAATTGACTATTGGATAACTAAAACTAGACTCTTATTGGATGATATATAGCGAAGAAAATTTCAATGGTCTATTTATTCTCTCCAAATAATATGTTGGAAGATCAAACAAGATTACAGTGAGTTTTTTCCATGTTTAAATTCATTGGATATAATCATTTTATATGGAGAAAGGGATTCAATGATGTCAAGGTTTTTCTACAACCCTTGAATTCATCAACCTCTAGTTACTACACATCAACTGTGATGAGTATGATTTTTCTAACTAAAGAAGAAACTTCCACGTACTGTTGTTGTTGGAAAAATAAAAAAATAATGCCAACTGATTTATTCCATCCTTTGATTTCTAATAAAAATAAGAGTGTCCCCCACATCTTCATCCATGATTTCATGTATTTTGATTTATTTCCCCCTTTTTGGTTATGTAATTCTATAAATCATCTCTTATTAAAACAATAAACAAAAATATGTTTCCTGATTTTTCTTAATACCTTAATTTTAGATCTAACATTCTTATTCCCCATTCCTGAGTTTCTAATTATTTGATTTTTGTGAGGGTGGGTATTAGTGGATATGATTTACATGAGAGGGTTAGTTTGGTGAAGGTTATGTGTACCAAAATATTTATATTTGAATTTGATTATTTGGTTTTATTTTCAATTTATAATTCCTTTATGATTTATTTCATATCGCATTTATGGGGAGTCTACTAAGAATTAAGATTCTATGGGAGGAATCCAATTTTTATTGAGGAGAGTGGGGGAGATAGATCCTACCATTACATCACCTCCCACATAATATATTGGCTTTAATTCCCTTAAGCTGATTATAGACATACGTTGAGAGAGGGGATTTATATCAAAGGCAAATCTAAATAATGTTGAGAGGCTAGGATAGATAATCCGAGAAGACTTCCAAATAATTAATATCAATATTCTCAAAAGTGAGATTGATTTAATTTTCATGAACCATTATCTATGAATTTATACTCCACTCTCTCTAACCTTGTTTTTTTAGTTAGTCCACTTCGTACCACAAGGATATTTTTGTTATTTTTAGTTTTAATAAATCTTGACACTGTCAAAAAAATTGATTATTTTAATAATTATACTTTTCGTATTTACTCATCACATTCAACTATTCTATGATTTTTTATTTACTGTATGTTGGAAAACAATAAATTATAAACTTAAATATTCCATCAGATTAATAGCATTTTCATATCCATTCATGTGGAATGTTGCCTTCCAGAGATATTTTGGAGTGTTTTAAAATAGAAATTGGATTTGGATTAATTTTCAAACTGTAGTGTACTTGGGTTTTTAAAATGGAAATTTAGGCCATAATTCCTAGTTAAATTGAAATTTTATTTGCAATGCTGTATTTGAAAACAATGTGGAAAATAGAGACCTTAATTAATTTTAGGAATTTGTATTAAAAAAAGGGATGTTTTATGTAGTGGTTTTAAATGGGTAATTTTAAAAAGTGTTTTTACAGTGTATTTTTTTGTTAAGAATATTTTCTAAGTGATTTTTTTCATTTTATAAAAATACTATAAAAATAATTTTAAAAACATTTTATGTGTTATTTTTATTTTTAAAATACTTATAGAAATGTTGATTTCTCTATTCTAGTTTAATCTATAACTATTTGGATATAATATGAAAACGATTTCAATGGTTTTGTGGGTTGAAGTCCCTTTGGTTGAAAGATTATTCTTATATTTTAAAATTTCAGGCCTATCAAGTTGATTCTCCTTTTTTGATCATTAGGTGATATATGTAGTTTGATAGTGACCATTACCTGGTGTCTTGTTGGAGATATTTTAGACTTTTCATTTAGATTTGGGTTTTGTATCGTCCACTTTACCTTGTTGTATTTCAAGTTTTTTATTTCATTGTATCTTCCCCAAATATTTATTTATTTATGTTTTTTTAAATATCCTATTTGGATGTTTATTTTTCTTATCTCTGTTTTAGTTTTTACACTGCTTTTATTTCCACTACTTATTTATTTAGTGGCACAATGGTGAAATCATTCCCATGGTGCTTACTGTGATACCTTGACACAAATTTCTTTCCCATTGTGATTGGTAATTCCCATAGATCATTTTGGTAGATCGGTTAAGGATCTTGGTTATATAGAATCCCATGATGACTCTTTATATGTACAAACTATGATATACTACATGGAATCATGGTAAATCAACCTACCATATGTTGTGCGATGGATTTCTATGAAAAAAATTATATGATGGAGAGAGTGTAAACTGAAACAAAAACTTCAAAACATTAATTATATAGAAATATCATGTGCCTATTTTTCATGTGATGAAAAAGAGGGTACTCCTCATAAACCTTGACATGTGAATTCAGGAGATGTTTTGGAAGACATATCTATGATTCATGCATTTGATAGTTATGCATGCTGCCATGAAAAATTAGAGGAACCTATGTTTCACCCCAAAATTGGTGCATGAAATCACTATTTGATGGTGTAAAATATGTTAAAGAATAAATTTTAGGATCTAAATATAAATCTATAATAGTTCCTTAAAAAATCATGCATTCCATGTGGAGGTTTGATATTTTAATAAAGAATCATGATGGAAATAAATTGTAGCTGATTCCATGTGTATTTTGAAAATTGTGTGTGATAATGAGACCGAACTCTTTCTATTATTTAAAATATATTTAATTTTGAATTAAAATAGGTATAAATTATGATTCCTAAGGAATTTAAATGGGCATGTGATAATTAAATATTGGATAATAAGTGATTTTTGAGTCTTAATATGGTTTTTTAGGATATATTATCACATATTAAAATGATTTTAAGTATTGAAGACCTGGCTAGTTTATTATGTGTATTTAAAGAGGGTTTGGATAATGAGAATCATAGAGGATTTTAAATTATGAAAAATATCTATAATTTAAAATAAAAAGGAATGAAATTAATTTTTTATGTTTGTATTCCTCGTTTTAAGTTGTATATAGGTATCATAGAAGATGTTGGGAATTATTATATCAAAAATTATAATCCTTAAAAAATATTACGAGAACCTGATAATTTCCATTATTGAATATATATAAGATTATGAAAACAATAAATCATTCACTCGTGAATAAGAACTATTGTAAGAGTATTCAAAAGAATGACACAGATCATTCAATACCTGGGCCACTTTCAAGACTAGGGGTGTTAATCACTATTGGTTTCTACTAAAGTTATTGATGGTTATACAAGTGAAAACATATTGATCCATCTTATTGTATAAGAGGACTATAATCAATAGTTATATGTATTTCTTTATTGGATCATCATTAAATATTGAATGCCTCTTCTTGTAGATTGTAGAAGTTGTTGGAACATAGTGGATTCTATATTTGGAGTCTATTATTGAAGGGAACATAGTGGAATCTCTATTGAAGGGAATATATTATCCATGGTTGTAAAATATATTGGTGATAGTAGAGAATAGATGTTGGGATTATAAGCATCATATTAAGGAGTATTATTTCTATCAGAACCTTTTGAATACTATGTGTTTATATCTTTCATTTATTTACTACACACAAGTTGAATCTATGAGAATGCTTTGAGTGGACAGGGAAAATTATGTGGTTCAATGGGTTAAATATAAAAACTTGAATAATTCAAAAAAATTAAACCATTGATTCACTCCATCAGTGGTATATATAGACTTGTGAATATAAATTGGTTTCAAAGTAATGTTCCCTATAATGATAAAGTAATAATTATGGGACATGGAAACTATAAACATAGTCCAGAGCAAAGGTGATCCCATATTAAATGGGAATTATTATCACAACTGGAGGAATATAATGATGCATTATATTGTTTAATCAGTTATAGAATTAATAGATTCAATGAAATTTGGGTTTCTACTCATTATTGACTGTGATATTATAACTCTATCTAATGGGATAAATATATAGTTAGATTAAAAGGCTCCATATTCCATCATTATTTCTATATTGTAATTGTTTTATACCAATTTAATTGGAATTAAAAAATAAATTGAAATATGGGAAAAATTAAAGTATAGTAATGAAGTTAATATCAATGTCTAAGAAAACTTGTTATAGGTCTGGAGGATCCAATTCAAATACATAAAGATGACTGTTGTTGAGACAATTTTTGACTACATTATAATTGTCAATGGGATTGTCAGAAACATCCATGTTTTTTGTGAGAATCAAGAAGATTCCAACATTTAAAAAAAATTAATGTGGAATTTTCAAGATAATTATGATTAAAAAATATAATCCCTAGAAGAAAATTTTAATTTTACATAGAAAGAGTTTTCCAAAATTGTCTTGGCTTAGGAGATGAGGAAAAATATTGATTTGAATGAGTAACAAAAAGATGATATTATCTTTTTATCCATGAAAAAGGGGAATTTACAAGAAGGATAAGATGTTAAATCATGTAATTTAGATTATGGTTATACTAATGA
The DNA here is from genome assembly GCA_963277665.1 of Viscum album. Taxonomy (NCBI): domain Eukaryota; kingdom Viridiplantae; phylum Streptophyta; class Magnoliopsida; order Santalales; family Viscaceae; genus Viscum; species Viscum album. The sequence goes on along the minus strand of OY728122.1, from coordinate 2,011,134,950 downwards.
ATATCCTAACATAATAATGTCTCTTTTATCAAACATATTCAATAAGGTAAATGAAAAATTAAAATATAATAAATTTATGAGATGTTTTAATAGTAATGGTATTCTTAATATTACAAAAATCCAATGAGTAAGGTTAAAGAATATGAAAAATATTTGGAGAATGGGAAATTGAGAACTCTAAAGAGGGAAAAAATAAAAATTAGAGCATTGCTAGAGAAATAATAAATCCAGTATGATATAAGAAACCAAAAAAGAAAAAATATATGAATCTTGAGAAAGATAATAAGAAGATAAACAAAGACATGGATTAGTTTCTGATAAATAATGTGTCTGAATAGAAAAAGTACTGGGATAAGTAGGATCAATCTAATATAGATTAGATGAAGATTCAAAAAATAATTAAATTTGAAAAAAGGAGAATGGTGTGGGATATTAAATAAAAATTGGCTACAAAGGAAGAATAACTGATTTAGACACAAACCATGTGTCTCACTATTCATCATTAACCATACGTGGATATACAAGGATTCAAGAAATAAATTAAAGTCAAATGAGAGTCTGTTGAAAATTTTTAGAAATAAGATTCAAAAGAAAAAGGTAATTCTACACTTACTCAGACTAAATAAATATCTTTTTTATCTACCAGTTCGTGGGAAAAAATAAAAACATAGTACAATAAAACTATTAACAATGAGAGGAAATATTCCACAAAAAATTAAGGAATATATGTTCCAATAAAAATAATTTCCCCTTGGTAAAATAAGTTATATTCTATTATTGGATAGTAGTAAAAAATATCTAGATAGATCTGGAACCAATATGTAAGAACAATTTCTAATAGGTTTTGCTTATTTTGTGGTAAGAATGTACACAAATCATATTATTTATTGTTCAATATATATTTCCTAGAAATTTGGAATAAAAAAGTTGTATATTCAGATAATCAATAGAAATAATATCAGAGGAGATAACTTGTGACTATATCGTCACCAAATATATTTACACCAAATAGATTTCAATGTTCATGAATATGTATGTGATGGATGCAGTTTGAATGGTCATAAAGAAAAGTTGTGGATGAAATAGTTAGAAGGATATGTTACATATGATATGAAAGTTAAGGTATTTCTAAATAAAAAAGTGATAATCCATGTGAAAAAAATTTATTTGGAGGATAATTTCAAGAAAAAGAGCCTATTTTTTAATCAAAATAAATTGTAAAAGGATAAACAATTAGATTAGTTAGATAATCATACATAGGAAAAAGGGAAATAAAATTTCCAATAAGGTGAGGCCATGGTAAATAAGGACGATTACAGAAGTTATATCCTAAAAAATAAATATAAATGTGATATGTGAGAAAGTTGGGCATCGTTCAAAGGACCATATTATTATCCTACCATCTAAAGAAGGAATTATGAGCAGGGTGAAGCATGTATAAAATAATGAGGTTCCCATATATTCTTATGTGAAGAAAAACGTTTCAGTTGATGAACCGGTTCACGAATGGAAGAAAAAGTGGTGATATTAGAATGAATAATAAGACTAGGTAGATAGGTATCTATCAACCTAAATGTTACATATAAAGAATAAAAGAGGTCCTTCCTTATTACTTATTGTTTTATTTGTTTAGAACTTACTTTTTCTTGAATTTAATGAGAATTTAGAGGCTATCACTACTATTAAAATAATAAAAATTATTTCCCAGGGAGTTCCTCAACTACAATATAGATATTATGAGTCTATACCTTAATGGGGATAATGATTATGGAAAAAAGGCTTCCAAATAAAAGTATTCCTTCAAATATATAATTTCTAGATAGATACATGAAAAATAATGATTGGTGAGTGAAAAAAATATTTCATCCATTAATTGTGATAGTATTTAATGAAACTATCATGGGAGATTTTTTTTAGAAAATTTATGCAAAAATGGGCGAGTTTATGTCTTATATAGGAATTTTTTATGTATCTATTAATATGTGTGCAGGTTACATGTTTCTTTTAAAATAATATTTTTTGTATATCCCCTAAAGTGATTATAATTGAGATTTATGATCACAGTATCACATTTAATGAATTTTATGAACCACATTTATATTTTTAGCTATAAACTCTTATTTTATACAACTGTTTATCCCACATAAACATAGATCTTTCCAGATAAAGACTCTTTATAAAGATGTAGAACTCTATCATCCCTCTCTTTTATGAAATAAGATATTTGTTAATAATGTATAATTTTTAGAACTACTGAAAAAAAGATAGATGATAATTCCCCAAAATTATTTCTTTGTATTTTATATTCAATAAGGGGGATAAAAAGGACCACACATAATGCTATGTTTTTAAAGTTATTAACTATAAACACCAATGGGTATATTATTGAGCCCACAGAATAGATTGTATTTATTATAAATAATTTAGTATGTTAATATGTATTGTGGTGTGGATAATGATAAGAGTATTTTTATGGATTCATGATTTGTAATTGTATTTCCTGAATAAAAATTCAATCCTACCCCTCAATCTGATGATTATTGAAACTATTTATAATGTTGAAGACTTGTGCTGATGTGGTTCAGTATAACATAATTATAACAAAATAAAAAATGATAAGTGTATAAAAGATGATTTTTAAAGATGATAAGACCATGAAATATTTAATTTGATTATTATATTTAAGATGAAGAGTTTTGGGGATTTATTTGTTTCATGGAATTTCAATTTGGATAACTATAGTTAAATGAGTTTATAAATTTTTTTCCCATCATGGCCAACTATTGTCACCATATCACAAAAAGTAGGATCCAGTTCAAGTACACCTATCTAGGCATGAAAAATAGTTGGTAATAGTAAAGGAATCATTCAAATGATAGGTATGGGTGTTCATGGGAATGCATAGTTCCTGGGATCATACATAGAGGACATATAGGTGTGGTAATGGGTCAGCACCTCAAAGTGTAATCCATGAGCCTTGTGTGTATGAGTGTGTCTAGGATAAGGCCTCGAGATTCAGGGTCGAAGTGATAATTTCATATATTGGGTTATTAATTGAATTTATAATAGAAAAAAAAATCTTATGTGAGGTTTCTAGGTTGTGAGTATTTTTAATCCACTCATTAAATCTCATACATAATTGTAGTGTCGGCATGTCATTATTTTTCCTCCTCACATTTAAATCATTGAGTTTCACTGACCTATAATAAGTAATAATCATGAATGATCACATATGTTCCACATAACATACTGTATAATGTGAATATTGACCTATCACGAGTAAAAAGGTTGACCCCATAAATATTGATTCATTGGCTATATATTGTGGAGCCATTAATCATACCTCAAGTTGATAATTTACAATAAGCTTTTGATGGATCTACCAAAATCTTTCGTTGATTGAATGTGAGTTAATAATGAGATATTGTGAGAAAATATGTGGTAGATGAACCAAATACACATAAAAACCATGATATAAAACATGGATTCATGGTTAATGACCCAACTATATGTTTTTATGTGGATTTTTAATTTATGAATCCAATAATGAGACCATATACACTGAAAAGTGAGACATAAAAACTTTATTTATATAGAAATATTTTGTTCTCATTTCTCATGTGTAGAAGAAGATGGTATTCTAGGTAAACCATAATATATGAAGTCATGATAAGAGCATGAATCTATATATGATATTCATTCATGTGGCAGTCTTGATAGCTTCCATGTATAATTTTATAAACCTGGGATCTCTCCATAAACTTGTGCCTATATACACTATATGACGGTGTGAAATATATTAATGTATCAATTAAGGATCTCATGACATTTATATAATAATTTCATGAAAAAACATGCATGTCATGTACAATTTTGATACTATATAATGGTTTCATGATTGAAATAAATTGGAGTTGAGTTCATGGTTATTTTGATATCAGAGTGAAATAATGAGACCAAATACATTCAATAATTTTAAATGAGATTGAATGAAAAATTAAAAGAAGAATAAATTAATGGTCTTAAGGAATATAAATGAGAATTTATTAATCCAATTTCTCATAATAATTTATACCCAAGTCATTAGTAGTATTCAAAAGAAAATATTTTTTCATATTTAAATGAGATTTAATTATGAAGGCTTGATTTTTTTGGATTTAAATGATTTAAATTATAAGAATCATAAAGGATTTTGAATTAATGAAAATCATAGTAATTCAAAATAATTAAAATGAAAATATTTTTTAATTTTTTCCTTCATCCATTTAAGTAGTATCCAGGCATTGAATAATATGTTGTAAATCATTATGTTAGTATTTCTAAGCCATAAGAAATATTTTTAAAGCCCAATAATTTCCATTATCAAAGAGTGAAGAGTTTGATGTCAAGAGATCATTAACTGGAGAAGAAGAACTATTAACCAAGTATTCATGACAAGGAGTGAGATCATTATATATTTGAGTGAGTTTAAAAACTATAAATGATAATGATTATTGGTTTCTACTAATGTTATTAAAGGTTGTACACACTTAGACCAACCGATCTGTCTTCTCATGGAGGTGAACTATCATAAAGAGGTGAAATTCTTAATTAATAGTTTCATCATTTAAAAAATGAAATATTTTCTTTTTTATTATAGAATCCATTGGAAGTAGGTGGATTCTTTATTTGGAGGCAAATTTTTTAAGGGAACATAGTGGAATCTGTGTTGATAAGACTTGATTGTACTTGGTTGTAATCAATTATTTAAGAAAATTCAGAATCCATTTTGGGGGTATTGCCAATATTTAAAGGAGTAGGCTTTCAGGATAATCCTTTTAAATAATATGTGATTATATATTTTATTTATTTATTAGACATTATTTGAGACTGTGAAAATTCATTGATTAGATTAAGAACATTAACTGGTTTAGGAGATTGAATTTAAAAAATGTGATAAATTTATATAATGAAAATACATTGATTCATCTCCCCAGTGGTCCATATATCATGGGGAACATCACTTTATATAATTATATAAACAAATTTATGTCTATTTATTAAATAATGCATCAATGAAAATCAAATGTCTATATTTTTTCATTTTTTTTATTTTTAACGGTGACATTATCTGTTTTGGGTTTTAATGCATTTAATTTAATGGATTAGAGCAAGTGAATTTTAACACTATTCGATCTTAAAATGACAATATGAGTTGAAAAAATTATAATTAAAATGGAAAATAAAATTGATTATGATAAATACTATAATGAGACAAGGAACAGATCAAATAAATGAGGCTTTTATGTTTATGAAAATGAGTGTAGCATGTAATATGATATCCATTATTCACTAAACTAAATTTTTGAAATAATTTATTAAAATATATGAGATAAAATGTCTAAGACACTGAAAAGTTACATTCATGGATACTAATGGGTACCATGACCACCATTATTTTATGTTATTTTCATACCATGCATGAACATGCCAATTGAAAGATAAATATTACAAAATTATTTTGAAGAGTATAATATCTGTGTATTTCTAAGAAAGGGAGTAGTTGAATTGGTGATTAAATATTTTAAATTATTATGAATAACTTCGAAAAACATTCATTTATGATTAGTATAATTAAATTAAATTATTTTCATGACCATATCCCTCTATATTTCAACTAAACATGTAGAAAAATAAAACAAAGAACAAGAAATGAAATAATTTTTACATGGCTAGCATCTAATGTGTGTGATTACTTCTTGTTTTGGTTTGATCAAACCATACAAAATGATTTAAATATTTCATATATGTGAATACATAATGTGTTTAAAATATTTTTTAAATATTTTTATAATGATATGTCTCTTAACAATGGATTTTGTGCTCCCATGGAATTTCAAATAAATTGAGTATATAATGGTGATGAAGATACCAATAATAAACATGATTTTACTACATTTAGATGGATTATTATTATCTAATTTAATTATTATCCCTTTTTAATTTTAATTTTAAATTAAACTTCATTAATATTATAATAGTTACTAAATTCATGTTTTTATTCTTAAAAAATTAAATTTTCCACTAAATTATTAGTTTTCTAGCAATATACTAGGATTTATTTATGTTTCTCAATGTCTAAAATATTCTACCACACCTAAAATCAATTCAAGATACCCATTGTAACAAAATTTCTCTAATATCACAATGACCCTTAGAAATTTCTAAAAATAAAATCAAAACCCATAAATTTAGGGGTATATAATTTTACTCTATGACCAAAATTTGATTTCTTTATTTAAAATATAAGATAATACTTTTATTAAGTCTTATAAATTAATTCATCTCTATTTAAAATCATGTGAGTTAAGACACATAAGATAATTCTAATTCATCAAAACATGTTGATTATGATTTTTGATATTGATATGGATTCTAGATAACACCATTTATTGGATATAAATTTTGAATAGTAATTTAATTTTAGGATGTCTCGCTTGAAGTGATCAAACCAAAATTCCCTAAGATGGAATGAATCATTAAAAAAAAATTTGACATACATTATGATATGAAACTCTATTATATCATAATTTATTCATTATGTTAAAATTTCAATGTTGTTATCATCGTATAAAATAGTATTAAATAATATAAATAAAATTGTAAATAATCATTTATATGGTTCACTAATCAAACACAAATAGTTGTATCCATGGAATGGCCTACAAAACCCAATAGTCACACAATTCAATAGGAAAACCTAGGGAATTCAAAGGTTGATAGTATGATCTTTCCTTCATTTCAAATCATGTCTCTAAACTTTTTAAGTGCTCTTGTACATATAAGAATTTAAAATAAATTCAATCACAATGGATTATATCCTATAATCAATTTTTATTCACATTAAACTAATGTAATTCATTGATTCATCACATATAAAAATTTCAATTATAATATATATCTTTCTTTGAATTTAGACGGTAAAAACATACTCAAAAGTTTTCTATACAGTCAAAGTATGTTACTTCCTTCTTCAAAGAAAAATCAACAACTTTAAGAATAATGTTATTATACTACAATATTCAATAAAATTTTATTCCAGCTTTCATTAAAATCTTCCCCCCTTCCTGATACACTCTCTTGGGTGGAGTCACTATATAATCAATCATATACAATACTTAAGATCCTTTTTTTCCTTTTTATACACAAAAATTCTATTGAATATCGTAATATATTGGTATTTCAAAAAAACAAGGAATAATACCATTTATCATGATGTGAAACTAGTAATTTTAATGTTGTTAAATCTAACTGCCCTAAAAATACAATTATCATTAAATTATTCAGGACATATTTAAATTCATCACAAATTGGTTGTCTCTTTACCTTTATTTTTATTTATGTAAATAATTGAAAAAATGCCTCCTCAAATTCAACATCAGAATAGAAATTTTCATCTCCCCATAGATATATGATATAATTTCATGATGTATTGATAATGATAAAATCAATTAAAATAGAAGGCTTCCAAACCAAAACCTAATAACATTGCAGTGATAATTAACACAGCCTCATATAAATCAATAAATTCCATTTTTCTGCGATTCAAATATTATTTTTACCATACCATGTATCGTTAACTAAATCCAATATATCACAACATAGTGATAGACATTTTACTGTTATAAATATATGACTATTTTTTGTAGATACTATTCAAAGATGGTAGGGAATAACAGATGTATCCTTGTTGTTATTCCTCTAATATAAATTTTTTATAAAATTCATTATTCTACAAGTTAAATAATTCTCAAAACATCATAGGTCTTATCCAATATGTTTATCAATATATTTTGACAACATCGAAAAAATATTTATTTAAAATAATCAATATAATGTTTGGTCATGTATTCATGTCAAACCAAAACATACACGAATATGTTATTATTCTTCTAATATAAGCTTATTAAACCATAGTGATACATGGTATTCAATGAGATTTAGGTGAATAAAAATTCATTAAAAATATGTATCCAAAAATTATGATTAGTTTTTTAAGTTAAAAAATTATAAACCTCTGCATTGACGAAAAAAACATTTAATCCACCTCATGTAAACTATATTATTTTTATCATGAAATTTCTAGATAAGAATTTAGTAGTGATAATTTTTTAAATATATAAATATAATTATATTAATTTCAATTTATTTTAAATATTAATTCCATATATATAATTTATTAGATCACCAAATTACTAGAACATTCTATTATACTTTTCTAAAAGTGATCAAAACATGTACTAAATCTAAACCATGACATGTATATTTCAATTATGTCTTCTTTTGCTTTAGAATAAACCATGATGTAGTGAAGTTCACTGAATTGTTATTTTATCCATAATAATTCATGTGATATGTGATAATATATATTGAATGTTGGGTCTTCGTTCACTAAAAACTCTCATAACCAATTTTAAACATCATAATATTATTTTTAAATGAGTTTACAAGATTGTTTTAATTTTAAATGATCATTTATTTATTTTTCTAAATATTACATTGTGTTTGTAACAAAAGAATCATAATTTAAAAAATTTCATGATTATCATGAATAAATGATAATATTTTTTGGAAATTTGTGACTTTATGGAGGCATTCTGTATTTCCTTGAGGTATATATATTTATTCGAGACCATGAGATAGTGTTTGGTAATAATACAACCAAAAATCCTTAAATTGAAGTCATCATTATCATTCTTTCTTTAATATAATGTTATGATTGTCTATCACGAATCCTTAATCCTTCCCAATCATTGAGAGATTCATGAAACCTACGAATTACTCTTAGAGGAGGATATATTTTCCTATTAGAAATCTCTATCGAGCTTGTGTAGAATAAAATTGATGGACTAGCATCAAATAAAAAATAGGTATGTTATCATTTATATTTTACTCAACTTAATTTAAATATTTCATCTTATTGAAAATAATTCTTGGTTATTTGTTTCTATTTACATTGGATATGGTTATCTCTATAAATACAAAGAAATGTATAAAATACAATTCTATTATAATTGGATTAATTTTTTTAATATGTAAATAATATTTTAAAATGAGTATATTCAACACCATGATGTAGTGTATAGAAAAAACATATTGGTTCATGAAACGTTATTTTACTATGTAATTGTTTATTAACTATGACATTGTTCTTTTTTGATTTAATAAAAATATTTTGTGGTTTATGTAAAGTGGCTATAGAAATATTTTATTAAAAATCGTTCATCTAAAAAATATGTATTTTAGATAATGATCTTTAAAAATGGTAATGGAATTTATAGGAATGCTGTTTTCATCGTGAAAATCTATTCATAGTTAAAAAAATCCCAATTTGGTTCAAATGTGTAAATTTTTAAGGGATATTCTTGAAATAAAATATTCACGAAAACAAATGAATAATTTTTTTAAAAATGGTTTCTATATTAGAGTAACAACATAATGGATTATAGCAAAACTTGTTATGTATTTATATTTTATATAGTTTTTCGAAAATTATTATAATTATTTATTGTTTTTGGCCTATATGGCCTATAATATATTCAATGAGGGATTTAAACTATATAAAAATTACTTTGGTAGATATGGTATATATTTAATGTCTTTAATTTTCATAGTTAATGAAATTAAAAAATATTTATAAATTGAAAAATGTTGTTAAATTTAAAATATTTTTTATTAATTTAAAAAATGATCATAAATAATAATATGATTTTTTTTTTCAAATTAAATGGATTGTGAAATGTTTTTTAAAAGTATGTAAAAATAACTTTTAAAAGTTTAATCAAGGATTACATATTGAAAAATTAATATTTAATTTATATGGAATGTTTACATAAAATAAGAAATGCTCATAAGAATATAAAAGGTTTATATTTAAAAATATATATAAAATATAAGGATATTATATAAAATTCCATGTGAAGTTATAATATGAACTAATTTATATTATTATTAATGTGAAATTTTAATGTATTCTAATTTAAGTAATGTACATAAAATCTTACATAATTATAAATTGTTTATATTTTTCAAAATGTTCATACATGTTTAACACATGTAGAATGTTTTTAATTGTTCAATTATTTTTTTATTAACTACATTTTTATTCATTGATATAAAAAATCAATATGGTCAATAATTGTATTCTTTTTTATGAAGTATCAAACAACTTCTTATAATTATAATATAATGAAAATAATGAGTTATATTTTAGATAAGATAAAATATTTTATTATGTTAAAAAAATACAATGAATTTTTGATAATGTTTATAGTAAATGTTGGTTATGATTTATACATATTATTAGTTAATATAATGTTTTAATTAAACACTATCTTAAGTTTTTTATCTATGGATAATGTGACTTTGGGATATTATTTTATCACTTGTATTAGGAATTGAGAACTATTTTGAAAAGTGGAGGTTGGATACCAATCACACCATGAATGATCTTGTAGAGATTATAATTTCATATGATTATATAGTTTTACATGAAAGAGTTTCATGTAACATGAACATATAATTCATTCAAATATTTTTGAATATAATTTTATTTTTTTAGGAACGTAACAGAAATCACGAGTTATATAATTTGTTATAAAATAATATATTTTAAAAATATTAATTTTTTAAGGTTTAAGATAAAAATATAAATAATGAGAAGCATTTATACATAGAGTGAATACATGATATAATTTGGGACTGTTTTAAAACCCCCATTAAAATATTATTTGGTTTATTTATTCTAATGGGAACATTTTTCATTTCATTATCCATCCAAATTGATAAATTATAACAATGTCTAGTGCCAATGGATTATCTGGTGTAATGAAAGTATAATATTAGAGATCATAATAACTAGGTGCATATGCATATGATATACTTTATTTTAAACTTAGATGGGAAACCTTAACGGTAAAGAGACTAGAAGAATACAATTAATAGAATCAATATGATGGATCAGAGTAAGGTGTAATATAGTCATCTATCGAAGAATCATATTTGATATGATGAACATGATTGTTTAACTAATATAGCCCTATAATATATTAATATCTTAATAGGTACATGTTATGAGGACATATTGATCTTGTCCCACTAGTGGACATTATGTATATTAAAAGGTTTTATCATTTTAGTGGGAAATAATTTAATAAAAGACCGTATTAAATGATAGTACAATATTGTATTCATATTATAAAATTTTTAAATATAAAAATTTCATCATCATTAATCATTGGATTTTGAATAATTTTAGAAAACAAAAAATTTATTGTATAAGAAATGTTTTAAATTGGTAATGTAACATGATAATAGTACTCCCGAAAGACAGAAAATTTTATATGTTTGAGAAACAATTCCTATTAAACCACCCAATGATTAATATAGTCAAGAATCGAATGATGTTTTTAATTTTTGGGAAACAATACTTCATGATGTTGTTTCACAATTCATTGTTTTTAGATTGTTTTGTTTGATTAAAAACAAATATAACAAAGTTACATTATATTTTTTCCAAAGAATGAGTATGCAAGGTAGAGAAGTTTCCCAGTGTGAAATTTTGATGTTTGTTTTGTAGAAAATAAGGACTTTCAAGTAACATGTAAACAATTTGGTGAAGATATCATAATAGATAATCTAGTTTTTGAACTGTATAGAATGATTATAGTGGATGAAATTCAAAAAAGAAAACACATTCACATAGAAACTATGAAAAAATAAAAAAACACATGAAGGGAGTGATGTATTTTTTGGTCATAACGAAGTGTTTAAAAGGAGTACTCATGGGTTATTCGTTAAATATTCTCAACATTTGTGAATGGTGGAGATTCTATGGATGTCTTGGAGATGATTCACTACGTTCTGGGAACTCCATATGTGGAGAAATTTGTGTAATGAAAATCCACAAACAAGTGTTGGTATATAGTAAGGATTTTGTGGTGGCTTATAATTTGTGGTGGAATGGACGTTTTTTGGGATGGATCGTGTAGGGATAAAATTGAAATTTGTGGTTATTTATATTTTCATCATTCCATTCATATATAATTACCTTTATCACTTCATTCAGTGGCGGTGAAAAGATTAAAATTGAAGATCATCACTATGAATTATGAAATGTCATAGAATAGTATGTGAAGCATTATAGATCATTAATAAGAGTATGTTTATAGAGCATTGTATCCCATGAAGGGGAGGTAGTTCACATATTAACATGTCAGAAAATCATTGGAATTTCATGAAGCAGAAGTTGATAGTGTAAAATAGTTAGTACATGAATGAATAACAATTCACAACGATATAAAAAATAATAATGTAAGAAGTGCATTTCAGGAAGGAAGAAGAAAAGTTCACAAAGGGAGTTTCCATGAAGAAAATTATATGTGAAAAAATTTATTTCTTCTATAAAATGAATTTGGATATTCATGCCACACCCATTTTAGTGTGAAAAAAATAAATAAATTATGAAATAGATCATTAAAGGAATATTTTAGAGGTGTAGTGAGTTCTTATTAGAACAGATAGGAGTGTGTTCTCAAGATTGAATCATTCTAAACTGGGGGGATTTTTAGTCTTCTCTAAACATCGTAAGAGTAGTGTGATTTAGTGATTCTATTACATCATCACATTATAATTTTATACTCATTAGACTAGCCTAATAATGGGCAACCAAGTTAAATTTTGTTTTTGTGATGAAATTGCATTCTGTTCTATTTATTCTTTTCTATGATAACAATAGAGAAGATAGTTCTGTTTAATGGTAAAATAAGATAAAAAATGTTTTTTTTATCTATTATACCATATTTTAACCCCCCTAGGGTATTTAAAATAGTGATTCAAATTATTTTTATTAGATACCAAGGCTTGGTTTAGATATATTGATTATCAATGGAAGGATTTAATCTCAAATGGATTTTTATCAATGATAGTATGTATTATAAACTACAGAGGAATTAGAAAAAAAAATACTTCAAATATTTAGGCATTAATGTTTTTATATCTTTGATACATGTTATTTTTGTCACTATATATAGTGTAGATTTATCAAATAAAGACCAACAATGATTAGATTCTAACACCAAAAGAATAAATGATTTATAGGGTTACATATCCAAAACTATATACATTAATGTGATGTTATGTAAATACATGCATCCCATGTTGGAAAATCTAGTCAATATCTACAAATATGATTCAAAATTTTGAGTAGTTTAATATAATGTTTAGTAGAATTAGTTAATGGACATAAGGATTCATTAGAATGAATATGTTAATCCCTTTTTAAATTGGTGAAATGTTTATGTAGAGGAAATTAATGGTCTTATATAGAATCATGTCATTCGATATGATATTAGGGAAACTGATCACACAGGTGATATAAAAAGGTAATGTGGAACATGGGGTTCTTGTAAAATTTTAGATGGATAATTAGTAGAAGGAAAAATCATATCTAAATTAAAAGGATGGTATGAATCTTGATTCTAAATAGAAATTGGGGGTGATTGATGTTAGACCACAAGAACACACTCTTATTTTGAAGGTATATTTATGTATGAGTCATAATTTGAATGTTAAAATAACACATGGGACAACCGGTGATATATAAACAAAATATAGAAATCAACTAGTTTCATGTGTTATTTTTGTATAATGATTATATATTCCAAAAATTCATAATCCATATCAATGATGTACTATAGGGTATAAGTGAAAAAGGTAACTAAATAGAACAAAATATTCCAATAATGCATTTGATGGTCAGTATTTTTGGTTTATAGGATTTGAACATATGGCCAAGTATTACTCATTGACAATTTAGTAGAATGTGTTGATGAAGTCAAAATTTGTTTGAATGCATGAGCCCAAAGAATCATTATGTAAAATAAAAACAAAAAATGGATTTTTATATTTTCAATATAAATTTTGTCTATTATACATTGAAGAGGATATATCATGTTAATTGACAGTAGATATTAATCCTAATATATGGATCAAAGAGAAAATAGTTTTATAGGTGGTGGTTAAATGTATTTCCATAAAATTATTATATTGCGAAGGTGTGTGGATCTCTAACATCGAATGTTGTAATGACTCTGTTTTTTACTTATAAAATATATGAATATTTTAATAAATATTTTTGGATCCATGCATAGTGCCAACGCAAGATTCCAAGCCCAGGGAGCCTCAGTTTTGATATAATAAAAATATTAAATATATTATATCATGTGCATATAGTTTATTTAAATTATATAATATCTATTAAATGGTGTTCTAGATGGGAAATGTGATATCATCATTAAATCTAAAATGTGGGTTTTATCCTATGAGTTAAGTAACCTTTATGCACATCAGGTGTTTGGTTTATGATTAATCATGGGAATATTAATAAATATTTTTTAATTATATATTTATTATGTGGATAGTGAAAATTACTCTTATTTATAATCAACATAATTGAACAACCCATGGGTTACCCACGATTCCTAGTGTTTGTTGAGGAATATGGAGGAGATACTTGATGAACGTCGAGATGGTGGTTTGACTATCAATGTGCCAATGAGTTCATATTTAACAATGAAGTTCTTGGATCTCAACAATGAAAATGACCTAGAAATATTCTTTATTAGTGATTGATCCAAACTCAAGGTAGGATTTTTTTTTCTGGAGTAATCAATGTTTTGATTATCCCTTATTGAACAGAAAATAATAAATTTTGCAAATTAAATAATGGGTATTTGTTTTTACTTTTGATTAATGTTTATCTTCCTATAATTATGAATTGATAATGATTATTTGATCCTTGTATATCCTCTGTGTTGGATGATTCCTCTATAAACAGATTGAATATAACTAGAAATATATCTATCTTTTTTTCACACTCTTTTGTTTCATTATTATCTTCCCACATTCATTGGGCATATATCATCACTATTTTTTTGGACTAAAAATTCAAAAAAAATTTAAAATTGGTCATTGTGTAAGCAATTTTTTGTTCAAATAATCATTTCAATGCTTTCAGATTCGATATTGGGAGCATGATTGAGGAAAAATGTGATGCGATGGGAGATCGGTAAGAGATAAAAGACTTTAGGTCTATGGGTTTTGGCGTTCGATGATGCGGCGTAGTGGTGGATGGTTTGTATGTCATTGGGTGGAATGAATATGGCCATCGGTGATGAATAAAGTTTGATCAAACCTAGATCCAAGTTATTTGGTTATTTTTAGGGCTATATTGAAGGAGGGGGTTATACAAGAAGAAACGTATGAAGACTATGGTATTCTAGGAAAATAGGAATTACAAGGAGTGTAGTTGGGATGGACCCATGATGTGTTGTCCCCTTCAATGGGGGATAAGGTTTACATATAGAGATAAATATCACATGTTGTCTGGATGGACCACATTACATGTAGCCTAATTCAAGCAACCTAGAGTGTGCCCTGGGGTACATTGTTCTGGGAATGGCTAGGTACATAGTCACATACACAGTACATGGGTATGGGCAAGCTATGTGGGCGTAGCCATAGTAATGTGATTCGGCTAAAGAGCATGATCATGGACATGGCCAGTGCAGTCAGACATGACCAGAGCACCTGGGCATGGCCAGAGTACATGGTCATGGATAGTGTACACAGGCATGGGCTAGAGTACATGGGCATGGGATGGAGGACATGTTCCCGATCCAGAGGACATGATCGTACCTAGACTATCCCAAAAAACATTATATTCCTTATTCAATCCATGTAAATCTTATAGGGAAGTTTAAATAACTCTTTATATTAAATTTAGACTAGTATATGTATGGTGTGTTCCATTGGTCCATCTCTATGATGGTATAGTGAGGCATCACATCATGACTATATGATGAGTGATCACCTATAGGGGTTAGATATGGATAGAGTTAGGTATACCATTGTATTTCCTATGGTGTGATCCACTAACATTCATCCCTAGGGTCGGTCAGATATCATATTAATGACTATCATACCCATCCCAGTGGAGTACATCGGGTGGGGTTATAAATCCCCCATAGGCCTTAGGTTTGATCCCCTATATGTGAATCAACAAATTCTAAGATCCAGCTTGTGGAAATTCCTGTAAAGACTCTATAGGCATGACTTCTCTGATAATTATATCATATTTATCATGACCCATGGAGTTACCTCTCTTAGATTAGTGTTACCTAGATTTCTCCAGAATAAAACCAGGTTGGCAGTAAGTACATGACCTTACATTGATACTTGGTGTCTATCCTGATTATATCAAAGTTATTATTTATAGTTTCTCATATTTTGATAGACATACCTCAATGTTAATGAGATGTATACTCTCTTGATGATTTATATCTGGTTATTTAGTCGGGTCCTACACGTTATGATATACTCACCCCTACATGGGATGGTCACACACTTTCCATGTCTTGTGTAGAGGATATGCCTTTCAATGAAGTCCATGATAGATCATGTGGAGAATATCTGGTCCAGATAGACCCTAGATGGCTATAGGAGTTTTATTTTATATTAGTCACCTGCTTTCTTGAAGGATGGACACTTTTACAATTTTGGTGTGATTTTATATTTCTTCTTTTCTCCTTATATTTGTGTTGTACACTGATGTGGGATTTAGTTGTATGCATGCATCTAGATATCAGTTGTATCTTTTCTATTTCATTATATTAGTGTTTGGATATGTGTTCATATGTATAGGTAGCTAAGGCTATGTCCTCCCATGTGTGTAATATTCCTACACTAAAATTTTCGTTATTCCCTATCCTGTTAGTGGCAATCTTGTGTTGCCATACTTGGCATTCCACTGGCTAGGCTGGACTTTGTGGTTTGGGTCTTGATAGATTGGTATTAGAGCATGTTATCTTAAGACCGATGTTTGGAGGTATTCGAGCTATGAAGTATGGTTAATGACCTAGAAAAATAGTGTTAAAGTGTTTCGAGATCGACTCTCAAGCCATAGAACCTAGTAATGGTGTGTGCGTTGATGTATCCATTTACCAGGACTCTGATAACTAGTTTGTTTAATCAGTACATTTTGTCATGGGTTTTTTAGAAAACATTGTTATATTCATAATATAGGAATGGGTTGTGTTTTCCATGTCCTTATTTAGTCTATTCCATAGATATACACTTTGACATCGGTACATATTGAATTTTTTTAGAAAGGCTCTAGGATGAAAACCAGCAAATATAACATAGAGTAATCATGGGGATGATCTACCTAGTGATGAGGATGTAATACAAGGACATGTGTAGGAGGTAGTACCTCTGGGTGCTTTACTGATCATTCCCCCAAACATTTAGCACCATGTTTCTCAAGAAATACATGTAGATGACGTACATAGGCTAAGAGTTCCCCATGAGTTTCATAGTTAGAGACTCTTAAGGATTTCGGGTGATCCATAACCTCTTATAGTAAAGGAATGGTTTGAGGTGTTTGGGAAAGTTTTCATCTAGTTAGGAACCATTTCCATCATATAGTGGTCATAATTTTTAGCCATCTCTATGATTCTATAGGGAGATGGTGAATTTAAGTGACATAGACGCATGAAAGGGTGACTCTCACTTGTACCAAGATTGAGAATCACATCAGAGAGAGGTTTTACCTAGATATGATGTGATAAGTACACATTTAAGAGATCTTTTATCATCAGTAGGGCATCATTACTATTTCATGGAATGTTTCTTGATTCTATAACCTCTTGAGATACTCCATGGATATGGTTTGAGATTCATACTTTCAATTTTAGGCTTTTTAGAGATATCAAGGTTGGTGTGGTATATCATTTCATTTATACTATTTGTTGGCGTGATATAACATACTGTGGTAGTGGAGAGCTTTCTGGATGGGAAGAAGCCAACAATTTTTTCTATAAATGGGAAACATAGATATGAATATTTATTAGCTATTGGTCGATTCTAGAATCAGGTATCAAGGGGTGTAAGGAATATCTAGAGATAGTCTCAATACAGAGGGTCTAAAGTTCAAGGCTCTTAGGATAGTTCAAGTCAGTTGGGGGAGAGTAAATGTTTCTCTAGTGCTAGGTAAGGCATCTCATGTAGTATTTTCCAACCCACCATACTGAGGATAGGGAGGTGTTAAAAGGGTCGAAAATGAAAAGATACCATCTCTATCAGGTATGTCTATAGGGAGGCATATGTGGTATAAAAGATAGGAGAGTAGCAGGAGGTGGACTATAATTTTTTTGTGCCACCACGACCCTTAAGAATTCTACACTAGGCATAGGGATCTTATGGTCAGGGATGAGGGAAAATGCGTTAGTGGGGTTTTATAACCCCAAGTCTCCAAGGTTGATTCAATGTATGATCTATATATTGTCTACTTTTTATTGATAAACATAATAATTAGTCACACTTTTCTTTCCATATCCCTTGTTTTATATATAGACATTCCAATAGAGCCTTTATATTGACCGTTGCATTTAGAGACTCCTACAAGTGGAGATTCAATGATCACCCACTTATTTTGATAGTGTGGCCTATCCCTTGTAGAAAAAGGTTTATTATGGGGTGTTTTATAGTTATAACGAGCAATTATGATTTTATTAACGGTATGGATTGTCTCTCCCAAATTCATGAATAGATTCACTATTTTAAGTAGAGGATTCAATTTTTTCGAGTTCATGGGATGAGTTTTTTATTTATGATATAGAAGGAAGTCTAGGAAGAGATATGTAGTCTCATATATAGTAGGATATATATGATCAGTCAATATTTAGCTAGTATTTCCTTTGGAGTAGTAGGTTTTATTATCTTTTATATTCTTTAAGTCATGGTAGAGTATGAGTAAGCCTACCCTTAGGATGTGTTGGGATTACCTCCCCACCGATAGATTGACTTCTATTTAGGCTTGTCACTAGGGACTAACTTGATATTTGAACCATTAAATCTCATGTATACCACAGATCTTCAATAGACGGACATACAGTTTTAGGATTTAAAGTTTAAGGGGTTGTTCAGACCCATTGTGTCTCCTTGGGAAGACTTAATGTTTTCCCAAAGAAGATGAATGAGATATTGAAGTTATTTGTAGATTATCATCACTTAAATTAGGTGTCCGTAAAAAATACTTATCAACTATCTAGAATCAATAACCTAATTAACAACTTGAAAGGGGTGATTTGGTTCTCAAATATTGACCACAACTCCTGTTATCACCATCTCCGTGTTTAAAATGATTATATACATAAGATATAATTTAAATTTCAATATGATCCCTATAATTACATGGTTATTCTTTCTGGAATGAATAACACCCAAAAAGTGTTCATGGGACATTTGAACTAAATCTGTTAGCCTTTATTAGATTGGTTCAACGTATTCATCATCAATGAAATCTTCGTGTACTTATCATAGGAGGTGAAGCACCCAAGATATTTGAGGATGGTCATAGACATAATCAATGATTACTAGATTAATGGGAATCAATCAAAGTATCTATTATGGATTTGAGATTTCATATTCTTCATACCTTTCATCTAAGAAGAGGGAGTAGCGATGGACCATGAAAATGTTGAGGTAATGATAGCTTGGGAACCACCCAAGAGTGTGACAGAGGTAGAATGTTTCCTTGGGTTGGTAGAATATTATGGGATATCCATTGCTAATTTATCAAGGATATAAACACCATTGACTACATTGAACATAAAGGAGCAACCTTTTGTATCGGTAGAGATTTTCCAATATTCTTTTTAGGTGTTTCGACAAGAGTTAATGAGTGCCCCTATCTTGAGACTATCAGAGTATGGTGTTGATTATATGGTGTTTTTTAATTCCTATGGAACTATGATTGGATGTGTTTTGATGAAAATGAGGATGGAGATTTATTATGGTTCCTAATAGTTGGGACGTGATGGGAATAACTATTTGACCTATTACCTAGATCTAGAAGTGGTGGTCTTTTCCATAAATATTTTGAAACACTAACTTTTGGAACATCAATTTATAGTCTCTTATAATTATAATACTGTCAAATATATCTCTTCACAAAAGATCTTTACCTAATGTATATTTGATGGTTAAATTTTTTTTCAGGATTATGACATTAAGATAGTCTATAATACTAAAGAGGAGACCATTGTGTAGTATTATCTCAGTATGAGATCTTGTTCACAGTTTTTTGATTGATGATTCATAGATTTTGGCCTCATTATAGTTATCATGATTGGATGGGGATGGTGGAACATATCTCTATCTGATGGTTGTTACCAATCCCCTTCTTCAGCTTTTTGGGGCATCTCATATTGGAGATATCGACAGCAAGGGAATGTAGGTTCAGATATTCACTATATGTAATCTTGATGGATTTTCTAAAGGTGGGGATCACATCATCCTTTTTTGAGGATGGCCAAATGTTCCAGGTAAACTGTGATTGGAGGTACTGGGTGAGTTTCATACATACCCCAAATCAGTATATCTTGGAGTGGAAAAGATATATTAGTACATTCCATGTTAGTTATAGTGTCCTTGGATAAAGAGGAGTGTAGCTGAGTTTTTCTTTTTACGCATCACTTATCAGTAGGTGATGATTGAGCACCATGTTTCAATGGGTTTTTCTTATCCCCTTGTCGTGTTGGTGATGAAGTGGGATATTATCGCTATGAGAATCATGGTGATCATATACTAACTCAACAAGTCGTACCACTTCCTATCCATCTGAGAGTATATTTAAAGAGAGAGATTGGGATACCTTTACATGTAGAAGATAAGTCAGCTTTATGAAGTTTCCTTGATGGTCATTTAAAAACATGACACTCTATTCACATCATGATTGTGGAGATGATTATAAAAGGCCATTTCCATTTATTTGTAGTTTATCATGATGTTTGAAACCCATTAATATTGACAAACTGAGAAAACCATTTAGGTTCTGGAGGACATTCTTCAATAATTCATGTTAGACATTATCCATAGTTGGTAGTATCACCTACACTAGGTTGAGTTCACATATAAAAATGTTCGCCACTCCACCATTGGCATAGTACCATTTATACCTTTTAGGAGATACCCTATAGTTAGACACTCTATTGTAATAATCTAGGGGGGGTCAAAACTCATGGTCCAGATGATAGTGCGAGTAAAAAAAGTGAAGGTATAGACCCCCTTAGAGTGGATGATGACTGTCTAGGTCCAGTATAAGCCTTTTTTGAATAGGTGATGGAGGCCTTTGGAGTTTAGTAATGGGTTCATTTGATCCTGGAGGGCTAACATCAATGAATATTGAATAGATGTGGATGGGGCGTTAAGATATCTATGATATTCATTGGCCTTTTACAAATACTTCGTATTGTGGGTGAGGTAGTGTACCTCTTATCCCAGTCATCATAGTTAGTCCAGGTACATGATGCTTCTAGTAGTCATATATGAGGTGGAATATGCACGACACATTGCATGTTTTGTACGTGGTGGAAATGGACATAGATGATGGATCAAACATCATCGAGTTCATAGTAGAGATCGAGTATTTGTAGGATAATATTCATTATGTTAAAATGATTCCCTTAGAGTGTTTTTGATGATAGCACAAGAATCATTAGAAGGTCACCTCAGAGTGACAGAACCATATGTGAGCTCATTGTCATCATCTATTAATGTATGGTTTTTAAGGAAGAAAACCCCTATGGTGTAGAATGTAATGACTCTTATTTTTCCTTCTAAAACATTGTAATATTTTAATGTATATTTTTGGAGCAATTCACAATGTCTACTTTGGATTATAGGGCTCTGGGATCCTCAGTGTTGATATAAAAAAATATTAAATATATTATAACATACATTCATGGGTTTTTTGAAATTATGGAATATCACTCAAAAAAATTTCCATATGGAAAACATGATACCTTCATTAAATTTATAATTTGATTTTTACCCTTGGTGTGGCAAATCCTTTTTGTACGTGATTTGTTTGGATTAAGATCTATCATGGACTGATTACTAATTTAAAAATTTATTTATTTATTTATAATTTATAATTGATTATAATTTATTTTTATTTTTTTATTTATTATTATTTATTAAATAATTATTATTTATTATTTATTATTTATTAAGTGTTAGGGCCTAATTCCTCCCCTATATAATCACCCTTATGTAAAACCCCTAAGTTTATCTGCATAACACTAGTGTTTGGACAAGATCATGGAGGAAGGACTTTACAAACATCAAGACTGTGGGTTAATAATCACTGTTACAATGAATTCATTTTAGATAAAGGAGTTATTAGATATTTTCAACTATAATTTGGCAGAACCATTATTCATTAGTGATTGATCCAAACATGAGGGAGCATGTTTTTTTTTGATTAATTCCAATATTGATTTTCCCTAGTCGAATAAGAAGAAATCATTTTATGTTATTAATTTGTATGTTGATGTTTTTATTTTTGATTTCTGTTTAACATCCAAGAATTAGGAATTGATAGAATTATTTGATTCTCGTTTAACCATTGTGTTTGATGCATTGTATAGAAATATATGATGGCCAACCCAAACAATATCCAATACCCTTTCCTCTCACTTGTGTTTCAATTGTTTCTCCTATCACTATTTTTCAATTGATCATCGATATTCCATTTTACTGACAATTCAATAATACCCAAAAAATAATAATTTCACAATCAATCATTGTAACAATGGATCAAATTTCCTAGTTGTGATTCAGGATCAAGATCATGATTAAGGCTTGATGTGGTGTGACAGGATATTCTGGAGAGATTGGAGACCTTTGGTCTTGGAGTTTTGGTTTTCAGTGATGTGGTGTAATGAGGGATTGTTTTTTATAGGATGGGGGCTGGAATCAGGCCACCGATGAAAAATCTTGTTCGTTTAACCCTAGATCCCCATTACATAGTAATTTTTTTATCTTGGTTAAAGGAGAAGGAATAGTGGCCGACAATTCTTGAGGACTGTTAGATTTTAGAAAATATCAAGTTACACAACATATTATTTGGATGAACACATGCCCTATGGTCACATTATATAGAGGATATGGTTTATACATAGATATAAATATCAGACATCATGTAGATGGAAAAATTTCCATTTGACCTGATGCTCATGACTTGGTGTGTACCAAGGGGTACATTGTCATAGACATGTCTATGTGCATAGGCAAGACCATAGTACTTGAGTACTGACATGCCATTTTGGTATGGTAAGAGTACTCAAACATGACCTGATTACATGTGTGAGAACATGGTCAATGTGCCCAAAAATGACCAAATCACCTAGGCCCAGATAGAGTAAATAAGCGTAGGAAAAACATCACAATCATGCGGAAAGGGACATAAGTATGTTCCAGAGGACATAAGCATACCCAGACTAGCCCATACATGACGTTTATTCCCTATAAATGTTGTTTACTTCCTCCATAGAAGGTTGAATCCCTTTTTCTCTTTGATTTAGATATGTATTTATAGGGTTTCCCCCCTATTTCATCTTTATTAGGGTATATTGAGGAATCGTTTCTTATGTATAGGATGAGTGATCCCTTTTAAGGGTTATTTCTAGATAGATTAATGTATCCCTTAATAAGGACTATGGTTTGATCCTCTATTATTTATCGCTAGGTTGGGGTAGGTATCTCATTGCCATGTTATAGGGTGTTTGATCCCCATACTAGTGGAATACTCTATGTATGGTTAGGAATCCCCCATAGTCCATGGGTGTGATACCCAATACGTTTATTAAAATATTCTATGTTCTAGTATGTGTTTCTTTATTAAAAGGGTCAATAAGAATGACTTCTCAGATGATCACAATAAGTGTTAGCAAGACTGAAGGAGTAATTTTTTATAAACAAGTGTAACCTTGAAGCCTCGAGGAAAATTCTATGTTGTAAGGAAGTGACCATACATGGTGAAATGGAATCTATCTTGAGTATATATGGATTGTTATTTATAATTACTCATATTTTGATTGTAATTCCTTTTTGATGAAGAGATGACTACTCTCATGATATTATATATTTTTTGATTTCAAGATGTTTTAATGGTTATGATATACTCGCTCCTAAATTGTATCTTCCAACACATGTCATGTCTTCTGTAGATGAAAATACTTTCGATGGATTCCTGGGTTTATAAAGATTGTTTGTGGAATAGTTGGGCATAATGAACCATAGTTGGTTTCACGACTTTCATTTGATAGCAGTCCCCACTTTTCTAGCAGGTTAGACCCTTTTACAGTTTTAATGGGATTTTATATGTCCTTTTTCCTATACTTATGTCATAATAAAATGTGGTATTTAGTTATATTCATGCATCTTGGTATCAATTTAATATTTTCTTTCTATATTATTATGGAGTTTGAATATATGTGTGTGTTTGTGTGTGTGTAAAGGTACCTTATGATAATGTTACTTATGTGTTTGATATACCTACTAGGAACTTGTTTCTATCCCTAGCCTACTAGGGGTGGGTATGGGGTGACATACATAGATTTTCACAAGATTAGGTGGGCCCCAGTGGGTTGGTTCATGACAAATGAACTTCCCACATGACTAGAAATTAGGTTCTTGTAATATGCATCTAGAACAACAAATAAGGTCTCTTCAAATTTGATAATTATGGAGGCTTATATATTATTTATTATATGAAATCTACATTTGGGGGTAAATAAATTTGATGTGAATATGCCTTTATTTTTTATGGTCCTAGTCACAACTTATTAGGATTCAGTTAATTATGTGACTAGGGACTTGAAATAATGTTTACCAAGAAGTCGTGTACCATATAGGTAAGGGGTAGCCTAGTAGTGTTATCATGGAATCACATGAAGAGGAATCTATATATAACTAGTGTAGATGAAAACAAGTTATTTCTATACAATGAATATGAAACACAGTTTTGTCATAGGTGGATTGGACATTTGATCCAACCATCATTATAATATATTATGAAAAGTAATGGAGCTCATGATTTCACTATGATATATTGTGATTGTATACACACAAGTTATGCCTATCAAAAAGGGAATATTACTCAAAATACCATTAAGATCTGGAGTCGGGCTAGCCTGTTTCCAATAAAAGCAATTAAAAATTAAAGAGTACAAAGTGAAGATCAAAGAGACATTTTACAAAGGTGAGTATATCACTCGTCATGATATTCAGCCAGAACAATGCTACAATAAAACTCAGGTGATATGAAATACCAACTCGAGATCACATTAGAAATTTCTTTTTTAGAGAGATTATCCGCAACTTGATTGGCCTCATGGTAGAAATGTTGAACTTCATGTGAAAGCGTCTCTACAAGTTGGAGGCATTTAACCTAAGCCGATAACAGCTTCCAGGGCATGTTCCTTGATCGATCTCTAAGGATATGAACTGCAAAAGAGGAGTCTGACTCAAACCAAAAGTCATGCCAACCATAATGAACAGTATATCTAATTGCCTTTATCATAGCCCAGAGCTCCGCTTCAATTGCTAACCCATTGCCAATGAAGTAGAAAAAACATCCCATTACGAAACCTCTGTGACTACGGAAGACTCAACCGCATCCGTAGGGTCCAGGAGGCGCCAGTAGCCGCTCCTTCAACATTGACCTTCAACCATCGATAAATAGGTGGAATCCATTGAACATGTTTCAGCATAAATGGTTTCCTCACCC
This sequence comes from Viscum album, assembly GCA_963277665.1. NCBI lineage: Eukaryota > Viridiplantae > Streptophyta > Magnoliopsida > Santalales > Viscaceae > Viscum > Viscum album. The sequence goes on along the minus strand of OY728122.1, from coordinate 2,011,109,278 downwards.
TGCCAATAACACTAAGAGATCTCAACAGCACAATATCAGAGTCATCCTTATTCATCATTATAGTGTGAATCATGGAAGCAGTACGGACCGCACAATGTATGGCTAGAACAACATCATGAACTGAGGGTTCAACATTATTGAATATCAAATCATTTCTTTCCTTTTATAAGAATGAGATCAAGATGGCCGAGGCTTCCAAAAGAAGGCCATTAACCTATTCGCTGAACTTGGCATGGTAGATGGATTGCAATAACTCTCCAACCGAATCATAGTATAAGAAAAAATGAAAAACTCCCACCACATTATCCCATAACCTACAAGAAAATCTATAGGAGACAAAAATGTGGAAGGCTGATTCATCTGCCTCCACACAAAACACGCATGCAGTAGCCAGGTGAATGCCAACCCACTCTAGCAGAGCCAACAGCGGGATCCTCCCAACAAAATAGATTTATGGAAAAAGAGAAATTTTCAACAAGAGTGCATGATATAAAACATATTGATTTATATTAACCTCTATATATAAGATATATTGGTGAGAATAGATATAATCTTATTTTTATTGATGATTATATCAAATATGTTGTGGATTTTATTCACCACTCATTATTTTGAGATGTATAGTTTCATTATAGAGTATCTAAAAGAGAATGCAATGTTTATTAGATTGAAGATTTTGAAATTACAAGCTAATAATGTCACAATATATACATATAGATAGATTGATTAATATCTTAATAAGAATAAGATATAGAACCAAGCTTCAGTAATGATAACTCTAGTAAAATGGAGAGTTTTAGAGGAGAAATTGAATCATAAACAATATAGTCAAAATGATTCTTATTGAAAAATACCTACCAAATAATCTTTATAAGGGAGAGGTCTTAACATTTATCTATATTTATAAATGATCTTTTGTGTTTCTGAGAGAATAAAATACTTCATATGTATTTTGGTATAAAAATAATCCATCATTAATGTACTATTAAATTTTTGGAAGTAATTTGTTTCATTCTCGGTAAGGAGAAACACAATAATCTCAAATCCCATTGAGACGAAAGGAAATTTATTTGATACATGAGAAAAATAAAATCATATAATTGCTTCAATAAGTGTCTATTAAAATTTATTGAAGTAATTGTTGTCAGTATATTGGAGAATTATATGAATCATGAATAACATTTTGAGAAACTTCATGATGAAATTGATTAAGAAGTAAGAATTGTAAAGGGAGAGCAAGTGGAAAATACCGAATACGAAAAAGAAACTAAAGATGAGAAGGATGAAGTCAGGTTTGTATTTATATAGAAGATAAAGAGTAGAGATGAACTTGATAGGTGGAATATCATCGGTGACTAAAAAATACTAGTTAAAATGGGGAGAATAAATACTCAAATTTTTTTTTTCTATCACATGTAAATAAATAAAAATTGAACAATATATAAAAGATGAAATTTTGTTTCAAGTGATTAATGGAGAGATTGGACCAATTGGGAAGAATAAAACAATTGATATTATTTCGAAGCTATTAAAAAAGAACGTTAGTGGGGCCAAAGGTGTTTTCTATAATAATATGAATAAATTAAATTTGTTGATTTTAAATAAATCATAACTAGTTTTTATGGGGGGATCCTATATAAAGGGAATCAATATTGATGAGATATTTTCACTAGTGGAATGGTCAGAGACAGTTCGACTATTCTTATCTATAGTAGTGAAAATACAATTCATGTTTTAGTAGATAATTTTAAGATATCATTTCTTAATAGAGTTATATAGGAAGAAGATTACATCAAACAACTAGATGGTTCTATCATTCCTTATTATGACAAAAAAATCATATGAATAAAAATTTATATGGAATAAAGAAGGCACTATGACATGGTATTCGTGACATGATTAACACTTGATGAAGCTTTGTTTCGAGAATGGTGGAGTTTATTACAATCTCTATGTCAAAAATGAGAGTAATCAAAGGATTATGGTTATAGTTTATGTCTATTAAATAATAATTTGATTAGTAGATGAATCAAAATAATTTTTTTTTATAATTCATGATGAGTCTGTTTGATATATTGATTGTTAGAATGATTTCATTTTCCCTTGGTATAAAGGATACACAAGGAATGTATGGTAAATTAATTTATTAATCTTAATTTTATAAAGGTGTTATGATATGATTTGGAATGGATTATTATGAGGTGATGAGGACTATGGATGTTATTCAAATCAAATTTTCGAGAGATAATAATATTAATGCTTTCAATGTCACATAATATAGGAATATCATTTGAATCCTGTTGTACATAATTGAGACACAACCCAAAACTGATTTTTCAATGTTCCATGTGAAAAATTATCAATGTAATATGAAATAAATCCATATAAATATCATAAATATAATACAATGTATGATTAATGGAATAATGGATTCAATAGTTCATTACAATGAAAATTCAAAACACTAGTTTTGGGGATATATATACATATATTAATTCAGTTTACTAGATGAAAAAAATATACATTAGTTGGTGAATTTTACTTTAGAATATTATGAATTTATTATTTAAGGAAGAAAAAAGGCATTATTTGAAATATCACAACAAAATCTGAATATATTTCATCCACTCAAGCATGAACACTACTATTGTGGATGAAGAATCATCTTGATGGTATAGGGGTTGATGTGAATCCTCTAATCAAAATCAACATTGATAATTCAAGTTCTATAAATTTTATAAAAAATTATGTTTTTCATTCCAGGATAAAGCACATTTAAATCATATATCAGTTTATAATGGAAAAAGTCAAACATCACCTAGTGAATTTAGAGTATATGCTTGTAAAACATTAGGTCAAAGACATTATGATAAATGCATTATCCAATGATTATTTTGAATGATATCATCTGGATCATAGACTCTAATTGAATCCCTATACATGAAAAGTATGACTTTGGACCCTCAATTCATGAGGTATTATCTATTTTTACCATTATGTTGACCTATGTTCTTTTTCCTACTACAGATTGCAATGGAGTGACATTGGGGTTTTTTAGTAAAGGAGGATAATTATTTTTGATGAATGAATAAATTTGATGATATGGAAAGTTATATTTCCTGATGAATTATGGATTTCATAGAAATGGTAGGATTCTTGTTAACCATAATGATGTTTAATCCCTTATATTAATGAATACTTATCATAGAAGAGAACTTTTTCATTAATGATGTAATTTGTTTTCGACATGTGAATGGGGAATTGGCATTCTAAAAAAATATTCAATAATTGGTATCATGAATGAAGTTGTTCATTAATTATCATTACATGTTACTTTTATTTCTCATGTCTATATTGGCTCATGTGTGATTATATTATGTTTCGATAAAATTTTTTGGTCATTACCATCAGTTAATGTGAGTGGTTGTAAGAGTAAAATGTTCATGTGATTTTGTGAACATGGGTTTATAAAAAGATTTTAAGTGTTTTAAATAAACCAAAAAGGATATAATGTTGGGAATATTCATTCAATATTATTTCATGGTTTGAGGTTTTTGGGTTGTTATTTATTTTGAGAAATTTGGTTAAAAAACATCCAACGTGTTTATTTCCAAATTATGCGTTTATAACATAGAAAATTAACCTAGTGTTTGTGAAAAAAAATTATGAAAATTTTGATTTGGTTTTTTGGAAAAGGAGGACATACATGTATATTGTAAATGAGTTCACAAATATTGTGTACTATATATGAATGTATGAAATTATTTCATAGAACATATTCTAGTTTAAGAACCACATATGAAGTTCGTGATGGAGAAAATTTGAAAAAGGAAATATTTTCTAATAGAAACTATACAAAATCACAAAGAAATTTTGTGATTGTAGAAGATACATTTTTGATCATATGGTGGGGTTTCATCAGTTTCTAAAAATTTGAGTTCACAATGTGTGCTTATTGTTTTTGAAGGACTTATATTCAAAGGATATATTGAAGTCAAATCTCTATTTGATGAAAAATCTATATACAGGAGATGTTTCACTATGAGAAGCTATAATGTGATGTTATTATATGGCTAGGAGTTCATGGTGGCTGTTTGTTTGTAGAGGAATGGTGGTATTTTTTGTGGGACCATGAAGGGATTAAATAAATTTTTTTGATAAGTGTAATTTGAGGGCTTATTTCCCAATATAAGGACCAAATTTAACATCAATAACTTGGTTTGAAATGATCAAAATTGAACATTGTCAATGAGAATTATATTACTTCATAAAGAAGTTTATGAACCAATGTATCTTTCAAGGGATAGTTAGTTTGAATATCATAGAATCTTCTAAATGAGAGGTAATTCATAGAGGAACCCATCAGATACGCATTGGCAAATCGTGAAGCACAATATGACTTTGTTTCATTTTCAGTTCATGAAGTAATAGAAGATCGTAAATGGATAAAATTTTCAAAGGGATAATAGAAGTTCACAGTGGAAGAAGTACAGTTCACAAGGTGAGTTTTCATAAATAAAATTCTACACAGTAACATGGATTTCATGTCTCTAATGTATAGAAAGATTCATGTAACACCCATTTTTATATGAACTATGTTAAATATCATACAGATCATTAAAGTTTTTTTTCTTCCGGTGTAGTGTGTTCTTTTTAGCATAGTGAGTAATGTGTTATCAAGAGTGAATGGTAGTAATATTAGGGGACATTAAGTTTTCTTTAAACATTTTAATAGTTTTTTTCATTAGTGATTTTGGTACATCAAGAAATTTTCATTATATATACTCCTTTTACTTCTTGGTTAGTATGAACCAAGTAATAATTAGTCTATCTCGTGCATTATTTATTTTTAATTTATAAATTTAAATATGAAATAGTGAAGAGTGTTTTATTTAATGATGTAACCAAATAAACAAGGGGATTTGTTTTCATCTTCCAAATATTGATTCTCACCCCACCCCTCTTGGAGTAATTATCCTAGTGCGTCCAATAATAATAAGAATTTTAATGATTCTCATAACATATATATTAATGATTTATTATTGATTTCAAGAGTCAAAAGTGGAATGGGAATATGGAATCTTTTAGGATGATAGGAAAACATAAGGGGATTTATTATGAATAACCTAGGTATGAGATATATAATGCTTCTAAAGAACAATATATGGGTAACATGGTTTATGGAACATCAGACTTAACTCATGGGCACAATATGATTGTATATAAAAATAACATAGGGAGACTGGGGTCAATACTATGTTTTATATTTCCATAGACATTATTCTTTAATTGATTCTAGAAAGGTCCGAAAAGTTATTTAGGAATTTCAATATGAATGAGTAAATAAATGATTACATAATTGTCTTAATATGTTGAGTATTTTTTAGTTCAAAATGATAAATGAAAATTAGAGTATCATGATATTGGTATATAATCAAAGGGTAAAAGATGAGATAAAATAGGAATATAGGAGGTTCATATTGATACCCATGTTCATATACACATAAAGACGGTATAAAGAAGGTGGGGGCTTCATTTCCATTAATTCAATAAAATTCAATAGAGACACAACTACTCAGAATACATAGAGGGGTTTGAGAAACTATGTGGAGAGTACATGTAAGTTATTAATGAAATATATATAAATTATTCTCTTCTGATGGTTATATTTTATGGATTATACATTTTAAACATGTTATAAATCTATATAAAAGTTAAAATTTATACATGAGTTAATGGATAAAGCATGAATTATTCATTCAGTTAATAAATTAAAGGGTTTCCACATAAAGGAGGTGGTTGTAATAAATTATTGAAAATTTCAAATTGGCCTTAATAAAGGATGTGTAATTTTATCTTACCATTTCATCTAAGAAAATTTATATTTCTTCAATAGAAGATTCCCAATGGAGTCATCCCTTTAGATAAAACCATCCAAAGGATAGGTATTTATTTTATACCCAACTTAAGGTGCTACACTACCTCTTATATTGAGACCAGAGTCCATTTATTTTTAGAAAAAATACCTACCTCAACTCAGTGGCTCTATTTCATCTCTTCTATAGACATGAAACCTATTCTTTGATCATTTAATTCGTTTATCAAATCGTTATTTTCTTTTATAATAGTTGATTATATGATTGTAATCTCATTCACATTATTTGTTCATTTATATATTTTATCTTGTATCTTTTTTTTATGAAATTACATTTTTGGATCGTATTGTTTTTTTGATACTCTTAGTCAAAATGTTAATAGGGTAGGGTTATTACATTAGTATTTAAGGGAGATGACCAAATTTATTTTATAGATAATATTAACATGTAATTCTTCTTTCATTAACTTCCTATCATTACCATGATAATATTGCATTGGATTGGGTGGGAAACACACCATATGGATTGAAATTAAACACCAATAGATCATATGTCAATAGATTCATGGTATGTTTTGGTGTATTCTATTACCATCAGTGGATTTTTTTATTTTTTTATTCAATATCATTCAACTTATGTACTCTTATGGTGGTAAAAATGATTGAAAACTTATTTGTATTTAACTATGTTTAACCTATGTGCTTCATCTATCCTTCATTATGTTGGATGTTTTAGTAGTGGTGGGTAGCCAAAAATATAAGTATGTAACACCCTATACCATTTAAAATCCTATAAAATATTTATTTTTCCTTTGTATGGGTTATATAAATATTTCCCTCACATAGAGAGAAAAATAATGTAGTTTTATCACTTTCCTATATTATAAGATAACATGTAGTACCTATATTTTTTATATTTTTGAATAGTTTAAATCTATCAGCAACAATTTTTTTGTGGACACTCTGAACCAACATTTTTATTAGCCTCGTAATATTACACATTCTCTTTTTAATTAGTAATTGATGACGATGATGAAATAATATATAAAATATGTTTTCATCAAGGATAAAATATTTTTTCAAAATTATTTATTAAAATATTAGTGAAAGAGTTTCTACCACAAAATAGTGGAATATATTAATGAATAAAAAAAATTTCATCATAATATTTCCTAAAACACATATAATACCTTATATAATATTTTTAAAAACCTATCTAATAAATATTATCATAAATAAAATAATATTTATTTACTAACAATAAAGGGTTTCTATCATGGAAATATATTTTGTACAAAAATTAGTTTCTAAAAGGTTATTGTGCAAATTTTTGAACTATGATAAGTTCAAAATGCAACAAATAAATCATTATCCAAATATAATTAAAATTGAAAATAACTCTACATCCAATTTTTTTTATAATATATTGTTAAAGTAATATATTAATGTAAGGAGATGTAATTATCTTTTTTACCAAGGGATCTCAAATAAAAGCTTTTTTAAGAAGGTGATGTATTTGACAAATAGTCCAAGACTCATTTATTTAAAAAATAAATAAAGTGGTTATATAAGTCATAAATAGTGGATTTTATTATATACTTCCCCAAATAAAAAAATCACATCAAATGGCAATTCATCTCACCATGTGAAATCATTTTGACTCATTTATTGGAAATCCCATCCACCACCTTGTTATCATCTTGCTAAATGTGGGTGATGATGTAATTAAAGCCAGAAAGGAATAATATAAATTTCATCCATCTAGTTGTGAGTTTCCATGATAGGCAGATCACACCATTATTAATATATTTAATGATAGTGGTGTAGTCTCCTTCAATCCAAGGATTTTTACATCCTTTATTCCTTAAAAAATATGCCACAATTATATCATTGATCATTTTTACCTATAGAGTTGAGGTGATACCTCATGTAACATTGAAATATCCTTGGGTATTTCCATTTTAGTCATGAGAAATATAACCACAACCCACATGACTCAGGTTACCTTTTTATGATCCATTAATATTAATTTTTATCCATCATGGAATTGGTGATTTCGAGAAGACGTCAAAAAAATAAACAGACTATTTGGAGACACTAGAAACACCTAGCCTCAAAAGAACCATGAAGTCATTGAAATAATTTAAACACTAATCAGAATGAAGAGGGTTGGCCTCCTTGATCATGTTAATAATTATCACCAAGGATTCACGAATAGATAAGGAAGTCAACATAAAGATGAGATAATTATCACCATAACATATGATGTGCAACATCTCATCAATTGAATCCCTAATCAAGTCGCTGAGTTGGGGGGCTTTCTATATTGATCTATAATGTTGTATCTATAAATCATTATTAGGGAATATTGGTAGTGTAAATTAAAAACAACCATAAATATATATTAATAAAGTAGAGGTAATGGTGTAAGATAAGGATAGATGAATAACATCCTCCCTATGCTGGTTTCATAGGTGGAACATATAATAGAGAGGAACAGCAAAATATTATAAGTAATCAATAGTAAGAATTATGATATGTATAAGCCTCCAAACAAAGGTCAATAACGAAGGCATGATCAATGGATTAATAAATATTTTAAACTAGAAAATATCATAATCATTTCCAACTAAATTGGAATGATAAAAAATCATGGAGTCCAGAATTCAATTCTGAGAAGGTTCCTAGATCATCTTGTCACTATTTGGAGAAAAGGTGGTATTCTTATGCATTTTTAGTTATTCATCTTTAAAATACAAGTTATTCATAGAATATAATTTATTAATAGATACATGAGTTTCCAGGTTGAGTTAATTAGGATTTTAAAGAGAGATAACGGGAGTTCCCATCCAGTTTTCAATCCAAAATATAATGGAGGCCTCCTTACTTGAAATCCATCTAGTGTGTGACATAATTCTAGAGAAAGAGGACCGGATAGCTATCCAGATAGATATTCCAGATAATATAGAATCACCTTTTTAGTTTTCCAATAATTCTTGATTTAATAAATCTATTATCCCTTGAGTCACTGTATAGAATATTCCAACTGATTTTGGCTTATAGAGAATCATTAAATAGCTTGATTTCTTTGACTCCCAGACCACCATTTTCTAAAGGATTTCAAAATTTTATCCATGGAATGGTAACCATTGTTCATTCATGAATAATATCACTCTAAAAAAATTTGATTCAAACATTGTGATTTTGTATAAGAGACATAGTCCATTTATAAATTATAAAATAATGAACCCATTTGGAGATGATGGTAAATTTGGAAATACAAATCCTTTTTTCCCTTGAGATTTAAATTCCTTTCCTAAATTAAATATGTTTTTTTATTTTATCTAAAATCCTAAAAAAATAATTTTACTTAGGTCTCCCCCAAAATAAAGGTGCACCATGTTAAATGTTGTGCATGGATCCTTCTTTAACGACTAGGCCCAAAAAAGATTGAGCTTGGTTAGGAGTGGGAATCCCCTTAATAAAATATATGAAAGACTTGTTCCAATTAATAGCATACTCTGAAACATCTTCATAGTATGACAGTTCCAAATTTTGATTTTGGATATTTCATGTACCTCATTAAAAAGAAGAATGATGTCATACTCATAGAAAAGATGGGTAGAAGAAATAATATTCAATGATGCATGTATGGATTAAACTTAAAATAAATGTTTGAATGAAAAAATATAAATAAGTGTGAAAATCTTCAAATTATTTATATTTATTTAAATCAATAAAATTTATTAATATTATAACATATGATTTTTTGAAGTAAATAATTTTAAATATTATGTTCAAATAATTCAACAGAAGGATTTTGAGTACCAATATCATCATTATTCAAATAATATATCATAATAAATGTTAACCCATTAAATGAGTTTATTGGGATAAAATATTTGATTTTCACATAGAGTAATGTAAAGAATTATATAGTGGGGTAATAATTTAAAAAAACATTAAAAATGTAGAAAACATAATATCTATTCGGTGTTCTATCATATAGGATATGATTATACTATTGATTATGTATAGTTTAGTTATATTATTAAATGGTTTTAAGAATTTTAAAATGTATCATGTTATATAGAAAGTAATATCCACATTATCATTCTTTCATGTTGATATATATATTAAATTATGTCAAATTATAATTAACGTATAAAATTATGACATTTATTTATATCTGATTGATGGAGATCATTCAGTATTATAGGTTTTATTGACCCGTGAATATTAATTTTGGTTGGGTTTCATATGGAGATATAAAATTAACTCATTATGTATTAAAAAAATTGTACAAGATAACTCACCATGTATATGACATGAATTTCATACAGTATTTCATTGGCATGCCTAGGGTTAATGTTTCAAATTTAATCCCAAATAATTAAATTTTACATGATACCTATAATGATAACCATTGTAATTTTATACCTTAAACTATCCCTAAGGATGACCTAATCCTGAGTGGTTGGGTATGTGGAAGATCATGTCAAGGGTTAAGGATTAACCAAGATAGCATTTGACATCTCATGTGATTAGTATGACATATGGGAACTCAACTTGTATTGACAAAGGATGTGTATCAATATACATAAATATATCAATTGTGATGAAATTTCCTATTTGGATGAATGAAATGAGTCATTCCCATATATGTTGATTGATTATAGGTGAGGTTTTCATCAATTTGGATAGTCTATAATAAGATATCCAAGATTTTATGAGCTAAAATTACAAGATTGTTGTACAAAATATCTCATATTAACATGATGTCTTGAACCGTGACACCCATGATTAATGGTATGTTTTTAATTTTGATTATTTTCCTTAAATATTTTTAATTTTTGTAGTTTTTTGGAGTCGATGGTTTGAATTTAGAAAATGGAGAATGTTGGATAGAGAACATGATTAGAAATATGGTTTGATTTAATCATACATCCAAACATGTATAGTGGGAGGCATACCACTAGAGTATGCACAGTTGACGTATGATTATTCAAATATTTCATATAAACCATTAAGTTTACCTATTTATATGGATATCCACTAGGGAAGGATATGTGGTTGGCACATGGTTTCTCAAATCATTATGCTAAACCATGTCATCTACCAAGATTCATAAAATTTAAAATTCTTATTTTTAATTAAATAATATTAACCCACTTCTCCTCCCATATTCCCATTTAAACTACCAATATGTTTCTAGTAATGGGTATCTCTTTTTACCATGATCCCATGGTGATTTTTCATCTATTTAAGTGAATTATTTCATGATAAACTCCTGATTTCTTTCAAATTGACTCTCCTAACTTATTCTATATTCTTTTAATTCCATTATCTTCATGCACTTTTCCTTTTTTATCCATAGTTTCCAAGAGTATATCATGGGGTGGATTTATAATATCATATATTTTTGGATTTTTGGGTATCCCTCTGTTGTTGTTGTTCTTGGGTTACATTGAGATGGTGGTGAGATTTTATCATTTTTGACGTAGTTGTATCAAATTAATAGATCATTCCCTTAAAATAACTCAATTAATTGTGTTTTTATGGAGTTTCTTATCATATAATGATTAAAATGAATTTTTAAGGAGTTATTTGTGTTTGTTACTTACGTTTCGTCACATTATGTTTGATAAAGTGAGGCCTTCATTTTGTTTTCATTATAAAACTGTTTTTATACAAATTATTTGTTTGATAAATTTCTTTTAGATTATTTTGACTCAAAATAGATTTTCAAATAATAAGTTGGAAAAATATTATTTTACAAACTATATTCCATTTATTGGTAACCGATGGATTTAAGCGATGGTATTTTGATTATGTGTTTATTTGGAATTTTTATGAGTATTGACATGATTAAATAATGTTAACTATATTATGAGAATATATTGTTAATGAGTTTTACAAGGGAAACTTGGGTATTATTTAGGTAATTTTATGAGTGATACAATAGTTTAGATTGTGGTATGACTTGTTCCTAGTTTATATTGTTATCTAGATAGGGGTTGGCACTTAGAAAGGCCCAGAGGATAATACTGGTTTGGTTTTATCATGTTCACATATTTTTTGGGAATTCTTCTAATGAGTTACTTCATTAACCAATTATTTATAATGTTTTCATGCCTCAAAGGTTATATCCCATGTGATGTATTTAGGAGATACATTATTGTGATACATACATTTTATGTCTTGTTGATATTTTTTTGTTTACAGTATATTTTCTTGGGATATATTTTATGTTTTCTATCCTCCCACTTAATTTGAGAGTGTTTTAATAAAAACAAATGGATTTGATATAGATTTTCAAATTCTAATTTCAGGGGAAAATATTTTTCTAATTTTTTTTATAAATCCAATTTTAGAACTCATAGTGAATGTAAGAATTGAAAATTAGATTATTTATATTTATGGTGGTATCCAACAAGGATTTTCCCCAAACCATATATACATCCTATGGGGGTATGTAGACTTGTTTATGTCTGATAAATCTACAATGAATGGATCAATGTCTTATACTGTAACATCTTGATTCTTTTGTTCCATCATGGCAAGGTGGTTAGCAGTGATTATGGGTGGAAAGGAGTTTTCACATGTGGGGAATTTTTGGTATCCAAATGTGGTTTTTATTTGTTATGATGTATCAGCCTCTCTGGAATTGTCTTCATTTTGGATTCGTATGTATATGTATATTATGTTATTTATCAATTTTTTATAAAGTGTTGTTGGTTTATTCATTAATATTTATTGTTATCATCTATTTATTTTCCTTTATATTATAGAAATTGTTTATTGATATGCCTTGATTTGATGGTTATGTATACATCCTTATGGATTTTAAGGAGAATCCTTTATTGAGAATTATTTGATTACTAGGGATAAGTTGTTCAAATTGGTTATTTTGTTACCAAAAAAACATGTAACCAAATCCACTTATTGGGGATATGTTTTGGGCGACATAGCATATTTGGTTCGGGTGATCTGGTGGGTCAACCATGGATTATTCCTTTCAAAATGATATCACAAAACTCTTTTTTATTGGAGGAGTATTCATAGTATATAGAAAAGACCATTGAGACATAATGGATGAGTACAAGGGAGTGTCTGATGAGCACCACTTCTTATTGAGTATTGAGTTACCATGGTTGGTAGGGCTTTGTGACTTGAATTTGATATTTTTTCTTCAGTAATTTCATATTATTTGATGTGGTTTATAATTATTAAGTTTTTTGTTGGAATATTTTGAGTTATTAATTCTAAATTTCTAGTTTTGGGTGGATGTGGGAAGGAAATAAATGGTGATCAATTTGGAAAACCATATAAAAATCATGTGACCGAGTCTAAACACCTTCTTATAGAACTGACAGGGTGGGCATAGGGTCCACAAAATCATCTGTTTGGACCATACTTTGTGATAAATTCTTTAATGTTCTAATACATTACACCTATTGGTATTTTAGATTTCTATTTTTAAGGATGTTACTTATTATATAGTAATTTTGGTAATTTTTATGTTATATCCATTTTATTTGGAGTTTCATAATTTGTTAATCGAGTTATATGATTATGTTTTATAGAGTATGCCTACTAGAAGGTATTCAGTGAATTATAGAGAGGGATATGTGGAGAATTCAATAAAGTATAACCCTCTATCAATACTTATTTTCATCAAGTCTGTCATCAAATACATTCTATATATGGTTCTATATGTTGAGTGAGAAATATCTACGTTTTTGTATCATTCCCAAGAGTTTACTAAGTAGATTCTATCTATGTTCCATGGTGACCAATGGTCTCAATAATGTAAAAATTAATGGAGAAAAATTAATTTATCATTGGTTTTCATTGCACTGATGAGACTTCCAAGGACAACATTAAAACCTATATATTGAATGTAAAATGTTTTAAATTATGGAAATCTGTCGAATTGGTCATGATACATGTGGATCTCACATGGTCCATGTTTAAGGAGATGTTTAACAAGAATTTCACCAAGAAAATTTGACACTAGAGAAGGACAAATAATTTATTATTTTAGAGAAAGGGAATCAATTTTAGTTTTGATAAAATAAATAATTTATAGGATTGCACAACCTTGAACTAAAATCCTCATGAATAACTATCATAAGGCTCATTTTTTGAGAAGGGATTATGGATAGAGTTCAGATAACGTATTGTTCATTTCATTATGTCATCATATATTAAGGTCGTCAATATAGTTATGATGGATTAAATGGACATGTAATGGCTTACTAGTTTTTATGGTGCCTCCAATTCTATAAGATAATGTTATACTTTCTCATATGAATATAATATGACATTTTAGTAATCACAATAGGATATTTGTGAGGGTATTCATCAACCATATAATTCCACTCCTTTGACACATTCATGGAATAATCAAATAGTGTCATTTTAATGTATAATTTCATGTCTCACTATGAAGGATTTCTAGTAAAATAATAATACTCTCCATCAATGTTAGAGGTTGGGTCATCTATGTCGCATATATAGAAACCCTCTTTATAGTATTAAGGTTTGGACTTATTTAACCAAAGATTCCCATATGCTTTTAGATATATATAAGGGAGTATGATATTATACATAGATGAATGAATTTTTATTGTTCCATTAAGTCTTAGATTTGTTTAGAATCATGTTATTTATATGTTATAGAACATGTTCTAGAGGGATATAACATTCGGAAAACAACTTTTAGAGATATTATGTATACTTATTCTCCAATGGGCATGGATTTATTTGATATAGATTCAACCCACTCCTTTATTTCAATTAAATTGATTAATTAATTGGGTGAGAACTAAGTTGATGTTGTGTGTTATGGATCTTTCCACTCCATTGGAAAAGGGGATGGAACAAGGCTTTAAATTATCTGAGTGTCTTGTGATAGATATTGATGTTAAAATCACGTGGGGTCTTCTAGTTCTTTATCTAGATATCTAGGACATTATTTTTTGTATTAGTGGGATGGTCAGTTGTATATATCAAACTTATTTTTACAATATGAGAGTTTTGTTCCTATATCCTAATAGATATAATAATTAATACCATGGTGATTGAGATCTACTGTTAGGTATGAATAATCTTTTTAATCTAGATATCAAATAGCTTTTGTTTCAGATATACGTTTTTCTTTTGTATTTTTTTATTAAATATTATATGGTCAACTTCTAATTGTGTTATTAAAATATCCCATGGTTTTTTTCAATGATTTCTCGACGTAGTTACATTAGTGAGAGGTTGAATGTTTTGATGATATACATAATGGGAAGATCCCCATTTCCTTACTATCTTTCTAAATGGATCCTACTAAATTAATGGAATTATAGGAATGGTTTGAAAATATTGAGGGAAATGGTTTTATTTATCCTAGTTTATCACCATGGGAATCACTAGTTCCCTTTATAAATAAGTCGGGTGGAAGAAAATAATATTCATTTGTTTTCCAAATGATCAATAAGTTTACCAATATGAATAATAACATGTTTCCTAAAAATTATATCCTTTTTGACCATATCATAGGAGTGATGTGGTTCTCTAAGATTGACCTCAAATTAAGATACCACAAACTGATAGTGAAAGAAATGTATATTATTGAAACCACTAACAGGAACATGTATTGGAATTAGGAGTGACATTTCATTCCATTTGGCCATGCTAATTTACCTATAGTTTTCATAGACTTTATGAAATAGATCTTGCACAGGTATCATGACACCATTATTGTGGTGTTTATAGATGATATCTTGGTTTACTCTAAGAAAATATAGAAACATGAAGACTATATAGATATTGTCTTTTGAAAATTAAAGGAGCATAACGTATAAGTGATGTTATCAAAAGTCCAATTCTATCTTCATGATGGGATATTCTTATGTTATGTGGGAAAAGATAATGAAATTTATATTTAACCTGAGGGGATTCAAGTGGTTATATCTTAGGAAATACATAATAATTTCTTTGAGATCATGGGATTATTGAATCTAGGTGAATATTACAAGTGGAGTGTTCAAAAATTATATAAGATAGAAAATCCCTTGCTGAATTTAACCTGGAAGAGGAATATATTTTATTGGGATGAAAAGTTTTAGATAATCTTTGAGGAGCCCAAGGTTAAATTGAAATCATATTTAGTCTTATTTATTTCTAAGTCAGACATGGGAAATTTAGTCTATTGTGATGCTTCAGTTATAGGGTTGGGGAGTCTTTTTATACAATATAAAAATGATGTAGAATATGGATCTATCAAGTTATACACCCCTGAGGGGAACTACCCCACTTCTGACCAAGAGTTGGTGGGTTTGATACAAGCATTGATGACATGGAATTACTATCCATTTGTGGATAATTTTATAGTGTATTGTGATCATTAATATTTCAAGAATATATTCTTCCAGAGTAATTTTAACATTCATTATTGGTTTTGGAAAAATTATATCATATCCTTTAATTTGGATTTATCCTATACCCCTTGTTAAGGGAATGTGGCGTCTAATGTGTTAATCCAAAATTTCCTGACTCCAGCAATGAATGAATTAGAAGAACTATGGTATTTGATGAGTCTATTGGATTAAATTAATTTGTATTTAAAAGAGGAAGACGATCAAATACTCTTACTTAGTATGAATGTTGTGACCTCCTTAGTTTATTGGATTCGAAAAGATTTGTAGGTGAACCTATATTTTATACATATAAGTATACTTTTAAATATTGGGGAGGCCTTAGGTGATTGGTCGCAGTATCCCAATTGTGTTCTTTTTTAGGAATGCATTTGTAGTTACTTTGACCTCAAGGAATTAGGTGATGGATGGTTGGATAGAGTCTCGTTTTTCAATGAACCATGGGGATAATAAGATGTTTTTATGATCTCAAATATTGGTATTAGTATTCAAGAATTAGGTGGTAGATTATTGAATTCATGTCTTGATACCTTACTTGTGTGTGAATTCAATATAAGTATCTAAAAACAATAGTATTATTACACGATAATACCATTCTAGTATGGAACTAATATGAGATATCAATGGATATTGGGACTGACTTCACTTAGTCTCATAAAAGGATGAATACTACGTGGATGATTATTTACTAGTTCGAAAAATATACTAACAATCATCATAAAATGGAGATGTTGAATGTGGAAGAACTTAGGCACCTATATATCAATGATATTGTGATGCTTAATATTGTTCCATCGATTTTTTTTAATTGATACCCATATTTAATTATTATATTAATAATGGTCTTTAAGAAGTGATGGGTTCATAAATGATTTTGAAAAAAACGAATCATCAATAGATTGATGGGTACCCTATGTAGGTTATTAAAATATTTATTATATGATTCATGGTTGTGTCCTAGATTATAGTGGATCATGCGAGAAATATTTATCATTTTTTGATAGAAGTGTTGACAGATTTTGGGTGGAAAGGGGGATGTGGTGGGGACAATATAGAAACAAATAGTTCACTGGTATTTATTTAATTTTGATTATTTCATTTAATTATTTAGTAATGAGCGTTTTTTGGGAATCAGGTTTTCGAATGAGTGAAAAATAAGGAAACCTAGATGGGGTCTGTGGTTAGTGAAAACGATGAACCCAAAATATGTTGTAGAAGAGGATACATTCTAGTGGGGTTTTACAGTTAGTGCATGGTTTTCTGAATATTATGGACAAACTAAGAAATTAACCCATAAATATGAGTATATTATAGTAAATACATCATTTCTAGTCTATAGTTTCCATAAGGGTGATTCCATACCATGTGACCTGTCCATATTTTTAATAGTTTAAATTCCACTTTTTCCTTTATTTTATTTTAAATCATTTCTCCTCTCCTCTTACAATATTCTTGACCAAGACATCTCTAGTAGTGAGTTTGAATTCCTCCAAAGCTAACTTGGTAATTCACCATTGGTTATAGTCGATTCATTCAATAATATCTATTTATTTCTCTTGGATTTATGATCCTATCATATATCATATTGTTCTTCTATTGTATTTGCGTAATTTTTAACTAGTTATCCCTAGAGTGTATGAATATAACTTTCCCTTTATTTATAATCAAATATCATGTATTTTAGGAATTGTCTGTATCCCTTCTGTGTTTTTCCTATGGTATTTTGAGAAGGAAACGAGTTTTTATCGAGTTTGAGGTATGTGTATCTATATAATGGATGTTTCCATTTAGATACATTTAGTACATTATTTTTCTATGGATTTTCTTCAAATATTTGGATTGAAATGATTTTTTTGATTAATTTATGTATATTCCTTATGTTTATTGGCTTTATGATTGAAAAAGTTAGTGTTCTATTTGTTTTTCATTCTAAAACCAATATTATTCCCATTAGGTGTTTTTGTAAAATCTTTAAGTGTTTTTTTAACTCTTAATATATTTTTAAATGGAGGTTCAAAAGAGTTGTGTTTTATAAATGAAGTTTCACTTATTGGTAATGACTTTGATTCAAGTGAAGGATTGTTGATTGTGTTTTTATTTGAAGTTATAATATTTCTCAAGATGATTTTTTATGTTCAATATTTAATGATATTTTATTATTGATGAGTTACACATGATATCCTTTTGAATATATTCTATTAATTAGATGATTTATAAAAAAATTTAGATTGTTCTCTAACTAGTGCCATGTTTATATTGCACACTATCTAGGTTTTGGAATAAGGTGTAGCCAAGAGGGTATGTTGGGGTTGGCTCTGTTAGGTTTACATAGGCACCATGTTTTCACTATAACGGTCTAGGATTACCCTATTATGTCTTGTATTTGTGCATCTCAAAGGTTAGAGCCCATGTGAGTTATTTATGTAATAAATTATTGTGATATATACATATTTAATCATGTTGATATTTGATGTTTACGTTATATTTAATTTGGCTATCTTTTATTTTTTCCATCCTCTCACTTACTTTTTTAGTTTGGTATGTATTATTAAAACCAAATGTATTTGGAATAGATTTATGAATTCTTGTTTTAGGCAAAAATATATTCTTTCAAGTGTTTTTTTTCTAAAACAATCAATTTATAATTGGCTCAATAGCTGATTCCTCTGATCCTTCTTGGTATAGTGGTTGATTGTGACTGTTGGTTATGAAGAGTTGGATAATTTTTAGCATTTTAGGCATCCTTGAGAGGTGACTATTGGGTTGTAATGTATCCACCTCTACAGAATTTTCATTATTTTTTATTTATGTGTGTATATATATGGTGTTTATCATTCCATTATGGATACCACCAAATCAATTTTTTTTGTTATTTTTAAAAATCCATTTTATTGTTAAGTTGTAAACATACATTCAACTAGATACAGAACAAACCACCTAGATATAAAAAATTCAAATTCCAGTTTAAAATACATCATGAAACCAAATCCCAAAATTGAAAATAATAATATCCAAACATTGATCCCATCACCAGTGAAATTCCATATGTCATGAGATCTCGATCGATGAGTCGCCTCAAGACACACCTCCTAACAGTTGAGCCCACCTTCGTCATTTCCACTTTTCTAGTGAGAACCCACCAACCATCATCCCATTTAATCATCAAAATACCAACACAGTAGACACATTAAACCAGACAATAGTTATTTCAAATGAAAGACTTATCATTAAAGTTGTCCATCGGTGAAAACCTCCCCCCAAAATCTATAATCACTAGAGTTAAAACTGAATCGTCGCCGCTATAAAAAAAAGTTGTTACCACTGAAAAAACACCATAAAAAACTCCACAAGGCATCAAAACCTTCATCAATGAACTGTAATAATCATCTCTCGTAGAGACCCAATGTAAAAAAATAAAACATCAATCACTCCTCATAGTGACCAATGGCCACTCGGACAACACATCCCAGAACCTCCTTGAAGACTACCAAAATACACCCAGTGGGTAGGGAGCATTGGTCCAAGATTCCATAGAAGATTTGAGTGGACATAGGCCTCAGAAGAAGACCACACTGAAGACCACATCATTTTCATTGAGGGATAAAACCAGTGAGATTAATTACACTCCACCATCAGAACATTGAACCATCAATAGAGAATCATATTTACCATTTTAATAAACAACTTACTCTCATAATAAGTACAATCCCTAAAATAGATAACCAATAAAAAATCATCCCACGGAAAAAAAAATTGACCAAAAAAAATTTCATTCATAAATTCCAACGATGAAAGGAACATATCACAAGGAAGAAACACTAAATCAAAAAAATATAAATAACCAAGAACATGAGTTTAACAAGAAATTTCCAATGAAGAATAAGAATTGATACCATTTCTAACCCCCTCAAATACCATCCCATGTTGACCCAACAACCTCATCAAGTCTGGACAAAATGGGGTCGAGCCTGATGGGTTGGCTAGTAAGGTTAGTGGAGATGAAGAAAACTCAACTCCACCACCGACGCTACCTCAAACCATCGGAAGCACCCACAAATAGAACCAAAATTGATGTCCAATGCACATGGTTTGGCATGTAGATGGGATGTGAGCGGTGTATGATTTCGACACCATCGAGCAGCATCTGTCGATAATTGGGGAGAAGAAATGAGAAATGGAAAATTGGGATGATCTAAGAGAATAAGAACCATCACTACTGATAAAAACCACACAATCCTAGGTGTAAGTGGAAGAGGAAGCTTTAGGATTGATGGGAACACTAGGTTAGTGTGGAGGTATCTTCCGCATGGTATCATTTACATTTGGATACAAAGTGATGTTTGGTTGTCAATTATCATGAAGTTTTATATTCTATTGGGTTTCATTTATATTTTTGAAATTTTTTATTGATGTGCACGATATTTTATTTTATAGATGTGAGAATTATATTAGAATCATTCCCAATATTTATTTTGATACCCTCGATGCTTGTCTCTAACCCATGGTTATTGGGGATGAGCTTTAAGCCTTATGGAAGATTTGGTCCATGTGATGTGATAGGTTATCTCAAGAAGGTTCATTACATGAAAAAATGGTTTTATTTTATATACATTATATATAATTAAATTGGTTGGAAAAGATACATAGCTATATCTGAATAGGTGTTCAAAAGGTATTTAACATAATTACACAAAACCTGATAAAATATTTTCATAATTTTATATTTTTATAGAGTGGAACACCAAGGATAATGGTTGAAATATTAAAAGTTCTGAAGTTGGATAAAAATATTAATTTGATTATATATTGACTATTAAATCCTCATTATACAAAAAATATAGGGGGACTCATATAAATTGGGTGGTGAAGTGACATTGTAGTTCATTAAGAAGGTTTAGTGCATAATGAATCAGCCAAGATATAATATAATAATATTATCTCTAGAATGTTAATTATAGATAAAAAATCCTATGTTAAATAAAATAATTGTTTAATAAGATTTTCTCATTGTTTTTTTGACTTTGAAAATAACTGCTTCATCATGGCCCAAAATTCAAGCATAGGTGAATTATGATTGTTTGAGAATATTTCAAAATAGGCATGGTGAAGGGAAATAATGTTAAGCTCTCTTAAGATTAGGGAGGATTTATAAGTCCAGTATGGACATTTTCCTGACCCCATCCTTCATCAAGATCATCCAACTATTTGAATTCAGTCCATTTCACCCATGTTTCTCCCATGACTATAATTATCCGGCATCAAAAATCATTTAATACAATGATGATTGTAATGTTAGGATCTTTACCATTATAATCGACCACACCCCTGTAGGCCACTACCTTATTCTCTAATATAAACATATTAATATATAAAATATTTTAGCTTTCCTATATTCAAAATAATTTATAATATAAACAAAGTTGAAAATAATTTTCTCCCCATTTATAATATAAAAAACATTAAAAAAGTACGATTTATTTAATATCATTTATGTTATAATAAACATTAAAAATTATCCTTTAATGTCATTTATATTAATAAAAAATTTATAATATTTTGAAAAATATCAATTTTCATGACAGTCTAATCATCCTATTTCTTTTCCCCTTCTTGCTAACACCTCTCCTCGTGATTCTTGAGCCCTAACCCTATGCACTCTCATTTGCAAACAATCCCATGGTCATCAACACCCCTCACTGATATTATTCCTCCACCTCCCTTTCATCTCTAATGAATACACATATTATCTCCTTCTATACCTATTCTGAGTTTTATTCAATAGAAACCTAGTTACAGATCACATATTTCAGTAGAAGTTTTTAAAAATTTGATTATATCTTAGTCCTTGGAATCCGATAGTAAATGTTTTG
This sequence comes from Viscum album, assembly GCA_963277665.1. Classification (NCBI taxonomy): domain Eukaryota; kingdom Viridiplantae; phylum Streptophyta; class Magnoliopsida; order Santalales; family Viscaceae; genus Viscum; species Viscum album. The sequence continues at coordinate 2,011,087,103 of OY728122.1, read as the reverse complement.
TTCTTTTTTTTATGATTGATATGTAATTTTCCATTTCAATATATTTTTTAAAAATAAATCAAGAGACAATATTAATTATACCAAATAAATTTCCATTTCAATATATCACTGTTAGATTAATTTGAATTAACCAGACACGAATCTGAGAAAGTGATAGATTATTCCTTGGAATTTTCAAATTGGAATGTTCTAAACCATGACTTGTGTTACTATCCATGTTTAAAGTATTTAAATATAAAGAAAGTAAGATCCATATATATGAATGATAATATAATTTTCAATGGTTTTAATATTGATTATAGTCCTCTGATATATCATGGAGAAATATATTTGATTCAAAATCTAATTTTGATGGGTATTTTGTATTTTAGAATTTTAATAATGCAAAGGAAATGAATCATGATTTAAAATGGGAAGTAACTAAGAAAATACCAATGATTGGGATACTATATGGTGATGTTGAAAAACAATTGAATCTATGGTTTATAAAATTTATAGTTTTATCTGTGTTGATGATATTGGATTATAAGAAATGTAGGAATTGATGGAGTAATAAAAGATTTATAGAATTTATAGAGTTTTTGAAAGACATGCATTTTGAAGAAAGCACTCTGTAAGAATCAAATTATAATACAAAAAAGTATTATTTATGATGGGATTGAGGTATAAGAAGATACACAAATTCACCTATGATTTTGTGTTGTATAAAAAAAGTATAAAGTCCTTCTATAGTATCATAAATATGTGACATCATGGTATATGTTGAATAATATATCACATATTGATTCATCTATAATTCCATGTACCAAAATGTTTACTAAGGAAAATTTGAATCCTTCTAATAATTTATAATTGAATACATTTATCTAAAAATTCAATTGACGAAAAAATGTTATGATTGAAATTTTGCGTGTGAATATTTGATGGAAAATAATGTTGTACATTTAATTCCCAAAAATAGATGAAAATTTATTAAAAAACCATATATTTAGAAATAAAATTTAAAATCATTGACTTTGAATATGTAAAGATGGAATAAATCTGTTACAAACTTAGTTTGAGGTATTTCTATATATTATGTATTATATAAATTTAGATAATGATAGGGTTAAGACATGGTATATTTTTACACATTTAATGAAGATTTTAGAATCTTTTTTGTTGGTGTATAGTTTTCACATAGTTAGGAGAAACCAAACCTAGTCCTACAAGAAATCATGCATGGAGTTTTGGGGCCTTTAAGTGTAACACCCCAACCCCAGTTACCCATAATCAGTGAATTTTTACATAAAATTGCCATGATACTAGGAATAATGTCCCGGAATACCGATCAGTTTAGTATCCTTGGAAGTATCAGATACATACATAAGTTTTACATTACATCCTAAAAAACATTGTGTCCCCTTGGAAAACACCTATATACCTTATCCTATTCTTGTAATTTAATCGTAATATAATTATTTACATCCTGGTTAATATAAAACATATGGAAGGGGTTAGCTGAGATGGTCATTATGGATAACAATATAGTGGAAACAATCATAAATAATAATAAACATTTAAGGAAATATATAAGACTAGAACACAAGCCTTTTTAAATTAAACATCAACATAATATGGCAATGATAAATCAACTAATTCCATTTACCTATTAACATGGATATTCTACTATTCGAATAATCACATGTAATATCAATAACCAATTTCATAATAATGGAATGAATAATGTCAGACTTCATAACCACATTGTCATGGCCCTGTGCCAAGACTAAAAAAAATATTTTATCAAATCCTTGTGCCAAAACACTAGTTTGTCTCATAAGACCTTCCGATGCATTGAGGAGCTATAGCAGGGTCCAACCATCACTTACATAGTCTAATGAATTCTTCATATAAAAATTTTTAAACATAACATAAACATTCGTATTAAAACTAGCATACAAAATTTCAATATTTTATCCAAAAAAATGAATGGAATAACAACAACACATCCACAATAAAACATATCACAAAACCTTCAATACAGTATGAAAGATTTGTATCTTAATAAATAAACCTCGATCAAGAATAATATTTCATTGAGGATGTTGACATAGTTTAAAAGGATCAGTAAAAATATTTGAGAGAAATATTCCTTTTTTCCAGAATACATTTAAAAGTCTCACTATTTGTCAGGAAGCTATTTAAAATAGATTTTGAATCAATGTGTCCCATACCACATTTAATATTTTAAAAGGAATATAAATTTTAAAACATTAATATTCATATATGTAAAAACTTAAAACCTTTTTCTAAACATGGACATTAATAATAATGATTTAAAATAAATTTTTTTAAAACATATTAAATGATATTTTAGTTAGAGTTCCTAACCAAATGAGAAAATCATTAATAAAAACAATTGAGGTAATAAAAGCATTATAATATTGTGAGAATAAAGGGACTAATGATATACTATGTCAAAGTACATTATATACACCAAATAAAAGTGAATTGGTACATAACAACAAAGAAGTCTCAATGGAATGCAAGATGAGATGATTTCCATTATACAGACTGTATCCATAGGATAAGGATAAATCAATGAAATAATTATGTGTAAAAAAATTAATACACTCAATATTATTGGATATTCAGTTGAAATAAATCAGAGGACATTAACTCATATTCTTGTAAAAACAACACCATTGACATTGATTTTTGACTCAATGAATAGAAATTTATTTAAAATTACTCTTATCAAGGTCATATAGATGACTTGAGAATTTATCAATAGAGTGATTATGTGTATCAAAATTATATCCACACAATGATTTGTGGAAATTACTATATATGTAAATAAATACTGATTTCACACATAATCTTGGAGTAAAGTATTCAAATAAGTGTGCATAAAACTGAATGAGTGGAAATTTAAATTTAAAATCCCCTTATCGATTTGGTAAAATACAAAACATACACCCCATGAAAGAAGGATCATCCGATGATGATGTAAATACCCATTAATTAATGGTTATTATGCAAACAATACCATCATGGGTAGTACATACACCACACAAAAGGTAAGAGTGAAAAATATAGGATGAATCTAATTGGAATAAAAGAGAGATGAAAACCCCTTACCTTGTACTATTCCTTAGTATAGGGTAGGTTAACCGCCTGTATAAAGGATAAATAATTGTTTTTATATTATAGAAGAACCAAATACATAAATTTGATAACATATAAGATCTTTAAATATTGATTTGTTAATGTTATTTCAGTAGTATCTTTGTTTTGGTTGTTATCTAAATCATTTTCCTTTTTTGTTTTGTTATGTAAGTCATGTTTCTTATGTATATAATTTATTTTATTCATACCCATAATGTTATTAATTTCATAAACATTATTTTAATCATAACATGAGAATTATTTTTGAATTATTATGATGGGGAATTAATATCATCCCATTCGTGGAGACGGTAAGCCGTATGTACGCATGGGCGACAATATCATTATATTGATAGTGAAATTGTATGTAATTAGATGTTATATAATATATAAATAATCATTAACATGTTATATTTATTATTTACTGTGGGTATACTGATTATCATACCCATCCAAACAATGAAGTATTTGAATAACAAACTACACAATGACATGGAGATGGTTGGCCGTATGTGCGCACATATGGTGACTTTGTCATTTATAGGATGGATAGAATAATTAATACGGTTGTACAGTATTTATAATATAATAAAATTATGTAAAAGGTGTTGGATTAATTATTTTGTTATGGAAAAACAGAAATTGTATGTGGAAGAAGAAAACAACATGAAAGATGGTGGTGAAATTATTACATCTTCTATGGGTGTTTCCTTTTGAGTTGATCAAAAGGGATTCATAGGTTGGATTTATAACCAAATTAATGACTATAGGTTGATTTTACAGAAGTTTGTAGAATATTTGGTTAGGTTTTGGCATAGCCAAATGGCTTTGGAGGTGTGATTTTGAGAGAAGGGGAAGTGCCCTTTTATAAGAGGGGTGAGGGGCACTTTAGGAAATACATGAAATATTCTTTTATAATAAAAAAATTTTCTGTTTCAAATTGCTTGAAAATTATTTATTTCTTGGATAAGGTGGGGATGGGTAGAAATCATCTCAACCAATATATTTTAGATAGGTTTTGGTTACAATATTAACCTTATCTTTTATATTTTACTCTTTGTTAAATAGTTTGTCATTTATCATGTGTCTTTTTATTTTTATATTATATGGTTAATAAACATACTATAACAACCCAATAAAACCCCAAGTGGTACATTATTAATATATATATACCTATCTATGTCCTTTGGCCAAAAAATCGATTTTAAAAAATATTATACCAATTAATAATATAGTATTTTCTTTTAAAACTCAATTATGTCAATATTGACAATATTTAATATTTGATATTTTTTCAAAGCTATAAATACATTATAACTTCAAATAATATTTATTTAATCAACCCTAAAATGTCATATTAACCTATAAAATGATTTAAATTCTTCATAAGTCTCAATTTAGATTTATTTGGATATTTATAATATCAATTATTTTAATATTTCATTAATAAGGTAATTAATGCATCATCATTGTGTCATAAATATATTAACTTATATAATTTATAAAAATTATAAACAAAATACCGTTATTTTTGAAATTTTATTATATTTACAATCAATATTTATAGTCGAATTTATCTTATGTGTAACCCTATATTAAAAATGTTTTAGTTATTAAAGGTTTAATATGACACTTTTACTCTTCTTTAAATAAAATAATAATAAATGTCCTAATCAGATCCAAGTGGACAAAATAGAATCATATATTATTCCTAAGTTTGTTTTTATGTCTAATTAAACTTATCCAATATAATTAGAACATGTTTTGGGATAATTATAATATCATTTTTACCCTTAATTACCCTATTTACTTTTAATCATTGTAAATAAAAGTCAAATGTAACTATTCACCAAAATTTATTTTCATCTTATTGAACCACATTTAAATTAATAATGTTAACTGTGTATCTAGGATTTTTGAAATTCAACTCATAGAAGCAATAAAATTTTGTTTTATGCTAATTTTAAAATAATCCTAGATGGTGGGTAAGAGAGGGTAAAAGGTTCAATAAAATTTTATATGTCTAAACTTATAATAAAATGACACCAATGAATTAAATCAAACATATATGGGTATTATATATCTATTTTGACATAAAAAAATTTAAATAAAGTAAATAATTATTTAAATAAAAGTTTTCTGTTAAATAACAACCTACTATTTTTAACTATTCATCAAAAATTGACTGTTTTTAGAAAAATACAAAAATTCACCCTTATATAATTTTTTTTTCTAAATTAAAAATTTAATTCTATTTTACCAAATTAAAAAAATTCATTTTGAATTAATTAATTTAAAAGTAATTCATTTTGACAAAACAAAAAAGAGGGTTTTTAAAATGTAAAAACTATCAAAATATTGACATATGTTTCTGTCAAATTTAAATGTGATATTTATTATATTGACCTAAATTATATTAAATGATAAAAATATAAACTAAATATACTTAAAATCCATTCAAATAAAAAAATTATCACTATAAATTATTTCGATTAAAAAAGTTGTTTTCAATTATTATTTATTATTTTTCAGTGTTCATCAAAAATGAATATTATCAGAAAAGTACACAAAATTTATCCAAAATAACTTTTTATGTCCTGATTATAGAGAAGAATTTAATTTCATTAAATTTAATATATAAAAGTGTCAAATATTTGTTTTAAAAAGTTTTTTACATTAATAGGTGGTAAAATTACATATTTTTAAAAATAATTCTTTTATCTGAAAAAATGAATTTGTTTGTATATTATGTCTAAGAAACATATAATATGGATTCTAAAATTATATATAATCTATAATATCAACAACTAAGTTAATACTATTTATATCCACTTTTTAACAGCTAGTTAAGTCGTGGTGCACTCGAACTCAGTGTTGCATGTAGCCTAAGCTATTGAAGTTCATTAAATAATATTACTTACTATGAAATCTTGGGGTGTTAAATTCTTCCCCACTTTTAAAAATTTAATCATAGAAATTATAAAATTGGGATTGGGAACTTCATTTAATATCCCACATTAGAAAAAGTTTCAATAAAACTAACACGTTAAAAGAAAAAAGAGAAGTACAAAGGTCACCAGAGATAACCTATAATAGGATTCCATGTAGGAGAACATGGATAGAGAAGATAAAATAAGTGTCATGTTCTGATGGAGAGTGATTGAAAATATGATCAAGAGAATGTTAAAAACAAAAAAACCACAAACATGTGATGGGATAAATGGACATTAGTTTCCCAATTGGAAAGTTAAATGGATAGCGTTTTTTTGTTTTATATTCTATTTAATAAAGTGGAGGAATTTATTTATGAGATTGACGAAGAACATAAATAGATATACTAAATTGTTAATTATAGTTTCATCCTTTAATAAATTTCTACCACTAACTCACCTTTTCTTTTCAAACAATGTGTATTAAAGATGACTTGGTCACACCTGAAGGGCAAGAATCAAATTCTAGAGAATCACCTAATCCAAAAAGGATAAACAATATATTTACTTTGTCTGTTGAGATTAAACAAAACAAAAATGTGTAGTACATGATCAAATGATCCCCAAACATGATAATCCTTTAGAGAATGAAATACTAAACTTAATTTCTAAAATTAGACCAAAAATACCCAAATTTCAACAAATACCTTTTAATAAATAATTGTATTTAAAATCCTTTAATATAATAAAAACTAATATTGAATCCCAAAACATAGAATTATTTGATTATAGAGTCTCCCATGTTAAATTGTATGTCCAAATAACATTCACTACACTTAAAGTATCATCCTTAAAAGTAGTTAACCTAATCACATATTCACTATGATAGGTTAATCATTTCTATAAATAACCCAAATCGCTATAAATCCACAATAAAAACATAGATAAAATACACTATTAACTCTCAAATTAATTCCCATATTACCCTATTTTCTTTTGGCATATAGTGTTCCTAATAGACTGAACGTATTTCAAAATAACATTTATCACTTAATCACCAAATCAATTTACTATACTGGAGATATCAATTTGATAAGACATAAGAACCGAAATCAACTTATTATTGATCAATAAAATCATTTAATTAAAAAGAATTAGTCACACTAACCATGGACATCACGTAGTCCAGGGGTAGGTGATAAATCCCAATCACACACCAGTTGGGGGTTCGATTCCCATAGTTTTTTCTGACCTGATGGGTTATCACACGGTCTTTGTGTTTTCATTTTTGAAAAAATATATTTTATAACATTCACGAAATGAGATAATGTCCTCAAAATAAGCATAACATAATTTCACCACAACTGTTATCTCATACATCACATTTTCATCCCAAAATGTAATCACGTGTAGTTTCCTCAAATTCATGGATCATATCAACCCAAATGGTTATTTATAAATATATCAACAATAGAAAAGATAATTATTCCTAAAATATAATTTTCATATAACAAACTATTGGGTTACACATACAAGAGAAAATTCTTCCAATGAACTCCCATAAAAAAGTGCACTAATACATTTAATCATTTCACCACACATTTATCTCCACATATGTTCCTAAATTACCTATAGGATATCTTATAGAATAGGTCCTTAACTCGGGTAAAGCCTATGTCCCATAAAGTTACAGAAAATGTCTGTAAATGGATTATTGGGATCATTTTAGTTTTTTTCCATATTATTCTTAACCTTTTCGTGGAAATTATTTATATTGTGTCCATCATTCCCACACATAAAGCATTTAATTATTCAATTGAGAAACTTCCATTGGCGTCTCCATCCACATTTCATGCATGATGGAATTTGATCTTCCTTTTCTCCTTGGTCTCCACTGCTGGAGCCCTAATCAATCACTGCCTTTCTCTTATTTTTTAAGTCCAGGTGTTGGTCAATATATATGTTGTTGATCGTATTTTTGGAAAACTAATTCGTCATGAACACAATATCTTTTACACCTATCATCATTCTATTTTTTGCCCATTTCCACTACTATTCCCACCTTTTATATCATGTTCAATGTTACTATGACTTCCTTGGAATAGATCCATCAACTAACATAAGAAAGCAAAGTGTGAGTCATAAAATCATTTAGAGAATATCACAACAACTTATTTTACATCTAAAACACCTTAGAATTAACCAATGTTATTTAATCTCTTCTTATATTAAAATCCTACAAATCAGTTAGTAATGAAAATGTGAATTATCCTATGAATATCTCCCGGGAGTGTCATAACCAAGAGTGCAACATGTCCCTTTGTCGTGTACCAGGATACCTCGAGTCAAGCCTAAAACTCCTTGTCAGGGTTTTAACTCATAGGTACATTTTTTCCAGAGCCACCTCAACCTACTCGTATCCAGACTGGGATGTATATCATGGAAAACCCACATAATTTTTACATTTCCAAAATTATTGGATGTTATTATATATAATAATCCATGTCAATATTAGGGTAGTGTTTCTTAATCATAGTTTTTTTGTAAATCTATCTTCCAAGGTTTGTACGAAACATTATCTAATACCAACTATAACACCCCGGACACATTTTCTTAGAATCGGTGCATTATTACATAACATTGGGATGATAAAAAGAATCATGTACCGAATGAAAGATCCGTTTAGTATCCTTGGATTTACCAAATACATACATATGTTTTACATTACATCATGAAATAAAAAAACAACATTGTGTCTCCTTTGAAAACTCTTATATCCCTTAGCCTATTCCTACAGGTTAATCATAATATACTTCTTTACATTCTGTGAAAAATAAATCATAATAGAGGTGTGTTCTCATATGCTCAGTAAGGATAAAAATATAGTGGAAACTGTTATAAATATGAATAAAAATTTAAGGAAATGTATAATACTAGAACACAAGCCTTTTAAGCTTAAACGTCAGCATAATATCGCAAAGATAAATCAAATACTGTTGTTTACACATTCACATGGATATTCTACCAGTCAAATAATCAAATGTAGTGACAATATCCAATTTCATAATGATGGAATTAATAATTCTAGACTTCATAACCACATAGTCAAGGCCTTATTCCAAGACTAAAAATAATATTTCGTCATGGCCTCATGCCAAGACAGTAGTTTGTCTCATTAGACCTACCGATGCATCGAGTAGCTATAGTGGGCACCACCCACCACTTACTATGTCCAATTCATTCCACATATGAAAATGTTTAAACAAAAAAAACATTCGTATTAAAACTAGCATACTGAATGTCACTACTTTAACCATCAAACATGAATGGTATAAAAAATAACACATCCACAGTCAAACAAATCAAAAAGCTTCAATAATATATGAAATGTTTCTATTATAATAAATCAACCTATATCAATAATAATATCCCGTAAAGGATTTTGACTTAGTTGAAAATGATCAGAAAAAGTCATGGAGAGAAATATTCCTTTTTCATGTAAACACTTAAAAGTCTCACTATTTATCAAGAAGCTATTTAATATAGATTTCTGAATCAAAGTGTCCCATTCCAATTTGAAACTTTTAAGATAAATTTCAATTTTAAAACATTAATTTGAATATAAATAAAACCTTAAATCCATTTTTAAAACATGGAAATTATTTAGAATTATTTAAAAGAATAATTTTTTAAATCATTTAAATGATATTTTAGTAATATTTCCTAACCAAATGAGCGACACCCGAATACAAGTAATTGAGGTAATAAAAACATTATAATAACATGAGAATAATGGGATTCATGATATAATGTGACAAAGTGCATTATATACCCCAAATAAAAGGGAATTGGCGCATAACAACAAATAAGTCTCAGTGGAGAATATGTTCAGATGAATTCCTTTATAAAGACTTATCCATTGCTTACGGATAAATCAATGACATATTTATGTGTTAAAAATATAAATACACTCAATATTACTTGATATTACGTGTAAATAAATTTGAGGATATTCACACATATTCTTGTAAAAACAACACCAATGACTTGGATGTTTAATTTAATGAATAGAAATTGAGTTAAAATTACTCTTATCAAGTTTATATCGGTGACTTGAGAATTTATAAATGGAGTGATTAAGTGTATCAAAAGTATACACCCACAAAGGGGAGTGGAAATTACTACATACATAAATAAATATTTATTTCACACATAATTATGTAGTTAAGTAATCAATGTTGTTTGCGTAAAACCGAATTAGTGGAAATTGAAATTTTAAATTCCCTTACCGATATGGTAACTTACGAAGCATACACCCTATGAAAGAAGTATCATCCAATGATGATTTTAATACGAATAAATGAAAGTATATTATTCAAACAATATGATCGTGGGTAGTACATACACCATACAAAAGGTAATTGTGTCAAATATAGCATAAATCTCAAGGGAATAAAAGTGAGATGAAAACCAATTACCTTGTAATTTTCATTAGCATAAGGTAGATTAAACTTCTGTATAATGGTTAAATAAATGTTATTAAATTATAAAATAAACAAATACAAAAATATGATATAATATATGATCATCTAATATTACATTGTTAATGATATTGTAGTAGTATCATTTTTTTGGTTGTTAACTGATTCGTTTTACTTTATATGTTTTGTTACGAATGTCATGTTTGTTATGTATAGGCTGTATTTTATTCATATAAAGAATGATATTAAGTTCTTAAACACTATTTGTCATCATAAAATGAAAATTATTCTTGAATGACTACTATGGGAAATGAATCTCATCACGTTTGTGGAGACGATAAGTCATATGTATGCATGAGCAACAATATCATTATATTGATAGTGAAATCGTTTAAAATTGGATGGTATATCATATATAAAGTATAATTAACAAATTATATTTACTTTATACATCATTTATAATCATTATTATGCACATAAAAATAATGATGTGTTTGAATAATAATCTACACCATGATGTGGAGACGTTAAGTCATACGTACGCACGTACGTTGACTTTGTCATTTATTGGATGGATATAATAAAAAATATGAATGTACCATATTTATAATAACTTCAATGTATGTATAAGTTACTGGATTAATTTTTTTTATGGAAACCAAAAATAAAGAGTAAGTGGATTAAGAAATGAACTTGAAAGAGGGTTGTGAAATTATTTCCTCTTCTTTCGGTGTTTTCTTTTGAGTTGATCATAAGGGATCCATAGGCTGTCATTTTGATCAATGTAAGGAATATTGGTTGATGTAAGGGATGTTGGGAGGATATTGGGGACAGGTTTGAGCAAGCCCAATGGAATTGGAGGTGTGATTTTGAGAGAAGGGGAAGTGATCTTTTATAAGAGGGGTGAGGGGCTCTTTATAAAAAGCTTGAAATATTATTTTATAATAAAATCATTTTCAGATTCTAATGGAACCAAAATTATTTATTTCGTGAATAAGGATTTTATTGGTCGAAAAAAACTCAAAAAAATAGGTTTTAGATAGGTTTATGTTTCCATATAAACCTTATATTTTAGATTTAACTCTTTGTTAAATAGTTTGACATTTACCATTTCTCTTTGTATTCTTATATTATGGTTACTATACATACTATTAAAATCCAATAAAACCCCAAGTGGTTCATTATAAATATTTATAACCTTATCTATGTCATTTTTCAGATCTATATATATTTAGGAATATTATATCAATTAATGATATAGTATTTCTTTGAAAAACACAATTATATCAATTTTGATACTATTTTGTATTGAATTTTCTTGAAAACCATAAAAACATTATCATTTAGAATAATATTTATTTAATCCACCCTAACATGTCATCATAACCTATAAATTTAGTGAAATTCATCATAATTCTCAATTTACATTTTTTTGGATATTTATAATATAAATTAATTTAATATTTCATTAATAAGGTAGTTCTTGTATCATAATTGTGTCATAAATAAATTAACTTATATAATATATAAAAATTATAAATTAAATACCATTATTTTGGAATGATTTTTATATTTCTAATGAATATTAATAGTTGAATTTATCTTATGTTTAACATTATATTAAAAATGGTTTAGTTATTAAACAATGAGTTTAAAACTTTTAACTCTTCTTTAAATAATAAAATAATAAATGTCCTAATCTAATCAAGGTGGAACAAATAGGATTTTATTTTATTCCTATTATTGTTTTTGATCTAATTACACTTATCCCATAGAATTAAGACATGTGTTAGGGTTATTATAATATCATTTTTACCCTTAATTACCTTATTTACTTTTAACCGTTGTAAATAAAAGACAAAAGTTACTATTCACCAAAAATTCTTTTCATATTATTGAACCAAATTTTACTTACTAATGTTAACCATGTCTCTCATATTTTTTAAATTCAACTCACTAAAGCGATGAAATTACGTTTTATGCAAATTTTCAAATTCTCCTAGAAGGAGGGTAAAAGACGGTAAAAGATTCAATAAAATTATATATATATATAAGAATATTATAAAATGAATCCAATGAAATAAATTGAACAGATATAGGTATTATGTATCTATTTTTACTTAAAATAAATTTAAATAATATAAATAATTATTTAAATAAACAGTCGGTGTTAAACAATTACACAATGATTTTCACTATTCATCAAAAATTGAATGTGTTTAGAAAAATACCAAAAACTCATCCTAAGATAATTTTTATAGTCATAATTCAAAAATAATTTCTTTTTTACAAATTAAAAACATATATGTTTGAATTTTTTATTTATAATTAATTCATGTTGTCAAAACCAAAAACTGGGGTTTTAAAAGGAAAAAACTATCAAAAGTTTGACATATGTTTCGGTCAAATTTAAATGTGAAAATTCATATAATGACCTAAATTCTATTAAATGATAAAAATATAATCTAATTATACTTATAAACCATTAAAATTAATACTTTATCATAATACATTATTTCAATTAATAATGTTGTTTCAATTAGAATTTTGTATTTTTCAGTATTCATCAAAATATGAAAGTAATAAAAAATGTACCAAAAAATTATCCCAAATAAATTTTTATTTCACAATTATGATGAATAATTTAATTTAATTAAATTTAATATATAAAAGTGTCAAATGTTGGTTTTAAAAAGGATTTCCCATTAAAAGGTGGTAAAATTGTATCTTTTATAAGTTACTTCTTTTATGTGAAAAAAATAATTTGTCTATATATTATGTCTAAGAAAGACATAATATGGATTATAAAATTATATGGAATATATAATATTCACAATTTAGTTAATATTATTCATAACCTCTTTTTGAACAGATTTTTCGGTAATTTGTGGTGCGCTCAATCTCGGTGTTGCGTGTACCGCATGCTATTGAATTACTTTAATGAAAATTACATAATATGAAATTTTGGAGTATTACACGGGGTAGGCACACAATTGGTAAATTTTATGGACATTATGTGTGACAAACCATTCAACTAAGAGTGTTTTATGTTAGAGTGTTTGGACACACAATTTGTCAAACTGTGTGGAATAACCATGAGATAAGAATCTAATTGAATGAAAATATATTTTAAAACTCAAAAAATACATGAAAAGCCTCATTGTTTCTCCGATGACCTCAGATCATGATTTCGAGGGTTTTCCTAAGAGAAATTTTACAATATTAAATATATAGACTCTTATTAAGAGTATTCTTTGAGTGATTGATAATGGAAATCAATGAGAAATAGAACAAATGGGTTAAATATTTGAGATAAAATATATAATCATTGTATTGAACGAATATACGATAGGTTGTTTGTTCCTACTTCCAATATTCTTATAATTTGAAATATTTCATGCTTCTTGATAATTGTGGTCTATTTGAATGGAAATTAAATTGCCAAAACATTGATGAAAACTTGCTGGAAAATGATCTGGTTGTTCTCATTCTCGGTTTTGTTGATGTGGGTGACACTAGATGGGATAGGAAAATAATTTTTTCTCAAAAAGGAAAATTTTGGTAAAGAAATTATAAATGGAATCCTTGATTCTATGGGATAATATAATCACCTGATCCATGTGGAGAGCACAGGTATTGAATCCTTTTACAAAAAATGGCTACTACCCACATGCGTTTCGTTGCTCTGGAGACTTCACCTTGCCAAGATCCCGGTTGAGGTGAAACTGCAACGAGTAGGTGTCAGTGTCTATTCTAGATTTTTACTCTTCCATTATCTTCTTGAATTGTTCAATCATATTTTCCTCTCCTACAACACTTCAACATCACTCTAGATTTAAGTTTTCGAACACTTTGACATTCAATATCCTCAAGATACTGATATAACTCAATTATTTCTGGAATTGGAATCTATACATCTCTTCAAACCGGCGCGTGCTATTTTCCTAGTTGCATGCTCTAAAGTTATACATAATATATGGAATTGTTGCAACAGAACAAATGCATGATGAAGCTGATCCCAATCGCAATATTGCACTTTACAGCATCTTGAATGCAGCTCAAAATGCCAACAATCTAAATTCATAATGCAGTAATAATTCGGTGAATGACCCTATTGTATTGAGAAGGCTCCAAATTTCATGTAATTTTCCAAAACCTCATAGAACCATGGATGTGTTTTGGGTTCCCCCATTTGAACGTTGAATTAATTTCAAAAAGGATGGTGCCTCAAAGGGTAAATTAGGTCTTTCTGGCTATGGATTTGTCATCCAGGATCAAAATGATGAATTTTTAGAAGGAAACTAGGGTACATGTGTACATGCCACAACCCATGAGTAAGAGATGCACATCCTCATTAATTCAGCTTCTATTTTTCGTCAATAAAACAATGACTAAGTTTTCAATTAAGGAGACTCAATGACTATGGTGCAAGCTGTTTGGATGGGCCAGATTCATCTTTTTTGGAAGCTTACAAACCAATGGATCAAATTCATGAACAATTATTCCTCCATGATCCTCCTCATCATACACATCTATCGTGAGGCAAATCAACTAAATGACCGACTTGATAACAGTGGAACCTCTGAAGGGAATTTCATTCATGACACAAGAATACCAGTTAGCTAATGAATATACTTCAATGTGATAAATGTAAAAGTTATTCTTTCTATCTTGTGTAACAATTTTTGAATCATTTTTAGCCTCATTTCGTGATTTTCTAAAAAATAGTTGATCATGGAATGTATTTGGTTTTTGATTTTCTATGCACTAGAAAAAATGGATCACAGATTGACGTTTCCATGATCACATGACCATTTTGTGATGTCCGTGTTAGAAAAAGGTGTGTGTATGTGTGTGTGTTCTATGTGTGGTAGTGGACATATGGATTTGAGTTTTTAGGTTGTTTTGAATAAACTATTTATGATTAGATCATTTTTAACGTAACCATGATCATATAATTATCATGGTAGAGCTAGGTTATGTGTGGGTGTATGAGTGGAACAATGTAATTAATATTCCAATACTATTAGATAAACAATTTCTACTAATTTTAAAAGAATTGTTTATTTTATGGAAAAACATTTTGATCACTATATTTCTGGTTTAGAACTATTTTGGTGAATTATTTTTTTCTAATTATATTTCTATAAACAAATTTGAACATCACATGATACAACTCCTAATATTTTATAAAACTGAGGGAAAACAAGATTCTATTCATATTGGAATGTGGTAAAAGGGTCTTACATTTTCCACATGGGTTATTATACTTACCCCTACAAATTCACCGTAGTGCATATGTAGATTTTTTCTTATTTGATACAGGAAATCTATTGGTATTGTACTTCACTAGTGGAGAACATTGATGGTGACTATCATGGATGTTTGGAGATAATTATTTGGTGTATAGTAAGTACATTGAAGTATTTGTTTTGGTTATTTTATTTTTGTGATTACTTTGATATAGTTTTTATTATTTTTAGTTGGTATATATTATATCACGCATCATTTTATAGTTTTGTCTTGTATTTTTAATATGTTGAATAGGTTTTAGTTATTGTTTATGGTTTTGTGTGTGTTTCTTAGTAATGTGTTCCCCCTATTATACTTTTTTTAATCCTTCAAAATTTATTGTCAACCTTTGGTGTCTATAGATTGTAACCTATGGTTAATATCACCACCAACCCAGCCAAAGACAATGGGTTGGGTGGGGATGATAAAAGTATTATCTGTTTGGTTAGTCATTTAGTTGGGGTGGTGTTAAATATATAAGATGTGCTGAGACTTGAATATTATAGCATAAAAGAATGTATGCAAAATTTTATATTTTAAACATAACGTTACCAAGGAAATCTGGATACAAAAAGTGTTATAAAACACTGTTAGTCATGTTTTTGACTCATCTTCATGGGTATATATGATGAGTGTTAGATATCATGCATTATCTAATATACATCCCACTAAGAATGCATTATCACATGATTATTTTATTCAAATAATATTATATGGTTATTATATTTACATGATATATATTATTAAAAGTGGGATAATAATGATTGGAAGTGAAATCAATTGGAAATTATTGATGTAGTTTTAGAACAAAAATTCCAACAATGGGACCAACAAAATAAGAGAGATGATGCTCTGGGTAATGTGGTTCCAGCCAAATAATAGGTGATCTAGTAATTGGTTCTACATTTTGGGAGGGTTTTACAAGCAATTGATATTGAACCTCGAGAAGTGGAACCTCCTCATTTGAATCACTCATTGGTGTTTTTTAAATGGAATCCACTAACATTCCAAGGTGATTCAAGACATAAAAAGTAGAATTTTATATTATTATGATAAAAAAATATTTTAATTCTTTAAAACCCAAAATAATATTTAATTCATTATATTACTATACATGCTAGAATACATGACATTAAATTTTAGGGATTTTAATGTTCATTAAAATTTGGATCAGAACCACACATGGGAAGGGTTTCAAGAGTTATTCAATAAAAGGTTTTATCCTCAAATCTTTTATCTATAAAATATGATAAATATCTTCCAATTGAAAAAATAAATATATAAGTGATTGAACATGCTTCTTAATTCACTAATACTGTTTTATTTTCAATAATGGTGGCATCTATGGAGATAATGAAAGATCATATAGTTGAGGATGGACTATGTCTTGAGTTATTCACAAAATTAATCATGCTATATCTTAAAAATTATACTAAAATGGTGAACAAGCATCTAGTTATAGAGAGATATATCTTGAAGTGAATCCCCATAGGGGTACAAAATTTTCCATCCAGGATTGCGAAGGAATTGTAGCACAGGAAAAAAATTTAAGATAAAAGGTTACTCTCAAGGAATCATTGCATTGGAGAACCAGTTTGTTGGATAAGTCTCTTATCCACCACATCGTAAAAATGAACCGAGAGGCTTTCTGTGTGGCTCTCTTCAATACAGGAAGAAGGGTTGTACTTATCAGGAAAAGAAGATCCATAATTTTGGAAATAAATGGAATCTTATGTAGTACTACAACATACATATGACGTAAATAGGGTGATATGGATCAACTCAACCTCATGCCTCATATTTGTTTGAGAGAACAATCTAATTAGAATAACCCTCATCCCTAAAATCTGGTGAACCAGGATAACTCTAGGAATAACTTGGTGGTCCAATCGACACACCAACAGGGGAGTAAGAACTACTCTATGTGGGATTATTGAAAGTTATATAGAGTTGATAAAAATAGTCTAATTGAGCATCCAACCCCTCTCACGGTGTGAGTAACCATTCATTTGAAATCAACTCTTATGCAAGTATTATATGATACTAGTGTATTACAATCATTTGTTACATCTCATTTGGTTAATCAATTAGGATTTCATATTGAGATGATGTATCACATCACGATTATTAAGACATCAATAAGTAAATAGGATTGTGTAGGATTAAAATTCCCATAAAGTTTGATCACCATTTATGTAGTGTATTTTATATGATATTTTATTGTCCTAGAGTGGATATTTTTATTTTATTTTTGTAATGGATCAGTTGGTTCAATTTAGTGCTCTGCTCACATTAAAAATCATCAAAATCTAGGAATAACTAGTTCAATGATACATTGTTTATTGTGATTCATCTGTCAATTTAGGGTTGTTTTCTTCATGAACGGAGATCATGTGCTGTATAATTAATTGAGGTAGCTGTAAATACATGAAAATAATTATCCAATGCATGACCGATAATTTGTAGCAATGGTTTCTGCCTTTAAAACATGGTACTACTATCAATTTTGTAATGAACCTCCATTTGAAGAAGGTACGAATCATAATATTTTCATTTTCAATATTTCCTTGAATCCTGGAAATTCCATGATACATACTAGGGAAGGTTTGAGGAGAATCTAGGGCTTTTTTGGATCCAAGAGTTTTTGAAAATAGGGTTATAGGCTAGGTATCATGGTTAGTGGGAACCGTACGACCTAGGCCACAAGGTTTGTTTAAACCATGGGGGTATAAATAGGAGAACTTGAAAGATTTAAAGGTTTTAAGGAAATAATGTGCGACAATATGCAAGGACTTATGGCCTTCTGCAGATATAGGATGATCCGTCTAGCATGGTTATCACATAATTTATAAATTGGGCACATAAACCTTGCACAATGGGAATTATGGAAATTTTACCATTACCCCAATTAAAACATAACTCTAAATTATTCAATCTCTATTGTTTTCTATCATAAAAAACACTGAGTTCCTCCTCCTTTGATATCAAAAACCCCCAGGGCTAGGCATTGATCTAGAACTCTTGTCTGCTATACGATCTTCAATTTTTCAGAGGCATTGGATCCTTTGATGTAATCTCTTTTAGTCTCTATAATTTTATCTTTGATTTAATTCACATATGCTTATGAACAAGGTCATAGATCCGGCCATGGATCTCTCTCTTTGCAAAACCAGTTTTGACATCTTTTATTGACATTGGCTTCTAGATTTGGCTCACGGGCCAGATCTGCTCGGATGGGTGCGTGATCGTGTGCATCATTTTAATTAAGTGTAAATTTGGTTTTGTTGTTGCAAGATCTGGCATTGATGGTGTGGCGAATTGGTGATCTATGGGGTTTTGGTGGTTGTAGTGGCATGGTGCTTCATGTATGGATGGTTTGGAAGGGGAATCTCAGTTGTGATGTTTAGCGGTTGACATCAGATTTGATCAATTCTGGTTCTTATTATGGTGTTGTGGTGATGGAGGGTTTGAAGGAGGGCGGATCAATGGTGAATTCGGTGAAAATTCTGTGTCTTGTGTGGGATTTACAGTGGTGGCATGGTGGTTGTCCACCGGTGGTACAAATTGTTATACAGTGCTTCTATCTGGTGGAACAACCTACACTAGATGACCCTAAGTGATAGGACATGGGCATGATGTGGTAGAGGACACAGATCTAGTCTGGTGTGGTCAGATCTGGGTGGATGAACTTCTTTGACTGGCGATGGTCCTCTCATCATGATGGTCTATTGTGGGATAGTGGATTGACAAAGGATCATGGGTCTAGCCATGGGTCTTCCTCAGGATTGATGGGTGATGGATTGATGGGGATTGTCGCAACGCCGGATGTGTCACTGCTTTAGGGATTGTTGCTTTGTGTTAGCCTTTGGTCTTGGTTTTGTAATGGTATTTTTCCCACTAGGATCTCATGACATGATGTTATTAATGGTTTTGTGCCATTAAGCCATCCGACCACTGTATTTTAAGGCATGTGTGCTATTGATGTTATGTTTTTTCTGGTTTCCCCCTTTCCCATAAATGATATTTTTGTGTTTTTACTTTTTTAATAATGGTATTTTCCCCCAACATTCCTACTATTATACTATTTGGATGAAGGGTAATTATCCCTATTTTCAATTAATTAGTAGGAAACATATATCTCTTCCAACCTTCTTCGAACCTAAGTTTAATAAATATCGATGTTTCATCTATGGTCCTATGGTAGGGTGTCATGTAGTTTTTCATTTTATTTTATTTCGTTTCATATTTATTTTTCCATGCCGTAAGTATTCCTTTTTTGAGCCTCTAAATTATGTGGGTTCCATCATATCTATATGACAATAGAGCCTTGAGATAGGTTAATTGGTTCTTTTTTTAGGGATTTATAAATCACTCATTATCAATATGGACACCCCAAGGTGTTCCACCATGAAAAAGTTCATTTTGGCCAAGTGGTCCAAAATGAATGGAACCCTATTTTGTTTATATCTTTTATTTTAAGTGAAATCTCCATTGGAACATGTGTATTAAATGTATTACAAAGTGACTCAATGTTTTTTTATTAGACATTGAATTTCCCAAATTTAAATTTGAGTTGTTTCCATGACACTTACCTTGATCTTCGAAAAGAAAATTTCCAGGACATAATGATTGGTATTAATTAGTTATAATAAATGGGTTTGTATGAGATAGATTAAATGAGATAGTGTCAATTGTTGAATGGAATTCCCATAACACCTATTCATTTTAAATAAATCTTCCATATGTTGGGAAAATTGAGTAAAATGACTTGGGTAGGATGACTCACCATTGATTCCATGTTTTTATTTGAAATATATCAAATGAAACTGAATATGGTAAATGACATGCATGAGAGGTTTCTCCTCGTGTATTAAATTACGTATGTAATCATGCCTTTTTTATATGTTTAAATGTAAATTCGTATGGTGTTATTCCTTAAGTAAATTTGAGATAATGAATATGCCACTTATATGGATATGGATGTTATGAGGGCATGAGAGGTTTATGCCTCATTCCTAATGTATTTATAAATGTTACACCTTATTGGTTATTGAGCTAAAGAAACATGAGAGACCTAATGGGAAAATCATGTGAGATTTTATGTGAGGACCCATGGACCATGACATCCCTGAGGTATGGAAGATCATGAGAGCTCCCTTTTTTATTGTAATAAGAAAATGAGATCTCTTGGAGTTGGGCCATGGGTTAGACCATGAGAGATTCACTGGTATTGGATGTTAGTGGCTTACGTTCTGACCCACCCCAACATATATCTATTAATATATAATGATAATATATATATATATATTAAATCACATGATCAGACATACCGTCCATGGGCTGAAGCTGGTAGAACCGCCAACTGTCCTTTAAGAACCTAATCAAGAGGTTGATTATTTTTTCTACATTACTGTACTTTCCAATTTTTACCTACAAACTATTCATTTACGAGAACCTACTTTGATTACACGTAGACACCGTTGGTGGTTTCCTACTGGTATTTTTATTACACACCCTACTCAGGTCACCCTTGGCACCCGATAATATTATGTTTATATATGAACTACTAAGGGTAAATTCCCTTTAGTAGGTTGTTTATTTTTGATTCAATCATGGAGGTTGGAGGAAAGGATCGAGCTTAGGCTCAAAATTGCCATAAATATACCATTGTTCTTTTTTTATTTTGTACTGTTGTATAGAATTATTTTATTTGTTAGTTCAATTATGTATTATTATCATTTCATGCATCATTATATCATAAACTTCCATTGAGGATTTTGGTTATGTTAGTCAGTTATCTACTTCTTCTAATACATGGTTATTTAGTTGATTAGTATTCTTCCACTGTTTACTGCATCTATCTATTTTATTACACTTACGTTGTTATTTACTATTTTTATATCTGATGTGTTACTCTAACATGGGGGTATTGTCTCCCCATTTTACAACCTATACACCCTTTCTACTAGTTATCGGCCACTGGCGTATGGGGTGACACGTCAGGGGTAATGTGGCCAAACGGGCCCAATGCACAGATTTAGTGGAATCCTAGTCTGGGACTTCACAAAGTGGTATTAGAACCATTACATTCTTCCTTAACTATTTGGAGACAAAAAAATTGAGATCGGGATTTCATTGGACTTGATCATAAACCATTGTTGGCCGTCGTGAACCCATGTATGTGGTAATGACCATGTTTCTTTAATTATGATTGTTATTGATTTATCTATTTAATATTGAAATGATTTCACCAATGGGTGATACACATGAATTGTGTTGTAATTGATATTGATGTCATTAGAATTTTGATTTCATTACCATGACCCGATGAAATGAGGGTTATGTATTAGAATATGGATTACGATAGGTACAATATGCATAGGCCATACCCTTTTTCAATTTCTTGTTAATATTCCAGTGATCATTTCATATTTCATAGTCATTATTCCTTATTGTATATATAAATTTGTGTTGTCACCTTTTTTAGGATTTAGATCTTACTATAGTGTGAGCTTAGTGGGTGTAACTCTTTGATTCACAAGGTATATGTGACCTTATTGATCGAAAAATGGAATTAAATCAAGAAAACCCTTTTTATGTGTGTAATTAAATGAATATGCACAAATTAAATGAAAATTGAATCCAAGTGAATGTCATAATTTGGTTCACATTTTTTATGGGCTGTTGTGGATCTGAAAATGGAATATCATTGGATTCAACAAATTAAATTATTTTAAATTTTTAAATGAACTAATTTTCAGATGGGAAATGACTTATAACTTGAGAATAGCCAGCGTGCACATGCTTAACAATCAAACAGGACACAACACTAGCTGTTGTTTTGGGAAGTGGTTGTTTTTCTATTCTTATGACCAATTGTTGTTTATTCCAACATATAGTCACAGATTTAGAAGCAGGTAGAAAGGTGTGTTCATTCTTGTAGGAAAGATTATGTAGATGTCCTAATTTCTTAAATATAATCATCTAGATTGCATGAATATATTATAAGTCATTCATTTGGAATTGTAGCATTTGTCTTCCATGACATCCTCGAGTCACACACCCTGAAGGTGGTAACAATCATGTTCTTGAGGTGGTGGACCATGAGCTACCATTTGTTCCTCTTATAGATCCACCTATTGCTCCTCTTCCTGTTACATGGGTGGGTGTTGATGACCAGTTTCAAGAGGGTTATTTTTTATGTAATAGGTTAGGCAAGGTGGTGTGTGAATTGACCCGAGTATGGAAGATTTGACTAATGAGTTTTAGTGACAAAATCCTCCCACCTTTTCTTAGGATGGAAGACCAGATGTTGTGGAGTCTTGGATTTAGGCGATCCTGTCAATATTTGAGAAACAAGAGTTGCCTCCATAGTGAAGGTAAATTCAAGCTGCTTACATGCTATGAAATTCACCTAAGAGTTAGTTGGACGACTTCACTCTAGAATATCATCATAAATATATAGTTTGTTATGACTTTTAGATATCTTCTATGAAAACTTATTTACCCATACACTGAGGGTTGACAAAGATAAAGAGTTTATGATCCTTTATTACAGGAACATGAAAATTATAGAATACACATCATGTTTCACTATGTTGAAGAAATTTTCTTTTTCTCATACTAATGGTGATCTTATAGATCCTCAGAGATTTTATTATGGGGTTTTTATGCCATCTAATCGAAAGATAATGTATTCAGACTGATGATTATTTTTAAAATCATCAACCAAGCCCTTATCACTAAACAAAATTTGAGATATGTTGAAGGTGAAATATAGGATGGTCCGATACATAGGACTTCCAGTTGTTCATTAAATTTTTGAAAGAGGCGTTCTGAGGTTTCTCGTGGTGGAGGTAGTGGTCAGCCTCCAACCACAAGCAGTTATCTTTTATGTCATTATTGTAGAATGATGGGGAACTTTAAAGTATAGTGTATGCGGGATCTAGTGGAGTTCATAGGCTATGGTAGGAAGGGACACATTCAATGTTTCTGTAAGACATTTCCTATAGTGCCCAATGATTGGGGAGCAGCACCAACTCCTTGGGAAGGAGTGAGGTTAGTTGGATCAAGAAAATCAGGCAGCTGAAATACCATTGGTCTCTCAAGATGAGGTGGTGGTTGATACATAGAAAACTGGGCTTATGATTCTCAACACCAGTAGAGTGGGCCTCCTCAGGGTAGTCAGGTAGTGACTTATGGCCATAGTACAAGATATTTAAATGTAGTTCATACTACGCTGTATGAAAAGTGTGTCAGACCATCTACTGTATGTGGTATCACTCTATTTACCTCCACAACAGTGTCTAGTTTATTTGATATAGCTCTATCTCACTCTTTTATATCTAAGGCAATCACTCAGAGTTTGTTCCTCGACATCGAGTAATATTATGGTGTTATTATTGTAGCTATGCCTTTAGGTATCCATTTAGAAAAGTTTTCACACTATCAAAATTGTACCCTTGAGATAGGTGGTTACCTATTTGTGTGGAACCTATACATCATTGACATGACATGATTCAATGTAATCTTTGTGATAGTAGGATTAGTTACCTATAGAGAATGTATTGACTAATATTATCAAGGGTGAGGTTTACATCTCTAGAGGGTATTGGGATCATGCATATAAGAGAATGGGATGTCAGGGAAACACAATAAGTACTCGAATAGATGAGGTTGTGTAGTGTTACAATAGAAGTCACATTTCTTTACCTTGATGATCATGGGTTACAACCAATTGAACTTCCTCATATAGTTGGACATTACAGAGATGTCTTTCCTATCGACTTCTCTAGTCTACCTATAGTATTATAGTAGATTTAACTATGGATTTTGTTCCAGGATAATCACCTATGACCATTCCTTCTTATAGGATGGAAACTAAGGAGATTATAGAGCTCATGAATCAGTTAAAGGATCTATAGGTGAAAGGATTTATACACCATAGAATTTCTCCTTGGGGTTCACCCGTCCTCTTTTTAAAAAGAAAGGTTGATGAAACACTTAGTATTTGTGTGGATTACCATTAGATGAATCAGACATATATCAAGAACCAATATCCACTGAGAATAATAGTTGAGCACTTTGATCAGATTTGAGGAGAGAATGTATTTTCAAAAATTGGATTGAGTTTAGGCTATCACAATATACATTTCATGACTCTAAACATATCTTGAATAGATTTCAAGAGAAGGTTTGGTCTTTACAAGTATCTGATTATGTCGTTCAGACTCACGAATGCACCTGTTGTCTTCATGGATCTTATGAACTGGGTTTTTCACCCATTTGTTTTATTCATCTATGGTTTTCTTTGTTGACGATATCGTAGTGTATTCATAATCCAATCATGTCCACACAACCCATCTTGAGGTCATGTTGAATATACTAGGAGAGTATCATCTCTATTATAAGCTCATTAAATTACACTTTTATATTACTAATGTTCACTTCCTTGATCATGTCATCTTTTAGTAATGATTTTCAGTTGATCCAGAGAATGTGAGAGCAATAGTTTCTTGGCCGAATCCCATGAATGTCTTTGATACTTAGAGATTTTTGGGACTTTCTAGATATTATAGACCCATCATTTATGATTTTTCATACCATGAAACACAACTCATGGGAATTATAAATAAGAGTTTGAAGTTAGAATGGTCAGTGGATTTTGAAGAAGCCATTCAGGATTTGAAGGGGAGACTGCATTTAGCCCCAATACTGATTTTTATGAGCCCTGCAGGGCCTATACAGTACAATGATTCATCATGTATCGGTTTTTTATTAGATCTAATGTAGGAATAGGTAGTCATTTCATATGGTTCCCATAATTTTAGGCCCCGCGATTGGAAATATCTAACACACATCCTTGAGCTCATTATTGTTGTTCATGACTGACTTTGTTGGAGACATTATGTATTAGGAGAGTGTTTTATGGTAGTCACATGCATGAAAATCATCAAGTATAGATTTACTTAGAAATATCCAAATCTCAAGATTTTTATGTGGGTTGAGTACCTACAATTATTTGATTTTTATATTTCCTACACTCTAGAAAAAGGTAATTCTGTATCAATTCACTATGCTGGAAGAGTCAGAATCAGGCATTTCAGAAATCTAGTGATGAATGGATGCTTATTACCTTATTCTTGGAGATGAATATTGAGGATTAGGAAGACCATGGTCAAATTATTCTCTCATCCTTAGTAGTTCCATCTACTCTTACGGAATGGGTATGGTCGAGATATCTATTTGATCATGAATTCATATGCTTTGGGATGGTGTCCCAGATAACGATACATCTTCTGGTTGTACAGTTGATAGGGATGATACTCTTTTGTTCTAGGGGTGTGTATGGCTCCCAAAAGACATTAGGGAGGTGTTAATGTATTATTTATGTGCCTCGTTGAATGGAATTGTCATGGGCGCCCTCAAATGTTTAATGATTTCTTTGTGTACATAGGTGCAGTAGAGTGGCTGACAATGGTCGTCTGTCAAAGGAGGAAGTAAATTAGAAAACTTATTAAAGGTATTTTAAAAATAACATAAAAGTTAATAATAACACTATGTTAAATTATATGGGGGGTTAAAAAATTAATTAAACTAGAAGAAGTTTGTTGTAAGAATATTTTATAATATTTTTGATTTTATTTTTGAAATGAATTATGATTAAAAATATGCAAAAAGAAGATGTTTTTAGACAATATTGAAAAGATTAAATCTATCTAAATATGCCTCTTAATTTACTTATTAACCATTATCATTTGAATTAATATCCACTTAAATATGATCCTATAATTGTTTAACCCGAATACCCAATAAGAATTACCTTTACCACCAATATGAATAGAATTAAACCCAAGGCTGTCTTCATATCATGAAATCGCAGCACCTTGCTTTGATTGATGTTCTAAGGATAGTTTATGGTCATTGTAAAATTAGGAAACATGTCTATTCTATAAAATGAGAATTACTGGAGCTTAGGGATTTAATTTGAACTCTAAAAATTTATCCCATGTGGTTTTGTATTACTAATTAATTTTGCGCTCTAACAATTTACACAATGCTCGACCTCACATGTTTTTCTGTTAATTGTTCAATATATTGATTAGTTTATTATAATTTAAAAACCCAATTCGTGTATAATATTTATTGAATTACATTAGCTCAAATATTAAAAATAATTAAATTAAGAGGGTATAAGATAGATCGATCACTAAGAAAACTACTCTTCCATGGGTGGTCTGGTCATCGTGGAGAAGTTTTGTATGAGCAAAGGATTGAAAGGGTAGAACCCAATATCGACTCCACTCATGAATTCCATCCCAAATAGAAAGATAATAAGAAGAATAAAATTGAATATAACAAAATAAAAGGGAATAACTTAAAGAATAACAAAGATTATTATTATGAAAACAAAAAATATTATGACATGAGGAAGAAGAGAAGGGCTCCGATGAATGGATCCATACTTCAAGAGCTACCCTAATTGATTTTATTATATAATTTGAGTGGAACCTCTTCTCCTCTCCCCTAAACTTTCTAATTAACTCCCCAACACACCAAATGATAAAAACACCAATTTATTGAGTGGTGGGGAGGCTAGGTTCAATGTGGTTTCAGCTGTGAATGCGGAATCTCAGAAAAATATTTTATGCCAACATTCACCACACATTTGAACACCAAAACGTGTTAATAAGCTATCCATATAGTAGTATTATTCATGAAAAAATTATTCCTATCACTCCTCTAAAAATTTGGGCCCAATCCAAGATAAATGAAGAAGTTATGTCCCAAATATAGAAACCAAGTCCAATATGGAGATTCCAGCCCAACATTGATTTCATGTCCCATTTGCAACAACCAAATACAGGATTTTGATACAATGTACTAAATTAAAGTTGTAGAAACACATGTCAGGAACAAATTTACAAATTATTATGTTCAGATAATTAATAAAATATTTATGTTCGAAATACATAAATTAATTTTTAAAGGGTAAAACTGGAATTTACATCAAATTTTCAAATGATGGATCTAATCCCAAATATTTAATAAATAAAAATATTTAAAACATATATGGAAATTTTATCATTTATTATCAATAAAATATTCAATAAAAATTTGTTTTATCCACTCCCCCACACTTACCCTTTTGTACTCCTTGGAAAACCTCAAATCATGTATTCGAATTTTGTTTTGACAAGATATGCATATTTATATTTCTCAATCCACAATGAAAATATAGGTAAAGTAAAAATCCCATCAAGAGTCAGTATTAATAAATTTTAAATTCATTGTCTCATAAATTATGTCAAATCAAAATCTAGTGAGATACATAACACTTATGATAGAGAAACTAGACATGGTTCTACCATGCCACTAATTCTCCATGTGTGTGTCTACCAACCATGACAAGATTTTTTCTCCAACTGTTATCTAGTATATTATGGTCAATTAAAACTTTATTTCTAACCTGATTTTATTCCACTAAAACTGTTCAACATCAGTTTCAATAAAATTCCAAAACCCACACATTTATGAATTCCCAGAAGTCAAACCATGAGCTACCGACCTAAATATCCACAAATGTTGTACATTTATTCACTCCCCTCTATATTGATTGCATTTTTTATTTTTAGGATTTTTGTATGATTTCTTTATAGGGCGTAAAATAGTCAAATATTAGGTGCACACACATAGGTCAACCTTGTACAGTGGTGGAAATGATCGGAATAGAAACAAATGTATGGAAAGACCACATTGTAAGTTGAAAAGAATTACATACCCTAAATATACATACAATTAGGTTAGAGAAAGTCACAAGTCATGGGTTTGTGAAAAATTATGTAGAGAAATCAATGACACAATTTACCATGAACAAATATCACAAATATTTATGTCAACATCTAAAAGGTTTTATAAGGACACAAGCATTCATATCATTGACAACATCAATTTTTATAAAAGTCAACCCTTGATGATGAAATATTACTGATGAATATATTTCTAACAATGAATCTTGAAAAAGTGCATGATAACTATGTTCATAATGAGAATTTTACAAGATATATTTGTTTCTTTTTATTGATTTTTTTTAATTTTGACAAAAAAAAATAGAAAATACTCGTAAAACTCAGAAATGATAATCTTAAATATCTACCACAAAATGTGGTCCCCTCCCCCACACTTTAAATATTCCATTTTCATTAATCTGAACCTATGAGATGATATATGGACATGAAATTTATAATTTCAATTATGAAAAATAATATATAAATAAAATTCTTTTGAACAGCTTGAAATGCAGAAGTGATGATGGGGTCATGAAATGTGATGAAATAAACTGCATCATTCCCTCAATGTATTTATTAAAACATTGCACATATACTTCAAAGATCCTTCTAGTGTCCTCTTATTCTATCTCCACTACACCATAAAAAAACATTATATATAATATAAGGACCTAAACACCTCGAACACAGCAAAACAAGCATCAGATGCATTCATGAACTACAGAGCATGACATTCTCTCTAACTTGAAATTCTGTTTTGTGGATCATTTCTTCATGAGCTTATTCTGATCATTCCTTGTATAGATTTGAGTTCTCATATTTAGAAAATTGAATCTCTTCATGCTCTTGAATTTGTAGCTTCTTTTGGATTCCTGCATGGGGAAAATCCATGTTACATTTCTTTATATCTTAATAAGCATGATGATAATCTTCCATGGGAAGATGGCACACCTTCCCAAAAACAATCTGAAATGGGGACATACCAATGGTTGTCTTGTATGATGTCTAATAATCCCATAGTGCCTCATCCAAGTGCTTGTTACAATCCTTATGATTCAGCTAAACGGTTTTCTCCAAAATTTGATTCAACTCACAATTTGAACCCTCATCCTGGCCATTTGTTTGGGGGTGGTATGGTGTTGATTTTTTGTGTGTCACCTCGTACTTCCAAAGCAAGGATGCGAAACTTTTATTAGAAAAGTGTGTCCCTTGGTCACATATGATGGTCTTCGGTACTCCAAACCTGAAAAAAAATTCATTTCACAAAGTCCACAACAACATGATAATCATCAATCATGTTGTCTTATCCTCCACCCATTTGCACACATAATCAAAATCATCCAAAATGTACTAAAACCCAAATTAACTAAGAAACGAACCCATAAAATTGATTTCCCATACATCAAAAATCTCATAAAATAGTATTAGATGTTAGGGAATCTCATATATCCTACTAATGTTCCATGTGTGTCGGAAATGAGAGCTTGAATTACAAAACACATGGGCATCATGGAATAAGCTAGGAAAATATAATCAAGAGTTCAAAACAGTCCTAGTTGTCAGTTGGGGTCCAAATTCCCCACCACAAGAAATTGTATGACAAAATTATAGAACAGACTCAAATTCAGGACCAGGAACACATCTCCTAATAACATGGTCACTAAACATGCGCTATATGTACGGATCATACTACACATAAAATCTAGACTCAGTCTTTAATTTTTGGACATGATGTTTCGTTAATTTTGTATTTATTTCAGAGGAAACAATGTAGTTAACTAAATCATCATACTAAGGATGCATACCTGAGGTGGAATACAGATGCTCATCAGGGAGAGTGTCTCGAAGTGGTACCTGGCCAAGGTTTTATCCTATAATGGGTGAGTATGAATAATCATCTGGGCCGCCACCATGTTTTCTGATACCTTCATGTACATTATCTCAATATAAAATTCCTGAAGAAGGTGCATCCATCGGATTTTCCTGGTCTTTGCATTCGTCTTTTTCATAAGGTGCCTTAGAGCAGCATGGTCCGAAGAAACAACTTCTTTAGATCCCAATAAATATGAACAAAAAATTTCTAAAGAAGATATATTAGAAAAGAACAATTTTTATGTTGTTGTGTTGTTTGATTGGGACGAATCCAATATCCTTTATGTATATGGAATAATAGGGGAGTTTCCCACCACCCTCTAAGATAAGACTTCTCTGACCACAAAGTAGGAGGTGTCACACATATGCTCAAAAATTAGGTCCTACCGTGGGGGAAATATGATCAGTGGATTGGTCATAAAATTTGTTATATCATCAAATGAAGTCATATATGAATCATCAAACACAAAATAAGAATACTTTTAAAGTACTCATCACATAGGAAGAGAAGTTGTAATAAAATATTTGATGATGCACTGATAAATTCTTTCATTCCATCGGAATGATCTAACATCACATACACATGAAAGATATGTTAAGAATGAAATGATATATAACTTAGATCTATTATCCTCTATCCCATGTTTTGACACTACATTCCCTATGAAAACCCCATTCTCTACTAGGATATGAATCTTTTTAATGTTTAAGACTAGATTCCTCTTAATACAACGATTCCACACCATTACTAAACTAATTAGACATTCATTAAATGAGTATCCATAAACTATAAAATCATTCATAAATACGTTCATGAAGGTCTCAATAAAATATGAAAAAAACTCACAATGCATCTCTGGAAGGTACCTGGGGCATTGCAAATGCAAAATGGAAACCTTCAGTAGGCAAACGTACCAAATAGAGAAGTGAATGTAGTTTTCTCATGATCATCTGGAGCAATAGCAACATGAAAATATCTAGAAAATCCATACAATAAACAATAATGTGTCTTCCTAGACAGTCTCTCAAGAATTTGATCAATAAATGGGTGGGGTAAATGGTTCTTGCTAGTGGATTGATTTAGTTTCCTATAATCAATAGACACACGCCAACTGTTTTACACCCTCATTGGAACTAACTCATCTTTCTCATTTTTAACAACTATAACACCACTTTTCTTATGTACTACCTGAATAGGAAATACACACTACGAATCTAAAATGGGAAAGATTATACCTACCTCGATCAGTTTTTCATCTTATTTTTTAACAACTTCAAAAAGATTTGTATTCAGTCTCCTTTGTGGCAACATATCTGGTTTATCCACATCCTCCAATAGAATCCTATGCTTGAAAATAGAGGGGCTAATAACTAATATGTCACCCAAGGTCCATCGAATTTCCCTACTGTTCTACCTGAAAAGACTCAAATGTTTTTCTTCATGTTAAAAAGAGATATTGTTATCAATTATAACATGCAATATTTTACAACTCAACAAGTATGAGTATTTGATATTAGGTCATATTGGCTTGAGTTCCAATATAGGGGTGAGGTGTGGATAGAGATAGTGAAGGAACTAAAATATGTTCATATTGAGCATCAGTATTAGAATATACATCATCAATATCAGAGAATAAATCATCAAATCCATCAGCATACTCAACAACCATGTCATAATCAGAGTTCACATGAACGTAATCAGAATATGATTACATTTTAAAATCAAATCTAAGAGAGTCTTTTACATTAAAAACATATTTTAATTTACTCTTAGACATTAAACTAGAAACAATAATCATAATCTCCCTAAGGATATAACAATAAAATTCCTTGGGGTTTTTACATTGTGTTTTGAAATGGGATATAAAAAAAGTAGAATGGTTATCTGAGGGGTACATCATGGAGTCCATAACATTAAATATTACAAATTCTTCTCCAATATCCATTGAAGTGTATCCTAATGGACAGTTAGGATTGTTTTTTCAGTTTTGAGGAAGTTTATACCTAAGAAAATGGGAGAATGTGAACATACATGATCATACTCCATGTTAAGATCGTAGTAATCTAATGGAAAGATCATGTACCTTACCCAAACAAGTACATCACCAAGGAATCCCGTTGGATATTCTGTAACTATATTTTCCAAATGCACCACTAATCGTGTCATATCTAACTCACCATCCTATAAATAATAGAATACATAGTGAGGCATCACATTTAGGGGAACTCAGAAATCACAAATATCATCAGAAAACTGCAACTCTAATATTGTGCATGGGATGAAGAATGTCCTTAGATCATTGCACTTTGTTGGAATTGCTAGATTTTTTATAAAGAGTGCTAACACATTCATTCCAATATTGATCCTCTCATATCCCTTGAGACCTCTTTGATTGGTACATTGTTTTTTAAGAATTTGGAATACCTTGGTATTTGTTTAATGGCTTTAAGTAAAGGGATATTGATCTCAATATTCTTGAATGTGTCCAAAAAACATTATGCATTTCCTCGTCAGCCATTTTATTGGTTTGTAAAACCCTATTTGGAAATTTAATGGGTTTAAGAGGAAGATAATTAATATTTTTCTTACATTTATCTTTCTCCATGGGTTGCTCATCAGTTGGTTTGGAATGGGTCTCCTCCGGAGTTGTGGTGAATCCTGGTGGAACGATAGGTGCAGATTTATTAGATGATTTCTTCCCACTTCCCAATGTGATGGAATTGACATTTCCATTGTGATTTATAGCAGTCTGGGATGGATTGTTTACAAAATTCATACATACCAATTCATAGAGTTCAGTGGAAATATAGGACATTTGAATCTTCAACACCCTCTGATCCAAACCTTTATATTTAGCTCATTCATTTGATTAAGAAAAATTTGTTTCAAAATATCATTAGTATTAGAATCTACCATTTTTTTATAATTCTATTTTTAATGAATTTTTGTTTCTTAAGCTTAAAATCACTTTTGGGTAGTTGAAAAATATTGTTGGTAGGGTGGAGGTTTCTAGAAATGTTTTTGAAAGGGGACCATTATTGTGGTCCAGATACATACCTCATGCCTAATTAATCCTTACACCCTTGGATTTGTGTTGGATAAATGGAATCAAGCTTATTTTGGGGATATGGTTGTTGTTGCTGGTGATATGGTCTCCCAGAAAACACTGCTACAAAATCGTGTGCTTCTTGTTGTTGGGGGAAACAGTCAGTTGGGTGGTTTCTCTTAGTGAAAATGCCTCAAGGCCTTGAAGTTGTGGGTTGGGAAGTATTTTTGGGCATAATAAATTTTCCTCACCATAGTGGTCAATTATTATAAAATGGAATCAATCAAATTATTCTCAAGAGAAGAAGGACATACCTGATGTACTCCTCTAACATGTTGTATACCTCGATCATGAAATTTTTGGGTGTTTTGGGCCATCGTGATAGTCAATGCAAGTGCAAATGCTTCTTTTTTGTCCACCAATGCTCCTAATTATGTGTCTTCAACCATGATCCTCTCCATAGGTGTTAGTTGTTCATTGATGTATTGGATGATGAGTTGCTCATTGATTTGGTGATGTGGGCAACTTGCACACAACTTCATGAATCGCTCCCAGTACTCATAAATTGACTCCCCTTGGGATTTCATGACCCCAAATATCTATTTAATAATGGAAGTGGTCTTTAATTCTAGAAAATATCTTTGTAATAAAAGAAGTTCCAAATTTTTCCAACAATTTGCATCTTCAAGTTGTAAATAATGCATCCATTCCATTGTGGCCCTGTCAAGTGAGAATGAGAATTCTCTTAGTTTGATTTGATCTTCAGAAAAATATATTGGTATTAAGATTTATAAATCCACATTAAGTTATATGAAATGATTATTTGGATCCTCACCAGATAATCCATGAAACATTGGAAGAAGATGAATTAACCTGGATTTCATTTCAATGTCCGATTCTAGATTTGGTTATGCAATTCATTTTGGTTGGTAGTTAATATAAGGCGCAGCCAAAACTCAAACGGTTAAATTAATTTCATTTCCATTATTTTCTGCCATATGTTTTTATTTTATATTTTAATTTTAATTGATTCCAATTTAAATGTTTCAGGAGTGTAGGAATTCTCCAACTGGTTGATTGTTGAAACTTCTCGTCGACTGAGAATGTCTGATTCAAGCCCAAATGCAACATTCAATCTCAGGATCAAGATCCTAGATATCATCGATATGAGATCAGGTCATAAATGAAGTAATAGTTAAAAGAATAATTTTGACCTTAATAAAATAAAATATGAGTAGTTTGAGTTCAAGGGCCAAAAAGAAGAAGAAAGGGAAAATGAAAAAAGAATGAAAATTCTGATTGGGTAAGGAAGAATGAAATAAGAGAAGAAGAGAATAAAATATAAAATAAAATTAAAACCTCTAAATGGTTGAAATTATTAAATACCTCCCCAAAAAAGGATCCAATTTGAATGTTTATTTCATTGGCACCCTCAAATGATTAGTGATTTCATTGGGTACATAGGTGCAACAGAGTGGATGACAAAGGCCATCTCTCAATGGAGGATGAAAATTCAACAACATATTAAAGGTATTTTAAAAATAACATAAAATGGAATAAAATCACTACATGAAAGGATGTGAGGGTTTTCTACCATTCATAAAACTAGATGAAGTTTATTGGGAGAAGGCTGTATAATATTTTTGTTTTTATTTTTGAAATAAAGATTGATTAAAAATACAGAACAAGAAGCTGTATTAAGGCAATATTTAAAATATGTAATCGATATAATTGTACATCTTAATTTACTTATTATTTATTATCATTTAAATTAATATCCACTTGATTATGATCCTCTAATTTTTTAACCTATGAACCCTTCAAGAATTATCTTTAACACAAATATGGAGTGAATTAAACCCCAAGCTATCTTCAAAACATGAAATCACAACACCCTTCATTGATTGATGTTCTAAGGTTAGATTACGGTTAGTGGTAAATAAAGACACATAAATATTATGGAAAATGATAATGAATTTATCTTAGGTATTATATGGGAACTCTACAAACGTATCCAATGTGGTCTTGTTTTATCAACTAATTTTGCGCTTTAACAATTTATTCAATACTCGACCTTGCATGTTTTTCTGTCAATTGTTCAATTGAATGATTAGTTTCATATAATTTATTAAATCAATTCATATATCATATTATTTGAATTAAGAAATATCAATGATTCAATATAATTATGTGAAGAGGGTATAAGATAGACTGATCACTATGAAAACTACACAAACATGGTTGGTGAGGCCATCGTGGAGAAGTTTTGCATGAGCAAATAATTGAAAGGGTAGAACCCATAACATTTACACTCATTAATTAAAGCCCAAATATGAAGATAAATAGAAGAAGAAAATGTAAAATAAGAGAAAAAAATTGTTAAAATAAAATAATAACAAAGAAGGTTATCATGGAAACACAAATGTTACTATAACAGGAAGAAGAAGAGGGCTTCGACAAAGGGATCCTTGCATCAAGAGATACACTTACTTAATTTCTTGGATAATTAGAGTGTAACCTTTTATTTTCTTCCCTCAACTTCTTAATGAACTTACCAACCCCAACAATTGAGAAAAACACCAATTTCTTGAGTGTTGGGGAGGCATGGTTCAAAGTGGGTTCAAGTTAGAATGGGAAATCTCGACTATATATTGTATGAAACATTTCACCACTCTTTTAACCAAAAAAACACATGAATCAACTGTCCATCAAGAATAATGATTCTTGAGAAAATAAGTCCCCAATCTCCTCACAATATTTGGGCCTAATCCAATTACGGATGAAGATGTAATGACCCATATAACAGACTCGTGTCCAATCTAGCAATTCCATCCCATCATTGACTTCATGAACCATTTTCACAAACCAAACTCATGATAAAGATATAATGTCCTAAATTAAAGTTGTATAAATTTATGTCAGGAACACATTTACAAAATATTATATTCAAATAATGAATATAAAATAATTTATGATCAAAATATTTTAATGAATTTTTAAAGGGTTAAACTGTAATTTCCATAAAATTTACAGATGGATGATCTAATCATAAATATTTTATAAATAAACATATTTAACACAATGTGAGGAAAATTTATCATTTATTATCAATAAAATATTCAATAAAAATGTGTTTTATCACTCGTCCCGGGCGGTTCACCACGATATCACCAAAGCATAACGAGATCTATGGTGCTAATACTAGTGGCCTAGAATGACATGTGAGATAGTCAGATTCATCACTCGATGTTCCACCTGTCATCATGTAAAGTTAGAACATCATCATCCGACATGGCTTCTTCAATCCTTGTCTAATCTTTAGTGGAAGTGGGATGATGTTTTGATGGACAATGTGATTTGTTTAAATAGATCACCTTATGTAAATGATGAAATGTGGGTTGTCCTTGACCATTTTATAAAGGTCACACACTTATTACCTATGTAAGATACTATCTTGATAGACGATCTTGGATGGGTGTACATTAATAATGTGGTACATCCTCACGAAGATCCTCATTCTATCGTCTCTCACAGAGATGCCTATTTCACTACAGTATTCTAGAAGGGGTTGTATAATTCCTTTAGTATGTAGGTTCTTTGATCATGGCCGATCAACCACAGACTGATGGAATGGAGGATGATACAATTTAGGTTTTAGAGGTTATGCTTTATGCATGTGTTCTTGACAGCGAGGGTTCCGAGAGAGACACATCCCCACGTAGAGTTTTCATCAAATAATTAATTTCAGGATTCCATTTAGATGGATCCCTATGAAGCCTCATATATTAGGACTTACTACTCACCTATATGTTGGATAGAGGTAGGGTAAGCAGTTGTGCTTGGACGTCATCTCATCTAGAAGACTACAAATTAGGTCCAGTTGATCAGAAAGCATATTATGTCAATTGAATCAACATATAATTTCATTTCCAACAGACGTTGTCAACCTCTCAAGTTCACGGTTAGAGACCATTTTTTCTTGTGAGCCTCACCAAGGTTGGGGAACAGATGTATTCAGAAGCAGGTTAAAATATAATTGTGGTTCATTGGACCCTTTGAGGTTGTGATGCGGATCAGACCAGTTGCTTACCATCCAATACTTCCTTAGAGATATTGGTATATGCATGATGTATTTCTTGTATCCCATATTTTCAATACTATCCAAAACAGAATCATGTACTTCATCCCAATGAGGTTGAATTGGATATGGATTCTTCCTTCAAAAAGTATCCAATGTGTATAGTTGATTGGAGCATGAGGACACTATGAGGTAGGTTTGTTCCTCTGATATGGGTGTTGGGGAAGTATGAAATGGTACTTTATGATAATTTTGAGTGGGAAGCTGATATACGATCAAAGTGGTTGGAACTCATGGCTGATAGTACTTATTTACCCTCAAAAGGCCAACTTGAGGACGAGTTTCTCTACAGAGTGGAGGTTGTAACCACCTGTCATTTGAAAAAGGTATGGAGTGTTAGGTTTTCATCTTGATTCATTCATGAAATCATGGTAGATTTTTGTAATGGTATAGGGAGGGTTTGAGGAATGTCTGGGGATAGTTCCAACAATAATGTTCTAGAAAATTGGGTTGTGGAATGGGACACATGGTTAGTGGTAGCCATGCGACTCAGGCCTCATGATTTGTTTAAACCATGCAGATGTATTCAAGGGCACCTGCAAGTCTTCATGGTTTGTCTACAACCGTATGTGACAAGATGGATGGTTGTGAGTCCTAGTGCAGATGGGGGGAAATGCTGTTTAGCATTGTTTGTGCATGGGTTGTAAATCGTGTGAAAAAACAATGCAGAATGCGTTTTTGAAAAAATTACTATTTTACTCAATAAAATCATAGGTCTAAATTCCTTTCCCCATGTTTTCTAGTGGTCAAACTGGTGGGTTCCTCATCTATTGAGATCCCAAACCCTCGTGTATATGATTTTATCTAGAACATTCATCCAATGTAAAAATATTCAATCCATTGAAGTCATTTGATCCCTTGAGGTATGATCCCCAAGTCTCTATAATATTATCTATGTTTCTCATCATGTCTATTGTGCTATTTAAATACAGTCTCATTCACCCTATTTTTAGAGCATTATAATAAAACTATTATCTCCTCCAACCTGCTTCGAATCTGAGGTAGATATCAATGATGGACATGTCTACATACCTATAGTAGGTGGTCACATTGTTTTCTATTTGATTTGTTGTTGTTTAGTATTTATTTCATCATTCCATAGTCCTAACATTGTCGAGATTCTTAATTTTTTTTAAATTAATGTTAAAATGGAACTACTGCCTTGAGATAGGTTATTTGGTTCTTTTTTTGGGGTTTAGAAATCACTCATACTCTATATGGACACCCAAAGTTGTGCCACCTAGAAAATAGTCATTTTGGTCAAGTAGTCCAAAATGAATGGAAACCAATTTAGCTTTTTGGATTTGATTTTAAGTGAAATAGTCTTTTTTAAAGTATAATCAATGTATTACAAGGTGCCACAAATTTTCATGGTTTTATTAGACTTATAATTTCCCATGTGTGCATTTCAGTTGTTTTTATGACACTTAGCTCGAGCAATGAAATAGAAATTTCCAAGACCTAATGAGTTATATGAATTACTTAAGGTAAAAGTTTTTTTATGAGATGGATTAAATGAGATTGTGGAATCCTTTAACTGAAATAGACATGATACTTATTACTTTTAAATAAATTTTACATGTTTAAGAAAATTGGGTGAAATGACATGGGTAAGACGATTCAATCTTGATGGCATGTTTTTCTCTGAAATGTATCAAACGAAACAGAATATTGTAAATGTCATGAAAGAGAGGTTTTTCCCTGTAGATTTAATTACATATATAACAATTCCTTTTTATATTTTTAAATGTCAATTCTTAAGATGTTATTCCTTATGTACATTTGTGATAATGAATGAACCCCTTAAATGTATATGAATGTGATAAGGGCATGAGAGGTGTTTGCCTGATGCCCTGTGTATTTATAAATGTTAGGCCTTATTGGTTGTGGAGATAAGGGTTTGTGAGAGATCTAATGGAAAGAACCTATGATATTCTATCTAAGGACCCAAGGACCATGAGATCCCTATGGTTTGGAAGGCCTTGAGATCTCCCTTGTTTATTGTCTAGAGTCCATGAGATCTCTTGGAATTGGGCCAGGGGTTATACTGTGAGAGATTACCTGGTATTGGATGTCAGTGGGTTATGTCCCAATCCACACCAGCATATATCTATTAGTATATATATATATATAATGATATTATATATATTATATGACATGATCATACATACCAACCTTGGGTTGAAGCAGGTAGACCCACCATGTGTCATTTAGGAACCTGAGTAGGAGGTTGTTTATTTATTCTACATTATTGTACTTTACTATTATTACCTTCAAACTATTCATTAACAATCACCTACTCATATTACATGTAGACAATGTTGGTGGTGGTCTAATGAGATTTTTATCTCACACCCTACTAAAAACTCCCTTGGCCCACAAGAATATTATTTTGTTGCAGGTATTAGTAAGGGAAAAGGCCCTTCAGTAGGTTGTTTTGTTGCGTTTCTTAGCTAGAGTTTGGAGCAGAGGATCTGGCATATGCATGATATTCTATGGGAGATTCAATTTTATTTTTTATATTTTCACTGCTATATAGAATGGTTTTATTAGTTCATGCATTTCTGTTTTATTAGCATGTCGTGCATAGTTGTATCATACACTTCTAGTTAGGCTTTTTTGTGATGTTCTTCAATTATATACTTCATTCAATGCTTTGATATTTATTTTATTGTTAGGATTTTATTGTTTACTACATTTTTCTATTGTATTACGCTTATTCTACGGTTTTCTATTTGTTGTATTCATTTTGTTATAATAACATGGTGGTGTAGCCTCCAAGTCGTACTACATATAAACCCCCACTTCTTGTCGGTATCCCCTGGAATATGGGGAGATGTGGTATGGGTCATGTGGCTAAAAAGGCTCGGGGAATGGGTTAAGTGGCATCCAGTTCTGGGGTGTCATAACTTTGGAGAAAAGTTCACACTATTCATTGCTCATATGATCTTGGAGCTTATCATTTAATTGTGAGTATTGAACTTGAAGAAATAATTATGGATAGATTATATCCAAATGTATGACTTTGAATTGATGAATAAATATAGGAAAGTGAATTCAGTGGTAGATGCTCTAACCCAAAATCCTTATAGTGAAGTGGTCTGAGAGGCTCGTTTCCAATAAAACTTGACGAGTTTAATTGATGATATGCATATGAACTATAATAAATTAAATGAGATTTCATTTCTCATCCAAATAAATATTATTCCTAATTTAATATTTTTGGCTAAAGAGGCTCAAGGATTAGGTCATGGTTACCTCACCATTAGGTCAAGCCAATATGGTGGGGAGACCACAGATGGTTGGAATAAGGATCCGGAATTGGTATTACATTTTCGAAATAGAATTATGGAGCCTCAATATTGCGAGGAACATATTATTTCATCACATAAAAATTCAACCTATTCAATTCACATAGAAAATCATGATATCTATAAAATGATGAAATCTCATTTCTGGTGGTTAGGTACGAAAACAAAGATTACATATTGGGTTCAAAAATTCCAAAATTTTCATCAAATCAAGGCTAAATATCAATGACCATATGGTTTTCTGTAATTTATTCATATACCAATTTGGAAATTGGAGAATATTATTATGGACTTGGTCACTGGTCTAACGTAGAAGCCTCATAAACAAGATTTTATTTGGTTGATTATGGATTAACATACCATATCGACATGAATTATCCCAATAAAAGAGTATATTATGGTTGAGGATCTAGAAAAGTTTTATATTTGAGAAGTTTTCATGTTTTATAGAGTACTAGTTCTGATTTTTTTTAATATGGATCCAAAATTCACTTCTCAATTTTGGTGGTCAATAAAATAGACTCTCAGAACTCAATTGACTAATATCACAAAATATCATACTCAAATGGATAGGTAATCAGAACACCTGATTTAGATGTTATAACTTATTCTATATCCAAGTGTCATGGATTTTAATGGCTCATGGGAAGACCATATATCATTGTTGAAGTTCTCATATAATTACAATTATTAGACCATGATACATTTGGCTCAATTCGAGTCATTTAATGGCAATCCTTTCCATTCTCAACAATGATGGGTGGAAACAGGGAGTGACCTCACCAATTGTACTTAACCTTTCCATGAGACTATAGAAAATATACATATATTCTATAAGTGGTAGGCTATAGCTTAGTATCAATATAAATCAAATGAAGAAAATCATTGTTTGTCCATTTCGTTCAATGGGAGTGATCATGACTCTTTGAATGTATTACTAAGATATGGTTATCATCTCACAAAAAATCAAGGGAAATTAGATCCCTAATATGTAGGTCCATTTGATACTATAGAACGTTTTAGTGATATTTAACACTTGTTATACATACCTCAAAAATTCAGTATTTTCATTAATGTAATTTATGTATCCTTTCTAAAGTTATATTAGCCAGATTGTTGCTTTGTGATCAGTTGGGATCATGTTTCAAATGAGTTAGATGTGAAATTTATCTATGAATAATTAGGAATTCTATATAGACACAAAACACTATGCAATGGAGATTTATCCCTTTCTAATATTATTGTTATAGGATGGGAAAATTCACGAAGATACTTGGGAATGTGAATAGTTCAGGAGACCGTAGTAGCTGAACCTATTATAGATTTTTGAGGATGAAAATTCCCATGGTGGGAGAATAAAACACCCCCAATTTAAGGTATTTCCATATTTCTTTATTATTTAATGTTAGTGAATATTTGGGCTATGACTAGTGAAATTTATGGACGTTTCGAAAGGATTTGGTACCATTTTCGATGGTGTGGAATTTACGCTCATTTAGGAGAAATGATGCATGAATCTGTAAGAAACTATGTGAGGTGTTCGGGGGTCACTGGGTTGATACAAGATTTGGAAAAACCATGTGTCTAATAATAAAACATGGTTATTTAGGTATAGAGTTTATTGACATGGTTATCACACTATTTTTCAAACCGTGAGGCAAATTTTTAATTAAATTTAAATTTAATTTAAAACCAAAAACATTCCTGAAAATCCTCATTCTTCCTTTATTAATCTTGGATCACGATTTCTAGGTTTCCCTATGTGATTTTCGATGATATTCGATATCAGAAATCAGATTATTATTATTCTTTTATCATTTGATCTTTTAAATAAAAGAGAAACAAAAGGAAGGGGTCAGATCTACAAGTCCTTATAATTAATCATTTTTACAAATAGATCTAAGGTAGGCGGTTTTTCCCTCCTAACACATTTCTTGGAATTTGAATGATTACATGCATTTGGTTGAATCTTGTTTCTTTAAATAAAAATTATATTTCCATATATTTGATGAAACTCTAGAAGAAAACCCATTTGTTGTTCTCGTTAGTAGTTTTGGGGTTTAGGGTGAGCCCACATGGTATTTGAAAATGATTTTTTTTGAAAAATTAATCTTATTGAAAATTAAGGGGTTTTGATGGGTGTTCTGGGAATGACTTTGATTTTGTTTGTTCTTGTTAATTAAAAAAATGGATCATCGATGGATGTTACTGTTTCCAACACATTCGCCGGGGTTCGTATCCATCTCTCAAGGATGCGCTGATATGTTTCCACACATTCCAACTTTTCAAATGCTTCCAGTATCCATTACTTATTTTGGGATGTTTTCTCCTTGATCGAAATGGGATGATGAAATTTTGGTGCCTCCTTCAATGGATTCCTCCACAGAACTCGTTACCTAGTCTGAGTGTCCATTAATGATTAATATGTTGTCCATGAATCTCATTCCTAGTACAATATCTTTGTGGACTTCATTTAATTATGCTACTTTTGTGAAGACTTTCCAAGAGGTCTTGATAGGGTAGTAACCTTCGGTAGTAGTAGAGGAAAATATCATTCATGTTGGGGGAACTCTGGATGCGTGGACATTTGAGAACATGTATTATTTCTCATAATAGGGCATCTCAACGGCATAGAACCAAAGTAATCAGACATTAGTCGTGGGGTATCTCATGCTGGAGGCATGTCTCTGGGGTATTCCTTAGCTTCCCATGTTTAAAATGGGGTATATCGCAAGTTCAACCTCTTGTCAAGACAATTACTCGAAACGAGTGACTTCTGTGATTTTCCCCACAAATATCAGTTTTAACACGATGTAGGTCGTGAGATTAACATCTTGTAGATACAGAATGAGAGTGATCAGAACATCCCATAGAGGCAGATCAGATTGGTACATCCTTAGGAGGGAGAACCTGGAAGGTTTACAGTATGGATGGATTATAACACCCAATGAGGATGGATTCGAGGTGGTGTGTCCCCTAGAGACAATATGTCACATCGTGAAAGATGATATGGACACATTTGAAGGAAGATCAGGTAGAGTCCTCCCTATAAAGGGGAACAACAAATAGAAAGGTAATAACATCCAATGAGAGTGGACCCAGGGTGGCGTGTCCCATAAAGGGAATATGTCACACCCTGAAGGATGATATGGACACCACTGAGGGAGGATTAGGGAGAGTTCACCATATAAAGGGGGCACCATGGTTTACCATTGTCTAGGATTGAACCCCATGGATGTTTTCTTAAGTACCCTTTCTAGGAGATAGGGGACAATACCCACATAGTTTGAAGGGTGAGACATGGAATCAGGGTGTACACAATGGACAAAGACCCAGAGACATGCTGGGTATTACGCATGGGTTGCAGCCCATTGTAAGAGGGGAACTATTGGTTGGATGGTTATGGATTGTGTGGGTCTTATGCCTGGTTATCTACCAAGATGGATGCATGATCCCACCAGGACGTGGCAGCCCGAGTAAGAATCAAGATGGGCGATGGATGGATCAACGATCCGAGGAGTGGGATGGGACTGATGTGAAGATGACATTGGTTTTGGGATTGAACCCTAAAGAGGCTTCCTACATATACCCATGGTAGGGGATAAATGTCTACGTAGTTCAGGTGGTGAGGCTATTGGACACCTGAGGGGGAGAACCAAGAGAATTGACACTTGGATGGGACCCAGATGATGTAGAACCTTTGGGTTGGGGTATGACATTCTTGAAACGTAAAAGCTCGGGGGAGAGACTAGGATGAGACATGGATTATGGGATTGAACCTCTAGGAGGTTTCCCACATATCCCCATGGTAGGGAATCATATTCCACATTGTTCAGGATGGGGTCATGGAATTTGGGTGTGTGTGGAGGACAACAACTCAGCGACATGCTGGGGATAATGCCTGGTTTGCAGCCCGTGAGTTGTTCTGACGCCACTGAGAT
This sequence comes from Viscum album, assembly GCA_963277665.1. Lineage (NCBI taxonomy): Eukaryota > Viridiplantae > Streptophyta > Magnoliopsida > Santalales > Viscaceae > Viscum > Viscum album. The sequence continues at coordinate 2,011,042,153 of OY728122.1, read as the reverse complement.
GGAGAAGAGATGTGGGTCCCAATAAAGGGGACTATAATGATTTATTGTTTTTTGGTGACTACAATTGATTACCATTCGTTGGGGACAACAATGGATTGGCGTTGGTTGGGAACTACAATGGCTTTCTGTTGGTAGGGGACTACAACGAATTACCATTGGTTGGGGACTGTAACTGCTTGAATTTGGTTGGGGATGAACGTAAGGGAGGCTTCTTACGTACCTTACTCAGATAAAGTAAATGATCAAAACCAGCATAGTTCAAAGGTAAACAGTTTAGCATCATATAGGACTGATAAGGGGTGTCCAGTTTAACGTCGTGCATGACGAGGGTGAACCGATGTGAAGTGGTCGAGGCCAATGTGTGTTAGTCTTGAACCATAGGGAAACTTCCTACATACATTTATTATATTGGATAAAGTATAAAAGAACAATTAGTTTGGGATGGTGAATACAGTTTAACATCATGTGGAACGAAGGTGAACTGACATGAAGGGGTCTGGAAAAGTAGGTGTTGGGCTTGAATCTTTGGGAGGCTTCCTACGTACCTTGTTCAGATAGGGACGGAGATCAATTTCTATGTAGTTTAGATGAAGGCTTGGGGATTAGACTCTACGGTGGACCATTGGAATTCCATGGTCACTTTTTACACTATGCTCATGTGATTCATACTCATTAGGAGAAACAAGAGGCAATAACAGGCGTGAAGATCATGGGGAAAAGGTATGTATTCAAAGGATGGTGGATGGGGATTAAGCATGGAAGCTTCCTAGGTGATACTATGGAATATTAATGGGGAATGGATCGTTTCCATGAAAGCTTCCTAGGTGCCTCTAAGGAGTGACACCGATGGATGGGGCTTATGCATGGAAGATTCCTAGGTGCCGCTAAGAAGATGAAATAGTTTATGGGGCTTACCCATGAATCTTCCCCATATGCCGATAGGGAGTGGAAATGGTGAATGGGGCATATGAATGGAAGCCTCTCGGGTGCCACTAAGTAGCATAACTTGTGAAGGGGGTTACTCATTGAAGCTGCATGGGTGCCACTAAGGAGCGACAATGGTGAATGGGGCTTATGCATGGAAGCCTCTCAGGTGTAAGCTACGGAGTGACAATGAAAAATTGGGCTTAAACATAGAAGCTACCTGTAATGTCTTCCTCATGTATGTTTGTGATAGGATAACCACTCACTAGTGGGTTGAGGCAAAAAATTGATGCCTACACCTATGCTCTAGTGCACAAGCAGGATAACACAAAGGACGTTGGAATCATTCCGAAAAAAGGGAGATAAAAAAATGTGAATTACATGACCAACATTCGAAACACGGTGAGGGTGGAGTGACGATAGATGATAACTAGGAAACATGTTCAAAACACAACATTCACATCATGTTAGCCTAAAATGAGGACAAAGAATTTAGGTTCAATTGTTGACCATGCCTGAAACAGAAGACCTGACTCAAAGTGTAATCCAAAGTCTTCTGGGGTGTAGGCCCGGAATGATAGGTGGCCAATGCATCATTGGAACAGGCTTTTAGGGGTCCCTTCAGACATGTAAGAGGATAAGGATCCAAATCAAGGAAACACGAAGCATGGGGTGGAGAGATGGAATAATCAAACATTTTTCAATGATATTGAAATTATGAAACTGTAATAATTGATTGAGGAATCTTATGCTGGTCACATAAGGAATATCTCATTTAGAACAAGTGGTATCCAATATTTGAATAATGAGGAATTCTATAATTTAAATTTTAGTTGTGGGGACTGTTGGCATCATATTATTGGCGCATTATAAATCTCTTGTTTAGATCAAAAGGTTTCTTATATTTTTCATATAGGGTGTACTATAGTTTAAAGACATATAGATAAAACTATTAGGCATCATATTCTTGGTTCGTGAGGAATATCTTATTTGGAGTAAGAGGTATTTTATGTTTGGAACAAAGGGTGTACTACAGTTTATAGTCATGTAGAGAGGACTATTGAAATCTTATTCTTGGTGCATAAGGAATCCCTTGATTAGAGTAAGAGGCATCCTATGTTTGGAACATAGGGTGTACTATAATTTATAGTCATGTAGAGAGGACTATTAGGCATAAGGTTCCTAGAAATGGCTGGTGTTGGGATATATGCAAGACCAACCCTTTCAGGTTCAACCTAGAATCAAAGCCAAGTGATATGGATTAGAGGAGTTTCTTGAGGAATGGTTGAACTCATGGTACTCAAGATATTGAAGATGTGAATCTCAACTCACAACATGTGAAAGGGACCAAGAAGAATATGTCGACTCATGGAATTTCATTTATTATGGAGGATTATCTCAAATCATGGAATTCCATAGGTAGAATGTGGGTGTGCATAAGGGCTCAATGGAAAATGTCGATGTCCCAGACAGAAAAGATCTCGGTGAAACTCTCTAATTTTCATGGGGGTCAGTGACGGAAGCGAAGGGACCAGCCCAAAGGGCTGGGACTACCGGCCAGAACTTAGCCCTATCGGGGGTGCAGGGGTGAGACCCCATAGTATGGACATATGGGCATGACGGTAAGTGGTTCATGAAGGATTGGGATCTTCATAGTATCTTCATTGAGGAATGGTGCTCGTGGAGCATGTAGTCTCAGGATATAGCTTCATGAAGGAAAGGAGATCACATAGATTGGCCTCATGGAGCTTAGGGTCTCGAGATGAAAGGGGCTTCATGGTGCCTCGAGAAACATTAATTGGTGAAGGTAATCACTACACGGTGCTCTGGAGCCCTGCGAAATGGGAGATCAAATGTCGAAGTGGCGGAATAACTGTTCATCTGAAGGAAGGTGAGCTGGCTATATATAGGCGATGGAGGTTGGTCGAGCTAGCCGTGAAAAACAAATCTGTGCCACAAAGAGAAAATGATGCCACACAAGAAGTCCTCTACAACTGAAGGGAGTTCCCTCAACATTCTCTTAATAGTGGAGGCTACCGTCATGACCATTACAACGCTCATGGTGGCTCTGGTCATGTTCCTAGCACTCACAGAGCTTCCTATCATGGCCTTTGCGGCACTCGTAGAGGCATTATTCAAGTTCCTCAGCTCCGCAATTGTGGAGGGAGCTATGCCAATGGGCTCTACGAACCAGTTTTCTAGGACAACATTGAAATTCCATAACTCCTAATCTGTATCTAATTTTAGTCTCTACATGCTTTCAAATCGAAGATTATGGAACAGGTTATGATCTTAATTCATTTTGGAAGATTTTGGAATATATTGGGGTTGAGTTTCCTTGTGTCAATAGTTACCCTAATCATGGGACCATTTTGGGAGGTGTAGATTATGCACAGGTATGAGTGTATGTGGATACATTGAATTGACATGAAAATATGTTTTAAATAATCTTATGAATGGGTCATGGACGGAAGTCACCATGATCATAGGATCATCATGGGAGGTTTGGTTTATGTGTGGGTCTGTGTGTGGAATCATGAAATTGGAATTCCATTACATTTGGATAAAATATTTATACTACATTAACAACTACCAAAAAACCTTTAATAGTGCTAGAATAGGCCCTTAGAAGAGCTAAAAAGTTATAATAAATGGAGGGATGTTAAAATCACAAATCATTAACAAATGATTGTTTCGTACTATTAATGGGCCCTTTTTAGGGTTGTTAAAATTATTTTTATTAAAGGGGGTTAAATAATAATTTTTCATATGTCTATAAAAATGAAACTTTTATCAGTGCTTCAATGATACCTTTTATATCACTCCCCTGACCATTGTCTGTATTTTTCACCCCACTACCCCTTTTATAAGAACTTTTCAAATTTTCAGCCTCTTGTGCACCCGCCTGGATTTGAACCCTGCACCTCTACTTCAAATATTGGACACTTTTACAACTACAACATGTTTTTTGTTTTCTGTTTAATGATATTTTGGTTTATTTATATATATATATTTACATATATATTTTGTATTCATATATTTATATAATTATTTTGAAATACATTTATACAATATATGTGTGTGTGATATATATATTCTTATATTTATTTAACTACAATATATATTATTCTATTTTACATGTACTAGAATATAATATATAATATATATATTTGTGTGTGTGTGTGTGTTTGTGTTTATTAATAGACACATATATGAATATATAATCATTATAAATATATTTTTATAATGTAAAAAATGGTTTGATATTGTTTTAAATATATTTATGTATTTATTTACATGTATTAGAATATACATTTTTATATAAATATGTTTTTATAAGTTTTTAAATGAGTTATTTATTATAAGTAATTATAATAAAACATCCATATATTTAATAAATGAGACTTTAACACAATATTTTTAAAAAATACATATATTTAATTATAAATAAAATTATTATATGAAAACAATAAAATAAATAATCCATAATATCAATATGAATGTAAGCCTAGGGAATAAATTCAGTCTCCACAAAAAAATCAATATGACCCCATTAAATTAACTTGAAAATCCATTTAATGTTAAAACATTGGGGTGCCCTGATTAAAAACTAAGTTTTAGAGGGATTTTGGTCCTTTATTAACGTAAAAAAATGTGACAGGTGTTTACTTTATTCACTGTTGGTGTAGAGTTCATTACATGCCTCATTTTTAATATGTTTAAGAGCCCAAACAGACACACGGATCAAAAGATATTGTTTTTTGACGTTAGAGTTACGTTTTAAACATATTTTACATATTTTATCAATTTTTGGAATTTTGTTATATTCATGGTGATATTTAATGGATATTAATCCATAATAATAAGAATATTATTTATTAAAAATAATTTTTTAATTATTTTAGAAGACATTTTCAGTAAATTTAGAATATATTATGTGCAAATGCCTATTTACCTTATCTTAAACATATTTAAAAAAATATATATTATATATATATCTATATAAATAAATTTATATATTAATATAATATTTTTAATGATGTATTGTTATTTGATGTATTATCTTATCAGCGCTACTGAAAAAGCATTGATACGGGGGTCTTTATCAGTGCTTCTAAAAAAGAATTGATAAAACCCTCTCCTTTATCCATGTTTTTGTCAAGTGCTGATAATGGTCTCACTTTAACAATTCTTTTTAGCACTGTTAAAGATCCCCTTTAACAAATCTAAAAAAATGAAGTTAAAGACCTTATTTAACAATGATTTTTTAGCACTGACCAAGGGGGTATTTATCATTCGTTTTAGCTGGAACTATTAATTGTTTGAGCACCAGATAAACCCAGTTTTGTATTAGTGTTTTAAAATAAAATAATATATTGTAAAAAAATCAATCACCCTATTTCTTTTTTAGATGTGTTTTTTGGAAAATTTTCTATCTGGTTATATTTGAATATACCAATTTAAACTGCTATTGATACAACTCATGGTGTTTTATAAAACTATAAGCTAACATGATTCTAGTCACATTGGATTGTGAGAAAAGTCACCTGGGGTTTCCTACATGGTATCTATACTCACCCAAACATATGCACCTCAATGCATATATAGACATTGTCTTCCGTGATACCTGAAAGGGATAGGTTTTTTACTTCACTGGTGGATCACGTTGATAGTGGTTGTCATGCATGTTCGAAGGTGTAGCTTTGGAACATGGTCACTGCTTTGGAGTCTTAACTGTTTTGGTTCTTTTATTTCTTTTTTTTACTTTGATATCATATTGTGGATTCTTTTGTGTTGTCGGATATTATCTAACGTATTATTTTATTGTTTTCTCTTGCATTGTTTATATGTTGTATTCATTTTAGTTCTTCTTTGCAGTTGTCTGCATGTGATTAATGGTGAATCATTAACCCCTCATGTTCTCATGTTAAATCCTCAACATTTATTTCCAAAAATTAGCTTCTAGAGAATGTCATATATGGATATTAGCAACTCTGATCCAACAAAATCCAATAAGTTTGGAGATGATGATATAAAATCCATATCACTCTTAATGAATATTAAAAAAGGGTATTCAATGGTTTAATATAATTTTATGTTTGTTTAAATCCTTTGTTATCCAATTCATATTTTTAGTGGGGGAAAATAATTGATGCCACATTTGAGAAGACAATAAGATATAGTAATAATAGAAATATATTAATTACAACCCAAATCATGTTTAAACGTGCACAATAGAGATTTCATAAAATAAAAAACAACAAAGATGTGATGTATGTCATGAATAAGACATGTGATTGTTTGACTAAAATATTGTTAGAAATTAATGACAAGACTATCAATGATTTTAAGGCATGATTGAATATATTTGGAGTCATATTCCACTCCAAAAAAAAAATAATGATACTTGCCTCAAACATGACATACCATGCCCAAGTGAGTGAAACTCATTTTATGTCAATGTGTACATGGAACTAAGGTGTAACAAGGTTATATTTCTAATGTGATAATTTTTGTATCATTAAAAGAAATTAAATTATTTTTATCTGGAGTACTAAATATAGTTATGTGGACTTTGTATACATGAAGGGTTCCAAATCGGAAATTTTAATTTTGGGGATAAATATAGGGATCTAATCCCTTCAAAATATCAACATCTTATCTATAGAGAGATGATGGGGTTTTCTATTGATAGGGATAGTGGTCCTTATCTCGCGTTCATGGAAACCTTGGTTCATAGATCCCCTTATATTCAATCGACACCAATTCCATTTATCTTGGGAATTTGGTTGGCTTCTAGGTTTTCATAGGGAGTGAAGGGCTGCCCTATTCTCTCATTGTCCTGGGATAAATTTTGAATCGGAATCTTCTTACCATTAATGGACCATGATAATTATGTTTAGGGTTGATCATTCCATGCTTCCAGTTTATGAGAAATTCTTTTTGTTCTTAGAACATTGAATGGGTGGCGGTGATCCCGATACCCAAACATTATTCATTTTTTGTTCACCTTTTATCAAAAGGGGACATTGTCATGGATTAGTCTAGAGAGGGGAAAGTGTGTGAAAAGATCTGTTTTCTTCTCTTTAGATGGTTCATGGATGTCCATAGGGGTCATGATTATGGTTCAAAAATGGTCTGGTTATGCATACCTGGCCTCCCTCTCCCTTTTCATAACCCTTCGATTTTGATAGGCATAGGAGATCAATTAAGGTATTTCCTCTTTTCCCATGGTTCTATCCTATGGATGTGAAAAACTATGGTGACCCAGATCTATGTTGAGATAGACTTATCAGCTCCTTTTCCATGCAGTATCCTGCTACAAGCAAGGTCAGATATCTATTTCTTGCAGAACATATTCTTTATGTCAAGGGTTGGCTTTTCCTCAGAATTCCATCTTCAATAGCATTCAACTGCGGCGTGAAATAAGAGGAGGTAGAATCCAGGTATGCCTCGTTCTGCTACCTCAGCTATTATAGGTGTCTCCTTAGAGGCCTGAAATGACCTGAACATTTGAATAATATTTCTTTCCAAGAATTGCGTATTATTTCATGTTTATACTCTAAAAAGCTATATCCTTTAATTAATGAAGTGATACCATTGGGTTTTGATTGTTATATGACCATTGTTAAATATGACCGTTGGAAACTAAACTCATAACGTTACAATTATTTTTTATAAATACAAGTTATATTGGTTTATTAATATAGAAAGAAGTGTCTATGGCCTCATTTAGTATACTCAGGTTGAATGAACCCATCTGTCAGAGCTTGGGAAGGAGGTAGCATCTTTGGGAATTGATCTGGACCTAGCCCAAGCAGAGCATCAAAATGTGAAGCTTGAACGGAATTGCCTAATGGAGAAGATCAAGCTAATAGAAATCACAACTCATGGAATGTTTACTGAGCTGACCAAAGATTCTATCACCATATAACACCTTACACATAGGTCCTATGAAGGTGTTATAAGGGGCCATGTAACGAGTCCTTAAATACATTCTGTAATCCCATGTTATAAAAAATTCATAGATGTTATTATGGTAAAATTTGTGATTTTCAAATTTCCAGACAAATATTGGATGAATGTTATTGATGAATATCAGATGAAAAATGGTATTTTAAAATATATATGTAACTTTTATAAAATTAATAATGTAAAATGATTTTCAAAAAATGGTCTTCTATAGTTCCGATCAGTAATAAATTAAGATCTTAATAAGATCAACATTATTTTTAGTGAATAATAAAGTATGAATAGTAACATACCCTTATTAATGGTAATGAATATTAATGAACAGTAGTCGGATAGATAGAAACTTCTCCCACGAATGTATAAATACAATTTAGACATCTTATAAATGAAAAAATGATTATAGTATAAGTTTTTGTATTTATATATGTCAAAAATATTTTATTTACAATTTTATAATTAATTTAATAATGTAAAATGGGAATTTATTTTCATAAAATTAAATTGTAAATTTTTTCTTTATTATCATATGGTTATATGATAATTTTATGGGGCCTTAAATACATTTTTATGGTGTTACAAAACATGTTATTGTTTTACAGCTGTTTTTTTTGAATAAACAATGATTTTTTAAAAAATTAATTAAAAATATTTATTTAATTATTATCATAAAATAGTGTTCATTTTTGAATTTAGATCATCGATATGAGGTTAGGGAAAATTATTTTGATTTTTATGAAACAGTTAAATTTTCGGAGAATAGTAAAAATACAGTTTTGAGTTTTGGGAGTTTATTGACATAATTTGTGATGTAATCATGATTTAATTAATCTATTTGGAATTCGAATATTAATATATGATATAAGGGGTCCCAGGTGTCTAATACATTTGGAAAATATCATTTTAAAGCCCACGGTTTTTCCAATATCACCGATTTAGTGTCACTTGGAAATTAATTAAATATTCCCTCACTTTTTCTATAAATACCATGCCATTCCCACACTAATTTCATTCCAAAATCCTCCTAAACAATATTATAGTATTTTTACTCAAAACAAGTCCTCCTAAAGGGAACTCAAGCCCCCAAAGGTCCCAACATTCACGCTATTAAAGTTACTCTTCAAGGTGAAGAATCCATTCACCCTCTCCTTTTTAGTCATGATTTTCTTTATGTTATATCTCTAGTGTCCATATTATTCTGTGGGGGTATGTTATTATATATTATTATTACATTATTTATCATTTACAAATGATTATAGACTCTTTCTTATCTCATATTTTTTTTTAAATTTTTAAGTGACGTTGTTACACTGTCGAAATTTTCGTAAAAGATATAACATCATCTCTTTTGTTTCATGTTTCTTTTTCATGTGGTATGTTAATCAAATAAACATACTATGATATTATTATGTACCCATAAATTATTATTAATAATTTATGAGAGGTTCACCCTTGTACCCTTTATTTTTAATGTTTTCTAAAATAATGTTATGTATCATATATGCTGCATAGTTTTCATCTCAAAATCCCTCCCTTTTTCATGAAGTTATCTTGTATTATTTATGTAGATACCAAAATCTATTTTCATTTACAAGGTTATTAATACATACATAAAACTTATCTATTTGATTATTTATTTTATAGACATATAACCCTCACTCCCTTTCCATGGGTTATAAATGACATAATGATCTTATTTTTATGTACTTTTTCAATGTCGCGATTTTGACATGAAACCCATGTATTTTATTATATTTTGTTTATTTATGAAATTGTTGATTATGATATATTTGAATCACGTGAAATTGAAGATATTAAGGGTGTTCCCTGATATTCCTCAAATGCATTGGGTAATGAATTTAATCTCTAGAGATGATAAGTTTCACAATACCTTGTTGAATAACCTTGGTGATTTTTATGACACCTTGGGGATGAAACTTGTTGATGTGTTTATGAATGTATAAGTTAAATGATGTATCAAAATATCCATGTTATAGTTAATGTAACTTTATCTATTAAATACCTCTACTACTATTCCTCATATATTTAAGTTTTATCAATTTTTTATTGATATCACAAGTAAACTAATTCTCTTTTTTTCCACACTGGGCCTTCTGCTCACCCTTTCCACAGATGTATGACTCCAGGTTATGAGATGTTGTAATTGTACATAGGATGAATTTTTCATGAATCTTCTCAAGGGTATTTAAATGTTTTTTTATGTTTTCATGTATTTTATTTCTGATTTTCAAGACAGTAGTCTTTAAATATCCTTTTTTTGTAAAAAGTATTGAAATGTTATGAAATAAAAGGGGGGATTTCATAGTTGGTATCAAAGGATAGATGAGTTATATATGGTAATTGGGATATGAAAACATTAGGAATAATCCTATATAAATGTTAAAATTAAGGAATAAGTCTTGGTATTTTGGTTAGTATTGAGTAAGTGTTTTATTAAGCAAATACATCCCTGTCTGAATAGGAGCAGGTAGAGGCGGCTCTGGAAAAATTATACCTAAGAGTGAAATCTCTAACAATGTGTTTAAATCTTGACTCGGGGTATCATGATACATGAAAACATGCCTTTCTGAACTCTTTTTTATGACAATCCCATGGGATATGTTTCGTTTATCATTAGCATTTTATGAATCATTATGAAGGATTTATAGTGAAATTTAATTGTTAATAGTATAATGTTTTAATACATAAAATCCATTATAGTTAAAATATTCATAAATAAAATAATCATCTTACTATGGTTTTAATATAATTTAAATTTTCAAGAAATAGTAGGAACCGTGTAAATGGTGTCCAAAATGGAACATGCGCTGACGACACTCTGATAGATGTCGAAATAGAAACTTTCATGTGAAAAAAGAACCAACTGACTCAAGATATGGGTAATAACATGAATCTTGCGAAGAGACTGATCTCACTATGAAGGGAAAAACTTTCTTTTGAATCCTTTATGCATTAAAGACCACTAACTGTTAGTGGGTCTACCAACTGATTTATTTCTAAACAGTGTATCTGCACTATCGAGAAGATTTTTTCTATACTCCGCCATTCAGAGGAAGAGAATGTCAACCAGGCTGTTTATCTCTTATAGGGAGAAGCTAATTAGTGGTGAAAACTGGTTAAAAACACAAGGCCTAGATTATATGTTGGAGATATGGAGTTAGAATAGTTCAGAGATATATTCTTCAATAGGTATTTCCCTTTATCAATGAGATTAAGAATGGAGAAGGAGTTTCTCAAGCTGAATTAGAAGGAGAATGAATTTGTGGGAAGCTATGAGATGATGTTCAAATCAACTTCACATTACACCTCTTGAATAGTCATATATCCAATTGGTAAGGGTGATAGATTCATCAGTTGAATAAGTCCTCATATGCAGAAGAATCAATACAACCGAGATAATGATTGCTATGAGGAGAGCGTGCGAAGTTCGATGAACGTCAAACTGGTGTTTGGTGAGATTCAATGTTCTCATAAATCCATGACAATAAAAGATTGATGAAGAAATGCTTAGGGGGGAGAATCGATAAGGGAAGAGGAGGCAAGAATGTACAATTTCCCACGTGTAATAAATGTTGGATGAATCCTTTGGGGAACTGCCTACTCAAGAAAGGGAAGTGCTACATTTTTAGTAGAGATGGCTGCATTATGCCGAATTTTCATAGTGGGTGAAGCCACTACTTCCCAAATCTAACGAAAAATAAAGATGGGGAAATCCCTACATGATGACCAAGGCTATAACTGTGGAATACTTGGGCACATTTCCAATCGCTGTCCAAATCTGCGGGCAGTGGAGGGGAATCACCATCAGCCACAACAATATCAAAGGGAACAAGGTTGTAATTTTTCAATCACTTTGGCTGATGTTGAAGTGTCAAATTATGTTGTGGTAGGTACTCTTGTGGTTATCTCAAAGCTAGCAAGTACTTTGATTGATTCTGGTTCTATGCATTCTTTTATTTCCTCCTTGTTTTCAAAGAATTTTGAATCAACCACCGAATTGATAAATGTAGAGTTATCAGTCAAGACACCTGCTGGGATTATCCAATCATCGTCAGTGTTTAGAAAAACTTTTTATATAATTTAAAGAACACAATATTATTGAAAATATAGTAGTCATTATCTTGATGAAATTCAATAGTATACTAGGGATGGACTGGATCTCAAAGTATTATGCTAAGATAAAATGTAGAAGAAAGGAAATCTTAGTAGTATTTAATGGAAAACCTATAGTTATATTCCATGGAGAGATATCTCAACCCAATCATTGTCTAGAAGAAACTCATATATCCTTCTTTATGGAGCTGATTAGTGAATAAGATGAAGTAAATGAGTGTTTGAGGATAGGAAATGTCCCCATCATCCATGAATATGTTGACATATTTCCCGAGGAGTTACCCAGACCTCCCCCAGAATAAGAGGTATAGTACTATATTGAACATGTACCAAGATCCCATCCGATATCATAGAACCCATATAAGATAGAAAATGTGTAGATATAGAAGTTAAAGAAACAACTTAATGATATTTTGGAGAAGGGTTTTATCCGATCGAGTGTGTCTTGTTGGGGAGTACCTATTCTCTTTGTGAAGTAGATGTATGGATCAATGCCACTATGAAATGATTAGAGAGAACTGAATAGGATCATAGTGAAAAAAATACCCTCTTCCAATAACTGGTGACTTATTTGACCAACTTTGTGGGGTTCAATTCTTCTCTAGATTGATCTTCGATATGGTTATCATCAATTGAGGGTGAAGAAATAAGATATTTTTAAAACATCTTATCGATAAAGATATGAGCTTTATGAGTCTGTTTTTATGCCTTTTAGAGTGACTAATGCAACTAAAATATTAATGAGTTTGATGAATAAAGTCTTTAAGGACTACCTTGATAACTTTGTGGTTGTTTTTATTGATGACATTATGATATATTCCAAAAGTCATAAGAAGTATAAGGATCATCTAAGTGTTATTTTGAAAACTATATTAAAGGAGATACTTTTTGTAAAGTTAATTATTTCGAATTCAATTTACAACAAGTTGCTTTCTTGGGACACATTATTACAAATGATGGAATTATAGTTGACTCTTCGAAGACAAAAGTTGTAGAGGAGTGGCCTTAGGCTACAATAATATCTGAGATTAATAGTTTCCTTGGATTAGAAATATATTATAAGAGGTTTTTGGAAAACATTTCATGAATTTATAATATATTAACCATGTTAACCAGAAAAGGGATTAAGTATATCTGGACAAAGGAGTTTGAGGAATGATTCCAAGAGATGAAGAAGAAATTGGTTACTGAACCCATCTTAACTCTACTCTAAAGTGGGGAAGGATTCATTATTTTTAGTGATTTAAATATAAAAGGGCATGGGTGCATCCTCATGAAAAATCAAAACGTATTGCATATGAATCTCGATAGTTGATGCCTCATGAAAAGAACTTTCCTATGCATGATGTGGAGATGTCTGCAGTCTTTTTTCTCTAAAGATATTGAGGCAATATCTTTATGGGGAGAAATGTGATATATACACATACCATCAAATATTGTAGTATATTTTCATACAAAAGGAATAGAACATGGGTCAAAGGAGATAGTTGGAACTTCTTAAAGACTATGATTGTTTAATTCATTATCACCCCGAAAGAGAAAACAAAGTCACAGATGCATTCAATAGGAAAGATCCAATTGTTCATTACCTGATGAGGAATCAAATATATCCTTTAATCAATGGCCTACTAAAGCTGGAAATTGGAATTAAAAGGGAAGAGACATCATTAAAACTAACCCAAATGATTTCTCAACCATCATTACTATATAATACCAAGAAATATCATAAAGAAGATACATTGATACAGATGAAGTTCGAGGCTATAAAGGATGTGAAGAATCCTGAGTTCAATATTGATCAAGATGGTTTACAAAAGTTTCAAACAAGACTATGTGTTCCATCTATTCTAAAAATAAAGAAGGGGATGATGTATGAGGCTCATAGCTCTACTATCTCTATACATCCTAGAAGCCCAAAAATGTATAGGGACCTTCATGATCATTATTTGAGGGATAATATAAAAATGGATATTGATGAATACACTTTGAGGTGCATGGTATGTCAGCAAGTGAAGACAGAGTGAAAACATCCTAAAGGGGGATTGCTACCACTACCCATACCAGCATGAAAGTAGGACAATAACACTATGGACATCATCCATGGTTTCCTAAGAACATCCATAGGAAACAATGAGATATGGGTTATTGTTTACCATTTCACCAAGAATACACATTTTATCTCTATTTGGGATGATTAATCTCTTGATAAACTTTCCAGTATTTGCGTGAAGGAAGTGTTAAAGCTGCATGGAGTTCCACATTCTATCGTATCTCATCATGATCAATGTTTCACATCAAAATTCTGGAGATTTATTCAATATGCTCTGAGCACTAAATTGAATTTTAGAAGGTCAAATCACCCCAAAACTAATGGCCATTCTAAAAGAAATATTCAAACACACCAGGATATTCTAAAAACATGCTCAATGTAATTTAATGGCGGATCGGATCGACATCTCCCTTTAGTTGAGTTGTCTTACGATGATAGATTCCAATCAAGCATTCAAATAGAACTCAATGAAGCTCTATATGATATGTGAAGTATAACTCCTAATTGTTCACATGAAGCTGCTGAGAGAAATATTCTTCGGCCTGATCTTGAGCATGATATGACAGAGAAAGTCCAAGCCTTCCAACAATATATTATCGATTCTCAGAGTCTGAAAAAGAGCTATGCTGAAAACCGTCGAAGTGACTTGGAGTTTTATGTTGGTGACAAATTCTATCTTCGAATTTCACCTTGGAAGAGAGTAATGAGGTTTGGGAAGAAAGGGAAGCTCACCCCTTGGTACATTGGCCCCTATGAAATCATTGATCTCATATGAGCAGTGGCTTGTTGGCATGCACATCCTCCAAATTTAGCACAAGTTCATGATGTCTTCCACATATCCCTCTTGAGGATGTATATACCCAACCCTTCGCGTGAACTAAATCCAGAGGTGGTACAACTGGAACCTGATATCTCTTATGAGGAGTAGCCGGTGGAGATTTTGGATCATAGAGACAAGGTTCTATGCAACAAGACAACCCACCTTGTTAAATTGTTTTGGAGGAACCCAAAATTCAATAAATCCATGTGGGAACCAGAGGAGTCTATGAGGCAGAAGTACCCACATATTTTCTCAGCTAATTGTACGAGTGAAAATTTCGGGGAAAAAAGTTCTTAAGGTTGGAAGAATGTAACGACCTAAAAATTTGATTATTATTTGTTTCCTAAATTTGTCGGTTATTTCATTTTATACTCCACAAAACTACAACATTTAATTAATAAAGTGATTCCATTAGGGTTTAACTGTTATATGATTTTTGGTCAATATGACCATTGGAAACTAAACTCTTAATACTATAATTTTTTCTTAAAAATACAAGTTATCATTGATAATTAATACAGAAAGAAGAGTCGATGGCATTATCTAGTAGACTCGGGCCATACGAAGACCATCTGTCTGATCATGGTAAGGAGGTGACATCTTTGGGCATTGCTCTATACCAAGACCAAGATGATATTTAACATGTGAAGCTTGAACAGAATCACCTAATGGATAATTACATGATAATATAAATCACCACTCGAGCAATGTGGTCTGATTCGCCCCAAGATTCTATCACCATAGAACATATTACACTTAGGTCCTATGCAGGTGTTATAAGGGGCAATGTAATGAGGCCTTAAAATAATTTTTATAATCCCTTGGTATAATTAATATTATTATTTATTGTTATGGTAAAATATGGGAATTTAAAATCTTTGAATAAATAAAGGAAGAATATTATTTACGAATTTTGGATGAAAAATGGTATTTTAAAATATTAATGTAAACTTTAAATAATTAATAATGTGAAATTATTTTAAAAAAATGGTCTTCTTCAATTGTGATCAGTAATAAATTTAGATTCTAATAAGATCTACATGATTTTATTGAATAGTAATCTATGACTAGTAACATACCATTTTGAATAGAAATGAATAGTAATAAATAGTAAATAGGCCAAAAAATAGAAACTTCTACCATGAATGTATAAATACAATTGAGACTATTTAAAAGTGAAAAAAATAATAATCGTATAAGTTTTGGTATATTTGTATGTCAAAAATATTTTATTTACAATTTTATTAATAATATAATAATTTAAAATGGAAATTTATTTTCATAATATGTTATTCTAAATTGTTACTTTATATTCTTTTGGTTATATGATGATTTTATGGATCTTTGATACCTTTTTCTTGGTCTTACAAAATAAGTTATTGTTTTAGAGTAGTGTTTTTGAATAAATAATGATATTTTAAAAAATTAAATTAAAATTATTTTTAAAATTATTTTCATAAAATGGAGTTCAATTTTTATTTCGCAGAATTGCTATTTGGTTAGGGTTAGTTTTTTTGATTTTTCTGAAACATTTGAATTTTTGGTGAATAGTAAAAATAATGTTTTGATTTTCGGGAGTTTAATTACATCATAGCTGATGTAAATAATGATGTAATAAAAATGTTTGACTTTATAATAGTAATATATTCTATTATGTGTCCCATTTGGAAAATACCATGGGAAAATAGAATGGGCAAGCCATGGTTTTGCAAATACCACTGATGATGTGTCCCTTGGAAATTAATTAAATATTCCCACAATTTTCCTATAAATACTCAACTCATTAACTAATCCATTTCATTCCAAAATCCTCCTAAAATATGTTATAATCTTTTATCCTCCATAGGAGTCCTCTCAAGGTTCCTTGAAGCCACGAAGGTCCCAACCTTCATGCTTTCAATGTTACTCTTCAAGGTAAGGGAACCCTTCACGCTCCTCTTTTTAGTCATGATTTCATTTATGTTATGTCTTCTTGTTTCCATATTCTTATATGGGGGTATGTTATTATATATTCTTATTACTTTACATTTAATTTTCTAATGATGATAGACCCTTTATGCTCTCATAAATTTATTTTCTGAATTTTTAAGCGACGTTGTTAGGATGCCTAATTTTTCATAAAAGAAATAGCATCTTCTAATTTATTTCATGTTTCCTTTTCATGTGGTATGTAATTCATATATCCATTCCATGATCTTATTTTTTACCCAAACTATATTATGAATTATTTATTATTGGTTTACCCTTTTCCCCTCTCCTTTTAATGTTTCCTACAATGATTCCATGTAGTCGTTATGCTGCAAAATTTTCATCTCCCAATATCTATATATTTTTCATGAAATTATATTGTATTATTTATTTGTATACCATGATATATTTTCATTTCTATGGATATTCATCAATACATAAAATTTATCAATTTCATTGTTTCATTGACATATATATAACCCTAACTCCATTTCCATGGGTTATAAATGAAAAAATGGTCTTATTTTTTTGTAATTTTATACCCTCACAAGTATGACATGAAACCCATTTCATTGATTCTATTTGGGTTATTTATGAAATGATATATTATCATCTATGTGTCTCAAATGAGATTAATTATATATTAATTTTTTTCCCTGATAATGCCCCAATTCATTGGGTAACAAATTTAATCTCTAGAGATGACAACTTTCACTATACCTTGGTGAATAACCTTAGTAATTTTTATGACACTTTGGTGATGAACTATTGTGATATGTTCATGAATTTCTAAATTAAATGTTTTAGAAAAATATTCATGTCATGGTTTAAGTTATATTCATTATGAAATTTATCTACTTCCATTTATCATGTCTTAATGTTTTATCATGTTCCTATTGATTTCACAAGTAAACTAATTCTCTTGTATTCCTTACTGGTACTTCTGCTCACCCGTTCCTTTGATGTATATCTCCAGGTTATGAGATGGAGTAATTGTACATAGTATGAATATTTCATGATTATTTTAAAGGTTATTTTAAAGATTTTTTAGGTTTTCATGTATTTTTTTCATTATTTCCAACACACAATACATTAAAGGTCCTTTGTTTGTAAAATGTATTGAAAAGTTATGATATAAAAGGGCATGATGGCGTAAGGCATGACTAGTTACGATGTCATCAACTCCACATATGATCATGATGATGCTGGAGTTGAGATTATAAGTTGCTATCTATCCTGGTTCTATCATAGTGATTCAGACCTATATAACTTTTGACAAGGGTAAACAAATTATTTTTCTGGATGATTGATTGGATGGAGAAAAGCCACAATGATCCCAAACAATCATTGGTTGATGAGTGTGTGGATATTACTATAATCGAATATTCCGACTTAGATAATGGGTTAACTATTGAGTCCTTTGATCTCAGTTTTTAAGATTTAGGAAAGGAGGATGTCAAGGAGAGTTCCCTGTAGGTTGGTGAAGTTTTTTTGTAGCCTCAAGTTTCAGTAGGGGAAGAACTAAATTATATAGATTTTTCAGATTCTAACATTCTTATATTAGCTATATATAACTCAGAGATTGTACTGGAGTTTCAAGATGTAACATTTCTTCGAAACATCTTAATAGATATGGATGTTTTCTCTATTAAATTTGTGTTCCTTTGGGTTACTCCCTCAGGATCTTATCCAATATAGGAGAAGAGTTATTGATTACTCCATAAAAGGATGGTTGTAGGAGATAGTTTTCATCTTCAGGGGGTAGAGTAGGGGCACCGTCACCAAGTCCATGTTTAAGAACCATTCAAAAAAATTCCATCTTCATCTGGTGGTCATGCTTATAAGGATATCAAGGCCTTAGACTCCTCTATTTAATGATCTCCATTTTTATTTGGATTTCCACAGTGATTTGATCTCCAAATGAACGTGAAATGATTGTTTTATAAGCCAAATCCAGTCATGTTTCTTTGCTTGTGGTGTTAGAATTGAAACAGAAGGTAGACCTTATCAATGAATTTTCCCACAGGCTTCGAAGGAAGCATTTTATGCACGAAAACCAATGTAATAGCCACATATGGATATTCTATAATTATGGATGATAAATTGAGCATATCAACTCATCAAGTCAATATATTAATTTCATGGGGACAAAACATGCCCAAGCCAATTTAATTTTTTAGTGTATGTGAAATATGATATCGCTTAAGGGATGTGTTATGGAAAGGTCTTGGTGACATTGATTCTTGTGGCCTTCCTTTGATTATTGGGGGGCATTTCAATACTATAATGGTCAGTGCAGAGAATAAAGGTGGTTATGAGTTCTTGAGGAAGGTTATATATCACTTCGATTGTTTTTTAATAGTTGACTAGTTAATTACTTGGTTTCTCCAGTGACCATTTCACTTGATAAAACGACATGTACGGTAGTAGGATATCCAAGTGTCAATTATGTTGGATCTTTATTGATGAAAAATATGACTAGAGGGGGGTGATTAGTCATTTTATATTTTAATGAAAAAAATCATATTTTATAACATATTATTCAAAAGTTAATATAGGGTTCTTAATATACGATGTAGTAGAAATTAAAGATAAAGAACAAAAAATTTATAGTGCTTCAGATCATGAAGATTGTAGTCGACTCCTCAATTTACTTTACTACCTAAGAAGACTGATGCCTATTAAAATAATCACTTTTAATGGTGTTAGAATCTTATTACAGACCATTCCTTTTAAATAATCTGGAAGCATAACCTAGTCTTTGATACAAGAGAGTATAATTGGTCTATTTATCTAACTTTTGATTAGGAGGCACAACCCAAACTTCTTTTTGGGTGGTAGAATAACCAGGGAAATATAATGACATGATTTTGATGGGAAAAACATAAACCAAACATGAAAAATTAAAAACATAAATTATCAAGATTACATGAATCAAACAAAAACAATAATAGAAGTAGATGATTAGAATGTCGATGAAGTTAAATCTCGATGATCAATGATCACTTGAAGGAGAAAATGTCGAAGATAGGGTCCTTCGGTGATCACAATATAAATGTATAAGTCATAGAATAATGTGAACAATTTTGAGTGTAGTTGAATATCAAATGTGTATCATAGGTTATCTGAATGAGTTGATCTACATAGCATTTGTTTTTTATTCCTTCAAGCAATTTCCTGAAACATTAAAACTTGGATCTACAAGAGCTTGTCCATGTCCAATATCAACAAGACACATGTTAATGCATAATTACTATAATGATATGACTGTAACCTATAGTTTGTTATAGCATTGCTAAATTACATAGAATGCATTTATGCTTTATAATTTATTAATGAAATATTAAAATAAATCAATTAATATATTAATAAAAACAATTGTAAAAAATTTACAAATATAAATAATTTGAAATAAAAATATAATCTTTTAAATTTATACATGTTGTAAAAGTGCTGCAAAACAGAGCATCATATTAATTTTAATATTCATGAATAAAATTACATAATGTATTATTTCAATTATTTTTGACACTGTAAATTCTTATATCAAATAAAAATAATAAAACATTTATCCAATAAATAATGTTAATAACCGTAATCAATATAAGAAATAAAAATTTTTAAAAATAAAATTTTAATTAATTATGGTTCATTAGATTACCTTTTAAATTTTAAGAAAATATAAAATGAATTAAACATAATAAAAAATATTGCTGGAATCTGAGAAGTCAATGTATTTTAATGAATAAATAAAAAATTTTGTATTGTTGCCTTCATGCAATAGTGACTTATGACCTACCATTGGAATGTTTCAACGGTGACCCACTTTGAAATTTTTTCAAAAGATCATAAAATAATCATTAGATGATATTTCATCTAAAACATTATAACAACTCTTCAAATAATAAGAATAAAACAACTACAAGTTACATAAGTAACAAAATAAAACAATATCAGCAAGATGAATACCAACTACAATCTGAATGCTAAAGAACTAGAAAAAACAATAAAACAAGGAAATAAATATAATGTAAACCATAAGAAGAAAGATAAACTCATATTAATGATTTATGATCTTCTTCCATATATTTGAACAGCAAGGAGGTAATAAGTTCATAAAAAATAAATTAACAATAAATATATTCTACTAATGAACATAATATAACATCAAACAGTAAGATATAATCAAAAGAAAATAAGAACAAAAAAATAGATTAAAAAAGAAAACATCATAACCAATCAAAAGATATGGGAAAATGAAGAACCATTTACATAGGATAAGTATTGTAAATGAGAAGAATCACTTGTCGTAAGTTCTGTACAGAAAAGAAGAAGACTCCAATGGTGGGGAAAAGTCACCCATTGGTGGGTCCCAATGGTGGGTAAAAGCATCCACCGTTAGTAAAAATCCAATGGCGAGTCGACATACAGTGTTGGTAGTTTCTAACGGTGGCTCGTCGAGCAACCAATTGAGAAATAATGAACAATAATCAATATATACAAACCAGATGAATAGAATAACAATGGCGATGAGGAATAAGATGTAGCAACTATGAAACACGAAGGAAAATGCATAAATAATAGGTGAAAATAGAAGAGAAATATGAATTCAATATAGTGACAAAATAAAAATAAGGCCATTGGTGCACATATAAAGGAAAGATGGAGAAATATGTCTCGTGAATAAGAGAATTAACCCAACCTTGAATACCAACTAAACTGATATCCAAACTGACTCCCCACTAACCCAAAGAGAGTTCTCGATATTTAGAGGCCAGTGAGAAGCACCTAAACATTAATTAATAACCATTGAGAACAATTTCTCCCTTAAAGGATTACAATAATAGAGTAAAATATGGAAATGTAATCATATATATATATATATCAATCAATACATACATATAAATTTACAAAGAGATAGTAAGAAAACTGAAATAATAACATAACAACCAAAACCCACCTCATGGAGATCCAAAACCAGCCACCACGTCCCATGTCACCCGCCCATGGTCACCCTAACTCGAATCCATAATGGAAAGTAAGAGATTGAACACCTACTATAAGATAATAAAGTGTTTTAAACACCAAAAGGAACAAGCATTGTGTGAGGTAATGATCTTAGTTGGATTCCACCAAAGATTATATGTAGATAATTAATTAGGTAATTCAAATATGCTAAACGAGGAGTAAAAATAAGAGAGAATGAGGAATAGTTAAAAAAATTTGTTAAAAATTTGAAAATAATTTATTAATATGAACCTGTTAAATATGCCATTTCATCATTTAAAAACTAAAAATTTTCATGAAATCATTGAAACAATTTAACAAGATAAAGTCAGAAAGTCAAGAAAATATTAGAATATTAATGTGATATGGAATAAAAAACCAGATTCATTACAATAGAGTCAGGGTGACATAATATCAATAAATAAATGAAGCAAGACAACTCTGGTACCAAATAGTGACAATAAACACTCTCATATATCAAGATCAAGTTTTGGATGTAATAGGTACAATCTTGGAACCATAGTGAGTCCACCACATAATAGATAATTAAATGACTAATTATGGGGCCTACATCTATTCTCATGAGTCTAAAGAAAACTAGTTCCTCAAACACCAATTTTCCAAGGCGCACACCAATACCCTGAACATTTCATGTTCTTTATGGATCCACTAGAATGGTGTGAGTATTTTAGTTAATAATATATCTAGGTCATCCCTTATAACTACCATGTTCCCATGTGATAGGGGAGTAAGTCCACTGGTAGTCCATACTTACCAATAGGGAATCGGGTTGCTACTGCTACAATTGGTGTTACAACTGGTTTCTAGCTGAAGTAACTGCCTCCAACTAGTGGAAAAACCTCTAGCAAGTGGAACTGCATCTAGCCTATGTAACATCCTTTTATTTATCTGGCATCTGGGCTGTTCTTGATTTATTTATAGTTAGTTTTTTGAAAGATATTGGGACTATATGGGAGGCATGGGGGCTGTCCTATGGGGTATCTCTGTATTTTTCAGAAGTTTTGGATGTTATAGAGAGAGGATCTACGAGGGAGAGACCCTCTTAGAGAGAGAAAAAATATGTACCATTCCAAATATAGTGAATACAAAATCTTCCTATCAACATAGAAGCTTTCATAGAGATAATATGTTGCCGAGAGATAAGAAAGGGAACTGCAAAATAATATATGTATGTCCATGCGAATGGAAGGGTGAGTGTCGGGATTGGAATCTACAATTGCTGAACTACAGAATGACAATAGATGCCAGGAGGCAGGGAAAATCTGTCAGGGTGAAGCACAACTATGACAGGAGGATGCACTTTGGCGACTGGAGGTTCAATTGTGGGACATGACATTAAATGGGTCAAACCTATTAGCAAACCCGAGGGATCGTATAAAATGAGGTATTTCTATTGATGAAAAGGAAGGCAGCATTAGATTAATAACTGAGGAAGAAGAAAATAGTATGAAATAGTAGATGGTGATAGATGTCAGTGGCACACGTGGAACTATTAAGGTTGTTCTCTGTCAGCAGTTTGGACATGAGCATACTAAACCTTTGGAGATGCCAAAATATTCTGGAGAAGATTTAGTGTCTTGGATCATGAGAGTTGAAATGTATTTTTAATTGACAGAGTTTTGGAGGAATTAAAGGTTCAACTTGCACAAAATTTTATGGAAGGCATGACACAGTAATGGATAATATCATTTAAAAACATGATGTCATAATTATCCTATACACAATTCAAGGAACTGCTCGTTGGATGATATGGAAGTGCAGCTAAAGAAGATCTGGTAATTTTATTAAATATTTTACAACTAACTGGAATAATAGATGGTTATATTAATGAGATTGACCAGATTGGAATGCGTTTTCATGATTTATCTAAAGAACAGTTTATCAACCATTTTATTGGAGGATTACATCCGAAGATTAGTAGCATTGTTTTGAATCATGGTCCTCGAAGAAAGGTTCAGTTGTTTAAATTATCTAGAAGAGTGGAGTGGGAATTGATTTTCAAAGGTGATGTGATGTGTTTTGAGTATCTAAGAATGAATACTACTGTGAAACAGTGGAAATTGTAACACTATTTCATTAAAAATTCTCCCTGATAAATTTTTTGGGGATAATGGTAAGCAAAGTAACCCTGCTCCAAAGTGGAAAGGAGTTTGAAACCTGTCTAGTGAAGAATATGACAAAAGAAATAAAAAGAGACTATGTTATACATTTGGTTAGTGGTTTCAGACATGGAATAAGTACCCAGAGAGGGTACTTAAATTGATGGTTTGGGAATGTGTTGATCATTGGGGAAATGAAGTGGATTCTATGG
Source organism: Viscum album (assembly GCA_963277665.1). Lineage (NCBI taxonomy): Eukaryota > Viridiplantae > Streptophyta > Magnoliopsida > Santalales > Viscaceae > Viscum > Viscum album. Next base: position 2,011,017,949 of record OY728122.1, on the reverse strand, counting down.
GTGATGAATTTTGGGAGGAAAGATAAGTATAAAATGAAGTTGTGCATGGTGATCATCAAGAGGAGGGCTGTGAAATGGTGATGTGGGGAACCACATCTTATGCAGTCAGAGGAAAACAAAAAACCTAGTCAAAATCAATGAAGTTGGAAGGGATGTGATTTATTTCTATGAGAATTTATTGGGAGATGGTCTTCTAATAATTTATTAATGAATTTGATTTTCATTCAAATGGAAATGAACCATGATCAACACTAACATCGATTGAGGTCCATTCCTCTTGTTTGATTATGATTCCCCTATTCATCGTTCGTTATAGGCATTCTATGCTTGTCCCACGACTCGACATATCCCGATCAATCGATCGTTGCGCACCCAATTCCTAGTGTAATGATCCGATATCACAGATCTAGAATTTTTGTGACACCACAGAGGTGAAATGTTAGACACATAGTGATTTAGATGACCATTGATCACCACATCCATGTTCTTCAGCATTCTTTGGCAGAACGAAGAATGTCCTCCTTTTAATCCATTGTGCGATCATATTTGAAGAAAAAACACATTTTTACAGGTGATTAAATTACCAAATGAGGCTGGATCATGAGTTTCATTGCAAGCTATGACCAGAATGGTGTCCAAAGTAGTGGAGGAGACAAATAGACCACAATCTAGGGATTCTGGAAAAACCCTCTACTACACATGGTGTAACCCGGGATTACACGACATGTGGGCCCCTCTCAGCAGAAGATAGAGTTTTAGGAGGAAGTAAAGAGTCATATAGTGTAACCCATGTCACACTACATATGGGACCTTCCCCAAGGCTCGATGTGTATCTGGAGAGTTACACGGACATGGGGTGGAGTACACAACTTTCCTATAGGGCATGTACACAACCACACAACAAGACCTATATCAAATACATGGGTAACCCTGTGTCCTACTACATAGGAAGGCAAACACAGGTCGACACCGTATACTAGAACATGACTATAGTACATGGGTGGACCTCAGATAGTACAAAACAACATGTGATACTTTCTACACACCGTGTATACCTCTTTTACACAACATGTTCTGACGACCCAATCCATTGTACATGGGTAGTACCTGACATCAAGGGACACAATGTGTGACCCTTATACATGGTGTGTACTCATTTCTACATTTCATAATCTCCTTGTACACCATATCGTGGACTAATTTCATTTGGTTTGGTTACCCATGCTCGTTCCCTTGAATGTCAGTTGGAATCATTTCCTATCCACAGGAGTATGACCCCCTTTAGTAGGACTTTCGGGATAGAATCGAGAGTCCATACCGAGAGGCTCATGGAAGGATCCTCTATACATTCTTTAGAACTAGGTAGAGTCATGTTATCGACATGACCAATCCTACCATAAGTTGGTCTTCTACATAGAAGACGAATCAATATGAGTCATAGTATACGCCATGGCCCTAGGAGTGATCCTATTCAAAGTATCATGATCATCCCCACTCATGGAGTTTTCTCTCTCAGAGTGAGTGTATCATATATCTCAATAGATCTATCAGTGTATCACTCTATCATGAAAGTACATGATGAACTGTAATTATTGGGAGGATGTAATCAATTCTAGAAGACACAAGAGTGATTTAACCTGAATGAGTGCTTTGTGGAATCTCCAAACTAAATATCTTGTGTTGGTATATGGATGATGCGACTTCCCTCAAGACCACATGTCTGGGATTGAGTATATTGGGATATATAATTTATATGTTCTATACAGACATACATGTGTAGAGATAACTATACCATTTCATTATGTATTTCTTTGTGGTTTTCGAGGTTTCTGATCGAGTATTCATATACTCTTACCTTCATGGTCATTTCCCATATGTGTTGTTTCTTGTGAAGACGAGCAACCTTTTGACGGTGTATAGGGTGGACCAGGACTAGACAGAGCTTTGCGAGTTCTGACAGGATGAGGTGCTCCTTCAATTATGAGTATTAGTCCCAGTACCTATTTGTTAACAGGTTGGACTATGTGATTTACAAACTCCTTTGGTGGGATTGTATTATGGACCAATTTACATTGCATTCTTTACTTCTTCCATACTATGTTAGTTTGGGTATTTCTAGGCATTTACTTCCATAATGGGTTTTTACATTTCAACAATTATGGGATTCAAGATGTGTGCATGTGTACAGGTACTTAGGCAATGCCTCCCTTATTGTTCATATTCCTATTCAGTGCTAGTCACCGACTTTGGCCTATTAGAGGTGGGTATGGGGAGTCACAACATAGGCCCACAAGGAGGGTTCGTGACAGATGAATATTTATAATCAATGTTATAAATAAGTAAAACCAAATGTAAAAAACAAATTTTATAATAGTTCAGTCAAATATTAATAGTCCAATCTCACACAAGTTATTGAGTTTCATAGATAATTTTTAGGAGCTTCACTTATCCTTGTTTGATCTATTAATATGTCCCAAACACTAGGTATTTTATGAATAATACCCACTCATGTTCAATTCCACACTCTTCTAAATAGCAACCAACCACCATTGACCACTTGATACCCAATTTACTGTAGATAATTTCTATATAAAACTGAATAATATTACATATGATCACATCCTACATTTAGGGAACATTTCCTTATATAAGTCTATTACCTTCACCAAACTCATACATTGGATCCTTTTAGAGCTACATTGGAATAAGATTCACCTTCTCAATATTTATGTCCCCCTCACATATATCCAAATACATGAAAAGGAAAGCTTTTGTTTAAGACCAATCATATCCCGTGAACCTGTGTCATCTTTCCACCTATCATAATTTAACTCCTTAAATTAGATGATGTTCCATAAATGAACCCATTTAACAAGGGATTCACATGTATAAGTATCACACGTTGGTTATCCCTAGGAACCCTTTCCCTAGAATTCCTCCTCTTATTACCATAAACTATTTGAAATTGTCCTTTATTGCATGAAATTAAACTAAAAGACATTTGGTACTTATTGCATGCATGTAAAATGTACAGAAATTGTCCACCTCACATGACCATAAACAATATAAATCAATATTTAACATATTACCTTCAACTTCATGACATACGGAGTCAACCTGATCATAACATAAATACATATTCCAATATTTTAGAGAAACATATATAACATTTCACAATAATTAACAACCCTAGAGTTTTAAATGTTTTTTTATTTGGAGAGTGTATACATAATAAAATCATTTAATAACATATCTTCAACATCTTCCAAAAATTTCATCTCACATTACACACTTCTTATATATATCCAACATTATACATTTCATCATACCTAGGGAAATGTAATCATGATAAAGGTTGATGTTTTATTCTTGTTAAGGTTAAACATGAGAGATATCAATCGATGATCTTAAATGAGATTAAGATAAGAATTTGGGTATGAAAACATGATCATAAATTTAAAAAACATATCCAATAAGTTATTTTAAAAAATCACGACTCATGTTATAAAGATTTTTCATAACAAACGAAATGAGTCATAAGAGGGTGGAATCATCAACAATATATCATGACCCAAGAGATAATATCATAAACAGAATACATATGTTTTTTTCATACACTTAAAAATATATAATAATTCCCATAGTCAATAATTACAACCAAGAATGTCATATTATAGTGTATAGGTTCCTATAGTAGATTACGATTACTCCCCTTTCTGATAAACATATTGGGTAGGGTCCCATAGTGAATTGGATTTACTCCAAAATCCCTTTCATATTATCACATTTGATATCAATGTTTACCCAATGCATTACAGGTATATATAATTCATTACCCACCCATCATATAATTAAAACCATACATATCTATTCCACAAGATAACAAAAAACATTCATCATTTTATTATAGATTAATTAACATGTGGAAAAGAATTGGGCTTCATAAAAACATCACTAAAACACCATAATCATAACTCATAGAGAGAATGGTTTTGTATGGTATTATAAGGTAATATTCCTAATAAAGCATGAAAATCCTTAAATTATTTTAAAAAATATGAAAAATAATGTTTTTTGATCATTACAAATATGATTTTAAAAACATGAGAAAACATCAGTTTCATTCATAAACATTTAAATTCTAAAAATTACATAAATAAAGAGAATAATAATTATATGTTAAAATATTGAAATCATATAATGTTAGCTTAAAAAAAGTAATTTACATCATTGTGGGAAAATCCATTTATTTTTTAATGTTAAATAATATTATTTCCACGCTTTAAAAAAAAATATAAATCATATAGTATGCATTGTAAAGATTCCATTAAAATATTTTGGAGAAAGAAAAATATGTTTAAAAATGAATTTGAAAATAATTATTTAATATAAAAATATGTATTGACTATTTTATAATAAATATGGATGAGTATGAAAAATATTCCTAACTAAAAAAATGATATACGGTTGGTTTTGCTTAAAAATATTTTTTTTCACTTTTTTGAACACCGAAGAGAGGGAAACTATAAAGAATAATTGAAAACATGATAAATAAACAAAGGATGGGAATATATATGGTGAATTAATGAGATAGAGAGATATAGAGAGAATATAATTTCCCTATATGATATTTAAACATGAACTATCCCGATTAAAAATTTGATTGAAACATAAACCCCTACCTCAAGTTCCAACTTGCTTCATACACACTATAACATCCTATAAAATATAATTATTTTTATTATACATATTTAAAAGAACCATATTCATACCTATCTTACCATATATTATTCATTTATAATTTATAATCACCTATTTATCAATAATTCTCCACAAAAATCAATATTTTTGGTGTCAATATTTTAATTTTTTTCATGTATGATTCAATTTGGTGATTTTGGACGTTAAAATTTTTTCATGGTTTCATCATCCCCAAAATAATAATCATGTCATAAATATCTTATTTATTCATTAAATTTAGTTTTATAAAAATTAATGTAATGCGGTGATGAGAAATGAATTACATCATTTCGTAGATGCGATAGTCCACGAATACACATGAGTGATACATTAATTTTTCAATGAATGGAAGGAAATGGAGGTAAATAATAATTTACCTTTACAGAATAATAATTATATCATAAATATTATATATATTAATTAAATCCATCAATACGACCATCTCTATGAGGTAGGGATACAAAATGAAACACATCGCTTCAAGGAGATGATAATTTTTAAGTTGGAATGAGCAACTCTTTTATTTTCCAGTGGTTGGATGTGAAATATATAATGGATATTCAAAAATAATAATAAAATTTCATTATATTTACAATACTTATTACATTATATTATTATGGTTATATTATATTTTAATGATTTGGAAGAAGAAATAATCATATAAGATCTTCGTTAAGATGATTACCACTTCTTTCTGTGCCTTCCTTTGGATTACACCTTAAGAATTATTAGGATGGTATACTGGTGAGACAATGAACTTATTAATTATTGGAGGAATGTTGGGAGGATATTTGAGTAGGTATTGTCTGATAAAAAGTGCTAAAAGTGTGCGAATATGGGAGGAGAGGAGGTTCCCTTTTATAATTAATGGGAGTGACAACTATGTAAATATTAAAAATTATAAAATAATGTATTGTGTTTTCTTAAAAAATTTAAACCAAATGTAAAATGATTCTAATAAATGATACATAGGTTTCAAAATACACTCATATGGTCAAATAAAGGAAATTTTTTTATATATTTTAAGCAATATCTCTTAGTATAGTCCCTTCATTAACCTTTTTTAACCATATCACGTTGACTTACTATTACCAAGGTAACTATATATTATGAAAATAATAAAATCATCCTTAATAAAAAGTGGATATGATTATTCCAAATATGGAAACCATTTTTTAAATTTAACTTATATATTTGGTAAAATAATTTTTAGAATAAGCGTGTTAAACAAAATGAAACAAATGTTTTTAGAATATTTCCTTTTAAGATTAAAAATAATTTTTTCTCTATTGGAGTCTAAGAATTAGGGGCCGAGTTATCCTTGGCTAGTGTTCTGTTGAAATATTCTCTTCTTGAGTTGGTTCTTTAGGAATAATAGCTTGATGATGAGTTCATAAGCATTAGAGACCCTCATAATGGTGCGGAGACCATTGTTGATTGGTTATTTACCAAAGAGAGTTATCCCAGCTTTCAAAACCACAATGTGGTACCGTCATTAGTAAGGAATGTTTTAATGGTGGATTTCAATAGTTCCCAGAAGAAATTTCACCCCGGATCCATGAAGATGTTCAATCACATACTATAGTAGTTCTGGTGGCCATGTAGGATATGGGGAATTTTTTATTTTGTTTCTTTTTTATTATATGTGGCAACAAGTCAAGACTGAGAACCAGACACCTTTAGGTGTTCTTCAGCCACATATAGTACTTTATTAGATGTGGGAAGATCTATCTATAGAATTTCGGGATTTGTTCCCATGTACCTAGAAGTAGAAGAATGTGATATGGTTGGTAGTCAACAGGATGACAATGTCAGATTACTTTTTCCCCATTTGTGACAAAACCAAATTTGAGGAGTTGGGAAATCTCTATGTGAAAGGGATTGTAGTTTTGTTTGGAGTTACATCTACTATAGTTTCTGATAGAGATCCTCAGTTCACTTTTTTTTAAAAGGCATTCTGGAGGCATTAATAACATAGGCTTGTTTGAGAAGACATACCTTCAATAGTCAGATGGCAAGAAAAAAGGGATTTACATATTGATGAGGATATGATTCACATTTGTGTTCTCAATTTTTGTGGGGAATTGGATGATCATTTGTAGATGGTTGAGTTTTAGAATAAAAATAGTTATTATCCCATGATTATAATGAATTATTTTGAGGCCATGTACGGTTAGCATTGTAAATCAATTTAGTGTTTGTTAAATATTTGTGAATGTTATTTGGTTAGACCGAGCCTAGTACAAGAGATGATAATAATGTTCTAGTTTATTCATTAGATAATGTTGAAGACGTAGTTACAATGTAAGTCTTTTGACTATTGTCATTGTAGACATTTGGAATTCTCAGTTTGTGACTATGTGTTCTTGAATGTTTCACCACAGTTGGGTCATCGACGACATGTGAGGAAAGGGTAACATGCTCTTCATTTTGTAGGACCTTTTTAGGTTGATGATTGGGTGGGAAAAGTTTCTTATTGTTTATCAATTCAACTAAAACATACATTGATATATAACGTATTCCATGTATCTCAGCTATGAAACTATCTATATGATCAATATCATGTTCTGAGTTGGATTGATCATGATATTGGGCCTGATTTATCCATGACCAAATGGCCAATTAGGATAGTTGATTCAGAATCCTAAGTGCTCCATGGGAGGGCGATACATTTTGATTATGTGCCATGGAATCACGGTTTATATTCTCTTGAGACATGGGAGCAAGAGTCACTAATGAGAGAGTATTGGCCTCACCTTTTTGATATGGAAGCATCTTGATAAGATTTTTTGGGGGAAAAAATTTTTATGTGTGGGGGGTGTAACAAACCATTATTTTTATGATAGGTATGTTTTAAAACATGAAATATATTTCATTTTTATTTATCTGGGTAGGGATTAGAAGGAATTGGTGGGATACCTATAATGGTGAAGTCATAGATTTTTTGGATTCTCAGGATAAAACCTGTTTTTTATAAAGTTTGTTGGGAATTTATATATTGTTTACTATATTATCATGATGTGTTAATTGTAATGAAAATAAAATCCGATTTTATCACAAGGTCATGGTTTTTTTTGAAAATATGGTATTTTTCAATTACACATTGTATAAAGTCCCAATAATTATTTTTATCATGTTGTATGACTGATTATTATTTTTATCCACTCTATTTTTATTTTCTATCAACCCAATATCCATTCTGATGTGATATTTGTGCCGTCAAACCCTTATGAGTCACCTCGATCAACGTTTGATCATGGTTTCGATTATGGTGTGACTTTCTGAGTAAGCATTATCCTTGTTTCTTTGTCCTTTTCTATCTTCATCCTTGGATTTTTATAGATCATCTTTTGATTTATGGATATAAACCTCGTGTTGTTGAATCATATTTCTAGGTTGAGTTCAAATATCTTTCATGCCTTCCTTTTAGTCAGTGGTTCCCATTGAAGAATTTGTGTTCTCATGAGAAAGGTAGGTGGTTTCATTATGATCAGAAAATTTGATTTAACCTAAATTGCTTCGTTTAATTTGAATTTATTGATTTAAATTAAATTGATTAGAAGTAATTTCAATTTTTTTAAAACCACAATTCCATTAAATATGAGGATTTTATTTTTGAAATTGGATTGTTGGAACAAAATTGGAAAAACACCTCATTTACTGTATATTGGTGTGCATTTGAGAAAATGAATGAAATTAGTGAAATTTAAATGATTGAATTTAAAATTTTAAATTTTCTTGATGGAAAATTTCAGAAATTAATTTTATGGAATTTCGTTAATTTTTTTGATAAAAAGATGATTAATAATGGTTTTGATACGAACCATTGCGTTCTATCTTGGGAAAATGAATTTTTTTCATTAAAAAACGCTTCTATGGTTTTAAAATGGAAATTGGAATATTTGAATTAGAGAATGGGATTAATTTTATTAAAAGGTATCTTGAAATAAATTTCCCATAAATTTTTTGCACTAGACAACATAAAATCAATAGATATATAGTGAGTTATTTGGATGACACTTTACGATTTACAATGTCAAAAAATATAAATACCACACATCACATTCCTTAGAAGATAGTGATGAGTCCTATTTGGTCTGAATTTAAATGGATGTATGTATATATTTCTTTGTCACCTTGAGTGTGGAGTCCCTATATAATGGAATTATCTTACCTTCTTATGTAATTTACCATGATTCAAACTTGTTTGTTTTTCAAATAAATGTATTCCATTTTTGTGAATTATTTTTCCTGACGTATTATTTGTATAAACTGTTGTTACAATCCTTGTTATAATGATAAAAAATCATGATTCTAATGATAATAATGAATTACCTTTTTCTATAATTATTCTATTAATTTGAGATAGGTGATGAAATTGAAGAAGTATGAGTCACCACCAGTTACTATCTAGGATGAGACACCGTTGAGTCTGAAACAACCAAGTCAAGTCACCATTATCCATGACAAACCATGTAACATCACAAGTATGTAATGAATAACAGATATTTTAATCTATGTCTATTAATTAATTAGATAGTGTTTTAGAGGCTAAAAATGAGAATAAATCCAATCTTAAGCATGGAATACACTAATATTTTTAAAAGATTTTTTACAGCATTTTGATGGAAAACCATTTTTTAAATCAAACTTTTGACAATTTTATAAGATCTATTTGTCATAATAGACTTATTATTTATGATTGGGACATTGAAATTTACATTGGGTAATTTTTTTGTATTTTTCCGATAAAGTTCATTTTTTAATGAATAGTGAATAATGTTGTATTTTAATTCAAAAACTCCCCTAATTTATTTATATGATTATATTATCTTTTTAATTGGTTTTAATGTGAAATTAGAATATATTTTTACCATTTAATCCAATGGTGGTCATTGGAATTAATTTCACTTTGAAATTGGACTTAAACTAGTGTCAATCTTTTGATACTTATTGTTTCATAAAAACACGCTATTTGCTCTGACAGCGGAAATTTATTATTAAATTAATTAATGTAACTTATATGTTTTTAATTTTGTAAAATAGACATCATTTTAGAATTCAGAATATAAAATATATCTTAGGATGAAGTTTTGGTATTTTTCTGAAAAACATCAATTTTTGATGAATAGTGAAACCACTACGTGGTACTTAAAAAACTGATTTTTCGTTTAAATAAAATTTTACCACCACTATGTTTTGAATTTCAAAAATCCGACATACGTGGTTTTCATTAAGAAGTAAAATGTGGTTCAATGGGATTGAAATAATTTTTTGTTGAATAGTAACTTTTATGTTTTCAATCGCAATTAGAGGTAATTAGTGCAATTTCGGGGAAAAATGATATTATAATAAAATTAAAATACCTAGAAACATGTCCTACCCTTATTGGACATGCATTGGCCGACCAGGACAACCCATGGGTCGATTTGTGGGACCCCATGGAGCCACTTGGGTAAGATAAAGTCATTAATTCCTTTTTATTTAATGTAAAAGTAAAAATGACACAAACATGAGTTGTTTTACTAAAACAATTTTTACGTGGGGTTATAAAAGTCATATTTTTTACTATAAATATTTATTGGAAAGATAAAAATATTTCCCACATCATGATAATTTCTTTATAATTTTTAGACATTAAATAAATTAAATTATTTATGACACCATGATGATGCAGCGATAACCTCATTATTTAATGATTTAAATAAAATGATAATATAATGTAAAATCTAATACCTACAGTTTTCGAAAACCTATTGGATGGGTGTATTTAGAACCCTTATCACCTTATCCTTGAAATTTATAATTATGGGACCATTTTTATTTTGAAATCATTTTATAACAAAACATCTTTTCTAAACTTTCAAAGAGTGCCCCTCCTCTCCTCTTATAAAAGGCCCCCACCTCTACCACCATACCCACCCTTCCAAAGCCTTTGGCTCAGAAAAACCCTGCCCATTTTGTCTTTACACATCCTTCTCTAACTTTTAGAAGCCTCACTTTGGGAAGAAGTCTTCCCAAGGAAGCCTTTGAGCTCAAATCAAAAAGAGTTACCCAATTTAATGGTAGTGTCTTCTCTTGTGTTCTTATGTTTTATTTTGCTTCTGCAACCCCCTAAATTTTTTTATTAATTTATTTTGTAACAATACCAGTATCTTCCATATACTAGGATGTTGTTATAAGAAGGATTCGAGCTACACTTACACACACCTACATCTAATGGTTAAAGAACATACTATTTCCGTGGATGGCGAATTTCTGCCTCACGAAACGATGATTGTTCAATATTCTTTTAACACCATTATATGTGGCCATTAAGATGTAAATATATTTATATATGATATATAATATGTTTATGTCTTACTTAAGCTTCTGTATTTTTCATTTATGGCATACTTTTATGGTTCCCATTATGGTTAAACGCGATATCTTCATTTTAGGAAGTGCAGACTACCGCCCCTCAAAGTGATTTGATTCGTTAATGCCATATGTGGGATGTATAAAGGATGTAATTAATGATATTATATATGATATTATACTGGAATTATAATATACCTTTATATCTTTATTATTCCATTCCATAAAATACGAAATAAAAATGAAAGTCGCGTGCATGCGTACGTACGACTTACCATCTCCATGAACGGTGCATTTCATTTCTTACCTCTAAACATTATGTAATATTATAAATGCATGTATATACGAGATATATATGATATATATGATATCTACATCAAGATTATAACTCTGGATATAATGGATACATGAACAACTTGTAATTATAAAGGGTTTATTTTTGACTCAAGTACCAATGATTGTTAAAACGACCATTATTAACATAGATAATTACATAGTGTTCATGACATGTAAATAAGTGATATAAAAGGAATAATGAACTTGAAAATGGTTCTTAAGAAAGTAGAAATTAACTCAAGTTTATTATTCCGGAGATTAAAGAACGATCAAGTCAATTCAGATACGAGGTAAGGGAACTTCTTAACCCAATTTCCTTTCTTTGGTTTAATATCATACTTTCAAATTATGTCATAATATTATTATGTAATATCTTGTATTTGTACTTTATTTATGTGTATATATAGTGAATACACTTAATAGATCTACTTTATTTCAAAAAAATGATCTTTGTATGGGACTTCGTCTCAATCTCTTTTCATTGAGGCATATTTTGTTTTATACGCAACCTTCTTTTATACGATGTATAAACACCTTTTACTTTTATGTTTATCCGAAAGGAAGATTTTTTATACAAAGAGTTTTAATAAATGATAAAAGGGAATGTTTTTTTTGTACGTATGCGGCGACAACGACTTATCCACCGCCATGGCCATTATTTGAGTTTCGGCTTCCTATACAAGCCATACCTTTTTTTAAATCAAAAATAAATACCATGTTTTACTTTTATTTTATTTTGGTATTGAAAATGGTTTTCATAATGTTTCTATTATATCAATGTGTTGTATTGATATCTTGTGATTGAAATTTTGAAATTTTATGTTTCCTTTATGTATGTTTTTTGTGATACGATTATGTTATGGTTCTTGGGCATTATTATGAAGATGGGTGGTTCCATGATAAACTAAGGGTAGGTGAGCCAAATATAGCTCTCCAATACATTGCGTAACACGAAGGAGTTAAACGTTAAGGTTAATCCGAAGAGATTTAGTGAAGATATTGTAATGGGTATTCCAAACGTAACCAAGAGGGTTACTCCCTACGTAAGAATGTTAAGAATTCCTCAAGTTACCTTTATGTCTTATGATTTCTGTGATTTATTCATGATTTGATGAGGTATGTTAAAGTGATTATCTTTTATGAGTAAGGTATGATTTAATTGATTCTTATGTATACATGTACTCAATTTTCCTTTCCATATTTTTATATCCCTTACAGAGATTTTTATGCTCATCCCAAGTTTTTAAAATATTTTTCACAGGTCAAGGGAAGGGTACATGATTTGATTATAGTGTCAAGGAAGTGTCAAGAAAGAATCCATGTTTTATTTTAAATATGTTTCCGTTGATGGGAAAAAATGAAAACTATATTTTATTGTAACCACTTTGTTTAAATGTGGGACGTAATGCATGTTTTATTATTTAATTCTATAAAACTCTAAACCTGAAATGATCCTCAATGTGTAATGTTGTAATAACTCAAGATTATGTAAGGTTTAAGGCTGGGGCCTTATAGTTGGTATCAGAGGTCGGTTTAGATATCTTTAGAAGTTATAATTCTATTAAATGATTATCCAAAAACATTTTTTATGGTCAAATTGAAATGATATAGCCTTTGAAGATTACCATGTTGCTTCTCCTAAGATATTTCTGTGATAATAATGGTTTTCAATAAGGAAAAAGAGCATATTTTCTAGGAAGGCATACAGAGTATAAGGACCTTTCGAATCAGCAACCTGAGATGGTCGGAATCATAATTGAGCAGTTTACTTCACAGATGGATCAGTTGAATCAAGTGATAAATTGCAGTTTTGTTTACTGATGATATTTTGGTGTTTTCTAAAAGTAAATAAGAGCATGAAAGTCATTTAAGGGTTATCTTCCGAACCTTAAATGAAAAGAAACTGTATGGAAAATTTATCATGTGTGAGTTTTGGTTACAAAAAATTTCTTTCCTTGGTCACATTATTTAAAAAAATTACATAACTGTTGATCCTGCTAAAACAAAAGTTGTTGAAGAATGGCCAAGACACACAAATGTAACTGAGATTCGTAGCTTCCTTGGTTTGGCAGGCTATTACCGAAGGTTTTTTAGAAATTTTTCATGGTTATCTAGTCCAATGACTTAGCTACCTCAGAAGGGTGTTAAGTTAATCTGGACAAAAGAATGTGATGATTGTTTTCCGGAGTTGAAAAGATGACTGGTGAATGCTCCAGTTTTGGCACTTCCTTCCAGGAATGGTGAGTTTGTTATCTATATTGATGCTTCATTGAAAGGACATGGTTTCATCCAAATTCAAAATGATCAGGTAATTTTTTATGCTTCATGATAGTTGAAAACTAATGAGGTAAATTACCCTACACATGATTTGGAATTAGCTCCTGTAGTTTTTTCTTTAAAAATTTGGAGGCATCATTTTTATGGAGTAAAGTGTGAAATATATACCAATCACAAAAGTTTTAACTATACATTCACTCAAAAAAAATTTAACATGAGATAGAGGAGATGAATAGAATTAATCAAGGATTATGAGTGTACAATTCATTACCATCCAGGAAAAGCAAATAAAGTGGCTGATGCTTTGAGTCAAAAAAGTAATGCTTCATTAACAATGTTGTGTTTGGAATGTGATCCTTTAGTTAGGGATTTTATGAACATTGGCATAGAAGTTGTTGGTGTGGGATATCCTTTTGTTTTGTTTCAGGTTTCATTGAAATCTTCTCTATCAGATAGAATCAATCAAGCACAGAAACAAGACAGTGAGTTGTAGAAAAAGGTAGACCTAGTTCAGAAAGGTAAGTTTCTTGAATTCAACATTGATAATGATTGTGTTTTGATATTTGGGAAGAGATTTTGTGTGCCTTGTGATTCACAGTTGAAGAGAGGGTTTTTATGTGAAGCTCATAGTTCTTCGTTTTCAGTTCATCCTTGCAGTACTAAGATGTATAGAGATCTACAGGAGTATTACTGGTGGGATGGAATGAAAAGAGATATTTCTGATTTTACTGTGAAGTGTTTGACATGTCAATATGTTAAAGAAGAGCGGTAGTTACCAAAAGGGATGATTCATCCTTTACCATTTCCAGAGTGGAAATGGGAGAATATATCCATGGACTTTGTTGTGGTATTACTGAAGACATCTCGAGGTAATAATTCAAACTGGGTTATTGTTGATCACTTGATTAAATCTGCTCATTTCCATGCTATATGAGATACTTTTTCCTTAGATCAAATTTCCAGTTTGTATATTAAAGAGATAATTAGGTTACATGTAGTTCCTCTCTCCATTTTATCTGACCGTGATCCTAGGTTCACTTCTAACTTTTGGAAAGGCCTTCAGAAGTCGTTGGGTACTGAATTAAATATTAGTACAACTTTTCATCCTCAATCAGATGGGCAGTCCAAACGAACAATTCAGTTATTGGAAGATATGTTATGTGCTTGTTCGATGTATTATCGGGGATGTTGGGACCATCATCTTTCCTTGGTTGAATTTTCATATAATAACAGTTTTCATTCCAATATACAGATGGCACCATTTGAGGTGTTATATGGGATGGAGTGTCGAACTCCATCTTTTTTTGATGAAGTGGGTGAAAGGAAGCTGATGGGACCAGAATTGGTAGAAGAGATGGTAGAAAAAGTTCAGCTGATACAGAAACACATGAGAACAGCTCAGAGAAGGCAGAAGAGTAATGCGGACAATATGAGGAAGGATCTCTCGATTGAGGTAGGTGATCATGTTTTTCTCAAAGTATCACCATGGAAAAGTGTGATGCGATATGGTACGAAAGGAAAGATGAGTCCAAGGTTCATTGGACCATATGAAATTCTGAAGAGAGTTGGATTAGTTTCTTACCGAGTGGCTTTACCTCCGAGTTTATCTTAGGTACACAATGTTTTTCATGTTTCAATGTTATGGAACTACATGCCAGATCCATCTCATGTTTTGTGTCCAGAGGTAGTTTTAGTGGAAGAGAACCTATCTTTTGAGGAATAACCAGTCCAAATTCTTGACCATAGGGAGAAAGTGCTACGGAATAAGGTGATTCAACAGGTAAAGGTTTTGTGAAAAAACCACATGATTTAATAGGCAACATGGGAATCTGAAAATGCAATGAGGGCTAAACACCCCAACTTATTCGATATGTAAATAAATTGCAGGGAAACAATTTCCTAAATGGTCAAAGGATGTAACATCCCATGTAAGTAATGAATAATAGATATTTTTATCTATGTCTATTAATGAATTAGATAGTGTTTTAGAGGCTTAAAATGAGAATAAATCCAATCTTAAGCATGGAATACAATAATATTTTTAAAAGATTATTTTACTTTCTTTTGACGGAAAACCATATTTTAAATCAAACATTTGACAATTTTATAAGCTCTATTTGTCGTAATAAACATATTATTTATGATTGGGACATTGAAATTTACTTTGGGTAATTTTTTTGAATTTTTCCGATCAAGTTCAATTTTTAATGAATAGTGAAAAATGTTGTATTTTAATTCAAAACCACTTTTTAATATAATTTATTTATATAATTATATTATCTTTTGAATTGGTTTTAAAGTGAAATTCGAATATATTTTTACCATTAAATCCATTGGTGGTCCTTGGAATTAATTTCACTTTGAAATTGGTCTTAAACTAGTGTCAATCATTTGATAATTATTGTTTAACAAAAACACATATTTTCTCTGACAACGGGAATTAATTATTAAATAAATTAATGTTACTTTTATGTTTTGAATTTTTTAAAATAGACATCATTTTTCAATTCGGAATATCAAATATAGCTTAGGGTGAAGTTTTGGTATTTTTCTGAAAAACTTCAATTTTTGATGAATAGTGAAACCACAAAGTAGTACTTAAAAAACTGATTTTTTGTTTAAATGAAAATTTACCACCTATTTGTTTTTAATTTTAAAAATCAAACATACATGGTTGTCATTAAGAAGTAAAATGTGGTTCAATGGAAATAAAATAATTTTTTGGTGAATAGTAACTTTTAAGTTTTTAATCGAGAGTAGAGGTATTTAGTGCAATTTAAGGAAATAATGATATTATAATAAAATGAAAATACCTAGACACTTGCCCTACCCTAATTGGATGTGTCATAGTCGACTAAGACAACCCATGGGTCTATTTTTGGGACCCCACGGAGCTCATTGGTTAAGATAAAGACATTAATCCCTTTTTATTTAATGTAAAAGTAAAAATGACACAAACATGAGTTGTTTTACTCAAACAATTTTTACTTGGAGTTATACAAGTCATATTTTTTACTATAAATATTAATTGGAAATCTAAAAAGATTTCCTACATCATGATAGTTTTTTTATAATTTTTATACATTAAATAAATTAATGTATTTATGACACCATGATGATGCAGCGATTACCTCATTATTTAACGATTTAAATAAAATGAACATATAATGTCCAATCTAAGACCTGCACTTGTCAAAAACCTATTGAATGGCTGTATTTCGAACCCTTATCACCTTATCCTCGATATTTATAATTGTGGGACCCTTTTTATCTGAAAATCATTTTATATAAATGTTTCTTTTCTTAACTTTCCAAGAGTGCCCCTCCTCTCCTCTTATAAATGGCCCCCACCTCTACCACCTTACCCACACTTCTAAAGATATTGGCCCAGCCAATACCTTCCCATTTTGTCCCTCCAAATCCCTCTCTAACTTTTATAAGCCTCACTTTGTGCAGTAGTCTTCCCAAGGAATCATTTGAGCTCAAATCAAAAATAGTTACCCAATTTAAAGGTAACGTATTCTCTTGTGTTCATATGTATTATTTTGCTTCTCCAACCCCATAAACATTTTTATTAATTTCTTTTGTAACAACACCAGTATCTTCCATATACTAGTATATTTTTATAAGAAGGATTCAAGCTACACTTACACACACCTACATCTAATGGTTAATGAACACACTGTTTCCATGGATGGCGAATTTCTGCCTCAGGAAACGATGCTTGTTCAATATTCTTTTAACACCTTTAAAGGTGGCCATTAAGATGTCACTATACTTATATATGATATATAATATGTTTATGTTTTACTTAATATTCTTTATTTTTCATTTATTTCATACCTTTATGGTTTCCATTATGGGTAAACGCGATATCATCATTTTAGGATGTGTGGACTACCGCCCCCTCAAAGTGATTTGATTCGTTAATGCCATATGTGGGACATATAAAGGATGAAATTAATGATATTATATATGATATTATACTGGAATTATAATATACCTTTATATCATTATGATTCAATTCCATAAAATATAAAATAGAAATGAAAGTAGTGTTCATGCGTACGTACGTCTTACCATCTCCATGAACGGTGCTTTTCATTTATTACCTCTAAACGTTATGTAATATTATAAATGCATGTATATACTGGATATATATGATATATATTATATCTAAATCATGAGTATAACTATGTATATAATGGATACATGAACAACATGTAATTATAAAGGGTTTATTTTCGACTCAAGTACCAATGATTGTTAAAACGACCGTTATTAACTTAAATAATTACATAGTGTTCATGACATGGAAATAAGTGATATAAAAGGAAATATAAACTTGAAAAAGGTTCTTAATAAAGTATAACTTAACTCATGTTTATTATTCAGGAGATTAAAGAACGATCAAATCAAGTTGGGTACGAGGTAAGGGAACTTCCTAACCCAATTTCCATTCTTTGGGTTAATCTCCTAGATTAAAATTTTGTCATGATATTATTAAGTAAAATCTTGTATTTATACTTTATTTATGTGTACATATAGTGAATACACATAATATATCTACTTTATTTAGAAAAATTATCATTTTATGGGACTTCGTCGCAATCTCCTTTCATTGAGGCATATTTTGTTTTATACACAACCTTCATTTATACAGTGTATAAACCCCTTTTACTTTTACGTTTATCCGAAATGAATATTTTTTATACAAATCATTTTACTAAATGACAATAGGGAATGTTTTTGTCGTACGTATATGGCGACAACGACTTCTCCACCTCCATGGCCATTATTTGAGTTTCTGCTTCCTCTACAAGCCATAACTATTTTTAAATGAAAAATAAATACCATGTTTTACTTTTATTTTATTTTGGTATTTAAAATGGTTTTCATAATGTTTCTATTATATCAATGTGTTGTATTGATAACTTGTGATTGAAATGTGGAAATGTTATGTTTCCTTTATGTATGTTTTATGTGATACTATTATGTTATGGTTATTGGGTATTATTATGAAGACGGGTGGTTCCGTGATAAACTAAGGGCGGGTGAGCCCGATATAGCTCTCCAATGCATTGGGTACCGTGAAGGAGTTAAATGTTAGTTTTCTCTGAAGAGATTTAGGGAATATACTATGATGGGTATTCCAAACATAACCAATAGTGTTACTCCCTACGTAAGAATGTTAAGAATGCCTCAAGTTACCTTTATGTCTTATGATTTCTATGATTTATTCATGATTTGATGAGGTATGTTAAAGTGATTATGTTTTATGATTAAAGTATGATTTCATTGATTCCTATATATACATGTACTCATGTTTATTTTCCATATTTTTATATCCCTTACTGAGCTTTTTATGCTCATCCCAAGTTTTTGAAATGTTTTTTCACAGGTCAAGGGAATGGTACATGATATGATTATAGTGTCCAAGAAGTGTCAAGAAAGAATCCATGTTTTATTTTTAATATGTTTCCATTGATGGGAAAAAATGAATACTATCTTTTATTGTAACCACTTTGTTTAAATGTGGGTTGTAATGCAAGTTTTATGATCTAATTCAATAAAACTCTATACCTGAAAAGATCCTCAATGTGTAATCTTGTAGTAACTCAAGGTTAAGTAATGTTTAAGGCTGGGGCCTTATAAACCACAAGCATTAGAATCTTGCTAGGTCTGACACATTGTCAAATGACACACTGTGAAGATGTCATACTACTAAAATGTAAATTTGGAAAAGTATGAGATGCCACCAGATGAGGCATCACCAGTGTTATACCGCTAGTGTTGTGCCGACAACAATGAATCTTGGTGAAGTATAAGACACCACCAGACCATAGACCACCATCTTACATGCCAATTGAGAAGTGAAATTTTGGATAAGACTAAGATATCAATAGTTCCATGCTGCTAGAACAACATACCAACAAACTTTGAGACACTTCCAGACTAAGACACCATCACCATTTCATTATACTTCTACTGAATAAATTTAATATAGTGGAAATATTATCAAATTTAATTCCATTTATTACATTAATTATTTTCTCTAAAATGATTGTTAGAAACAATTGATGTTTGTTTTAAAAGTCCATTATGAGGAAACATAGACCATCCGAATATTCCTACTACACCTGATAAAAAAGGAGTACACTCACTCATGCATGTAGTGAGAGACAATAATGGATGATGTTGACTAATAAAAAGTGGAGAGATCAAACTTACTAAACACATATATAGAAAATCCTAATGGAAAATAAGTAGACATCACATATGAGAAACACTCGACTGGGAAGCCGAACTATATAATCACATTTCCTGCTTTCCTCCAATTAAGGACAAGAGTTTAAGACACTCTATTTTTTCTGAGGTTTTCAAGATAACTCGACTCTAGCTTCACTGCAACTCAAATCAAGAGTCATAATATTCATTGTAATATACTGAGTATTTCTAAACTCTACAATTTTATATTTCACTAATATACTTATCTTTTATTACATATTGTGCAGTGCGTACTATACTCAGTTTTATATACACACACTAAATATTGTACTAAACTTGAATATTACTAGATATCATATCATCTTTTCTAACACATGAAATACAATGGATAATAGTGTTATATGTCCTTATGTGGCTTGTTCATTTTTAATCACATGTATAATTTTGGATGAGTTTGTGTCTGACCTAGATAGTTTTTAAACTACTATAAAACCCTAACTAGGTTGTGGATCAACATGGTTACATATATAAAATTTTAGGCGGCTATTGATAACTATGTGTAGAGGACTAAGTCTCTACTTGAGACTGAACCTGTTGTATTAAATCTTTCTACTGTGTGCTTTAATTCTGTTTTATTTTATTTCAACTTTAAAATTGAAATTTGTTTCTACTATAAAAAAATACTTTGATAGTTTATCTCAATTAATGTTCATATAGTATCTTTATTGAGTAAATTGATTTCATTGTATATCATAATATTTTATATTATTAATTTGAGACCTTATTAATATTAATATAAATCTTTATAAATGTTATGATCTATATCATACTATATATTTTGATACAATGTGCAATATTTAATCATTTGGGAGATTTCAAAATAATACATTTTAAATAAAAAATTTTATTGGGTACTCAATTCCCACCTATTATGATACTCACTCTGATCAAAATATTCTATCCACATATTTATTTCATTCGTATTATTGTTTTTAAAATCATTTAAACTGTGATTTTAGTTTTACTTTAATGATCTTAAATTTCTGTTATTTATAAATCTATTTCTATATATAGATAATCCTTAAAAAGGTAATGCTTCAAACATTAATTATTTTTTTAATGGAAATAACTATGATCAGTGGAAAATTATGATAATAATTCATATATAAATCATGTGTTTTGATAGTTGGTTTGTTATGGAATATTAATATATTATAACTGATACTTCTAGAATAAATTTGGATAATGAGACAATGTTAGATTAAAATAATAATTTCAAATCCATGAATTCCCTTTATTTTTCACTAGGATAGGAATATATTATCATAATTTCTACATGTAAAATATAAATATGAGAATTGGGACACTTTTTATATTTCCATTGATGGAACTACTAATTTTAAGGATATGTGATATAACAATTATTCTATTAAATATGTTAATTTTAAAATGAATCCTGAAGAAAAAATTTCTGACATGTACCTCATGTTCAACAAAATTATGAATAAAATGAGATTTCTTGTAAAAAAAGTATCTATAAAGGATCATATAATTATATTAATGAGATATTTACTTCAAATATGGAGAGGCGCATCTATCTCTATCATATAATATAGTTATATTAGAAATGTTCTAGTCAAGGATTTGAATGGAAGTCTCATGATGTATGATGAATATATGATGGTAAATTGAGAAGAAGATGATGAACCTAAATGAAAATTTGTAGCCATTAAGATGACTACTTCTATATAAAAAAATAAAAAAAAGGTGAAATCTCTAACAGTTAGTTCAAGTGATAATGAATCCCCTCCCAATAGTGATGAGGATATGAATCACCTAGATAGAATATTTAAAAAGTTTTATTAGAATAATATTTTAATCTGGAATCCAAACATCAATGGGAAATATGATTCCAAAGGAATATAGAATGTAAATTGGAATAAGGATGAAGATTCAAAATAAGTTTCATGCTATGAATAAAAATGTAAAAGACATATAAAATCTTATTTTCTAAAGATGAAGTATAAAAATAAATACGAGGAAAATGAAAAAAGATTCAAAAATTATATAAATTACACAAAAATTTCTTTTAAATATAGATCCAATGATTCATACTATTCACCTGAAGATAATCCAGAAAGATAAAATATGTGTTTCATTATTAATGTTAGTGAGATATCTACTTTTCCAACTATTTATAATATTTTTCCAATTCATAATTATGATAATTTGTAAAATGAACAACATAATGATTAAATTATGTCAAATGAAAAATTATTTGAATATTGAAACAAGATAGAAGACACCTTTAATTAACTAAATGACAAGTATAAAATTATCAATTGATAGCATGATGTAACTGCAAACAGAAAATCTGAACTATCCATTGATAAAGAGAAAAATTCTTATCTGCTAGAAGAGAATACTGAAATAAAAATCTCAAATGAGAAATTAATGAAAGATATTGAAATATAAAAAAATGGTAGTGAAAATATTATTCAGATTTTAGGTGAGAAATTTGAACATATGTATGTCATTGTAATTGGATATGAGCCTAGATTAAAGAGAATTGTAAAAAATATGTTTTTTTTTCATAAATCAAGACCACAGAGTTCTTAATTAAATTATTTCCCTAAGGTATATAATAATTTATTTACTTCTAAAAGTTTACATTATATTTAAAGAAAACATATTTGAAAAATATGGGTTCCTAAAGCCTTTATTACTATCATTTCTTGAAAACAATAGATTTTTGTACAAAATCCATTTCTTACATAGATTTTTTTGTAGGAATGTTTTTTTGAAGATCTCCCAAATAAGTCTATGGCACTTAGATAGTTGTTGTTAAAGGAATATTAAATGGTATTATTCATGATTTAAGAGACTTATCATGTTTTATGGTGGTCATGTCACCTTTGGTGATAATTCTAAAGGGATTATCATTGGCCTAGTTCATATTGGTAACAAGAATTCACTTTTAATTTCTATATTTTTATATATTGATTGATTAAAATATATTCTGCATAGTATTTCTCAAATATGTAACAATGATTTTCATGTTAAAATTGAAAATGAATCTGTCAATGTTTATTATTATAAAAATTATTAAATTATTACTACCTTAATAAAGGATAATGTTTCTATTGTTGATTTAAATTAATTAGTTTCACAAAATGTTCCTTGATTAAGTGACATTTAAAAAGAGCTGTGGATTTGGAATATAAGACTTAGACATTGAAACATCAACTCAATTAAGAAGATAACAAGGAAAGGTTTTGTTCGGTTTTTGGCTAATCTTGAGTTCACTACTTATAATGTCTATAACCCCTATCAAGAAGGGAAAAACATAAAATTAATTTCAAATTAAATAAATAAGTTTCATCTTCTCAACCTTTGAGTTAGTTCACATGTATTTGGATGGACCATATAGTGTTTCAAATCATAATGGGAAGCACTATGTACATGTTATTATAGATTATTTGTCTAGGTATAATTGGGTATACTTTCTATATCACAATAGTGAGGATTTATCTCACATTCCAAGTATTCTAATTCTATATAAAATCATAGTGGCCTTAGGATTAACACCATAAAAACTTACCCAGGCCACAAGTTTGAAAATCAATATTTCGAATATTTTTTCTCAAAAAATGGATACACTCATGACTTATATTCTCCTAAGAACCATTAGTAGGATGGAGTTGTAGAGTGGAGAAATATAACATTACTAGAGACGACCTAGACCATGTTGGATGATTATGACATACCTATATATTTTTGGAAAGAAATCTCAACACATCCTCCTACATCATCAATAGAGTCTTGATCATAACTATCCATAAGAACACCCCTTATGAGCTGTGGAACAATTAGAAACCATAGGTCAATAGCATTATTGTTTTTGGATGTAAAGTAACAATTATTTTCATTAAGGATAATTTGGACATTTTTCCACTAAAAGTGATAAAGGAATATTCCTTAGTTATTCAATCTCATGAAAAGAAAACAGTGTTCTTAAGAAGAAGACAAAAACTGTGGATGAATTTGTTCATGTCATGTTTGATGAAACTAATCCACACGAGCCTAAGACCTCCTTTAAAAACCTTGAAGATGATTTTTCTTCTCTGAACATAGATTCCAAACATTTATATTCTACTTTTAAATAGTTAGAGATATCATCAATCATTAAAGAATTTCCAAAAACATTCCAAAACTAAAATTGAAAATATAGATGTAACCAACCCATACATTTCTAGAGATATTGAACCCATTAAGTATCATACATTAGATTATATCATGCGAGATCTAAAAATATTCACTCATACAAGAGCATCCCTATGAAACCAGGTTAAACATCAAGCTTTCTTATCTCAGATTGAACCTAATAACATCTGTGAAGATATTAATGATGAATTATCGGTAATAGAAATAAAATAATAATTAAATCAATTTGAAATGAAAAATGTGTGGGATATTATATATATACCCATGTAAACCTAGACTATTGGAACTAAATGGGCGTTTAGAAACTAGTTGATGAGCCAGACACTATAGTTAGAAACAAGGCAGGACTTGTTGCATAATTTTACAGTCAAGAAGAAGGAATATACTATGAAGAAAACATTTCACCTATATACAAACTTGAGTCTATAAGAATTATGATTTCTTTTATAGATAATCTAGATTTAAATGTTAATCAAAAGGATATCAAGAGTGAATAGATAAATGGATTTATAGTTGAGGATATTTTTTTTGATAAAACTGATATATGAATTAGTCACCCAAGTCATGCCTCTAGAAATTTATTAAAAGAGTAAAAGTTGATAGTACATACATGAGGTGTAACATGATTAC
The DNA here is from genome assembly GCA_963277665.1 of Viscum album. Taxonomy (NCBI): domain Eukaryota; kingdom Viridiplantae; phylum Streptophyta; class Magnoliopsida; order Santalales; family Viscaceae; genus Viscum; species Viscum album. The sequence goes on along the minus strand of OY728122.1, from coordinate 2,010,993,157 downwards.
ACCATAAAGGGATTGAGGAAAATAAAAAATGAGAGGCAATGAAAATCTATAAGTGCACATTTTAAGAGTATCATCAACAAAACCATTCTAGTTTCTATGAAGACCACCATCTCTGTGGTTAGGGAGGACTTGAAGATGTTATTGCCTATCCCTGCACTGTTACAACAATGAAATTCCCATATCTGATGAACCCATGAACAATAAATTTTAATCCCTCTATAGCAGACAAGTTGAGATCCGTCAAATCATATTATATTACATCCTCTTGAGAAAACAACATATTCATTATAAATCCATCAGCTTCACTTAATTAGACATTTTGAAAGGGATCAACCAAAATTATCATCTAAAACTCCATGCATTGGATGTTACCAGGCTACTTGAGTATCCCATATCTTCTCAAGAAACAACATAACTCCACAAGTATGAAATATACTACTCCAGCCCTGTAACAAAATCACTAGAAGAACAAAAAATATCCACGAAAAAAAATAACTATGTAATTAACAAGGTATGTAACTATATTTATAGTTGTGATTTATTATAAACTCCTTTTCCATTTTTTGAAAATATATGTTCTCTGACTTGAAGATAAAATACAGCACTGATTTCACCATCTTTTTATTTTTATAAAATCACTGTGTCTTGTTCCTCCGTGGTTACCAATTCCTCCTCTAAATCCCCTATGACTCCATCAAGGCATGATCAACATCTTCATCAAAAACATATCCTATTGGGAAGGATTTTCCATCAGTACAAGATATTTTATCCTATGTCGGTTTTTTGGTGGAATCATTTTTAGTGGCCTTGAAACATCAAGGACCTCAAAACTATTGGCTCTTCTATGTTAGAATAGTCTCTAGTGTGCCAGGACTTCATGGGATTTGTAGTGATAAAACATTATTAATTAGTTATTTGGTTTTTAACTTTTCAGGTACTCAATTTTAAATAATCTTCCTCAATATGACAAGCATGATCTTTAATATCATTTAAAGACTTATTAGACTCAGACTGGATACTTTCACAAATTTCTTGGACTACTTAGTGAGATTCACGATGCACTAACTGGTCATTAATTCATGTGGGAGAATTACAGGTACCCAACATGGTCTTGCAAATATAATCAACAAAACATGATAAATCATTTTCAGGATGAATCAAATATTTCAATGGTTGGTCCTTAACCAAGAATAATTGCTTTACTTTATCTGAGTTCTCTATCCCATCCTGATATTCTCCTGTATAAACATTTAACTCCAGAAGGGCCAACATCAACTGTGAGACAATTAGTGAATCTCTTTGCTTCCTGTATTTTATTATCTTTATCTACCCATGTTAATTTATGAATTGGATGTTGTCTTTCCTTATAGGAATAATCGATAGAAATATGTCTAATCCTAAGGCATATAATACAATAATCAGGAGGGTCTTCATAAAAAACATCATGAAAAATATGTGATTCCTGTTATGAATCCAGATATGGTGTGGGAGAGTTTATGAAACATCAATCTCATTACATACTATATATACTAAGGGTCTTCAGATATTCATTAACACAAAATCCTTTTTTATATTTTTTCCAATAATTCAAAAAATTAGAAACAAATAATCGTTCTTGAACAGATGAAGTGGAAACCATAGTAGACCAATACATATAAGAACAATGGGGGATTTAGTATGAGGATCAAAATCATGGGTCTATTTAAGAATGTTCATAACACTTCCCCAAAATGGGCATGAGCATCTTGACCAAATCATATAATATTCATCCTTAGATGAGAGGTGAAAAACAATGTTGCATGAATTAAATAACCGAATGCGAATGCTTGAAAAACATATAGCTTTAAGAGAGCATTGAAAACACATCAATGAAGGTATTATTTTAGTGAATTTTACAACTAGTACAAATATTAAGTCTGAAGAGAAAACATTTACCTCATTTACTGAAAATGGGATCGCCGGTTTCCTTTTGTGAAAGAAGTTTTTTCACTCAATCATGATTACTTTTGCGATCAACTCATCGGTCACGATGTTTCTTCCTGAAACGATATTGGAGAAGGATCGATGAAATGGGATATGGTTTTTTTCTTGATCACCTCGGGTCGAGTTCATCGGCCAAGCCATCGACCATGTTTTTTTCAACAACACTTGGTTTTAAAAATACTCATTTTTGAAATCAAGTTTTTAAAATAACTAAATATTAATATATTTTAATGAAATATCCTAGTTCTTGGTAAGAAAGGCTCAACAATTTTCTTATTTCAAAATGATTTTCAAATGTTATTGCAGATCCGACCCTTTTTATAAAACGAATTTCAAATGATGTTTTAGTAATAATAATATATATTGATGACATTATTTTTAGATCTTTAAGAAATTATTGATGTATGTTTTTGTATCAAATTGTAAAAAATGAATTTGAAATGAGATTAATGGGTGAACTCAAATTGTTTCCGGTCAATTTTTTCAAAATAAATGAAGAATTATTTTAAATCAGATCCAATATACAAAATATCTTTTAAATTTTTTTGACTTTGATAACATTAAGAGTAGTGATACTCCTATGAGTACCAACTATAAATAGGATCTTGATGATGCTAGGAAACTGGTGGGTCAAACCAGTTACAGAGGTATGATTTATCATATTATCTAATTGCCTACTAGGCAACCAGATATTATGTTTAGTGTTTGTATGTGTATACATTTTCATGAAAACCATAAAGAGTCATATTTAAATTCTGTTAAAATAATGTTAAAATACCGCATGTATACAACCAATTTACCATTGTTTTACCATAAAAGAAAATCATTTTATTTAGTAAGTTATTATGATGCTGATTTTTGTGTATGAATGTTATATAGAAAAAGAAACTATATACAATTTCACTTTAGAAAAAAGTCTCTAATTTCATGGCGTAGTATGAAACAAAATATTATTTCATGGTTAAATACTGAAGTTGAATACATTGTTGCATACAGTTTTTGTGCACAAATTCTGTGGATGAAACACACTTTACACGACTATGGATATCAATTCTAACATGTTCCCCAAAATTATGATAATAAATGTGCAATAAATAATTCTAATAATTATATATCTCATTCTAGGACAAAAAATAAATATAAATTTAAGACATCACTTTTTGAGATATCAATTTCAAAAAGGAGAAATCACTCTTGAATTTGTTGGCATAGAACAAACCTGATATATTCACCTAGAATCAGAATTCTATGAGAATGATCTATATAAAACATGAGTTAGGAATGATAAAATTAGTGTGAGATTATGTTTATATGACACACATTGAGTTTACATACCACTATGGTTCTAAAACTATTATGTTGACAAACTATTGTGGTGACACACCATTTAGTTATCACACTATTTTATTATCATGCTGTTACAATTTCACGACTTTGTGAAATTGTCTATTTATCATGTTGAATAGATCGATTTATTTTCATTTGGTTTATTTATTTTTCATAACCCGATACATATATTCTCCTGAGCTTTAAATTTCATTTTTTTAGTATTATTTCAATTTTAATTTTAGAATACCTTAAATATCAAGTGATATGCAAATGGATTTTTGTCTATTCCCAATACACCCTAATCCCATCACAATAATCCTATATCTTTCTCACTCGAACCCTTTTTAAAAATTCAACTCCTTATTTTAAAACCTTGTACTTACCATCAACTAAGCCTTCTAAACTACTCTATATGGCTTGAATGAAGAGAAATTTTGAGTTTTCACTTTTTAAATTGAGTTCTTTTAATAAGAACGTGAAAAAATCCTGTATACATACTCCGGTTGTTGTAGTTAATCCTTTTACTTACAAAAGTGTTATAGTAGTTGAAAGGGAATTTGAATCGAAGTTTATATTTTCCAGAAATTCTCTAGTAACCAAAGTATTCGATAACCAAGGATGGTGAGAGTGGTTCTCATCAAACCAGTGACCTTTATATCTTATGTTGGTTTATTAATTTTATCAGTATGTATAGTTTTCCTTTGATCAAGATTGTTATAATTGGATAAGAAGTCATGTAAAAGGAAACTTATTAGTTTTTTTCTTCAAATAAATTGGCTAAATATGTGGATGTATCCCAGGAAATAATATATGTGGATTTCCATGGCATCATTAATGAAGACTGTGAGATGTTTGTGTATGAAGAGGATTTCTTAGAAGTGATAAGAGATGTAATAACCAGAAGGCCTATTTCCTAGAGCATGATAAGAAATATAGGCTGTTATTTTTGTTTCTTCATCACATGTTATTCCCAAGAAATGTTGGCTTCACCAATCTAAGGTACCAAGATTTCTACTTCTATTCCTTATAATAGAGGATCATAAGATAAATTTATGTAGATATATCATGGTGAAAATGAGTGATATTACCAAGTAATCCTCTAGATCCAATTCCTTGATCTACCCCAAGTTCATTTATGCATTTTTAATGTCCAAGGTCATACTGGATTAAGATGAAGAGTCTATTATAGACCATTTTGGTTTCTATATGTCAAGAGGAACTTGTTCAAGGAAGAAGATTTTCTAGGACCCCTGGAAGAAATAGTGGGTTGGAGATAGTGATAATATATATATTGAGATTAACGTAGTGGATCATCCTACATGGATGAGGGATTTTGTTGATCCAAGTCTTGAGCCTAATGAAGTTGTTGAATACTCTGATGATGATGTGGAAGATGTTTTTGTAGAAGAAGTTTAAAAAGAGTCATCTGTTGAATAGGGAAGTGATCCAGATCATTATCCAAAACCATCTCACATTACATATGATGCTCCTAGTCCACCTAGGTGATAGACAAAAAGATAAAATTTTGTTAAAATATATTAAGAGGAAATAGAGGTTTCAGGATAAGTTCAATTCAAAATCAATTCAAAAAATAATAATGAATATGAAAATGGCGTTGAAGAAGAGAAATATGAAAATAGGGAAATTAATAATGAAAATGAAAGGGATGCAGATTCTGGAAGTGATGATGATGCTAAATCTAACCCAAATTTTGAAATTGAATGAATAATATGGAAAAATGTTGAGATGTCTCCAGATATTCTTCCTTAACTAAGTAAAATTTCCGAGATATCAGATCTATCTAAAGAAGTGGACCCAATACATAATGACAACATTGCTTTCGTTGAGGTGGAGTAATCCCCATATTTAGTGATATTTCATGAAGTTGCAATTATTTATTTAGTTGAGGGAAGTACTGTTTCCACTAGTTAGATAGTTTTTTTCTCTTCTATGGTTGATTAAATGGGTGTTATAGCTACTGTTGATCAACATGTGGCTGAGCAAGAGAAGAATGAGACGCCTTCTTCTGAGTAAAGAAGTGAAATTCATTTAGGAATTTTGGATACTGATGAGCCTCTTGTTGATAGTAGTATAGAAGTGGAATATACCATTGTGGAGAAAAAGAGTAATTCTTAGATGAATTTGGCACCGACTATTGATAATAAGATTGAAGATAAAAATACCTATGTTGAACACATTTCATCTGCACAAATTTTAGACGAAAAAATATGTCGTGAAGTGTCAATTGTACCTGTTGGTGTGGTTCCTCCTACCATTTCATATGAATAAATTTTCATTCCATATCAATGGGTTGATCCTATGGAATAATAATAAGGAATGTAATCTAGTGTTGTAAAGATTCAACCAAAGAATGGTGGACCTGAGGTTCAAAATGAAGGAAGTCCTAAAGGATATATGATAACTCAAGTATAAATTAATGGATTATTATAAATATTTGTTTCTATTATAACTCACACCCCTGAACATGATCCTGCTACTCCAAATCCTCCTATTTTACCAATATATTTAGTCATAAAGAGTGACTTTAATTCCTTTGTTGAAAAGTGAATTTCAAACATCAATGAGATGTTGAGAATCTATTCTCATCTTCTGGGAAAAATTAGTGAAAAGGATTACAAATATCAATTTGAGTTGGTGATCTAACATATCCAAAAAAATATAATGAATCACATAAAATAAATTGAAATTGTGAGTAATAGTATTTTTTGTGATTTGGAATCTATCAAGACTTTACTTGTTGACTTGAAGCCAACATTTTCTGCCTCCAGGGTTGGAATACTAAAAAGTCTTAAGGATACTTCTTGAGATACTTCTACATATTCTACTCTTGCAGTGGAATTTTAATAATTTAGAAGAGTGATCCTAGAGGAAGTTTCATCTCTATCTAGTGGTCCATCTTGTATCATAAGTGCGATAACTGTATATATTTTGAGGAATTTTGATAAAATTATAGAGCATGTCCATTAGATGATCAGATCCTATTATAATGATATAGATTCTTCTAATGAAACAATTACCAAGGCTATAAATTATTATCTATCAAGGATATACACAATTTTTACTATGGATGAAAATTTCATGTTCATAACTATAAATTTATAGATGAAAACTGTTTCTCAGGAATTTAACAATAAAATAAAGAAATTGAAAGAGATGAATACAGTGTGAGCTAGTTTATGAATGATAATTCAAATTTCATTAGTGAAATAGAAAGAGGGATCCATATTATAATGGATTTTATAAATCTGATGAATCCATTTCATCATGTTCATGGCCAAGGAAATGTTTCTCAAGAATTAATTTCTATTAATCCTCATTTATCTCTCTGACTAAAAGTTTCATGAGATCCTCTAGCCCCTCTCACTTCCAGATTCCTAACTTTCCCAATGACTTCTGATGAATCTTTGAGATAGCTCCAACAAGTTTTGGTTGTTGAATATCATCCTCATGCCATATATGGACTTTCCATAGGCGTTTCATCTCTTCAACATCTAACAGACTCTAATGACTCAAAAAATTAGAAATCTAAGGCTAAGGGAAAAGAACCAATGGATCCTCCTACCTAATGTTGAGCATTTTATTGTTTTTTGATTAGACTGTATGTATTTTATGGGGCTTGGTTTTTAATAATTTTTTTTAATAGTTATGGTTGAATTTATTTTCTTTTAGTTTGTTTATTCTTACCACATTTCTTGTCTTGACACTTCTTATCTTTTCCCTTTTGATAATCAAAAAAGGGTGAAAAATCTTGTGGAATATTTATTTTGGTTTTTTTGGAGAACATAACGTTTTATGTAATTTCTAATTTATTACAGTAATATTTCTCTTTTATCTTTGATATTATTTTATTTTAATATTTCTATCATCGATAAATGATTCTTACTTTTGATACATACAATCTTATTATTTTTTCTTCGATGACAACTGAACATATTGTGAATACTATGTTCTTATTCATACTACCTATGATAACCTATTTTTTACATTTATAATTTTCCTTGATTCCTGAATTTGTGATCATTAAAAACTGGGAGATTGTTGACCTCCATGTATTTATGATAACAAAATCATCATTCTAATGACATTAATGAATTTCATGTTTTTTTATAATTCCATTAATTCGATATAGGTGATGAAATTTTCTATGTATGAGTTATCGCCAATTACTATTAAGGAATAGACACCCTTGAGACGAACACTTCCAACTAGTGTCACTATTTTATATGACTCACTACCAGATTGAAAATCAATCTAATTTTGAGAGACCATCTAATGACACACTGTCGGGATGTGATGCAACCAGAACATAAATTTTTCTAAGTAAGAGATTCCACCTGATAAGGAACTACTAGATGAATCACATCCAGTGTCATAATGCCAACACAAAAGTTTGGCCTTGTATAAGACACAGCTCGAACAAACACCTCCAGTTGATAAACCACTATCAAAGTAAAATTTTGGCTATGTCTTGGACACCACTAATGTCATGCTACCAGAACAACATATTTTTAGACTTTGAGACAACACCAGAGAAATCCTCCACCACTATTTCCTTATAATTTTTGGGTATAAATATATTTTAATGGTTAAATTATCAAAATTAATGACAATTTTAATTTGAATGATTATGTAATAAATTTTTGAAAGAATGCATTCATGTTTTTGATGGATGTGCAGTACAAGAAAGTAGATACCATTCAAATATTCTGGCTCCTTCTAATTAAAAGAGAATAATACTCATTCGTGAAGGTAGTGAGATGCAATAGAGGATGAAGACAACTAATAGAAATATGAGAGCTCAATCATGCTAAACACATATTGATCTGATCCTGATTTCAATCAGGAAGAGATCCCCTATGAAAAAAATAGATTTTGAAGATAATCAACATCAACATATTTGATGCATTCCACCAGTCAAGAAGAATATTTTATGACACTCAATTATTGTGATGGTTTCAAGAGAAGCCGGCTCAAGATTAAATAAAAATCAAATCAAGATTCACAAGATTCATTGCAATAGAACAAGTATTTCTATACTCTACACTGCTATATTACTCTATTCTACATATCGTTTATTACAAATTGAGTAGTGTGTGCTATACTCTGCTTTATATACACACACTGTCTCCTGTAATAAATTTGAAGACACTGAGATATCCTCTCATATTTTCTTACACATGTACTCCCATGGATAATAGTGGTATTGGTCCTTGTTTGTCCTGTTCATTTTTAGTCCCACATATAACTGTAGAAGATTCCATGTGTGAGCTATATATTTTTTAAACTATTGAAAAAACAAAACCAGTTTGTGTATCAATTAGTTTACTTATATAAATGGTTTGGTGGCCGGTGATCAACATGTGGAGAGAAATATGTATTGTATTGAGATTAAACCTATTGTATTAAATCTTTTCACTATGTGTGTTTTTTTCTTTATTAAATCTTTAAAAATAAAAAAAAATCACTATAAAAAATATATTCTTTGATATTTTATCTCATTTTTTGTTAATATAGTATTTTGATATACATAATTGAGTTAAAAGGATACGTTAATATTATATATTATTCATTGAATACCTAATAAATATTTATAAAAATCTTTATAAAGATTAATATCTATATCATTAAACATGATTTGATAAATTGTGCTATATTTAAACAATTGGGGGATTTAAAAATAGCCCATTTAAGAAAAACTATTGGGTACACAATTCACCGCCTATTGAGATACTCGCTATGAAAAACAACTATTTTATATAAAAGGGTTTATTTAATTCGATTATTTAATATATTTCCATCACTTTAATGGAATTCAATCTTTTGAAATATAAAGCATGCTTTGTTTTAATATGCTTTTGAAATGCCAATCCTATTTATTAGAAAATAGTCAGATATTTATTTGGTTAATTAAATCATGGAATCTATTATGGAATCATTCGTGAGACTCTAATAGTATTTTAGTTCACACCCTACTTATACCTTTTGGTGTTTGTAGATTCTCTCATTCGAGATTCAATTATGGGTAAAGAATCACTTGGAGATAGTTCTAGCCGTTGATCTGTGGACTTGGAGTGTTTTGTCCATTAGGACTTTTGAATCTTTCATTCTTGATTTCTGGTACTTTACTATAGTACTTTTGGTCATTTTATACATATTTAAATTCTGGCACACTTCTCCCAATGGAGTTTCTTTTGTATGCATACTATCTTATTCTGTTCACCTCTACAATGTTGGTGGAAAAAATCATTCCCTCTCTTATTTTGTATGATGCAAGGTGATACTCACTGACCCATGGGTATGGGAAATTACTTTTGGATATTTCAAGACTCGATCTGTTATTGGGTTACACAAGTATCCTAGCTTGTTCATGATAGAGTATCATATATCACATGCAACAAAAAGTGTCTTCAATGTCTTGCATTACAGTTACACCGAGTTTTTTGAAACAATAATATACCAATAATATCTAAAATGACATAACCTCGCTTATAAATTAGTAGTTATTAATATGAATAAATAAATTATGAAAATATATGGTTTACAAAAATATGAAATGAATTAATTGGTTACTAATTAATTATAAATTAATCTAATAACTAATTGAATATAATGGGATTTTTTTATAGAAAACTATTTTTAAACTCACAAATGTGTTTTATCATAATAAATTAAATTAATTACAAATAGTGAGTGGTTTTATTGTAATATATATATTTTATATTAAATAATTTTTTTTATATTCAACAAAAATATTATATAGGAATGTAATAAGAATAAACCCAATATTACACATAGAAACATATATTTTTATTAGGGAATTTTTACTGCTTTTTAATGGGGAAATTATTTTAAATATTTTTTTTAAACATTTATAAATATTATATGTCAAAATGACCTTAATACTTTAAATAATAATATAAATTTTTTGACACTGATAATTTTTTGTATTTTTCTATAATGTTTTAGTTTTTGATGTATAATGAAACAAACTGCATTTTAATTTAGAAATTGGTTTTTAATTATAATTTATTTATAATGATAAATAATATTTTAAATTGGTTTTAATGTTTTATAATATAATATTTTATCAATTTATCCAATATACATCCTTGTAATCAATTTCACATTGTAATTAAATCCAAAAACATAACAATCTTTTGGACATTTTTACATCAAAAACCCGCAATGTTGTCCCTTCTAGGGGATTAAATTGAAATTAATTTATTCCACTTCTATTTTTGAAATTTAGATAAATAAATTCTTTATTTTTAATCATCATAATTTATTATTTATAAAAATTTCAGCTTAGTTTTTGAAAAAAAAATATTAGTGTAAGTAATTAAAATTAATTACAATGATTAGATTGAAATTAATCATAATAAGTGTCTAAAACATATTCTTAAGGGACAAAATTACCTATAAACTAGTCCAAAATCATTTTTATAGATATATTTTAACTCTATACTCCCTCATATATAATATTTTTAATTTTTGGATCGACTTGACTTGGAAAAAATGTGGGTGAAATTCCCTTTTACAAAATTTTCAAGAGTGACACTCCTCCACTATAAAATGGTTCTCAAGCCTCCCAACTTCCTCAAACCTCTCAATAAATTTTGTATTTCCCAACTTATCTCAAATAGCTTCTCAAAATACATCATATAAACCTATAATCCAATCATTTGGAAAAAATACATCCATGGAAGCCCATTTTTGTAAACCAAATGGAGTTACCCGAATAAGAGGTAACACATTTCCTCAACATCTTTAGTTTTATTTGCATAATCCACTCCCTCAACTATTCTTATTCAAGTATTATATAATAATAAAAATATCCTAAATATTATTATTTTTTTAATCTATGTTTTCTACCAACAATTTCAAAAAATTCCATCTAATGGGTTACGAACATAATGTATGTGTAGGAAAAACTACTGCCTCCTCAAATGATGATTGTTCGTTTTTCCTTTAACATCTTACTTAGATTGTAATTACGATAGATTTTTATAAGATATATATGATATTTATTAAGTATTTATAATTATTTATTTCTTTTATTACATATACATTTATACTTTCCATTTTTTTAAATACAATAACATCTTTTATGGAAGTGTGGAATACCGCCTCCTCAAAGCGATGTGATTCGTTCACACTGTACATGGAATGTGTAAAGGATGGATTTAATAAAAAAATTTTACATATATTATATATATTTTATAGTATAATTATAATATACATATATATAATTTTATATTCATTCTTTTAATATGACAAATAAATAAAAGTAGCGTTCATGCATACGTACGATATACCGTCTCCATTAACAGCACATTTAATTTATCATCTCCAATTATTACGGATTTTTATAAATACATATTTACTGGATATATATGATATTTAAATAATGTTTTAAATTCATTATATGATGAAACCATGATCAAATTAATATAAATTAAAAATATCAAGTAAAAACTTACTCATGAAACTAGGAAATTAACACCCGAAATATTTCAAATAATGAATGGTTATTATCAAATGGGGAATATGATATTAAAATTAGATTATATATGTTATTATAAAAATTATTATGGATAATTTATTTGTTAATAAAATTTTTAGCACCTTATAAAGGATGTTAAATGATGTCCACTCAAAAATGAAACACAAGGTAATGGATTTTATCTCAATTTATATTCCATGTAGGCTTATTTGTTGCTACACACCTAATTTATTTTATATGGTGTATATAATTCCATTTGAAATGTTATATCATGAATATAATTATTCTCAATACATTATAAGGTTATTTTAATTTCATTATTGTTGGGATATTATTATTCAAATGATTCAATGTGTTTCAAGACACACTGGAATGATTAAAGATTACTCTCCTAAAGAATTTTTTAAATGATTATCTTTTCACTATCACATCCTGTTGTTATTGATAATCTTATCTTAAAAAAATTAACATTATTTTTTTCACACATAATTTCTTATATATGTTATAAATACTACTAATTTGTCATATAATATCATAATTCCTTCATTATTTTTGATATTATGAGTTTTAATTTGAATTATTTCATCAAAGGGGACTTGGGTTAAATGTTTCCAAGTGGAAATGAATCTCATAACCCAATTTGTCTTCAATGGGTATTATTAACTCTTATTTTGTCATTAATATTCTATGATTATGTTTGATAATTACATTTGATATCTATTGTTTCATTTACACTTCTATAAGGGTATTTGTTGTTGATACACATAATCTACTCATAAGTTTATTATCACTCAAAAATTATAATATTTTCATGGGTTTACTTTAGAATATAAATTTGTTTTTGATTGTTTACACATGAATTTAAATCAGTGATAATTATTTTACCACTATCAAATAAAACCATTAATTTTCTTCTCATATTGCTATTCATGACCGTTTTCAAGTAATAGTACCATTTTACCACTCTCTGGTACTCAAAATGTTTTAGAAAACGTTTTATTAAAACATGACTTCATACTCAGTTTAGTTTTAGAATACATTTTCATAAATAACATTGTTTTATTAAATTGTTTTAAAAAATGTTTTCAATATTTTCAAAATTAAATGTTAAATTCATTTTTACAATTTTTGGTTTTACCAAGGTTTTTAAAGGAATATTCATGTCAGTATCCAGAAAAGTCATGATTCTAACATTTTTACAATGAAAAAGAAATTTTATTATTACTGAATATGACATGTATGGATTTACCCACCATCCTTATTTTAAGATTACTTATAATGTTTAAATGGTTAAATTTAACAAATTGTTTTAGAAAAGTGATTTTCAAAGAAAATTATTTTTAAAATATTTTTCAAAATAAAAAGGATATTTTTTACAAGAATGTTTATAAATCAGCTTTTTATTGTATTTCTATTCATCAATAAAAATAAACCTCTATTTTTAATCAACATGGGATATTTTCTTATTACCATACTTATTATTCCTCTAGATGGTCTATGATTTATTTTTACAAGGATAATATTCACATTCACTTCCATGATTCCTTTTAGTCCCCATGAAATATTTAATTTCTTATGATAATTTAATATTGAATTTTCCCATGTAACCATATCATTTTTCAGGGATATGATTATTTCTGGAATTTTATTCCATTTTTCAAATGGTCATCACTTTGATGGTTTTTTTATTATTTGGGAAAATATTGATAATTATTCTTTATTTGAATACAAATATTTGATAAGGAAAATTTTCTATAAATTAAAATGATTACTCAATATGATGAATGATTTGGATATGAAATTATCAGTGTGGAATAGAATTTATATAACCCATCAATGCGTTGATCGGTTATCATGAGAAAAATTAGTTATGAAAAGTAAACAGGTTTCTACCTATAGTTTAAAATTTTTAGGATGTTGAGTTTTGAAAGATTATGTTTTCAGGTGCTTTAGATATGATGTAAAATAATTAAACATTTAATTTATAGATATTTAAGTTATCATTATTATTATCCTTGAATATTTAATATGATAACATATATGGATGAATTTAATACTCAACTTATTGATAAAATGATATACATATTCAGTTTCTTACCATTCTATATTTTTATACCCTTATTAGTTTTTTGTTTACATGGTATGTCTGTTTAGTTATTTAAAATTACATGATTATTATTCTCATTAGTTAATTATTTATTGAATAATAATTTACCCTTTCCAATCATTTGAGCTCACCCTTATTTTCTTTACATCCCCATGAATCTATGAAGCATACAATGAATGATATGGAGGTATATAATAGAAAAAATAATGTTATCCTTGAATGAAAAAATAATCAAGTTTTTATTAGTGTATTTATTTATAAAAAAAGATTCATGTATGTAACAATTTTTTCCAAAACTACAAAACTCTTCAATACTTTGGGATTTTATTCATTGTAATCATGCCAATATAATGGTAGTAGACACTAACTACATGATCTTTTGGGCCAGGTCACTATGCATAAGGATCCCTATGAATATATTAATGAAATTTAATATTATAACAAAATTCACCATATTAAGGTGTTGTTCCCACCAAACTTTGAAATCCATAGAGAAATATCCCAGTATACCGTTTAGGGTTTTAAATTCCCTCTCAGACTAACCATATTTACAAGGATGATATATAGTAATAATATTTTCCTATGTATTCAAATATTTTTGAAAACATTTATAAAAATATGAGGAAATAAACATTTCTCAAAAAAATAAAATTGAGAGCTGTACTCCATAAAACCATATCAACTCTTTAATGCATATTCTGAAAATTTGGTCAATTGATAAATCTTCTTGTATAACTGTAAAATGTGATGAATTCATAAGAATGTTGATGTCACTCCCCAAGAATTTTCATATAGATTTTTTATAGAATTTATGGATTACAGAGGCTCAATAAACACAACTTTGTAATAACCTAGAAACATAAACATAAGTTTTTCACTTCAGTGATATGAATTTTGAAAATCTGACACACACAGTTGCGATCAACAAGTTATTTGGTGTCTGATAAGAAAAATGTAATTTTTGGTGAATAGTGAACTAAAATTATGAATATTAACATACCCTATTGAATAGAGATATAACCTAATGAATAGTAACCATACATTTGATAGTATATAAATAATATTGATGTGGAAGCACGATATACCTATGTTTTAGATCCGTAAATAAATATTCTAAAACTATTTTTTAGAATAAATTATGATTTTAATTGAATATTAAATTAATAATATATAGAATATTATTTTTGAAAAATGAACTTCATTTTATGATTCTACACATCGAAAAATGGTTTGGGTGTTTTTTTGGATTTTTCTAAAAAACTTGAATTTTTGATGAATAATAAATTACGATATTTCAAAATAAATGCTAAAACATGAATTTATGCATCATGATTAAGTCATGGATTATTTAAGTCCACTTGGATAGAACTCACATTCATTTATTACTATTAATGGTCATGGAATCATCAGTATTTCTATTCTTGAGGGAAATTATTAAACTAATGATTACAAAATTATGAAAACCCTCCTCTCCTCCACTTTAAAACCCACCTCAATCCCTCTTCTATTAACTCCTCTATGCCTTGTATCTCCATAATTCAATACCCAAATACCATTCATTAGTCACTTCCCACGTACAAGATGCTCTTTGTCTTTCCAAAAGACCAAAATATCTTTCCTTAAGGGGGTTGTCAAAGAGCGATTTCAAGAGGTAAAGCACCTTTCTTTTTCATTTAGTTCCATTTCAATTTTTCATATTTTTTTATCCTCTCCCCAAATATTTTGTCGAAATGAACATGATAGATCCAGTATCATCTCTATACTGGAATTATATCATGTTAATTTAATAACCATCAACAATATATATCTCTCATTATCTTTAATTTTATAAACGTAATCAACGTCCTTAAGATTCTAATTTATAACCTTCATGGATGATTATGTTTAGTTATAAAATTTCTCCTTTGTTACTAGTCATCTAAACATTTTTATGGATTAAATAGACTATAATATATTTATTATTACCTATATATTAATCTAGAACCTATATATGTACATATTATTAAATATTATGACCAAAATAGTACCTATTAATGAAAATACCTCTTAAATAATATAAGGGAATGTTTTTAATAGGTCATCTAATGATTCATCCTATTTCAATGTATCCAGATGATGGAAATGACCATTTAAACATCATTATACTCATAAATTATATTTATTTTCAATTCTGGAGATTTAAATCCATTTCACATGAACTCCATTACTTAAGAACAATTGAACCGATTATGAAAATAAAGAAAAACGAACACTTTTGAACGAAGATTTTCAATATAAAAACTAACCAATAAGGGCATAAATTAACTAAAGATATCTATGATAAACTAAATACATGTATAATATTTTCAGAAATAAATTATAATAAGTATATTTTCATATTTCAAGACCTTAAGTTCAAGATAGGGAAAACATTATTACTTAAGGGAAGGCTTTCTTCATCAGATATCCATTTTTGTAAGATATTCTCTAATCACTACTATGACTTGTGTATAGATTATGTATACTTCCCATTACTATATATTATCATTAATCTATTTATTTTCATGGTATTAAATTTATCATTTGACGACCATTATTTATGGGGTATATGATTCAATTGATTACAATGTTGTAAGGGTTTTCCCACCCGAACCTCCATTTTCATTCGAGATACTTTTATTGTCTAATTACCTCAATGAAATTATTATATATTATTGTGTAATCCTCATAAATTCTGTGTGAGTTTTCTATATATATTTACCAACTATAATAATTCCCAATTTTATGTGGATTTACACATTTTAAAAAGAACATCAAAAATTATTTCTGAAATACAAACCCGATTCAAGGGATCTTTTTGAATTCTTACCCATTTTCAAGTGTACAACAGAAACTATTTTGATCCACCCTTATTTTTATAAAAACACTCATTTTATCATGAAAACTTATCTTGGATAATTTCTGGATTTAAGGGTTGAAATGTGCATTTTCACTTTGATATTCTCTTTATTACTTTCCATAAAATGCTCTAAAATGAATTATTTTTAAAGAATCTTAAGAACTCAATTTACATGATTTCACATAAGTGAGACATAATATATTCCTAAATTATAATTTCAATTAACTATTATTTTATTTTATAGGATATTAATTTTTAAAATCATATTTTAGAGAAAATATAAATGATTTTCCAGAATAACACTTTTTTCTAAAGTAAAAATATTTTCCTCATCTTGTATTAACATTTATGAAATATATTCCATGTTCACCACTTATTTCTTTCATGTGGTGTATGTACTACCAATTTTTATATCATATCAAGAGTCAGATTATTCTCATGATATTCTAAGGGATTATGATTTGAATGTTTCATGGTGGTAAGGGACATTTTGAATGTTTAAGGATTATTTCCTTATGGATTATTCAATGGTCTCATTTAAAAGTATCATCTTCTATTTCATAATAAATTGATGAATAATTTTTGTATTTGAGGTTTATCTACTATGATATCATCCACTATTTTTTATTTTATCATTAGTCGGATGGTGGATGTGCTATCTCGAAAGCATTAACCATGTTACTATGAAAGGTTTGGGTTTATAATTAATGATTGGGGAAAGTAGTTTACTTTTCAGATGTTGGACTCAATATGAATGTGTATTTTGCTTATGTTAATACTCATTCATAAGAGGAATGAATTGGTCATAGTAAGTGTTGGGTGGAACCTGCTATAGACCCTTGGTGACTCAGTAGGTTTCAGGAGAAAAACTACGATCATGGCCCAAGGCCTTAACTAATTGATTTTTTATGGTCTTAGCACGAGGCCTTGAATGTATGGTTTTGATGTCCCACATTATGCAATACCTCATTATGAAAATAGTATCGATGGTTTGTGAGGATATTTTACTAGTAGAATACCAATGATTATGTTTTATTATGGAATTAATTACATAGCTCTTAGTCCTACCGTAATGTGTTCATGTTTTTGTTAATTGATTATGTTTTTACTTATTCAAGATACCTAATTATTATATATTTTTTTTTATTTCTTACCCTTACTGAGTATTTGAGATCACCCATTTGTTATGTACTATTTTCTGAAGAAATTAAATATTTTATTATGAATGACATGCTGAAATAACCTAGGTGTTATGGAAGTTTTCTAAGAAGTTTCTATGTTGTATTTCTTTTCAAGTTGTAATTTTGAACTTATGTATGTATATGGCTTTCCAAAACTACTAAACAGCTCTCTCCTTACAGATTGTTATTCCTTGTTTGTATTCCAATGTAATCAAATAAGGCACCAGCTCTAGGTAACTGGGGTCGGGTCATTATAGTTGAATATAACCCAAATTGCAGTATAGACATTAGATGTCTTGGGTAGTCCTATGAAGAAATCCATGGAGTGTTTTTCCTAGTTGAAAACCGTAATGGGAAATATTTGAATCATTCCCTTAGAATTTGATAATTATTAATTAACCTGAGGAATAATGGGATTCTTGATACATAGTCTGTAATATCCTTCTTTATGTTGTCCCACCAAAAAATTCTCTTTGAGATCACAATACATCTATTTACTCCCACAATGGATAAATAACTATGAGCTATGTGATTTATCCAAAATCTCTTTTTAGAATTATATTAATGATGAGAAAACTAATTTATTCCAAAACCAAATCTTTCAAACACAATTATTGTTTAACTTTAAAATATTCCCAACCATTTATATTGCTCCAAATCCTACTTCTACAACAATTTAATAATCACATAAATTCTTACATGGAAATTCATCTGAGCAAGATAGTATTTATATACATATATAATGATTTCAATACCTGTAATCTATAAATTAATAAATATAGGATCTATTTAAATCAACATCATGGAAAACTCTATCATAGTCTTTCTGAATCAAATCATTGACCACCTTGTTTTCCTTCCTAGAGTGCTAATGTATCATGAAATCATAATCATTAATAAACACCAAACATATCCTTTTGTACATATTCAATTTTTTCTACATGAATATATATTTTTAGCTTTTATGATCATTACATATACCACACCTTCCACCTAATGGAAAATGTATCTATATTTTCAATGTAAAGATTAATAGTAGATGCTCCAAATTAAGAGTTGTGTAATTTTTCTCATGAACATTCTATTGGAATGAGGAATATTCTACCACCTATTCATTATACATGAGAAAACAACATAGTTTCTTCCATGATGTATCACTATAGATTATAAACCCTTCTCTACTATAGGGTAGTTTGATAATGGGTTCAATAACCAACCTTTAGTTCAGTTCCTTGAAATTCTCTTCACATTCATTGGTACAAAGGAACTGACTCTATTACATTTTCAATAGGTTTCTGGATTTATTATCAATTTGAAATTTCCAAGAAATAGTTGATAATATCAATGTAATTCAAGAAAAATATGAATCTCAATCATCGTGGTTATTCTATGCCAATGTTTAATAATATATTTCTTTATAGGATCCATTTATATTTCATTACTAGTAATTAGATGACCTAAGAATGATTTTTTTAGACATAAATCACTCTTTCTAAATTTGGAATACAAGTTATACATTTTCAAGGTCTCAAATAAAATACATAAATAATATTAATTCTATTTATTTCTTTTGGAATATATGATAATATCATCTATAAATAAAAAAACTGATCATGGTAATCTCTAAAAAATTATACATTAGATCTATGAAGATAGTAGAAGAATTGGTAAAGCCAAATTGCATCACTACAAATTAATAGTGTTAATACATCATAAAAATGGTTTTCCTGGGTATGCCCTCTCTTTTGGCCCTTGACTAATGATATCCATATCAAAGGTAAATATTTGAAAATATTTATCTTCTCATAGATAATCAAAAAAATCATCAATACTGCGTGGATGATACTTATTCATTATTATGATATTATTATGTTCATGATAATTGATGAAAATATACATATAACTATATTTATTTTTAATAATAAATTGGTGAAATCTTTAGTAAAGCATTGGGTCAAATTAATCTCTTATCTAGATTCTCATTTTGTTTACTTTTAAATTCATAAAATATGATTAGAAACATTCTATAAGGATTAATTGAAATAGGCATAACACTAGGTACAAGTTCTATTGATGAGCCAAAGTAAAAATTAAGTGGAATACTTGGAAAATATCCAAAAAAATGAATCAATATATTCCTAATATATATATATATATATTAAATTAATAGTTTCTCCCTATCCATTTGTGATAAATACCCCCATGAATATGTAGTAAGACCAATATAATGGATGTAATTTCCATTAGATGTTAATATTCATACGTACTTTATTAGATGATCATAGGTTAATTTGTAAGATCAAACATGACTTCTTATCCCTGGTGATTGATATGGGATCTATATATAGATATCCAATCCATGACCAAAATTACATAAAATTCAAGTAGTGGGAGAATAAATAATAGGAAGGAAACATGTTCACACAAACTTCTATTGGATATGAGCTATTGAATTGAGAAGAAATTATCTTAACATTAAGAGTTTGTGCAAATAATTTAATTTATAATAATTTATATGATGATGTGATACTCATAGAAATTTAATTAGATATAAAAGAGTGGTTACAGTCTAAATAAAATAATATAATTTTCAATTCTAGAGTGGATGATAAGTATACCTTTAACATCTCTATTGTCATTGAATTCATTAAAAGCCTTAATTTCCCAAGTGTTCCCTATATCACTTTTATTATGAGGTAACTGATGTTTATTTTTATCATAACCCCCTAATTCATTCACTAGTAGGGGTAATTACAAAACACTTTTCAATGGAGGCATTAGACTACAGTCGTGAATTTGGTTGAGATTTATCTCCAATAATTTCATTGATTGGGCTTTTTATATCCATTTGGAATTCATTTTCCTGGTGTTATTCATTAAAAAAAATTAAAAAATTAAAAAATATATTTAAATATATTTCACACATATTTAATTCCATACATTGAAGATTAATTTTTTCCATCCTTTGGTTTTATTATTAGAATTTTATTAACCTCAATATTTCTCTTCTTATCCCCAAAACCAAGAGAGTAAATGGAGTCTCCAATCTTAATATCCACCTTGATATCACATAAAATGATTTCATCATAAATACTATATTCACTTATGGTTAATTCCTTTTAGAGACTATGTTTTAAGACACTAAATTTCTAATAAAATTTTCCTTTAGGGTTGACGATAAATCCATATGCATATCTCACAAGTCCTATAAATTTTCATCATAGGTACCAAAGGATTCATCATCCTTGTGCTTTAGCTCATGGATATAAATTTACATCTTTATTAAATAGTTTAGGGAAAGTTCTTACTAAATGATAACATATTAAAATCCTCATATTATATAGAGTCAAGTTATTCATATTTTATTGCATTCTTAATAATAGTCCACTGTTTATTTTCTACACCTTCCAAAAAATAAACATCTAAGAAAATATTTTCAATATATGATCATTTTAGAATAGAAAATATTATTTCAATGGTACATATCCATTAATTATAAATTAGTGGATCATGTGACCCAGTAATGAATGGTGTATGTTTCCTCATGAATGACTCAATGGTCTATTACGCATTATTTTGATTGTTTAGGAGCTTAACATGATTCATGGATTGGGAGAGTTGTGTAAGAATGGTAATATGTTTTTTCATTATTGCCCCCAGTTTTTTTGGTTTCTAAAGAGTAAAATAATTAAATTTTCCACCATATCCATTAACAACATGATTCCTCATGGTTCAAATCATTAAATAACTCAAACAAATCATAGTGTAAGCATCAAGAATCATTAACCAGAGTGGGAAATCATATAATCATGAAAAATTATTTCTATGTTTCCCTAAATTATGACACATTCTTCTAAATCAATTTAAATGAATGTTCATCCCATATCACTTTCAGTTCATCATAGGTTTTCTTAATTTCTTTCCTCTTATTATTCATAAAATAATATCAAAAAATAATAAACCCTACTCAGATACTGATTAAGGTGAATAAATTATAACAAATACACATATTATATCATTTTAGATGAAATTTTATTATATTTCATAACAATTAGAACCCTATGACTTAACGGTTAAGTGTATTTGGGGATTGTATGCATAATAAAATTATTTCATAACAGATCACCAATATCCCCCCCATAATGTTCATCTCACATAGTACCCTTCTTAGATATATCTTACTTAATACCTTTATTCATAACCTAGTAAATGGAAACATAAAAAAGGGAGATATTAGATTACCAGTAAGGGTGAACATGGGATATTTAAATTTATGACCTTAACTGAGAATGAGAAATGAATAAGGGTATGATAACATGATCCTGACTTATAAAAACATAATAAAAAATTCATATACCCTATGTTATGAGTTATGGAATAAGGATTTATCATAAAAAATATATGGGTCATAAGTTAGTGGAATTTTTATAAATATATCATGGGACGTGAGACCATATCATAATCATAAGACAAAATTTTTTGGAATACAGATAAGCGTACAAAATCATTTTATTTGTCAAGGAACACTAGAAAGAATATCATATCACAGCGGACATAGTCCCATAGTATAATAACCCTACATTGTATTGCACTCATAAACATTATTTATTACATTATCATTCACATAATACAACTCTGTGGATCGATTGGTAATGTGTATTGGGAAATTATGAACATTACATAACAACATAGAACATAAAACACAACATCTTTATTAAAAAATTATTTTACAAGACCACAACATTCCATCGTACATAGAATTGCATGGTATAACCTCATGACATTTATAAGAAAAGGGTGATATATAAAGTGAATTAAGGTAGTAAACAAGGAACAACATGAATAATAAATTACATGTTATGAAATAGTCATATCAATGGATCACAAGAGAAACATGAACATAAATGCATGATATAGCATGATTATCATAACCTGGAAATGTGGAAACAACATTTAACATGATATTAGCATGATCCAAGGTTAATTTCACATGTAGAAAGAGTAAAAGATCATTTAAATTCAATTAGAATTAGTAAACCATAATTTTATTTGAAATATCATGATAATAATCTTGACCCAATGCATTGGAGTGCTATCAGGGAACACCCATTGTAAACATTTCGTTTCATGCATAAGTGTGCCACATGTATCATACAACATGGATTTGATAAATATCATGAATTTTTCCAAGAATAAGAGTTGTGGAATAAATAAATTTAATTAATCAATCAATAATTACATTTTCTTAAAGTTCAATACCTTTGATAGAGAAATGGGTAATGTATTCACGTACACGATGATTTTGGAATGGTAAATTTTTGTGTAACTTCGGCAGCATAACGACATCAAATAGAAATCGTAAAAATGGGTTGATGAGAGAGAAAGTGGTTTCTAATAACTGATACATGAAATGGATAGTAAAGACCATAGAAAATAATATCCCAACATATGTAATGTAATTTTGAGGCATAATATAAAATAATTAATTGAATTTAAATGAGAAGAGAGAAATTCCTTACAGAATTTTGGCATGGTAACAGGTGTACAAGGGAGGAATTAATGAGATATAAAGAGGTATATAATAATTAAAAAAATAAGGAGGGACGAGTGGGGGAGAGGATAAATCATATCTTGTAATTTTTAACTAAAAATAGAAGGGTATAACTACAAAGAAAAATTTGGACAAAAATGAGAAAGGAATAAATCCCTTATGAATATTAGGTGTGGTAACATCTTAAGTAATTGTACAAATAATTTAGGATAAATGACCCCACATGGAAATAAAATAAATTTTATACTAATATATTTATTAAAAATTAATTTAAATGCATTCAATTGTAATTAATGGAACTAATCTCAACGAAGGTGCCTCAATTCAAAGAGGAGAAGAATCCCTTATGAAATTTTGGCATGGTAACAGGTGTACATGGGAAGTATTAATTAAAGGGAAATGGGTATCTCGTATTTCAAAAATGAGGATGGATATATTGGGGAGGTGAAAAATAATACCCAAACATTTTTAATTAAAAACAAAAGCACGTGACAATATAAGTAAATTTGGAAAAAAAATTATAAAGGAAGAAATACCTTAATTGGATGTGTGATCCCAAATGCTTGGTAGAGGCTTGAGAGAGGCTTATTAGGATATTTAGGAACCTTGAGAGGATTATAGAGAGAGTAGGGAAGAGTTTGGTCGATCTACAAAGGTTTTTAGAGATGATTAATGGGAGATTTAGTGGGTTTATATAGGAAACGATAGAGAATTATTTATTATTTTAGTTTTTGACAACACTCATTATACTAATCAAAAACACAAACCACACCATGGTTTTTTGACATGGTTTTTTTTTCCAAATTGGTGTAGAAAAAATTATTTTATAAGGCCTATTTCATAAATTATTAAAATATTAGGCTTTCTTATGTGGAGGTGAGTCACACTCTCAAGGAAATCATTTTCAAAAGATAAATTATTTTATAAGTCTTGGAGGGTTCACTAAGGCACCATAAAATTAATAAAAATAATATAAAATCACATTATTTTAAATATAAAAAATATATTCGCCAAACATACTTTTTATAGTATTTTATTACATCACTATTTGGTCATTATGATTTCATAAAATATAATATATATTTATCAGTATTTAATTATTTCCAAAAAACATGAATGTCTCAGAAAACTTTGAAATATCCACTCTACGATAATTTTGACTACCTGAATCCAAACATAATATTAATTTTTTCTAAATAATTTTCTTTATATGTGAATTTTCAATTTTAAAACAAAATCTGACATTTATCGAAAATTCATGGGTTCTGATAAAAAAAGTTTTCAAACCTTACAAAAAATTCCAATTGTAATCATTAGAAATTATACGATCATTTATATATAATAAAAATTAAATTAATTATAATATTGTATTAAAATAATATTTAATTCAAAAATCCATTAATTCATCAAAATATATTTCTTAAATGAATATTAACTAAAAATACTATTTGTGCATTGAAATACAATTAAAAAGATACAATAATAAAATGAATGTATATTAATTGTAGTAAAAATAATGCACATAATAATAGTTCTAGGGTATTGTAATATAACCCCATATAACACCATTATATGACCTAAGGGTAAGATGTGAGATGGTGACATACTCTTGTGATGGGTCAGAAAACATCGCTCGGGTGGTAATCTCTATTAACTTCCACTTATCCTGTAGCTGGTTTCATTCAAGATTAACGTGTTAAAGCTCAGCATGGGCTTGTTCCTGAGTGAAACCAATTGATGCTACCTCCTTTCTGAGCTCTAAAAAATGTTCTTCATATGAGTCAATTCTACTCGATATGGCCATCGCTTCCTTTGTTTGAGTAAATTGGATTTTTTGAAGGCCTATATTTATACTAATCGTGTGATCACTTTTCAACAACAATATCAGAAATGGTAACAATTATTAACATTATTTTAAAATTCAAAAACATAATACCAAGGATGTTCATCGGTCATATATGAAAATTTTATATAATAATACATTTAATCAAATCAAGAGAATTTTCATTAATAAAAGTTTGGGTTGTTACAATATTCCCCCTTTATGAAATTTTCCCCTCAAAATCCCCTTTTCCTACACTAGAACTAATGAGGGTAACTCTGCTTCATCACTTCCTCTGATTCCCATGTTGCCTCTTCAAATTTGTGGCTTCACTACAAAACCTTGACGAGGGGAAATTTCTTATTTAATAGTACTTTTTACCTATGATATAAGATCATCAGTAGATTATTTTCATAAAAAGGTCATTATCCAATGGTACCACCAATATATTGAGTATATGTTATAGGGAAGGTATGTACTTCCTCAAGAGTGCATGGAATAAATCATGTACCTTAGACACGTTCGGATGGTGTGCTAGTTGATCAACCACTGCTCTAATGCGATCAAGGATCTCAAAATGGCCAATGTACCTTGGACTAAACCTTCCATTCTTGATAAATCTCATAACTATAGTCAATAGTGATATGTGGAGGCATACCATGTCTCTGACATCAAAATATAGGTCTCATTGACGATTATCAGCATAGCTATTTTGTCAACTCTAAGCATTTTTACTGTGATGCTTTACGGTCTTAATATTCTCCACAATTTCTTCGACCATTTCTAGAACAAGGATTTTTCGCTCCCCAACATCATCCCAACATGCATGTATTCTTCACCTCTTCCCATAAAGGGATTCATAGGGTCCATTTGAATTCATGAGTGGAAGCTGTTGTTATATGTCAACTCAACCTGATGAAGATGTCAAACCCATCATACTTTTAAGTCCATTAAGAATACTCTCAACATGTCATCAAGTGTTTAGATATTCCGCTCATATTGGAAATAAATTTGATGATGATAAGCCATACTAATGTTCAGATCATTATTCACAGCATATTGGAGACTCTTCCAGAACGTAGAGGTGAATCTTGGATCTCTATTGGATTCAATCTACAATGGTACTCCATGTAGCCTTACCACTTCTCTGATGAATATCATTGACAGTTGACCTAATGAGAATTCCTCTCAAATTTTAATGAAGTGTAAAATATTTTTAAGACGATCCACAACAACCCAAGTCACATTGTTTCTATTAGATTCCTTCGTATGTCTGGTGAAATGTCCATGTGGATGTTCTCTCATTTCCATGTAGGTTTGGATAATTGTTTCAAAATCCCCTTAGAATTATCCCTCTCAGCCTTCACTTATTGAAAAACTAGGTACATTGATATATACTCAATGATCTCCTTCTTCATGTCATCCCACCAATAACTCTCTTAGATATCTCAGTAAATTTTTATGTTTCCTAGGTGATTGGAGAAATTTGAACTATGTGATTCACCCAATAGTTCATTATTTAACTACACATTCGATGTAACACATAGTCTAGACCCAAATACGAAAATTCCTTCCCAATTAACATTAAACTATGAGGATTTACCTTTTTTGATAGTTTCATCTTTTTTCTGAATTCCCACATCATCCTTTTAGGCATACATTAACATTTCTAAAAGAGAAGGTTGAGAAAAAATTTGTGAAATGATTGATGATGTTCACTTGTTTCTGATTCCCATGTCCATATTCATCATATTTAAGAATATTTGATCCTTTTCAATTCTCATAAATGAAATAATTTAAGGGTCCATTCTACATAGTTTCTGTTCCACCTAGTTCAAATTCCTAGGGAGGTAATGGATTGAGTATTCATAGTATTCGATCATCTCTAACTATCTTCATTGGTACATATTCAACTCTTTTTATGTGAATATATACATGAGGATTTATTGGTTCATATAAATTTCACACTTCCCCCCAAAGTGGTAATGCCACAAATTTTTAAATTGATGATTATTGCAGCCTACTCTAGATCATGTGTTGGATTTTTTTTCTCATGAAATATCAATTTCCATGAATCATAAGCAAAGAATGTTCCATTTTTCATCAACACACATCCCTTTCCCTTCATCGAAGCATCCCTAAATACCACAAAATTTTTTCCACATTTGGGCAGTATGAGAATGGGAATAGTGATAAACCTCATTTTCCACTCCTTGAATCTATATTCGCATCCTTAACTCCAAGAATAAATGTATCACATAAAAGATAGCATGTTAATAGGGTTTGCTGATCATGATAAATTTATCACAAATCACTGATAATATCCATCTATCCCCTGGAAGCTATAAATATCTTCCACTGATGTTGGCCTCAAACATCCTTCAATTGAAGTTATCTTGGAGGGATCCACAAATATCCCCTTGATTGAGATGATATGACCCAATAATGAGACATTCTTTAACCATAACCCGCACTTACTCTACTTTCAATAGATATTATCCTTTCCAATGGTATCTTATACAGCTCTTAGATTCTCCTCATGCTCCTACTTGGTATTGGAGTATAATAGAATATCATCTATAAAGACTATCAATATTTTTTCGAGGATATATCTAAAGTCTATATTCATAAAGTATATGTAGATTAATGGAGAATTAGTGAGTCCAAAATTCATTCGTATGAATTTATAATGCCAATACCTTATAGGAAAACCAGTCTAGTGGATATCCTCCTTCTTCACCATTGCTTGGTAATATCCTAACCAAATATCCACTATTATGAACTTTTTTCTCCATGTAGCTGATTGAAAAAGACATAAATACGGGGAATATAATACAAGTTCTTTATTGTGATTTTTTGAGCTCTCCATAATCAATACAAAGTCGCATTGAACCATCCTTATTCATGACGAAGTGAACAAGTCCCCCCAATGGTGAAGCACTTGGGCGTATAAACCCTTTATCCATATTCTCCTGCTGTTGTTTCATTAGATCCTTAAGCACCAAAAAATCAATTCTATACAGAGTCTTGGATTTTGTAAATTCCCTATGTAGAATATCAATCAAGAATTTGATATCTCTTATAGGAGGAAGAATAGGAAATTACTCGGGAAACACTTCTATAAATTATCTCACAGTAGGAATGTCTTCAAGGATGATTATTTTCATAGACTCAATCATCTGATCAAGATACACATGCTCATAGATGAATAATATCCATGCTTGAGATGATAGTGCTAAAGAATATTCAACCTCCTCCATGAACATGTACATAAAAGGCGGTATATTCTGCATATGGAGAGTGATTTCCCTCTCATGGAAATTTATTTTGGATCGATATAGGTAAGACCAATCCAGGGCAATAATTGAATCAAGTTCCACTAGAGGAAATATTAAAGGGTTTGGAAATATGTTAAATCAAAAAATTATGATAGGGGGGATTTATATTCTTGGTATGAAATAATTTCTCCATTTTTTTATTCTCACTGACATCTCTACTTCATAGATTTGTGTTGGTGTTGGGATTTTTCTAATAATCATTTGTGATATAAAATAATGTGTAGAAAAAGAATCAAAATGTACATTCACTATTCATTAATGAATAGTTATCCCTCACGGATTCGTTTTCGGGGTTCGCATTGGTTGTAGTGATGGAAAAATTTATCCCTTTCTACCTTTGAGGTTTTTGGATGCCTCCTAAAACCCATGGCTTAGGGAACTGGTTTTTAATGTACCCTGGTTTATTGTAGTTTAACAAATGAACAATGCATTGAGGGTCGAAAAAAGTCTTCATTTCCACTGCCAAAGTAACATGTTTTTTGTGTCGGCAATTAAGGGCTAGGTTTCCATCTCGTACACGCCTAATGAAATTCCTCATCCACTTAAGGAAATTTTTTGGGGTTCTTCATCCAGCACCATTGGCAGGTGGGGTGTTGTAATTTCATTGCACCATTGGATTTATCAATCGATCCACTAGAATCAAACTCCACATTCCTATTATAATCCCCATGACACCCTTGAGATTCTCCAATCTCTATTTCTACTTTGAGGGAACATCAAACAATTTACCTATAGCTATCAAAATGACGCATCACTAGGGATTTCCTTAGGGTAGGTTTTATCCCACGAAAGAAGTGTTTAACATTGCATTCAGGTGTAATGACAAAGACCAAGGTGTATCATTCATTCCTTATATTGGTTTCCTCATATTCTCTAATGGATTCATCATATTTTTTGTCAGGGTAAAGGAAGTCCCTTTACATCTAAATTCAGAGGGTTCACAAAAAATATTTATCAAATTTTTTTTGGAAATCCTTCCATTACAAAGCTTCAATCTGTACTTCATGTTTTTTATTTTTAATCAATGTCCTCCATTGATCAGCTTCACCCTCTATATGATTAGAATCTAATAGAACCTTCACTTGTTTGGAACATTGAAGGAAAGATAATATCTTTTCAAAGGATTTGATCCATTTTTTGATGAATGAGGGATAAGATGATCAAATAAAATTAGGATGCCTTTGCCTCTTAAAGCTCTCAATTGTAGTTTGTTCTTTCTTGGGGGGTGGGTTTGAACGCTTCTCTTGACCCATGTTTCTATTCAAAACTTGATTTAACTGGGAGATTATTGTGACAGTGTTTGCAATTCCCACTAACATCATATTGGAAATCTCATTAGAACATTCATCACATTGATCTAAACATCAGTTGTTAGCCCAAGTCCTCCTATTACAGGACATTAGATGGAATAAAAGGAATGTTAGGGGTAACACATAATGTATAATCCAATGAAAAAAGTGATAACTTATAAATTATGATTATTTACTTAACTTCAGAATTTATATGAGTTAATCTATGTTATCCATGATCTACATCCCAACATATATTCATAGGGGAATTTTTTTATTACCTTTAAAATCGTGCATACTAAGATTGTGAATTTAGCAAAGAATATCCGTTGGGAGTGTCATAACTGAAATTATAGTAAAGCCTATTGTTATGGACCATTTCTTGTTTGATTTTAGATCAAAGTGGTGTTTTTGGGTTTTACCCCTAGATACATCTGTGCTAGAGTGACCTTTACATGTTCGTATCGTGACAGGGATGCATTTTCATGACAAAGAACATACTATATACTCAAGATAATTTATGGATGTTTTTATTATATGTAATGTTATAACTAAGTATTTCACTATGGTTTTATTATCCTAATCCCAAAATTAAATAAACCTATCCTTTGATACCAATTATAACAACCATGCCCTTTATTACACACATATAGATGTATTATTACATAAAATTGCACTTAACACAACTTTGAGGATCGATATGTCTAGTTTATTGGTAAATTTGGAACATTAAATAAAAATTTATTACATAAAACACAACTTATTTATTGAAACTATTTTTTCTTGACCATAATATTCCATCGTAAAAAGCATGTCATGGGATGACCTGAGGACATGCATAAGAGAAGGGAGAGCTATAAATCCCAGTAAGGAAGTAAATAATCCATAGCATGAAAAATATATCACATTTTAGAAAATAGTCATATTAATGGAGCACAAAAGAAACATGAACATAATGGAATGATATAATAATATTATCATAACATGGAAATTTGGAAACAACATTTTAAATATATTAGGATGATCCAAGTCTCATTGCACATGGAAAATGAGTAAAACCTTATTGAACATGAATTAGAATGAGTAAACCCTCATTTAACTTGACGTATCATGATAATACTCTTTAACCAATGCATTGGAGTGCTACTAGGAAACACCCTTTTAAATCTGTTCATTTCATGCATAACTGTGCCACATGAATCATACAACATGGATTCATTAAACATCATGAATTATTAAAAGCATAAGAGATGTGTAATAAATTAATGTAAGTTATAAATCAACATTTATATGTTTCTAAAGGTGAATTACCATGATAGAAAAATGTTCATGATATTCACTTACATGGTGATTTTGGCATGGGAAATTTTGGTGTAACTTGAGCAGCATAACGACGTCAAATAAAAATCGTAAAAATGGGTTGATGAAATAGAAAGGGGTATATCATCATTTATTCATAAAATGGACAGTATTGGGGCCATGTAACATAATATCCTATCATATTTAAAGTAAATTATATTCATAATATAAAATAATTGTGTGAATGTAAATGAGAATAGAGAAATTCTATACAGAATTTCAACATGGTAACAGGTGTATATGGGTGGAATTAATGAGATATAAGTAGTTATCTCATTATTCAAACATTCGTATGAAAGTATGGGGAGGTTATAAATCATACCCCATCATTTTTAATTGAATATAAAAGCGTATAACATCATAAATAAATTTGGAATAAAATGATAAATGAAGAAATCTCTTATAAAAATTCAACATGGAATCTATATAGGGAATGGTCTTAATGAGAGATGATAAATGATCTGTAATTTAAATAAAATAAATTTTATAGTATGTTAATTATTAAAAACGAATTTCAATTCATGAAATTGAAATTAATGGAACTACTCTAAAAGATGGTGATTGAATTCGAAGAGGAGGAGATGAATCCCTTACAGAATATTTTCCTTGTAACGGGTGTACATGAAAGGAATTATTGAAAGGGAAAGGGGTTTATCAACATTACAATATAGAGGGATTTAAAGGGGAGGTGAGAAATCATAAACAAATATTTTTAATTGAAAATAAAATGGCATAAGAATATCAGGAAATTTGGACAAAAATTAAAAAGGGAGAAATCCCTTGTTTGGATGTGTGATCCCAAATGCTTGGGGGAGGCTTGAGAAATGATTCTTGGGAGATTGAGGTGCCTTGGAAGGATTATAGAGAGAGTAAGTAAGATTTTGTTGGAGCACCAAAGGTTTTTAGTGAAGTGTAATGAGATATTGAGTGGGTTTATATTAGAAATGAGTGATAATTCTTTATTATTTAGTTTTTGGACACTGCACATTAATCTTATCAAAACCACAAACCACCCAATGGTTTTTGCTCATGATTTTCCCAAATTGGAGTGGAAAAATAATTTATAAGGACAATGGCCAAAAATAGAAAAATATTTGTATTTCTTGTGTGGAGGTGAGTCACACTCTCAAGGAAATTATTTTAAAATTTTAAAATATTTTTATGTCATGGAGAGTCCACTAAGGCACTCTAAAATTAGTCAAAAAAAAACTCTAAAATAAAATTATTTTAATGATAATATATATATTGACCAAATATGATTTTTATAGTAATTTATTACATCACTATTGGGTCATTATGATGCCATAAAACATATTATATATTTGAACAATATTTATTTTTTACCCAAAAATTTGAATGACTCAAAAAATTTACCATTAGATAATATTGAAATCCTAAATAAAAAAACGACGTTACTTTTAACTAAATAATTTTCAAAATATTTGAATTTTCAATTTTAAAATAAAAAAACATTTAGGGAAAACTCATGGGTTTTGACAAAAACAGTTTTCAAACATTACCAAAAATTTCAATTGTATTCAAAACAAACTTTACGATAATTTATATATAATAAAAATTTGGTTAGTAATAATATTTTTTAAAATATTATTTAATTAAAAAATCCATTAATTCATAAAAATATATTTCTTAATTTAATATTAACTAAACCACTATTTGTGGTTTAAAAACCATTTACACAGTAACAGTAATAAAATAAATGTATATTCACTTTAGAAAAAATAATGCACATCATCTTTGTGCTAGGTTCTTATTACATAACCTGTTATAACACCTTCATAATACCTACAGGAAAGATGTATAATGTTGACATACTATTTGGGTGGCACAAATAACATTTCTTGGGTGGTAATCTCTGTTAGCATCCACTACTCCCGTAGGCGGTTCCATTCAAGCTTAACGTCTTGACGCATAACTTGGGATTGGTCAAGAGAGAATCCTAGTGACGCTACCCCCATTTCTAAACTCTAAAAAATGGGCTTTTGTGTGGAGATATTCTATTTGATGAGTCCATTGCAAACTTTGTATAAGTAAATTTTATTTTTTACATCGATATATTTATACTAATCACGTGATCACTATTCAACGACTATATTAGCAATGATAACAATTTTGAAGGGTATTTTAAAATCCAAAAACATAAAACCATGAAAGTTCATATGTAATATATAATAAATTTACCTAATCATACATTTAATTAGATCTATAGGAACGTTCATTAATAATAGTTTTGGTCGTTACACATTGTTAATTGGGTTAACTCTCAATTCCACTAAAACTAGTATAAAAAGTCACATAATGTATTGATTTATCATCCTATTCCTATAAACATAGCGTGAAAATTCACATAGTGGATGGGGTTCAATCCACATTTAATTCTATATTATCTCATGAGATATTAGTATACACCTAATTCATAAAAAGGATATATAATTTGTATCCCAATCATCACTTAATAAAAACTATATGTATGTGTTCCACAGGATCAAAACAATATTCATCATTTCAAAATAGCTTAATTACCCCAGGGGAAAAAATGAGCTTCATAAAACATCATTAAAATATCATCATAATAATCCATAAAATAATTTAATTGGATGGTATCATATGTTCATATCCCTAGTGAATCATAAATATCATTCAATGATGTTTACATAGATGAAAAAAACTTTTATTAAATGAAAAATAAACTATTTGAAAGACAAGAAAAAACATCACTTTCAATTGATTATTTTTTAAAACAATTCCCTAAAAATTGATATAGTATATTTTTAAAAACCATGGAAACATATAATAATACATTAATAAATTAACTATTATGATGGAATGATATTCGGATTGTTCGATTAACAGTAAAAATTATTCATTTCAGTCATTCGTTAAAAATTCAAATATAACTCGTTTAGAAGTCATTCTAAAGATTCATTTTTGAAACCTTAAAAAATAAATTGAAATATGATTAAAAATTAATTTAAACAATCATTAAATAATATAAAATAACATTCTTGAAAATTTCTATTGAATACGGTCATAAAAGAATAATATTCCTAACCTAAAAGAAGAAATTGGGTCAGATTTACATAAAAGAATTATTTCAGAATTTGGAGTACCCATAAGGGGTAAATGGAATGAGTAACTGAAAATACTAGAAATAAAGTTAGAATAATAAATTATATGGGGATTAATGGATATTGGTAACATATTATTTCACAATAGTGATTTATACCTGAACCATCTCAACAAAAAATGTGATCCTAACATAAACCCTTACATCATGTCTAGACATGATTCAAACATGCTCTAACCATATATATAAAAAATTTAGATTTATTAAATATATTTATCAGATCCATATTTATACTTATTAAACCATATATGAATCATTCATAATTTCAAATCACTCATTTATTAATTATTCCCCATTAAAACGAATATTCTGGTTTCTAGATGTTTTGTTTTTTATTAATGTTTCACTTTAGTGATTCTAGTCCTTACACATTGGTCAAGGTTTCATCATATCCAAAATATTATTCATGTAATAAATTTTATATTTATTAATTAAATTCTATTTTAGAAGTAATTTTTAAATTAGTGATAAAAAGTAAATTTCATCACTTCTTAGAGGCGATAGTCTTGACCGACACACGAGTGATACATTCATATTTCAATGTATGAAATGAAATGGAGGTGAATACGATTTAATATTTCTAAAATCATAATATTATCATAAATATGATATATATTCATTGAATACATATATATAACCAGCCTTGTTAAGTGGTGATAAAAAAAAGGTCACTTCATGGAGACGGTAGTATGTACCTATGTATGAACAATGCATCCATTTTGCATTACGTGGATGAGAAAAAATTAATCTTTTTCATATAAATAAAAAAATATTTTAATATATTGATGATATTAATTTCATTATTTTTGGAAGGATACAATATTTTTAAATGATTTGTAATAACAAATAATCATAGAAGAACTTTTTTAAGATGATTACCTCTTCTTTGAGTATCTTATGTTGGCTCACACCATAAGACTAATTATGATGAATTTTCAGTGATACCAGGAATTATTCGATGTGGGGAGAAAAGTTAAATAGACATTTCCCCCTATATTTTTCAATATATACTGTTCAATGTGTGTGAATAAATGAGGAGATAAGGTTCCCTTTTATAAATGAGGGGAGTGACACCCATAAACAAATTAAGTGTGTATTGGGAACCAATTCACATATCAAAATTTTATGAAACAAAGAATATGATAGTGTTTACACATGGTAAAAATGTATTTCTCTAGATTTAGATCAACTGAAAATGACAAAATAAGAGTGGGATAAACCCCAATAGGATCAACCCAACCGATTTGAAGCATAAGGAAATTTATAAATTGAAAAAATCCATTCTAAAGGAACCCAAGTAAAACTTTGCAGAAGAAACGGGTAGTCTCGAGAACACCAGATAACCCAAGATCCAACAACACAACATAATTAAAATAAAATAGTCATATAGATGAAAATAAATCTTATAATTCTAGAAATTTCATGAACTGTTGAGGGGACATCTGGGGACCATGGCCAAAAACAGTCTTTGGGAGGTACCACTGACAAGACATGTAGTAGAGGATGAAAAAAGCTCTTCAAGTAATGACAGCCTCGAAAACCATACCAAAGATAGTCAAATATCAATGCAACATAAACAATTTAACCAAGTGCTATTTCTCTCACCTTTTTTATGAGGATCATTATCAAAGATAAACAACATAGAGACATAACATATCAAAAGCCTTATATCTATATATATTATAAAATTAAAACCATTTGGATAATATATTATTCAATAGTTGAGGTTGAAATAACTAAAAAGGAACAAAAAACCATAACATCATCCATTTTATTTTGACATCAGCCACCAAAGTGTCGTTAATGAATCTAAAAACCACATGTTTTCCTTCAAACCGTCAAATGAAAGAATAGACAATCACAAAAAGTGTTGTAGTTACATGACAATAAAAATAACCACAAAAATTCAAGTCTAATCAAAGATTATTCAGAAAGGATCTGGGATTCAATGACAATACCCAAAAGTCCATGGTTCTCAAGTTTATGATAAGGAAGGGAACATAGAACAACCAAAGTCTCATTGAACACCAAGATTGATCATTATTCATCAAATGGATACACATTCTATGAAACTATCATAGGAAATACACAAAACATCATAGTGTTTGAAACCAATATGGGAAATAGGACATATATTGTTGAAATAATTGACATCCTGAAGCACCCAAAATGTAGCACCGATATGGAAGATAAGAATAGATTTAGACAAGGTCATATGATCCAAAAAAACTGAAAAGAGTGAATGAAGAAATCATCAAGTATCTTTTCAAATCCATATATCTAAACTAAGAGTCTTTTGAAAACATTTAAAACCAATAATTTAGTCCTAGAAAATTTGAAAAAGGGTTATCACCATGGAATGTCTTTGAAATTAATGCCAAGTTTTTATTTATGTTCCACTATGTACATGAAGAACATTCTAGTTTTGATTTGGAGGAAAATATCATCAATAATTTCACCATTACTATTTCTTGGAATGACTATTTCAACTTTCTCAAAGATCCAAAATTCTAGATATTATGTAACTTCTACCTCAAATTGATAAATCCCCCTCACCACTAGGTCATAGATTTCATTATAATTATTGTCATTCAAGTTGATTTCACCCGAGTGTGTACTCGAATTTTCATCCATCTCAGTAAATGGAGTAATAAATATATTCAACTACTTTGAAGCCTCTAAATAATTATTGATAATTGTTATTTCAATATTAGAGTAATAAACTCTATTCCCTGTCTTCCTGGGGTTTGGATTGATTAATCCATTTAGATCAATAGTTGGATTCTTACCTTTCTTAGAGAATGAATTAAGATAAACATAATTGATTCGAAAATCTTGATCACCAGCATCATGTAAAGATACACTATTTTATGAGTGGACACCTTTATTCTCATCATTTTCTTGCTATTAATTAGGTTCATTATGTTCCTCCTGATCCACCACATGGGTGGGAGAGTCAGTGGTGACACATGTGGAAATGTTAATAGCATCAACTAATCCTAACACATATATAGCCTGAATTAAATTAATTGGAGGTTTCAAAAACCGGTTGTTATCCAAAATTAACTCATTATCATCTAAAGGATTCTAGAAATCATCAATTTCCCTATAGTAGAGTATCAAACATTAGAGGGGCCAACCTCAATTGCAGCTAACAAGTCTCTAACTCAATTGTAGATAACGTCTCTCTGACTCCGACATTCCACTACTAAGACCACATATCATTTATGAACACAACCAGTTAAAGAGAAAAATTAAAATAAATTATCCATTTTTATTTTTTCACCATTATGGTAATTATTTCGTGAAGAATTAATTATCCATCATCATTTCCACATTACATTTCATTAACATCACTACAATGTTCCATTCCATTCAAGCATAATAAAATTGTTTCCTCAACTTCTCAGAATTATAACCTCATAATTTCAGCCCATCAAGATCCATCCCAATCTGAAAAATTTATTCTTTTATTTAAAAATAGCACACTATAAGAAAAGCACCGCATAATAGTGGTTAAAACTGCCTCCATACGAATCTCCGATGGTTTCATAAAACTGATGCTAAATTGGGGTTTGAAATCCCAAAAATGGTGGTTTCATTAATATAGAATCGTATTTTAGACAGTTATATAGAAAAAATAATTATTAGGGTTTTTGGTTGTTTTTGTGGTAGTTTCATGTGAAAAAATTTATCATATTTAGGAGTGGTAAAACCACCGCTAAAACCACCATAACCACCACTAAACAATAATGTGAATTTATTTAGTGGATATTTTATCCTCTGTTATAATAAAATATCAACCTATATAGTTGGTTGAGACCACCACTAAATATGGTTCATTTTTTTAGTGGTGGTTTGAATCACCGCTAAATTCATAATTACAAATTTAAAAATTCATTAGATTATGCAGCCCAAATACCAGTACCCTAAAAAACAACCATGTGCGGCGAACATGTAACAGAATAATCTATACTATCTAAAAATTTTAAATAGTTAACTATCTAACAATGATTCATAAAAACCCATGTGAAAAGAACATATAATAGAATAATAGAACCCATAGAATCTCGACCATCTTACAATGTTCCATATATCTAAATCTAAGACTTCAAACTATATAGATCCAATGTTTGAGCTATAATCCTTAATGCAGAATAACATGAACATATAATGAATAAGACATTAAACTACCTCTCTTAACAATGATCATCTTGGACCAGTATATAATTAACATGATATTCTAGCCCTTTCTGTGACTGAATTTCTATTCTAATGATGTTCATCCACAACACTGGTTTTAAAAACTATATATGGATAGATTTTATGATTCATGGGATACAAAAAGGTGAAAAAATATCATATTTATATCCCATATCAAATAATGACCAACCTCGGGTCCTTCCACTTGATAATGGGGTTTAATCTCACTTATAAATAATCTCACTCAATATTCTCAAGAACTTAGTAGTGTAGCTACCAATGTGTTGATGTCTGCCAAAAAACCACCTAATGTACACATACACAATTTAGGTCTCCCATAATTTTTATCCCCGCCATAAATTAAGTATTATTTTCACCTATAGTAATGGAACTTGGCCAAAATAGGCTCACCAAACCCCTAGGGCAAACACCTCAAAGGATCTCTTGTGATAAGTGACCATTCCCATGTTTCAAATGTGGCCAATGGTCAAACCATTGACCCTATAACTCTGTTCAGAATAATCTAATAACCATTCATAAAAAACCATGTGAAAGAAAATATAATATTATAACATAAACCATATCATCCCAACTATCTAAAAATGTTTCATAGATCTAAATATATGTCTTTAAACGGTATAGAAACAAAGTATGAGATATAAGCCTTCAAACAACATATTACTAACTTATGATGTATAATTTTTTGAAATACTAATCCAAACATTGACCATCTTAAACTAGAATGTAATGGTCATGTTATTCTATCCCTTTACTTACAAGAAATTCTATTTTAATGATTGTCATCTACCACACTAATTTTCAAAACTACGTATGGCTGGATTGTATGTTTCATGGGATTCAAATAGATTCCAAAATCTCATATCTTAGTCCCATAACAAACAATGTAAAACCTCACAGCCTTCCCCTTAATAATGGGGTTGAATCTATCTTATATATAGGATCACTCTATGTTCTCAAGAACATAGTGGAATAGCTCCCAAAACATTGCAATATGCCCAAAAATAACTTCATGTTCACCACTACACTTTAGGACTCCACCAATTTGGATCCTGATCACCCTCCAAGTATTATTATCCCCTATAGTGATGGAATGTGGCCAATATAGGCTCACCTACCATATAGGGCACAAAAATAAAAGGATCCCTTGTGGGAAGTGATCATTCCCATATTTCAAATTTGGTCAATGGGAAAACCAACATTTGTGGGTCCCATCTTTGAATGAAATGGATGTGGGTATTTTTTCTCAAACTAGAATAAAATGAATCAAATAAAAAACATATTATTTAGTCCTAAACAATAATATACACATCTTAACATAACTCAAATGAAACTATTAAATATCTCCATCTTTTATATGGAACATAGATTACTTCATACTCCACCAACTTTATACTCCACCAATTGAACACTCAAAAACATAATAAATCAGCATGCAATATAAAATTCCAATGCCTATATCCAACTTAGGAAATAATGAAAATGTTAGGTGTATAATATATTTCACACATGATACATGATACCTGATACATGAAAAAACCCAATATTTCCATATTTTTCCAACATATCAACTAGACCACTAATCACTATCTGATGATGAACACTAATTGTCACCCTCTCCACCTTCATCTCTACTTCCTTCTATCGACACCTGTAAGAAAAATTATATTGGAAATTTAAAAATGTTTTATAATCATATTTAATCATAAAACCAATATATGTTTGAAAACTAAATTATTTTTATTTTTTTGATTTACCTCGTCACCACCCGTCATCGATGTAATATCACCAGGGACAAATCTGGTCGTCTTCAGATATAAATCAATCAAAGCATTCTACAAAGAGGATAACTGAGCCCCAAGTTCCTGAATTTGGTTTTTTATAGAAACATAATATCTATGAATATCTTTTCTATAACTATGATTATATGTATCTTCAATCACTGATGGCCTTCAAAAGACCTCAGATGGTAAGGGTCACAAACCCATCCCACAAACTCGACTAGGATTCTTCTTCCCATGCACTTTACCAACTGGGTCATCATTGAAGGCTGAGTAGGATTGAGTGGGATTTTCTTCCCATAGTTCTCTAATATATACATATAAATAAAATATTAGTCATATTATAAGTGATATATATTAACATTGTAACATCTGATAATATGTTATTATAATGAAAGATGAATTCATACCCCAACTTCTTTGGTAGGCCCATTAAAAAAACTCCCATAATATTTTTTATGAACATACAAACAAACTTCTGTTCTGGATGCATGGTTCTGTAATCATTTTTACTAGATCACACAAAGATAAATCAATAATTTAATATATTAAACTGATAATATTGTCTTATAAATATTTAAACTATTGAAAATATTACTAGTGTTAATCGTCTTTTAAACAAATGTTTTGACCCCGCGGAGTGATAGATGATTAGAATAGCTGGGATCAATGCATTATTCATTGAATGATACCAAAATAAACAAGATTCAATTAAATAGTGATGTATTCAATGTCATATCCTTTTCATATACATGTAAAAATGGAAAATGATATTAATATAATAATGTATATTTAAATACCATGTGATTCTCATCATGATATCTATCAATAAAATCTTTCCATTGATATCTAGGTACCCCATTGGGTACCGTGTCATACCTATTTGGTGCTCTCAATAATTTATCATTGACATCACCCCACAGTCTCTATTTAATGACCTTTTATGTCATTCCATGATTTTTTGATGTCCACTTTCGTGCTAGCATATAAGCAACCGTAAAGTGGAAACAAACCTATACACAAAAATTCATTTCAAATATATTTTAATTTAATAACATAGAATCATTAAATTACTTTATAATTTATTAAAATTATATTTATTTTTAACAATAAAATTCTTTTTTCCACGATGAAATAATATCACTCAAATCATCATACATAATCAGAAGGGAAACTGGCTCCGTGGCCAGCGGAAAAAGAATCTGGCTTAGTAATCCTATGGCGTCATCCATAGGAACCCCATAGGAATAAAATGGGACAACTATATTTCGTGATAGTTATTGGATATTGAGATTATATCCTTTAATATCATTTTACATGTGATAGATTTTCTATATGATTAGTACAATCTATTTTGATGAACATCCCTTATGATTTCTATTATTATTAGTACTAGATATTTAAATTCCATTATATGATGGAGATTTAATGGCGTGTGTCTACAATAGATGCACCACTATAGTTGATCAATATAAGAGAGGATAAGTGTTGGGGTAACATGGTTATCACCTAAAGACCCAAATTGGATTCTTGTATGTATTATATCACTTACAATTTTTTATCTTAACTGAATACACTGTATATGATGGTGTATATAAGGGGAACACTGTGAGAACCTAACATGTAACATTCTCATACCCCACATGGAAATAGCATTATATATACAAACATTATGTTTCGCTTTTTGGTGATAGGTTTTATAGAGAATTTAACTAGAGTATTTGGATAGATGTTGGGTGACCAGTCTGATAAGGGACCTGATTTTTATAGTTCTGTCACCACTATTTTTTCTTTTTAATTTATATTTAAAATCATTGAATGTGTCCCATGATGTTTTATTATATGTTAATAAGGATTATCATTTTCTATAGCATGTTATTCTTCATCATATTATTATGGTTGGATCTAAACAGTTGTTCCTTTCACTTACACTAATGCTAAATGATATTATTGTTAGTTAACTCTTATTTTGTTTCATGGTATGGAGAGTATAATATATCCATGTTACTTTTAAACTCTCACTTCTAGTTAGAATCCTTAGGAATATGGGGAGGCATGCCTATGTACTTTTGGCATCCCCCAATCAGGTTTAATTTGAATGATTCGGGCATGGACATTACAAAGGGGTCCAAAACCATTGTTTTGGTTAATTTACTATTTGGGTTTGTTAGTTGGAAGTTCGATGCACTTTTATAGATTATGAAATACTGTATGCTTGGGTATAGTTAATATTATATGAGAAAATTACAATATAACACGATTATGATTAATGTAAAGTTATTTTCGTTTTTCTTATTGAGATGTTGGTTCAAGAATAATTTTCTATGTGTACTTACATTTTGTTATTGTGAAGACCACATGATAAATTTTAGTGCTTTTGAAATGTGATGGTGGATTGGATCAATCGAATTAATAATACCACCAAACTGTTTTTTGATCTATATATAAGATTAAAAAATGGCCACATTGTAAAAATATAGTTATGTTGTGTGAATGAAAACAATGTAAGTATCAATTAAATATTAGAAGGAATCTCAATACAAGTCCAAAAAGAATCTAGAGGACTACACAATAGTATGTCCATATTTTATGTTGATATGAGAATCCATTAGTCTGAAAGGCCTTATATATATTTAGTAAAGGATACATTTACTCTCCATGAAGTGTAATTATTATATCTGACAATAGAATCATAAAGAATTTATATGTTAATACATATCAAAAATGTTATATTAATTCATATGATACTCCACATGAAGTGAAAACGAATGGATATAAAATATAAATTTCATAATAATCTAGTATACTACACATAAGAAGGTAGCTTATTAAAACTATAACATATAAGAAAGAAAATAAATTCATATGTAATGAATATTTGATATATAAAGGTAGTTTTATGTTGTATATTATAAATAAAAAGAAATATTATGTAGAATTTGTAATAGTTGGTAGATTATATAAAGATTGTTGTAGAAGATAGTGAATTTAACACACATATGTGATGATTGTGAGTATACAATAACACTTAAAACTATACATTACAAGGATAGTTAATATCACAAAAAACATATGTTTGACTCTATTAATATAATCCCTTATAATGGAATGGGTATTTGGTCCCTTTCACAAAAACTAATGTAAATTTTTTTTGTCACCACCAATCAACACGTAGATATATATTTTTTTATAAACCAAAATAAAATATGGTAAATAATTGAAGGGTAATACTAAATTACGTGTCTAGAACTCTCAAATTTGATACTAAAGCAAAATTGGATGAAAATAGATACTTGAGGAGGGGTCTCTACAGATGGGGAATAAGATAGAAGCACTCATAAGATTCGTTGTCGGGAGAAATCAGAGATGGGGGATGGTGAGGCAAGGCATGGAGAGGTGGGTCACATAGAGTGAAAACGATGGGCGGCGATGTGGCTAGGGATTTGGTGACTTGGAAAGATGCAGGGGAGGGGGAGGGGGAGGGGTCGGAAGAAAGTGTCAGCTTTAAAAAATTTCTTTTTTGTTTAGTGGCTTTTTATTAAACTGAAGCTAATAAACCACCGCTAAATGCTTAGTTTTATGTAATGATACTACTTTACATATTTATAGGTATTATTGAAAAACATTATATGCTACC
This sequence comes from Viscum album, assembly GCA_963277665.1. NCBI lineage: Eukaryota > Viridiplantae > Streptophyta > Magnoliopsida > Santalales > Viscaceae > Viscum > Viscum album. The sequence goes on along the minus strand of OY728122.1, from coordinate 2,010,949,012 downwards.
AAAAATAAGGGGATCGAGACGGTGGGATGATGAACTACCTGTCATGCCTTTTCAACATATAATCTGATAATTGACACATCTAACCATGATAATATAAACACAGAAATAATAAAACATTCCACACACATATTTACCTCTATTATAATGAGAGTAACCAAACCAATTTCATCATGTAGTGGTGAAATGGAAGTAAAAAAAAGAAAAAAATTATTCAAACAAGAATCCAAATTTTATACCAATGGGTAAGCCCCACATCAACACATTTCATCATTTCTGGTGTCCTACCCGACACCACCTACATAAAACAATGCTTCTCACCTCCCTTGGCAACAATTGCTACCACAAAATATGGGCCTACCTACCCCAAAAAACACAACATCCATCCAGGCTTAGCCACCATAGTCTTATATCACAGCTGGGCCACCCTAACCACAAAAAAACACAACAGTCCTATAGGATCAGCCATATCATAAGAAGTAGTAAACAAACATAGAAACCAACATCATGGCCCTAAAGCAAATCATTCATCCTTCACACAGAATGAGTTCTCGTGACTCCAAAGAATAAGTAAATTGTCCTTTGAAAGTATGTGGTAATATCAGGTACTATAAAGGTATTATATTTTATAGAACAACTATTTAATATTCCATGTTGAATTAACATATTTATTATCCACATGTTCCATCTATGGGAAACATAAGAAATATGTAATCACAATATATCAAAAATTAATTAAATAACTTATATAATATACCTTTAATACTTTCATCACAAAGCATCATCATGGATTATTTTTATTAAACAATAGAATTAAACATGAACACTTTCATCAATTTGATTATCATCAGATTGTAATAAGAACGACCAGATTCATTAAACATGCATCTTAATCCATTTATCCAATTAATTATCAATTAATTATGGATTTATGTTCTCTACCAATTTCCATCAATAACAACATTCATAACCATAGAAGTCATATATATTACACTACCGAGTAAATAAAGAGGCAAATCATTATCACAATATAAAGAATTAACATTGGTATGAGAACGATACCTATTCTTTAATATAGTTCTAATAATTATTACACCAATTTCTTTGTGATCCAAGGGGCTAAATCATGATACCTCTAAGATTTCAGATAAATAAATATATAATAAATGAATCCCTTATCACAAAAGGTCACTAACATTCTTCACACAAGAACAGATCAATACAATTGATATCTGATCACCTCTCTCGCAATATTTGCATCCATTGGAGGACACTGTGGCACCACCACAACAAAAGAAACAAAGATAAACCCCATTAAAACATGGGTATGAAAATACCATAGCACAATGGGAATAATGGGAGGAAAAAGAGACCATACCTAGAGAAACTTCTTGAAAACAAAGTAAAAAACACCTTTGATAAATCCAGGTCACCGCAGATTGAATTTGAAAACCCAAGGATTAATCCCTATCGAAGGGATATCCAATGTTAAGAAGAGGGGATTTTCAGGTTGGCAGGGATGAGAGAGAGTCAAGCATCATTCGTTGTGTTTGACAACCCATGTTACTAGAAAATGTTTTAAAACACACAACAGTGGGGAATTAGACAACATGTAATCCCCTTCCACAATGTGTAATATCCTTTCTTGTCGTGTAATTCATAGAGGTCGATTTTTGATGAAAAACCGTCACTTATTAATTTTATTTTATTTTTTTATCCCCTAAATATTCCATGTCTTAAATCCCACATTGACACCATTTAACTCTTCATAACATGAAATCATTCCTTTATTCCAACCTCTTGAAAGAAAACCACTCAATACTTCCTCCTAGCCTCCTCTAGTCACCTCACGCTTCAGAAAAATGAAAATGTTTGATTCACATAGATCTGATACCTTACATTTGATACCAATCAAAACATTCTCTTCCTTGAGAATCCAAAAACAACCCAAATTGGAAATCGAAAAGTGGTCGTTTTAACATCCACCCCATGAGATACCTCACATGGACCTCACCAATCTAGGATCTCAAACTCCTCAACAAATGAACAATGTGAAACCATGAATCAACCAAAACCAACTCCTAAACACTCTCCTAAGGAAGATACCTCTCAAAATATACAAATAAACACTAAAAAAAAGATAAATCCATATGATAAAAAGAAAATTTCAACAACCAATAAATGAACACTGTTACAAGGGCAGAAAAATTCATCAAAAAGACTGGGGAACTAAGAATTTCTATATGACTCATGTTCCAAGGTACAATCCTCCACACCACATTGATTACACAATACAAGTTCCAAGTGGATGACATTCCTATGTAACACCTTCTCCATAATGTCCTAGATCTCTAAATGCCACTCGTTAAAGATTGCATCATCATCAACCTGATCTCTCCCTATTCGATGACGTGAGAGTCATCCTGAAGATAATGATAGAGCTGTGACATGTGATAACATTGTGTATCTGGTTCATCTATGGGGGATGTTCTCTCCAATAACCCATGGATCCAATATGAGGCATCATCCTAAAAGGCCCTACAAAAATGGGGATAAATAATACTCCTATGACCAAAGCTTCATTGCATACGATATGGAGTAACCATTACGAAGACATGATACCCAATTTCAAACTCTAGAGGTTTACTCTATAACCAAAATAGTATTTTTAAGGATCTCTCATTTCTTTCATCCTATCAAATATCACCTGAAAAAACTCTGTCATGTTATTTACTACTTCAAGACAAATAATTTCTGAATCTTCCACCCTAGTCCATCACAACAAAGAGTATAAAGGTGGAAAATATAGAGCTTCAATGTGATCCATTCAGATGTTGGAGTGAAAATTATTTTTGTAACTAAAATCTATCAAAGATAGGTTCCTCATCCATGAACCTCCAAATTACTAGGCACATGTGTGTAGCATGTATTTTTGAGTATGGATGGTCCATTATTCTTGACCGTTCATCTAGAGATTAAAAGTAGTGCTAAGGAATAGCATAGAACCTAATGCATTTAGGAGACCTCTCCATACACTAGAGGTAAAATGATGATGTCAATCATAAATGATTTTCCTCGGGACCCCATGGAGTCTCACCACCTTCTCTAGATACTACCTCAAAAGAACCTCCAATTAGATCGACTCCTTGAACACTATAAACTGGGATTATTTAATCAAATGATCCACTACCACTCATATAGTGTCATATCCTCCCTAAGATCAAGGAAAACCAGTATTAATGTCCGTCGAGATTTCCTCCCACTTCCACTAAGTAACATATAATAGACGGAGAAAACCACTGGGATCATGTAGCTTTGCCTTCCACTTCTGGCTTACTAAGAATCAATACATAAAATCTACTATAAATTCTTCATCCAAAGCCACAAAAACTAACTTCTCAAATCTCGATACATCTTGGTCACAAAAGGATGTACCGCTAAGGGGGAAATATGGATCTCTCTGAAAACCATCTAATTCATCTAAAAGGGAATAAATTCATACCATTAAACAAAAACTAATTTTGTTCATCTATAGACCAATCATTAGGGGAATCACAAAAAATTACATTGTCTCTTTGACCTCCACCACATGATCCCTCAACTGCGACTCTTCCACCTGTAGCACTAGGGATGACTACACCGTCATCTAAAAAGGAAAACCTTTTCACTAACTAATACCTTATCTAGATTTAATGTTGAATGTTATTCTATTAATCTATAAGAATATATTTATTCATGTAAAACATCACTATGAGACCTTCTTCTCAATGTATCGACCGAAACATTTCAATTTCCAGGTGTATACCAGATCTCTAAATCATAACCCTGTAATAACTCCATCACTGATACTGATGCAGGTTCAAGTCATGCTTGAAAAAAAAATAGATCAGGATATTATGATTGGTGAATACGAAAAAATTTCCACTGATGAGGTATTTTCTCCACAACATCAGGGAAAACACCACCACTATCAACTCAAGATCATGGATGGAATAGTTATGGTCATGGGGATGTAACTGCCAAGACCAATAAGAAATGTCTAATATCTATTGCATCAGAACATAACTGAACCCAAGACATAAATAATTTTAAAGAATCTCAAACTAACCTTCTTCTATTGGAAAACAATAATTGGATCACTGAACAACATATTATTATGATGATCAAATGATTCCTAAAATTTATCTTTCTACAAGAGCATCTGATCCTTATAGGTTAGTGATTCTAGAGTATTTGCGACGAAAGATAAATCAGCTATAAACCTTATATAATGACCAAAAATACCAAGGACACTTTAAACCTCTACCTCTATTCTTGGGGATTCCCATGAAAAAATTTCTTCTAACTATGACGGATCTGCAACTTCTCCTTGTAGGGACACAACATTCCCCAAGAAATGGACTTCTGAAGCCCAAAAATCACAAATCAAAAACATCCCAAACAACTTTTCATGGTGAATAACTCCCAAAACAGCCTGAATTCACTTTTTATTATCCTCCTCAGACACAGAGTATACGGGGATTTTGACTATTAGAACCACCATGTACTTATTTTGGATGTCATGGAACACAACGTTCATAAACCCCACAGACCCAACTGGAGAATTCATTACAATGAACAATGTCACAACATAATCGTAATTACCCTGACGATAATAAAATGTAGTCTTTGGAATATACCCATTAATTACATGCATATGACGATACCTTGAACCCAAATAGATATCAGATAAACAACATGGACCCTTTATTTGATTTTTAAAAATCATCAATCTGTGGAATAGTATAGAAGTTCTTCACTATCACTTGTTTTGACCGATGATAATTTATACAGAACTGAAAACATCCATCATCCTTATTAATGAACAATACTAGTGCACCCCGCAGTGTCACACATGGCCAAAAAACCACACTAAAAAAATCATTGTGTTGTATAAGTATCTCTCATAACTCAGAAAGGACCACCCTATATAGAGACATTGAGATAGGAGACATGTCTGGATGTAGCTCAATCCCAAACTCAATATCTCATCGAGGGGTAATTCTACAACCACCTATTGAAAGACATCAGGGTAATCATCTTATGAAATTGGAAAACTCCATCCACTAAACATATAATGAACATATCATCAACTCATCCATCAAGGATGATATGGATGAAACATGTATCTGACCCATAAAAGGGTCTCACATTCAAAAAAATCTGTTGGATCTCTATCAGCATCGAAGAAAACAACCTAAATTCTAAATAAATACATGATAGACCACCCCAATTACAATGAATACATGATGATGATGATTTCAAATGGTTAAATCCGTAAAAATAGGAAATCTACATAAGAGCGGTGCAGCCCCATCACTAGCTCACAGTCTATACATAATTTAAACAAGTCATATTGACCTTCAACTGGCATAGTCAATGCCAACGGAACTGGAATTCTCTCCGCCTCAAGTCCCAAAACATTGAATTGTGTATGGGATATAAAATATTGTGTCACTCGTGAATCAAAAAAGGTATTCACCCAAGTATAAATCAAACAAAGAGTGCCACGAATGACGTCTAGCTCACCTATTGCTGGAAACACTAAAGAATGAAGATGACCATGAACTAATCCATGACCTCTCTATAGATTCTGAAGACCACCTCCACAAATGCGATAAACTCTCTGAGGATGGGGAGAATCTTGGGGATATCCTATTCCTACCCCATCAACTATCGGTTGATCCACAACTATGAAAAATTGATGCTACTAATTCAGCTAGAATTTTATTAACAAAGGAATGTGAAGCAGAACAACGGGTATATGTTGTCTACTCATAAATTTTGGGCACTCTATCAACTCATGACCTTAACCCCCATAAGAAAATAATGCATCTGATCTATTAGAATAAGACTGAGAACTGATTCACTCAATGATATGAGACATTGAGGGCTCGACCTACACCCAACTGATTGGAAGCTCTTCTATCAAGAAAAATGGGAACCCCAAACCATAGATCTACTTCATGAGGGATCCTAACAACTCCCCTATCTATATGATATCGATTTAGGTAACATTCAATTGATAAAATCTACTCTTTCTAGTACCTCCTGATACTTCTTCAACATAAATGGGATGACATGGCAATAAATTCTTGGATGCAAAGCCTCCTCGAAATGCCTCTCCTTAGCCTCTTCATCTTGAAATAGGTTCAAATAATATCAAAAAAAGTTATTGAAATGGATTCCAAAATCTCTCAAAATGGATTTCCCCTACCAAAGGGTAATCATCTCTTTCCCACTAGTCACATTCATAGTAAAATAAACAAACTCAACTCTGAACTGGTATCATAAATCCTCGCATGAAAATTCCAACACCTCGTGAACTCCTAGGAATAAGAAACACCACTTATAGACTTTCACAAAAAACATAATCACAACCAATGATACCTAGTGATTGTTCTGAGTATGGATCGAATTTAATGTTATCTTAACCTCCACTAACCTGATTTATGTGACTTTATATATAAAATTGATCCCTCATACATCTACAGACTACAATAATAGAACCCTCATTATTTCCTCCTCTAAGTTTCTTCGTAGTCAACCACTAGCCTAAGCTGATCTAATTTAACAACCATTTGAATATATTTTTTTCAGACCTGAAAAGGACGTCAACCTGGAACAATGCCTACAATAGAACAAACAATTGGATCTCCAAACATGGAATATGGAAGACTTTAATATTAATTAAATGATTTATTTTATTCCTTTTGTTTAACCTATCCTAAGGTCTACTAATTCAAACTCATGTGGAAAGATGAATGATGCTTGATCTTTTCCTAGGTCTCTACCCTATATTAGTATCACCTCATTTAGTAGCCAATGTATGATTAATGGTACATGTATCAGATCACGTGGGGGTCCTAAATTCCCATGTCTCTACCAATCTCTCATGATTATGATGCTTGCTAAACATAGCTTCCACTATTTCCCTACCAACCCATGAAACCTCACCTGCGACTCGCTCCACACTCCACCCTGTCCCTCTACATGCATCTGATACCACTATATCCAACCCCCCCCCACAATGTGTACCCCTCCTAGATAGATAATGGGAGAAGATAAATAGTTACCCCAGATTCTCGCCTCTATTTGTCCATGGGTTAATGACTAGCACCGAGTGTATAATAAACACACAAATCAGAGGAATTACCCTCTAATAGAACACATGGGAAAGAGAGAGATAAGAAAGAATCCAGCCGACTCATGGTTAGACTATAATATAAAAGAAATGAACAAGTGAATATATGTGTAAAGACCCGTAAAATTCAAGGGAAATTTTTTCTTAATTTTCTTTAGAATTTTACAAGAGCGCGGTTTCAGACGGCACCTGATTCCGAGGCCCGGAGTGCCCGAAATTAATTTCCGAAGTTTGGCTCGGGTACGTTCAGTGAACGAACGAGCGGGAATTCCTAACTTTTGATCCGGTGCTCGGAATTGAAATCCGAGGGCACCGATGAACTCGCAGCGCCGATATTCGCTTAAAGAGACCTTTTCGGGAGTTGCGTTTGTTGCGGGTTGAAAGTTAGTTTTGGGGTTTTTAGTTTGAGTTAAATAAAATTGTGTAGAAAAAATTTTATTATAACTTGTTAAAACCTATCAAAGGGGGTTGGAAGTGGGACCCACACCCACTTAACCTCCCTTGGGAGGATTAAGTGTGGTGGGGCCCACACGAACCCCTAATCCTTTCAAATTCTCTCAACTTGCTTAACCCCTAATGAAATGACTTGAGTTACATATTAAATTATGGGAGTTAATCCTTTTGAATTTCAAACTTTTGAAATTGTTTTGTGTTTTGTAATAATAAAATAAGATGTTGTCTTATTTTATTTTGGGTTATATGTTTGTCTTCTTGAGAGGTGGAGAGCTCTTCTTCTTCAACTCTGACGAAGAACTCGAAGAACGTTCATCTTGACGAAGAACGCTCAAGCTCCGACGAAGAACGCCGCACCTCCATTCTTCGTTTACCGTGTCAACGAAAGGGGACGCCACTTCTTCCTCGGACAACCTTCGTCGGCGTACAAGTTTCGCCAACGACGTGTCTCTTCGAACACATCCCTTCGTCATCGGATTTGACGAACGGCTACCGCGACGCCCGACCTCCGCGACGTCGTCTTCCGCGGAACCTTGACAATCTTCGAACCTTATACCCGAGGTAGGGGTTGTTGTTTTCTTTTTGGTTTCCTTATTTTTATTCTTGATCGTGAATTTAGCAAGTCTAACGTGTGGCTTGAATTATTTAAAGTTGCGTTATTATTTTAACATGAGGGGGACGGACCGCACGAACACGGCCGAACCCCCTCCATCGTTCTTGTTTATTCTTGCGGGTGGAAGCAAGTGGCGTGGTGCCGTCACACAACGCGGATAATCATGCTAATATTTTGCGCGGCGCCGTCGCGCCACGCCGAGGAAGAATCTTCAAGAACGCGACGCCGTCGCGCCGTGTTGAAAGGAATCAAGGCACGACGAAGGGGCGCGGTGCCGTCGCACCGCGCCGGACGACGAACACCGCGGCTGGTTCCGGGCCGCGGCGGGGCGAGGAGACCGCGGCCGGTTCCGGGCCGCGGCGGAAGAGAAGACCGGCGGCCGGGCCGCCGGCGTCGGAAGCCGAAGGGGGGACCGGAATTTCCGGTCCCGTTAGAGAAAACCGGCCGGCCAGCTGGCCGGCCGGATACCATTAAACCGGGGGAATTAATCCCCCGGCCAACTCATAAAAACCCCCCTCTTTATGAGGGGGGCGGTTCTTTGAAGGGAGGGGGGCAGCCGACCCCCCCGGTTCCGCATAAACAGGCCACCCCACGTGAGGGGGGCGTTTTTTAAAAAAATGGGCGCGGCACAAAGGCCGCGCCGCCTTCCCAATCAGCGGGGGGCTTCGCCCCCCCGTGTGCAGCCACCTCGCGGTGACAAGCCGCCGCGGCTCCCCGCGCCGCCGCGCCGCCGCGCCGCCGCCGCCGGCCACCGCGCCGCCCCAGGGGGGGGGGGGGGGGTCGGGCCGGGTCGGCCCGGACCCGGACCCCCCGTTTCGAACCAGAATCGGTTTTTGGGCCATATCTTGAGCCTCGGACCTCCGAATGACGAACCGTCTGCGGAAATGTGATCCTTGGATAGAGACGGTCGTTTCAGTATATCGCACTCAAGGTTTTGGTTTACTTTGAGTTCGGCCGGGTTGGTTCGTTCACGAAACCAACCGGGCCTTCGGAGCGGAAACGCTCATATCTTGAGCTACGGACGTCCGATTGACGTGCCGTCAGCTGTGTTGTGTCCCTTTTAATGAGACGAATCTTTTGGCATACTCCGCCCGAGGTTTGGACGCAGGTGGAGTACGGTCGGGTTGGTTTTGCCTTAAAAACCAACCGGGCCCCGGAGACGAAAATGACAATAACTCTCAGACCGGGCGTCCGATCGACGCGCCGTCTGTTGCGTTGAGTTCCTGTTGACGATACCGAACTTTTGGATACATCAACTTCGGTCTTCATGATAGTTGATTTATCAGCCTCTCAGCTCGTGGAGCGGACCCTCCGAACGAGCTTGCTGTGTGCGGGAACCCTAGTGCTGGCTGCGACTGCTACGACTACTACTGCTACTGTGACTGCGACGATAGTACAGAGATCCTGTGTGGATTCGACGACGACAGTATAGAGATCCTCTGTGGATTCGACGACGACAGTACAGAGATCCTGTGTGGATTCGACGACGATGACTACAGCCCTCAGCGATCCTACGTGGATCAGTGCTACAGGTCCTGTGTGGGCCCGATCCTGTGTGGGTCCGCGCTCAGCGGTTCTGTGTGAGCCAGCGCCTACAGGTCCTGTGTGGGCCCGATCCTGTGTGGGTCCGCGCTCAGCGGTTCTGTGTGAGCCAGCGCCTACAGGTCCTGTGTGGGCCCGATCCTGTGTGGGTCTTTGCGGTTAGTTACCTATCGATCCTTCGTGGGTCCGACGACTTAGATGGATCAGTGATCATCTTTATCGTCCTTGAAGAAGTATACCTGTGTGAGCTGAATCCTATTGCTTTCCTGTGTGGATTGTGTTGTGCAATCCTGTGTGGATTACGTTTTGCTTTCCTGTGTGGAATACGTTTACTATCCTGTGTGGACTGAGTTGTACTTGGGCTCGGAGGTTGGAGCGTATTTGAATTGATGAATTAGGTATATGTATGGGCATATACCTAAGCAATGTCGGTTTTTACTTCGTGATTGTACCTTTCTTCGTGGTTTATCCTTTGTGGATTTTGAGAGACCTTCAGGGGTCTCGGGGTCCCTACTGAGTAGCTTATACTCACCCCTGCACGGGCTTTGCCCGCACTACGTTGTGTTGGTTGCAGACGTCGGACAGCGTTGACCTTAGCTGAGGCTTGCACAGCGGGACGGTACCTGGAGGTGGACCACTGGGCGGGACGTGCACGGAGCGGAAGGCGGGAACCGTGGAGCAGAGGAGCTATCTGTACCCACCCTTCAGGTGGGATTTCCTGTGGACAGCTCGGAGTAGCGGCTTTTACTTTTCAGTTGCTGTTTTCCCCTTTTTCGTGTTGTACTTTACTCTCAGTTTGGGTTTGTATTCTGGCCCATTTACTTTTCCGCACTTTCAGTCGTACAATGTTTTTGTTTAGTGTTCACTTTCCGCTTGCTTACTCTGTGGTGATGTTTACTTTTCAAAGGCAATGCCTTCCCATTTTACTGGAATTTACGCCTTGGTGCTAGTCGCCAGCCCCTGGCCTATGGAAGGCGGGCTTGGGGTAGTCACGGCACGGACCCCGAGGGCGGGTCGTGACAAATTGGTATCCGAGGAGTTCGGTTCTACCGTGAACTCTGATCTTTTCTATGTGAAGAAATAATGTTTAGCGTATTGAGTGTGGATATCAGTCCAGGGAGTCCAGTGTTGGTGCGGCGGCCGACGTATCCGTACACCAGGACCCTGACTTCTGATTTCCGACTTAATGCACGAAAACATTGATTGCGTGTGTGTTTCAAATTTTTCTTTGTGATTACTTATATCAGCTCACCAGGTATACTGTTCTAACCGTGGCGCACCTATTTCCTTTTCAGGATGGCCCCACGACGGCAGCCAGCTAGGGTTCCGAGAGTCGAGCGAGACGACAGCCCACCAAGCGACGAGGCCTCAGTGCAGGGCCCTTTGCCAGTAGTGGCACCGGCGGTAGCTTTACCCGCCGAGCCCCCGATGCTTCCAGCAACAGCCGCTGACGATGCACGTCGCCTCAGCGCACTGCATGAGTTTCAGCGCCAGCGACCGCCCAGGTTTCGCGGGGAGACGGATCCCCAGGCAGCAGAGGACTGGCTGGAGGTAGTGGTTCGAGTGTTTAGGCTAGTGAGGACACCAGCAGACCTCATGGTGATCCTCGCTGCGAGCCTACTACACGCAGCAGGAGGACGATGGTGGAGCTTGATGCTCCAGGTGCACGATGAGGCATCTCTACTTTGGACGGACTTTGAGAGCCTCTTCCGCTCGGAGTTCGTCCCAGCCACCCTTCGTGCCGTGCATATCCAGGAGCTTCTACAACTGCGGCAGGGCAGCATGACGGTCGCTCAGTACTCGGCGAGATTTACCGATCTCTTGCGCTACTCGACCGACATGGTACGGGACCCATTCTTCCGGGCCCGGACCTTCGAGCAGGGTTTGAGACACGAGATCAGGGCATCGCTGATCTCCCTCAGCATACCGACTCAGACAGGAGTACTGGAGCGGGCCCTTCTGATGGAGAGCTTCCTTGCTGAGTCTACACCAGCACAGCGACCCACCGCAGGGCTGCACGTGGCAGAGTCATCTGCAGCAGGCAGTCGACGGAGGACTCAGGGGTCCAGACAGACCAGACCTTCGGGTAGACGATCTCAGGGCACTGGCTCAGCAGTGCGTGGCACACAGCGAGGAGCCCGTCTTTCGAGAGGCAGACAGTGCTACTTGTGCGGCGGGCAGGGCCACATGGCTCGTGACTGCCCGACCCGCCGTGCCGAGGAGCAGCAGATGGTTGTGGGACCACCGAGGCAGAGGCAGAGGGTCGACCGTGGCGGTCCGCAGGGAGGAGGCGGACGAGGTAGAGGAGCTGGATGAGCAGCCGGTGGTGGCCGACGCAATGAGGCTCTACCACCACCACCACCAGGAGGTCCACCCCGACCACAGGGAGCTGGCGGGCAGCGACAGGCACAACTCCAGGCAGCAGAGGCCTATGACCACGGCGCACCCGAGATGATTCGAGGTACTATCTGTGTCTATTCCACCCTTGCTGCAGTTCTTATAGACACAGGAGCGAGTCACTCTTTCATAGCCGCTGCCCTTGTTCGGAGCTCGGAGATTCCGACAGAGCCGTTGGCTCGATCCTTACGGCTAGAGACTCCTACGGGAGTAGACTCGACGATTACGCACTGGTTCCGGCAGTGTGAGCTTACTCTAGGAGGCGAGAGCTTCGGCTGGGATCTTCTTGTAGCAGCGTCGAGGCCTTACGACGTCATCTTGGGCCTGGATTGGCTATCTACGGTCCATGCACAGATTGACTGTTTTAGGCGCAAGGTGCGATGTGTACGCACCGACGGGAGCAGGTTCACCTTCACCGGCGAGAAGGGAGCCTTAGCAGCACAGGATGGACTTCCGCGTAGGAGAGGACAGCCCATCACTCATCAGTTGGCTAGCCTTATCCTTGGAGCAGTTGACGTGCGGAGTCCTGGTTTTCCTGCAGTGGTAGATCAGTTTGCGGACGTTTTTCCCGACGACGTTCCAGGGCTACCTCCTCGCAGAGAGGTAGACTTTTATATTGACTTGTACCCCGGGACAGCCCCGATATCCACTCCAGCATATCGGATGGCCCCCGCCGAGCTTCGGGAGCTACGGGTACAGTTGGAGGACTTGCAGGGCAAGGGGTTCATCCGACCCAGTGTTTCACCCTGGGCTTCCCCGATATTGTTCGCCAAGAAGGCGGACGGGAGCTTGCGACTTTGTGTTGACTATCGTCGCCTGAACCAGGTGACAGTGAGGAACAAGTATCCGCTACCGAGGATTGATGACCTCTTTGATCAGCTCAAGGGAGCACGGTGGTTCTCGAAGATAGACCTCAGGTCAGGCTATCATCAGCTCAGAGTCAGAGACGAGGATGTGCAGAAGACGGCCTTCAGATGTCGGTATGGCCACTATGAGTTCTTGGTTATGCCTTTCGGTGTAACCAATGCTCCAGCAGTGTTCATGGCTCTCATGAACAGGATCTTTCAGCCATACCTCGATCGGTTTGTCGTGGTCTTCATCGACGACATTCTGATTTACTCTACGACAGAGGAGGAGCATGCCTATCACTTGCGAGTTGTTCTTGACACACTCCGAGAGCACCAGCTTTATGGTAAGCTCTCGAAGTGCCAGTTCTGGATACGTGAGGTCCACTTTTTGGGACACGTTATCTCTGAGGCGGGAGTTGCAGTAGATCCCGCGAAGATTGAGGCTGTGTTAGCTTGGGAACCACCCAGGAGCGTGACTGAGGTTTGGAGTTTCTTGGGACTAGCTGGATATTATCGGAGATTTGTGCCAGACTTCTCTAGAGTTGCGGCATCACTCACAGCTTTGACGAAGAAGGGGAAACCCTTCGTATGGACAGACAGATGTCAGCAGAGCTTCTAGGAGCTGAGACAGAGATTGACCTGCGCACCTATCTTGAGGTTGCCCGAGGAGGGAGTAGGGTACGTAGTCTACTGTGATGCATCAGGGACCGGACTCGGATGTGTTCTGATGCAGGAGCGGGCAGTGATCGCCTATGGATCACTTCAGTTGAGGCCGCATGAGTAGAACTACGCTACCCATGACCTGGAGTTAGCAGCAGTGGTCTTCGCTCTGAAGACATGGCGACACTATCTGATGGGCGAGCGCTTTACAGTCTTTTCCGATCATCAGAGTCTCAGGTATATCTTCTCGCAGAAGGACCTGAACCTGAGACAGCGGCGATGGCTCGAGTTCCTCCAGGACTATGACTTTGAGATAGTCTATACTCCTGGGAAGGGGAACGTAGTAGCCGATGCCCTCAGCAGGAGGACGGGCATTCAGTTACTTGAGGAGGCGACAGAGCAGCTAGCCTCTTTGCAGATATCCTTCGTGGATAGAGATGGAGCAGCCTTCCTCCAGTCTCTCACAGTCACCCCTCCACTACTGCAGCGGGTCAGGGAGGCGCAGCGTGAGGATGCTGACTGTGAGACACGGCGTGCACATATATCCTCGGAACAGGCACCTGATGGTTTCTCCCTTGGTGCAGAGCACGACATCCTTTTCAGAGGACGTACCATGGTACCAGTAGCTTTGCGAGAGGAAGTGCTGAGAGAGTTTCACACTTCTCCTTTGGCGGTACATCCTGGAGTGGCGAAGATGTACCAGGACCTCAGACGACAGCACTGGTGGCCAGGCATGAAGAAGGCTGTAGCAGAGTTCGTTTCTCGATGCCTTACCTGCCAGCAGGTGAAGGCAGAGCATCAGGTACCAGCGGGCTTGGTACAGCCCTTGGAGGTTCCAGAGTGGAAGTGGGACGGCATATCTATGGACTTCGTGACTGGACTTCCACGCACTTCCAGAGGTCACGACTCCATCTGGGTGATTGTTGACCGACTCACCAAGTCGGCACACTTCTTACCCATCAGAGAGCAGGGCTCAGTAGAGAGCTTGGGACGTCTCTACGTTCAGGAGATTGTGCGGCTCCACGGCGTGCCATCATCTATCGTCTCCGATCGAGATGCTCGCTTTACTTCCCGGCTTTGGAAGGGGTTACAGGAGGCGTTCGGGACGCAACTACGTCTGAGCACAGCCTTTCATCCTCAGACGGATCGTCAGACGGAGAGGACCATTCAGACTCTCGAGGACATGCTCCGCGCATGTGTCCTCGACTTTGGTCGTAGATGGGAGGACCACCTACCCTTGGTGGAGTTTGCGTACAACAACAGCTACCACTCCACCATCGGGATGGCACCGTACGAGGCGTTGTACGACCGAACTTGTAGATCTCCTTTGTGCTGGACAGACCCCGGAGAGTCAGCACTGGTGGGACCGGAGATGGCCCAAGCCACGACAGAGAAGGTTCCAGGTCATCCAGGAGCGGATGAGGACAGCTCAGAGCCGGCAGAAGTCATATGCTGACAGGAGGCGGAGGCCACTGGAGTTCGAGGATGGCGACCACGTCTTCTTGCGGGTCTCACCTCGACGTGGTATTCAGAGATTTGGCCGAGGCGGCAAGTTATCTCCACGCTTCATCGGACCTTTCCAGATTCTCAGCAGGATTGGCGAGGTGGCTTATCGCCTGGCTCTACCACCTCAGTTGCATCGGGTGCACGACGTCTTCCACGTATCTCAGCTGAGGAGATACGTGCACGACCCGACGCACATCATTGACCATGGGGAGCTTGACGTTGAAGATGGGGTGACTTTTACGGAGGTCCCGGTGGAGATAGAGGATCGACAGGAGCGGGTCCTGTGTGGGCGATCGATTCCTCTTGTGCGCATCAGATGGCAGCACGAGAATCTCCAGGAGAGCACTTGGGAGCGGGAGGCTCAGATGCGTGCTCAGTACCCTCATTTGTTTCCCTAGTTTTTGATGTATCTTTACGGGGACGTAAAGCCCTGAGGTGGGAGTAATGTAAAGACCCGTAACATTCAAGGGAAATTTTTTCTTAATTTTCTTTAGAATTTTACAAGAGCGCGGTTTCAGACGGCACCTGATTCCGAGGCCCGGAGTGCCCGGAATTAATTTCCGAAGTTTGGCTCGGGTACGTTCAGTGAACGAACGAGCGGGAATTCCTAACTTTTGATCCGGTGCTCGGAATTGAAATCCGAGGGCACCGATGAACTCGCAGCGCCGATATTCGCTTAAAGATACCTTTTCGGGAGTTGCGTTTGTTGCGGGTTGAAAGTTAGTTTTGGGGTTTTTAGTTTGAGTTAAATAAAATTGTGTAGAACAAATTTTATTATAACTTGTTAAAACCTATCAAAGGGGGTTGGAAGTGGGACCCACATCCACTTAACCTCCCTTGGGAGGATTAAGTGTGGTGGGGCCCACACGAACCCCTAATCCTTTCAAATTCTCTCAACTTGCTTAACCCCTAATTAAATGACTTGAGTTACATATTAAATTATGGGAGTTAATCCTTTTGAATTTCAAACTTTTGAAATTCTTTTGTGTTATGTAATAATAAAATAAGATGTTGTCTTATTTTATTTTGGGTTATATGTTTGTCTTCTTGAGAGGTGGAGAGCTCTTCTTCTTCAACTCTGACGAAGAACTCGAAGAACGTTCATCTTGACGAAGAACGCTCAAGCTCCGACGAAGAACGCCGCACCTCCATTCTTCGTTTACCGTGTCAACGAAAGGGGATGCCACTTCTTCCTCGGACAAACTTCGTCGGCGTACAAGTTTCGCCAACGACGTGTCTCTTCGAATGCATCCCTTCGTCATCGGATTTGACGAACGGCTACCGCGACGCCCGACCTCCGCGACGTCGTCTTCCGCGGAACCTTGACAATCTTCGAACCTTATACCCGAGGTAGGGGTTGTTGTTTTCTTTTTGGTTTCCTTATTTTTATTCTTGATCGTGAATTTAGCAAGTCTAAAGTGTGGCTTGAATTATTTAAAGTTGCGTTATTATTTTAAAGTGAGGGGGCCGGACCGCACGAACACGGCCGAACCCCCTCCATCGTTCTTGTTTATTCTTGTGGGTGGAAGCAAGTGGCGTGGTGCCGTCGCACCACGCGGATAATCGTGCTAATATTTTGCGCGGCGCCGTCGCGCCACGCCGAGGAAGAATCTTCAAGAACGCGACGCCGTCGCGCCGCGTTGAAAGGAATCAAGGCACGACGAAGGGGCGCGGTGCCGTCGTACCGCGCCAGACGATGAACACCGCGGCCGGTTCCGAGCCGCGGCGGGGCGAGGAGACCGCGGCCGGTTCCGGGCCGCGGCGGAAGAGAAGACCGGCGGCCGGGCCGCCGGCGTCGGAAGCCGAAGGGGGGACCGGAATTTCCGGTCCCGTTAGAGAAAAACGGCCGGCCAGCTGGCCGGCCGGATACCATTAAACCGGGGGAATTAATCCCCCGGCCAACTCATAAAAACCCCCCTCTTTATGAGGGGGGCGGTTCTTTGAAGGGAGGGGGGGCAGCCGGCCCCCCCCGGTTCCGCATAAACAGGCCCCCCCACGTGAGGGGGGGGGGGGGGGCGTTTTTTAAAAAAATGTGCGCGACACAAAGGCCGCGCCGCCTTCCCAATCAGCGGGGGGCTTCGCCCCCCCGCGTGTAGCCACCTCGCGGCGACAAGCCGCCGCGGCTCCCCGCGCCGCCGCGCCGCCACGCCGCCCCAGGGGGGGGGGGGGGGTCGGGCCGGGTCGGCCCGGACCCGGACCCCCCCGTTTCGAACCAGAATCAGTTTTTGGGACATATCTTGAGCCTCAGACCTCCGAATGATGAACCGTCTGCGGAAATGCGATCCTTGGATCGAGACGGTCGTTTCGGTATATCGCACTCAAGGTTTCGGTTTACTTTGAGTTCGGCCGGGTTGGTTCGTTCACGAAACCAACCGGGCCTTCGGAGCGGAAACGCTCATATCTTGAGCTACGGACGTCCGATTGACGTGCCGTCAGCTGTGTTGTGTCCCTCTTAGTGAGACGAATCTTTTGGCATACTCCGCCCGAGGTTCGGACACAGGTGGAGTACGGTCGGGTAGGTTTTTCCTTAAAAACCAACCGGGCCCCGGAGACGAAAATGCCAATAACTCTCAGACCGGGCGTCCGATCGACGCGCCGTCTGTTGCGTTGAGTTCCTGTTGACGATACGGAACTTTTGGATACATCAACTTCGGTCTTCGTGACAGTTGATGTATCAGCCTCTCGGCTCGTGGAGCGGACCCTCCGAACGAGCTTGCTGTGTGCGGGAACCCTAGTGCTGGCTGCGACTGCTACGACTACTACTGCTACTGTGACTGCGACGACAGTACAGAGATCCTGTATGGATTCGACGACGACAGTACAGAGATCCTGTGTGGATTCGACGACAGTACAGAGATCCTGTGTGGATTCGACGACGACGACTACAGCACTCAGCGATCCCACGTGGATCAGTGCTACAGGTCCTGTGTGGGCCCGATCCTGTGTGGGTCCGCGCTCAGCGGTTCTGTGTGAGCCAGCGCCTACAGGTCCTGTGTGGGCCTGATCCTGTGTGGGTCTTTGCGGGGGTTAGTTACCTATCGATCCTTCGTAGGTCCGACGACTTAGATGGATCAGTGATCATCTTTATCGTCCTTGAAAAAGTATACCTGTGTGAGCTGAATCCTATTGCTTTCCTATGTGGATTGTGTTGTGCAATCCTGTGTGGATTACGTTTTGCTTTCCTGTGTGGAATACGTTTACTATCCTGTGTGGACTGAGTTGTACTTGGGCTCGGAGGTTGGAGCGTATTTGAATTGATGACTTAGGTATATGTATGGGCATATACCTAAGCAGTGTCGGTTGTTACTTCGTGATTGTACCTTTCTTCGTGGTTTATCCTTTGTGGATTTTGAGAGACCTTCAGGGGTCTCGGGGTCCCTACTGATTAGCTTATACTCACCCCTGCACGGGCTTTGCCCGCACTACGTTGTGTTGGTTGCAGACGTCGGACAGCGTTGACCTTAGCTGAGGCTTGCACAGCGGGACGGTACCCGGAGGTGGACCACTGGGCGGGACGTGCACGGAGCGGACGGCGGGACCCGTGGAGCAGAGGAGCTATCTGTACCCACCCTTCAGGTGGGATTTCCAGTGGACAGCTCGGAGTAGCGGCTTTTACTTTTCAGTTGTTGTTTTCCCCTTTTTCGAGTTGTACTTTACTCTCAGTTTGGGTTTGTATTCTGGCCCATTTACTTTTCCGCACTTTCAGTCGTACACTGTTTTTGTTTAGTGTTTACTTTCCGCTTGCTTACTCTGTGGTGATGTTTACTTTTCAAAGGCAATGCCTTCCCATTTTACTGGAATTTACGCCTTAGTGCTAGTCGCCAGCCCCTGGCCTATGGAAGGTGGGCTTGGGGTAGTCACGGCACGGACCCCGAGGGCGGGTCGTGACAATATGTATTTTCAATAAATTACTCCTACAAATGAAAGGGGAAACTACAAGTACCAAAATGAAATTAATTTCAGCAATGGACACAGAGCCCCAACAACATTCAATAAACCCCAAGCTAGTGGTAACTAGAATTATATCTAAAATACTCCAATAGACTTTAAAAGTTGTTTATATATACATAGGTTGAGTATAACTATATACTCTATAGGATCCTCCTTGTTGAATCTCTAGAAAATTTAACGAAATTATGCTAAGGAACAATTAAAAACAATTGAAACTAACTTATCACCAAAAAATGTATACTAATTTCCCTTTCGCACCACATATACTCTCTCCAAGCATCACATACAAGAAAATATAATAAATAATAACCAGGGTACCCTACTACAACTTCCCCATTGGTTTTCTGATTTTCCACAATGTTTCATGTCTTGAATATCTTTCTCTAAAAAGTTTATCACACGGACACCTAGGTGAGTCACCACAATTTGCACCTTGTGAATCATAGACCACCACATGAAAATATCTAAAAGTAACCAGGTAGTTTCTGAGAACCACCAAAACCCCCGAAATAGGTATCATACAATGTTTATTATATCTCAAGCCATTACAACCCGTACACCGAGTAAGGATCCTCAAGCCATCACAAACCATAAACATTATACCTATAACAACCCTTAAGAAACCATATCAAGAATATATGTCTGAAAAATAACAAAAGGACATTACATCCCTCTACACAAATATATAGGGAAAACTATTCGTTGTGCATACCAGCACAAGTTACTACCATGAGAAGAGAGTGAGGCCAAAGGGGGTAGTCAGTCATCCATACTCCCATTGGGGTGTTGGGGAAAACACCCTCAGGGATGAGAATCCCAAAGGTGTTAGTTTCCCTAACAAACAGGGTAGATTGGTATATTAAAACACAATAAGTACATGATAAAATATATATCACAACCACACTATGGGCATAAACTAGTCTTATACTCAACTATTGCTAACGTCTCTCGGACTCTAGGCTTCCACTGCTAAGACCTAATATCCTATAAGAACACAAAAATTTAATGACTTAAATTTAAATATTTTATCCATTATATCTATTGATCATTACATTAATTAATTAATTAACCATTAATTACCCATAATCATTTCCAAATTACATTTCATTAGCTTCACAACAATGATCCATACCCTCTTGGCCTATGAAATTTGAGTCCATGTATTCTTAGAATTATAACCTTAGCCTTGCATCTCATCATGATATGGCCCCATGGGTTAAACTTTTATTAATTTGTTTAATGATATTATTATTCTTATATTTCAAGGTATTATAGAAAAACATTCTATGCTACCAAACAGAAGGTGCTAAACATGGTATATAGTTGAACTACTCATGGAGTCTTCTCCACCTATACTAGGAGAATAGACTCATCCATCCATGAGAAGATAATCATGGAATGCATGTGGAATACCCCATGTTTAATTTCCTCTAATAGAATGAGAGTAACCAAATACATTTACATTAAGAAATGGGAAATTAAAGTATATAAACAAACAAAAGATTCATACAATCATCCAAATTATATATCAATAGATAATCCCAGATTCAACCCCTTCCATAATATTCAGTGTCCTCCCCGACACCATATGCATAAATAAATGCATCTCAAAACTCTAAGGATCAACATATGCAACATAATATGGAACTCACTACCTCAGAAACCCTGAAACCCTCCAGGATCAGTCATCCCAAGACCATATCACACAAGACCTCCCTACCCCCATATACCAAAACAACCCTCTAGGCTTAGCCATATCACAAGATGTAGGAAAATATATAGTAACCAGGATCTTGGCCCTAATGTAAGGAATTATTCCTTCATAAACTATAAGATCTCATGAAACAAAATAATAAGGCACATGGACATTATATGAATGTAGTAAACTCATTCCCTACCAAATCATTATATTTTATCACACAACCAGTTCTTATTCCATCTTGAAATGATAGATTCATTATTCATTGGTTCCAACTATTAGAAACCTAATAAAAATATATCACATATTCATTAAATAATTAATTTTACATGCGTTTAATTCGTTTATCAAGAAGAATCAACATGATTTAGGTTCATTAGAAAATTAAATTAAACATGGACACTTGTGCCAAATTTATTATCTATAAATTTCAACAGCAACAACATGATTCATTAATCACACCTCTTAAAACATTTATCCAATTAATTATCAATTAATTATAGATATACATTATTTACTAATTTCAATCAATAACAATATTCTAAACCAAAAA
This sequence comes from Viscum album, assembly GCA_963277665.1. Taxonomy (NCBI): domain Eukaryota; kingdom Viridiplantae; phylum Streptophyta; class Magnoliopsida; order Santalales; family Viscaceae; genus Viscum; species Viscum album. The sequence goes on along the minus strand of OY728122.1, from coordinate 2,010,927,610 downwards.
TGAAATATATATCCCACTATCTAGAAAATCAAGGGGTTAAGCATTATCATAGTATAAAGAAATAACATTTCTATGTGATCGACACAAATTATTTAATCTAGGTAAAATAAGTATTATGTAAATTTCATTGTTATCTAAGGGGATAAAAAATTCTCTATATATGACTACCCATAAAGAAATAAAGAATCAAAGTATCCCATACATAAAAAGGTCTCTGATGTTCTTCGCACAAGAAAAAATCAATATAATAGATCTCTGATCACCTCTCCGACAAGAATTTTATCCATCTAAGGATGTCGTAGAACCCCCACATGGAAAGAAAACTCAGGGAAACCCAATTAGAAACATGGGTAAGAAGACTCTATAGCACAAAGAGAATAATGGGAGGAAAACAAGATCATACAAGGATAAAATGCTAGAAAAGGAAGGAAAACTCACCATAGATGAAGTAGGCTCTCTACAGATCAAAGGTGGAAGCCCAAGGATCAATCCATGCTAAAGGTATCTCCAAATCACTGAAGAGGGAAATGTTAGATCAGTTGGGATGAGAGGGAAGGTAGTATTAGTTGTAGAGTTTGAAAACCCGAATAGCTAGAATATGATTTAAAATATATAGAAATAGGCAATTACCCATTGTAAAATCCCCTTTCATGTATTGTAATTCCTCGAGGTTAGTTTATGTTGAAAAAACCATCGCCTATTCATTTATTTTATTTTTCAAACCCATAAATATTACCTGTCATGAACCCCAATGTCACATCATGTAACTCTTCACAATTTGAAATCCATCCTTACTTCAACCATTTAGAGAACATAATACTCCAGCATTCATCTCACCCTCATCTCAACACCTCAATCCTTAGAAACATGAAAATCATCAATCAAAAAAAATTATCCATTACATTTGAAACATTTGGAGCCAACTAATTTCATTTACAACTCAATTTGTCTTAATATCACTAAAGCATGAACTAGTCATTCATAGTTTTGAAATTCTTGAGAGAGTTAGTAGTTCTATGTAATCCTCGCTAGGGATGTTTCCTAATAAAATATTTATTTTTCAATCATGTACAATAATTTTTATAATTTTTATCATATCTATGACCTCTAGGGATAGGAAGACATAGTTATTCTAATCATCATATCGGGGGATTTCATGATAAGGAAAGAAAAACATGACAGTAAGTATAAAAATATGGATACATTTATTCAAGGTTATTTACTACCTAATTCTTAAGGTTAAAAAAGGATAATATATTAATAATATCTTATAATTCATTCTTAATATAGTTATCTATTTTATTACTTGTTTCCAAAAGTTTATATTCCACTATGCTTGTTATAGAAAGTCAGTCATCATTCTCATCATTATATTATGTTTTTTCAATTTACATCTTATAATTATAAATATAATTTTATATTAATTACATCAATTGTGATGGTGATTATTTTACTCTGATATAATTAGACATATTCGGATTCCGATTTTTTTACCCTAATAATTATATTGTGTGTAAGTTTGAAAAATTTACATTAAACGGTTTGAGTGTTAATTAGATAAAAAAATTTAAACGTTGTTTTAAAATAATATTCACCCCCACTTGTGAGTATATCCATCTATGATAATTATTAGGATCCTAAAATAGGTATCAGAGTAAGATTACACTAATTATAATTACTGTGTATTTACTTATTTTATCAACTACTAGTTTTATTATGTTTTGTTATAAACTATTTGTTAATAATCATTTTTGAAAATAATTTTTAATGTTTCTAAGATGTAAGGTCTTAATATTGGTTCTATATATAATCTAAATCCAAAGGGAACACCTATCATTTGTGGTGATTATTATGATTACTAGAAACTTAGGATAAAAACTATTTTTATCAACACTAGAGTTGATAATTTTGTTATGATTACAAGAGAATACAATATTCATGATAAGGAAGTTATAGCTTTTAAAAATCTAGAATAACATGTGTATTAGTTAATCTATAGAGTAAGTAATACTCTATTGTGTTCCATTAAAATAAGTACATATAGTTATATATCTTCATGTAATGCTGAGAATAACATTTTAAAAAAATATTGACGTCACACACTTTAATACTTCAATATTTTTTGAGACTAGAAGAGATATTAATAGAGAAGTCTATGATGCCATTGATTTATTACCCTGATAATCAGTTCCAAATATGAATAATAGGTTTATGAAAATTATAAAAAGATTAAAATATATTGGAGAACACGTTCTTAATGATGAAATCCTTATTGAAAGGTTTCTTGATATTATTACCAAATAGTGGGAATCAAAGAGAACATTTGTGGAAGAGACTAGAAAACACAATAATAAAACTCTTGATGATGTTTTTAGAACTCGCATGTATTACAAGGGTATAATCAAGGCGGATATAGAGAAACATAAGAAGAGAAATGGGAATTTTTATTTCCTTACTACTAATACTATCGCTATTATAGTTCAAAGACCTAAGAATGTTATTAAATCTTTAAGGAAGGTGAAATTTTTTATTTAATATGACTTTATATCATCATAAAATTATATGAATGAGTTATTTAATCTCTATAGAAAGTTGAATAAAATATTGGGTAATAAATATTCTCAATACAGATATATAAATGGTAATAAGGATAGTTGTTATAATAAATAATCATATGTCACTAATTATGTGTTCAAGAAAGATGAACATATCAAACCTAATATTTTAAAGATGAAAAGGAATGATAGAAAAGAAAATAATTTAGAAAAATATGCCAAGAATTACTATAATTCTGAAGGAAATGAAGTCATCAAATCAACTAACATGTGGAGTTACAATGTTGGTGATTCTTCTAAAATTTCATCTGATAAATAATGTTTCAGACATGAGTGCATAGATATTTTTAAAAATGTACCCATTTTAAATCATTGTGTCATGGATAAGGAAAATAAAAATAGTACCAATAAGAAAAACAAAGGGTACTTGGATAGTTTATTTTTTAAGAACATGATTTCAAACAAATAATTCTTCAATAAGATCATCAAAATGGAAGGTGGAAAAGTATCCTTTAGAAATAATTCTCCAGGAGAGATTATCATAATAGTTAACATTATTCTTCTTGAAAAAGATCTTATTTAAAATTTTTATTTGTTGAAGGTATTATGAACAACCATATAAGAAAAATCCATTTGTGTAATGAAGGTTAACTAAGGATCTTTAGAAATGATTGATGGTCATTTCATAGTCCCAATGATGAATTTATTCTTTCTTCCAATCATCATGTTAATTTTTAAACGCATAACATAAATTACCTTCAGAGCCAATAAATACGTTGCCTAATTAAAATGGAAGATCAATCTTCTTTATGGAATATAAGGTTAAAAATATATAACCTTGGAAAATTACAAAATTTGAATAATAAATAACTTGTTATGGAACTATAGAATTATATCTTTGATACTTCAAAAGACTGTGACCCTTGTCAACAAAATAAGAAATATATGTAATGTTTTAAATATGTTAGGGAAGTCTCAAATTATGATGATTTAAATATAGTTCACATGGACTTATTTGGTCCTACAAAAACATGAATTATTTGTGTAAAATACTATTTATAATCATTCTTTGATGATTATACAAGATATTCTAGGGTATATTTTATCACAATGAAATTTGAATCCTTTTTTTTGTTTTAATAATTTTGTATCCAAATTTAAAAATATTAAAAACCACACCAAGATAACCATCCATAGTGATAATGATGGAGAGTTTGTAAATTCTAATTTGGAATCTTTTTTTTGTAAGAAATGTATTGAACATAAATTTTCAGTACCCAGAACCCCCAAAATAATGGTGTAGTTTAATACAGAATAGAGTTATTCAAGAATTAAATATAACCATGCCAAGTGAATACTATGTTACTAAACTTTTTTTTGGATTAAGTGGTTATTACTATATACTATAATATAAATCAATTTTAAATAGATATTTTCTTAATAAAAAATCTTATGAGTTTTGGATTATAATAAAACCAAAAGTTTCTTACCTAAATGTTTTTTGTTGAAAAGTATTCATACTGAATACTAAAGATAATTTAAATAAATTTTTACCCAAGTCCAATGATGAATTATTTTATTTTTATTCTACTACATCTAAGGCTTATGGAGTTTTTAGTAAAAGTTATAATACTATATAGAAAATATTGTGTGTTATTTTTGATGAAATTATCCTTTTTTTTCAAACAACCCTAATATACAACCTTGATGTAGTTTATAATATTTATCTTTAAACATTGTTAGAGTAATTATCATAAGGAAACAATTCTTGAATTTATTTCTGGCTTTCTTCCTATATAATATTTTCTACATATTTCATAAGATCATATTTTCGATAATCAATCAATTAAGTTGTTTCTTTGTAATCATTGATGTGAAAGTATCATTGGTGATGTGTATTAACTAGTTAGGGAATAAAGATCATTAATGATTTAAATTGAACACATATCCTTCTTATACCAATTTGGACTTATGAATAATGATGAGGCTTTAGGTAAGGAGGAGTGTATTATGGCTATGGAAGATGATATTAATGTTTTTAAAAGGAACATTATCTGTAATTTATTTGAATGACCTGATCAAACATCTATAAATGGAGAAAAATTTATTTTTATGAATAAATGTGATCATAATTCAACAATTTTTAGAAATAAATAAAAAATTGTTGCTAAGGGATATAATCAACATGAAGAAATATATTATGAATAAAATTATGATCTTCTATAAAGACATGAAGATATTTGAGTACTTTAATCAACTATGGATTTCATTAAATTTAATTTTATTCAAATTGATTTGAAGTGTTATTTAATTAAAAAATATTTTCAAGAGGATGTTTATATTGAACAGTCACTTGTTTCTGAAACTAAAAACGACCCAAAACATTTTTTAACCTAAACAAAGCATTATATGCCCTTAAAATATCCCTGGAGATTAGTATGATATATTAACTAGATATTGGTTACGAATTTGTTTCAAGGAAGCTGTAGATCCAAATAATTTCACAAAATAATTTAATAAAAATATTATGGTTGTAAAAATATATTTTGATGACATTATATTTGGTTCAACTAAAAATTATTTAGTAGTTTCTTTTCTAGATCTTATGATGTATGATTTTTAAATGAGTATAATGGGTGAGTTAATTTATTTTCTTGGTTTTCAAATATCCCCAAAACCATAAATATCATTTATATCATAACATAATTACATATATTATATTATTAAAAAATTTAGATTTGAAAATACTCAAAGTATTATTACTCCATTCATTACTTATAATACATTTGATATTAATGTGGTTAGGAAAACAGTTGATGAAAATATTTTTAGAGGTATTATATGAAGTTTAATTTACATAAATTATTGTCATATGGATTTAATGTTTTCAGTATACATATGTGAAATTTATCGACATAATATAATATAATCCCATATATAATCTATTAAATTAATTTTTCATTATCTTTTGGGAGTTATGTATTTAATCCTTTTCTATTCCTCAACAAATGTTTTTGAACTAAAACATTTTTTAGATGATGAATTTGGTGGATATATAATGGATATGAGAAGTAATTCCAAAACATGTCATTTATTAAATGATTATTTAGTTTTTTGTTCATGTAAGAAATAACACTCAGTAGAACTATCTACTATTTAAATTGAATATTTGGTAGTTTTATGTTGTTGTGATCATGTTTTTTGGATGCAACAAACGCTCTCAAAATATGGGACACATTTTACTGTAACATAAATCCTTTGATATTATAGAAGTACAATTAATTTATGTAAAAACCCATCACATCACTCATGTGATATGTACATAGATATAAGAAACCTTTTCCTTTTGGATCACACACCTAAAGGAGATATAATTTTACAATTCATCAAAACATAAGAACAACTTGTTAATAATTTTAAAAAAACCCTTACTTATGCTATATTTGAATAAATTAAATAGAATTTGGGTATGATATATATAAATTAAAAATTCATATCTAATTATTGTTTAAAAATATCAAATCATTAATAGACTCCAATATATAGGGGGATTCCATATGTTTTTTTTTTGTTTTTTAAAAATTTAACTTTTTTTAAAGATTTCTATTTTTCTAAAAATTTCTATTTTTTTCTAAATATATTATCATAATGAGTTTTCTATACTCAAAAATTTTATAAAATTATTTTAGAGTCATAAATCTAAAATTTTTGTTGGACAGTGATGTTCTTATAAAATTTCTCGATTAAGTTTTATTTACAATTCATTATGAAATAATCATATTATGATTTTTTAAACTAAAATAATAAGTTTTCATAATAAAACTATCATATTAAATTTTCTGTTGAAAATATTGATTTTTATTTTTCATAATGAAAATATAATTTAATATTTTATTTCAAAATTATAATAATTTTCTTACAAAAACCAAGAATGACTAGTTCATCATACATGTGACAATTTCCACTCAGAATGGTACTCAAACATTCTTTTCATTGTTCACTATTTCATTAGGTTTCTTTATAATTGTTGTTTTTTCTTTAGGGAGAGGATTTTTGAAAGGTCATAGTTCAACTAATATGATTCAACTTCGAAGAATATTATTTAATCTAAATGTTTCGAATCAATATGTGTCGAAAAACTAAACAATGAATTTGATCTCTGTTATCCAAAAGTTGTTTTAGAATTTTATGCCTCAGTACAATATGATAAGGAAGATGGGAATGATAACTATTCTTTCAAAATGTATGGTAAGTGGAATATGTTTTCTTATAAAAAATGTATGATCTTTATATTGTTCCTTCCGAAGGAGAAGAATATTACCCCTCACATAATATTCCATAATCTGTTGGAAAATTTAATAAGAACGAGGAATAAGATTCGTTGTTTTAGGATTATGAAAAATATTGGAAACTATCTCATATGAGTCTACACAACCATATAGTTTCACTGTGGATGCATGGGTACTTGTTTTCGAGGAAGAGATACTGATATAATTTGAATGTATATGATGTGTTTTTATTGATTTCTTATTGAATATGAGGAAGATCAACTTGTCCATGTTTAAATTTATCACAATGGAGAATATAAAAAAATCTTCAATCAAATAAAAAATTACAATTTTCTATGATTTTATAATAAAAATGGTTTTAAAATAGTTGTATATTTATATCGCGGAAAATACCTCATATCCCTTATGAGAAAAAATATTCTTTCATTGGTGATGATACGATGTCCAATTTGAAACTACTTTTCAACTCTAAGTAGACGATGTTTTTTGAAAATGATTATGGATCCAATGCACTACCATTAAGAACTCTCAGGATGATATAATGAAGAAAATAAAGTAAGTGACTTCTTTTCTAATGAAATAAACACATGAAAAAAATTCTAAGGAATTTTTTATGAAGATGATGGAACATAAGGTTTAGAATAATTCTAGGGATATAGAATTTGGAATCGACCCTAATAATTATAATGCTTTAGGTATTTAGGCCTGAAAAAATGTTATAGGAATAAGAAAAATAAAAAAATGAATAAAGAAAGTTCAAGAATATATTATTTGTGAAAATTTGATTGATGGAGTTGAGAGATATTTAGATACACTAGTCATTTACACTTCAGATTTCGATAAAGTTATAACAGAAGGTGGTATAGTATTCAAATAATCATTATTGGTTCCAGTAAATATCCCTTATATGATAGAAAAGGGAAAATAAAAGGTTCATATTGAATAATTGGTCACAAATGTAACGACCCAAACTATTCTGAAAAAAAATTATATTTTTATTTAATTTAATGTCATAAAGAAAACACATTCACTTATTTTTGTTTTATAATATCCAATTATATTTAAATGAACAGTATGTATCATTAATATTGATTATATATCCCTTTAACATTGATCAAAATAATAGTTTAAATATAGGATTTTAATGAATCCATTTGTCACAAAAAAGGAAATGATTGCCTCAACCTGTAGGATAATACCCTATAAACCCCATTTATCTGACATTCCAAGGGAGATAGAATTTTTTTTATTTTTTATACACTTATTCTAATATGAGATCCAACAATCTAAACATGATAAAAACCATTTACAGAAGAAGTTCAAGCTAATCAAGATCACAACCCAAATAATGTTCGCTGAATGGACCCATGAAAGTCCTACATTCGTGCACCTTACTCTTAGGCAATATGATAGCTATTAAAGAGATTTGTATCAAGTCTCTATAAATATGAGTATATAGACGATTTTTTATAGAATAAGGAATATATTTTTATCGTATTATTTTTTACTTTCTAAATGATTTTAATACAATAAATCCCAACTAATATTTTCTGTTAATATTCAAATCCAATTAATGAATTTATGAATTAATTGAATTTTGAAGTAAATAATATTTTAATAAAAATTATTATTAATTAATTTTTATAAAATATAAATAATCATATCATTTTTATGAATTCAAATTGTAATCTTTATATAGCATACAAAAATATTATTATAAAAACCTATCATTTTCAATAATGTAAGATTTTATTTTAAAAGTGGGAATTCACATATTTATAAAATTATTTATATAAAATTAATAATATTTTTGGAATCAAGATTTCAGAATAATATTATGGTGAAGTTTTCATAATTTTTAGAGAAAGATATATTTTTGGGTAAAAATTAAATACCGTATAAATATTATTTGTGTTTTAGGACATCATAATGAACCAAATGTGATGTAATAAGTACTATAAAAGATATACTCATCCAAGTATATGTATTACATTTAAAATAATGTGATTTTTAATTTTTTTTGTAAATCCATTATTAATCCTCCCAGTGCAATGAGCCTTGACTCATGCTCCTCTATATGTAATGAACCTTGACTCATGATTATGTCATGTTGTATGTTGTTTCCACATTTCTCATGTTATGATTTCTATTATATATCATGCATTATTATTCATCTTTATATTATGATCCATTGATATTCCTATTGTCTAACATGAATTATCATCCTCATGTTATGCCTTGTTTATTCCCTTACAAGGATTTATAGCTCTCCCTTTTCTTAAGTTTGTCCCCAAGATATCTCACACTGTTTTACATTAGTAGGAGTATTTTTAGACTTATAATGAATTTTTCAATATATCATGATAAGTATGTTTTTAATAATATTTTTGTATCCCATGTTCTTGATGTTCTGTTTTGTACCTAATTCCCAAAGACACGAGACTTATCGATATTTTGGGATGTATTAAGTGTACCATTATGTAATAAAAAATGTATTAATGTGTATTAAAGAGCAGGGCTATCATAGTTGGTGTTGTAGTTGGTGTCATAACAATAGTTTAGTTATTTAGGGATTATGGTTAAAAACTATAGCGAAATCCTTAGGGATAAGTCTAAGCATATAAAAAACATCCCTAAATTTTGGTTAGTATGGATTAATTTTGTTATCAACCAAATCCATCCCTATCTTGACACTATATGTGGATGTGGTTTTGGCACAAATGTAACTAAGAGTAAAAACTCTATCACGAAATTCCGAACCAAACTCTGCGTAATATGATATATGAGAATGGGACTTATTGTGCACCTTTTTTGATACTCCCGGGGGATATACATTAGTAAATTCATAATATCAATACAAACCATTCTTAAAGGAACAAAAAAGAACATAAGAATACATGTTAGGAAATAGGAAATGGATTACAAAGATTGAATATGAAAAACTCATATGTTAAGGATATAAAAAAATTTATAAGTTATCCCTTTAATTTCATTACATTCCACATTACATGATTAATTGATTCTGATAATCATCCCTAATTTTCCTTTTTTATTATAGATAATGGGATGAAATAAGAGAAATTGTATTAATAATTGATGTGATGGGTAGTGTTATGATTTCCCCAATGAGATATCCAATCTTATGGGAGAAGGAATCACAATCATTGTACCAATACTCTCTTAACTAACTCATGTTCTAAATAGAATCATAGACCAAGAGGAGAACCCAAACTACCTATGACAGAACAACCCAGAATCAAGAGAATCAAGCAACAATGGTTTCTAACATTCAACAGATCATCTGATCACTTAATCCAAGAAATATTAATCATCTCCGTTGAGAAGATATTCTCCATCATTAAATGATTCGAACAAGAGAATTTTCATCTAGCTTTTTATCGTATAGAGGGAGAAGCTGGTCGATGGTGAGCATTGATCAAGAATCTAAAGCATGAGGAAGAGATCAAAGAAATTGAGTGGATGGAATTATGGAAAACGTTTTTTGATATATATTTTCCATGAAAACTCTATCATAAAATGGAAATGGATTTCCTTTCCATCATGAAAAAAGTGAATAAATCTATTAGGGTTTATGAGGACTACATCAAAATACTTGAGTGATACACTTCAGGTTTTTTCATTTCCCTCAAATTCATGGTAGACCTCTCTTTTGGTTGGATAAATCCTATTTTATGAAAATACATGATGATCTATGACATTGATATCTATGAAAAAAATTTCTGATGTACCCTCAATGTCAAAATGGATATCAGTGAATCTCAAGGGTATCATGGATATAATAAGTTGAAAGTAGAGATTAATTATGGTGATCTGATTCAGAGATATTAAAGTTCCATGATATTTAAACATACCACTTGTTAAGGGTGTGGGAAATAAACACCCCATAAATTCCCTAAATGGAACAAGGAAATTCATTAGGTGTAGGAAGGATGGATACCTAGATAATACTAATCTATTAGAGAAACCTTCCCTTGAAATGGAGGAAAGGAATTTTAAAGTCAACCCTTAGTGAATTATTAATTGATATAGCTAAAAGGAACCATAAAATGTTATGAATTAATGCCTTATGCCATGGGTTTTTGGATGCAACTAACAAACTCCAAGGCAGTAAGGGAGAGATTTTTCCATCACTACCGCTGAAGTGAATCCTGAAAATGAATAGGTGATTGGTACACTAGTTATTAATTCAAGAATAATAAACTTAACTATTGATTCCAGTTCTACACATTTCTTCATATCATGAAACTTTAGTTCAAATATTCAAACACTATAAAAAATCATGGAAGTAGAGATGTCGGTGAAAACAAAAAATGGGGAAATTATTGCATCACATGTAGATAACTCCTCCCCTATCAGAATTTGTGGGATAAACATTCCATAATTTTTTTTTCATACTCTCATTAGAGGGATTTTTTGTAATTATGTGTCTGTATTGACTTTCCCTATATAGATCCAACATATATTTCTGTGATTAGGAAATAACTCTCTGTATGGAGAATCGACCACTGATCATGTTCATGTGAAAGGAGGAGGATGAATCTTATTTTGAACCATTATCTCATGATTTGATATTAATACCCTATGAGAAATAATATCTTGATCATTTGATTGTGTCTATAGAAAGAATAATCCTCCAAGATATGGCTATTTTGAAGGAATACATTTATGTGTTTCCCAAGGAATTGTCCAGTCTTCCTCCTAGCTGAGAGGTTTTATTTTCAATCAAGGTTATATATGAGGAATTTCCTATATCCAAGAATCTGTGTAGGATGGATATTGAGGATCTTGAAGATCTATAGAAACAACTATAGGAGAATTTGGATAAAGGGTTTAAACTCCCAAGTTCATCACCATGGGGTGCACCCGTCTTCTTCATCAAGAAGAATGACAAGTCAATATGCATTTTCATTTATTATAATAAGCTCAATAAGATAATGACAAAGAAAAAGTATCTTTTTTACATGGATTGATGAATTTTTAGATTAGATACATGGAGCAAAGTACTCCTCTAAGGTGTATTTGTGGATGGGATATTAACACGTTAGGGTAAATAAGGAGGATATCCCCAAGATAGCTTTTCGTACAAGATATGGTAACTATAGGATTATTATAATGCAATTCAGAATCACTAATGCTACAATATTAATTATGGACTTGATTAATAGAGTATTTAGAAATTACCTCAAATAAGTTATCTTAATATTTATAGAAAATATTATTATGTACTCAAAAATAACAGTGGATCATGAGGAGAATCTGAGCACTATTGTAATGTCCGTAATTTTCTCTATGTATTATTTTAATATTATATGGGAATTAATTTGAGACTAGGCTCTGAGACGACGTGCAGTTCCGAGGCCCAGTGAGCCTAGAACAAATGTTTGAATTTAATTTAATAATTAAATAACGCGTGTGTGCTGTTTTCCTGAAAAAGTGGAATAACTCCTGAACTGGTGCTCAGATTTGAAATATGAGGGCACCGTTGCCTTTAGAGAAACGATGATACCATAGGTGAGGCCTAAGTTCGGCCGTCATAGGTCGATGGTGAAATCAGGATTTTGCGAGTAACCGTAATAAAATATTTTATTAAAATATTTTATTTAAATACTTGTTGCAATGAAATATTTTATTCTTTTAAATAGAGATTTCGCAGGGATGGTTAGGGTTACAATCCCCCTAACCCTGATTTCCTATAGAGGCTCTAGAGAAGACCTCCTGAGGTGGCGACGACATTCTTGATGATTTTCACCGGCAAAAATGACACGACAACCAGATCATCGCCAACGAACGTCATGGAATCTAGGTAGGATGTTTGTTTGTGATTTTCTTCCCCGGTTTTTATTTCCATGATGAATGTGTACTAATCCAATAAAATATTAGCCCACGGATCAATCATTCTTGCGGGATGGGATTTTGTGGGAATTAGGGGGGTTTTGATTCTTGAAATTGTTTTGGTTCATTCAACCTCCTAACAGTGACGGACCAAGATCGACACGAACATCGATCGAGGTTCTTCCCTTTCGATGTTGTTTTGTTCTTCTTCCCCAAATTATTGCGTTCTTCACGTTCTTCGCAGGGAGATGAACGGAGAATCGTTGCGCATCCATTCTGCGACGCAATGAACCCAAACTGTGGATCCATCCCCGGAGAGGTGTCACGGAGGTGCGGCGGCATTATCAGCGGATGATTCGGAGCAGATCGAGAGTTATGAGTTTTCAGGTTTTTTTCTTCGGATGGATCATTTGAGGTTTATGATCTATTTTAAAGGCCAAAAACACCCCATGTGGTGTCCGTATGACAAACCAAACCAATGCCTGGAGTATCCGGATGAACAGATGAGAGATCCTGGATCCGAAAGATCGGCTGAAGTGCGAGGAAGAAGACGATGTTCTTGAAATTTCATGACTACACGCCATGTAGTATGGGCTACACGGTGTGTGTTCGTCGGCTAAATTACATGGTGTGTACTCTGGGAGTACATAGACACAGGCCGGGTACACGGCCAAGGACACGCCGTGTATACCCCTCCCCATCCAGACCCATCCAGATACACGGGATACGCCGTGTAATGGTACACGGGTAGGCGACACAGACATGGGCAGAGACCGTGTATGGGAACATAGTCGGCGAACACAGAGCGGTCCCAAGTGCTCGGACATTGTGTGTGATTCTTCTACATGCCATGTAGATTCTTTCCATATGTAGGGACCCTGATCCCCATGTGCCTCATGAGACATGATATACTAGCATTTTATTAAATCATTTACAAATAATATATCATGTCCCATTACTATAGAAGATCGCGAGGCTTAGGATTCTGGGAAACCAGCTACTTCTGATAAACTTCATCAACACAAACCGTGCCTGAAAAATTTAAAAAAAACATAGGGTGAGAAAATATGACCTGTAAGGGGTTTTAAAAATATTTTAAGAAAACTCTTTCTCAAGCCGTCATTTTGAATAAAACAAAACGCTTTACTAAAACAAATCATTATCTTTTCTTAAAACATGTTAATCCTACATTTTTTTTGAAAACCACATGCATGGTGAAGAAGTACATACTTAAAAGAATATTTAACGAAGACTTAAATCAGAGAGCGCAAGCATGGGAAGAATAAATGATGCATAATTTACAACCAAGAATACTTCAGTTCTAAAAATCTGTGAGTAAGCAGGGAAAAATGTTCATAACATGATTCATGGGAACATAAAGGTCTTATAAGAACTTACCACATGAATTACAATTCTTATCTCATGATTTCATTATCATATTCAAGGGAATTTTCAACCAGGGGATGTCTTGTTAGTTGGACAATCCCCTGGTTGACAATTTATCTTTACATGTAGAGGGAATGTATAATGCCTAGACTTGTCAGGACCTTGTGTCATGATATTAAAACATATCTTAGTACGGGTCAAGGCACACCGCCAATCCTGTTTCCCATAGTAGCAGAAGCCAAGGCCAACCGCCAAGACCATCGCACATGAAAGCACAATCCAAGGCTAACCGGAAATACCATCGCATATGAAATCATATGCCAAGGCTAACCGCCAAGACCATCGCACTTGAAAGCACATGCCAAGGCTAACCGCCAAGACCGTCGCACATAACGTCTCCTGAGACTCTTAATTTACCCAATGCATTAGAGCGCTATATAATTCCAGGCGCACCCATCCATAAACACATAAGTCCAAACCATCCCCCACATATCTTGACATTGTCTTTCTTTCATGGGGTTTCATTCATACATTCTTAATCAAACCTCCTTTTACATGTGTTTTCAAAGTCAGGAAGGTAGTTCAAAAACTAAGACGTACGTTCTAAAAATCCGTACACATAAGAAATTATCATAAAAATTGAAAACATGGTTGAACAAAAACACTTTAACATTCCAAATCATCATTATACCAAGTTAAAACAAGGTCATTCATAACTAATACACATGTTGATAAATGGGCATTGTGGTTGTTTAATTAAAACTGTGTGAATATAATTTTAGTTAGGGATATAAAGTGTGAAAATATGTTCGTCTTGGTAAGTCATGTATATGTGTATGAAAACATCTTGAATATAAAAATTGTTGTGTAAAAACTCATTTTCACTTTGAATAGAATGACAATTCCTTTGAAAAGATTGCAAACATTATAGGGAGAACTTGTATTTGAAGACAACATATTGATAAATGGTTATATATACCTATATACATATATAAATTTAGGGGCGTATACACATGTGCATGGGTTTACCAAAATAAACCATACTCAAAAATATTTCTCATGTTATACCTTAAACTAATGTAATGTTTGGTAAAAACATATGGAGTTCATTTACATAAAAGAAAAAAAAGTGAACATAATTTCCATAAAACCATTATTGACATAAATTTAGTCTTTCATTCAACAAGGCCGATCCATAAATATGACTACATATATATGAATACATGTATACACTTGTAAAAGTTCAAGGAATTCATACTACCCATTTTCACAAGACAAAATCCTGATTTATCAAGAATGGTGATAAATAAAAATTTTCAATTGAAATAATTATTTTGACATCAAACTAAACCTTAAACTTCATCATACATATAAACATGTACACAAATAGTTTTGGGTACTTTTCTTGAAATAATAATCATATAGGGTACATATAATTTGTAAGAAATTTTTATGTGATAATGTGGTAAATTTTAAAAGAAATAAATAATCTTGTCCTTAGATTCACACATAGATGTACATGTAAATCTTATATAATCACATGTAAATATATATCTATATGCTCTATATATTTTCATAATCTTACATGTTGATAAAATTACCTGAAAACTCCATTTTTCATAGGGCATAATAAAACCAGGGTTATAAACATGTGAAAGAAAGGTGTACACATGCAGGTATCATTGTATATATATGTATGAATACAAATATATATGCACATATGCGTGAAGTATACATACATATATATATAACTGTGTATATTCACTGAAACAGATGAAAAATTAAAACAAGGAGACCTCCACTACTCAGGTTCGATCCTAGGAAGAGGATAAATAGCTTCATATGGTCTTGTATATACTTATACACATTTATATAAAAAGTGTATATTAAAAAATGTAAAGTTTATAGAAACTATAGGAAAGCGAGGAAGCGGAGTTCTCTTTACTCCTACTAGGTTCTCCATGCAGAAAGAAAGGTCCTCATGGTCTGGGTTTGCACCAGGTTTATATACACAGAATTTATATATATAACACGCATATACGTATAAATCAAAACTTAGAAAAAACAAAAAGAAACTTGTCCCTTACCTTTGCTCGGAGAGGAGGAGGGGAAAACAAAGCAGTGACGCCAGTCCGGTGGTTAGAGAGATCAAAGAAGCTCAGGTGAAAAACTTCCGGCATTCGGTGCAAAATCAAAACGTAAGGATAGAGCCTCTCCTTGTGTGGATATAATGACGGGGTAAACGAGGTCGTGTCGGTGCCAACCCATAGAAAAGAGGGAGCAGAGCCGGGTCTACTAGCCGGCCTACAAGAAGAAAACGAGCTGCCCTAATCTACTGGTACATCGGCACGATGAAGAAGAATAAGAGGGAAGGGGGGAAGAAGAAAACTGGGAAAACGTGGGGACAACCAGGCTTAAAAGGAAAACGATCGGGCGGCCCAGAAGCGATGCGGTAAAAAAAAACAACAGACGGCGTGATTGGAGGGGTGCTGGATTGGACGGTCCAGCTTGATGCGGTGTTTTAAAACACACAACTTTGTTTTTAACATTTAACATAATATAATCATTTATTTTTTCAACGTTTTTATCTTATAAAATCTGTTATTTTATTGTTTTATTAAACCTATTATAAAATCATTACTATTATTAATATAACATTATTACTAAACTATTATTATCATAAATTAAGGGTTATAAATACAGCAATATACTAAACTATTAACCCCAACCTAAAACATAAATTAGATTTTCATTTTCCACTATTTATTTAATTTATCAAAACATATAATTTTAATATCACATATCCTTTATTTGTTGATACTTATCTAAATTTAAATTTACTTGTTAATATCTATATGTTATTAAAACAAATTGATTATTTAACCCAAAATTTCAAAATAATAAATTTTCACTTTACGTTGAAGAAAAACATAATTTTATAAAGTATGGTAACTTAACATGATTATGCTAACATGAATATATATATATATATATAAAGTATATATATATATATATATATATGTTGTATTATTGTAACATAGACCATAAATCAAAAATATTCATTAATAATTATTTAAAAGAAAAGAGTCTTAAGTATTATGACTTTATTTAGTAAGACCTCTAAGGCCTTCAGATTAAAATCCAATGGTCAAATTTATAGCCGTTAGGGTTCAATGGTCAAATTAGTGTTCTTATAAAGATTCTGGTCTTGGGGTATCCCTCAATCAAGGTGAATAAAAGAGAAAGGAATAGGTGGTTCTTGTGATTCCCTTGTTGCTCAGCACAGTTGCAGTGGCATCAGTCATCCTCATGTTTATTCTGATGGATGCCAGAAACCCTTACTGCCTTCTTGGGGTCCTGGTGGTTTTAAGAGGTCTCCCAATTATTGTAATCGGGTTTTTAATTGAAAATTTTGTTTAGCTTATCTTCTTGTTCGATCAGTGTGTTTGGTAGCCACCGAGATGTTACTCATTTGATTAAAAGGGCCTTTCATTCATTTGATTCATTTTTCTATTTTATTATTATTATTATCTTATAAGATGATTGTTTGTTCACTTAACGGGTGACATTGTAAAACAAACTTGTCGATACTCAAAATAGGGTTTATCGGGTCGTTACATTATTTCCCCTTCAAAGAATTGCGTCCTTGCAATTCTATTCATAAAATGAAAATTAGAGACCCCACACATACAACATTATCGAAACAGGGGATCTGGCTTGGTTAACGGAATACCAAAGTTGGCACATAGTTCTTCCGTTTCCCTAGCCCAGATGCACTTTGAGCAGTAGGTCATGAACTCCTGCTCGTGCGTACTGTACACAGGATTCCAAAGGGAGGCTTGTGTGGTGAAAAGCTCAGAAATGTCCGAGTAGATGAATTCCCTGACAACTCTCTGGGCCACAACATTCTCGAGGTAGTTGAGGGGAATGATGTGATTTAGGAGACTGAAATTCAACACCTGGAACATATAGGCAGCACTAAGCTAGCCATCCTCAGAATCTATGAGGAAGCACGCTCTGTAAGAGAAGTTTTGCGCCTGAGTAAAACACTTAAAGAGACCCTCAATGTATCTTTTCCTTCACCTATAGCAGGGGAGTTGAGCAGTGGCGATAAGGTGAAAAACACGATCATCCTCTTGACATAAACAAAGAATCTCAGGACCGTTTGCTAGATCAAGTAGACGCTGGAAGGACCCTCGCAGGTAGAGAAATGATTGATAATCCACCGTGCATTCCCTGATCATGATAACCTCTACAAAATCATCGGGTAGTGATGAGAATTTCGTTTGACCAGCCATCTGAAAAAAACATTTGAAAGGAAACTCTTAATAACACACATAAAGTAGAGGCAGGAAAGTAAATATGAAAGTTTCATTTATACAAAAGTTTTCATAACAAAGCCTGAGTTTACTAGATGTACGCCACAAAGAGTGTCAAAACTACCTAACTCTTCAAACCACACACAGTGTGAACAGATGGGACTAAACTCATGGGAACATCTATGACGCATCCTGAGATTAGCGTGAGGGGTATGGAGTTGGGAAACATCAGTATACACCTCTTGCCTAAGAGACAATCGAGTGAACTCATCTTCCAACACTCCGAGGTCCATTAACTGGCCCTAGAAGCCATAGTGAAAAATTTGGCACAGGTATGCCGCTCAGAGGTCTCTGGCAGCAGCAGCTTCTTGAAAGGGGTAGTCAAGCATCGGGCCGAATTCTCCGCTAGTTGTGAACACTCGGAAGAGTCCCTCGTGATACTTTACCCAGCGTGCATAAGAGGGAAATTGGGTCACATCATTAGGAGATAATTCATCCCCAATCCCTGGTGAAGACTAAGCACCCTAGGCGAGTTTGAAACATCATACAAGTGCTTACATGTCATGCAAATTCAGGCATAATTTAGAATGTTCTCTCGGTTAGCTAGAGATACAATGTTCTCTAGATCCTCAGTGAGAAGTTATAGTAGGTCAGTAGGTACATTTTAATCATCCACCTGAAAGTTATAACATTTTTACATAGTCAAACATAGTTGTATATTAATTCTACCTATTTTTCCAGAGTCTCCTAAACCTATACTTTGATACCAACTATAGGGACCCCGATCCCCTGGTGCCTCATGAGACATGATATACAATAATTTTATTACAAAATTTACAAATAATATATCATGTCCCATTACTACAGAAGATCACGAGGATCAGGATTCTGGGAAACCAACTGCTTCTGATAAAATTCATCAATACAAACCATGCCTGAAAAATTTTAATCAAAAACGTAGGGTGAGCAAATATGCCCAGTAAGGGGTTTTAAAAACATTTTAAGAAAACTCTTTCTCAAGCAGTCATTTTGAATAAAACAAAACACTTTACTAAAAAAAGAATTATCATTTCTTAAACCATGTAAATACTACATTTTTTTTGAAAACCACATGCATGGTGAAGAAGTACAAACATAAAAGAACCTTTAAAGAAGACACAAATCAGAGAGCGCAAGCATGTGAAGAATAAATAATGCATAATTTAAAACCAAGATTAATTCAGTTCTAAAAATCTGTGAGTAAGCAGGGGAAAATATTTACAACATGATTCATGGTCACATAAAGGTATTATAATAAATTACCACATGAATTAAAAATTTTATCTCATGATTTCATTCTCATAGTCAAGGGACTTTTCAACTAGGGGATGTCTTGTTAGTTGGACAATCCCCTAGTTGGCCATTTATCATTACATGCAGAGGGAATGTATAATACCTAGACCTGTCAGGACCTTGTGTCATGATCTTAAAACATAACTTAGTATGGGACAAGGAACACTACCAATCCTGTTTCCCATAGTAGCAGAATCCAAGTCCAACCGCCAAGACCATCGCACATGAAAGCACAAGCCAAGGCTAACCTCCAAGACTGTCGCACATGAAAGCATAAGCCAAGGCTAACTGCCAAGACCGTCATACATGAAAGAACATGCCAAGGATAACCGCCAAGACCGTCACACATAATGTCTCATGAGACTCTTACTTTACCCAATGCATTGGAGAACTATATAATTCTGGGCGCACCCGTCCATAAACACTTAAGTCCAAACGATCCCTCACATATCATGACATGGGATTTCTTTCATGGGGTTTCATTCATACATTCTTAATCAAACCACTTTTTACATGCATTTTCATAGTCAGGAAGGCAGTTCAAAAAATAAGAAGTATGTGCTAAAAATACGTACACATAAGAAATTATCTTAACAATTGAAAACATTGGAGAACATAAACACATTAACATTACAAATCATCATAATACCAAGTTAAAACAAGGTCGTTCATAACTAATACACATGTTGAAAAATGGGCATTGTGGTTGTTTAATTAAAACTGTTTGAATATAATTATAGTTAAGGATATAAAGAGTGAAAATAGGTTTGTCTAGGGAAGACATGTATATGTGTATGAATTTTTTTTGAATATATAAATTGTTGTGTAAAAACTCATTTTCACATTGAATAACATGACCTTTCCTTTGAAAAGTTTGCAAACATTATAGGGAGAACTTGTATTTAAAGAAAACATACTGATACATGGTGATATATACCTATATACATATATAAATTTAGGTGCGTATACACATGTTCATGGGTTTACAAAAATAAACCATACTCAAAAATATTTCTCATGTTATACCTTAAAAAAAATTAATGTTTGGTAAAAACATCTACAGTTCTTTTACATAAAATAAAAAAAGTGAACATAATATCCATAAAACCATTGTTGACATAAAATCAGTCTTGAATTCAACAAGGTCGATCCATAAATATGAGTCCATATATATGAATCGTGTATACACTTGTAAAAGTTCAAGGAATTAATACTACCCATTTTCACAAGACAAAATCCTGATTTATCAAGAATGGTGATAAATGATAATTTTCAATTGAAAGAATTATTTTGACATCAAACTAACCCTTAAACATCATCATAAATATAAACATGTACACAAATATTTTTGGGTACTTTTCTTGAAATAATAATCTTAAAGGGTACATATAATTTGTAATAAATCTTTATGTGATAATGTGGTAAATTTTAAAAGAAATAAATAATCTTGTCCTCAGATTCGCACATATATGTACATGTACATCTTATATAATCACATGTAAAAATATATCTATATTCTCTATATATTTGCATCATCTTACATGTTGATAAAATTACCCGCAAAATCCATTTTTCATAGGGCAGAATAAATCCAGGGTTATAAACATGTGAAAGAAAGGTGTACACATGCATGTATCATCGTATATATATGTATGAATACAAATATATATGCACATATTCATGAATTGTACAAACGTATATATATAACCATGTATATTCACTGAAGCAGATGAAATATTAAAACAAGGAGACCTCCACTACTCAGGTTCGATCCTTGGAAGAGGATAAATAGCTTCATATGGTCTTGTATATACTTATACACATTTATATAAAAAGTGTATATAAAAAAATGTAATGCTTATAGAAACTGTAGGAAAGCAAGGCAGAGGAGTTCTCCTTACTCTTACTGGGATCTCCATACTGAAAGGGAGATCCTCATGGTCTGGGTTTGCACTGGGTTTATATAAATAGAATATATATATAACACATATATATGTATAAATCGAAACTTAGAAAAAACCAAAAGAAACTAGTCCCTTACCTTTTCTCAGAGAGGAGGGGAAAACGAAGTAGCGATGCCGGACCGGAGGTCGGAGAGATCAGAGAAGCTGGGGTTCAAAACTTTCGGCCTTCAGTGCAAAAATGAAACGTAAGGACAGGGCCTCTCCTTGCGTGGATATAATGACGGGGTAAACGAGGTCATGATGGTGCCAACCCTTTGAAAATTGGGAGCAGAGATGGGTCTACTAGATGGCCTATGAGAAGAAAACGAGCCGCCCTAACATACTAGTACAACGGCACAAAGAAGAAGAAGAAGCGGGACGCGGGGAAGAAGAAAATCGGGAAAATGAGGGGATGACCAGGATTAAAAGGAAAATGATCGGGCGGCGCTGAAGCGATGCGTAAAAAAAAGAACTGATGACACGATAGGAGGGGTTCTATATCGAATGGTCCTGGTTGATGCGGTGTTTTAAAACACGCGGCTTCGTTTTTAATGTTTAATAAAATATATTTATTTATTTATTTTTTCAACGTTTTTATCTTATAAAATCTATTATTTTATTGTTTTATTAATCCTATTATAAAATCATTATTATTATTAATATAACCTTATTACTAAACTATTATTATCCTTCGTCAATGGTTATAAATACACCAATATACAAAACTATTAACTCCTACCTAAAACATAAATTATATTTTCATTTTCCTCTATTTATTTAATTTATCAAAACATATAATTTTAATATCACCTATCCTTTATTTATTTTTACTTATCTAAATTTAAATTTACATGTTAATATCTATATGTGATTAAAACAAATTGATTATTTAACCCAAAATTTCAAAATAATAAATTTTCATTTTACATTGAAGAAAAACATAATTTTATAAAGTATGGTAACATAATATAATTATACTAACATGAAAATATATATATATATATAATGTATATATATATATATATTAATGTTGTTTCATTATAACATAGACCATAAATAAAAAGGATTCAATATGAAATATTTAAAAGAAAATAGTCTTATGTATTATGACTGTGTTTAGTAAGACCTCTAAGGCCTTCAGATTAAAATACAACGGTCAAATTTATAGTCGTTAGGGTTCAACGATCGAATTATTGTTCTTATAAAGAGTCTGGTCTCAGGGTATCCCTCACTTAAGGTGACTGAAGGAGAAAGGAAGAGATGGGTCATCTGATTACCTTGTTGCTCAGCACAGTTGTAGTGGCTTCAGCCATCCTCATGTTTATTCTGATGGATGTCAGAAACCCTTACCGCCTTCTTGGGGTACAGGTGGTTTTAAGCGGTCTCCCAATTATTGTAATCGGGTTTTTAATTGGGATTTTTGGTTAGCTTATCTTCTTGTTCGATTAGTGTGAGTTGTAGCCACCGAGATGTTACTCATTTGAATAAAAGGGCCTTTAATTCATTTGATGTGTTTTTCTATTTTATTATTATTATTATTATCTTATAAGATGACTGTTTTTTCACTTAACGGGTGACATTGTAAAACAAACTTGTCGATACTCAAAATAGAGTTTCTCAGGTCGTTACACCATCCGACAAGCTGAATGACACAGTCCGGCTACACGGGCAGTACTCGGGGTCAAGAAACATGTGGTGTACCTTTTCTACATGCCGTGTAGTTTGGTTTTACATGGATTGAACGAATGACACAGGCCGTTTACACGTGTAGTACTCGGGGTCAAGGAACACAGTGTGTTACCATACTACATGCCATGTAACCTTTTCGTCATCGCTTGAGTCACTGTTCTTCTGTGACATGGACTAGTTCTTGGGGTTCGTGCCCTTGGTTATCCCCTAAAGGTTCTGGTATCATTTCTTTTATACAAAAGAATGATCCCTTCAGCAGAACATTCTGAATGGAGTTGTTGGAATCCCCTTTATGAGACTTAGAGCCAGATCCTATATTCATTCCTGGAACCCTATGTAGAGTTCTTGGTATTGACATGACCAACATTACTCGAGCGCCGATCCTCTGCTTAGCGGATTAGCTCAGACTAAGTTTTTAGAATCACCCCATGACTTGGTTCTTATCCTCATCTGAGTATCATGTTCTCAAGGTACTTATGGAGTGTGTTCTCCTGGAATGAGTACTTCTAATCACTCTCTTCAGACATAGGAGTGTGTTCACACAGTGGCATGTTTAGTGGAATCTTCGAGCTGGTTCTTAGTGGTATTTTCACGGTAGTCAATCGTGTATGAGTATATATAGATATTCTTGTTCTATGTTCGGTAGACATATATTGTGTAGAGCTGACTGTATATTCTTTGTGGTATTTTCCCTTGTTTTATTTCCATGGTGGTTTTGGGGTGTCCTATTGGGTATTATTATACTCACACCTACATAGGATTTTCCCGCACGAGCCATGTCTTGTGCAGACGAGCGAGCCTTTGACAAGAATCTTGGTGGACTAGGACCAGATGGTGCTCAGTGAGATCAGGTGGGACAAGGTGTGTTCCTATGACTACAGATTGCAGTCCCAGTACCTTTACATACTGGTTAGACTTTTTTACAGACTTTCATTTGGTGGGCATGTACTTTTGGCCTAGGGTTTTACACTTGTTGTACTTTACTTCCTATCGTACTCTGTTGGTTGAGATTTTTAGTGTATGCATGCATTTCAATTTTTAGTAGTTTTCTCTTTTCAGCTCTGTGGTCATGGACGTGTGTGTGTGTGTGTGTGAAAGTATATAAGAAATGCCTCCCATGTTCGTATCATGACTAATTGGTGCTAGTCACCTGCCCCTGGCCTATTCAAGGTGGGCTTGGGGAGTTGCAGCTCGGGCCCCACAGGGACGGTTCATGACAAGTGTGCTAAAGACCTTGTGAAATGGGAAGCTCTATGAAATTAATGGAATGTGTGAGGTATGGATGTAGGAAGTCTCATTATTGGGAAATATAATCACATGAAATTGAATTTCTGTGGATCCTTTAAAGAAAAACGAATCTAAAGGATATTTGAATCCAATATCTGTGACATATATCCATAGAATACTAGGATTAGCTTGATATTATTCTAACTTCTATGAAATTTATCGCAATTGTCAAACCCTCTTACCAAAATAACATAGATGAGAGTCATTTTTTCCTGGAATGATGAATTTAAATAAATCATAATGGAGTTTAAAAGGATCCTTATCACTCACCCTTTACTCACACTACCAATAAGTGTGGAACATTTTTTTAATATTTAGTGATTCCTGGAATAGAGTATTATGCTTTGTGTTGATGAAAAATGACAAATTCATTGCCTATGCCTCAAGGAAGATGAAAATTAATCAGAAAGACTATACCAAACATGATATAATGTTGGTATTTGTGAAATTATCATTGAAAATTTGGAAAAATTATCTCTATTGGGAGAATAGTGAGATATATACTGACCAAAAGAGAATCAAATATATATTCCCATAGAAATATCTTAATATTTTCAAGAATTTATTATTAGATCTCATCAAGGATAACAACTGTTCAATCAAATATCATCCTATTAAAGAAAATTAGGTGGTGGATGATCTAAGTAGAAAGGACACAAAAATTATATCATTGATGTGAACTAAGAATGAACTAATTTTTTTACATGAAGAGGGTAGAATTCGGAATGATAAAAAATGTAACATCTTCAATCCTTTCACAAATAATTTATCAAATGTATATTTTGAAATGGTTGAAGGATGATCAATGAAATTATGTGGGAATTTAGAAGGATTGGAAACTATAAGGAAATTGATATCCTAGGTTTTTAGTGTTAATGAAGAAGTTATTGTGAGATTTGGGTAAAGAATACGTGTTCCATAAGATCATCAGTTAATGTAGGAGCTATTTGACAATGCACAAAGTTAAAAATTCTCCATTCACCTAGGAAACACAATGATGTATCAAGATCTCTGAGATCACTATTGGTGGGGCGACATGAAAAAGGAGATCACTGAATATACATTTAAGTGGCTGATCTGTTAGTAAATAAAGTATGAAATATAGAAGTCAAAGGTGATGATGCAACCATTACCCATACCTATATGTACTTGGGAAAATATCACCATGGTCTTTGTCACCGTACTTTTGAATAAATACGAATGAAATATTTATATCTAGGTTATTATGGATCATCTTACAATGACTGCACATTTATTTTTAAATAGAGAGGATTTCTCACTAGATCACCTTGAATGGATATACATGCATTAGTGAAGTGGTAGAGTGTCATGGTGTACCACTCTTTATTGTGTCTGATCGAGTTCCAAAATTCACGACTATGTTTTGGAAAAGTCTCTAATATTCTCTAAACACTGAGAGTAACATAAGTACTAATTATCAACTTCAAACTGATGGCCAATATGATTATACTATCCAAACTATTGACGACATGATGAGAGATATCTTATTCGGATTCAATGGTTGATGGGACCAAAATTTTCCTTTGGATGAGTTCTCTTACAACAATAATTCCCACTCGGGAACCCAAAATGGATTCCTATGAAGCCCTTCATGGTAAGAGATGAAAAACACCGAAATATTTGGATGAAGATGGGGAATATAAACATCTAGTTTCAAAAATAGTTGAAGAAATAGTAGATAATATTAAGACCCTTAAATATCACATCAAGGGTGCATAGAGTTGACAAAAGATCTATGATTAAAATCATTTATGAGACCTATAGTTTTATGTTAGACACATTTTATTTTTTCATATATGTCGATGGAAGAATGTGATGAGATTTGGGAAGAATGGAAAGCATAGTCCAAGGTATATCATCCCTTTTAAGATCCTTAATTGCACCGTAGTGGTGTCCTATTGACTATCACTCCCACCAAACCAATCATAAGTACATGATGTATTCGATTTATCCCTCTTGAGAAAGTAAATACCAAACCCTTCAAATGTGCTAAATCTAGAGGTGGTACTGTTACAGAATGATATTTCCTATGAATAGAAGCTAGTGAAGATCTTAAATGATATATAAAAAGTTCTATGAAATAAGAAAATTACCCTCATCAAAGTGTTGTAGAGAAAACACATGTTTGATGAAGAAACACGGTAACCCGAAGATGTGATGAAGTAGAGTTACCCTAATTTTTTTAGTATGCGAAAAGAATATTTCAAGGGATAAATTTCGATTGGTGGACGATTGTAATGGGATAAACTATTATGAATAAAATTAGCCCTTTTAATTAATTTAATGTCATATAGAAAACACATGAAAATATTTTTTTATAATATATACAATTATATTTAAAGGAATTATATTTATCATTAGAATTGAATATATAGCCATTGAATAGTGATCAAATGACTAGTATAAATATAGGGTTTTAAAAATCAATATGACACATCTATGGAAGTGATGGACTCAACCAGTATGATTATAACCTTTGAATCTCATTTAAAGAAGCTTCCAAGGGAGATTGAATTTTTTGGAGTTTCCTTAGACCTATATGAAGCCAATATACATCATCTTAAACATTATCAAAATCATTTATGGACGATGTTCAAGCTCGTCGAGATCACGTCCCAAACTATGTTTACTAAATGACCACATGAATGGCCCACTGTCGTAGACCTTACACTTAGGGAACATGATTGTGTATTAAAGGGATATATATCAAGACCCAAGACATATGAGTATATACACTATTATTGTATATAGTACTTAATATATTTTTATCTTAATATTTATTAGTTTTTAAATTATTTTTATACAATAAACATAAATTATATTTATGATTAATATTAAAATCCCTATAATCAATTTATTAATTAATGGATTTTGAAAATAAATAATATTTTAATATAATATTACTATAAATTAAGGTTTAAAAAATATAAATTATCATATATTTTTTATGAATTTAAATATAATTTTTATAATGGTTAAAAAATGTTATTTTCAAAAAAAAAACATGTCATCTTAAATAAATTTCGGATTTTATTTTAAAATATTAAATCCACATATTTATAAAATTATTCAGATAAAATTAATATTATTTTTGGAATTAGGATGTTCAAATTTTCCAAAAGTAAAATTTTAAAGAATTTCTGATATAGTTGAGTTTTCAGGTAAAAATTAAATACTGTATAAATATACTTTGTAAATTATTACATCATAATGACAAAAATGTGTTGAAATAAGTACTGCAACAGTTATCCTTGGAAAAATATATGTTTTACCTTAAAAATAAATTGGATTTAGTTTAATTTTATTTAATTTGTAAATACATTATGTATCCTCCAAGACATATAATATATTTTATGATTTTGAAATCATTTATCTCAGAGTATGATTCACATACACACAACCAATGGAAATATTTTAATATTTTCAGACATTGGACTTATAAAATAATTTAATCCAATCCCCTCAATAAACCATGTGAATAATCTATAGGATGTTTTGTGGTTTTGAATATTTAATTATGAAGAGTCAAAAACCCAAATAATAAAGAAAACCCCGTCATTTCCTATATAAACCCACAAAAGATTCCATTTATTTTCACTCAAAAATAATTGTAACATGACCTAAATATTTTCCCTAAACCATAGAGTCATCCTAATTCTCCCAAATATTTAAATAATCCCCTCATAAGAAATTGGATTCACATACTCATGTAAGGGATTTCTCTCTTCTCATTTCCATTAAATCACTTCTTTTTTATTATGCATATTAAATTCCATTATCTTCTATTGGGATATAATGTTACATGATCCCATTATATTACTTTTTTTGTATAAATGATGATAAATTCCTTTTAATCTAATTAACCCCTATAAAATTTATGCACATGAGTTAAAATGTTGAAATTTTGTAAGGTTTAATTTCCCTATTCATGATTCTTCATTAAATTTTTCCTTTTATTTCCAAATTTAAAGCGTTGGGATATGATTTTCCATGTAACTGTTGCATTTCAAATTATGTAAAAATTATGAGAGTCCCCTTTCTCTTTCATTTTTATTTTTTATGAATTATTATATAATACTATTATGCTTCCAAAATTTCTCTATGATTTTCCATGCCAAAATATTTGTCCAGTTAATACAAAACCCATTTTCCTATCAAATGGTATTCAACATTTTGCACATATACTTATTGATTGGGGAATTACATGTATGTTTTCGAAATTTCTTTATCTTAGAATAAATTATGGTAATAAAGGAATTAATGTTGTATTATCTATGTGGCACACCTAATAGTGAGAATGTAATGATAATGAGGTGTGTTCCCAGATAGTGATCCAATGCTTTGGGTAATGTTTAGTATCATAATACGTAATGTCAAATGGTCATGGAAGCTAGACTTGACTCATTATACTTCATCAACAATGAGACTTGACTAATTCTCCTCTATGTGAAATGATCCTTGACTCATGCTCTTCCATGTGTAATGAGTCTTGACTCATGCTTATGTAATGTTGCATGTTTTTCCACATTTTCCAAGTTATGATTATCATGATATATTATTTTTTATTATTCATGTGTATTTTATGCTCAATTGATATTTCTATTTTAAAAAATGTATTTTCATACCCATTTTATGAATTATTTGTTGCCATATTGGGATTTATTGATCAACCCTTAGTTATGTTTTTCCCTAGGATATCCCATGAATTTTTATGTTTGAAAGAGTATTTTGAGCATGTTAAAGATGTTTTCAATAAATCATGTCAAGGAAGTTTTAAATATTGTTGGTCTATCCCATGTTCAATATGACACTTTTTCTACCCAATTCCAAACAACACTAGAAAAATCGATATTTTAGGTTGTCTAAAGCATACATTTATGTAATTATACATGTATTAATGTGTAATAAAGAGAAGGTATTCCATAAAAAATGTTCTAGAGAAAGAAGTAATACTATGACCAACTGGAAAATGACATCATTAAACTAAATTAAATCTAAAAGATTAGCTTGATGAGAAAAATGATGAAGAAGTGGATGGAAAATAAAGATAATTAAAGGAGGTTGAAGAAGATACCTAAGAAGAAGTGGAAGAAGAATAGGAGGATCATGAACATAATGAAGAAGATCATGATAAAGGATTCATGTTAGAAAATCTTTATTAGGAATCTTCCTCATCTTTATAATATTTAACCTCCAATATCGATAATGATGATGAATATAGAAGTACTCAATAAGATGTATCATCTTCAAAAAAGAAACAAAGTCATTCTCTATAGAATAAGAGAAATATCATCAAACCCTTGACAAAGATACAGAAAAGTATTAATATGATAAAGATAATGAAATTATTGAACTATCATATGATAATTATGTATAAAATAATTTTACGAAGACCTGGAACGAAGTGGAAGGTCAAATGAGCAAACCAAAAACTCCCTATTATGATCTATATCAATTAGACTTTGTAGGAATAATTGCTGATAATGGTTTTGATTATATTTATTGTTTTTTGAGGAGATACTATGAAATTGTTCATTACTCTGAAAACCTTGAGGAATGATGAACGATTATTCAGGATAGTCTAAGTGGGAAATCAGAGTCATTAAATGTTTTTAATTATTTAGTAATTCAGATTGAAATAGAGTTGAAGACTCTTCAAGAATATTCCAAGAATCAGAAATGATCATGTAATCAAATTGTGATGTGGCCCAACCAGATCGATTATAATATTCATATGCATTAAAAATAGTTTTAGGAAGTTGAGAAACTTATGATAGAATCATACTACTCCTTTACCAGGTTATCATCAAATATGGATATTTGAATTGAGTTTTTGGAGGAATACAGAGATGCCACTAATGTAAAAACTAGGTAAGTAAATGTTCTAAAAGAAAATATTTCAGATATGTTGATATATATGTATAGACTCAATTATTGTGTAGATGAAGTGATCATATTAATGAAAAATAATAAATATTTTTATGAGGAACATAAAATGTTGAAGGCTTATGAAAAAAATGAAAAAGTTAATAATTATGAATCTATAAAATGACCACCATGAGTTCAAAAAGATAATATAATATGTCAAAAACATGATGAATAATATTGATTTTCATTTGATTTTACGAATTTATTTATTTGATGATTTTTTACACATTTTAATGTGTATAATAAATTATATTTTCATTCAAATCTGGTTCACTTGAATGTTTCAAATTTCAATTTGTTATTAATTTATTCATACATGCATAGATGAATAGTTGGTTCAGTATTTTTTTGTATATTATATTTTTAATATATTTTGAAACATCAGATTCTTTCCCTTTCGTTTTGAAAATCATTAAGTTGGATAATATTTTACAAAGAGGGAGAATTAAAAAAAGGGGGTAATTTTCTTCCAAAAGGGAGATTGTTTTATTGAAAGGTTAATATATGATCATCTGGGGAGAAAAACTCATAAAAGGGAGACATGTTATTTATGGAATAATTTTTCTGATAATATTTATCATTTTCAATATAACATTCAGAAGAGTCAAAATATCTGGAGAGTTACAATTTGAAGAATAACTCTAAATTTTAATCACTTAAAACAACAACAAGCTGTATGTTTTTCATGTTATTTTTTCATTTATGTTTTGAAGTTTGTTCTTTCCAAAATGGGGGAAATTATTGAGTCAACAGTATTACATCTTACTTTACTATTCCTTTAGTTTTAGAAATCATAATAACTTTTTTAAAATATGTTTTATAAATTTTTATGTTCCATGTGTTTTAGTATATTTTTTTTATATAAATCATTACCTTTTACCATAAAAATGGTATCCCGCCAAATTATAACTTAACATTTCATTACATTTTACCATAATAGGATCTTTAAAGTGCAGTGTCTTGGAAATCAGGAACATAATACCGAAAAACATAAAAAATTATTATAATACACTTGTAGGGATTCATAATAGGATCATCCTATGTTAAATTACTACATCTCATAACCTAGGGGCATAAATAAAAGTAAACGGTGAGTAGAAGGCCCATTAAGGGAAAAAAAGGAAAAAATTGACTTTTGATATCAATAAGAACTTTATAAAATACATAAAGACATGGGTAATAGAAAAAAGAGTCATATCTTAATAAAAAAAATATGAATCATAAATTGAATATGTTTCTACTAAATTTAATTTATAAATTTATAATAATATCACAAAGGTATATCCCCAATGATTCATATCACCAAGGTCCATCCCCATGGGGTCATAAACATTGTCGAGGTTATTCACCAAGGAATCATATAACTTGTCATCTCTAGTGTTTAATTTTTTACCTAATACATTGCTGCTCAATCATGTTGAACCATTAATATATATTTATTTTCAAGTGATTCTCATAGATAATTATAAAAAAAATTCATAAATAACTGATATAGAATAATAGAATTGGATTTCATATCAATATTGCAACATTTTAAAAAGTTCTTAAAAACATGATCATTATGTAATTTATAACACATATAAAGGGAATTTTGATTTTATATTTGTTAATTATAGAATAAAATATATAATTTTAATATTGGTGAGTACCACAAGAAATGAAATATGTTTGTGTATTCACATATAATAATATAATTTTTTGAGAACAAAGAGGGATATTTTGACATGAAAATTATACAACATAACGACTCTGCAACCTGGTTTTAAAAAACAATAAAAAGGGAAGGTTCAATGGTATCCCATCCATAAATAACTCATAATATTGTAGAGTTATGGATTATATGGAAATAAAAAAACTGTATGAAAATTTGAATGACGTACAACATAAAAGTGAACTTTAAAGAGAAAGGGAAGTGGGGAATCCCATTATGAAAATTTGACAGCCTCACGACGTCACATAAAAATTCAAAAAATGAGTTGACTATACCAAAAATGTTATCTCATCATATTGAAATAAAATATACAGAAATAAAAATATATAACAACATATTCCAAAATAAGGAAACATAAATTTAAATTCCAAACATAAAATAAGTCTTTTATTAACAGAGGAGGGTGGAAGGTTCCATTACCTTGAAGAGTAACATCTAAAATTCTATGATCAGGACCTTAGGGGATGAGGACACCTTGGGAGGTATGACTAGCATATAATTATAGAGAAGGATTATGGAATGAAATGAAATGATGTAATGGGTGGGTATTTATTACAAAATTGATAGAATATTTTATTAACTTCAAAGGACACCTCATTAGTGGTATTTTCAAAACCCTGGGCTTTCCCATGGTATTTTCCCATGATATTGGCCTCTTAAGACACCACATATTATATTTTAATCCTTAATAGTCTTTAAGAATGTTATATTACTCATTCAATTATTTTGACATAGTTATGATGTCATTAATCAAACTGAAAAACCAAAACTGTATTTTTATTATTGAAACAAATTCAACTATTTTAGAAAAATCAAATTAAATCAGCCTAACAATTTTTCGATGTGTATAATTAAAAAGAGAACTAAATTTTATAAAAATTAATTCCATTTTAAAATAAATAAAATAAATAATATATTAATAAATAACTAATAATTTCTAAAACATTTATTTACTTATACTATGATATAATAATATCACATTACCACTTATGAGGGCTAAAATATATTTATACATTCATAGGTGATGTTAATATTCCATTGTTAAAATTACCATTCATAAGGGTAAAATTTCTATTCTAAATAGTAAAGTTAAAATTCAGTAATAAATTATTTTGATCTTATTGAACCTCGTCTTTCACCCTGATTATATTCATGTATTTCCTATTTTTGAAAATCATTTCATAGAACAAGTTATTTGATAATAAAATATTTTTTTACTATTCATCCAAAACACTACTCATAGAATACTATTCATAAAAACACTATTCAAAAAAAAAAACTATTCCTCAAATTGAATCATCTTAGAGAATATCTAAAAATCCAGCCTAGGTAAATTTTGACATTAAAAATTCTGAAATGATGACTATTTTTCCAAATAATTATCTATGTATGAGAAATTTATTTTTGAAATATAAAAATTATTGGTTATTAAAAATAATAATAGATAGAAAATAAATAGTGAAACATCATAGTGAAAATTCTGACACTAAAATGAATATTTTTATCATTTACATTTTAAAAAGGTAGTTTTAATCTTAATATTTTTAAAAAATTACCATCATTCAAAATAAAATAATTTATCAAAATAATTATATCATTTATGAAAAGTATAATTTGGGTTGGAAATGGAAATTTATCAAATTTGCCTCAATTAACATTATATTTTATTATGATTAACTATTCTTAAATTTGTATATCCCATTACTATTCATAGTTGTATTAATCCAAATTTCAGCATGATGTTTAATGTTCTCATTAAATAAAAATTATTTCTATGTGCTCCAATTATAATAAATAATAAAAATTTATTGGGAGTAAAGAGATCCATAATTAAAAAAAGTACATTTTTCAAGACATTATATTCTTCCACCTTAAAGAAATTACATCCTCAAAATTTTCTATGATTAGAAATCTGATACTATATGGAAAATTATAATTATAAATTAATTTAATGTATTAGAAAATATTATTCTTTTACATTAATAACATCTTCTATAAATAATTCATAATGATTACTAAAAATCTTCCGATTAACCAACCATATCTCCCAAGAGTGTCAAACAAGGAGTATATCAAGGCCCATTGTTGTGCAGCAGTTCTTGTTCTAGTCTAGCTCAATGCAATGATTTTGGATTTTACCCCTAGATACATTTGTGACTGATCCACATCCACTTGTTCTTATCTAGACAAGGATTAATTTTTTCAGAAACCACTTCCCTAATATTTCACCAAAATACTATGAATTTTTCCTATATTTAAACTTTTATATAGTGTTATTTTTGTAATAATCCATATCCAATTTTCAAAAAATAACTAAACTATCCTTTGATACCAATCCTGACATCCTTCATTTTGATTACAAGAATTTTTCATTAAATTTTACAAAAAGAAGATCTTTAATGTTTAGTGTCTTGGAAATCTAGAACATATAACATGAAAACAGAAAACATTCTTCTTATCCACCTCTAACGAATCTTCATAGTTTCATCCTAAGTTCAATTAAAACATCTAAAAAACTAGGAACATACAAAAAAGGAAAGGGTTTTCATAATTCTGAGTAAGGGAAAAAGGGAAATAGTTTACTTGCGATATGAATAAGAACATGATAAGATACATAAAGACATGATCCATGGAAAAAGAATAATATCATATTAAAAAAATATGAATCATCTATTGAAGATTTGACTACAAAATTTAATTTATAAATTCATAATAATATCACCAAGATCTATCCACATGGTTTCATATCACTAAGTTTCATCCCCAAGCTGTCATAAAAATCACCATGGTTATTCACCAAGGTATCGTAAAACATATCATCTATAGTAATTAATTTATTTACACAATTCATTAGTGAACTATCAGGACACACACTTAATATGTATTTATTTTTATGTGATCCACATATAACATAATCAAACATTCATAAATATCCAAAAAAGAATAAAATAATTGGGTTTCATGTCAAAATCATGATGTTTTAAAAAGTGATTAAATCCATGATCATCATGTCATTCATAACCAACAGAAAATGTGGGATTATCTATATATATTACAGAATCAAATATATCATTTTTATGTCTTTATTAATACCCTAGAAATGAAACAGTTATGGGTATTCACATAAAATATGATAATTTCATGAGAAAAAGAGAGATATTTTGATATGAAAATTCTACAGCATAACTGTTATGCAACATGGTTTTATAAAACATTACAAAGAGAAGGTACAAGGGTCTCTGATACATAAATGACTCATAATACAATATAATAATAGAATAAAACTGAAATAAGAAGTCATTATGGAAATCTGGATATCATACATCATAATAGTGAACTTGAAAGAAGAAGAGAAATGGAGAATTCCCTTATTAATATTCGGTATCCTTACAACATCACATAAAAATTATAAAAATGAGTTGATTAGAATGAAAAGGGTCACTCATAACATGGACAAAAAATTGAAATATATAAGGATATATAAGAACCTACCACAATATAATAAAATTGAAATTAAAATATAGAACATAAAAGAAGACTTTGAATAAAAGAGGATGGCGAAAGGTTCCCTTACATTGACAAATAACTTCTAAAAAACAATGATCGGCACATTGGTGGCTTGAGGACACCTTGGTATGACTCATTGGGAGGTATAACTAGCATACCATTGTGGAGAATTATTATGGAATGAAATGAAATTAATGAATGGTTGGGTATTTATAGAAAAAGTGAGGGAATATTTTATTAATTTCCAAGGACACCTTGTTAGTGGTATTTTAAAAACCATTGGCTTTCCCATGGTATTTTTCCATGGTATCATCAACTTGGGACACCTCATATTACATTTTAATCAATAATATTGGACCATCATCTTATCTTACTCATGACATAATTATGACATAATTATAATGTCATTAATAATACCGAATACCCAGAACTGTATTTTTACTATTCATAGAAAATTTAACTGTTTGTTGAAAAATCCAAACAAAACATCCTAACCATTTTTCTATTTTTAGAATTTAAAACTGAACTCAATTTTATAATAATTAATTTCATTTGAAATTATGTGAAATAAATAAAATACAAATTCTTAAATAATAATTTTGAAAATATTTATTTACTTATACTGTGATTTAAATATATCACATGACCACTTAAGATGTCAAAAATATATTTATACTTACTTAAGTGATCTAACTATTTCATTTGTAAAATTACCATTCATAAGGGTAAAATTACTATTCCAAATGGTAAATTTACTATTCAGCAAAAAATTATTTTGATCTTATTGAACATCATTTTTTACCCTGATTACAACTATGTATGATCGATTTTTGAGAATCATTCCACAAAAAATGTTATTTAATGATAAAATATATATTTTTAATATTTATCACAAAAATATTCATTAAATTTTATTCATAAAAAAGACCATTTATAAAATACTATTCATAATTTGTAAACTTCATAGAAAACTTCTAAAAATTCAGCCTAGGTTAATTTTGAAATTTGAAATTCAGAAATGTTGTTTATTTAACCTTATTAATTCCTTAATTATGAGTAATTTAACTTTTAAATATAAAAATACTCAGTTAGTAAAAATAATAGAGGATATAAAATGAATAGTGAAATTCCACAGTGAAATTTCGGACACATATATAAAAATATTTTATCATTTACATTTAAAAAAGGTCTTTTAATCATAATATTTAAATAAAATAATCATTTTTAAAAAAACCATAATTTAATATAATAATTATATCATTTATGAAATGTATAATATGGCTTCAAAATGATTATTTATCAAATTTTCCTCAACAAACCATATATTATTTTAGGCTTTATAATTCATTAATTTGTATATCCCATTACTATTCATAGTTGTATTATTCCAAATTCATGCATGATGTATAATTTTCTCATTAAATAAAAATTAATTCTATTTTATTTTATTATAAAATTTTTAATAAGTTATTGGGGGAAAGAGATCAATAAATAAAAGAAGTACATCCTTTCGGGTCGTTTCAATACATAGAATGATTGCAAGGGTGACATTTTTGAATAAAGGATTAATTATTTTATCATTTAGTCCAAATACTATCATTAGTGTTGATTTACATGAATTGTATAGGTTTTTTATTAAAAAATGAGTATTATTTAACATTACAACATAGTATAATAAATTCACTCTTTCAAACAATTAATTAATGTTAAGGAATCAAAAATAGCTTTTATTAAAATAAAATATTTCTTAGAATCCCAATTTTCAAAATTAGGTTTCTAAATTCAAATTAATTTTTTAAATGATTATATTTACTCCATAAATATAATTTTAACTGATAAAATGTTTTAAAAAAAATTTATGTCATATTTATTCAACGATGATGTCATCAAAGTGATAGTGTTTGTAAAAGATGTATTTTTTACTATTCACTATAAAATAATTTTCTTTAAAAAAATACCAAAATTCACAATAAGATAATTTTGAAATTATTATTAAAAAATGATGTTAATTCTATGAAATTAAAATTATAAAATTATAAAAATTTTCATTGAAACAATAACAAAAAATATAAGGAAAAAAATATTTTTAAAGAAAAATTAATTTTTAATATTTATGTGTTATAAATCTTATTTATTATAAGTAAATAATTAAATGAGTGTAAATATATTATTTTATACATTTAAAATTTACATTTTATCAAAATATTCATTTAAAAATTATTTATTTATTTTATTATGTTAAAATACACAATACACAGAAATATTCAATTTCTTGAAAAATATCATTTTTAGCTTTCAACGATTCAAATAAAATCTGATTAAAAATAATTATCTCTCATATAACAACTAAATTTTATCAATCTAACCAAATATTTCTTTGGATTTTACAATTGTTTAAAATATTTTTTTAAATTTATAATAAAATGTTTTTTATAGAAAAAAATTTTCATTAATTATTATCATTTATTCACTTCTAGTTTAATTACTCTAGTAATAATACTTATTATTATTTATTTTTTTCACATAATTAAATTTATTTTTGTTGTTAAATCTCATCTTAAAGAGAATAAATGTTGTTAGTTCAGTATTGTGTGTATCCCAAGCTATACAAACAGTCCATATTTATATAAAGATAAATAAATACTAAAACCGCAAGGTGTTACACCTATAATCAAAATGACTCCCCAATCCATATATCAATCATGGACCGACTAAAAATATATATGGGATAAGTTAATAGTGGTAAAATACAACTTATGTACTAGGATATTACTAACCATAATTATGTCATGCCTAATCACACTAAGGAATAATATATACCATTCCTTCATTATAGTCTATGGGATACATTCAATCACTTTAGTTCATAGAGAATTATGTATATCACGAATTCATAATACCATGATATTCATGATGATCATTTCGGGTAAACCATTCTAGCCTTATTTCTAGTTGTGCGAGACCATAATTAAAATAGTCAACATGATCTCCACTATCGCATGTTTATATATCTTCTAAGGTAAATATAACAAATCATTGTAGAAGAATCACCAATTTTTGAATTATTTTCTATGGCAGGTATATAATGCAATAAATTTTCCATCTCATTTATTGTCAGACAATACTAGAAATCTTGAGCGTGAAACATACCTTGAAATATCCATTTAAATGACATGAAATGACATCAAACAAAGGGATAATAATAATATGAGATGAAATAACACCGTTAAATTCGACGAATAGGACAACTCGTTCAAAAAAGCAGAAAAGTGTTGTATAGTAATATTTAGTAATTGATTGACTCATCTGTATTGTTATTCATGCATCAATAAAAAATGAAATAAATTAATTTTAGGCTGCACCAATTTTTAATTTATATTAGAGCGACACATTTCCCTGATAAATTTTCCTTTTTGATAATTTAAAATCTCTTAATTTTGTGTTTATTGTACATTTTAATAAATATTTTGAAACTAAATGGATTTAAAATCAATGTTATTTTGTTTCATAAATTTTGATATAGTATAATTTTACTAAGTACAGTTTATTATTTATCATTCTAGAGCTTAAAATATCATACATATGTAATTTATTTTATTATGTATTGGAATTAAAAAATATACATGCTATGAATTATATTTTCATAAATTTAATTTCTTACATATGTAGTTATTATATTTTTATAAAAAAGTACATATCATTCTATAGTAAGAAAAAAACATCCCTATTTATGTATTGATATTTATTTATACGTATAAAAACATATGTATCTATATAAATATCTTATATATATCGTGTTTCCAAAATTTATATATGTAAGAAACATATATATTATGAATAACATATTACAAATTAAAATTTTAAATATGGAAAATGTTTCCTATATTCAAATGTTGATAATTTTTTAATGATAAAAATTTACATATGTTATTTTTGATTTAGTTTATATTACGGATTTAAAGAGTTGATAAGATAATAGAAAAGTATAGATTCTTATTTTTTATCTAAAATATTTAAAAATGGAAATTACAATTATTAATTTGAATTTAAATAAATTTTATAATCATCAAAAATAAAAAACTAAATATGTCATATATGAAAATATGAGAGAAAAAATGATTCATCTATTAACGATAGATTTACACAAATGATAATTGAAATAACAAAAAATTTAATTTTCCATTTTATATTATAACAAATCATTGTTCAATGTGAAGAAGAATTTGAAAACACCCAAAAGAAGATAATTTTCGTGGTTATTTCTATAAAATTATGAAACATTAGAGTGTTTAGCTAAAAATACCAGGATGTACGATGACAGAACCAAAACTAAATGGAACGAGAACCATTCTGTAATAGGGTTGAAAATGGGAAGTAGTGATCTCTTTGTTATCGCTATTATTACCCAGAAAATACTGAAGAAATTAAAACGCATTCCAATAAGAGGAAAGGTTCCAAAAACTATAAGACCACCTCAAATAAACAAATATTAATTCCAAATAATATAAGAGAACAGTAAATAAATAATAAGATAACAATTCTGGGAAAATTTGAATATACTTAATCTATTAGAATGACCACAATCATGAACAAAGATATAGAAATAAAACATAAGGTTAATAACATAATATTTATTATTATGATAAAAATAACTAATAATTATAGAATTTATAATCGAATTAAGAATGAATTAATTAAGTGGAATTTATAGATACTAAAGAACATATATGACTGTTATAAATCAGATTATTGGAATAGTAATATGATCTTAAGGAATAATAATATTGTCATTAGAATAGTAACCTCACCTATGAATGTATAAAATAAAATTTAGGTATCTTATAAATAAAAAATACTAAATTTATATCATGGAATAAGTAAATAAATGTATTAAAAAAGATAAAATTGTTGTCAATATTTTTATAATGCGTAAATGTTTATTTACAATTTAATAATTAATATAACGATTCAAAATAAAATTTATTTTCTTAAAATATATTCCTAAATTAATTTTATCTTTTATTATGATTATAATATAATTTTAAGTAGCCTTAATTTATTTTTTAAAGGGGTAAAAAATCAATTATATTATTAAAATTGGTATTTTTTCGAAGAAATGATGATTTTATTTAAAATTTAAATTTCACATATTCTGAAAATTAATTTCATAAAGTAGATACTTTTTTTGAAATATACACATTAAAAAATGTTTAGGATGAATTTTTAGGATTTTTCTAAAATAGTTAAATATTTGTTGAATAGTAAAATTCAATAATTTACAGTATTTAACATTATAATCCACATAAATGAATTTGTAAGTCATGGATGATATATGAACTAATTTATTAAAACTACCATAAACTATTTACTATATTTAGTCATAGGAATAATCACTATTTCTAGTTTTTATCCAAAATAATAAACTAATAAATATCATAAAAAAAAACAACCCATTCTACCTATAAATGCCACCAATTCTACTCACACATTCCAAGACATGTATATTAACAATATTATACCCAATTCCCATCCCAATAATCTTCCCAAAATCCATGATCTACTGGTCTCTAGAAAATACCAATTCCTTGATTCTTATATGTTCTTTCAGGGAGGTGATATTCATGTATTAAATTTCTCAAACGATCTCTTTTAATTTTATTTCTTCTTCTACCATATAATTAAATCCTTAATCAATAAAATAATTAAAACACTAGTATGATTTATATTAAATAATTTTATATTTATAATGAAATATCTTCTATCCACTTATTTTATCTTCTACTCTTATAAAAGATTGTAATCGTTGTCCAAATTATTGTGGTTAACCATCTCTATGGATAATGATTTCTGTTTTCATAACATCCTTAAAGGATGGTAAAAAACTATTATTTTGGTGAAGTAAAATTTCTGTATCTATTTTATAAATTATTTCATTTCATGGAACGAATTTATAAACATAAAATTTAATAAAATGAATCTATTTTTTGATGGTTGGACAAACCGCCAAAAATATACTAAACAACTATCATTAATGTGTTATCAAATGAATCATCAACATTTGTGAAAAAACATTATAGAGTACCATTGAAACATATAAGTCTATTAATACTATATAATTTCACTTATGGAGAGCTATTTCAATTTTACAATATCATCCATAATTTTATACAAGTGAACCCACCATGAAATCGGGAAACAAACTCTCCAAGAACGATGAAATTGTACTTTATAACTCAATGAAATGGTCATAAATAAAATCAAAAAAATTATAATAAATAAAATACATATATATGAGTTTATGAATTAATTAATGAATGAATCTTATTTTATTACCCATTATATTAATTATATGTGAGGAACACATTCCAACATAAGTTAGGGGATCATTCCGAACATCCATATTCCCTTTGAGTTATGTTCCCTCTCTACCTATCTCAATATATCACTTCATTATTAATTTATAATTCATATATATTCTATATATATGTCTCTCACATATATAATTCTCCATTTAATCTTTGTTTTATGGGTATATAAATTTATTAATGGTTCCATTATTAATTTTTTCTGAAAGGTCGATTGATGGGAACTTCTATATTTAATTTTTATCTTTATAATAACCACTAAATAAAATGTTTTAAAATACTATTTTATTTATAAAAACACTTTATTATTTGGGAAAAAATTTTATTTTATTTCTGGTTTTATAATCTTACAAATTTTTTAATACTGTTTACCTTTTTACTTAAAAATTTGCTTTAATGGCACATTTCTAAAGTTACCTAACCACTCTTTTCTCATGTTTACACATAATTTGGATGTTCTTTTTCATAATATATTCTTATAATTTCATTATTAATGTCTAATTATGATTTAAATC
Source organism: Viscum album (assembly GCA_963277665.1). Classification (NCBI taxonomy): domain Eukaryota; kingdom Viridiplantae; phylum Streptophyta; class Magnoliopsida; order Santalales; family Viscaceae; genus Viscum; species Viscum album. The sequence continues at coordinate 2,010,884,910 of OY728122.1, read as the reverse complement.
CCCTCTTTCATATATACCAATATGATAAACCCTTTGGTTATGCATTATGATATGATTACGATGCTCATTTCATTCCATGGGTAACTTTTATGTTTGGTTTATTTAAGTGGAACAGATATTCATGAAAATGTTCTGATGGGTGAACCTAAATATTACTATAATTAATTTATAAATTTTTTTATGACAAGACATTATGTATGGTATTAGGGAGTAAATCTTATCTATTATGGGGCTTTTTCCACAATGTGATATAGTCTTGGCAGTTAGCTTTGTATCAAGTTTATATCATGTTATATGTTGCTTCCAAATTCCTATATTTCCCTGATCATATGATTATGTGTTATATATGTTATGCTTAAATATGTTTATTTATGATACATATATTTTATGTCATCATGTTATTATATTTAGAACTTTTTCTAAGTTTTATTCACATATTTATTCATTTATTTTTCTATTTTTCTCATCCCTTGCTTTGAATTAATTCCCAGGTTATACTATATGGTTATAGGTGATCAATTTGAGTTAGGAGATCATTATATATATTAATAAAATTATGCATTAATCTAGTTTCATGTTTTTCAATAATGTACCTATTCTTCCAATGAAACTTTTCATTTCAATCCTTGGATTTTATTCAAAGGATAATATGCTTAAAATCATATAATCATATGCATAAAAGGATTTTCTTAATATAGTGGATATTAGAGAACAATCTAGTTATTTTTTGGGATTAGGACTAGAAAACATTATTAATAAACATATTGATAATTCTATCACCCTGAATAACGTATGTTGAGACTTAGTTAATCATAAGATTTGATATAATTTTCATTTATATGTAATTCTCTCCATGTTTGTGGTTACCTTTTTATATTCTCATTAGATAAGTATTAAATCACCCTAATTTCTTTTTTATCTTTGTTTATTTATAAGAGATAAATAGGATAACCCATTTTAATATCTAATGTGGTAGGAAATTTGATGATTTTACCAATGAAATACCAAATATGATTGTAATGGAAGCATAGATCATCATTAAAGTACTAACTCAACTGGCTTATGTTATGAATAATAAACAAATCATGTGGAAATCAGTCCTTCACCTAAGAAATATCAGGTTTTGTTTGAATACATTATATTCCAAATACCTCATAACTTTAATATATCTTCTGATAACCTTTTCATTGATTAATGGAATAACTCCATTAAGAATATATTCATTGTTCTCTATTTCCTAAAATAAGATAATATTATTCGAGGGGTCTATCATTTTGATGAGGAAGTTCATCATTATTGGAAACAAATAAAAAACACAAATTCTATGTGGGAAATATATTCCATGGATTACGAAGGAATCTAGAAAGTATTTTTAAATTAAAATTTTCCGCAAACTCTACTTCTTAAAATAGAGAGGGACTGCCTTTGACCAAAGAAAAAGGAAGATTAATATATTTGACTGTCTAAGGAAAAAATTACACGTATTTATTGATACATATTCTTCTATTTTATGAACACTAAGATTAAGGTGGATCAATTATTTAATTGATTAATGTCAAGAATATAAAAATCCTCAGCGATTTGAGGACATGAAATCTATGAGGAGATTTCCAGATGTGCCCCAAATTTTGAGATTGGGATTGCACCCACTTAGTGGTACCATAGACTAAGAGATAAAAAATAAAATTAGAGTTTAATATGAGATGATTAATAGATAAATTATGTGAGGGAAATAAAACCAAACAACTCCCATTTCAAAAGTGTGGGAAGAGGAATCATAGAAATTATCTCAAGGGAACCATGAGATACTTCCAATTTAGAAGAGAGGGGAATCATGATAATTATTTACAAAGTGATTTGAAGAATACCACTAACGAGGAAGATGAAAAGACGGTTTATATCAAAACTCAACCTGTAGTGTTGTGTTTCAACTATAATGAACATGGGAATTATGTGAGATAATTTCCTAAACCTAGGTTTGTAAGAGACAATCAACAATAACGAACTCCAAGATAGCAAGGAAGGGAATATGCTATCATCGCTGCTGAGGTGGAGACTAAAAATGATTTCATGATAGATACAATGGTAATTCATTCAAGATTAGTTAATTTACTATTTGATTTGAGTTCTATGAATTCATTAATGTCATTAGTTGTTAGTATATCTTCAATGAAAAACTCAAAATATGACAGTTGAGTTATCTGTGAGAATAATGAATGTGAAAATTATTGAATCTAAAGTATATTACTCCACCTCGATTAAGGTTTTTGGACTGATCCATCCAAAAATATTGAATTACATCCTTTGTTAGAGTTTTATGCTATTTTTTAAATTGATTGGATATATTTATACAAATACTAAATCAACTATTGGGAAATGTCTATCACTCTTCACCTCCTAATGAATCGCCCAATTCTATACCATCATAAATATTAGGATGAAACTATTTTAAAATATTTATCTCAATTTTGGGTATTATTCCCTTATGAGAAATAATATTTAGCTCAAATTATTAATACAATGTATAGGATAATGATAGAATACATTCATATTTTGAGGGAATATACTGAGGTGCTCCCTGAAGAAATTCATGGTCTTCCTACAAATCAAGAGGTTGAGTTCCCAATTTATCTTATACCTATATCTCTCTATATATCATATAATTCTTATAGGTTGACCATGATTGAGATGGAGGAAATAAATAATAAGTTATATCATAATCCGAAAAAGGGTTTCATATTTTTGAGTGCTTCACTGTTGGGTGACCCATTGATCTTCATCAACAAGATGGATGGATCGTTGCCCAATTACATTGATTACCGTGAGATAAAGAAACATGATAAATAACGAGTATCCCCAATCATGGATAGATGAATTGTTTGAGCAGCTATATGGGGAGATGCATTTCTTTAAGCTGGAACTATGGTTGATATATCATCAATTAATGGTTAGGATGAATGATATTCCAAATAATACCTTTTTAACTAGGTATGAACACTATGAGTTCATAGAGATGGCCATTGTTCTAACTAATTCTCTATAAATTTCCATTGACATATTGAATAGAGTATTTAGATATTGTATCTAAAAAATTTATGTAGTATTTATAGATGATATTCTAATATAATTAGAGAGCAAGGAGGAACATGAGGATCATTTGAATACTATTCTAATAACTTTTTTTTGGGAAAAACTATATACAATGTATTGTAAATGTGAGATCTAGATTGGGAAAATATCATTATTAGGCGATGTTATCACCAAAGAAGTAATATATATGGACCCTTCTAAAAAAGGAAATTGAGGAGTGGACATAACCAACATTTGGAATAAAGATCCATAGATTCCTTGGAATATCTAAGTATTATCAATGATTTGTGAGGAACTTCTCAAGATTGTAAAACCCACAAACGAAGATGACTCCGAAGGGAGTAATGTTTTAGTGGACTATTGAATGAAAGTATTGCTTTAAAGGGTTGAAAAAATAGGCTAATCACTACACCAATACCAATACTACTGTAATGTAGGAAAATATTTTTGTTATATAGAGATGAATCAAATAATGGATTAGGTTTTGTACCTATGAAAAATTATAAATTATTATCCTTTTCTTCAAGGTACATAAAAGTTCATGAACCAAAATTTCCCACACATTATATGGAGTTGGCATCTGTGATCTTCACATGGAAAATTTGGTGGAATTGTCTTTATGGGGAGAAGTGTTTAATGTATATTGAGAATAAGAGACTCAAGTATATATTCACACAGAAAGATCACAATATAATCCTGAAAATATGGTTAGAGAAGATCAAGGTATATGAAAACTCAATCCAAAATCTTTTTGGAAATGAGAATAAATTGGAAGATACTATATGTTGAAAGGATCCAAACATTATCAGTGATGAGAAATGAGAAGGATCTAATATTTGTATACTTAAAAATAATGGACATAGGGATCATAAAGTAAGGTACTTCATCATTCCTTTCACATATGATTACTCTACAATCAATTTTTGATCAGATAAAGGATGATCTATGAGACGATAAATAAATTCAAAAAAATATTTAAAAGTAAAAGAAAGAGGAAATCTATATATTTAAAAATTTATGAGTTAGTAGTTCCATGATTTGGTTTATAACTATGTGTGCAATCCAATCTAGTGATACAAAAAGAGTTTATGAATGATTTACAAAAATCTACTTATACATTTACCCAGGGAGGTCAATGATGTACGAAGATCTCTTAGAGCACTTTTGGTGGGACAATATGAAAAAGAGATAACTAAATATACATCAAATATTATGGTATGTTAGTAAGTGAAGGATGATAGGAAAAAATCTAATGTAATGATGCAACCATTATCCATACCTTCCTGGAAATGGTAAAACATCACTATATAATTTATTAAAATATATCCAAAGACATATATAAGATATAATGCTATACATGTGCTTGTGGATCATATTACAAAGGCTTATCAATTTATTTTTATTTGATAGGACTTCTCACTAGACCTATGTTCGTAGATATACATTTGAGTAGTGGTGAGGATACATGGAGTACCATTCTCTATTAAATCTAGTTGTGATCTGGTATATACCTCAAAATTATGATAAATTTCTAATATTAAATAAATATCAATTTGAACTTAATTAAGAATTATCACCCCAAACCAATGGCCAATCTAGTTAGACTATTCTTGCACTGGAATACATGTTGAGAAATTGTTCTATGTACATCAAAGGAGGATGGGATCAAAATTAAACATTAGTTGAGTTCTCTTAAAAAAATAGTATCTACTTACGAATACAAATAGATCTATATGAGGACCTTTATATGAAACGATGTTGAACACCTTCATGATGTAATGATGTTGGTGAACATAATATTTTCGGTACCTAGAATGGTTGAGAAAATGGAAAAAAGATGAAGACCGTACAGTAACATATCTGGGTTTCCCAAATCCAATATATGATCTTTGCAGATAATCCTCGACAGGGCATAGAGTTTAAGGTTTGTGATAAAGTATTTTTCTATATATCTCTATGGAAGAGGGTCTTGTGATTTGGGAAGAATGGAAAGATAAGACCTATCTATATCAGCCCCTTTGAGATTATTAATCATTTAAAATCTATGAACTATCAAATATCACTTCCTAAAACCATGTATATAGTACATTTTTTTTACAAATATCCTTGTTGAGTATTTACATAATGATTCACTCAAATGTGAAGAGATTAGAGGTGGTACAACTATAAAATGTTCTCTTTTATAAGGAGTAGTCGCTGAAGATTTCGAACTGCAGATCCAATGTTTTTAATAACAAGATAACTTTCTCGATCAAGTTACTATAGAGACACAATGACAATGAAAGGTGACATGGGAACCAAAGGAACCAATGAAGCATAATTACCCCCAATATTTTTCACTATGGTTTGTATAATGATTTTTAAGGGTAAAATTTTATAAGATGTGAAGAATGTGACGACAAAAAATTTTATCAATAGAATTTACCATCTTATAAAACACATACATCAAATAACGAACCTAATAAAAAATTTATTCTCCTAAATTAATAATTTAAAATATTCATAAAATAATCCTATATGAATTAAAAATATTATAGTGGGATAATAAATAGTATATAAGATATTACGAATGTGATCATTTTTATATTCTCGATCCACTAGAATGAATGCACTCATGAAAAAATATTTTGAAATAAAACCAAATTTTAATTATATAATATTCATTTTTATGATGAAAATATATAACCTTGGTAGAATGTATAAATTAATGAAGAATAAATCAAGTATGTTTTATTTTTATAATCTAAGGATCCAATATGAATGTTATAAATCAGATCAATGGAATAGTAATATAACCATTAGGAATAGTAATCAAGTCGTAAGAATAGTAAACTCAGCTATAAAAGTATAAAATAGAAATTAGGTATCTTATAGAAAAAATTATATTTTTATATCATGGTATAGGTAAATAAATGTTTTTAATATGATAAATTTGGTTTTTGTTTTTCTAAAAAATGTAAATGTTTATTTACAATTTGATAAATAATATATTAATTTAAATGATAATTTATTTCAAAAAAAAATAAATTCATAAAAGAATATTTTGTTTTATAAATATTATAAGATAATTTTATGTGTCCTTAATTAGTTTATAAATGGGTCAAAAAATATATTATATTATTAAAATCATTATTTTTAAAATAAATAATGATTGTGTATTAAAATTTATTTTCTCAAATTTAGAAAATTGTTTTTTTAAAATGGATTCAATTTATAAAACATACATGTTTAAAAATAAATAGGGTTAATTTTTGGGATTTTGGTAAAAAATTTGATTATTGAGTGAATTGTTAAATATGATAATTTATGGTATTTAACGTTATTATCCAAATACATGAATTTTTGTGTCATAGATGATGTAAGTTGTAACACCAAAAAGAATTTAAGTATAAATGAAATGCTTGAAATAGTAAGACTCTATAAAACAAAATTTTGTTTTATGGGGATACTTATAGAGTAGATGTGAAAAAATAATTTTCCCGCTTCTATGTTTTGAATTTCAAAAACAGTTATCCCCAATTAAGATCAGTATGTTATTTGGAATCTGATGAAACCAACTAGATTTTTTCTTAATATTAACAAACACTTATGAATAATAATATTAAAACTAATATAAACCTAATGAATATTATATTGTATTATTTTTTTTCTTAAGGATTTAAAGTAATGGCATCATGTTTACTTTTTCAATATGATATAAAATGAGTTATTGTTTAAATTTTTTTAATTTTAGAAAACAATATGATTTTATTGAAATATTAAATTCATCATTTTAGGAAATTATTTTCAAAAAATATAGTTCTTATTTGAATTCTACACAGAGAAAAATGGTTACGGTGAAGTTTTGGTAATTTTCTTAAATTTATGAATTTTTAATGAATAGTGAAATACGGTAAAATACTGTATATAAAAATAATCAGTTAAATACACTTTTTATACATCATGAATAATATAAACCAACATGTTTTGAACTCACATTTTCATGTTAATATTTTAATGAGGAAAATGAATACTATTTATAATCTTGGACAAAAAATTAAATTAATGATTAAAATAAGGTAAAATCCCTCCTATCCTCCACTATAAATTCCATCATCATTCCCATCTTCCTCTAACCCCTCTCAAGGCTTGAAATTTTTTACAGTTATACTAAACCACATCCCTATGGATCGTCCCCACATAGATGACCTGCTAGTCTCCTCAAAAGGCCATCACCAAAGGCCTTATGGAGGATATCATGGAGAAGAGAAGAAGGGGTAAGAATCATCTTTCATTTTCACATGTTTTCTTTTCAATTATGTTATTTTCTTACATTATCATCCCCAACCCTTATATATGAGGTATGAAATATCCAAAATCATATATATTATATATGTTATCATGCTCATGTAAAAAAGTCATCATCTTTCTTCATCTTCTCTTCGTCTTATTCGAAAAAAACACTGTTTGTGATGAGTCTGTTACCAAAATTGTTGATGACATGCTTTCAATTTCCATTACATCCTCAAAAAATAATAATATACTCTTTTTTAATGGATGATATATAATTTAAATTGAATTATGTAATCTATTTTATGCTCTATAATGAATTTATATGAATGAAATTAAATTATGTTATGAAACATGTTCTTGATTATCGAGGAACCGTAAAGAAGGATCTAAACAAATATCATTCCTATTTTATCAAATGAATCATCATCATATATGATTAAAAATTATTTATGGTTTCATTATATTTTATGGAAACATATTAATACCATTTCATTTCACTTCTAGAATTTATTTTTCACATGATAAGAAAATCATATAAAAACCGACCATGGAAATCATTTAAAGAAGTCACCCAAAAAATTAAAGGAATAAAATAATAATAATTAAAGGGAGAAATGATGTTATTAATTGATTATATAAGGTCTTAATAACATGATAATGTTTCGTTAAGATAAAAATAACACTATTTTAACCATTATATAGGATGTTTATTGAAGTTTGATGTAAGAAAAAACTGAGGTAAGGGAATTCTTATCCCAATTTCCACTTTTTCGGTTAACCTTCTACTTCATTAATGGTGTGATTTTAAGATCACTAGTGTGATGATTATATCTTTATATTATTTTTTATTATTTTTATTTTTAGTTTATATACATATTACATTCATTATATTAATTCTCTTGTCAACAATATGTGATTTGTATGTGACTTTTCTTATAAATTCCCCCTTTAAACTTCTAGTTTAAAAAAAATTCAAATCTAATATTTTTAAGAATGTATTATTATTTGATTATAATTTTATGGTTATTCAGAAATGTATATAATTATGTGTGGGACCTATATCTCCCACCAACACATTGGGTATGTGTATGTTGGAGGTCGGCTGTATGGTTACTCTATGTGTAGATGAGATGGTTACACCATAAGGTAGTCATGATGGTTACATTATAAGGTATCCATAAGAGTTACAAATCTTAAGGTAGCTGAGAGAGTATAAATATATGAACACAATGCCCCAATATACCTTTATAGTTCTATTTATCTTCCTTTTGTTATGTGGAAATGTCATGGAAATATTATGTTTTACAGAATAAGTACATATGGGTGATAGATAAGACTTTTTGAAAATGATTTCTTATGTTTAAAAGTATTCATGGACTAATGTTGTCTTTTCTCAACTTTTTATATCACTTACTTATCTTTTTGTGATCATCCCATGTTTATAGTTTATTTTCACAATATATTAGTATGTTTAAGACAAATATTGAAGTCATGTTAATTGTTATGAAGAATTTTCAATGAAATCATGTTTTATTTAAAATGTTTGATATTTTGGAACCAATGGATACTATTTTTATTATATATCCTGTATATAAATATGGCATGTTATGTATGTTTTATATTCTAATTCTCTATAAATATAAAATTTAAAAGATCCTTAATATGAAATCACGTGTCTTCTTGACATAAATCAAATATTATGTAATGTAATAAGGCCATTTCCTTATATTTGGTATCAGAGGATGGTTTAGATAACATTGGGGGTTAATATGATGTTAATAGAATAACATAAATTATTTTTAATCTATGGTTAATTTGAAATTTAATATAATTTAAATATTACCTTGTTTCATTGAGTAAGATATATTTGTTCAGATTGGATTTACCTAGAAGAAACAAGGAAGCTAATTTGGAGAGGCACCGACAGAATGTTATTCTTACGAAACATGTAGCCTGATATGATAGGGATTGAAACCGATAATATTATGACAATAATTCATCATCTGATGCTGGTAACAAATGGTGGTGGAATCCATTCAATTGAACAACCATAGCTACCCCAAATGAACATGAATACAGTGGAGAATTTTATGTTGAAACACCATCCTTCTTTGAGTTGATCATATGACCAAGTAGCGGTTAAAAGTTGGATCAAAAACCTTCAAAAGTTATTCGACATTATGGGATGCTTATATAATTAAAAGGTAAGTATTGGAATATGTTTCTTTGAAGCTGACTCTGATCAGTTGTAGTAAATGGTCAAGAATATCAGCGACATGGAGGAGATTGATGTCTTAGAGTGGGACGAATTTAAAAGTATTTTCCTTTAAAAATATTTTCATATGGTGGTTCAACTTTGGATGGAGGAGAAATTCCTTGAATTGAAGAAAAATGATGAACATTCAGTGACTGTGTATGAAGATAACGTCAATTGACTAATGTGGTATGCTCCAAATCATATTTTGGATCATGATAGAAAATTCAATAGTTTTTACTAAGGATTGAAGCCAACGTATCGACAATCAATGGCCTCCCATAAATTCAAAAGATATTATAAAATTTTCCAAAGTGCTGAGAGGGTTGAAATTGTAACGCCCTGACCCAAGATACCCAGAGTCGGTACATTATTACATAACATTGGCATGATCAAAAGAAAGATCAAGTCTCAAAATACCAATTAGTTTAGTAGCCTTGTAAACAGTAGATATATTAATAATGTTTATATTACATCAATAAGTGAAAAACTATAACAATATATTGTCTTCATATCCCCTAGTACTATCCCTGCTGGTCATTCATAAAATACTTCTTAACATCCTAGGAAAAATAAAACATAGAAAAAGGGGTGAGCTCAAATGCCCTGTAATGATAACAATATAGAGGAAATTTTCATAAATAATATTAAACATTTAAGGCAATGTATAAATAAAACAAAAGAATTTTAAAATTGAAATTCAACATAGTATGGAAAAAATAAAATGAAATAATTCCATTTACTTATTCACATGGATATTCTACTAATAGAATAATCACATGAACTATCAATAACAACTTTCATAATGATGGAATGCATAATGCCAGACTATCATAACCACATAGCCAAGGCCTCGTGCCAAGACTACAAATAAGATTTTGACAAGGCCTTGTGCCAAGAAACTAGTTTATCTCATGAGACCTACTAATGCATCGAGGAGCTATAGCGGGCTCCACCCGTCACATATTAAGTCAAATGCATTCCCATATGAAAAGGTTCAAACATAACATAAACATTCGTATTAAAACTAGCCTACAAAATGTAAATACTTCATCCATAAACCACGAATGGTATAAGAATAACACATCCACAATCAAAAAAGTCACAAAAAAATCAAAGCAATATGGAAGTTTTGTATCATAATAAATCAACTTCAAATAAACTTAAAATCCATCAAAGGATGTTGACATATATGAAATCAAAACTATTTGAGAGAAATATCACTTTTTTGAAATCATTTAAAAGTCACACATTTATTAAGGAAGTAATTTAGAAGATATTTTTGAATCAAAGTGTCCCATACCACTTAGAAACATTTGAAAAGAAATATCATTTCAAAACATTCGTGTCCATATAAATAAATCCTTAAAATCATTTTGAAAACATGGACATTAATTAAAAATATTTAGAAAGTTAAATCTTTAAAACATTTAAAATTCTGATTTTGATAAAGATTACCTTTCAGAAATTCATAAAATATTCATTTTTGAAATCATTTAAAAGTCACAAAATTATAATATAAAACATTTACATTGAAAATATCCTTATAACCTTGTAAGGGTAGCTTTTAAAATTTTATAACGGCGGAAAATAGCCACACCCGCCATATAAGTTAAAAAACATTCTTAACTTAATTCTGTTGAAAAGGTTAAAAATAACCTTGTTTGGAAAACAGTAGAAAGATTCCTTTATAAACTTCTTATAAAAATACAAAAAAGGGTATAAATGACATTAACCCATATTCTGTAAAATAGTAATAATGTTTTGAAATAGGCTTTCAAGAAACATGGATGTGGATGATAAAGAGGTCCCAGTAGATAATTACGTATAAACAACCTCGGATGATGAAGAGATTGTGAAATAACCATTACCTTGTACTTTTCCTTTGCTGGGGTAGGTTAACCACCTGTATAATGGTGTAATAATTGTTATTAAATTATACAAGAATCATATATATTAATATGATATCATATCTGATCTTTTAACATAGCCTTGTTAATAATATTTTAGAATTATTGTTGTTTCGGGTGTTAACTTAGTCATTTTCTATTATATGTTTTGTTATATAAGCCATGTTTGTCATGGATAGGTTGTATGATATTCATATCCAGAATGATATCATGTCCTTAAACAATATTTTGAAATCATCAAATGATAATTATACTTGAATGGATACGATGGAGAATGAATCTCATCGCGTTCGTGGAGACGGTAGTCCGTACGTACGCACGAGCGACAATTTCATTCTTTTGATATTAAAATAATATTTAATTGGATGGTATATCTTATATAAATAATCATTATCATGTTATATTTATTATGTACATGAATTACACATCATTATTATACCCATCCAAATAATAATATATTGAATAACAATTACACCACGACGTGGAGACGGTAAGCCGTACGTACGCGAGTATGGTGACATGTCATTCAAAGGATGGATAGAATACTGAATATGGTTGTACCATATTTATAAAAATATTATAGTATATAGTATATACTGGATTCATTATTTTATAATGATAATAATAAAGAAAGAAGAAGTTGAAGAAGAAATGAATTTGAAAAAGGGTGGTGAAAACATTAACTCTTTTTCGGGTTCTTCCTTTTGATTTGATCAAAAAGGCTCCTTAGGTTGGATTTATGATCAAAATAAGGCCTATAGGTTGTATTGAGGAAAGTTTATAGAGTATTTTGGCAGAGTTGGGAGGAACCAAAAGTCTTTGAAGGTGTGAATTAATGAGAAGGGGTGGCGCCCTTTTATAAGAGGGGTGAGGGGCACCTTTGGAAACGCTAGAAATATTATTTTATAATAAATTCATATTAGATTTATAATGGCTCCATAGTTTATTATTTAAAGTTTATGGTGGGTAAAGGTCGAAAACCACTGAACCAATAGAATTTAGACAGGTTTGGGTCATTATATTAACCTTTTCTTTAAGTATTAACTCTTTGTTAATTAGTTTCACTTTTACAATGTCTCTTTGTATTTTTATAGTATATGGTTAATAAACATACAATATAAATCCAAGAAACCCCCAAGTGGTTAATTAATGATACAAATATCATGATATAAGTCTCTTGGCATAAACTTAGATTTTTAATAATTTAATATCAATTAATAATATAATATTTGTTTTAAAAACTCTTTTATGTCAATTATGACACTATTCAATAATTGATTTTTGTAAAAATCACAACAGAATGATTACTTCGAAAAAAGTTAATTAAATCAATCCTAACATGTAATATTAACCTTTAATATTATTGGTATTTATAAAAAGTCTCAAATTACATTTATTTGGGTATTTATAATATCAATTATTCTAATGTTTCATTAATTAGGTAATTACTGCATCAACATTGTGTCTAAAATAAATTAAATCATTTAATGTCAAAAAATTATAAACAAAATACTATTATGAATAAAATATTTTTATATTTATAATTAATGTTTACAATCTAATTTATCTTATGTATAACCCTATATTAAAAATGTTTTAGTAAATAAACTTTGATTTTAACTCTTTTAACTCTTCTTTGAATTAAATAATAATAAATGTCCTAATCTAATACAAGTGGTACTCAATGATAATATTTTACTCCTAAGGTTGTTTTTGGTCGAGATACACTTGTCCAATAGAATTAGGACATGTGTTAGGGTAATATTAATAACATATTTACCCTTAATTACACTACAAACTTTTAACCGTGGTAAATAAAAGTAAAAAGTTACTATTCACCAAAAATTATTTTCATCTCATTGAACTACATTTTACTCCTTGATATTCACTGTGTCTCTGGGATTTTCAAAATTCCACTCACAGAAGCGGTAAAATTAGGTTTTATGAAAAATTCAGTTTTTAACTACCACTTAGCAGTTTCACAATTCATCAAAAAATGAATGTTTCCAGAAAAATACCAAAAATTAGGCCTAAGCCATATTTTATATTATTAATTCATAAATTATGTCTATTTTAACAAATTCAAAACATATCAGTTGCATTAATTAATTTAAAAATTAATTCCCGTCGTCAAAAAAATAGCGTGTTTTTAAGAGATAATAAATATCAAAAGATTGACACTTGTTTATGACCGGTTTAATTGTGAAATTATGTACAATGACTAAAATTGTATAAAATGGTAAAAATATATTCTAAATATACTTTAAAACCTCTCAAATTCAAAATTTATCAATAAATATATTTCGATTAAAAAAGTTGTTTTTAATTAAAATTTAGTAATTTTCACTATTCATCAAAATATAAATGTTATCTGAAAAGATCCAAAATTTCACCTCATGCTAAATTCGATACTAAAAATACAAAAATGATGTCCATTTTGAGAGATAAAAATTATAAAATTTCAAAAAGTAGGTATTACTATTCATAACGGCTAGTTTGATTGGTTGTGGTGTGTGTTAGAACTCGAAGTTGCGTACAACACACACTATTGTATTATTCAAAGGAAATCGTACTGTTGAAGGTTGGGATGTTTCATTGCAAATTTTTGATGTCCCAATTCTATAAATTAAATTTATTTAGTCAAATTGAATATATAAAATATTAAAATATTGGATTTAAAAAGGGTTCACTAGTAAAAGTTGGTAAACGTGCAATACTGAAAATGAATTTGTTCTTACATTATGTCTAAGAAACTCATAATAAGGGTTCTAAAATTATAAGGATCATATAATGTGTAAAATTTAGTTAATACTATTCATAACCTCTTTTGAATGGTTTTTTTGGTAAGTCATGGTGCGCTTGAACTCGGTGTTGCGTGTAGTGCAAGTTATTGAATTATTTTGATGAAATGACACACTATGAAATCTTGGGGTGTTACATTCTCCCCTACTTCAATAAATTGTGTCCACGCAATTTGAAATTTTTCTTCGAAAAAAGGTTGAATATAGAAAATATCATTGTGGGAAAACCCACATCAGAAATTGGGTTGATAAAATTTAGACTTAATAAGATGAAAAGAGAAATGAAAGGGTCACCACCAAATTATGATCTCTATTCGGAGAACATTGGTGGCAATTAGAGACATATAAATGTAGGGAAAACATAAATATTTATAGGTAGTGATTGAGGTCATCAATCACAAACATGTGTAAAATTGTGGGCCTTAAATTCATCAATCTATGATGATTAAAAATACCATCGGTTCACCAAAACCTATGGTATTCAGATAAAACATTTTTTTTTGTTTTAAGATCCCTTCCCTAAAGTATAAGAATTAATTTCTTCATGAATAGGATAATAAGAAAAATATATACTTGACAAGTAGAGTCCCATCCTTTAACTAAGTTATACCTCAAACTCATTTTCACTCTAAATTATAATAGAACTTAAAAATAATATTCTATTTATCCTATTCGTATAGGGTTAAAAAATGAATTTATAATTCATCTAGCAGAACCATTAAAAAATGGCATTATTCAAACCAGGACATCACGTGTGTTAGTGGTAGGTGATACACAATTTTCACCCTTCAGTTGTGGGTTCATGTCTCGCGGCCTTGCTGGACGCGAAGGGTTCCAGCCCGTCCTCTGGGTTGTCCTTTTATGGAAATCCAAAATAATCCAAACTAAATCTATCCAAAATACATCAGTCCAAATTTTATAAAGAAGTTAAACACAATAAAGATCGTTTTTTTCACGTAATAACATGTGATCACTTTCATCATATATTCTTTTAAAAGACTACAACATCCTAAATTACCATAAAACCTTATTGATTACATTCATGATCCCTTATTCCTTAAAGAATAATAGAAATACTCCTTCCATCCAAAAATGTTGTAAACCCCAACAATGAGGGAATATACAAATCATTAATCAGTTTCAAGTTAGTCAAAATATCCAATATAATTTATCCAAATCAATCATGTATTATTCTAAAGTCACTACCTCAGTATCAGAACCATATTATGGGTTATCTTTCTCTCAACCATATATTTTCCAAAAATTTAACCTGTTATTGAGGCACTTTTGTTTGTTCCACACAATATCAAGTCCGTAATGAAATAATACTTCAGTACAATCCTTATATACTCCCTAATTATTATAACAAGTACATTATTGATACGACACTCAAATGACATAATCATCATAAGAACTCTAATCATTCCTATTCATCTGTGGTAGTATCATAACTTGATTATTATCCAATAGCATCATTTGCGGCATAGTCTGATGACTGGGACATAGGTTCGCGTAGTGTCCAAAATCCTTGAAAATAAAGAATTGTACATTTGAAACCATTTTCTTATCCTTGTAGTCACGTACTTTGTCCCCTTTTTCTCCACACTTATAACAAACTTCCATTCCATTCAATAAAGTTCTAGGGTGTTTCCTTCCTCAGTTATCACATATGGGAAAATTATTATTTTCCCTCTTCCCTTTATCCATCATTCTCTCTTCAATACTTTTCTTCTCTTTCTTCCCTTCAAAGCAATAGGACTCAGTGAACTCTTTACTTATCTTATCAACACATGATATTATTTCTTCATATGATGATAATTCAGGCGAGACTATTTCTCTTATAAATTCTGGCTTAAGACCATGAAAGATATGATCCTTCATTCCCTTTGGATCATGTGCATTGCTGGAGTTCTCATTCCTTCTACTGGGCGCCATTTCTAAACAATGGAAAACACTAGATTAGTTTATAAATAACAGTGCCTAATCCAAAACTTGTAAAACACATAACATAAATTAAATAGTTTGTGGATATAATCAATAATCATAAAAATATCACCTTTGAGGATGTATATACTCATAAAACCTTCATAATGGTTTGTAAAGAAAATGAAAATTATCCTAAGCATATCCTCCAAGAGTGTCGTAACCAAGAGTGCAACAAGGCCTGTTGTTGTGCACTAGTTCCTGTTCGAGTCTAGCTCAAAGCAGTGTTTTTGGGTTTTACCCCTAGGTACATCTGTGCCAGAGCCGCCCCTACATGCTCGTATCCAGACATGGATGTATTGCTTGGAAAACTCACAAAATTTCTACAATACCAAAATTCTAGTAAGTTCTTCTATACTAATC
Organism: Viscum album; assembly: GCA_963277665.1. Classification (NCBI taxonomy): domain Eukaryota; kingdom Viridiplantae; phylum Streptophyta; class Magnoliopsida; order Santalales; family Viscaceae; genus Viscum; species Viscum album. The sequence goes on along the minus strand of OY728122.1, from coordinate 2,010,868,237 downwards.
CTCAAAGTCCATCTTAGATCTATGTGCTCTAATAAGAGTTTATCTAAATATAGCTTCTAAGGTTTGTACTAAACTTCCTCTAATACCAACTATAACGCCTCGACCCTAGATACCCAGAGTCTTTACATTATTACATAACATTGTCATGATCACAAGAAATATCAAGTCTCAAAAGACCTATTAGTTTTGTAGATTTGGAAACACTAGATATATTCATAATGATTACATTACATCAATAAGTGAAAAACTAAAACAATATATTGTCTTCATATCCCCTCATACTATCCCTGCAGGTCATTCATAAAATACTTCTTCACATACTGGGAAAAATAAAACATAGAAGAAGGGGTGAGCTCAAATTCATTGTAAGGATAACAATATAGAGGAAATTTTCATAAATAATATTAAACATTTAAGGAAATGTATAACTAAAACAAATGCCTTTTAAACATGAACATGAAAAAAGTATGGTAAAAATAAAATTAAATAATGCCTTTTACATATTCACATGGATATTCTACTAATCGAATAATCACATGAAATATCAATAACCAATTTCATAGTGATGGAATGCATAATGCCAGACTATCATAACCACATATCCAAGGCCTCTTGCCAAGACTACATATAAGATTTTGCCTAGCCCTTGTTCCAATACACTAGTTTGTCTCATGAGACCTACCGATGCATCAATGAACTATATCGGGCTCCACCCATTACATATTAAGTCCAATGCATTCCAATATGAAAAGTTTCAAACATAACATAAAAATTCGTATTAAAACTAGCATACGAAATGTAAATACTTCATCCATAAACCATGCATGGTATAAGAATAACACATCCACGGTCAAGCACATCACAAAAACTTCAAAAAAATATGGAAGTTTTGTATCATAATAAGTCAACTTCAAATAAACATAAAATCCAACAAAGGATGTTGACATAGATGAAATAAAAACTATTTGAGAGAAATATCTCTTTTTTGAAATCAATTAATAGTCACACATTTATTAATAAAGTAATTTAAAAGATATTTTTGAATCAAAGTGTCCCATACCACTTAGAAACCTTTGAAAAGAAATATCATTTCATGAAATTCATGTCCATATAATTAAATCCTTAAAATAATTTTGAAAACATGGTCATTAATTAAAATAATTTAGAAAGACCAATCTTTAAAACATTTAAAATTCTAATTTTGATAAAGTGTACCTTTCAAAAATTATTAAAATATTTATTTTGAAATCTTTTAAAAGTCACATAATTATAAAATAAAGCATTTACATTGAATATATCTTAATAATCTTGTAAGGGATTCTTTGAAAATTTTATAACGGCGGAAAATAGCCGCACCCGCCATATATGTTAAAAAAACATTCTTACCTTAATACCGTTGAAAAGGTTAAAAAAGACCTTGTTGGGAAAACGATGGAAAGATTCCTTTATAAACTTATTATAAAATGTCAAACAAGGGTATAAATTACTTTTAACCCATATTATGTAAAATAGTAAGAATTATTTGAAATACACTTTCAAGAAACATGGATGTTGTTGATAAAGAGGTCCCAATAGATAATTATCTATAAACAACCTCGGATAATGAAGAGATTGTCAAATAACCCTTTCCTTGTACTTTTCCTTGGTTGGGGTAGGTTAACATCTTGTATAATGGTGAATTAATTTTTGTTAAATTATACAAGAATCATATATATTAATATGATATCATATATTATCTTTTAACATTGCTTTGTTAATAATATTTTAGAATTATTGTAGTTTCAGGTGTTAAGTTACTCATTTTATTTTATAAGTTTTGTTACAAAATCCATGTTTTTCATAGATAGTTTGTATCTTATTCATATCCAGAATGAAATCAAGTCCTTAAAAATTATTTTGAAATCATCAAATGATAATTATACTTGAATGGATATGATGGTGAATTAATCTTATCGCGTTCATGGAGACGGTAGTCCGTACGTACACATGAGCGACAATATCATTCTTTTGATATTAAAATAATATTTAATTGGATGGTATATCTTATATAAACAATAATTATCATGTTATATTTATTATTTACATGAATTACACATCATTATTATACCCATCCAAATAATAATATATTCAATAACAATTACCCCACGACGTGGAGACGGTAAGCCGTACGTACGCACGTATGGTGACATGTCATTCAAAGGATGGATAGAATACTTAATATTGTTGTACCATATTTATAATAATATTACTGTATATAGGAGATAATGGATTAATTATTTTATAATGATAATAACAAGGAATTAAGAGTTTAAGAAGAAATGAATTTGAAAAGCGGTGGTGAAAACATTACCTCTTCTTCGGGTTCTTCTTTTTGATTTGATCAAAAGGGCTCATTAGGTTGGCATTCTGAACCCAATAAGGCCTCTAGTTTGTATTGAGGGAAGTTGAGAGAGTATTTGGGAAGAGTTTGGCAGAACCAAAAGGCCTTGAAGGTGTGAATTTATGAGAAGGTGGGGTTCCCTTTTATAAGAGGGGTGAGTGGCGCCTTTGGAAAAGCTAGAAATATTATTTTATAATAAATTCATATTGGGTTAATAATTGCTAAAAGTGTATTATTTAAAGGATAAGGTTGGGATGGGTCGAAAACCACTCAACCAATATAATTTAGACAGGTTGGGGTTATTATATTAAACTTATCTTTAAGTATTAACTCATAGTTAATTAGTTTCACTTTTACAATGTCTCTTTGTATTTTTATAGTATATGGTTAATAAACATAGTCTATACATTCAAGAGACCCCAAAGTGGTCCATTAGTGATACGCCTATCATGATATAAGTCTTTTGGCCAATCCTTAGATTTTTAGGAATTTAATATCAATTAATAGTTTAATATTTGTTTTAAAAACTCTTTTATGTCAATTTTGACACTATTAAATAATTGATTTTTGTAAAAATCATAACAGAATTATTTCTTCGAAAAACATTAATTAAATCAATCATAACATGTCATATTAACCTCAAAAATTATTCGTATTTATAAAAAGTCTCAAATTATATTTATTTGGGTATTTATAATATCAATTATTCTAATTTTTCATTAATTAGGTAATTACGTCATCACCATTGTGTCAAAAATAAATTATATTATTTAATGTCTAAAAATTATAAATAAAATACCATTATGTAGGAAATATTTTTATAATTTCTAATGAATATTTACAATTGAATTTATCTTATGTATAGCCTTATATTGGAAATGTATTAATAAATAAACTTTGATTTTAACTCTTTTAACTCTTCTTTGAATTAAATAATAATAAATGTCCAAATCAAATACAAGTGGACTTAAATGATAATATTTTACTCCTAAGGTTGTTTTTTTTCGAGATACAGTTGTCCAATAGAATTAAAACATGTGTTAGGTTAATATTAATATCATTTTACCCTTAATTACCCTATTCACTTTTAACCATGGTAAATAAAAGTAAAAAGTTACTATTCACCAAAAATTATTTTCATCTCGTTGATCAACATTTTACTCCTTGATATTAACCGTGTCTCTTGGATTTTTGAAATTCCACTCACAGAAGTTGTAAAATTAGGTTTTATGAAAAATCAGTTTTTTAACTACCACTTTGTGGTTTCACTATTCATCAAAAAATGAATGTTTCTAGAAAAACATCAAAAATTAGACCTAAGATATATTTGATATTATGAATTAAAAAATGATTTCTATTTTAACAAATTCAAAACATATCAGTTTCAATAATTAATTTAAAAATTAATTCTCGTCGTCAAAACAAATAGCGTCTTTTTAAGAGATAATAACTATCAAAAGATTGACACTTGTTTATGTCAAGTTTAATTTTGAAATTTTGTACAATGAAAAACATTGTATTAAATGGTAAAAATATATTCTAAATATACTTTAAAACCACTCAAATTCATAATTTATAATTATAAATTTTTTCAATTAAAAAAGATGTTTTTAATTAAAATTTAGTAGTTTTCACTATTCATCAAAATATTAATGTAATCCGAAAAGTTCCAAAATATCACCTTAGGATAAATTTGATACTCCAAATAAAAAAATGAGGTCCATTTTTAGAGATAAAATTTATAAAATTTCAAAAAGTAGGTATTACTATTCATAACGGCTAGTTTGATTGGTTGTGGTGTGTGTTAGAACTCGAAGTTGCGTACAACACACGCTACTGTATTATTCAAAGGAAAGCGTATCGTTGAAGATTGGGGTGTTTCATTATAAATTTTTGATGTCCCAATTCTATAAAGTAAATTTATTTAGTGAAATTAAATATATAAAAGTTTAAAATATTATATTTAAAAAATGTTCACTATTAAAAGTTGGTAAAAGTGCAATACTAAAAATGAATTTTTTCCTATATTATGTCAAAGAAAATCATAATATGGATTATAAAATTATAACGATTATATAAAGTTTAAAATTTAGTTAATACTATCCATAACCTCATTTTAACGGCTTGTTTGGTATGTCATGGTGCGCTTGAACTCGGTGTTGCGTGTAGTGCAAGTTATTGAATTATTTTGAAGAAATAACACACTATGAAATCATGGAGTGTTACAGAAATGGAGTTTTCTGATGGTCAAATTCACTTTGAAAACAAGGAGAAGAATAGATCCATATAACATGTAATGTGTAAGAATCAATCAAAGATATCTGATGGTAAGAATGTTTAGTTTCTAGATGGTGAAAAAAGTGAAAAATAACCCTAAGGATTGCCTTACAAAAAGCGGAAAATGTTTTTTATTTGGAAATTTTGGGAATATGGCCCGATATTATAATGACAATGATCCTAATACTAATCATGATATGAAAATTGTTATTTGTTTTAAATATGGGGAGATAAGTCATTATGAAAATGCCTGTCCAAGGTAAGATCTGAATGATGCAAAGAAGAAAGAATATAAGTAGAAAGGTGTAGTGAGATCCTTTGAGACTACATCAACAGATTCCAAGCTATCCAATGAAGTGGTAATAGGTACTTTGTTTTTTTACTCAGATTTTTCTATAGAATTTATTGATACGGTGTCTACACATTCCATTATTTCTGAGAAATTATCTGGTAAATTGAAAATATCAACTAAAAGAATGAGATAAGAACATATTGTTAAAACACAAGTGGGATATGTTACAACAAAAAAGTATTTCAATAATCTTACAATTATTATATATCGAAATACATTACCTAAAAACCTTGTTATTTTTTACATAGTAGTGTTTGATATCATTATGGGTATGACGATCCAAGGATAAATGAATACCTTGATGTTTTTCATGGTGAGTTACCTAGTGTTATACCTGATCACGAAGTCGAATTCACAATTTCCATAGTTCCTGAGGTAAATAAAATTTCAAAACCACCTTACTAAAAGGATCAAATGAATCTTTTAGAGTTGAGAAATTAGTTCCATGATTTTCTTGATAATGGCTTCATTCATCCTAGAACATCACCATGGGGTGCTCTTATTTTTTGGTTAAAAATAAATATGGATCAATGAGACTTTAAATTGATGATAGATCCTTGAATAAAATTACTATTAAAAACATTTATCATTTACCTCATATTGATGACTTGATTGATCAGCTCTATGTAGCTTAGTACTTTTCCAAGATTGAATTAATATCTAGATACCATCAAATGATTGTGATGGGGGATACCATATAGAAAACATATTTTTGTACTGTATATGGGAATAATGAATTTTTTGTTATATCGTTTGGGTTAACTAATCCACGCTCTGTATTCATGGATCCTATGTATAAAATATTTTTTCAGTTCTTGGAAAATTTTTGGTTGTGTCAATTAATGACATTTTGGTATTTTCTAAGAGTAAAGAGGAGTGTGAGAAACATCTAAGGGATGTTTTAAAAAACATATAAGAAAATAAACAGTATGAAAAATTTTGGAAGTGTTTTTTTGGTTGCAACATATTTCTTTTTATGGGAACATTGTAAATATGTATGGAATAACTTTTGATCCCACCAAGAAAAAAATTTGTTGATGAATGTACAAGAGCTATAAATGTTTCCGAGATTCATAGTTTTCTTGGGATAATAGGTAATTATCGACAGTGTTTTAAAATCTATTAACGGTTATCTAGACCACTACAAAGGTTTTCATGAAAAGGGGTTAAATTTTTTTGTATAGTAGAATTTGATGTCTATTTTCAAGAACCAAAGAAGAGATTAGTTAAATCTTTTTTTGGACTTTCCATCCCAAAATGGTAAAATTTTCAACTAAATTGACCATTCTTTGAAAGGAAATGGATTTTTAGTGATGAATAATGATCATGTAATTGATTATGATTAAAGAAAACTAAAAACTCATGAGTTAAATTATCCCACACATGATTTGGAATGGGTTGCAGCAGTTTTGTTTCATTGAAAATTTGATCGAATCATTTATAAGGAGCAAAATGTCCAATATATACTAACCATAAATGTTTGAGGTATATATACACTCAGGTGGAATTAAACATATTTAGATAATATTCCTTGAAAAGACAAAATATTATGATTTCATGACCAATTACCATCCATGAAAAGAAAACAATGTAGAGGATTCCTTGATTCGAAAACATTATTCATCATTTACCATTTAATGTTTGGAACATGACCTGAATATTGATGATTTGATGAATTTTGGAATAGAAGAGATTAGTTCATGAAATACCTATGTTTTTTAGGTTCCATTGGAGTCATATTTATCAAATAGAATAAAGAAAGTGTATATGGATGATCGTGAGCTATAGAAAAATGTATAATTGTTTAAAATGGGTAAGTTTCGCGGATTTAACCTTGATAATGATTATGTTTTATGATTAATAAAAAGGTTATGTGTTCTTTATGATCCCTAGTTGAAAAATAATTATTGTGTGAAACACAGATTTCTCAATTCTCTATTAATCCAGGTAGTACTATGATGTATAGAGTCCTTTGGAATTATTACTGGTGGGATGGAATGACGATAGCCATTGAAAATTTTACTCTAAAATGTTTAAGATGTCAGTAGGTTAAATTAGAGGGAATACTACCAAATAGGATGCTTCAGCCTTTTCTAGTACAAGATTAGAAGTGGGAGAATGTATCCATGGAATTTTTTGTGGGACTACATAAGAATTCTAGGGGTAAAAATATGCTTTGGTTGATTGTTGACCGAATGAATAAATCTGATCATTTCGTTCCTATTTGAGATATAATTTATTTGGTTCATCTTTCTTGGTTATACCTTAAAGATAATTCTATGTTACATGGAGTTCCTCTATACCATATATTATATCGAGATCTTAGGGTCCCTTATAACTTTTGGATTGGCCTTGAGAAGTCATTGGGAATATAAATAAACTTTAGGATTGAATTTTTATACTCCATCAGATGTACATAATGAGTGTACAAATCAGACATTAGAGGATATGTTTCAAGTATGTTCAATAGACAATAAGGGTAATTGGGATCAACATAATTATTTAGTTGAGTTTTATTATTATAACAGTTTTCATTATAGTATACATATGGCATCATTTGAGGCATTTTATTGGAAGCAGTGTTGAACTCCTGTCTTTTAGGATGATGTTCGGGAAAGGATGTAGATGTGACCAAAATTAGTAGAGGAAGTGCCTTAGAAATTTATGGTGATCTAGAAACACCTGAGGATAGCTCAGATCAAGCAGAGATGTTATGTAGACAACAAGAAGAAAGAATTTTATTTCGAGGTAGGTGATAATGTTTTTATTAGAATTCACTATGGAAAAGTGTTATGCATTTTGTTCAAAAAGAAAATCTATGTCCATAGTTCATTAGACCATATGAAATCCTCAATAATGTTGGACCACTCACATACCTAGTATATTTTCCTCCATGATTATCTCATGTAATCATTGTTTTTCATGTTTGGACTTTGATAATGTATGTTCCAGATTCCTCTCATATTTTGATCGCAGAGAAGTTTAGTTGGAAGAGAACCTTTCTTATGGAGAGGAACCAGTTCAGATTCTTGATCGAGGGGAAAAAGTATTTCAGAATAAGGTAATCTACCATGTAAAGGTTTTTTTTTGAAAATCCATATGGTTAAATAAGCAACATGAGAGTCTAAAAATTCTCATAGGTTAAGGTACTCTCAATTTATTTATAATTAAATAAAAAAATTTCCAGGATGAAATTTTAGGACAGTAGGGACAATGTAACACCCTAAAGATATACAAAAAAATTAAATTCATGAAATATTGTGACTCTATGAAACAAAACATTGTTTTAAGGGGATATTTATAAAGTATACGTTCAAATATAGTTTTACCACTTCTATGTTTTCAATTTTGATAAATGGTCATCAACAATTGTGATTAGTTAGTTATTTGGAGTTTGATGAAACCAGCATGATTTGTAGTGACTAGTAACATATCATTATGAATAGATATATGAATAATAATGTGACCCTAATAAATATTAATTTTTTTATTTTTCTTAAGGAATTAATATAATGGCATCTTGATTAATATTTCAAGTTGATATAATATGATTTATAGTTTTAAAATTGATAATTTTTTAATAGTGTAAGATTTTATATAAAAATTAAATTTATCATATTTACAAAATTATTTTCGAAAAATGGAGTTTTTTTTGAAATCTACATGTTAAAATATGGTTAGTGTGAATATTTGGTATTATCTTAAATTCATGAATTCTGGATGAATAGTAAAATACAATAAAATACAAATTATAAAAATTATATATTAAATCAACTTTTTTTGACATCATGATGGATATAATTACACTTTTCTCTAACTCACATTCATTATATTCTATTTTGATCACAATAATGATGTTTATTCATAGTCTTAGACAAAAATTTTCAAATAATGATTAAAATAATGAAAATACCTCTTCTCCTTCACTATAAATACTACCATCATTACCCTATTCCTATCACACCTCTCAAGCCTTGATAATTTTATAATCCTCCTAAATATTCTCCCCATAGCTCTTCCCCACATCCAAGACCTTCTGGTCTCACCAAAAGGCCAAAACCAATGTCTTTAAGGAGGATCTCAAGGACAAGAGATCAAGTTGTAAGAATCCTCTTTCATTTTCATGTGGTTCCTTTTCAATTAAATTATTTTATTTCACTCTCTTTGCCTAACCATAATCATGATGTAAAAAATATCCAAATTCTTATATATTCTATATGTTATCATGTTCATGTAATAACTTCATCATCATTTTTCCTCTCCTCTACCTCTTATTCTAAATAAAAATTAAAACACCGTTCGTGATGCGTCATTTACCAGAATTGTAGATGATGTGATTTCAATTTCAAACACTCCCTTCAAAGATGATAATTAATAAATATTAATGATTGAAACCAAATTTAAATTTTATTATGTAACCTATTTTATGTTTTGGAGTGAAATTATATGTATGATATTAAATTATATAATAAAACTTGTTCATGATTATCAGGGAACCACAAAAAAATGATTTAATCATATGTCATTAAAATATTTTATAATTAATCATCATGGTATAAGATAAAAAACTATTTATGGTATTATTTTATATTCTGGAAAAATATTAAAACCATTTTATTTCACTTTTGGAATATATTTTACATACAACAAAAAACTACAAACCAGCCATGGAAATCATGTAAAGGATGCACCCGAAACAATTACGGGAACCAAATACTAATAATTAAAGGGTGAAATGATGTTATTAAATGATAATATAAGGTGTTATAAACATGATAATTTTTCTTTAAATTACTAATTACAATATTTTAACCATGATACAAGATGTTTAAATAGTTTTGAAAAATACAAACCTGAGGTAAGGGAATTCTTAACCCGATTTCCATTCATTATGTTATCCTTATTCCTCATTAATATTTTTGTTTTGAGATCATTTTGGTGAGTATTTTTTGTATATATTATGTTTATTTTTTTATATACATATTCTCTTAGTTCTAATGATTCTCATATAATTTATATGTTATTTGTAAATGAATTTTCTTATAAAATCCTCTTTTAAACATCTAGTTTTACACGATTCAAAGATAATCTTTTTATGAAATTATTCTTGTTAGATGATTATATTTTGGTTATTGGGATTATTTTATGATTAAGGGTGGGACCGATATCAACCTCCAATTCATTGGGTATGTTTATGTGGGAGTTTGGTCGTATGGTTACTCCATGATTAACTGCGATTGTTAAACTATAAGGTAGTCATGAGGGTTACATTGTAAGGTAGCTGTGAGGGTTAAAAATAATAATGTAGTCGTAAGGGTTACAATATAAGTATGTAATGACCCATGATACCTTTATGGTTATATTTCCGTTCTTTATTTTTTTGGAAATGTCGTGGAAATATCACGTTTCACAAAGTAAGTATATATGGGTGACTAATATGTCTTTTTGAAAAAGATTTCCTACGTTTATAATTATTAATGGACTATTGTTTTATTTTTCCTATTTTTTATTCATTATTGTTATATTGTTTCTCATTTAAAGTTTTTATACTATTTTCAAGGGTTATATATATGTTTATGACAAAGACGAAAGCTATGTTAAATGTTATGATGATTTGTCAAATAAATCATGTTTTATTAGAAAATATGTAGATTTTTGAAGAACTGGATAATATTTTTGTGGTATCTTCCATATATAAATGTTAAATGTTATGTATGTTTTTATAAAACTCTATAAAACTCTAAACTTGAAAAGTATCTTCAATATGAAAGGAAGTGAGTTCTTGAATAAAATTCACGATTACGTAATGTAATAAGGCCGAGTCCTTATAGATAGTATAAGAGGATATATTAAGTAACATTAGGGGTCAGGATGATGTTAATAGAATAACATAATTGATTTTCTACTATATGGTTAATTTTAAATTAAATATAATTTAATGATTAACTTGTTTCTTTAACTAAGATATGTTTGTTCATAATGGATTTCTATAGAAGAAATAGGGAAGCTGAAGTGGATAGGAACTGAAAAAATGATATCCATTCAAATATGCAACTCGAAATAGTAGGGATTAGAACCAAGAAGTTTATGACAGTAATTTATTAGCCGAAATAGACAATAAATGGGGGTGGAATCCATGAAAGAGAACAAACAGAGCTACCAGAAAATAACATGACGATAGTGGAACTTTTTATGAGGCGACAACCACCATCTTCCAATAGATCTTCTTATTATGTAGAGGATGAAGGATGAAATAAATCCCTTGAAAACAAATTCTATGTTATGGGATGTTTAGATAATAAAATGTAATGTCATTCCATTTATCATTTTGATGGTGAAGTTGATTAGTGGTGGTTAGTGGTCAATAATATCAAGTATAGAGAGGACATTGATGCCTTAGAGTAATATTATTTTAAAGGTCTTTTCCAAGAAAAATATTTTTCATAAGGAGGTTCGACATAGGATAGAGAAGAAATAATATGAATTGGCATAAATGGATAAAGATTTAGTGGTTATGTATGAAGCGATAGTAGGAATGTACCAATGAAGCCCATTTATCGATGCATCTGATGGAGATACCATCATCTGGATATTCAATTGGCCAAGAACAACATGTGATCCAATAATTACATCATTAAAATATCCTTTTATGAAAAATGATCAAACTCATCAAGATCACAACCCTATCCCTGTACAACAAACCACCCAAGGTGAATCTCATTATCACACACCTTACTCTTAGGGTGTCCATCGGTGTAATAAGGGATTATGTATCTCAAACATCATAGTATGAATCTGTGTATTTTATATTCAAATGTTATATTTATTTCTTATTATTTTATTTTATAAATGAAGAAGAAAAGAGTTTTACAAATATTAGATTTTAATATGATAAAACTAGAATTTTATTTCTGGGTAATATGAAATTTCAATTAATAATATTCCTCTAATGAATTCCATAATTTTTGAAATAAATTATATTTAAATAAAATATTTTTATTAAATAATATTTTATAAATATAAATGATAATATAATTTTTATGAAGCCAAATTTAATTGTAATAATGGTTTGAAAACTGTTATTATTTAAAATTCAGCATTTATCAATAAATGTGAAATCTTGTTTTAAAAGTAAAAATCCTCATATTTATTAAATTAATTTGATAAAGTAAATATTATATTTAGAATCCGTATGACTAAAATAGTCCAACAATTATTTTTTCATAATTTTCAGAGATAGTCAAATTTTCATTTAAAAATTACATATTTTATAAATATATTTTGTGTATTATGACATCACAATGGACAAAATGTTATTTAATATATGATATAAAGTTTATAAAAGTCAAATTAAATTTCTAACAATTAAAATATTTTTTTGATGATTTTTAATTAATATTATAAATCCTTTAGGAATCCACTAAAACCAATATTATATTTTTTGGATTTAAAATCAGTTCTATATAAATATGACTCACATCCACATCTCCAAGGGTAATATTTTCTTTATTTCTACCATATTATTTATAAAATAAATAAAAATATAGTAATATCGATGAAACCATATGAAACAACTAGAGGAAGGTTTGTATATTTGATTATATTATTATATAGAGTCCAAAAACCAATGTTGGGGAAATAATAAAGAACTCACCTATCAATTCCTATATAAACCCACCCAATCCACCATTTCTATTAAAAAACAAAATCCTTCGATAACATCCTTAATCTACCATATCTTCTCATTAGTGCTCCCAATGTGTCCGCCATTCAACAACCCTAACATTCATGAATAAATTTTCCATTATTTTATTTAGTTAAATGTTTTATCAATATAGAAAAAACCTGCACAATTTTTATTTGGTTTAAATAACCATTAAGTATCATTATAGTTGATAATATAGCTCGTGAATAGTGATCACTTGATTGAAATAAATTTATGGTTTTTAAAAATGTATTTTTTTGATAGAGACAAAGGAGAGGATAACCCCATCTAGTAGACTTAATCAGTATGAGGCTCATTTTTCAGAGATCAGAAAGGAGGTAGCGTCCATAGGACTCACTCTTGACCAAGACGATGTCGAGCTCCGACACATTAATCTTGAATAGAATCACCTATGAGGGAAGATCATGTTTATAGAGATTACCACCTAAGGAATGTAATTCGAGTCACCCCAAGAGTTTGTCACCATCTCACACCTTACCCTTAGGTCTTATGTGGGGGTTATTAGGGGTTATGTTATAAGTCATTAGTTACTTATTGTGTAATATAATTTTATAAATAAAATTCTTATTCCATCAATTTTATTATAAGGATAGTTTTACATAAAAATATAATGAAGTAGATAAATTAAATTTTCAGGTAAAATGGTACTTTTCATTAATATATAAATTATTATATTAAAATATGTTTTTATTATTAATTTTATTATAGTAGTGTTATAAGAGCATTCCTTTTAATTATAAAATATTAAGTATTCAGTTTGATGAGAATTATATTTTTATATGGCAAAATAGAAATTATATTGTTAGATAAAGAATTTATTTTTATGAATTAATAAATTTTTGATGAATTAATAAATTTTTGAAATAATTAATATTTTAATAAAATATTATTATCAAGTTAATATATGAATAGAAAATGAGTATATAATTTTTATGAAGAAAAATGTAATTATTATTAAGGTAAGTTTTTTTTTCAAAACCCGCCAATTTTCAATAAATATCGCTTTATATTTTCAATGTAAAAATTCACGTATATAGAAAATTATTTAGATAAAATAAATATTATTTTTGTAATCGGGACATCAAAGTTTTCCAATAGTGATTTATTAATAATTTCATTAGAGAATCAAATTTTTGGGTAAAAATTAATTACAGAATAAATATATAATGTGTTTTATGACATCATAATGACTTAACCGTATAGTAATAAAATACTATAAAATGTATATTCCATCAATATATGTTTTAATTTAAAATAATATGATTATGGATTTTTTTATTACATTTATAATGCATTAGTGGAAACTCAATGTCTTATAAAATATTTTATCTTTTTGAAATGATTTCCTTGAGAGTGTGACTCACCACCACATATGCACGCCCAATATTTTTATATGGTTAGCCCATGAACTTATAAAATATTTTATATCACACACCACTTAATGATACCACGGTATAGTTTGTTTTTTTAATAGTTTAATATTTATTTTCCAAAACTAAATAAAAATGAATTCCCTCTCCTTTCCAATATAAACACACCAAATATCCCATTACTCATCACTAACACCATATGGAACTTGACCAACCTCTGACCCATACTCCCTATTTTCCTCCAAAGGATTCCTCAATCTCCCAATAATCCTCTCCCAAGCCTTTGGTATCATATTTCCAAGGATGGAATCCTCACCTTCCTCTCATCCTTTCAAATTCAACCATCATATTCAAAATTAGTTCTTTTAATTTCAAATGGTTATAATATAATTATTTTATAATCACTATATTACTCTTCATTTTATGTTATTTTAATGATGTGTTATTTATCGCCCCTCATTTTGATCATTACCTACGCCATTACTATGCAAAAATTTTGTTTGGGATCTCCCACCCTGCTCATTTATCGAGCATTCTTTTTCAGGTTATGACTTTAAATTTATTTTATACATATGTTGCGATATGTTATTAAATATAATAATTATTTATCATTTGATTTATAAATGATTATAATACCTTTCATTCTTATCTATCTCTATTATAAACCCTTATGTACATTCGTTACCATGCCAAATTTTCGTATGGGATTCCTTTCTTTCTCATTTTTTTCCATGATTCATTATGTTGTTATACCCTTTTATTTTCAATTAAATATTTTGGGGAATGGTTTATGACCTTCCCCATTCATTTCAATTAGTTTTTTAATAATGATATACCTCTTTATATCTCATTAATACCTCACATGTACACCCATTACATTGCCAAAATATCATAAGGGTTATTCTATTTATCCTTTTTCATCAATTTTCTTTAGTATGTTACCCCCTCTATTTAAAAATTTCATGTTATGGTGCATTTATATATATGACCCCATAATTGAAATTTAGTGTAAATATGATGATATACCCATTTCACTCTCATCAACCAATTTTATGAATTTTATGTCACACTGGAAGGCTGCCGAAATTGGACCGCAATTTTCCATGCCAAGATCATTGTGTAGTGAATATCATACCCATTTCTCTATCAAGATTATTAATATTTATGAACATATAATTATTCATTATTTAATTTCATTTATGTATTTAAAATTCATTTTTCATGGAATAAAGGATGATGTTCAAGTATTCCATGTTATATGATCCTTGTGTAACACATATGCATGAAATAAAATGTCTATAATGGGTGCACCATGATAGTTCTCCAATTCACTAGATAATATTTAGTGTCATGATAAAACTTGTGAAATTTGGGTTTTCTCATGATTATCTATGTGTAATGAGATCCAATCATGGTTATCCATCAGTAATGGGGGTTTACCCACGCTAATTCATGTGCAATGAGGGATTACTATTGCCAATTCATCTGCAATGAGGTTTTACTCATGATAATTCATGTGAAATGAGGGTTTAATAATGTTAATCCATGTTCAATTAGCCTTGTCTCATTATAATTATAGGTATTATGTTCTTTCTATATTTCCATGTTATGATAATAATGCTATATCATGCATTTATGTTCATGTTTATCTTGTGCTCCATTGATATGACTATTCCCTAACATGTATTGTATTCTTCTTGTTATGCCATGTTTACTCCCTTACTGCAATTTATATCTCACCCTTTTATTATGTATGTTCTTAGGTTATACCCTAAAATGATATGTATGAAGTAATTTTATGGTCATTTAAAATATGTTTTTGATAAATATTCTATATTTTATGTTTTATGTTTTTATGTTATACTCCTAATTTTCCAAGACATTAGACATATCAATCCCTGGAGTTGTAACAAGTTCATGTTTTGTTAATAAATCATTTCTAAATATGTAAAAAATATTAGGGTTGTTATTGTTGTTATTAAAATATATATATATTTATTTGTGGGATTATTATTATAAAATCCTAGTAAAATACTTTAGTATAAGACTAAATATAAGATAAATATCACTAAACTTTGGTGAGTATAGATTAAGTTGTTTTTCAAGAAAATACATTCCTGTCTTGATGCCACCAAGTAGAGGTGGATCTATCACAAATGTATCAAGGGGTAAAACCCAAAAACATCATGTGATATACACTTGAACAAAAACTAGTGCATGAAAATAGGCCTTACTACACTCTTGGTTCAAGAGTCATATGGGATATACTTTCATAAATTCATAAGCTTAGTATGAACCATTATTAATGGAATAAAAAAATCCCCTAATAATATATGTTGGGAACTAGATTATGGAGAACAAATATTGAAGCCTATACATTCATATGTTAAGGAAATAAATTTAATATATAAGTTATTCATTAAATGTTATTAGATTCCCCTTTATCTGTTAAACTATTTGAGATAATCAACCCTAATTTTTGTTTTATATTTGAAAATGGATGGTAATATGATTACTATGTCTAACAACCGATGTGGAGAGAAAAATGATGAGTGTCCCAATGAGATTCCCAATCAAATGGGAGATAAGTAGTACATATCATGATTATGACAAACCAACTATCAAAAATCATGATTAACAATTCGTACTTTTTTGAATGCCCAAGGACATCAAGGAATATGAAGATGAAATCTCATGAAAGTCAATCTGATAAAGGTGTTATGAGAAGTAAGACCCAATTTCCTTCATGAAAATAATGTGGAAAGAGGCAGTATGGGAAATGTAAAAAAGGGACTACATGATGTTTTAAGTGTGTAATGTTAGAGCACCAAGTATCCATTTATCATGAAATAATGGATAATGTGATTAATGGGAACCATGATCTATATAAGGAGTATTACACGGTTTTATGTCATAAATTTGGAGAAGATGAGAATTATCCCAGGTGATGCTCTATTGCAAGTGTCGAGAAGCATGATGAGCATCAACAATCTCTATGATAAAGGTATCACAAGAATTCCTATGGTAATATGGATAACCACGAATGAATTGCATTTAACCACTACTACAAAGTAGTGTACATTGTAATGTATTTAAATTCATGTTCTATTAGTATATATTTTATGTTTTCTATAAACATTGAGTACCCAACCGAAATGATATTAAATCATAAGGGAAAAAACTTCTATAATTTATGTATCATGTGATGAAGTTTGTGGGAATAATCATCTTGAAAATATGATAAGTCCCCCGTTTATGGAATTTTAGGAAAAAAAGAAAAAAGTTATTTCCTATGCCTCAAGGTTATCCCACGATTGATATGGTGTTGGCAATAATGATCTTTGTGTTAAAAATCAAGAAACATTATCTCTTTGGGATAAGTGTTAAATATATACGGATGTAAAAAATATCATGTATATATTCACACAAAAATGAGTTGAACATGACCCAATAATGATGGATATAGCTCATAAAGGATTATGACTTCTCAATCCATTACCACCCTGGGAAAAAGAAGAAGGTTTTGAATTCTATATATAGAAAGGAACTAGTGATTTTATCATTTATGAGAATTCAAATGATCTAATATTCTTTTATTTGATGATGATAGACATGGGAACCATAAGGAAGGGATCATCATCAATCCTTTCACAAAGGATTGATAAACCATCTCTTTTGGAAAGGATAAAGGATTCTTAAAATAAGGATGGAGGTATTTAGAAGTATGTGGAAACTATCAGAAAAGGTAAATCCATATAGTTCAATGTTAATATAGAAGGAATTGTGAGATTTTGTTCAAGACTATGTGTTCCATAAATCCGGACATAAAGAATGAACTTTTGGATAATGAACATAGTTTGAATTAATCTACTCACCTAGGATTAACAATGATGTATTGAGATCTATGAGATGTTTATTTGTGGGATAACATGAAGAAGTATATCGTTGAGGATACATCAAAGTGAATGGTATGTCAACATGTGAAGGATGAGAGGAAAAAGTCTAAGATTGTGATGAAACCATTAACCATACCAATGTGTAAATGGTAGAAAATCACCATAGAAATTGTCACCAGACTTCCGAATATATCCAAATTAATCAATACTTCCTTGTTTATTTTTGATCATTTTTCAATGAATTCACATTTCATTTCAATTTTATTTGATTTATAATTGGATCAACTGGAACATATATTCATCAGAGAAGTGGTAAGGAAACATGGAAAACAATTCTCAATTTTATCCAATAAAGATCAATGATTCACCTCTATGTTATGGAAGAGTCTCCAACACACTCTGAATACTGAGCTGGTCTTCAATATGACTTATCATCCTCATATTGTTGTCCAATATGAGTAGAATATCCAAAAACATAATCACATGTTGAGAATATGCTCAATGGGATTCAAAAGATGATGGTATCAACGTCATCCTATGGATGTGTTCTCTTAAAAAACAGTATCCACTATAGCATCACAATGGATCCTTATAAATCCCTTTATAGGAAGAGGTGAAAAACACTAACATGTTGGGATAATTTTGGGGAGCAAGAACATATAGGTCTAGAAATGAAAGATAAAATGATGGAGAATGTTAAGACCATCCACCAACACATTAAATACTCTCAGAGTTGACAAAAGAGATATGTTGACAACCATCGACGATACCTAGAGACTGAGGTTGGAGAAATGGTATTCCTCCTAATATCACCATGGAAGAGAGTTATGAGATTTGGGAAGAAAGGAAATCAATTCCCAAGTTAAATTATCCCTTTTGAGATCCTTGATCATATCAAATTAGTGGCCTATCGACTAGCACTACCACCGAAACTATCTCAAGTAGATGATGTATTCTGTGTATCACTCTTGAGGTATTACATACCTGACCCATCGCATGTAGTCAATCCAGAGGTGGTACCATTGGAAAATGACATATCCTATGAAGAGAAGCTGGTGATGATCGTAGATAGTAGGAAAAAGTTATACCAAATAAATCATTTCCTTTAGTCAATGTGTTGTAGAGAAACCCCAAGATTGAAGAGGCAATGTGGGAACAATGGGATGTGATGGGGTAGAGTTAATCACATCTATATGTGTGCGGGAAAAGGAAATTTCATGTGTAAAATTTATGAAGGGGGAATTTTTTAACAACATGAAAACTTATGAATAAAATCACCTTTCTTTTATTTAATTAAATGTTTTATGGATATATAAAACACATGAACATTTTCGATATGGTTTATATAACCATTAAGAATTATTACTATTGATAATATAGCCATTAAACAGTTATCACACAATTGATATAAATTTTATGGTTTTTAAAAAAGAATTATTTTGTCAAAGACAAAAGAGAGGATGGCCACATCCAGTAGACTGGGGCCATACAAAGCTTATTTTTCATAGCCAGGAAAGGAGGTAGAGTCACTAGGATTATCTTCTTACCAATCTCAAGATGAGCTTCAACATGTTAAGATTGAATTGAATCACCTATGAGATATTTTAAATTTATTAGATATTACTATCTGGGTGATGTTATTCGAGTCTCCCCAAGAGCCTGTCACCATCGCACACCTTACCCTTAGAACTTATGCGGCTGTCATAAGGGGTTATGTAATAAGGCATTAGTTACTTAGTGTTTGATACCATTTTATAAATAAAATTATTATTTCATCAATTCATTTATTAGAATTTTTTTAAAACTTTAATGAATTAGATAAATTTAATTTTCAGGTAAATTTATACTATAATAAAATATATAAATTATTAAATTAATCTAAGTTTTTATTAATAATTGAATTATAATTTTTTATATGAATAGTTATTTTAATTATAAAAATAAAGTATTCATTTTGATAAGAATTATATATTTATATGGAAAAAAGAAATTGAATTTTTAAATTAATAAATTAATTTAATGATTTAATTCATTTTTGGAATAATTATTATTTCAATAAAATATTATTATAAAATTAATTTTATGAATAAAAAATGAGTATATATTTTTTATGTAGTAAAACGTAATTTCTTTAGGATAAAAACTATTTTTTTTTCAAAACCTGTAAATTTTCAGTACATGAAGTTTTTTATTTTAAAATTGAAATTTCACATATTTAGAAAATTATATTGTTAAGATGAGAATTATTTTTGGAATTAGGATTTCAAAATTATCCAATGGTAAATCATTAATAATTTTATAAGACAATCAATTATTTGGGTAAAATTTAAATACCATATAAATATATAATGTGTTTTATTACATAATAGTGACATAATTTTTAAATAATTAAATACTATAAAATGTATATTAATAAAATATAGGATTTAGCTTTTAAAATAATTTAATTTTATATTTATTTGATTAATTATATAATGCCTTAGTGGACCCTCCATGGCTTATAAAATATTTTAACAATTTAAAGTTATTTCCTTGAAAGTGTGACTCACCTCAACATGAAAAAGCCTAGTATTTTTATTTGTTCGGACCTTGGAATTATAATATATTTTATACCACTCCCCTTTAGAGGAAACCATTTGATAACCCATGGTATGGTTTGAGGTTTTGATTAGTGTAACATGCAGTATCCAAATCCTATATATTAAAGAATTCACTGCATTTACTATATAAAGCCACCCAATCACCCATTCATCTCCACTAAAACAATTCAGATCCCAAAGAACCTCTTGCCCATACTCCCTATATTACTCACAAGGTGCCCTAATCTTCGAATAATCCTTTCCCAAGACATTGGGATCACACTTCCATGTAAAGGATCATCACTTTCCTCTCATCCTTTCAAATTGAAGCATCTTATTTGAATGTTGATCTTGTAATTTTGTATGGTTATAGTTTAATTATATTATAATCATTCTATTAATGTTTATTATATGTTATTTTAATTATTAATTATTTATCCTCCCACATTTTTACAAGTACCTAAGCTATTACTATGCTAAAATTTCGTAAGGGATCTTCCACCCTCCTCTTTTATCAAACACTCATTTCATGTTATGTCTTTTAATCTATTTTATTCCTATATTGGTATATGTTATTAAATATCATAGATACAGCCTATTTTATGTAGAAATTATTAGATCCCAGTTAACTCTCATTTATCCCTTTTATGAACCCTAATGTACAGCCGTTACCATACCAAATTTCTGTAAGGTATTCCTTACATTCTCATTTTTTCTAAGTTTATTAATTTGTTTATACCCTATTACATTAAATTATAAATATTGGGGTATGATTTATATCCCCCCATACTTCCATTCTTATTTTTGAATGATTAGAGGCCTCTTTACTTCTCATTAATCCCTCCCATGTACACCCGTTACAATGCCAAAAAATTGTAAGAGTTATTTCATTCCTCCTCTTTCTTCATGTTTCTTTATTATGTTATGAATTAAATTAGAAATTTCAATGTGTTGGGACGTGTATCTATATGAAACCCTTACATTACACTTCATGTACATGTTATGAGAGACCCGTTTCTCTCCCATCAACCATTTTTTTGAATTTTATGTCACACTATTAGGCTACTGAAATTGTAACACAATTTTCCATGCCAAAATCATCATGTAGTGAATACCATACCCATTTATCTTTCAAGATTATTAAACATTATGGAAATATACATATTGATTATATAATTTAATATATTTATTCCACATTCCCTTATCGGGGAATAAATGATGATGTTCAATGATTCCATGTCACATGATCTATGTGGCACACTTATGAATGAAATGAAATGTTTATAGAGGGTGCACCCGGATATTGCTCCAATGCAGTGGGTAATGTGTAGTATCATTATAAGACCTGTGAAATGAGGGGTTTCTCATGATAATCCATGTTCAATGAGGGTTTAAACATGCTAATCCTTGTGCATTGAGGGTTTAATCATACTAATTCTAATCCAATGAGGGTTTACTCATTCCAATTCATGTGAAATGAGGATTTACTCACGATAATTAATGTGAAATGAGAGTTTAATCATGATAATACGTGTGAAATAATCCTTTTATCATGATAATACCATGTTTTATATTTTTTTCCACATTTTCATGTTATGATAAGAATGCTATTATATGTCTTTCGGTTCATGTTTTTATTTTTCTCCATTGGTATGCCTATTGCCTAACATGTAATGTATTTTTCATGTTATGCCTTGTTTACTCCCTTAATGGTATATTTAGATCACTTTTTTCTTATGTATTTCCTCAGGTTACCCATGCTATTCTATGTATGGAGGAATTTTATGTTCAAGTAAAATATGTTTTCAATAATGATGTTGTATTTTATGATTTATATTTTCATGTAATGTTCTTAATTTACCAAGACACTAGACCTTTAGATAATCAGAGTTGTATTAAGTGAATGTTTATTTAATAAACCAGTTTTAAATCTTTAATAAATTGGAGGGCTGTTATACCCAATATCTCAAGATGCTCATCCCATTCTTTTTCAATCACCCTCTCAA
This sequence comes from Viscum album, assembly GCA_963277665.1. Lineage (NCBI taxonomy): Eukaryota > Viridiplantae > Streptophyta > Magnoliopsida > Santalales > Viscaceae > Viscum > Viscum album. The sequence continues at coordinate 2,010,845,651 of OY728122.1, read as the reverse complement.
TGTTAGGGTTTTCACTTTATTTTTTTCGATTCAAGAAACTTCTCGTTAGTTATCCTTTTTAATATCAATTAGTTATGCTATCATGAATTTATAAATATCCCTAGACTTTACAAATTATGTCCTAAAAATGATATATGATTTATTCCCTCTCATTATTGAATTTACCAAAGACGTTATTATGCTTAAATTTTGAAAGGTATTTCCCTCCCTTTTTTCCATTAAAGAACCTTCTTTATAGTCATCATTTTGAATCTCTGTTGGTTGTGTTGTAATGAATATATACATATCCATAAAATTTCAAATTTATGTAATATCAATGGGATATAATTTATTTCATATCACTACAGAATTTACCTAAAATTCTAATATTCCAAAATTTATTAAGGGTCCTATCTTTCCCCTTTGTATTCAGTCTCTTTATTTATGTAATGCATTATGTTTTCCAATTAGTAAGGTATGTATACAACTTTCTATATCCCTATCACTAATCATTTTCATATCCAAATTTTAAAATACCCATTTCACTCTTATTAAACAATATTATGAATCTTTATGTACTTCTACTATACTATTGAACTCTCAATGTGATTTTTCATTCCAATTGATTGGGTCATGAATATACACCCCATTTCCACTCAAGGGTATTCACATAGATATAAATATCCATCTTGGACAGGATAATTTTGTGTATTTAACTCACAATACATGATCATGGGATTAAAATTGATGAAATAAATCCATATTGTGTATGATAAATGTGGAAAACTTTTGCTTGTACGTATATTAAAGTTATGGGTGTACATGAAATTATATAGCACTCCAATTAATTGGGTAATGTTCTAGTATCATTATATTCCACGTGTGGTGAATGGGACATTATGATAAAAATAGTATGTTATGATGTCATGTTTAAATTTGTTTCCACATTCCCATGTTTCCAATCTGTTATCATGATATATCATGACATATTGTTTAGATTTAATATTCTCACCCATTTTATGTCCCATTTAAATTCCTATTGTCCATTGTGTAATAATTTTTCATGTAATGCTTTATTTATCCACTTACTATGCATTATATCTCACCCATTATTTATGTATGTCCCACGGTTATCCCACGTACATTAAGAATGATTGAAAATAATGATCATGTTATGGAATTTATAAATAATTCAAATATACCCCTTGTTTTTTGTTCTTATGTAATGTATATAAGTACTGAAATACATTAGGATTTCTAATATTATAGTTTATATCGTGTATATTCATGTGTAATAATTCATGAATTTTTGTGTAATAATGAAAAGGGTTTTTATAGTTTGTATTAGAGGAATGTCTAGTTATTTTTTGGATTAGGATTAGGAAACTCTAAAAAAATCCTTGGGGATAAGATTTAAAATATCAAAACATACGTAAATTTATGTAAAGTGTAGATTATATGTCTTCTATGAAAATACATCAATGTTATGATACTATAAGTTGATGTGGATCTAGAACAGATATAAATAGGGGTAATAATCCTGAACAGGGAATACTGAGACGGACTCAGTCACCACCAAGTGTATTACAATGAGGCTTGCTTTACACCTAGTTTCAAAATCCTAGGAGATATTATTTGGTAATTCAAAAGTTCATTATTAACCATTATTGAGGGAAAAAAATTCACATAAAATCTATTTTGAGAAATATATCATAGTTAACATAGATTAAATCATATATGTTCATATGTTAAGGATTAAATATCATTAATAAATTATACCTTAAATGTTATTGGAATCCTATTTGTGTGTTTAATAGTAAAAAATTACTCATCCTTAATTTTACCTTTATTTTATCCAATGATCAGTAATATGAGGAACCATGTAAATAAATAATGTAATAGGAATTGTGAGAAATACATAAATTTGATGCCTAACATGATTGGATCTCAAAGAAGACATCTTGTTAATTTTTCAAACCAGCTATTAAAAATCTCGATTAAAAACTCGCATATAGTTGAATGTAAAAACATGTCAAATAAGTGAAGGATGATGTCTCATATAAGTTATTATAATAAAAGTGAAAAAGAAATGATGACCCAATTTTCTGTTATGGAAAGAATATGGAAAGAGGCACCAATGGAAATGTCAAAAAAGAACTGGGAAATGTTTTAAGTATAGAAAGGTAGGGTATAATGTAGCATGTTTTTGTGGAAAATTTGAATAACATGTTGGATTGAAATAATGATCAATTAATAGAAAATTAAAATGTTCTATGAATTATATATAGTAAAATGGGTAATTATATAAGACAATTCTCTATTATTAGGGTTGAAGAGCATGTTGAGCAAAAAAAAACTCACAGAAATTAGAAAAAGGTAATGTTTTGTGATGAGATAGATCATTATGAAGGAAGTACATTTAATCATTACTCAATAGTTGTGTATGTAATGTTTAATATCAATTAATTACATATTTTTATATTTAATATGTTGTTTCCCTCGGAATCTGGGGATGACCGCCTTGATGGGAGGTTCAAACGTTCCGATAGGTTTCTAACGGGTTTGTTCGTAGAACCGAAAACATCTAATTATTCCACATCCATTCGGACCTACTTTTCAAAGGTAGGTGTTCATTAGTTTGTGGACTGATGAGGATTAGTAATTTGCTTTGGTCGAGAGGATGGGAGGTCAGACTCATCACACCTTTTTTAGGGGGATTATTATCTACTCCGAGACTCTATTTATAGATTTAACTTATGCTCATGAATACTTATTACATTACCATGTATAAAATGAGATTTCCTTTAGATCTGACAATAAATGATTAAATATGTATGAAATTTATAGAATCTTTTGTATGTATTCGAGGTTCTTAATTGATAGAGAATCATCTATATTTATTAAAGATTCTTGGTCAATGGTACCCTTTGACACATTTATATAGAAGTCTCTTGGTCATTATGATGACCATACTAGTTTTAAAGCCACTATGTGGGGCACATGATGTTTATTGTCATTCAGAAGGACATGGATTATTTTAGAGTTGGGATCGAACCCGTAGGCGGGCTACCTACGTATCCTTTGTTTAGAAAAGGAATCATAACCCATGTAGTTCGAGTAATGGAGTATGATGTTTATGATTGATGGATCAAAGAAGGATGTCACAAATACGTTTACACTCTAAGATCATGTGAGTCATGCTCGGTGTAAGAAACAAGAGGTATTGGTTAAAATTTGACAATTGTGCCATGAAATATGCAGTCATAAGAAATAATGTGGGGCTTATGTATGTATGACTGCCTAGATAAATGAAGGTTAGGATTTACTTAAGGGAAGAAATCTAGGAACATGGTCCATAAAGGTATATGTGCTTCATAGAGATTTTGAATACTCTAACAAGGGGCTTACTATTGAAAAGGAGAACAAATTAGGAGAAGACTTATGATTGGGTTTTACTCCTAAAATGGAATCCCAAATCAAAGGTAAATTAGGACTGGTTAAGAGAAATTAAGACTGGGGCTTACTCCTGAAAAGGAGGCCCAGGTCAGGGATTAAGGATTGGGGCTTACTCTTGAGGAGGATTCCCAATTTAGTGGACTGGCGATTACTCCTAAAGAGGGTTTCCATATTTGAGACTGGGGATTACTCCTGAAAAGGAGGTCCAGGTTAAGGGATCTGGGGCTTACTCTTAAATATGATGCCCAAAAATTGAGAGACATGGGACTTACTCCTAAAAGGGATGCCCAGATTTGGGAACTTTAAGAATTGGGGCTTACTCCTAAGGAAGATGCCCATATTTGAGACTGGGGATTACTCCTGAAAAGGAAGCCCAGGTTAGGGGATCTGGGGCTTACTCCTAAGAGGATGCCCAAATTAGAGGACTTATGACTCGGGATTATTCCTGAAAAGGAGACCCAGGTTAAGGATTCTATCATCTTAAAGGATGAGGTTGAATGAATGAACTCTCAATCATTAGTGACAAAAAGATATGTAAATCACTAGGTTTTGAGAGATATTTCACTGAATTCCTTTCACATAAGGAATTCAAATCAAGAAATCATGCCATAAATGGATTTAAAGAGTGTCTTGAAGACTGAATCTTGAATAGAAAAGGTGTAATGGCTGAAGAGGGGTGAAAATGGGCAATAAAGGCACCCAAAAAGGCAGGGGAGCGCAAGTCCTGGAAGGTGCGCAGGTACTGTGTGGGTGCGCAAGTCCTGGTTGTGCAGGTATGCCTGCGCAACACATGGTGTACTTGCCTGATGGTTAACCAGCATGGTAATACTTGAGCGACTTTAGGTTAAGGCCATTAGAATCCTCTTCATGTTCTTCTTGGAGATGGGTGTGGAGGTTCTATTGAAGGAGTAAGGCAGCGCGCAAGTGTGGACATTTCCCTTAAGGGCTGGCCACCTAGGCGCTCAAGTGTTGATGAGTTTCAACACATAGGCCTTCCTTCCCCTCTTTAGATCTTCCGTTCTAGGTACGAAATTACCTTAGAAGTGTTCCGGAAGCTTTGAGAAGAGACTATGGCACTGGGAGCTCAAATCTATGTTTCTGAAAAAAAATACTCCCCGAATGGGGGGCCCACAGGGTCTATTTATAGGCCGGAGAAGACCCCGGGAAGTTACCAGGTGGTTATCACTTAGGTCGCGCAAGTCACTTGCGCGACCATAATGCGTCGTGCAAGTGGACATGGGTGAGTATGAGAAATCATGCGTGACTTATGGGAAATCATCCACTTGTTCATCCCTTTATTGATTTTTTATATTTTCTTCAAATGATAAATCAATTTTTGCTAAGTCATTTCCCTTTACATTCCATTGGACTCTATGACGAAAAAGGAGCATCAACAATATCCCCCCTAAGAGTTGGATCCAAAAGAAATTAGGATTTGACTCTGAAGAAATCTAAGACATCCAAAGGAAAGGTGGCGTGCAAGTCTTGATGGCGCAGAGGGCGACACACAAGTGCATATCACGCAGGGATACGACCCTTGATCGTGCAGGGTACGGTGCGCAGGGTCCCGGCCACGTCTATTAATAGAGGGCCTCACATCCATACAAGAATCTGGATTTCCGGACTTCATACCTTCATTCTCTCACCGCGCAGTTCACCTTAGCTGCGTAGGTTGCTCTGTATTCCGGTGTTTTCCTTGATGTCTCGCCACTGTATAGGTATTTGTACTTGCACGGTTTATACTTGCGCGTCAAAAACTAGTTTGGCACATGAACACTTGCGCGTCATGTTTATAATTTTTATGGTCCTCCAAAATGTTTATGTGTTATTTAATTAATATTAATTTCAAAAAATATGTAATATCCATGTGGGAAAATACTTGGTTGTTAAAGTCGTTGTTCATATTTCAATGACGTCTCACTTAATTTCAATATGAGGGGACTTCTCACTTGAAAAACATCCAAGGATATAAATTAGAGAAGTGGTGAGGCTACATGGACCACCCTTAACGATTGTATTTGATCAACATCCAAGGCTTACCTCTATGTTCTACCAGTGTCACTAACATTATATATATAATGAGTTAATGTTTTTCATGAAATATCACCCTCAAAATGATGGCTAATTTGAGTTGACTATATAGAAACCCGAGAATACGTCTAGAGCATAATCAATTTACATTAAAGGAATATCAGATCAAAATTTCCCTCTGGACGAGTTGTTATATAATAATAGTTTCCACTCAATAATCCTATTAACCCCTTATGAAGACATTTATGGTAAGAGATACAATCCACCATTATGTTAGGATTTTTTTGGTGAATGAAAACTACTACGTTGTTAAATAGTTAAGGAAATGCTGGAAAAGGTCAAAACCATTCAGCAACATATTAGGGATACTGAGAGTCGAAAGAAGAGTTATGAGGACAATCATTAACGATACATAGTGATTATGGTTAGAAATAAGGTATTCCACCACATATCATTATAGAATTATGTCATTATATTTTGGAATAAGGGAAATATTATTCTAACATATATGGGTCCCTTTGAGACCCTCGATCGCATCAGAGTGGTGGCATGTCGACTAGAACTCCCACCCAACCTATCTTAGTTTTATGATTTGTTCTACGTATCCCTCTTGAGGAAGTAAAAAAAAAACCCATCACATGAGCGGAATACAGAGGTCGTACTGTTGTAGTATGATCATTCATATGGGAAGAAACCAATTAGGATATTATATCATGAAGACAATGTTCTATGAAATAAGACAATACACCTTCTTGGAGTTCTATGGAGAAACCATGAGTTGAATATGTGATGTGGGAAACTGAAGAAGGAAAAATATTAACCAATGCTATTTTAGTGTATCAAATGAAAATTTCAAGGGTAAAATTTTTGAAGGGGGAGTATTGTAACCACCATAACATTTATAAATTAAATTCCTTTTTCAATTAATATAAATTCCCTATTATGTATTATGTATATTGAAAACATATGAACTTATGTTTCTATGGAATTTTATATCGTATAGAATTTATAATAAAATTAATAATAATAAACATTGATAATATTTTAATCCAAAAATGATCATAGTATTAGTATTAATAGAGGGCTTTGATAAGTCCAATTGGCATTGACCAAAGAAGTAATTGAATCAACTAATAGGATCATACTTTATAAATCCCATTTATCAGAGCATCCGAGAAAGATATAATTTCTATGATTTTCCCCTGAACAATATCAATCCAATACTGATTGACTAAATAATGAGTGATACCATTTTTTGGAAAAGTTCAAGCACGTCGAGATCATGACCCAAAACATGTATGCTAAACTAACCCATGAGATTCTAACTGCCATGCACCTTACCAGTGGTAATTCATTGCTGTAATAAGGGGTTAATTATATCTACCCAAAAAGTATGAATATTTATATTTTATTTTTAATTATTAAATTTATTACAATTTTTTATTGTATAAATTATTATGTAATGTGTTTTATAGAAATTATATTTTAATATGACAAAACAAGAATTGTATTATTGGTGTATATGAAACATCAGATAAGAATTTGATTTTAGTGAATTAATAAAATATTAAAATAAATTTTATTTTAAAAAAAATATTATTAAATAATAATTATTAAATGAAAATGATAATATAATTTTTATGAAGTCAAATTGAATTTTTATATGGGTTTAAAAACTCTTATTATCGAAAAAACAAGCATTTCTCAATAAATGACAATTATTTTTTAAAAAGTGAAAATTTCCATATTTATAATTTTATTTTGATAAAATAAATATTATTTTTCAAATCAACTATTCTAAAATTATCAAATTGAGAATTTTTATAAATTTTCTATTACAATTAAATTTTTGTGTGAAAATTAAATATCGTATAAATATTCTGTGTGTTTTATGAAATCATAATGACCCAAAAGTGATTTAAGAAAATATTAAAAAGGTATGAAAAACAAAATATATGTTTCCATTTAAAATAATATATTTTTGAGGTTATTTTCATAATTTTATAAAGCCATTATCAATCCTCCAAAACATATATTATATTTTAAGGTTTTAAAATCTACTCTCTATAAACATGACTCACTTTCACATCCCCAAAGGTACTGTTTCATTTATTTCACCCCTTGGACTACTAAAATAAATAAAACCACTCCAATTTTGAACAATCCATAGAAAAAAACATGATATATTTTTTGGGATTGATTACATTATTTTATATATTCCATGACTTATGTTTTGGAAATATTAAATAACTTCTACCTCTCATCATATTCAAACCCACCCAATCCGCCATTACTATTCATTAAAAACCCATGGAACATGTAATTAGGCTTCTAAATGATCCTTATAGTCCTCTAATGCTTCCAAAAATATCTAAATAAACTCCTACTATGCTTCTCGAATCACCCTATTATAGTAAGGGATTTCCCTCTCTTTAATTCCATTGAAGCACCTTCTTTGTAAGTAGCCTTTTTAATATCAAATTATTATGTATTAATTAATTTATAAAAATCCATCCACTATTAAAATGATTTAATAAAATTATATATCGTATATCCCCTCTCATTATATCAATTTCCTAATCTATTACTATGCCCAAATTTAGAAATGGATTTCTCATTATTATTTTCCATTCAAGCACCCTCTTTGTAATTATCCATTTGAATCTCTATGAGTTATGCTTTAATGATTTTATAATGATATCCATAATATTTAATTGATGAACTAAATTTTGAGTCAAAATTCTACTTTCTATGTTTTAAATAATTAGTTTTTAAAATATCCACATACTCTTAAAATATGTCTTATCATCATTTTATTTCTAATGTTTTAGAATTTTTTTATAACAAACCTTATTTTACCAAACATAATAATAATTATTTAACAGATAAAATTAAAATTTTCATACATGTCTAATCCATTATACTAAAGAAATTACATCCCATTAAACTGACATATCTTTGGTTCATCAGATGTAACACCAAAACCCCAAACGCCAAGAGCCGGTGCATTATTTTAATACATTGGCAGGATTAAAAAGAATCCTGTCCTGAAGGACAGATCAATTTATCAGTCATGGAAAATAGATTACATACATCAACATAAAATTAAATTTTCTAACATAAAATTCAACATATATAATAGTCATATATTTCCATAATTCTTCTAGCTTAAACCAGCATATAAATCATAATACACTTCTTTGCATCTTGGAAAATAAAACATAAGAAAAGAGTGAGATCATATACTCAGTATGTGTAAATAATTTAGAGGAAGTTATAATCATTTAAGTTTATATGTGTAATAAAAACAGAAATCAACCATTTAAACATAAACATGAACATAATATTGTAAAAATAAATCAAACATCACCATATAAACATGAACATGGATATTCTAATAGTCTAATAATCACATGTAATACCCAATTTCATATTGAGGTAATTATTTTTGCCGAACATCATTACCGCATAGTCAAGACTCGTGACAAGACTAAACATAAAACTTTTTTCAAGGCCTTATTCCAAGACACTAATTTGTCTCATGAGTCCTACTGATGCATCAAGGAGTAGTAACGGGCTCCATCTTCAAATTACTAAGTCCACTGAATTTCTAATATGAAAATGCTAAAACATAACATAAACATTAATATTAAAACTATCGTACGAAATATAAATGAATTAATCCTAAACCATTAATGGTATAAAAATATCACATCCATATTAAAACATATCATAACACTTTCAACACAATATGAAAGATTTTATTATAATAAATCAACCTTTTTCAATAATGATATTTGGTAAAGGATATCAACATAGTAGAAAATTAGCAGTAAAAAAACATTAAGAGAAAAATCCCTTTTTCATGAAATCATTTATAGGTCTCATAATTTATAAAATAATTCATTTAAAATATATTTTTAAATCAAATTTTCTCATACCACTTTAATTATTTTGAATGTAATTAACATTTTAAAACAATTGTTTCCAGATGAATAATTCCATAAAATCATTTTAAAAACATGAACATTAATTAAATAGATTTTGAAAAATAAATCATTAAAAAATTTAAAATTATGATCTAGTTAAAGATTCCCTTCTTTAAAACCTTAAAATATTTATCCTGAAATCTTTTTTATGAGTCATAGATAGCGATGATAAAAATCTCCCAGAAAATACTTACACATAAACAATCTCGAATAATAATGAGATTGAGAAATTAACCCTAACCTTTTACTTTTACTTAATCATGGTTATGTTAAACTAATTTCATAATAGTTAAATAATTGTTATTAAATTATACAAGAACCACATACATAAATATGATATCATATATGATCTTCCAATTTTGATTTGTTTACAATATTTCAGTAGTGCATCGATTAAGGTATTAACTGATTCGTTTTCCTTTATATTTTTTGTTAGGTAAGTAATGTTTGTCAAGTATAGGATGTATTTGTTTCATATCCATAATGATATCATGTTAATAAATATTATTATTAATCATAAAATTAAAATTATTCTTTAATGAATACGATGGGGAATGAATCTTATCACATTCGTGGAGAATGCAATCCATACGTACGCTCGAGAGACAATATCAACATATTGATGGTGAAATAGTATGTAATTGGATGGTATATCATAAATAAAGAATCTATAACATATTATATTTAATATTTACATCAGTTATATGAATTATTATACCCATCCAAATAATGATGTGTTTAAATAACAAACTACACCGCGACATGGAGATAGTAAGCCGTACATATGCATGTATGGTGACTTTTCATTAATAGGATCCATAGAATAATGAATATGGAAGTAACATATTTATAATAAAATCACATTATGTATAAGGTAATTTAGGTATAATTTTGGTATGGAAACAAGAATGAAAGATGAAGTGGAAGAAGAAAAGAACTTTGAAAGAGGTGGTGAAATTATTACCTCTTCTTCAGGTGTTTCCATTTGAATTGATCAAAAGGGCTCATTTGGTTGGATTTTCGGTCAAATTAAGGAATCAGGGTAGATGTTAGGGTAGTTTGGAGGATATTTGAGATAGGTGTTTCCTATAAAAATGTCTTTGATTGTGTGATTTTTTTTAGAAGGGGATGTAACCATTTATAAGAGAGGTGAGGGTCAATTTAGGAAAATCATGAAATATTATTTTATAATACATTCATATTCAGTTTAGAATGGCTCCAAAATAATTTATTTCTAGGATATGGTGGGAATGGGTCGGTAAAATCTCATCCAATAGGTTTTATATTAGTGTTGGTCACCATATTAACCTTATCTTTTAGATTTAACTCTTAGATAAATTGTTTAACTTTTACCATGTATTTTTGTATTGTTATAATAAATGGTTAATAAACATAAAATAAAAAACCAGGATAACCTAAAGTGGTTAATTATTGAAATATATAACCTTTTCTATGTCCTTTTTTCGATCCTGATATTTTTAGAGAAATTATATCAATTAATAATATAGTATTAGTTTTAAAAAATCATTTATGACAATTTTGACAGTATTTGGTATTTTTTTTAATTCATAAAAACTTTATAACATCTAAAGATTTTATTTAATAAACACTAAAATGTAATCTTAAACTATAAAATTAGGGGATGGTATCAAAAGCCTCAATTTACCTTTTATTTCTATATATATAATATCAATTATTTTTATCTTTCATTGATAATGTAATTACTACATCATCATTGTGTCATAAATTTTTTTATTTATTTAATTAAAAAAGTTCTAAATTAAACACAATTATGTAGGAAATATTTTTATATTTCTAATAAACATTTATAGCTGAATTTATCTTATGCATAACCCTATATTAAAAATGGATTAGTTATGAAACATTGAATTTAACTCTTGTAACTCTTCTTTAAGTAAAATAACAATAAATGTCATAATCTTATCCATGTGGACAAAAAGGATCATTTTTTATTCCTAATGTTTTTTGGGTTAATAAAAACATATCAAATAGATATTGTACATGTTTTATGGTAATTATAATAACATTTTTATCTTTAATTTCCCTATTTACTTTTATCTGTGGTAAATAGAAGTCAAATGATACTATTCACAAAAATATTTTCAGGTTATTGAATTTTTTTTAATTAATTAGGTCAACCGTGTCACTTAGAGTTTTGGAAGTAAATTTACAGAATCTGTAAAAATACTTTTTTATCAAATTTGCAAATTTTCCTAAATGATGAGTAAATGATGTTAAAAAGTTCAAAACAATTTTATTCATCAAATTTGATTATAAAATCACCCTATTTAATTAAATTTTACTTATATAGGTATTATATATCTATTTTTACATAAAATAAATTTAAATACAATAAATAAAAATTTAAATAAAAAGTTGTTTTTAAACAATATTGTAGTGTTTTTCGATTTTCATCAAAAATTGAATGTTTTCAAAAGAATACAAAAAAATCACCCAAATAAAATTTAGAAATTCTGAATACAAAAATGAATTCTGTTTTACCATATTCAAAGCATAGAAGTTGTGTTAATTAATTTAAAAATAATTCCCATTACCAAGACCAAAAATTGGGTTTGTCAAAAAGTAAAAACCATCAAAACATTGACATGTGTTTTTGTCAAATTTAAATGTGAAATTATTTATAATGGCCTAAATTGTATTAAATGATAATAATATAATCTAATTAAACTTCCAAACCATTCAAATGCATAATTTAAAACTATAAATTATTCTGATTAAAAATGTTGTTTCCAATTAAAATTTTGTATTTTTCACTATTCATCAAAATATGAAAGTTATTAAAAAAGTACAAAAAACTTATCCAAACTAATTTTTTTTCCTTCTAGTAAGAAAGAATTTAATTTCTTTAAATCATATATATAAAATTTTCAAATATAATATATAAAAATGGTTCTCGATTAAAAGGTGGTAAAATTTCTTTTTTAAAAAAATTCTTCTTTTATCTGAAAAAATTAATTTTTTTATATTATGTATAAGAAACACATAATAGGGATTCCAAAATTACACAAAGTATATAAAATTAAAAATAAAATTTATTCTATTCATAAATTCTTTTTGAACAACTATTTTGGTAAGTCGTGGTGCACCTGAACACAGTTTTGCATGTAGCACATGCTATTGAATTACATTAAAGAGATAAGTAATATGAAATCATGGATTGTTACATTATCCCCTACTTCAATAAATTGTGTCCTCACAATTTGAAATTTCTCATAAAAAATAAACGATTAAAAATAGAAAAATACATTTATGGAAATCCCACATCAAAAATTGGGTTAATAAAATTTAGTCTTAATAAGAGAGAATGGTAAATGAAAAGTCACCACCAAATTATGATCTCTATTAGGAGAAAATTGGGGGTAATAAGAGATACATTATTGGTGGAAAATGTAAATATTTATAGGGAGTAATTAAGGTCATCAATCACAAACAAGTGTAAAATTGAGGGCCTCAAATCCATTAATCTATGATGATTTAAAATATCACTGGTTCAACAAAACAAAATGTTTCAGGATAACACATTTTCAGATTTAATATCCCTTACCTAAAGTTTAAGAATTAATTTCTTCATAGTATACGATTAAAAAACATGACAGGTTGAGTACCATCCTCCAACTAAATTCTACCATAATCTCAAAATTACTCCAAAAGATAATATAATTCATAAATATTCTATTTATCCTAATCATATAGGGTTTCAAGATAAAAATATAATTCATATATTGGATTATTTTAAAAAATACATTATATAATCCAAGACATCACTTTGGCCAGTCGTATATGATGCACCCCTTTTGCACTGCGGTTGCGGGTTCAAGTCTCGCAGCCATTCCAGATGTGACAGGTTGTCACCCAAACTCCAAGTTGTCCTTTTTATAACAATCCAAAAATATTCTTAACAACTGTTTAATGCTTAAAAATAGTATCCAACATTATATTTAATTCATTCCAACCATTAGAATTATCCAAAATAGTTTTGTATAAACTCACAGTCCAAATTTTATGAGGAAGGTAAACAAATTGAAGATCTCTTTTTCCACATAATAACATGTTCATACCTTCATCTTGTATAATCTTAAAACATGGTAACACCATAAATTAACATAAAACCATACTGATAAAATTCATTCTCCCTTATTCATTATTAAATACTGGATATACTCTTTATATACAAAAATGTTGTAAAATCCAACAATGATTGAATAAACAAACAATTAATTAGTTTCAAGGTAGTCAATAATATCTAATATAATTTTTCCCAATCAATCATGTCTTATTCCAAAAAAATTATATCCATTTCAGATACATATTTAGGTTTGTATTTCCCCCAACCATATATTTTTCAAAATGTTTAACTTGAAACTTTTTCACTTTACATGGTACAATAATAACACAAATCCTTAATGAAAATGTACTGCAGTACAATCCTTATATAGTATACAATTCCTAAAACATGTACATAATTAATGAAATACTCAAATGAAAGAATTCTATAATAACAATATAGGAACACTAATCATTCCTCTTCATTTGCAGTAGTATCATAACTTGATTATTATCCAAAAGAATCATTTTGTGTATAATCTGATGACTGGGACATTGATTCACGTCGTGTCCCAACACTTTGTAGATGAATCATTGAACATTTGAATACTTCTTCTTACCCATTCAATAATTTACTCAGTGTCATTTTTCTCCACACTTATCACAAACTCTCATTCCCTTCAATCATTTAACAAGGTGATTCTTTCCATAGTTATCACATATGGGAAAATCCATCGTTCCCTTCTTCCCGTTATCCCTCTTTCTGTCTAACATCGTCTTCTTCTATATCTTCCTTTTAAAGTCATATGACTCATAGAAATCTTCTCATAACTTATTAGGACATGATAATATTTATTCATATAATGATAATACATAGGGAGACTATTTCCCTTCTAAATGTTGGCTTAATATCATGAAATATACGATCATTCTTTCTCATTGTATCATGCGTATTACTGGAGATCTCATTCCATCTATGAGGAACCATTTCTAAAAAATGGAGTATACTAAATTAGTTTATCAATCACAATTCATAAGTTCAAAATTGTAAAATACGTAATTTAAATTGAAAAGTTTATGCATATAATCCATAAGAATAAAAATGTTTTCATTGAGGATGTATTTACACTTAAATCCTTCATAATGGGTTGCAATGAAAATTTGAATTATCCTAAGACTATTCCCTAAGAGTGTCATAACCAAGAGTGCAACAAGGCCCGTTGTCCTGTACCAGGATACCCCGTGTCAATCCTGAAACTCCTTGTCAATGTTTTCACTTCTAGGCATATATGTGCAAGAGAATAATCTAGTTTCTCATATCCAAAAATAAATGTATTTCTTGAAAAAACCACAAAATCTCAACATTACCGAAATTCAATGATTTTCTTCTTTACTAATCCACATAGTATATAATAGGGTAATATTCTCTAACCATACTTTTTCTAATTCTATCTTTCATGGTTATTGCTAAAATTTCTCTAATACCAACTGCAATACCCCGACCCCAGAACCTTAGAGCTAGTGAATTATTTTAATACATTGGCATGATTACAAGGAATCAAGTCCCGAAGGACTGATCAGTTTTGCAATCAGGGAAAATATATTACATACATGATCTTTACATTAAAATTTATAACATAAAATAAAACATCGATAAACATTTGATAATTCCAATATTCTTATTTCTTAAACCATTATTTAAATCATTGTACATATCTTGGCATCTTGGTAAAATAAAACATAATTAAGTGGTGATATCATATGCTCAGTAAGGGTATATAATTTAGCAGAAGGTATAAACTTTTATGGTAAGATGTGTAATAAAAATAAACATCAAGCTTTTAAACATAAAAATGAACATAATATAGAATAAATAATTCAAAAATCACCATATAATCATGAACATGGATATTCTACTAGTTGAATAGTCATATGTAATAAATCATTTCATATTGAGGTAATTCATAATGTCAGACGTCATTACCACGTAGTCAAGGCATTGTTCCAAAACTACAAAAAAAATTATCAAGTCCTTGTGAAAAGACACTAATTTGTCTCATGAGACCTACCGATGCATCAAGGAGCTGTAGCGGGCTCCACCCATCACATACTAAGTCACCTTCACTCCTCATATGAAAATGATGAAACATAACATTAACATTAATAATAAAACTGGAATAAGAAATACCAATACATTAACTATAAACCATGAATGGTATAAAAAGTGCACATCCACAGTAAAACATATCATGATTCATTCAAAACAATATAGAATATTTTATTGAAATAAATCAACCTCAATCAAGAAAAATATCCTGCAAAAGATGTCGACGTAGTTGAAAATGTTCAGTAAAATGCTCTATGAGAAATACCCTTTTTTAATGAAATCATTTAAAATCCTCATAATTTATAAACAAAGTCATCTAAAAGTGATTTTTTATTCAAAGTTTATCAAACCCCATTGAATATTTTGAAAGGAATTAACATTTTAAAACAATTATGCCTATATGAATAATCCTTAAAATCATTTTGAAAACATGCAAAACAATTTAATAGATTTAGAAAAATAAATATGGAAAACAATTAAAATGATGATATAGTTGAAGGTTACCTTCTATAAAACATTAAAATATTCATTTTGAAAACATTTTTATGAATCATGTACATGGATGATAAAAATGTCCCAGTATATACTTACACATAAACAATCTCAAATAATAATGTGATTGAGGAATTAACCTATACCTTGTACATTTCCTTGATTGATGGTACGTTAAACACTAGTATAATATTTAAATAAATTCTTCTAAATTATAAAATAACCACATATATTAATATGATATCATATATGATCTTCTAATATTTCTTAGTTAATAATATTTCAGTAGTATCATTGTTTCAGGTGCTAACTGATTTGTTTTACTTTATATGTTTTCTTACGTATGCCATGTTTTTTATGGATAGGATGTATTGGATTTATATACATAATGATATTAAGTTCTTTAACATTATATGTTTTCATAAAATGAAAATTATTATTGAAGGATTATGATGGGGATTGAATCTCATCGTGTTCGTGGAGACAGTAATCCGTACGTACGCACGAGCGAAAATATCCATTTATTGATGGTTAAATCATATGTAATTGGATGTTATATCTTATATACAGAATCATTAACACTTTATATTTATTATTTATGTTAGTTATATTCATTATTATACCCATCCAAATATTTAAGTATTTTAATATCAAACTACACCACTGGGTGGAGACGGTAAGCCATACGTACACACGTACGGTGAATTGTCATTCATAGGATGGATAGAATACTGAATATTGGTGTACCATATTTATAATAACATCATAGTATTTATAAGGTATTATGGTTAAAATTTTGTTATGGAAACAACATTGAAAGAGGAATTGGATGAAGAAAAGAACATTGAAAGAGGTGGTAAAATTATTATCTCTTCTTCGTTTGTTTCATTTTGGTTTGATCAAAAGGGCTCTTTATGTTGGATTTCTGATCAAAGTAAGAATATAGGTCTAATTGATGGTAGTTGGGGGGATATTTAATCTGGTTTTGACCGAGCCAAATTGATTTGGAGGTGTTATTTTTAGATAATGGGAAATATACTTTCATAAGAGAGTTGAGGGTCACTTTAGTAAAAGCTTGAAATATTATTTTATTATACAATCCGATTGGGTTTATAATGGCTCCAAAATGATTTAATACAAGTATAAGGTGGTAATGGGTCACGAACCTCTCAAAAATATTTTTTTAAATGTTTTAGGTGATCATATTAACTTTATCGTTTAGATTTTACTCTTAGTTAAATAGTTTGACTTTTACCCTGAATTCATGTATTATTATTATAAATGGTAAATAAACACACAATAAAAATACAAGAGAACCCAAAGTGTTTCATTATTTATATATCTAACCATAACTAAGTCCTTTTTTGAACCCTAGATTTTCTGAAATATTATATCAATTAATAATATAGTATTTGTTTTAAAAACGGATTTTTCTAAATTTTGACACTATTCGTTATTTTGTTTTTGTTAAAGTCATAAAAAAATTATCAATTCAAACAATATTTATTTAATGAACAATAACATGTCATATTAAAATATAAAATTCATGTATGGCCTCAAAAGCCTCAATTTATATTTATTTTTTATTTATATTATAAATTATTTAAATCTTTCATTGATAAAGTAATTACTGCATCATCATTCCGTCATAAAAAATTTTAATTATTTAATTTATAAAAATTATAAATAAATTTCAACTATATAGGAAATATTTTTAAATTTATAATTAATATTAATAGTTGAATTTATCCTATATATATCCTTATATTAAAAATCGTTTAGATATTAATCATTGAATTTTTAACACTATAAATCTTATTTAAGTAAAATAATATTAAATGAACTAATCTAATCCAAGTGGACCAAAAGGATCATATATTATTCTTAATGTTGTTTTTGGTCGAAATAAACTTATCAAATAGATATAGGACATGTGTTATGGTAATTATAATATCATTTTTACCTATAATTACACTATTTATTTTTAACTATGATAAATAAACGTCAAATGTTACTATTAACCTAAAATTATTTTCAACTTATTGTACCAAATTTTAAATTCTTATTTCATCTGTGATTCTGTGATTTTTGAAATTTAACTCACAGAAGAGGCAAAATTATGTTTCATGCATATTTGCAAATGTGCCTAGATGGTGGGTAAAATACGTTAAAACGTTCAATAAAATTTTAAACATATAATTTTATTATAAAATGTTTCCAATGAATTAAATTTAACATATATAGGTATTATATTTATATTTTTACTAAAATTAAATTTTTTATAAAATAAGTATTTATTTAAATAAAAAGTTAGTTTTACACAATAACACTGTGTTTTTCAACATTCATCAAAAAATTAATATTTTTAGAGAAATACCTAAAATTCACCCTAAGCTAATTTTGATACTCCAAATTAAAAAATGGATTCTTTTTAAAAAAAAATTGAATTCATAGAAATTTTAATAATTTATTTAAAATTAATTATCATTGTCAAAACCAAAAAGCGTGTTTTCTAAAAAGTAAAAACTATCAAAAGATTTTCATTTGTTTATGTCAAATTTAAATTTGAAATTACTTATAATGAACTAATTGTATTAAATGATACAAATATAATCTATTATACTTAAAAAACATTCAAATGAAAAATTTGACAATATAAATTATTTCAATTAAAAAGATGTTTTTAATTAAAATTTATAATTTTCACTATTAATCCATATAAGATAGTTATTAGAAAATTAAAAAATATTTATCCAAAATAATTTTTTTATATCCTGCTTCAAAAATTTCTATTAAATTGAATATATAAATGTTTTAAATGTTGGTTTTAAAATGTTTTCTCCATTAAAATGTGATACTTTTTTTTAAATAATTCTTTTATATGAAAAAATGAATCTGTTCATATATTATGTATAAGAAACATAATATATGTATTCTAAAATTATATAGAGTATATAAAATTCCAAATTCAATTAATACAATTCATAATTGTTTTTTGAATGGCTAGTTTGGTAAGCCGGGATGCGCTCAAACGCGGTGTTGCATGTAGCGCAAACTATTGAATTTATTTAAAGAGACATTGTACTATGAAATCATGGGGTGTTACATTAGAGTAACAAATTTTCAGATTATCAGAATGAAAATATTTAATCTATTAGTGAGACTATATATAATCTATATATATTATGATATCCAGTATATTAGTATGAATATATCTAATCTATCAGTAGGATGATATTTAGTCAATATGTGTGATATATTTTAATCCATCATACTAACATGTTTTATTCCATCAGAATAAGTAGTCTCTAATTGGTGTTAGAATTATTACTACTTGTCAAAATACATTGTCATATCATTTTAATGGTGATATCAAAACAATATCAGATTAAGTTATCATTTTCCAAGATGTCAACTGATTAACATCTGAGGCCTTTAAAAGAAACTCTGAGAATAATGGAAATATAACTAATGAAGGTATTTCTATAAATAAAAGTTTATTCGAGGAGCTAATAGCTGAGTATTTTTTAATATCAACCCATAAATTATTTTTTATTATTAGAAAAACTCATTATATAAATTTTTTAATGTTTCTAGAGAGTTTTATGTTTTATAGATTCCATGTGAGGAATTGTAAAATCTACAGAAAACATTTTTTAATTCAATTCAGTTTCTGATCAAGGTTTAAATCAAGGGATCCCAAGGAAAAGAATACTGGTAATACTAATCTAGCTAATCAAGGGTATATTGGGATCAGAAGACAGAACTGATATCCAATCCTAGTGATCATGGAATTTCTGTTGATGAATGAAGGAACTAAAAGTTTTAGTTAAACTATGGATTTTGAAGTCATGATTTATTTACATACTTATATTTCAATGTTGAATATTATAACACCATTTTAAAAA
Source organism: Viscum album (assembly GCA_963277665.1). Taxonomy (NCBI): domain Eukaryota; kingdom Viridiplantae; phylum Streptophyta; class Magnoliopsida; order Santalales; family Viscaceae; genus Viscum; species Viscum album. The sequence continues at coordinate 2,010,825,603 of OY728122.1, read as the reverse complement.
ATTTAGTAATTCATTCATACTTTTACTTTAAGATTTAATTTTACTTATTTTAAGAAGATCTTATTCCATTTTTTTAATTTTATTGAAATTAGGTTTTAGAAAAACATTACTGTATCTTATTTATGGTAAAAACAATGATCCTAAAACATATTAATATTATAATGTCTTATGTTTTGAGGCACGGTAAAATTCTAATAGAATTTGAATTTTGTAATTTGGTGGAAGAGACATTCATCAAAATGAGTTTTGGAATGAAATTCCAAGTGTTAGGACACACTAATAAGTTTTTTAGATGTGTTTGGAATACTGAGAGGTATCATAGGTATTTTGATATGTTTATGGAGCACCGGTAGTCGTAAAACTATAGTTTGGGTTGAATTTTAAAGAGTACATGGTTTTTCTAAAACATTGAATCCCACTAACGAAAATATTGTGGCACATACATGTGAGTAGTGGTGATCTATTTGGGTTGTGCATGGTTTCCAAAACTATGCAGCAAACCCACACTCATTTTTCCAGTTATGAAATGTGTGTGAAATGTTTGTTACTCAATTAGGGTATAGTTAGGTATATCTGTACAGGAAAATCAGGTGGGGTATGGTTCTTATGTTTTAGTATTAGCATGATTTTGGTATTGTTTGGATAAACATACCTACAAGATGCATGACCCTATTTTGGTGGGTGAAATTACCTTTTTTACTTAATGATCTTTTAAACCCCATTTCATTATTTTTTTTATTCTTCTCTTGCTGCGTGAAACTCTTCCTTTTCTCTCTTAGTTTCTCCTCCTCATTCCTCTAGGATTTATGATATCACCCTCATACAAAGTCCTATTCGAACATCCTATGTCGTGTTGGATCCTCAAAAGTAAAATTTCAAATCATATTCCTTCTTTTATAGGTTTTTCTTTGGATATATTCAATAATTTTGATGGGATATCATTCATCAACTTTTCATGGTGGGTGTCTATTTCTTCAACTTATTTCTAACTAGACTGAATCAAAACCCATTATTGGATGAGTAGAGAATACTAATAATTAAGTAGTTAGATTATGGATCTTTCAATAAGTTTATTCTAATTTATAAATATTTCCATTGAACCATCTTCTTGCTGTTACAGATCATCTCCCTATAATTAATTCCTACTACTGAAATCATCATACACACCTTTTTATACACCCATTTTTTGTTGTTATGAAAATAGTGGATGTCATCCTTTAATAAGGATACCCCTTGGTTGTTCAAGATTGAAATGGACCTTCATAATTATTTAGTTAAATGCTCAGCATTTCATTTGACCATTTTTTATGGGAATTTAATTGAATTTCACTATTTATATAAATGTTGATTGAAACAAACCCACCACCTTCATTCAGGGCCTGAATTATGAATTGGATTACCCCATGAATGATACTTCACAATTTATAGTTGTACCTTCTATGTGTTATATTTAACCAAGAATTTAATTTTCATGTTTGGTATTTCACTAAATAATTATCTATTCTAAATGAATTATTTATGAATAATGTCATGTTTTATAATAAAACCCCTCGGAGTTGGGGCATTATCTTCTAAACTAAAAAGTGATAATTTTTAATTTTAACCTTGATTGTCTTAATATATTTGGTGTTTCCTAGTTATTTAATTTTATTGTTAAAAATGTGGAATGTTTAGTAAAAAAACACTACTTATTTCATAAGGGGATTGAATTAATGGACATGGCCTTCCCTGTGATTATATGTTCCAAGGACCAACTATATTTTAGGTGGGTAGGAATGAATTGATTATAAATTAATATGTCTTGATAAATGAATTGACTTATTTAAATGGAATGAATATATCATAAGGGTGTTCTATCATTGAATAAATTAAATGATTTAATGTAATTTAATTATAAATGGTGCAGAGGACACAACTATAAATGAATTCTTATATATATGTTTTAATTGAACTATGATTCCATTGATTTTATTTTGGCTCATTAATGGTAATGGATGAGGGGTGATGCCCCATGGATATTATTATAAATATTATTACACCTTGATATAGGTTGTGGAATGATGAAAAATGTTCTATTGAGAATGGAAGTATCATGCTCCCTTACATTGGGTGTTGAGCATTATGTCACAAACCATTGACTATAGTTGGACGAAAGGAATGCTACATCACATCCCTTTATTTTAGTGTTGAAATAATGGAAAACTAACCTTTTACTTGAGTGTCGACATGATGACACACTCACCATCTCGAATAATGATCATGATGACTCCTAATAATTAAGAGATGTAGAGAATGTACCCATTGTTGAAGCATATAAACTCATTTAGATTGGTTATGAAAAAATGAGTTATGCCTTGGATTTTCTATTATATAGTATTCCATGTATAAGTACACTTATTTCATCATGTTCATAGTCAATATATGTGGATTAAATATATTAATGTACTATGTATTAAATATTACTATATATATAGTTACTGGATAGACACTCTTTTCAACTTATGCCAAATCAGGTAGAGTCAGCCAGGTGTCTTTTTTAGATCCAAATCCAACCGGTAATAATATATTCATTATTTTTTAATATTATATTTATTTCTACATTTATTTACCTTATATTCACAAACAATATTTTTCTATAGACATAGTTTGTGGTTTCCTACTAGGAATTTATCTCACACTATGCTCGAGCATCCAATGCTCTTGGGTACCTGGGAAGATCACATATTGACATGACCATGGTTTATTTCTTTCTCTATCATACTTGTACCTAGGAGTTTGGAGAACATTTTGAGATTGATCTCAGTATAATCATGGAGTTCACCCCCTCAAGGATTTTACTTATTTTTATATTCTTTTATTTCATTGCATCATGTTCCCTAATGTGTTTCTAATGTTTTAGTTTATTTTTCATCATCTATAAATTCCAGAATTATTGTACATTTTTATTTTACATCTCTTGTTAAGTTGATAAAATTCTTAGAATGATCTAACTTTCATATATCATTAGTTCCACTATTTTCTATTATTATTTTTCGAGAAAACATGTTTTTACTATGACCATAAGGGTATAGTCTACCACCTATCACCTCCTTATACCAAAATTTCTAATCGGAAACCTCTGGAATACATGGATTCATTCTTAATGTTATATAGAAACTCATTTGAAAATAGTTTTATATCTAGCTACTTTGGGTCGTTACAAAGTGGTATCAGATGTTTTTTTCCTCCATATTTCTATTTTGGGGCTGTTTGACAAGATATTATGAGTTTGTAAATGATTGGGGAATTGAAATGCATGGTATTGACCAACCCATTTATATGGAAATGACCATTTCACTTGGGATTCCATTTTTTATTCATGTCATTCACTGTTACAGTTGATTATTATTTTACCTTGAGTGACTGGTGCACTTTCTACTAATTACTTATTTAAGATATTCCTAGTATTTTTATCTTTGCCTGGTAGGGAAAGGAAGTATCATTTCACAAATCATTATAGAAACACAGATATTTAAATTCAATGCATATGCCAGGACATGTAGTTAAATTTATAATCTTCTTCTTTATTACGATGATATGAATTGTGTGGTCATTATCCTAGATGCAATATACCATGTAATGTATTTTATTGATATTTCTATTTTTAAACATGTATATGTATTGATTTATCATGATAATCAGATTCAATGAGGAGGATATTATATTCTGTGCTGCTTGATTATTTAGCATGTCTTGAAAATGTATCATGATTCAATTCTTATTAGTATATTCCAATGTGTTTATTTATTGAGATAACATATCTAGATTGGATTTTAATATATAATTGGTTTCTTGGGGTGAAACATATTGGTAGTGATTTAATGCGAGACAATATTTAGTTTTATTGTCTGTGGGTGCGTTATAAATTAGGGAAATGTAACCTGTGTACTCGAACCATCATTTGAGATTTTAAAATATATCGAGATACCATTGTTAAAATGAAAAATATTATAATTTCAAAATTCCAATGTTAATTCATTTCTATTATATGGGAGTTAGTGCATGATTTATAAATTGTATTGGATATTTATAAATTAGATATGGAAAAACATATAATTGAGCTATTATATATGATCAAAAATATTTTGATACGGTTATAAATGTAAAAGTATATTTAAAATTTGATCATAAATGAATATACTCCATTATAAATTCGTGTGACTCTATTAAATGGGCATGATGATCCACATTATTAAATTATTAAATGCACAAAGGGACACAAGTTCTTCATATGGGGTGTGATTCTTATGAGAAAACCGTCAATGAGTATTTTGAAACATTGGTAATCATGTTACTTATTTTTTGAATTAATTGAATATCGATAATAATTTCCTAATTAATATAGGATGTTAATAAATGATTAATGTTTAAAAATGATGTTTTATGATATTTACATGTTCATCATTGAGTTATAATTAAATTAGGTACTAAGTGGTTTTTTATTATAATTGGATCTTAATGTTTTGAATTAAATCCTTAAAAAGATTATATATTTAATTTGAATCAATTTTATTACCTAAAATAGAAACTTACAAGATATACTTATATTAAAACCTTGTGTAAGGGTAGTTTAAGGATCTCTTTTAAAACATTGGAAAGGAAATGTAATCCATTTACATATGAATTTTCCTTTTAATAAAGGTATTAAATGATTTGTGTAAGGCCTAGTGATTTGTTTTTCTATGACCTAGTTATAGGATAAATTCTTGTGCTCCGGTAAGGGGATATCCCAAGGTCTGTAGTTCCCTTATAGTTTATATTCCATTCAAAATGTGATGATCTTTATAACACGAGGTCATTAGGGTGAAATTATCCCTAATAGGTCTCTTTGATTCTAAATGACGCCCTTTCCTTGTATGGGTGGTCATTATGTCTTTGACCCTAGATACATGAATGAGTATCAAATAATGGTCTGTTTCAACAGTTTAGACATTCCTACCACATGGTTATCCACATAGTATGTTACATGTCAATATCTACTTCTTCAATGAAGGATGAATTGGAACGTCATCATCCAGTTTAATGGTCATATGTGGAAATATGACTCTGGGATAAATCACTTTTAAAAACTAGTAAATAATATTATTTGTAAGTTAGAAACCTATTGATTGTATCAAGGTTTTATCATCATTCATCTGATCCTTGGGGAAGTGTGAGTTCATATATGAAGAATTCATCATGTTGCTAATGGTATAACTAATTGGTTGTGTTTGGTGGAATATTTGATTCTTGAGGTGTTGAGTACGTACTCATGTCATATCCGTAGTTTTGTGAGATGTGAGTTAAAAGAAAAAAAACAACGCAATGCATGATATTTAATTCCAAGAGGATCAGGTGTTTTGACATACTGGTCAGGATGGTTCTGGATTTCACGTGAAATGCAAGGGAATTTGTGACAGTGACTCAGAAATTTTTTATGCATGTGTTTGAGGTGAATTTGAACTATCATTCTTGTGATATCCTAATCTAACTCACCTTTTGACAACCATGACAATACTATGGTGGGAAGAATCATTTAAATAATGGTGAATATGCCTTTCCTGGTATAATAGACTAAATCATCAAATACCATTTGAGAATGGTTTTTCTAAATTTCGAATGCTTGTGGGATTGAAAAGTCTGGTAATATTACTTCCTTCTTGGAAGAATGAAATTTATGTGGTTGGCTATGTATGAAACCCTTTTGAAACACTATTTTATTTGGATAGACTTTAGTGGGTAAGATTGAGTGATAACGAATTACATCGGTTGGTTAAGGAATCATGGTCGAGTTGGTGACATGTTGGTAGGTGAAGCCAAGCTTCTTCAAAGGAGTTACCCTATTTTGGTTTGACTGCACTTCATTATTGTAGTTGAGTTTTTTTGGTTAGAAACTATACCATGTACTTCATCTTATCAAATCTTTTTGGAGTTCTAGATACCCTCTTAGTGTAAACTTACTTAGAAATGAGAATGTCCTTTATCTTGAAGTCTTCCTTGATTCACTAAGATAGATTTTCTTATATAGTGATCAAAAAGTTATTAAATTCACTTATGTTTCAATAAACATTTTTATCATAGTTTCACATTGGATGTGTGGTTTCTATGAATGTCTGATTAGACTTGAGTGCTACTTGGGTTCCCATGTAGAACCACCTTAGACAGATTCCTGGACATTAACTATTTTCCAATCATTTGACCACTAAGAGGATGCCACTCTGGGCTCAGTCAGTGATCATATATGGACTTATTTGGTTATTCCAACATCTCACATGTAATAATTTATTATGTATACCTTGGGTTAGATCCTTGGAATGTAATTTGACGATTCTGAGGTTTAACTGCACTTGATTTTGTGAATATAGGTGATCATTAAAGAATAACTATTCTAGTTGGAGGGATCTAGGTTACACCCTTGTTCATGCATATAAATGATTTGTTAAATGGTCTGGTGATGGTTTGATTATGGAACATTATTAGTAATGCTATATGTTATTTGGTGAATGTGTTAGTGGTAAATGAATTATTCCCAGGAATAATATGTTGCAATCTAGTTTTAAAATTGTCTACTCTCTAAGCTGATATTGTTTGAGATAATTTGGCCCATGCGAATTAACTTTTTATTATTCTTTTTCCACATATATGTTCAAATTAAACCATTTTATGCATGTATCTAGTTTATAATAGGTGTTGTGTGAATGTCATCCATGTCTTTCACGAAAATATTGGATGACGAGTCTTAGTTTGGTAATTCAAGATTAGAACGTTTCCTTATAGTGAGGTCCCTCATGTGACCTTTGAAGTGATCGAGTATGCTTGGTTAATGAAAACATTGTAGGAGTGTCTCTTGAGTGCTTAAGGATCACTTTGTAAGAAAATTACGATAGTTGGGGTATATTGGATCTGAATTGGGGCCTTTTCAGAGTTAATACCAATGGTAGGAGAACAATTGGACAAATATTTAAAGACAAGATGGTGTGAAGGTGTCTCTAGGTAAACAGTCTCAGGTAAGAACCATTTTGATTTTTCATAGTTCAGAAAACAAGTGTTTTCTCAGATTGCCAAAACATAAGTTTTGTATGATTAAGCATGACATACTGGTGTGTTAGGCATTTAGAAATGATAAATTACCATTTTTAAAATATTTCAACACTGTTGTTAGTTGAGTGATGGTTTAATTTCTCCCAAATTCTTCTTGGGGAAAATAATATCTATTATGGGAAGGTTGTTATAACCTATGTTTTGTGGCATGGTAGAATTATGATGTAATTTTTATTTTGGCATTTCTTGGATGGTATGTTCTTTAAATTGAGTTAGAGACATAATTCCAAGTGTTACTACACATTCATATGGGTTTTTATATTTTGCAGAATCCCAAGAGGCACCATGGGTGTTTTGTTATGTTTTAGGAGAATTGTCCCCCAAAAAACTAATGTTTGGGTGGAATGGTAAGGGAAAAATGTTCTTTAAAACCATGTTCCATGCGAGTGAAAATAGTATGTCACATTTATATTTGAATAGGTGATTCACATGTGCTATGAATTGTTTCCCAAACTGTGCACCCAACTGTGCACCCAACCCATGAAGAATTACCACTCATCAGAAGTCATATTTGAATTCTATCAGTCACATTTGATACGTATTAATAATATCTAAAATCCTAAAATTCCTTTTGATCTTCTTCTAATTCGTTTCAGTATTTGTGTGCAAGTCATTTTCCCTATTTTCTGTATGGATGGTTGTTTATTAAATTACTTCCAAACCATACCAAATCATACCTCGATATTGGACGAGCAGAGAATACTAAGCATAAGGTTGGTGGTATTTAGTTCTTTCCCAAATTTTTATTATTTTATAAATATTTTCATTATTCCATTCTCTATCCTTTTTACTTGTTTCTTCCTAAAATTGATTCGTTCTTTTTAAATAATCACAAGCACTATGTTATACAACCATTATTTTTAATTGTGATAATAGAGGATTATAAACTCTAAGACAAACATCACATGGGTGGGCCATCATAACAATCCCCTTAAAAATTAATTAATTTCATGCTCAACAAAACTTTTGATATATCTACATTGGTTGTAAATTTAATCTCCCTATTTATAAAATGTTTTATTGATCCCAAAGAACCTCCTTCGTGCTACCCATAAATTTTGAATTGGACTGCCCCATGGATGAGATTTTATGATTGATAATAATACATCATAAGTGATTTCTTGAACCATGTATTTAATTTCCATAACTATTATTATAATAAATTCTTATCGATGACAAATGAATTGGTTATGAACAATATCATGTTTTATAATAAAACCCCTTTGCTGAGGTGTTCTTTCTTCTAAACTGAAATGTGATGATTAATTATTTGATTCATTCATGGATTAAAGTATTCGGTGATTCCTATGAATTTAATGATATTTTTAAATATGTGTCCTGATTAGTGAATGGCCACTGATGATTTATTAATATGATTGAATTAATGGATATTTCCTTCCATGTGATTATTATTTTCAAAGATCTACCACCTTCAGAGTGGGTTGGAATTACTTGATAAGAAAATACATTGCCTTGATAAATGAAATGTCTTTTTTAAATGTAATGGATTGTTCATGGTGGTTTTCTTTACTTGCATAAATTAAATTGTTTAATGGAAATGAATTATAAATGGTGGAAGGACACAACGATCAAGGAATGATTATGTATACGATTTAATTGAACTGTGATGCCCTTGATTTTACTTGGGATCACTATGTATACATTATGAGAGGTAGTCCATTCGGGGTATTATTATAAATATGATTATGCCTAATTATAGTCTATAGAACAATTTTAAGTGTTCTCTTGAGTATGGAGGTATCATGGTCCCCTGCATTGGGTGTTGACCATGATGTCTCACACCATTGACTCTAATTGAATGATGACCATGACACACCACATCCGTTTCATTGAGTGTTTACATGATGGAACACTCATTTTTTCTTAAATTGTTGACATGAAGATAAAATCACCATCATAAGTGAAAATAATTATGTCTCCCACTCATTTGGAGATATAGAAAATTTACCCTTTATTAGAGCTTATTATCTTCTTCATACTAGTTATGGATGACAGACTTACACCCAAATCCATCCATTATATAGTATTGTTGGTATATAGAAACATATATATGCCCGTATTTGGTCCATATAGGTGTATAAAATATGTAACTATACTAGAAATATATAATATTACTATATATATTGTTACTAATTATACACTCTTTCCATCTTATGACAATGTAGGTAGAGTGAACCCGGTGTCCTACTTGAACCTGAGATGATCGAGAATTATTTATTTGACATTTATTATTATTGTGTTCGTCTTCACATTGATTTAAAATATATTAATAGAATTGATATTGCTATAGGCACTGTTAGATGTCTCCTACAAAGATTTCATCATACACTCTACTTAGGACACTAATGAACTGGGGTATTGAATCAGATTTCATGTTCACAGAACCATGTTTTACATCTTGCACTTTTTTATTTATTCCTAGGAGCTTGGAGCAAGGGACATTACAAGAGCATATTCTGCTAATGGAGTTATACTTCAAGGAATTTAATTATTTTATTTATTCATCTACCACAATATATCTTGTTTCCTACTATGTTTTTAATTTTTTACTTTTTGAATCATCATATAGAAATGAATGAATTATTGTACATTGGCATTGTCCATCTCTTATTCAGTTTAAAATATTATTCCATGACTCTATATTTTCATAAAGTACTACTTATGTGTTTGTCTATTATCTATTTGCTGATATACAAATGAGCTACTCTAGTAATGGGGGTATAGCCTCCCCCCATAAACTCTTTATATCCTTACTACTAGTATAATTCCTCTTCCATTCGAGGAGGCATGCTTGGGGCCATGTGGAGACCGGTCCATTAACCAATTTTATAATCATCTTGGTTGCGATGTTACAACTATGATCATTAGATACAATCTCAATTTGATAAATTTAATACGTGGTTTGGTTTTAATTAGTTAAAATGTTTTAAAATCAAATTCGACCCATATTTTTCCATCATATACTCTTACGATCCAATAATTAGTATCATAACAAGATTTTTGATTCTTCTAGTATCATCAAAAGATGTTCAATTGGGATCCCATTCTCCTATAATTATCTAAGTAATATTGTATTCTATTATTTCATAAGTAATATATTCTTCTCAAAGATACTATAAACTATTTATACTAGTCATAAATATTTTGTATATCATTTCAAAAGATTCACTAGGTAGGAAATAAAATTCTTAATAGTCAGCTCAATTCCATGCTCTTTTGGGTTTAATATCTTTTGATGTTCTGAAAAGTGTTACCTCCAATTTCATTCAAATACAATTTAAAGCCTCACAAGATTAAATATAACTATAAATATTTCCTTTAATTGAACATAATAGAGTATTTCTTACTCAATAAATAATCTTATATTCTATCTTTTTTAAATTGGTATATGTAGTAACTTATTTTATAGTAATATTATTTTTACTGGTTATCATAAAAACATTTCAACACAGGTATTTATTGAAAAAATAATCATAATATTTCTAAAATACTCAAAATAAGAACCATAAAATATTAGTTTCATTTTGAGATATATATTCTATAGAGTACCAACATTTAAAAATTTATTCTTATTGAAACAATACTCTTTCTACAATTTACACATCAGCGCAATAAAAATTTACAAAAAAATTATAACAACTTAATAAACATGAAATATATTTGAAAAGTAAAAAACACAACATGTATGGATGTACAACCTTTTCTAAAACTAATTTTTGGATTGTTAGTGTATACAATGTCAACAAGAGGGGGTAAGGGTGAATTTCCCTTTTAAAAAATATAAACTAATTAAACCCAATACTATTTTTATGTTTATCAGATTTATTGAGAATCCAATGATCGGAGTAATATGAATCTATTCAATGTGTGTCTGGTAAGTCAGATTAATAAATTATTTACAAAAATACAATTTTTAAATTATTTTTACTGTAGAATTATAACATGTTAAAACATGTAAAGATATTTTTTAATGTAAAATAACAAAAAAAATTTAAAACTTCATTGTAAAATGGTATTATGCTCATAAAACATTATATTTAAGGAATTACATAATCCTATACTATGATATCCATAGTTCAAAACAAACTATCAGTTCTTTCTTTCTTTTAAATAGACCCTCAATAACTAGGATCAAAATCAGATCTATCTTTATCTGAATCTATCAATCATCTAGATCGGTATCAACCATCTTCTTATCCTCAAAATCCATCAATTAAAAAACTTATTAGATATAGAATGAAATTAATAAATATGGGTTAAGTATTTATTTCAATTCTTCACACATAATCCTAATAATAGAAAACTCCATGAAATCATAAAAAATTCAATATAACGAGTAGTTACGGTAGAGAAAAATCCCACATGGGTTGAGTTTAAAAAAGCATCTTCTTATAACTCCTAAATTGAAATCATATTTATAGGAATACCTACAACGGTTATACTTCCATGATTCATGATTTCGGTTGCAGAGACCTCATATTTTCTTCTATTTATTGATCAAAATAGTATATCTTCATCCAATGTAATTTTTGTTGCACCATTACAGTGTTATAAAAATGTATTCTAAAAATTAATAATAATTATAACTTTGATTATAAAATTGTTATTCCGATATAATGAAACATATCAGTTATTTGGATAAAAATCTATCACCCTAATAGATTAAATATCATCATACTAATAGATTAGATATTTTTATAAAGATACAATACATATCATCATACTAAAAGATTAAATATAGTTATACCGATAGAGTAAAAAAAATTTAATCCAATGAACTAGACTTTTGTAACTCTAATGGAATTAACTTCAATTAGTGAAATGGATCCTAATTATATAGAATTTTTATATTGGTTTAGATCATGTTTATTTATATTATTTGTAGAAGAATTTTTTTTCCAACAAAACAATCTAAAACATTGGAAATATAATGTTATTAAAACCAATTTTTTAGATAGTGTAGTATTTTTTAAAAATAATGATAGAAAGAGTAGAATGTATATTTTTGACTTAAAAATATTTACCATTTTTAAGAGAAAAATAAAACAAAACTTAATGATAACAAATAATAACAATAAATTACATATAGTACCATTAAAATCTTGAAAGTACATATTAATTAACCTTTACTATCCCTCCTTATTTAGTTCTCATTTTAATTTAACAGACCATGTTCAAAAGAAAAAGATAATCCATCTTCATAAAATAAGTCCCCCAATATAAGAACTTATCCTTTAAATATTTTCTCCCACAATTACTTCTACCCCATAATTATTTCACCGTTTCTAAAATTGGAATTATTCCTCACCTTTTGATATTTTCAAAAATAAATAACGAAGGTTGACAGTACCAAAAATTTTAGCTTTAAAATGTGTACAAAAATATTTATAAGAGATAAATATTTATCTAAAAGATGATATAGAAGGAAAATTATTCCAAAAAAAGTGGAAAAACATCAGTCAATCATACAAATTAATGAAAATTTAAGATTTCATTCATTAAAAAATAGTATTAATATTATAACAAGATTAATAGTTCATAAAATAAATTATTCATTAATCTAGAGTTTCCTCATGATGAAATTAATTTTCTTGATATCCTCATAATTATTATCCTCTTATTGTCATTATATCCCATGATTCAAAATAATTTCTTCAATAACATAAAACATTATAACTATTTTCCTTTAGATTCAAAAATTCTAATCTAAGAATTATTTTTTAATATTATCTTCATTTAACATCCAAACATGTTATTTCATCAACTGATTATCAAATTTTATTCCTTTAGCTTCATTACATATTCTTATTGTAAATTTTTTATTTTTTTACTTTCTCAATATATACATATTGAGGTTCTGATAAGCACTTTAAATGTTAAAATATCTCAAAATTGACATCAAATTATGAATCTAACTTCTGAAATGAATATGTTATTTCCAAGTAATAGTTTTTAAGGATACAAATTTGTTCATAAAAAAATTTCATATATCTTTATATATTATTAAACCATCTGATAATATGTTTAACTATTCTATGAACATATTTTCAATAAACATTCAATTCATTGGATTGTGATTCATTTTTAAAAACAGTTTCAACCAATTGAATTAGATATTTCAATTTATCAAAAAACATTAAGCATTAAAATATGTGAACCTAGATTCTATTTGATTATCTGATCTTATTTCCTATGAATTTTTTAATCCTAATAGGGCATCAGATAAATTTCTTTTTGATATCCTAACAACAATGTCAACCTTGTATTATTATTTTTATTTGAAATTTCCATACTCCTATATTTTTATCACATCTATGTTTTTATCATTATCCTCTCTATTTGATACACTAGTATGAAATTTATTTTTTATACTTTCTATTTAGGAGGTCTATTATTTATCAAACAAACAAATATCAAAAACCTCCTTGATCTGGTTTTGAAGGATGATTTCTCTTTGGAACACATTTCCCTTACTAATTCTTTCTCTGATGACTCTTATGAAGATTTTCTTATGGAATATTCTACCATTTATTATTCTAATTTTATTGTCAATGTATCTTTGATTATTATGGTGGGTTTTCATGATTATTTATTGATTTCTTGAGGTCGATTATTTTTTTAAAACTATTTTTTCAACTAGAACCACTTTTCCTTTCCATTTCTCAACAACAACAGAAATGTAAAATGTTCCCAAAACATTTTATACCAATACAGATTTAGGAATAATAATTGGAGGATATATCAATTGAACTAATGATAAAGGGGAAATTTAAATCCCCTTTTTTATTCATGATCACCTGTAAAAACATATACATGTGAACTTTTGACACCATTCAATAAGATATATAATATTTTAGCTTCTTTGAGTCTATTTTTTCTATTTTCTCTTCTTCTCATCAGTTTTTAACTATTCAATTGTTTTCTCATTTAATGTTAACGCATAAACGATGTCTAAGAAGAATTACAGATCCCATAATGTTTTCTCATTTTTATCTTAATCAATTAATTATATGCCTTATAATTCATTATTTTGATTTTATTCTATAGATTAGTAGGAGGTGAAAATGTTTTCATCTTCTCTTGATCTCTTTCAAACATTTGTTGAAAAAAAAAATTAGATGAAAGTCTACCTGATTATTACAAAATATTATTGAGTTATGTTCCAATAAAGATTCATCCTAAAAACTATTTCCTTACTAATCAATGATATATTTTTCCCTTATAGAAAAAATAGGATTTTTATTCTACATCACTAAAATAATGTATACAAACATATTATTTATAAAACAAGTATAATTAAGAATCATGAACTTAATATATATCATCTTTATTTATTATAAAAATAGGAAAACCAAATTTAAAATATAAATTTTCCTCTTATTCATCATTTAATCCATAAACAAATATCTCAACATTTTGGGGTATCTCTACCACCCTTTATTAGTATAAGATATCCTTTCATTCATAATGAAACTAACCTTTAATCTAGTTTATAATGATAAAACTTTCTTAATTTATCAAAATATGGAAATAAGGAATATCTGGCCTATTATTTTTTAAAAGTAACCAACTTTTATAGTTACTTACTTGTATTAGGGTAGGATTCACCATCCAATGGGAAAACGACCATGTTAGATACATGTTGAATGTTCTAAATGCACTTATCACCAAATAAATTATACGTAATTTACTCTAAATCATATTCCTTAACAAAATAAATAGTTGAATAAAATTCCTTAACATATTTTGGGTAATAAAGATAAAACTTTTCCTTTTCTATAAATACATTTTCATAACATTGGAAATGAATACTCTCTTTTATAAATGAATCTTTTATTTTCAAACCAATTATATTAAATTAATATCTCTTTCAGTAATACATGAATCACTATGTCTTTTGGAGTTTAATTCTTAAAAATTGAGAATTTTTTTCCCTCTCATTATAGAAATTACCTAATCCAATACTAAACCAAAGATTAAAAAGGGATCGTCACTTTTTTCCAATTCATTCCATTGACTTAATTATGTAATACATTTGGTTTTCCAATTTCATAATGTTGGAATATTTCTTTAGATATAAATATTACTTAAATTTTTATATGCAAATGATCAGTGACCCCATTAACTCTCATGAAAATATTTTATAAAGCATTATGTAAAACTATCATACTATCAAACTTTTATAGTGAATTTTCTTTAAAAATGATGGTGCTGTGATGATACACCCTTATTCCCAATAATGGTTATTCACTGAGACATACCCATCCTTCATTTAATATTTAATTCCATTTATGTAACCCACACCCATTGGTTATGGGGTAAAAATTTATTAAAGACGTCATAATGTTGTATGATATATTTGGCACACTTATGCATGTAAATGATATGAAAGAGATAGGTGTGCCTAAAATTATATAGCACTCAAATAATTTGGTTAATTATTTTGTCTCATGAGATTACATGTATAGTTCCTAGGAGGTTATCCTAAGCACATTATTTTATGATGTCTTTGTGTTATCCTTGACTTATGGTTATGATTTCTTGTTTAAAGTTATTTCCACATTCCCATATCGCCTTTATGTTATCATGCTATATAATACATCATTGTTAATATTTATGATTCTCAATGATTTTATGTCCCATTGAAATGCATATAGTCTAACATGTAATACTTTCGTCATGTAATTTGTTTCTATTACCTTACTCAAATTTATAGATTATTCCTTTTTATATATGTCCCCAGGTTTCCCCATATCGTTTTAGGAGTGATTGAAAATTATGATCATGTTGTGGATGTTTTAAATTATGCAAATATACCCCCTATTTTATGCTATTATGTAATATACATAATTATCCAAAGACACCAGGATTCATGATCTTTGAGGTTGTATTATGTATATTCCTATGTAATTAATCCTGAATTGATTTGGAATAAACAGAAGGGTTTTCATTAGTCGTTCACCTATATCTGACTATTAGCATGGAAAGGATGGAAATATCCAATATTATTTTCAAGAAACTATGAAGATTAATTGGTGTTTCATAAGTTATGGTTATCTATACTATTTTTATGATGATATTTCTACGCCTTGATATGTTTAGGGATCATGACTCTTAAGGCTAATGGAGTGCAGTCAGTTTCATCAAAGAAATTATAGATCTAGAAATATGACTTAGGAGTGAATAACCTTGACATAGTAGTTGAATTTTGGTAGTAGGTATATGTATGTCAAACGATAGAGATGTGTACTATATTTATTTTATCATCAATAGTGATTCCATTATTTGATACAAGTTATTCACTATTGTTTATATTTGGCCATTTTATTGATATTATTAAACATAGAATAATGCTAACATCCACTATTATGTAATTAAAGAGACCTGTTTTTATGAGGAATAAATAGGGGTTTCTGTTTCCATCTTATTCGCTATTGATAACGTGTGCTAAGTTAGTCTTGTATTTCTTCATTCATGATATGGATCTGTTTAATTTCATTATTAGGATGAATTGGATTGTTTCTCATCAAGACATGGTAGACTATTATCATCGATATGTATCATTTCTTATAGTTTATTGGTGCTTCTTTGTGTTTTCTAGAGAGTGGGATCTGAGGATTAGTCGTACATGACCTTCCTTCCAAAATATCTAGAGTTTATTGTCATATATTGTAGTTGAACCCAATGATTTTTCTTCTATTGATGAATTTAACACTATTTTTTTGAGTATATAATAACATTTTCTTAGATGATTTTTCTAGTCTTCCAATACATAGGGAGGTATAGTTTATTATTGTCTATGTTCTATGTACGAATCTCATTTTAATACAATCACATCGTATGACACCAATGGATTCGAAAGAGATCATGGTTAAGTAAGATGATTATATGAGGAATTTTTTTTATCTATATTATTCTACCTTGGGTATCCCCTACACTGATTTTCATGAAGGTAGCTTGATCAGTCTGATTGTGCGTGGATTATCAGACGTTGAACCTAGTAATGATTAAGAACTAGTATCCATGCACTTGTGGGGATGATTTTTTTTGAAAATAAAATGAAAGAATATATTTCAAAATATTGATCTTTTGTCAAGTTATCATCTTATCAGAGTTATTGAATTGTAAATACCATGGTTATATTTTAGGAGAAGTTATGGACATTATGACTATCTTGTGATACACTTATGTATGACTAAATCTCATGCAATTTTCATGTATCTGACGAATAAGATATTCCATGAGTATGTTGACAATTTTTTTGTAGTTTCCATGGATGATATATTCGATTATTTTATATCCAATAATGACCAAAATAACTATTTTGGATTTTTTTCTAGAGATCTTGAGGGCCACTCATTATATGGAACGACTTCAAAAAGAAGTTTTTGGATTGAATATGTAATGTTTATATGGAATATTGTTTTTGATCATGTATTATTAATTGATCATAAGTAGGTGAATGTTATTTTGTCTTGGTATGAGCCATATAATGTCTTTAAGATTCAAAATTTTATTTGTCTTCATATATATTATCAATTTATTATCAAATATTTCACAAAGATGGCATCAACTCTGACTTCTGTTACCTAGAATGGGGTGTAATTCCTAAGGTACGAAAAGTGATAGTCTTTTTTTGAATAGTTTAAATGACATCTGACACTGGCTCCTGTTCTGATATTACTTGATCCTATTAAGGGATATATAGTTTTTTCAGTTGTTTCTGGTGCTATAATGGGTTGACTACTTATGTAGGGTGATCATGTGGTGTATTATTTATCTTTTTTAGATTCAAACACATGAGAAGAATTAAACCACTAATGATTTTTATATTTCTATTATTATGTGTGTGCATAAGTTTTAGGGGTAATATATTTTTATAGAGAGGTTAACATCCTTTTCTTACTATAAGATCCCAAAAAATATCTTTCCACAGAAATAATTGAATCTCAAAAAGATACAGTGAGTGGAATACCTTCAGACATTTGAATTTGACATCACCTACACCCCAGTGATGGGAAATGTCATAATAGACTCTATCAGAAGGAACATACTATTGGTAGTTGTTCATGAATCAGAAGAAGAGTGGAAACATATGGGACTCTTTGGATTGTTGCACCTAGATGATCAGGAAGATTTTCTAGTATGGTTCTGACCTATGTTAAGTTAATTTCATCTCTCCATGAGTCTCGTAATTAGATTTTGCAACATGATTAATTTTTCAGAGGAATTATAGAAACCCTATATGGTGGGAGGCCGTTTCTGGTCGGTCTCGCACTTATAGTGATATTATGCCATTGGGGATCAGTTTATTATCCCAGCATATGTAATGAGATTAGTTTTTTTATTGTCATATTTCATTATGGTTATTTATCAGATAAATAGGATGATATATTATGACATGAGAAGGATATTTTGGAGGATGGTTATGAAGAATGAAATTTTAGATAACATGATTTTTTGTTACATCTTCCAACACATGAAGGCATAATATATAACACATTTTTGTTTTATCTATCCTCTTGTGGTGATAGTTTTGAAATGGGATGAGGTCTACATGGATTTTGTTTTCATATTACCATGGAATACTGAAGGGAAGTATTCTTTCAGGGTGGTGTTTGATTTTTTGAAAAGGCCATGTCGCCTGATTCCGATTAGAAATACTAAAACATTTGATGATCTATGAATGGTGTATATGGAAGAGATCTTGAGGTAACATGGGGTTAATTATTCATTTGTTTTAAATAGGTTTCCGAGGTTTAATTCAAGGTTCTGGAGGTGTCTTCGTGAGTTGATGGGTATTCTGTTCAGGTTGAGTACATCTTATCATCTATAAACAGATGATCAGACCAAGGATGCTATTAAAATCATAGAAGATACTCTACATGCTGGTGTCTTGGATTTTTTTGATCATGGGATAACCATTCGGTTCTGGTTGACTTTTCTATTAACAAAAATTATCAGTTTTTTATCAGAAAGGATCATTTAGATGCTTTTATTGTTACCAGTGTAGGTCAAATCATTGTTGTGAAAACTACGATAAAGCCTCTTTGGTGGGACCTAGTCTTACTCAGTTGAAGTTAGTGAGGATTGATGATATATTTTAGTGTTTGAATATATCTCAGCTTTGAAAAAAAATATTATTCATACTAGTAAAACCATCCATTGGAGTTTTCCATAGTTTACTAGGTTTTCATGAATGATTCTCTTTGGTTGGGTTAGAGACATCTTGAAAAATTGGTAATATTGGTTCCAAGATATGTTAAAATAATGAGTCACTTAAAGACTATGGGATCTTTCATATCGATAGAATTTTTTGGTTTATTGGAAGATTATTCATGATGTTTTATATATATAATCACATGAAATTCCATTGAAATCACCTTGTGTTTTGAGTTGGGATAATATTGGGTTATAGAAATATTTTTATGTTGTGGAGCAGTTGGTGGAAGTTGTTGATGCTCAATTAAAAGTTTTATATGGGAATTTGATTATGTAATTCAGAATTTCATGGTGACAAATATCATAATATCATGAAACTTTGGAGAATGAGTCATCGATGATGGAGAAATGGACTCACCTATTTTCGAGATAAAATTCATCTAAATGAATTATTGGGGATGTAATGTCTTATGGTGATGAGTTTGTAACACCCCGTTAACCACTTTTATTTATTTATCTTATCTCTTTTTTATTTCCCTATATATTTGAGTGCTTTTCTATACTCCCAAGTATGGAGATAATTTCTAGAAAAAATGACTTAATGTTCGGGGATTTCAGTTTTTTGAAAATAGATTTTGTGTATAACCATGTTAAAGGATTTGTGGGGTTCTCCTTGAGTTCGGTGAATACCGGAGTTATTATGTGTTTTATTTGAAACTATGATTTTCTCTATCCTTAGTAGAAATACACACCTTGTTTTAGTCACCATTAAAATTTAATGAGTTCGGTATACATCGTAAATATCCTACAGGTTGTGAGATGTTTAGAAAACATGTATTGTGTTTAACCATAATGTATTTGATGTAGGGAATATTTTTTGAATCAATACAAGTAATGATGATTACATGTTGTAAAATATATTACATTCAATTTAATGATAAAAATTGAGATTTTAATATTAGGCAATGTGGAAATTTTGTTTTGTGTTTTAGTTATTACATGAAGAAAAAATGTATGTCACATCATGTAATTGTTGAGAGTTTGATGTTTTAGGCTGCTACACATATGATAATTTTATAATTTGGCTGAATCATCTTCCCTCTCGACCTAGGAGTTCTATTTAGATATTTTGGAGACCTTTGTTCCTTTTGAATTGTTTTTTAAATAATTTCTCATAAAAGAATAGTAATGATTTACCCATAAAGTTAAAACAACTTGTCTTATATATACTAAAATAAGATAAATAATTCATGTAAAACATGGTTGTAAATTACACATCCATGAGACATAAAAATACAAGACAATAGGGATGAACATAAAACATAAACTAAACAAGAGTAAGAACATGCCACCATGTGCCAATCTATCACCACCATAAAAAATAACTCTGAAGTAAATATTAACCAAGGGAATCCACCAAGACATATAACACCCTCCCCTTGACATATTTCCTATAAAACAATGGTTATAAACACACAAAAGAAATTGTAGGGTCTAATATATAAATATAATTATGATAACACTAAATAATCTTTACATTTTATAATGTCATGAAGTCGTATATTCAATATTTTAAAGCAATCAGTTTATAATGAAATTTCAGAAGGAAAACCTTCTTTTAAAAAATGATTTACTTTATTTTATAAATATTCCATATTCAATTCCATAAGAGCATGAATATAAATATTAATGATAAATAGATAGAAGTAGTTATAAAAAATATATAAAAAATTGTGATCATATAAAGTGTAGAATAGAATGGTATCAAAGATAATATATTAAAATTTGGGATTTCTATGTCAGTGGTCCAAAATCCAGAAGATAAACATGAATAATAAAGTATGTATATAAAAAATATTCCATACTTGAAACACCATTTGCATGAATCATTATTGTGTTATTATTTGTGAGAATAAATGACAAGGAAAACAAGGAATACTAATCTGAAAAGTGAATCCAAATGATACTGATTTATATTACAGTATATCCATATTATCTTACCCATTTCCTACCACACCCTCATGAGATACTATTTAAAATATATAGTGGCATTATAAAAACCATTCTTTTTTTATCTCAACACCCATGGTTTCAAATTTACCAATATTCTAGGTTTTAAAAAAAATATTAATCATACTCAAAATTTAAAAAAACATATTCGCAGGAGATGTTTCACCACTCCCTTGTTTTGAAAATTTAATTTGAATAAAATATAATTTATCAACACAGATTTAATATGTGAAGAATAAACACTCCCATGTTTTGAAAATTAAATTTAAAATTAAATCCTTATTTAATGAATTTCATTAACACAAGAAATAAATAAATATATTTTAAATATAAGCCTCTTTATAACCAAAATTTTATTAAAAGGTGAAATTAAACTATTATTTTATTAAACTATAACAATGAAAATTATCATGATCAACCTGTATTTCATGGTTCAATGCTAATGTATAGATACTCATACCCCAGACATGGTCATTGGACTCTTATGACAAAATATTTCATGGTTTAATGGAAAAACATCCATGATCACCATTATGCTAATATACTAACAAGGATGAACAAAAAAGAACACACAAAGAACATGAAACCGTTCAATACAGAAAAAATCCTATAATTAACCTCTAGATGATAATAAATATTGGTGGTAAAAAGAATTTGGTAAATTTAAAGTAATACACAAAAGATTCTATTTTCTAACATTGAAACCTCAAAATTATATAAACCCTTTAATTTTAATTCTTGAATCAAACCTTAAAAGAAAAGAATTTAAATATTTCCAAAATTTGATTTACACAATTTAAACAGTATAAAATAATTAATTACCATATTTTAGATACTTAAATAACTAAAATTCATTAGAGGGTTATTTTGGAGAAGAAGAAAAAAAATATAAGATATTGTTTATTTTTCTTCCAAAAACAGCACTATGTACGGGTAACACAGATTTAACCTATCACAAATCCAATGTGTTATGTAGTGGGATTGGACTAACCTTACCCTACCATGTATGAAAATTATGAAAAATTTGAAAATGATAGGTTACCCTTATATAGATCTCCCTTCCTTTTCAGATCACCCGTAGTACCCTTTCAAAGCCTTTGTTAATGGATGTTACCTTTACAATGTGCCTTCAGTACCCTTACAAAACAGATGAAACTACTCTAGTACAATTACACAATATATATTTAACCTTTATGAAACCATTATTAACCTGGGAAAATCATTATTCAATTATGGTTTAACCATATATAACCTTATGAAAAACTAGGTTACCTTTACACAACATGTCGGGTTACACTTACAAATCCAATTTACCTTTTGCAATGTATAGAAAATTCCCATGAAAGTCATTCAATCAAGACCTACCATAAAATAACATAGATATATAAGATTACCCTTACACATCCTTTTGAAACTCCACCAAACCCATACACAACTCATGTAAATGAGAAGTTACCTTTATGAAACTCTTAAAAACCACTCAACGTAATAGTTAATGTAACTTGACATTATTTATTTCCAATTCCTTATATAATGGTAAAAATTAAATTAAAATTTATTTGATTTCCACTTAAAGGAAATAAAAAATCAAACCAAAATGGGGTTTTAATTAATATGAAAATGAGAATATTATAAAAAAATAGGGTATTATAGATTAGAAATTGTAGGAAAATGGAAAAATGATGGTCCATATTGAATTACCATATTCCTTAGCATAACGAAATTGGAATCACTATTTTTATATGTAATCAAATTTTATATTTTTTTTGAAGTGTTTTAGGTTTAGGGTGTGATACGATTCATTGATATATTTTATTAAAAGATGGAAGTGATATTGAAACTTGATATAAAGCTCTAATAAATATTGGATTAGTCAAAGTGAAATATTTTTTAATATGTAATGGTATGTAAATGTCTGAAAAAGTCAACGTCATAGAAATATAAAATGGTATGAACTTTAACTAAAATTATGTTTTATATAGCACATAATAACCCAGATGCATTATAACTTGGTTATGGACAAATTCACCATGATAGGAAATCAACAACAAAATTATTTTTCCTACTTATTTATTCTTATAAAATATGAGATATCATATGATTATTATTAGGATATAAAATGTTGTTATGGATGAATAAATTTCATTTTAAATATCAATTCCATATTTGGTAATATATTTGAAAAACTCTAAGGGATTTTTAATAAGAATATCTATAAGGTGGAATCTCTTTCAACCAATGATAGATAACCAATAGAAGAATTAAGAGATATGTTTTAGATTCTAGATATATATTTTAAGTAATAAATCTTTTATGAAACACACATTTTTTGATTCATTATTTATTGATTAATGGTGTTTTGAATGTGTGCTTGAGATCAACATGGTAGTTTATCGTTAAAAATGTAATATTATTCATACTTGAAACTTTTTAAAATATGGTAGTGAAATATAAATCATTAGTGTTATTAAATTATTTTCTTACCTACTATTCCCTATTAGGGTTAGAAGTATTTTTTGTTTTATTTATGGATAATATATAAGTGTAAGATAACTTATTTAACATATTTGAAGATAAAATAATATTCAGTGATCATGAAAAACATGTTTTTAATGTTAATGACCAAGTGTTGATTAAACAAGAAAAAAGGATCCCTAATGTTTATAATAAATATGGGAGCCTAATTTCATTAAATATTATTCAAGGTCAATTTTGGTAATAGTGAAGAAGATATATATGATTCTCCTTTTATCATCAAAAGTATACATGCGTATTTCCTTCCAAACATTGGAAAAACCATTTTCGGTACTCCAAGAATGAGAGAAAAAAAGTATCAAATGATTATAGGGTTTTTTGTTTGAAATCAATATGATAGGGGAAGAATAATATTGAAGCTAAATTTTATTTCCCTTGGCTCTAAAGTTAAATTATTTGAAAATATTTTAAATTCATTTATTTTAGATGATGATTTTATTTAGATTTGATGTCAAAGGGTATGCTGATAAAATCCTGAATATAAATTATTTATTAGTGATAGCACCATGAATCTTATGCAGTATATGATTGGGTTCTTGATGTTTTGTTGGTGTAAGATTCATGAGAATGTTTTCAACAAATACCATTTACAATATTATTATAAATAAATTTATAATGAGTTTAAGTATTTATTTAATTTTTAAGACATGTTGATAATTGATGTGTTGGTATTGTTAGAAACCAAATTAATGGAGTGTGTAGTAGATTTATTGTTTTAATCCATAATGTAGAAACATTAGAATATTGAATGATATTAATGGGGAATCAATTATTATAGAATTTTTTCATTATTTTGTTTCTATCATGATGTTTCTGTATTAGGGTAGTTATTTTTTAATAAAACCAAGTCATTTTGAAAAGAGGGGAATAATATGGTTTTGAAGGTGAGTTGTATATGAATTCATTTTACTAGAAGATATGGATATGTTCTGTAATTTATATGGGAGGTGGTTGATAATTGAAAGAGGTTTTGGTTTATTCTTGATCTTAATTGGGTCATAAAATAAGAACTAGTTCTATATTAAAATTGATTGGGTCATAGAAGAGGTGTCATGCGGAAAAATACTAGTCCAAAAGAATAAAACATCTATGAAAAGTAATGACTGATACATTGGAAGCGTTTATGGATATATTTTAAAAAATTAATTAATTTAAAGACACATTAATTATTTATAGAGATGTTTTTGAAATTTATTATCATAATATTACACTGTTTGAAGTTCATTGTATATTTAATATATTTGTATGATGGATAATATCTTCTAGAATACTGAAATAATGTAAATGAAAATTGATCCAAATTATACACAATCTACATTAGTCAATACATAATATATATTTTTGGTATATAAAACATAATCTTGAAGTGTTGAAAGAACATATCATGGTAGAATAATATGTATCATTCCATGGGAGACATTTCAAGAATAAATCACAGTTCATGAAGAAGGATAACATCAATAATGGTTGGAATAGTTCTTGATTTGTATGGTTGATCGTTAGAGAATGTCTAAGGATACCGAGAGGCGTATTCAAAAGGTTACCTTGGTAGAAACCTTAATGTTAATGGGTAAATCCTTTGAAAATACAGTCCAATATAGATTCCATGACTTGGGAATGATAACCATTCCATAAAAGTTATAGGCATATTTTTCATTTTCTCTTTTTTTATAGAATTGAATTACATGGAATATATTCATTTCATAACTATTATATTGGGAAGTAATTAGTGTTCATTGAGTCCATGATATCATGTCATGGTGGGAAGAGTTATTTCATTGTTTTCTAGTCAAAGGTGAATCCTATGATTTCACCATGATGTGTTTCATGTGATGTGAGACATGTAATTTTAATATTGCTAATTGAACTTATAATAAGATATTATCATGACATTGATGTGATCTGGAAGGAATGATTTCATGAATATGCATTCAGAAAGGGACGTTCATCATGACATAGTGTTAGTGATCATGTTAAATATCCACACATTAATAGTATCATGTAAATAGATGATGTAGGTTTCATCATGACACATTTTGTTGTGTCCCAAATCACTCAAGATTTTATGTTTCAATATTCAAATATTCAATCATTAATGGGGGATGTATAATAATTAAATAGGTGTATTTGGATATTTTTAAAGAGGACAGTTGAATGACTTTTCCTGTCATTTTTATGGTGAATCATAGATCATAAATGATTGATGCATCGATAATTTATCATGGAATTGAAAAAAATATAGATAAAGGAATCAAGGAGATATCAATCTCTATAATAATAGAGATTAATATTGTAAAAAAATTTAAAAGAATTTATATATCTATTGGTATAAGGGATAATGGAATAACGATAATTGAAGGAAATATAAAATAAAATAGAAATTTCAAACATAGAAAGGAGATAATTATAAAGTTATTGTTTTCATTCATTGAATATATTTCCAATTAATGAATATAGTGCTTCTATTACATATCCTAAAATGTTGAACAATAGTTCCTAATGATATTCAAAATTTTATTACGAAGGGATTGTAAGGGGATATATATGAACCCATATATACACTCAGTGAATCAACAAAAAAATTGAATATATTTCTTATATCATCCTTATCCTTTTAATAATACTATTACTAGATATTAAGAATTACTATCCATGAAATACAAACTAAGGATCGAATTTTGTAGTATCTATGGATGACTCGGTACATAACTAAAAAACTTGAAACTAGAATAAAAAATATATTATTAATCTATATAATGATCTCCTAAAGTCCTTTTAGTTCCAAGAACTACATTGTATAATCTAGTGAATATATTGACAAAAGGTGTAAGATAAAAATCCTAGTAAGGGATAACCATAGAAATGATGTATAGAACATGTGTCCTACGGAATTACCTAATAACCTAAAAGAAATGACACATGAATAAACATGTAGAGGCATATCATAAAAAACATGGAATTATATGATCATTGAGATATTATAGTTTTTGTAGAAAACCATAACATGACATAAACATGATTCATGTATATATGCCAAAAGGGTATCACATTGTGGACAAAGTCTCATAAAGGATTAGATTTACTCCCAAATCCCATAAATAACGTCTCATGAGACTAAAAAATTACGTAATGAATTGGAGAAATATCATATTGAACCCATCATAACATGTTTGTGAATATGTTTTTCGCAATAAGAAATCAAGAATATGGAATAATCATATTGGTTACCCATATATTGAAATTGGTTTCATAATTATATCATAAGGCATAAGCAAAGGGTGTATCAAAATGAAATGCATGAAAGAATGGATTAAATTATTTTTGTAAATAATGAATTAAATTTAATAATAGATCATAAATAATAATTTCAAACATAATTTATGGAAATAAATATAGTGTTTAGGTAAAAATATAAATTTTCTAATTAAGTGCATTTTTAGGAAATATAATTTAAAGTATTAAAAGAGGAAAAGGGAATACTTGTTTATGTGAAATAATAAGTGAGAAAAAAAATATTATTTACTGATAAATTGTGTAATTTCATAAAAATATTGTTTTCTTAAAATAGTTTCTAGAATGTACTCGGAAATGGGTTATAAATTTAGACGTTCCCTTTAATCGGGCTTGCCTTTTGAGAGGAATTGAGAAGCGAACCATTTAAAACCAATATTTCCCCATCAAATAAAGATTAATTTAAATATATAAACATGTGTGGAATATATAAACTGATTTTAGGAGATGTATATATGCATAATTAAAACATACCCTAGGGTAAAGAGAGAGAAAGACCACCCATAGGAAAAATGGAGGTTCTGAGAGATCCCTTAACTTATGCCCAAATGTGTTCTGTATATGAAAATAATTCCATGGATAATCAAACTAGATCAATTAATTATTTAAGAACCATTTAAAAATATGTTTTATTTATCATAATTTTATGAAGCTCATTTAAGTTCATTTTTATGAGTTATAATGATTGTGTTTTTCATTCCTAGTGCGTCGTTTTAATGGTTTCATTGTTGGTTCACTTGTGTATAATTATAAATTTTTATTTAAAATAAGATTAATATTCCAAAATTTAGATTATATGGTATTTATAAACATCCATATATTTTAATGGTCCCATATATCATTTATTTGGTATGAGGATGATTCATTTGAGTTAATGTTAATGAAAAATGATTAGTTTATTTTGGAAATTTTTACAACCATCACAAAATAATATATTTTTATTTATGTTTATATATATTTATTAGTTCCAAATCATGATATAAGTTATAATATACATATTAATATCTTATTTCACCATAATAATGTTTTTACCATCTTGAAGGTGGAAATTGAAAACAAAAACACGATGTCCACAACGGTGGTGAATCGACATATTACAGATGATGTTTTCATTTGGAAAAAAAGAGGAGAGAAGATATATAATGATGGATAATAAATTAAAACAATAAAATTATAGTATATATATGATATTGGAATTTTCATTTAACTTTTTATGGTGGATGAGGATGGAGAATAAGTAAGAAATAATTTAAGAAAGAACTATGAAGGATTTTACAACTTGAATGTCATATTCATGAGAACCTCTTCATTGAACATGTAATTAGTATTTTGGTGAGACCAGAAACACTAAGATGTGTGGAAGAGGTTTGGCAAGGTAATTGGAAAGAATATTAGAAAGCTCAAAATTGTAGAAGGTGTAAGGAGAATGGGTGTGAGGAGAGGAATATATAAGGGAAATAGAGGAGTGTTTTTTATTATTATATTAAATAATTTATTATTTTGGATCAAGAATATAAATAATATTGATTATTATTAATATATATATTAACAAGTACATGTTAGTTTGAATTAAGGGGTTATTACATAATCCATTACTGAAAAATTCGTTTCTTTGGTTTATAATTTTAAATATCTTAAATTACTGTATTTCACTATCATCAAAAAATTCAAATATTTAATAAAAATATCAAAAAATTAACCATAAATTTTTTTAAAAGAATAAATTTACAAAAAGGAATCCATTTTATGAAAATAATTTTCTAAATATGAGAAATTAAATTTCTAAAAAAAATCATCATTTTTTCCAAAAAAATAAAAAATTTAATATTATAATTGATTTAATGACCCTTTGAAAAATTACTTATGGTCTCGTAAAATTGTGTTATAATTATAATACCACATTATATTAAATTATGAATCAATTTTATAAAAAAAATTTAAACAATTTTATTCATCATAAAATTTAAATTTTAACATTCACATTTTATAAAAATACCAACACTGAAATTATCATTTTTAAAACATTTATTTACATTTACCATGATATACATATAAAATATTTCAATTTATAGGATACCTAAATATTTTTAAAACTTTAATAGGTGTTTTTACTATTCTAATAGTCATATTACAATTCCTAATGTCTATATTAATATTCCAATGATAATGTTGTTATGCCAATGACTATATAACTATTCTAATGGTTTGGTTTGAATTGCAATGGTGAAACTTATAATTATCATATATGTTAATTCATTCCTATAAATACCTCGTATCCCATTCATTATTCATTATATTACATATTTTTATAAGGTTACTTATACTTTCATCTTCAAAATTAATATTTTATTATTAATATGATTTTTTATTTCTACAGTTTTGGTTATTTGAGAAATTATTTGGGGGGATTGACCAGATCCAAATTATCCCTTTCATATTATTTTATTTTCTATTTATTATCCAAAAATTATTTTTGGAATTATTATTGGTTTATTTTATGAATAATACGTAATTAATCATTTATGAGAAGAAATTTTTTTGTTTTATTTATTTTATGTGTGAGATTTATACTATATGGAACAATTATTAGAAGTGAAAATTCCATTGACAAAAATTTTGGGTCAATATATATTTTTTCTCTTATATTCCATTGTTTTTTCCTTTCTTCATGTACTGTTAAAATAGAGAGGGGTAGTGAACTTATACTTATAATAAAATTGACCAAAGTCGTAGTGTTTTGTTTATTAAAACCACCAATAAAATTTGAGTTTAGAGGATTATATTACATTATCACATTACCATTATATACTCAATTGATTAGCAAAGTGAAGGTGACACAAGTAAAATTCTTATGTATTGATTTCATGATGTACTAAAATTTTATAAGATATAAAATGGTATAAGTGGGTTAATAAATTAATGATAAAAATTTATAATAGAAAATAATCTAATATTTATTGAATGAAGACAATAAGTGTGACCCATCTAAAAATGTGGTAAATATCAGATTAGGTGGTGAGAGTTTAAGGATAAAAATTAAAATGTTAGAATGAGTTTCATACCCCGATTCAACCCCCTTAAGGGTATATCATAATAAATTACTAGTAATGCCTAAAAATATTTTTCTATCATGCATGATGACCTAGTCACCATAGTATATGAATTAATTAATATCATATAATAAATGTAAATGATGTAACCAAAAAATGGAAGCCTTCACATTGAAATACATGAAAAGGATTTTCACACAATAGGTTATAAGAATGATGAAGAATTAAGGACATTAATTGAAATACCAATATCTTATTCTATACTAATCACTAATAAGTGCAAGATTAAATAAATTATCATATCCAAAAACAATAAAACACAATATTGTTTTGATCACATTTAAATAGATAATTAGATAACCTATTGAAAAAATGAATTTAAAATCCTTAGAAAATTAATATAATGTTTCTCAAAAGAAAAAATTGTCATGATAATGGTATTTATAATGGGTCCTAACCTTTATCGATTGATCAATAATAACAAGAATGAACCATTGAATTTTTACTAATAGAACCTACCCTTTTGAAAAATCATATAAAAAATCATCTCATTCAAGGAACTTACTCTCTAATGGACTACTATGCTTTTCCTCTCTTAAATAACTCCTAATATCTAGTTCAAGAGATTACTAAAGGAAATATCCTAATATCATGGTAATAATCATAAGTTGAAATAACTATTGTCATGCACATTTTTGTACAATAAAACAATTCATGTAATACACCATGAAAATTTTAGAAGAAAATTTTTCATAACTTTGTTGATTTGACCCCTTAATATAATATTATTGTAATCGTAGATTGTTAACTTTTAATGAAATATGCCAACAGGAGTGACATCTCACACACATTTCCACTCAATTTGGCCTACTGTTAGGAAACCATGAAAAATATTATGTATCTCATAATATATTATTTATTTAAATTATGCAAGGCCCCACATTAATTTGGTACCACAACCTAGTAGTTTGGTATTTAAAAAATTTATAATACCATTGTATACAATTACTTTACTAGTTTAACTCAATATTGTAAAAGATAACCGTTTGTGATCACTAAAACTTTATATAATAGGGAATCAATATATTTTTTGAATTTAAAAAAATATAAGGCTTTTACATATTCATAGGTGGTAAGATATTCCTATTGAAAATAGGAAAGTATAAGTCCAAAAATTAGAAGATGTGTAATCTATAAGGCTAGCCAACAAAAGTACCATAATAGATTTTTAGAATTTTTTAAAATTATATATTGTATATAGGATTTAATTTATCAAATGATTATGTGATCACAAAAGGCACTACCAATATAAAACTATAGGATCACAAATGTGTAAATAAATATGTTCACTCCCATAATGGAAGAAGTGAAACCCCCCTAACATAAACTACTTCAGATCTACGAAAAACAATAATTTCGCTCTCAATATTTTAAATATTAATTACCAAATCCAATCATTTTATATGTTCATAGGGATTAGAGTTACCATGATTTCAAAACCATGAATAATAAGGAAAAATACATATATTATAAATTAGATATTTTTTATTTAATTTAAACCTTAAAACAAATTATGATATAGTTATCCAATATTAAATGGCTAAAATATGATGTTTTTCAGGATGTAATAAAATACTAAATTAGCTATTCATAAACCCAATTCCCTTTATATACTTAATAGGTGGGCCCTTAAATTTATATTCCTTTGAAACTAGATACAACTAACATTGAACTAAAAATGAGTAGGAAAAAAACCCAACAAGTTACAAAATATAATACATAAAACCACACAACCAAATATATCAATATTAAAATGAAGATATATAGTTTTTATCCACCATTATTATCTAATTTGATGAGAATGTTTGATAATATGAAGGTGTTTAAAACACTAGGATATCCTAGTAAATATCATGGCGGCTTCCGAGGATGAGGAATAATATAACAAACCATAATATAATTTGTTTATGGAATGGGGGGCGGTAGATTAAATATTTTATTTATTATTTGATCGATGAATGTGTAATTTTATGAAAATATATTAGGTTAAATTATTCATGTATATTTTAATTGTTTTATATAAATATTTACTGATGAAAAAATGGTATTATTCACCAAAAGTTAATTATCTTGTTGTTGGTAATTAAAAAGTAAAAGGAAGTTGATGAAGGAAGATATCATGTGACTGGTAGAATACTATCAGGTACTCAATGGTGAATCCAATGGTGTTAACCTATTAGTTTTGAAACTATTTGGTCAATGTTATTGACACTGGGTGCCTATTAGAAAACTAGGTATCTAGTTGATTGTCATCAATTCATAGTAAGATCGTTGTTCGTTTCTTTATAAGAGTTTTATCTTTATTTTTTATAGGGTACTATTTTTAACCTCAATAAGGATCCTGGTACGTTTACAATCAGGGAAATGATGGAAGACCGTTGTTATTTCCCTTATACCCACTTTTATTCCACTTGATACTTGATCATCTGGTATGCATTATTTTATCAAATCTATCATAAACACTCCCCTATAAATCCATTTCATTCTCATTATTATTGTTTTGATTTTGAATGTATGGGTTATATATTTGTAATTTTATTCAATTTTCTAATTATTGAATCATGTAAATATAATTTTAATTTCATGTGTAGTTTAAAGAGGAGGATGAATATGGATGGAATATCATTATCATTTGATATTTTTTAAGAATTCCACCCAAATATTGTTTTTATGTAATTCAATGAATTTGGGTGTTGTCTATAAATAAATTGAATTTAATATTTGGGGAGTATGTGTACTATCATTTTATGGATTTTTAACATTATATTTTATTTTATGTTGTTTTACTAGATGTATGAAATTTAATGAATCTTCTTAGAAATTTATAATTGATTGAAACGTGGTTATTAATTGATGAGATATTTTTTCTTGGTGGGTGCAAGGTTAAAATAATATTAGATTAAATAAATGTAATATTTAATGATGTAGATGGGAATAACCCATTGATGATTATTACTTGTTGGTTATTTTTCTTAAATACAAACATTGTTTATTCGTCAGATTATTATTAATATCTATTCAATGATTTATTTGACATTACCTCACTTTATAAATGGGACACGATCATGTTATCAAAATAGTCACCAAGGACATTAAATGGATTATTAGTTGAACCATGGTCATAAAAGTGTCAATGGTTGATCATAGTGGTTTTAACGGTTGCGTGACATGATTATGTCCTAATTTTATAAAGGAAAATTATTTTACCTTTGAAATGGTATTTTAAAAAAATGAATTTTAATTATTTGTTTCAAAAGGAAATAGATTGATTTAAAAAGAAATATTTTGATTTGTGTGATTTCAAAATAAATTTATTTTTTTCAAGACGGAAATATTATTGGTTTTTCTCAAGGAAAAAATGTAGATAAATGAAACATGAAAAATATTTTTAAATTAAATTATGAAAGAGGATATGAAATTATGTATTAAAATTAAATATGTAGGGTTTTATTGGATAAATGGTTTGGTATATTTTACCAATTGTGGGAGATATTCGACTTTTCAACAATGTGTTGTTGTGTGAACCTGTTCATTTATGGTCAACTTCTATGTCATCTAATATGATTTTTTTATTCATGACTATGTAAAAATATTTATTAAAACATTACCATAGTGATTGTTTAGTTATTATTGTCATGGAGGATGAGTGGGATTCTTGATTATTTATAATTCGATGGTCATTGGTAGGTACGTTGTTAGAATGGTGTTTAATTCATAAGAATCTTTTATATAAATGATTACTTTGAGAAATTCATGTGGTTATGTGAGACATTATGTGAGTGATCACACATTGTTTTGAATAGATAATGGGACAACATTGTGGTTGTTTATGATACCATGGAATTATATATTGATTAAACAACTTAGATCACTATTAGCAATCGAGTATTATTTGATATTATTGACAATTGACTAAAAACCATAGTTATTTATTAGAGTTATTATTGATTAATCTCTATTATGTATGTGTTAAATATGCCATATGATGTTCTTATTGACTAATAAGGTTATACTCATGTGATTTAGTCCCAATGTTTTTATTTATCTTCTCAATATTTAACTAAATAATTTATCCTTTAAATAAACATTATATTTTATAAATCTTTTTATATAGATCATTGAACTAAAAAATCTATGAAATAATAGAGAAATTCTATTATGAAAAATATAAGTTCAATAAAAAGTGTTCCAAATTAGAAGGTATTATTCCTCGAAGAAAAATCTTACAAATAATAAATATTAAATATGATAAAAATATTCATTGTAAAATTATTTATAAAAGTATTATATATTTTATACATATAAATTAAATATAACAAGTTTAATTTATAATATATAATATTTAAATATATTAACCAATATATTATATTTCATTGAGATAAAAATTGGCATGAAATAATATTAAGTACACATAATGTGTAAAAATGTTATTTTTAATAAAATAATGTTTC
Organism: Viscum album; assembly: GCA_963277665.1. Classification (NCBI taxonomy): domain Eukaryota; kingdom Viridiplantae; phylum Streptophyta; class Magnoliopsida; order Santalales; family Viscaceae; genus Viscum; species Viscum album. The sequence continues at coordinate 2,010,790,904 of OY728122.1, read as the reverse complement.
CTTATGTTTTGAATTATATTTTTAATACACGAATTTTATATTTGAGAATTTTAATTTGGTAAAATAAATTTCATTCTTTAATTCCTTATATTACATTTTACTTATTATATATTTTTTATATTTTTCAGTTAGAGGTGTTTTTTTATGAATAATGAAAAATAAATATGTTCTAGAATGATGAATTTTATTAGTTCTTCGGTATATAATGAATAAATTTATTTTCATAAATCGATTATAATTATTAAAAAAATATTTTTTCAATTTTGAATATATATATATTTTAAATATATTAAATCAATGTTCAACCACATACAACAAAATTTTAAATTTAATTATAATAAAAATTATTTTTCATATTCCCATTTAATTAAACATTATTTCACTAAAATTTTGTTTTCCTTAATTATAATTGCCTATAAAATTTATTTCTTTTTTATTAATCCAATTTATCACTCAAAAATAATAAAATTGATATCCTACACATAAATCTTAAGCATAAAAATAATCATTTCCTAAAAAATATTTTAACATGTTATGTGTGTTCATTTTAAAATTAAAATTGAAAAATTGTAGAAATGTTATTTGATAAAATTAATTTTAAATTTGAAATTATATTTTTCAAATTATTTCAAATTATAAATTTTAATTTTGGCCATTGATATTAATTAATTACGTAAAAAATTCATTACCGTTGTAAAAATAAAACTGTAAAATTTATTTAATAACTGAAAATGTAACAAATCATGTTTAAATAATGTATCCAAATGTATTTTTTGAGGTTTGGAAAAAATATCTCCCCTGCCTCATTTTTACATTTTTGATCCCTTTACCCTATAATAATAACTTTATATTATTTAAAATGTTAAGGATGCTTCCAAAATTTCCTTCATATTCACTTATAATAGGGGATTCCTACACCACATAAAGTTTAAAATTTAATTAACATATGATTATAAAAATATTAAATTTTATTCCTAATATAACACTCTCCCACTTACATATGCCCGTGTTCACTATAAGTGAGATTAAGGCATCCATTTCCAAACAGTCTTATAATGGAAAACTCCATCTCTTGATGTAAGTAATACCTGTCTCTTAATAATTTATTATTGATATTATCAAAAAACCATTTAAAATAACAATAATATATTTAAATAATTATAATTTTATACCAATGTTTTATGATATTAATATAGTAACCCTTATTTATTTATTTCCATCCACTTATAAAAATAAGGGAACATTGATAATGTATATGGTTATACTGCCGCCTCCACAAATCAACCTATTCTATTTTCCGCAAATGAATCTCATTGATAGATAAATTAATGGAATTGATTAATAAATATGGAATATTATATATATGTATGATTATATAATGAAAAATTAATATGTACTTATAGTTCCTCTAATTCATTGAAAAATAATAATGTCACCATGCGTATGTGCAGACCACCACCTCTTTGAACGACATGTATTATTCTTCATAACCACATTATATGGATGATCGAAAAAGTTTAATAAATAAAATATTAATATATTTATAACATTTTTCTGTTTATAAATTATTAAAAATTCTATATATTCATCTTATTCAATGAATGAAATGAAAACATCATACTTTTATACATGCAGACTACTGCCACCATGAATGTGATATATTCATATAATTAAGTAATTTCTAATGTGAAAAAATAATTTAATATATGATTCAACACCTTAATTAATTCTAAATAAATTTTTTACAGTTCTTTAATAATATGATGATAACTAAATCACACTATAATCAACCTAATCCATTAGTTATAGTATGTAAATGTTTTGGGCAGTTTATCCACCCATAATAATGATGATATAAATTTCTATCATGTGTGGCTATAGAAACATAATTAATATTGATATTTGATAATAATAACTAAATAATTATTTTTAAGGATTGATAAATATAATTTTGGATGTTTTATTAGTGATAATGTCATTAAAATATCATAGCATATTTAACCACCAAGAAATGAACATTTCAAGTTACCTTTCCTACATTGAATCCATTTTGGAATATTATAAAAAATATATTAATTTATAATAATGGAATTAAAAAAGTACATAAAATATATAAATATTTATATTCTGAATCATTTTTACAACACCTTTGACTGTTTTCATTATATAGATTTTGTCCCGAATATATTTACCAAACAACGCTGAGTAGTCGACATAGTCGAAAAATATATAATATATAAATAACATAAGATAATATATAAAAATGAGAATATGAAATATAGATGAATAAGTGTATTTTTTCGAGCAACTTAATTTGATTTTCTTGGAAGTTATGTGCATATACGGAATACATCCAAAATAAGGTAAGGGGTTCTTGTCTCTAATTTAATTTCTTGAGATATATTTTATATTAAACCCCATGAAATATTTAGTATGGTGGGATTAATACCCAATGAAGAAAATTTTATTATATTCCGATAATTTTGGGGTTCTTAAGATCCATATCAAGTTATTTGTTTAAATAGACTTCTATTTAATAGATACCAAGGTTGTAAGTGGCTTTGGTTAGTCAATTCCATTCTATTGAGTCACATACGTACTTATTAAATTCAATTGACCCAATATTTATATATTCTAAATAATTCATATTTCATAATTCATTACCTCCATATTTTTATGGTTATTTAATTATTACTTATGGGCTAATTTTCTGATGAATCATACCTCAATGATTATGTTTGTTATAAGGGTTCCTTGGTATAAATTTCAATTTCATACAGTACGGTTCATATAATACACTTATTTAATTTATATGTTGTATTTATTTTCTATTAGTTATATTATACAATGAGTAATCTTTTTTCATAGTTTTTAGGATCACTTGAAATATACTTCTCCTTCAATGTTATTGATTTAATTGTTACTCATGTTGTAAAGTATCCATTAACAACACCATTTTAAAATGGATTAACCTCAAACGTGATAACCCATTTGGGGGAAACGAAAAAAAAATTCATACAATATAATAATTATTTTTTGACTCTTCTTATCCTTTTTGTGATTTATTTTCCCATTAACTATTTTCAGAAGGAAATTATAATACACTTATTATGATGTGTATTTTCAAAATGGGTATTTCAAAATATTAAAAAAAATGAATTCAAAACGTTCAAAATTAATTAATTTTTAATACAATCCACATTTTCTCTATAAAATATTTATACCCTTTTCAAGACTCCATTATTAGAGAGTTCCAAAAAATAATATTTTTAATATATCTCAAAATATTTCGTCCCAACATTTTTGAAAATTAGGTTTATAAAGAAAATTATGGCGTCGCCTCTTAGAATTTCATAATAAAAATAAGAAAATAAACTTATTTCAAAATATATTTCAAATAATGGATTTCCCAAATATTTCAATATTAAATCCCATGATTCATGGTTTTTACAAGTATTTTATTTTATTTACATAATTATTTGTATTTTTTAAAATATATCTTAATAGAAAAGGTTTATTTTAGTTATGATTTCAATGAAAAATTTAATCATTGTTATAAAATTATTCTCCCTCTCCATGATGATTCTTTATCCATGTTTCACAAATGAGAAATACTAAATATATATAAGATAAATGGTTAATCAATATAACTTTATTTATTAATTATCTTTACTATAAAATTACAACACATCATTAAATACATTTCCTCATTGAATACCATAATTTTTATTCCATTAATTGGAGTGTGTTCACCTATATTCCATACATTGATTGATTGAACAAATTATTGAATTAAATAAAAACTCTTTATATATATAGTGAAAATACCATATGAACTATTACATTGATTGAATAATATTTGGATTGAAAATTACTAAATATCTTTGGATACCTTTTCATTTTCCTAGGGTTTATCATGCAATGATATTTAAGGAAATTATGAATGATTTCCTTATGTGAGTCCATTTGAAAATGATATGGAAACCATTTTTTTTCCAAGTTTTATTTATGATATGATGAAAATTAATATTATGGGGCACAAATTTGTATTGGTTTTGATGGGTGGGGTCTTATAGCACCCTCCTATGTATTGGTTTTTTATATCTCTTGAGAAAACCATGAATGGAAATAATGTGTTTTTTCACCTACGAATGTTTATAATGTTTTTTTCACATTTCATGAAAGGAAATAAGGAGTTCATTACCTTAGGAATGGGAATAATTTATTTTCCCACCATTTTTTACCAATTATTATGGTTATCAATGTCATAACTAGAACTGCTCAGGTCTTCCTAGCTAATGGTAAACTGAGTGTGATTACCCCAAGCTAGACTCCAATTGGCCAGAGGAAGATACTCACACTGAGATAACATATCACTCACATGAAAGTCTGTAGCCTAAGGCATATCTATGGACATAGACATATCCATGCCCAAAAAATTCTGCAATATGAAATATTACTGATTCTAAATGAATATACTTGTTTAAATACATCAATTAGCATAAGAAGAAATATATAAAAATGATAAAGGACAAATAAAATCCCACAAAAAATTTTAAAGAGGTCCAAACTGATAAAAATAAGTGGATAATGTCAATTCTGACTCCTCATTCAAACCACGGTCGGTCTATCGCAAATCTAAGAAACATATTCTATCAGTCCCCAGAGAACCCCAATGAATGGTTTTTCATTTTCATAAGTATGACACATGTGGGAAGATACCATGAAAGGAGGATTATAACAATACCCATAAGGACCCCTCTATGCATAATGATTCACGAATAGTAGTCACCTCATCATAGGGATATGTGAACAATATATATAATATAACATCTAGAAATACTCATAGTAGACACATAGTCTCATGTTAAGGTCACAAAAGTTATTTCCGTCCATGTATTACAACTCAAAGGTTCAATATAATACTCAACTAGGAGAAAAAACTCAACATGTTAGATAGAATTGTTTGATTTTATAGGAGATGTAATGGTCATCGGGTCACTCCAGAAGGAGTATGTATCAGAAGTCTAGATGGACTGATACATAGATGGTTATCACACCAACTAAGAAGGTTATACCAAAAAATTGATAATTTATTACCTTCTATGTAAGGTATTATGGTCCATGTAGTGTTGGTCACAAAAATTATGATAACCCCCCTAGGGAATATAATAAAGATAAATGGTCTCACTATGGGACTCATATACAGATTACAACAACTCTATCTAGGATTTAATATCCATATAGGGGAACACCATCCTATACATAGGACACGGTTCCATAATAAAACACAATGAAAAATATCAAGGGGACACACAATTATGAAACATATTTATGCCAAGGGGAATAAGGAAACCGAGAAATTTTTTTAATATGTACATGGTGTGTGCTAAAAGTAGTCATCCTTTTTATTTGTTACTATATCTACTCATGCATTATGTTTTGTTCCAATTTCATTTCCCTTGTACACCTGACCATGCTTCTGTACTTGTCCATGTGAAAGAACACAACTCTAACAGTGTACACTTGGCCTATCCATGGGCCTATCCATTTGCAAAATCAATGTACAAAAACAAATTATGAGTTTCATGGTCATATCACACACCGTGTGACAATTCACACACTCCGTGTGAAACTTATTTATTCCATAGAAACAACAGTGATGCAGCCAAGGCCCCCATTATTTGTGATTACACACCATGTAACATGGGATGTCTAGAAACACATGGTTCCTCATTTTTTTAATCCCACACCATTTATTCATCATGTTAGACAACCGATATTACCTAGAGATCGTGGATCTACTCCAACATAGCCTATTCACCATTTGGTCACCCAAAAAATACCTCGATCTACTCTGAATTCATCTGTTGAGATACACCATCAAAGCAGACAGAAAATGATAAAACGGGTATCCCCAAATCTATATTGATTGATCATCCATTTTAATCATACCTCACTATCACATAATCGATGACATCCATACCCTTAGTATTATTTTTTTCCACCGAATAACAGTCGTGTAAAAATAATAGTCCATGTATTTGTAAAACAACATGCTAAATGAATTTCTCATCATTAATGTTTGAAGAATAAAGGAAGAAATGAACAAAAAAACAAATTTGGAAAATAACTTGGAAAATGATTGTGCTGACCTCAATACATTATCATTAGATGACGAGAAATGAGATATAATTAAGAAATAATATAAATCCCTAATACCAGATTAATCTAACCCGTACCCACAATATGATTGATCCTTGAATAAATTTATTAGTTGATTTATTTTCATTCATCATATGAAAAAAATGGTGTTAAATCAACATAAAATATTTCAAAACTCGGTTTATAATACAAACTTGTGAATAATTTTTATGATTCATTTTCATTGGAATGATCCTCGATTTCCATTGGTGAGAATGATCCTCGACCCATCATTGTATTTCACTAAGGCTTCCTCCAATGCCCTCCCTCAATTCTCAGGGTTATGTGGATAACCCTATGAGTTGACAATAAGCGCCTCTAGAGAGAGAATAATAGTTTACAATGTCACATAAAAAAATATAATATAAATAAATAAATAAATAATAATAATTATTAATTCTTGTGTCACATTTTTCACAAATACATCACATCAAAACCTATTATGTGGCACCTATTGTAAAACACATGATATGAACTCAATAAAGTCCACAAATTTCAAATTCAAGTCCATATTTGGGTGTTATCCCACTATTCTTGGAAAAATATCTGTATCTGAAATTAATATATTAAATATATTTTAGAAATTGATTTCTATTTCATCAGGCATTGGAAACTTTCTTCATCTCAATGAATGGTCTTGAAATATTACTAAATATATTTCAATACATTACATAGAAAAAATATATAAAATAAATTATCCCCACATAATGGATTTATGTCCCGTAAATCACAGAAAAAGGCTATAAAAAGAGATTTGGGTATTAAGAACACATTGAGGTATTTTTCTCCCATGAACTCTTCTGAATATTCACATACTTCCACCAGACACACACAAAAGGAATCACTTACTCAAGGATGATATTATTAAACCAATCCACAATATCCACCAATAAATCTATAAATTATCTCCATCCTCCATGTCCATATATCCCTTGTAGAAATCATGTGATGGATCTTGCATGAACCTCCTTAGTCATGACATGTGAAAGAGATCATGTACTCAGTCCAACTACAAGGGTATATCAAAACAACATGCCAAATTTAAGACTCTATGAATTATTTGGAATGAACCAATGAATCTCAATGATAACATTCCACCCCAGATAGATCTCTGCAATCCATGTTGTGGTGAGACCCAAATGAACACATGGCCTCCAAAAACACCAATTACCTCCATCGTCTTTCCGCATTAGACCACTATCATCTATTTGAAATCCTCATCTAATCCTAGAAGATTGTATCCTTCTCTATCATCAATATAACTAAATCCAGTGCCATATGTTCTGACTCTACAAGGTCTATCCAACATAGTGTTGATTTGTTAGTTCGCTCATACAAGGCCTCCAACTATAACCTATTGATCAAAAAATGGTGGGTTTGTTGTATAAAATCACCACCAATGGTATTTGGTCCTCCTAACAATAGAAAAATTATAACATGTAAGACCTAAAGACTTCCACTAGGTCTTGACTGGTCTACTCAGTCTGGCTATCAATCCAGGGGCGAGAATCCATGCTCTAACACAACTATTTCCCAACGGATTCGTAAATCTCTTCCATAACCAAGATTTGAAGTGAGCAAAATGTTGGAAAGTTATCTTTTTGGAAACATCATGGAGATAAACTATGTCTTTCATGTAAATGCTTCCAATTATCTATATTGAACTCTACTCTTGAATTGCTAGGAATTGGTCCAATATGATGAGTCAGTCTGTGATCACCTAGATAAAATCATGTACTCTATGAATCCATGGAAGAATATTAAAAAATTAAATATATATCCCATCCCACTTACACTCTATAACCATACAAGGTTTAGCTAATCCCATTGTAACCTGGTGATCAGACTTCGCATGTTAATAAGTAAGTGATCAAAAAAGCTCTAAAACTCCTTTCATCACCCCTGGAGTCCAAAACTAATGTTGATGGTCTTGGTACATATTATCCATAACTAGATGTCCTTATGATGATACATATTAAACTGCCTTAGAACCTCCTACCTCATCGTCACTTGTACAATAATTTTTTCTCAAAAGTGAGTGATGTCCTCCCTCCTTTAGAAATTCTATTAGGAAAATGTCTAGTCGATATCTAAGAATGAAAGGTCTCACACATTGTATCTCTATACTGAGATTCCCTAACACACTGTAGAAATAATAGGGTAACAACTATAGATTGGAGGTAAGCTACTCCATCCCCACACACAAAGGATAACTGCAATGGGGCCAAAATCTCTGATGCCTCGATCTGTAGCTATGAACAATATCTCTTACCATGAGAATCTACTACCAGGTTCCCCTTCCTAGAAATAACGAAAATATTAAAGTCATAATCCTAGAAGAACACTAGGAATCATCTTTGCCTCAAATTACCATCCATATAAGAGAAGATATACTTTTTACTATTATGGTAATATTATAAGATAATTCACTCACCTAGGAGGGTTGTATGTTCACACCTTTAGTGAGAAGACTACCACTGCATGATCAAGATATTCAGTCATTTAGTTTTTATTATTTGTTCGAAAATGAAGTGAACCATAAGTTATTACCGCCTAATTCTGAATCATAAATACCCCAATCCCCATATTAAATTCATCAATAAATACTTCATATGCTAAACCATAAATTAGAAATATCAAGATGAGAGTAATCATCGATAACTGGCTCAAATTCTAGAAAGCCACCTAGAACCTCATTATATTCTTAAAGGGACACCCCTTTCAGGTCAAATATTTCATGGTAAATGATATCATAGTGAAATAGTGTATGAATCTATGATAATAGACAACCAACCAAGGAATCTCCATTCAACCATCATGATCTTGGGTGGATCCCAAGATTACAATTCTTCAACGCTTACCGAGCCCACTACTACACATTCTTCTGTGATAACATGTAATAGAAAGTGGACCTATTTAATATAGAACTATGAATTTAAGAGTCTCTCATAATGAGGGATCAATTTATGTTCATCACGTACCATCCTCAAGTGTCATATATGATCCCCATCTAATGCCAATTATACTAGGATATCATTGAAGAAGACCACTACAAAACTATATAAGAATGGCTGGAAGATACATTTCATTATTCTCATGAACACTTCTGGGTAATTCTTCATTCCAATGGGAACCACTATGTACTCATTGTGACTATAAAGAAGTCATAAATCAATCTTTGGTGTATACTCATCCCATACACATAGTGGTTGATAGCCCAATATGTGGTCAATCTTCAAGAGATATCTTGCCTCTATCAATTTATTGATTATTTAATTAATCATTTATAGTTTTAACTTGTTATTTACAATCACATAGTTTATGTGAAGTTATTGTTTACAAAACCTAATTACCTGATATTCATTATTGGAAAACAAAAATATGGTTTAATGGAGTGAAACACTGGGTTTGACAAAGCTCTTCCTCTATAATCATCCAACATCACTATCAACATGAAAAGCTCTATTGGATCCATCTGATATCGTGACCCTATATTGGGGCTATACCAGGGTAAAAATCATGGGAAAAGTCTATCTATTAATTGGGAGTTATACGTAATATTTCTTATGGAAATACGTCCTCGTACTCTTCCACTACTGTAGGATATTTTACACATCCACAACACAATCATGCTATCCAATCCGTTAGTAATCAGATTCACTATCCTATAAATTAGTCAATCATAAATTCCTTTTCACACACAAAGGAAAAGATTTTCCCATAACTATGAAAATAGAATCCTCTACCTAAAATAATCTATCTGGGTGTGAACTGAGTATAATGAGTCCATACCTATCATGATATTGTAAGACCTCATTGCCACTACAAATAGATAAAAAAACCCCACTCCCAACAGTCTGGTCACCTTGTTAAAATAATTTTGTGATCATGTAGTCTCCTCTTGTTGTAGTATCCAATAATAAGGTTCAATTCAAGGAATCAACTAAAATCTCCATCTCTCGAACTAGATAATTGAAAAAACAAAATCTCTCACACCCATATCTAAAAATATTGTAGATAAAGTAGATAATACATAGATCATACCTCATATCATGACTAAAGCCTCTTTGTCAAAATCCTCAATCGCCTTTAGTTACCCTCACCTTTGACCAACAACTACCTGATACTATAAGGGACCACCTAGGGGTGGTGGTAGTAATGAGTCAAAACATATTCCACCACTATCTACTCTCTATGCTCCTCTTTCATTCGACCTCCCTACGTACCTACCTTTTCATGCCAAAACCTCTTTCTAGGTAGCCCATCCACTATCACTCTATCAAACACATGTTTCTTTGGGTAATATAGTTCTATATGTCCCTAACCATTAAAGTAGTATAACCACCTCTCTTAAGGATCCCTAGATCCATCATCTGTGCCTTAAAATGCTAAACCTCTATCTAGGGACAGCCTCCTAAAATGTATCACATGTCTATGTCCCTATGTTTTTTCTCATCTACCAGCCCCCAATGTCTCACCGACAGTGTTACTAATACTGACACAAAATATCAATATTTTCTCAAATAAAAAACTTTTAGACACAAAATTATGTTTTTACACTCTAGGATATGTATGAATGAATAGAGATATCATGTTGGCTCAGATATTATTTTGTATTTCTCACTCAAAGGTCTGATAGTGAAAGAATAGATCACACACTATTTCTATCGAGTACTAAGAGAGGTTGGTGACCTCAATTCATATCCTTCCAATGTAATGATTCATCATTAATGTTTTATAATTTACTAGATACACGCAAAACATAATGTAGCTATAAAAAATACTCTATTAAAAGGTTCTCAAACACTAACCATGAAAGAGTATCCTCATCATATGACAAGTCACAAAGACCCACCATCACCCTAAAGATCTAGGGATAATGATCACTACCAGGACAAATATTTGGTTTACAGGAGTCCTGATGAGATGAAAGAATCATATCCCCAACTCAAGAATTTAATTTTCTTTATAAGGGTCTAGATCACCCTATGACATGAAGATTCACTTTCCCTGAATCTTATGAAGTGCACTCAGCTTACACACCAAGTCCACTGGTACTTCCAATACCCTATGTTGGTCAATAGTCTGTGGTACTATTGGGGAACTACTTGGACATATCACACACTTACATTTCAATGTATTGAATCCACATTGATAAAGGGATCATCTGTATTATCCTATTACTGAATTCTTATAGGAATCCATCCAGGATATATCCTAAAATATCTGAGATGTATTGTGGTCAATGAGTATATCTAGGGATATGACTCAAGAAGGGAATAAAAATAACAACCATTCCTTATATGTGGCATGGGATAATTTTTTTCCCGGAAACCAGTACCAATAAATACTGATTTGACAAGCAAGGAGTTATAGACTTGGTGAATAGATACGTTGGGCACTGAACAATACTAGAGTAACTTACATAAAATATGAACACGAAATACATAAAATTTTTTCTATAAAAACCAAACAAATCACACATCTAGAAATAACTCAATATATTCAGTCCTAATATGGATCATCACTTTTATTCAACTCTTTAATGTGTTGGCCCATTATGTCCCTCCAGACAGATGATAAGCCTAGAGTGACTAGCCCATGCCTGCCTCCAATAGGCCAGGGGAGGATGAAAATTGTTGAGTTGTCATAAATTCCACATAGGAGGCCGTATCATAAGGTGTTTTTATATACACACACGTCTCCAAACCCATACAGCGCTGAAATGTAAAATATAATTAATACCAAATGCATGCACATGTAAAAATCCCACAATAAAGATATAAAAAATACAACAAAGAGATAAGGTCCAAATGAAATCCCAAAAAAATATAATGTAGTACTAAATGATACCAAGATGGGAATATATTAAAATGTAACTCTTGGTATGAACCATAGTATTTCTATCAATAATCAATGTTATATTTTCTCATAGTCCACTGAGAACCTCGTCAAATGTCTAGTCATTTGCATATGTCGTGACACATGCATTCTTAGTCAATGATGGGGTGAGTATAACAATACCATGTAGTATACCGTAGAATCACTATGAATAATTAATCAAGAAGTGAAGGTAGCTTATCATAGGGTTATTTCAACACATATATAACAAAACATGAAGATACACTCATTGTAGATATATTTTTGGGAAAAATTCCTCATGGTAACATTATAGTGTTTTTGGGTTGATTGTATTTTTTGACAAAGATGGTTTCCATGGTTAGTTATAGAGTAACATAGAAATTGTTGAAATGGTATATGGAAAAAGATCCATGATAATGGAATGGATGATTCAGTGGCAGTACAAAAAGATGTGTATTAAAGGTGGTGTTATTTCCTAGAAATTACATACTTTATGGAGTCCAAAATATGGAGGATGAAAAAATGTGTTTTTTGAAAAGGAATTATTTCCGTATAAAAGCAATATGTTTCATGAAAGAGTGATTTGGAAATTCAATAGTATGTTCAAGTCATGATTAAAACTAATCACATAAGAAAATGGAATAGTTAGGAAGTGCGCAAACAATTGGATTGAATGAAAAATACCCGTTTGCATTTCAAATTTAGAGTTGCAGACATCCAAAAAATAAAGATAATGTGATATGTGATAAATAGAGTTACACACAAAATGTGACATAATATAGATAAATATATTTCTTAGGGTAATCATAATGTCATGGATGAAGGTTCATACTAATTTTTCATGCAAGGGTCGACCGAGTCTATAAATTTATGGCTACCCGCTCGTATTAGTAACTCAAATCATAGAGAAAATCAGGTATGTAGTAGTTGCACAAAAGAGGAGTTTCATGAAAATATTTTTTTGTGGAAAATTAATATTTGTGTGAACGATGTTCTTCCTCAATAGTGCGTAGTGTTTGGGAGTTCTGCACCCAAACTCAAATGTTTCACAAAAAGTGTTAATGATTTGTGCAAGACTTACAAAGGATACGTGTAAGAAAGATGTTTCCCAGAAATTCTATGGAAAAGGGGTGTTCCTCATGTGGATGAAATTGGACCATAATGATTCACTTAATGTGGTGTAAACCATAATGATTTATTTGATCAATGATAATTATACCGAAGGAGCAGTGATCACACACAAGATGAGATAGAACTGAGCTTTCAACTTATTATTTGTTGTAATGTAGTAGGGATAGTGGGTCTACTTTAAAATTTGTAATAGAAATGAAATTTCAGTTGATTTGTTCCATCAAAACATTTCTGTTGTATTCTCATTGGACATATCCTAGTGAAGGTGAACCCTTTAAAATTTATTTGTCTCATGCATGATTTTATTTCTTTTCATAAAATTATATGGGAATGACAGAGGAGGTTTTTTTACAGTGAAACAAGATTTGAAGGGGTAGTTGTCTTAATATATCATTCCTTGATTCACCCCATATTAAGATATTTATCATATTTGGGATAAATGAAATGGTCTCATCGTAAGGTCACATCATTAATTTCCATCCTAGGATTCCAACTTGAAGGTTCCATATAACATTCATATGGGAGAACATACTCCATGTGTAAGATATAGCTGATGGTGTCCATCTGAGATGTAATTCTCATCAGGTCTCACCATAAAGAGTATTCCCTAGATGTCTGATGAGAATGATACATAGATGGATATCACACCTATGGCCATAGAGAATACCCACAACACAATCTGTATTAACCTTCTATATTGAGGATTTTAACCTGTGTAGTTTTGTTCATGATGATTATAAGAACCCCATTTATAGAAAATTTTGATGATAGTGGATCACACTACGGGACTCACATAAGGATTCTAAAAAAACTATCAGATATTAAAGATACTTATATGGGATCACTATCCTATACATAGAATAAAATTTATTTATAATACCTCAAGGAAATTATCAATGTAATTAACCATAATGAAACATTTCCATGCTTAATGGGAGAAGGGATCTGACTCATTTTGAAGAAGTAAACAACATATACTACAAGGGAAAAATATGCCTCATCATCACTGGGTCTAACTGTGCATCATTTCCCATCCATATGTTAGTGTCCATGTAAACATATACATGCCTATGTACTCTTTTCATGGTTGTGCTCTGTGATGGATACTCTTAAAGAACACACTGAGTTTCATGGTCAGATAACATGTTTTTCTTTGATATTTTTCACTTGTTGTCTAGTTCTTATCTCCAATGAAGAAACCCTAGAAATGTATCCATGGCCCCATATGATGTGTGATTCTTGATACACACCATGTAACATGGGATTTATAGAAACATGGGGTTCCTCCTTCATGTATACATGCACCACCTCTACCTCATGTTTCGCTACATATCTATCCTTTATATTTTATATTTTTTCCGATATAGCGTCACTGCAGCCACCTATCCAAAAATAGTACTTTGATCTTCTCTGAAATCATCTATTGAACAAATCCTCCGTAACATGAAAAATGAATAATATATATCCTTAAATCAACACAAATTGATGGTCTATCTTAATTTTTCTTCTAAATGAAATCATTGATCACATCAATACCCTTGGTATTGATTTGTTTCACTGATGAATGGCTATAAAACCATCAAATATTGGGTTTTCATGGAATTTTAGTCCAAAGTGATTATATGTAATAAAAATGGAAGAATGGGGTATGAAATACATAACAATAAATCACGAGTAATGGAACTCAGAAAATATTCATGTTGGTCCTAGTTAATATATGTTAGATAAAGAAAAAAGAGATATAAAAAATAATAGAAATCCTAAATCCCAGGTCCATATATATCTTAAACATAATATGATTAATCCGTGAGTTAATTTATTTGTTGATTGATTCGTGTTCAGTGTTTGAGAAACATAAAAGGTATAAATACACATAATACAAATATCCGACTTCAATTTGGATCAATTTCTTGTGAAGAATGAATCTACATCATTGTAGTTGGTGAGATCTATAGTTTACTTTTGTGTGAACGGTTCTAGATCCATCATCACTATTCTCCAAGGCTTCCTCTAACTCCATCTCTCAATTCTCATGGTTATGTATCAGAACCTATTCACTTTCTATAATCATTTTTAAATAAATGAAAATAATTTTTTTATGTCACATAAAATAAATAAATAAATAAATTAATTATTCTTACTCACAAAATCATTTTTCACAAATTCTTTATGATGGCAATTTTAATTTTATGACTATGGTAAAACCCATTCTATGAATTCAAAAAAAGCCTCAAATTTCTAATATGAGTCCTTTTTTAGATGTTATTTCAATTTTTTAGGAAAATTATGTGTAAGTGCGATAAATATATTTAACATATTTTAATCACCAATTTTATGATCGTTGGGCCATATAATCATGAAGAGTCATAGTTATTAGTCTAGAAAATATTACTAGATATATTCAATGACTTTATATTGAAAAAATAGAGACATTATAATGACATTTCTGCAGATTGTTAGTATGTTATTCCACCTTTCTAGGTTTTTATTCTTTTCATGATTTTCTATATTCCTTGTTTATTAAACTTTTTAATGATATTCGATCTTTTAGGGTATTCCTGTCCATATTCCATGATTTATGATCAATACTTTTTGATTATATCTTAAATATGAATTTTTAATAAACACATATACACCAATTATGATAACTATTTATCTTCAATTTTATCACCAATGATTACAATTACTGAGCATCTGATCTCACCTATTACTTATGATTCCATTTCAACATGTTATGAATAAACGTAACACATAATACATATCTAGAAGAGTATCCTGTGTGGAGGATTTTTGAGAGATACTCATGAATCAATTTCAATTATATATTTTCCTATATAAAGGGAAAATATAAATTTGATTCAAGAACATGAGTTTTAATAGTTAAATATTTTATCTAATTCTCAAAAAAACAACATGTAAAATGTCCTTCTGTTGTAAATATTTCATTATTTTATAATTATGGATTTTTAATTAAGATGGTGTGTATATTTATTTATTTTTAGCACCAGATCTAATAGTATTCCTATGTGGTGACTTTGTTTGTATCAATGTAGTATTTAATTACTTTATACGTTATTATGTTATCATTTGAAGTCAAATTAATATGTTATGATTTTCATTAAGGTTTTATAGGTTATGGTTGATAATTATTTTGAAGGTATAGATACACCATTATGTTGTTTATATTAAATATTTCATGTTTACTTGGGATTATGGTGATTGAACATTAGAAAAAAACACTAGAAAAGAATAAGTATTGGATGACATCATGATGTTTTATTAATATATATATATTTTTAGTTCTCTTGGAAATAACATCTCTATTTTGATACTACTAGTTGATACAGGAACATGTACAAATGTATATAACGTTAATTGAATTAAAAGGACATGTAGGGTATTAACTTAACCATCACATAGTGCAAGAAAAATATTCCTAACAACGAAAATATTTTTACGCATATAGTGGAAATTATAAAGTTAATATATATTATATTTTTGAACCATTATGATTGAATAAAAAACATTTTTGTTTGAAGAACTATTAAGGAATTGATATGGAGAACATAATTTCAAACATAGATATTCAATAGTTATAGAAAATATTAATTGATATGTTATTATTTTTTTGAATGCTAATTAGAGCATTGAGAGTATATATTTCAATGATTTTCATGTTTAGAATATTATAAAAAACTGAATAATAACTTTAGGACATTTATTTTTTGGATTTGGGTAAGAAGTATAAGAGAACCAAACATAAAGAGATTAATATTGAACTGAATGTATCAATTGATGAAAAGAAGTTTTCATAAGTGAATAAATATAAGGATTGAGTTTTTATATTAATAATATCATTTTATCTAATGTATTTGATATGTATTTTGTTTTTTAGTATTTGGTTGAAATTTGTTCACAAAAATAAAGGTGAGAAAGTTTTGTATCTAGAAAAAACAAAGTCTTATAACCGAATAAGATAGAAAAAATAAATGGTCAATAACATTATTATATTCCAATTAATATATAAATTATTAGTTTATTTAGAATAATTAAGGTATTGAGGGTGATATCATAATATAATTTAAATCATGATACTCTTGTAATATCTCAATTGTGATTTATATTTATCGATTAAACTCTAGTATATTCTACAAGTTATGGGCATTTTTGGACACATCTAATTATTTTTCTTTAATATTTTTATTTTAAATGTATGAAAAAAATTGTATGACTTATGGTGACAATGTTGGCTAGAGATGGTTTCATGAAGTTGAATATTTTATTTCTCATTTGTATTTTCTTTTCATTGTTAATGAAATTGAAGAAGAAATGAAGTAACCTCACTCTGTATTTGGTTGAATTCTAAATGACCATCATTCTCAGGAAATTGTACTCACATTTCTTAAAAAGGTCCATAATATTTATGTGAATATGGCTAGAATTAAAGGATCATCATATTCATAGTAAATCCATAATGAAAGTCTTGATCATTTTTGGGAAGAATCAGAGTCTATATGACTATAATAAAAACTCGATGACTCTTTATTGTTTTGTGTTTCTCACAAATGATAATATGTTGTGAATCTTGTGATTAAGTCTTGTTTTAATAAATGTGGTGAATAGGTGTTTCCAATCACTATCAGATTAATCATATTTGGGTGTAAATAGTGGTGTGGGATAGAAATTTTATTCAATCTAATCAAAATCATGTCAATCATATTCTGGATGAGAAGGAAGGAAAGATATTGATCGGTATGTCACAATACATTCCATTATAATTCATACATTGTTGAAGTTGATCATTAATGTAATAAAAGACATGTATGAATTCATGATACATTCTAACATACTAGTGAATATGAAATTTGGTTAAGACAATGATTTCCAATTTGAAAATCATTGAATTGAGTTCATCAGATCTATATTTTTTTAATGGATGGGAAGGTTAAATGAAAATGTGAGAAAGTGATTGTACTTGTTTTTAGATTGACCAATAATAAAAAGATACAAATATATATAGATTTATTATTATTGGAAAATAGAAGGAATTTTTTGTGGATGTATCATTGGAATCATATTCCAAAAAAAAAATAATCCACTGATACTGGTTCATCAGATTCAGTATGTCATTATATTCATTATATGAATATTTGTTTCAAACTAATGAATATGAAAAGACGTTTTGTATTAAGAATAGGTCAAGAGCCATCAGATTGATGAATAATCTAGATGATGACAATACCAATCATCATTCTGGAGGAATGAAGAATAATAATATCACATAGATATGGTTGGATGTGTTATCAATGAGGGAATATTAAATTCAAAGAAGAATATGTTTGTTTGGGGTAGAGAAACATAATATGGAATCTACTGTTTTAAATTTATCATTATACAAATGAGGAAGATCATAAAAAAAATTTAGAATAAGAATGAGGACTTATAAGAAGTTGAAAGATTTATTTTTCATCATACCAACATTTGGTATTGAGAGTTGTTATGAAGAAATTTTAATGAGAATATAAGAAAAGAGAATGAGTATGAGAATGATGTTTGTGTAGAAATTCTATAGAAGATATAAAGTAATTAAAATATTCAAGAATGGCCGATAAGAATTGATATTCATTTATAAAGTCATAAATGTATCCAAAATTCATGGAACGATTCAAATTTAATGAGTTTTTTTGTATGAATCAATTTCAAAATCCTGTGTAATCAATTCAGGGAGTGGGTATAATAGGTGAGATGTACACTGTACTTCTCTGACGAGTGTAAATTTCAAAAAAGAAAATTGTGAAGATACTAATTTTTAGGGGGAATATATATATATATATATATATATATATTAATCCTTTTTAATATGTTTTTAAATAACTTATTGAATTTAGGAGAAAAAATATTGAAACTTATTCTGCTAATGATCATATTCAGTAGATCACTGTATTCTGCTGATTATCATATTATTCATGTTATCATATTCATCCGTTCGGTGAATAGGGATTGATAATTGAACCAGGATTATTGTATTGGGGTTATGGGATTGAGTAATAATGTGTTTAAAATTGGATCAACCTTATTCTGATAGAGCTATATTTTTGGATTAAGCATTCATAGTTGGAGGTTCGGACTTGGAGAATCAGACTGGGAATATCGGATTGAGATTTATTATAAATTATAGGAAGTTATTACCTGCTTCTATATAGGAATCTGATTTTTTAATGTTTTAATTTTTGTAAGTTGATAATGAATCATAGCAACATGTATTTGTTAACAAAACCTGTATTATATAATTTTTTTTAGAATTATCATATCAATTATTGGATTGTTTACATTGTGGTACACGAGTGAAATGTCACATCCAACTCATTTTATATCACACAAAAGGGTTATTTTCTAATGTATTCTGTTGTATTTGATTATTTAAAAACCATTAAAGGAAGTGTATATTCTTTTTGATTGTGAACCTGGAAAATAATTATTTTCATGTTAATGTGTGTTTGATTTTTTTCATCAGGGAATGAAAACATCAATAGGAGGCGAATGTTGTTTTGTAAGCATTGAAACAACAAAGAAGAAGTTATCACTTATTCACCCTTACCCTCTCGATGATACAATTATCATGAATTGGCACTTTTAATTTGTATCTGATCAAATGGTTCCTTTTTCATAATCCTTAATGAATTTTTTTGAGAGAAGTTAATGGAGAATCTGAATTCTGTTAATACTAATGGAATTCGAGATTTCAGTGGTACAAATTATCATATCTAGAAAAATAGAATGATGATTTATCTTATGTATATATGATAAAATGTTCTTAAAGCTGAAATAGATGGGTTTCTCCTTTTAATGAATAATTTCCTCTTAAATCAGTTAATAAGAATAATCTTGGGAATGATGGAAGGGCGTATAATTATTTATAGTCTTCACTTAATGAAAGTTAATTTCTTATGGGGAAATGTGTTTCAATAGACAAAGGTATATGAGAGAAGTTAAAAAACAAATAAAAATGCTATAAAAATTTAAAGAAGTCAATATTAAAAATCTAGAGGCTGAAGTATGAATATTTTAAAATTGGCGAGGATGAATTTGTTGGGGAATTTTTTACCAAGGTAAATAGCATTTTCAGAACTATCAGATGTCTTTGTGAAAGTTAACAATATTCTATAACTATTGAAATGATTTTAAGAACAATTACAGTTATTTTTTGTTATAAAGTCTCTTCATTAAAGGATAATGATCATGGAAGACTGTCTATGGATGAGCTACACATCACACTAGTAAATTATGAAATTAGAAGGTATAAATTTAGGAAAAAAAATTCTAGATAAATGCCATTCAACGATGCCAATAAATAAAAATAAAAAGAAGATTCTTATTGAACATGAAGCTTGTGATTCTGATTCCGAAAGTGAGGTATGTTAAAATCAGGATGATATTTTAACCATGTTTTCTAATAATGTGAAAACATGTACATGGAAATACAAAGGGAGACTTCCTATTAAAAACGATGACTGTGGAGTCATTGGTCACATAGCATATAATTTTCCTCTACGAAATAAATAATAGTATAGTGATGATGAATAAAGGAAAAAAGGGAGATCATGGAATAAATAAAGTGTTAAAGATTTAAATTTTCCATTGGAATAGATAAAAAATTCATCAAATACAAAAGAAAATGATTATTGTCTAAAGTTGAAGAAGAAAATAATGATAGTGAGTTGAAAAAATATATTAATTATGTTATTGATAAAACATTTATTAATGAATAATTCAGAAGCATTAGTTATATATAAGAATAAACACAATATGAATATTATCGGAAAGAAGAATTGAAAGAATTCATAAGAAGATTGGAGGTCTAGATAAATAATTCATGATGTTAAAGAATGAGAGACCAAAAAAAATAAAGAATGATTTCATGATGAGAAATTTATGAAGGTGAATGAAATAGATGATTTAAAGAAATATCTTGAGGAAAAAAATAATAATAATGAGCATCTATTAGTGATGTTAAATGGGAAAGAAGAAGAGATTGAAAATTTCCAATAAAAAATTTCTAAATCTGAAAATAATGTCTGATGTTTCAAAAACTTTATCTCTAAAGTTGGTGAATGATTTCATAATGAGAAATATAGGATGGATAAAAAAATTAACCTTCAATGGTTGATAAGGAATGTGGAATTTTTTATGAAATAATGTAAGCTGGAAATGTTATATATATGGAAAATATTGAGAATATAATGAATTCAGATGTTTCAATGTAATATGATCTAAACATGTTTTTTATACTTTTTATTCCATTATATCTAGAAAGTAAATATTTCTGAAATAGAACATTCCAATTAATATTATAAAGGTCTGTGATTCCGGTAATAAAATCAGGATGGTTGCGGAGGAACATGCTCACAATTCCAATGAATTTGGATGTTTTAGTGGCCAATATAATTTTCATGGATACTACTGGTATTGTGGTAGATTAAAAAATACAATAAATATGTGTTTTATCATCCAATTAAAATACTAGTATTTAATATGTTATGATTAGTAAATTTATAGGGGGATTAAATCTCTTCAAATAATGAAGTCTGAGAAGGTTGTTTTGAAGAAACCTAAAATGTTTGGAGTACGAATTAAAAATAGGATCCGACCACTAGAATAATTTAGTGGATGGTTTGAAAACCCTATAAAACATAAAAAAGTATGTGTTTTTATTGTTATAGACACAAAAAATTTTCGTATGAATTCTTAAAAGAAAGAGGTGAAGAACGAAAAGGGAGAACAAAAATCTCTTCTTGTTGAAACATCACTGAAATATATAAAACGATAAAAACCATAGATTCTTGATAGTGGGGTTTCCTATCATAGTAATGTAAAATTAATTTTTTGAAATAATGATAAATACATTAAAGAAATAACAATGTAATATGGAAATGACGAATCCTTTAGAATCAATGGTGTTGGATAAACCATCATTGGGAATGAAAAAGATGAAATACCTAAAAAATTATATGTTGATGGGATGAAACACAACTATATAAGTGTTTCAAAACCTTTTTATAAGAGTTTAAATATTATTTTAAAAAAATATAGGTTTTTGGGAAAAGTGTGGAAGATGGATATATACTTACAAGATTCCAACTAATAAAAGGAAACTTATTTCAAGTTGGTGAAATAAAAAACTCTTGTTATTTTTGAATTATCGAAGAGAATAAATTCTAAAATAAATGTTTGGGGCACATGGGTAAAAAACATGAAAAAGATATCAAAACAAGATAGTGTTCATGTATCTTATATTTTTAATGAAGAAGAGATTGTTGTAGTACTATTTTTCCAGAGGTAAAAATTACAAACTCAATGCACAAGAATGTTTAGATTTGTTCAGAACAACCCATGAAACATATTCATTCAAATATCAATGGTCTAGTGAGAAAATAATAAAGATATGGATATAATTAATTAATCACTTTCATTGATTAATTTAATCACATTACATGTGTAATGTATATAAATCAAAAATTAGATTCTTCGAAAATATTTAAACATTTCAGAAGGAAACCTAGGATGGAATGTGAGTATCCAGTGAATAACATGAGAAATAATAAATGTGGTGCAAAAAAGAATGATGAATTTAAGTGTTATCATGAGAATCATGAAATTTATCATGATTATAATTCCCGAGAAACTCCTCAATAAAATGGGGTAGCTGGAATAAATAATAGATGTTTTGTGGAATAGGGAGAACTTGTTCACTTGAACACGGTATTTCTCATTACTACTGGAGGAAATCTATAAGGCCCCAGCCTTAAACCTTACTTAATCTTGAGTTATTACAATATTACACATTGAGTATCTTTTTGGGTTTAGAGTTTTAGTGAATTAAATCATAAAACGTGCATTAAATTCCACATATATACAAAGTGGTTACATAAAGATAGTATTCTTCTTTCCCAAAAATGAAAACATATTTAAAATAAAACATGGATTCTTTCTTGACACTTCCTTGACACTATCATCATATCATGTACCTTTCCCTTGACCTGTGAAAAACATTTCAAAAAATACTTGGGATAAGCATAAAAAGCTCAGTATGGGTTATATAAAAAAATATGGAAAGGAAACATGAGATCACATATACATAAGAATGAAATCTTACTTTACCCATAAAACATAACTCATAAAATCATGAATAAATCATATAAATCATAAGACATAAAGGTAACTTGAGGCATTCATTACATTCTTACTCAGGGAGTAACCCTCTTGGTTACGTTTGGAATACCCATCACAGTATATTCCCTAAATATCTTTGGATAAACCTCAACGTTTCACTCCTTCGCATTACCCAATGCATTGGAGAGCTATATCAGGCTCACCCGCTCTTAGATTATCATGGAACCACCCATCTTCATAATAATGCCTAAGAACCTCAACATTATCGTATCACATAAAACATGCATAAAGAAAACATAACATTTCCACCTTTCAATCACAAGATATCAATACATCAAATTGATATAAAAAAATTATGAAAACCATTTTTAATACCAAAATAAAAGAAAAGTAAATCATAGTATTTATTTTTCTTTTAAAAAGAAGGTATGGCTTGTAGAGGAAGCCGAAACTCAAATAATGGTCACGGTGGCGGATAAGTTATTGTCGCCGCATACGTACGACAAAAACATTCCCTTTTTTAATTTAGTAAACTCTTCATATAAAAAATATTCCTTTTTAATAAACTTAAAAGTCAATGGGGTTTATACACCATATAAAAGAAGGTTGTGTATAAAACAAAATATGCCTCAATGAAAGGAGATTGAGATGAAGTCCCATACCTCGGGTCCGACTTGACTCGATCGTTCTTTAATGTCCTGAATAATAAACATGAGTTATTTTTTACTTTCTTAAGAACCTTCTTCAAGTTAATTATTCCTTTTATATCACTTATTACCATGTCATGAACACTATGTAATTATTTTAGTTAAGAACGGTCGTTTTAACGATCATTGGTACTTGAGTCAAAATATGCTCTTTATAATTACAAGTTGTTCATGTATCCATTATATCCGGAGTTATAAATATGATTTATATATCATATATATCATATATATCCAGTATATATATGCATTTATAATATTACATAATCATTTAGAGGTAAGAAATGAAATGCACCGTTCATGGAGATGGTAAGCCGTACGTACGCATGAATGCTACTTTCATTTCAATTTTGTATTTTATAGAATGGAATCATAATTATATAAAAGTATATTTTAATTCCAGTATAATATCATATATAATATCATAACTCCATCCTTTATATGTCCCACATATGGTATTAACGAATCAAATCACTTTGAGGGGCAGTAGTCCGCACTTCCATAAATGAAGATATCGCGTTTACCCATAATGGAAACCATAAAGGTATGCCCAAAATGAAAAATACAGAATCTTAAGGAAAAAATAAACATATTATATATCATATATAAATATAGTTTCATCTTAATGTCCACCTTTGAAGGTGTTAAAAGAATGTTGAACAATCATCGTTTCGGGAGGCATAAATTCACCATCCACGGAAACTGTATGTCCTTTAACAATTAGATGTAGGTGTGTGTAAGTGTAGCTCGGATAATTCTTATAACAACATCCTAGTATATTTTAGGTACTGTAGTTGTTACAAAAGAAATTAATAAAAAGAGTTTAGGGGGTTGGAGAAGCAAAATAAAACAAAAGGACTCAAGTGAAGACATTACCTTAAAATCGGGTAACTCCCTTTGGTTTGAGCTCAAAGGCTTCCTTGGGAAGACTTATGCCCAATGTGAGGCTTCAAGTAGTAATAGAGGGATGTGGAGAGACAAAATGGGCAGGGGTTGGCTGATCCAAAGGCTTTGGGAGTGTGGGTAAGGAGGTATAGTTGGGGGCCTTTTATAAGAGGAGAGGAGGGGCACTCTTGGAAAGTAACGAAATGTTACTTTATTTTCAAATGGGTTTCAGTTTTTAAAGGCCCCAAATTTATATAGTTCGAGTATAATGTGATAAGGGTTCGAAATTTACCCACTCAATAGGTTTTGGACATGTGTAGGTTTTAGATTTTACATTATCTTTCCATTTTATTTAAATCGTCAAATAATGGGGTCATCGATGCATCATTATGATGTCATAAATAATTAAGTATATTTAATGTCTAAAAATTATAAAAAAAATACTATGATGTAGGAAATCGTTTTAGAATTCCAATGAATATTTATAGTCTAAAACATCATTTATTTATACAAAATTAAAAATATTTTACTTAGATGATACATTCTTTGTTACATTTAACATTCTTTAAAAAATAAAAAGATAAAAAGTCACTTTCTCACAAAAGTGATTCCATGGGGTCCCCAAGTTTGGCACAAGGAATCCCATGGTCGTCCATGAGAGAACCAGTAGCATTAGGACACATGTTGGTGTCATTTTTTATTATTATGATATTATTTTATTATCCTTAACTCCCTGATTACTCATTAATCAAGCTAATTAAAGATAATTACCCTCGTTACTATTCATAATGTCCAAAAACAAAAGAGTCTTAACTACATAATTTGGATCTTATGATTCCAAATATTTAATCCATTTTAACAAATTCCAAACACATAAATTGAAATAATTGATTTAGAAATAATTCCCGTTGTCAAAACAAATAGCGAGTTTTTTTGAAACAATATCAATGAAAAGTTTGGCATTAGTTTATGACCAATTTCAAAGTGAAATTAATCCTAATGACCACCATTGGATTAAATGGTAAAAATATATTCAAATTACACTTTAATACCAATTAAAAATATAATCTATCCATATAATTAAATTAAATGAAAAAGCAGTTTTGATGTAAAATGCAGTATTTTTCACTATTCATTAAAAAATGAACATTGTCAGAAAAATACCAAAAATTTATCCAATGTAAATTTCAATGTCCCAATAATAATTCATTTGTTTATTTTGACAAATATAGATTTTAAAATTGTCAAAATTTTGATTTAAAAAGTTTTTTCCATCAAAAGGCAGTAAAACTATCTTTTAAGAATATTAGTGTATTCCATGCTTATGATTGGATTTATTTTCAATTTAAGCCTCTAAAAAACTATCTAATTAATTAATAGACATAGATAAAAATATATATTGTTCATTACATTCATGGGATGTTACATCCTTCCCACTTTAGAAAATTTCTTCCCCACAATTTATTTACTTATCAAATAAATGGTGGTACTTATCCCTCATTTCATTTTCAGATTCCCATGTTGCCTATTCCATCATGTGGCTTTTCCAAAAAAACCTTTACCTGATTAATCACCGTATTCTATAACACTTGCTCCCGGTGGTCAAGAATCTGAACTGGTTGTTCCTCATAAGATAGGTTCTCCTCCAGCTGAACTACCTCTGGACTCAAAACATGAGATGGATCTGGCATATACTTTCTCAACATCGAAACGTGAAAAACATTGTGTACCTGAGATAAACTCAGAGGTAACGCCACTCGGTAAGCAACTGATCCAACTCTCTCCAAAATTTCATATGGTCCAAAGAACCTTGGACTTATCATTCCTTTCTTACCAAATCACATCACAATTTTCCAAGGAGAAACCTTGAAAAAAACATGATCACCTACCTCGAAAGATATATCCTTCCTCCGGTTATCCGCATAACTCTTCTTCCTGCTCTGAGTTGTTCTCATGTGCTTCTTAATAAGCTGAACTTTTTCTGCCATCTCTTCTACCAATTCTGGTCTCATCAACTTCCTTTCACCCACTTCATCCCAGAAAGCTGGAGTTCGACACCACTTCCCATATAACACCTCAAATGGTGCCATCTGTATACTGGAATGAAAACTATTATTATATAAAAATTAAACCAAAGAAAGATGTTGGTCCTAACTTCCCTGATAATCCATCGATCAAGCTCGTAGCATATCCTCCAAGGTCTGAATTGTTCGTTCCGACTGCCCATCTGATTGAGGATGAAAAGCTGTACTAAAATTTAATTCAGAACCCAACGACTTCTGAAGACCTTTCCAAAAGATAGAAGTGATCCTGGGATCATGGTCAGATAAAATGGAGAGAGGAACTCCATGTAACCTGACTATCTCTTTAATATACAAACGAGAAAGTTGATCTAGGGAAAAAGTATCTCGTATAGCATGGAAATGAGCAGATTTGGTCAAGCAATCAACAATAACACAGATTGCATTATTACCTCGAGATTTATTTGGTAATCCCCCAACAATGTCCACGGATATATTCTCCCATTTCCACTATGGCACTG
This sequence comes from Viscum album, assembly GCA_963277665.1. Lineage (NCBI taxonomy): Eukaryota > Viridiplantae > Streptophyta > Magnoliopsida > Santalales > Viscaceae > Viscum > Viscum album. The sequence continues at coordinate 2,010,763,406 of OY728122.1, read as the reverse complement.
GTAAAGGCTGAAGTATCCCTTTCGGTAACTGCCACTCTGCTTTAACCTGCTTACAAGTCAAACAATTCACAGTAAAATCAGCAATATATCTTTTCATTTCATCCCACAAGTAATACTGTCGAATATCTCTATACATCTTAGTACTGCCTGGATGAACTGGAAAAGGAGAACTATGAGCTTCACATAACAACTCTCTCTTCAACTGTGAATCACAAGACACACACAATCTCTTCCCAAATCTCAAAACGCAATCATTATCAATGTTGAATTCGGGAAACTTACCATTCTGAACCAGCTCTACCTTTTCCTTCAACTCACTGTCTTGCTTCTGTTCTTGCTTGATTCTATCTGATAGAGATGATCTCACTGATACCTAAAACAAAACAGAATAACTTCCTACACCAAAAACTTATATGCCAATGTTCATCAAATCATTAACCAAAGGATCACGTTCTAAATGCAACATTGCTAATGAAGCATTACATTTTCAACTCAAAGCATCAGCCTCTTTATTTTCATTTCCCGGATGGTAATGAATTGTACAATCATAATCCTTGATTAATTCCAGCCATCTCCTATGTCTCATGTTTAAATATTTCTGAGTGAATATATACTTTAAACTTTTTTGATTAGTATATATTTCACACTCTACACCATACAAATGATGCCTCCAAATTTTTAAAGTGAAAGAAACAACAGCTAATTCCAAATCATGTGTAGGGTAATTTACCTATGAGTTTTCAACTATCGTGAAGCATAAGCAATTACCTGATCATTCTGCATTAGGACGCAACCAAGTCCTTTAAATGAAGCATCACTGAATATAACAAACTCACCATTCCTGGAAGGTAGTGCCAAAACTGGAGCATTCACCAATCTTCTTTTCAATTCCTGAAAACAATCATCACATTATTTTGTCCAGATAAACTTATCACCCTTTCAAGTTAGCTTAGTCATTGGACTAGATAACCGTGAAAAATTTCTAACAAACCTTTGGTAATAGCCTGCCAAACCATGGAAGCTACGAATCTCAGTTACATTTGTGGGTCTTGTCCAGTCTTCCACAACTTTTGTTTTTGCAGGATCAACAGTTATCCCATCTTTAGAAACAATGTGACCAAGGAAAGAAATTTGTTGCAACCAAAACTCACACTTTCTGAATTTTCCATAATGTTTCTTTTTTTAAGGTTTTCAAGATAACCCATAAATGTCTTTCAAGCTCCTCTTTACTTTTAGAAAACACCAAAATATCATAAATGAAAACCACCACAAACTTATCCAAGAACTCATGGAAAATTATATTCATTAAGTCCATGAATACAGCTGGTGCATTGGTTAGCCCAAAAGGCATTAATACAAATTCATAATGGCCATATCTTGTACGGAACACTATCTTCATAACATCTGCTTCCTTTAAATTCATCTGATGGTACCCCGATCTCAAGTAAATCATTGAAAAATACTGATCTCCCGAAAGCTGATACAACTTCATTCGATGGACCGACATCTACTGAAGTAGTTGAAAAGGATTTCACCACCCCTTTCTGCTTGTAGTCTAACTGCTTCCCATCACTCAAACACTTTTTCGGACACTCGTTTTCATAGTGACCCATCTCATTGCACTTAAAACATTTCACTAACTGTAAGTCAAATTTTGTCTTACCTTCACCTTGATCTTTTTCAGTGCAATCACGAGCCTTATGTCCCATCTTACCACGTCGGTAGCACATTCCAGAATTCAAAAGACATTCCCCAGCATGCCTTTTTCCACATTTATTAGAAACTGGAAACATAGATTTCTTACCATCAGACGTTTTTGAAGAATTATTCCCTTTCTCCGGCCACCTTGGTCTCTTCTTCTGCTGGTTGTTATAGAACACTTGATCATCGACAAACTCCATTTCCACCTTCTCTGCACATCGAAAAAGATTTTCATAACTTTTAAACTCACGAGAAGCTAATGCCCTTCGATATTTTGGCTTTAATCCTGAGTAAAAATGATTGATTTTACTATCAAGGTCTCAGATAAAATTTGGGGCGTACCTTGCCAATCGAGTGATCCTTTATTAATAGGTAGCCACTGAGTCTTCCTCTTGCCTCAATTCGAAGAATTGTTTTTCCATCCTATGTTGAACAGCCTTAAGGAAATACTTTTCAAGAAACATACCTTTGAATTCATCCCAGTCGAGAGCATCAATCTCATCAGCATCCCTGATATTTTTAACCATCGACCACCACTGATCCGCCTCACCCTCCAAACGGTAAATAGAAAGACTAACATTTTGATTGTCTGAACACCCCATGACATCGAAAATCTTCCCCAGTGCTTTAATCCACCCTTCAGCTAACACAGGGTCAGATGATCCTCTGAATTATGGGGGATGATTCCTCAGGAAATGTTCCACCACTGACTTGTTCCTCTGCGGTTGATCTGGCTGATCTCGTGTATGGATACCAACACCATTTATCTCTTGAGTCAACTGCGCCATTACTGCAAAAAACTGTTCAGTTCAAATTCTGACTATCTCGGGATGCTGATTCTGAAGGTTATTTCTTTATGTATTCCTTCTTAGAACTGCTTCCATGTTTCCTCTGCGGAAAACCATTCAGAACAAACATGTCTTAGATGAAGCAACATGGCAATCTTCAATTTCTATATCATTTCAAAAAAAATATTTTTGGATAATCATTTAATAAAATTCTAACTCCTATGTTATCTAAACTGACCTCTAATACCAACTATAAGGCCCCATCCTTAAACCTTACTTAATCTTGAGTTATTACAAGATTACACATTGAGGATCTTTTTGGGTTTAGATTTTTAGAGAATTAGATCATAAAACTTAAATTACATTCCATATATATACAAAGTGGTTACATAAAGATATTATTCTTCTTTCCCATCAATGTAAACATATTTGAAATAATACATGGATTCATTCTTGACACTTCCTTGACACTATAATCATATCATATACCTTTCCCTTGACCTGTGAAAAACATTTCAAAAAAGACTTGGGATGAGAATAAAAAGATCAGTATGGGTTATATCAAAAATATGGAAAGGAAAAATGAGTTCATATATACATAAGAATTAAGTCATACTTTACCCATAAAACATACGTCATCAAATCTAGAATAAATAATAGAAATCATAAGACATAAAGGTACCTTGAGGAATTCATTACATTCATACGTAGGGAGTAACCCTCTTGGTTACGTTTGGAATACCCATCACAGTATGTTCCCTAAATCTCTTTGGAGAAACCTTAACGTTTCAGTCCTTCACATTACCCAATGCATTGGAGAGCTATATCGGGATCACCCACCCTTAGTTTATCACGGAACCTCCCGTCTTCAAAATAATGCCCATGAACCTCAACATAATCGTATCACATAAAACATGCATAAAGGAAACATAACATTCCCACCATTCAATCAGAAGATATCAATACAACAAATTGATATAAAAACATTATGAGAACTATTTTTAATGCCAAAATAAATGAAAAGTAAAACATGGTATTTATTTTTCTTTTAAATAGAATCTATGGCTTGTAGAGGAAGCCAAAACTCAAATAATGGTCCCAACGATGGAGAAGTCGTTGTCGCCGCATACGTACGACAAAAACATTCCCATTTATTGTTTAGTAAATTATTCGTATAAAAAATATTTCTTTTGAATAAACATAAAAGTCAAAGGGGTTTATACACCATATAAAATAAGGTTGTGTATAAAACAAAATATGCCTCAATTAAAGGAGATTGAGACGAAGTCCCATACCTCGGGTCTGAATTGACTCGATCGTTCTTTAATGTCCTGAATAATAAAATTGAGTTAATTTATACTTTCTTAAGAACCTTCTTCAAGTTCATAATTCCTTTTATATCACTTATTACCATGTCATGAACACTATGTAATTATTTTAGTTAATAACGGTCGTTTTAACGATCATTGGTGCTTGAGTCAAAATATGCTCTTTATAATTACAAGTTGTTCATGTATCCATTATATACAGAGTTATAAAAGTTATTTACATATCATATATATCATATATATCCAGTATATATATGCATTTTTAATATTACATAATCATTTATAGGTAAGAAATGAAATTCACCTTTCATGGAGACGGTAAGCCGTACGTACGCATGAACGCTACTTTCATTTCAATTTTGTATTTTATAGAATGGAATCATAATGATATAAAAAAATATTATAATTCCAGTATAATATCATATATAATATCATAACTCTATCCTTTATACGTCCCACATATGGTATTAACGAATCAAATCACTTTGAGGGGGTGGTAGTCCGCACTTCCTTAAATGAAGATATCGCGTTTAACTATAATGGAAACCATAAAGGTATTCCCAAAATGAAAAATACAGAATCATAAAGAAAACATAAACATATTATATATCATATATAAATATATTTTCATCTTAATGTCCACCTTTGAAGGTGTTAAAAGAATGTTGAACAATCATCGTTTCGGGAGGCAGAAATTCACCATCCACAGAAACAGTATGTCCTTTAACCATTAGATGTAGGTGTGTGTACGTGTAGCTCGAATATATCTTATAAAAACATCCTAGTATATCTAATATAATGGTTTTGTTAAAAATGAAATGAATAAATAGAGGTTATGGGGTTGGAGAAGAAAAATAAAACAAAAGGACTCAAGTGAAGACATTACCTTAAAATCGAGTAACTCCCTTTGGTTTGAGCTCAAAGGCTTCCTTGGGAAGACTTCTTCCCAAAGTGAGGATTCAAGGAGTAATATGGGGATGTGGAGAGAAAAAATGGCCAGGGATTGGCCGAGCCAAAGGCTTTGGGATTATGGGTAAGGAGGTAGAGGTGGGCGCCTTTTATAAGAGGAGAGGGGGCACTCTTGGAATGTAAAGAAATGTTACTTTATTTTCAAATGGGTTTCGGATTTTAAAGTCCCCACATTGATATTATTCTAGGCTAAGGTGATAAGGGTTCGAAATATACCCACCCAATATGTTTTGGACATGTTTAGGTCTTAGATTTTACATTATCATTCCATTTTATTTAAATTGTCAAATAATGAGGTCATCGTTGCATCATTATGATGTCATAAATAATTAAGTTTATTTAATGTCTAAAAATTATAAAAAAATACTATGATTTAGGAAATATTTTTTATCTTTCCAATGAATATTTATAGTCTAGAAGATCATTTATGTAGACAAAATTAAAAATATTTTACTTAGGTGATACATTCTTTGTTACATTTAACATTTTATAATAAATAAAAAGATAAAAAGTCACTTTCTCACAAAAGTGATTCCATGGGGTCCCCAAGATTGGAACAAGGTATCCCATGGACTGCCATGAGACAACCAGTAGCATTAGGACACATTTTGGTGTCATTTTATGTTATTATGATATTATTTTATTATCCTTAACTACCCAATTACTCATTAATCAAGATAATTAAAGATAATTACCGTCGTTACTATTCATAATGTCCAAAAACAAATGATTATTAATTACATAATTTGGACCTTCTGATTCAAAATATTTAATCCATTTTACCAAATTTCAAACACATAATTTGCAATAATTGATTTAAAAATAATTCCCGTTGTCAAAACAAATAGCGGGTTTTTTTGAAACAATATCGATGAAAAGTTTGGCATTAGTTTATGACCAATATCAAAGTGAAATTAATCCTAATGATCACCATTGGATTAAATGGTAAAAATATATTTAGATGACACTTTAATAACAATTAAAAATATAATCTAACCATAAAATAAATTAAATGAAAAAACTGTTTTGATGTAAAATGCAGTATTTTTCACTATTCATTAAAAAATGAACATTGTCAGAAAAATACCAAAAATTTATCCAATATAAATTTCAATTTCCCAATCATAATTAATATGTTTATTTTGAAAAATATAGATTATAAAATTGTCAAAAGTTTTATTTAAAAGGGATTTTCCATTAATAGGCAGTAAGACAATCTTTTAAGAATATTAGTGTATTCCATGCGTAAGATAAGATTTATTTTCATTTTAAGCCACTAAAACACTATCTAATTCATTAATAGACATAGATAAAAATATATATTATTTATTACTTACTTGGGATGTTAAAAAATCCATTAGTACTACTTTGTATTTTCAAAATTGATGTTTCAACAATCCAAGTTGATATTTGACTCCATAGGAATAGTTTTATGGAAAACTCCAAATTTTAAACACTTATGAGTTTTCAGGGGTGAATTTATTATAAATAATAAAGTTGGAAACTTTGTAAAGTTTTAGAATAAAGGTTAAGATGTAATTTTTCATGGCTATTCTTTATAAGGAAGAGGATATAAATGTTTTAACAAAGAAATAAGAATAATTTTTTATTCCATTTATGTGAATGTTATTGAAAATAAAATAGAAGATAAAAAAACACATGCAGGTCTGGATGTTTATAAGGATACAGAAAACATTTCTGATAAAGATATAAAAAACTGTAATCCTATTCAAGAATAATAATTAGAGTCATATATTTCCAGTGAAGTAGAAGATACTTGAAAATCTTATCCTATGATGAGGAAGAAAGTGGAATCTTTGTATATTATTGGTGATGAACTTAAAAGTGTTCAAACAAGAAGAAAAATAAATGTTATAACACATACTTCCTTATATTCAATAGTAGATCCAAATAATGTGAATGATTCTTTTGAATATCCAAAATGGGTTCATGACATGAATGAATATTTGGATCAGATAAAAATGAATGATACATGTGAACTTGTTCCTAAGACAGACAAAAAAATGTGATTTTTAAAATGTGTATTTTATGGAACAAGATTAATGAAGAAGGTGAAGTGTTAAGAATCATATAAACATTAGTGTGAAAATCTTACTAACAAATTGAAGGTATTGACTTTGATGAAACTTTTGCTCTACTGGCAGTGATAGAAACAATTATAAATTTTTATACTATTTCGGTACAATAATGTTACGAATTTTTTTTGATAAATTTAATGTTTATATTTTTGAATGAGGATATTGATGAGAATATATATAGTGCACAACCATGTGGATTTGTTGTTAGGTATAACAAATGTTATATATGTATATTGAATAAATCCTTGAATTCGTAGAAACATGATCCAAGAGAATGGAATTCCAAATTTCTTACATTATTAAGGAAGATAAGTTTTAATAATGGATGAGTAGATAGAAATATTAACCTCAATGGAAGTCAATAATGTTCCTTCATACTAAAGTTTTTTGTTGAGGAAATTATTTTTTTTGAGAATGATGAATGATCATGTTAAATATTTTATAAGGAAAGAATATTCTATTTGAAATGTCCATGTTAAGGGAAATGAAATACATTATTGAGTTAAAAATTGTACAAAATAAGAATAAACATTCATTAGTAAGAAAATTATGATAAAAGAATTTTATAGATGATTGGAATTGAAAAATAAAAACCAATTTCCACATCTATTTTAGTGGGGAAAAATTTGTCTAAATATGGATAAGTCAAATAAGCTAATCAAAAACAATTTTAAATTTTGATTGGAAATTTTGTATATTAGACTCTCTCAAGACCTGAAATTGTTTATATTGTTACCATATGTACTCTATTTTAGTGTTCCCCTAAAGAATCTAATTTAATTCCAAGAAAAATTATTCTTAGATACATTAAAGTCACAAAACATTTCATAATTAGTTATGATAACTCAGAATGTATTTATTTATTTAGCTATTCAGATGCTGATTGGGTATGAAATGTAGATGATATATGATCCACATATGGTGGAGTTTTTCTTCTTGGGAAAACTTGTGTTAGTTGTCATATAGAGAAATAAAATTCAGTAACTCTTTATACAAGATAGGATGATTATGTGGCTACTACTCAAGACACTACCCAACTAATTCGGATGAAATCTCAGTTAGAAGACATACTTGTGGAAGTAATGTTTCACTTTCTCTTGGTTTGTGATAATCAAAGTGAAATCAATATCACCATGAATAGATTTCAGTATTCTCTTTGAGAATATATTGATAACAAATTCACTTCATCAAAGAGCATGTGTAGAATAATAAATTGATGGGACCATATGTTCATACATCGGAACATGTTATTTACATTTGAAAAAATATTTTACCAATGGATTCTATTTCTATATTAATGTTGAACATGGGAATCAAATATATTTCTCATCATGAGTTTAGAATGTGTTTCCATTCCATCTCTCATATTACCTTTGGATAGTGTTGAGAAGGGAGGAATTGGTTAATAAATCTATCTTTATTGAATCATGTAAACAGTGGGAATCGTGGGTAAGCTATGAATTCAGCATTGTATTGTGTGTGAACTATTCTAACTATTATTTGGAGTGGTTGTTGGAAAAATTTCTATTCCAAGAAAATGAAAATCTGAGTAATATATTAGGATGATTTCATAATAACAAATTTTGGAAAACATGTTTTTTTGTTAGTAATTATTATTTTATACAATCTGTTAGCTCACATTGTCTTAGAATTTTTGATAATTAATCCATAACATGAGATTAAAATTTTATGTTATTTATGAATTGTGATAGAAAAAATAAAAAGGCGGTGATTTTTGGGACCATGTTGGTGGGAGAATGTTTCTGAAAGTTAAATAAGTTTTTTTCTTAATGGTATTCTGCTTTGATGTCAAGGATGTTAATGAAGACAACAAAAAAGCTCATTTTTTATTTGGTGAAATACTGATTGAATATCACATAAATGAAACCAGTCTCATAATACTTGAAATTTTCCATTATATTTAGGTGAATCTATTTATAATTAAAGGCTCATCAGATTCACACTAATAATTTAATGAAAAATTTGAACATAATAGGGAAGAATAAGAGTCTGTATGACTAAAATAAAAATACAATGATGCTTTTATGTTTTCTATTTCTCATAAATCATATGTTTGTTTTGAAAAAACTGGAATGAGCATGATAAAATAATGGTGGATAAGAGGTTATTCCATTCATAATTAGATGAATTGTTTCTGGGTGTAATGAGAGACATGAGGATTCTAATCATATTCAGTCTAATAATAATATTTTAAATCATATTTAGGGAGAGATGGAATGAAATATTTTTATTGGGATGTCACAATAATTTCCATTATATGTTAGATACTATTTAAGATGTTCCTAAATGTAACCAATATCATGAAAGAAGTTATGATACGTGATGATAAATTATAAAGGATGAAATCTATTGAAAACGAATATTTATGGTCGCAAAATAATTGAAACTATTTCTTTATATTCATAGTTTTTTAAAGGATGGGAATGTTTATAGAAAATGGGAGATACTGAAGGTATTGGTTTTCAGTTAGATAAAATTCCAAAAGATAATAATATTCCCAAAATAATGTTGATGGGAAAATAGAAAGAGGATTGTGTAGAAAAATCAATGGTATCATATTAAAAAATAAAATAATCCACTGATACAGATTCATTAGATTCATTATTTTATCATATTCATCAGTGGAAAATTGATTGAAACCAATGAATTGGAAAATTAGTTTTTTTTATTATGAATGGGTAAAGATCAATCATATTTAAGATGACTAATTGTGATGTTAAGTCCAATCATCAGTAAGGAGGAAAGGAGAAGAATTATCTCACTTTGAGATGGTTGGTTGTGTTTTCAATGGGTTAGATTGAAATTCAATGAAGAATTCATTTTTTTTCAAAACAACATAATTAGGAAACTATTGATTTATAGTTGTCTTCAACCTAACATGAAAGATCGTAATGATAATGGAGATTCATAATGAGGTTTTCTACGAAGATGAAATATGTCTATTTCATCATAACTACATTTGGTATTGAGCATCATAATGAAGAAATCATGATGAGAAAATTGTAATGGAGAATCAAAATCAGACTGTTGTTTGTGATCATAGTATGAAGAAGAGATGAAGTTATTATAAGATTTCATAAGGATCAATAAGTGTTTTAAAGTGTTGAGAAATTCATAAATATATATGAAATTAAAGGAATTATTCTTAATTATAGAATTTGGTTGAGTGAGAAAAAATTTCAAAATCCAGCCCAAACCATTTTTGGTGTGAGTTTAAAAGGATAGAAGTACATAATAGATTCAAATGAGGGTATTATTTATAATAGAAGACAGTGAATATCCATATTTTTTGGAAAAAACATTTATTTTTTAAAATGTATTGGGAAAAAAGTTTCTGATAGAAGTTAAAGGAGGAGATAAAATATTACAATGTATTCAGGTGAACATTGTATTTAGTGGATCATCATATTCAGGTGATTATAATATTCAATGTTTCATCGTATTCAATTATTCATCATATTGTGATAGAGAATTGTACTAGGATCATCGTATTGGGTTTTCAAGAATGTTGAAGAAGGTGTTCAGAATTGCCTTAACCATATTTTGATAGAGATATATTTTCATATTGAGAAATTCCACTGGGATATTCTATTTGGGATATTCTAATTGGGAAAATCAGACTGAGTTTAATTACAATTTCTAGGATGTTATTACCAGAATCAGAGTATGAAATTGAAGAATTGATTTGACCTATTATATTTCTTGATGTTTATAATCAACCACCATAAAATGTCTATTTAAAAAAAATATTGTATTAAATCATTTGTTCTAGAATGATCACACACACTATTGAATTGTTTATATAGTTCTACATGAGTAATAGGCAATATCATACTCATTGTATTCCACAAAAGGGATTGTTTATGATTGAATTATGTGGAATTGGATTATTTCCAAACCATAACAAGGATGTAGGTCTTCTTATTGAATTTTATACCTTGTAAATACCTATGATCATGTAGGTGTGCGTTAGAATTTTTTTTCAGTCGAGAATGAAACATTTAATAGGAGGTGTGGTATGTTTCATATGGAAGGAAACATAAATGAAAAAGTTGTCGTTGATTCACCCCCCCTTAGTGATACAATTATCTCGACATGGCACATACATCAATAAACATGAAAATTAATTTTATGATAAGGTTATATTTTTGGGAATAATTATGGAATAACACATGATTAAAGTATGGATAACTATTAAAATTAAAATATGCTTGATTTTGAGGTAATAATGAATTGTATGATTTTTATAAAAGTGATTTATATAGTTTTGATATAGATGTAATTGATTGACAGTTTAATGAATAATTGAAAAAGGATATTTTTTGGAATTTTTTAATCTCATTTTATGGATTATGATATATACTGAACAATATGAGACTTTATAAATTAGTGGTTAATATATATGAGGGTTAAGAATAAAGTTAATTTTTGGAGGAACATGTGATTTTACTTTGGTATAATGTCTTGGAGATGATGATTTTTTTGGAAAAGTTATATATTTTATAGAATTTATGATTAGTTTATATACATACTTTGGTATATGATTATATGAATTATTAATTATATTTGTGGAATAATTAGTAAATTGGTATAAAATTCAGGAGTATGGTATTTTTCATATTAGAAGTAATATCCAAAATAGTTAATATGTTTTAAGACTCCCACCTACTCTCAAAATCATGTAATAATTAAAAATAGGGAAGGGAAGATTTATTTTGATGGGGATGTAGTGACCCATGATTTCACTATACATTTTTTACTTTATATTATAATTATGTTCAATAAAATTATTTATATAAACCAAGAAACTATAAATATCCATAAATAATAGATAAATACTATTAATAAAACATTAATAAATAAAAAACATTAATTTATTAAGATAATATTTTTTAAATACAATTTTTTTACTGAGGAAAAATAATAAATGTGGTTTAATTATTCTTTCTCAAGTATTTTCTAAATGTCCAGTATTTTTTTATCCTAATAAGTTAAATTGATTAATTTCAATTTATAATATATAATAGTTTTGTATTTGTATTATTATATTAGTATTACCTAAAATATGAATTAGTGTGAAATAATACTATGGACAACTAATGTGTAAAATTGTTATTTTTTTATAAAAGATGTTTTCCTTGCAATTTGAATTAAATTTTAAAAAAAATATTCAAAATTTTTGGAATGATTATATGAAAAAATAGAATTCAATATTTAATTAGTCATATAAAAATTTACTTATTATGAATTGTAGGTATTTCTCACTTACATGGATATTTATATGAAATGTGAAAAATATAGTATTTTTCCAAAATAATGTTTTCTTAAATTTACAGTATACCCGAAAGACCTAGAATTTCATGGAACATTTTAGTTGGATGATATATTCAATTTATTTTTTATAGATATTCATTAAAAATTTAAAAAACATTTAGTCAAACTTAAATATTAATATTTTTATGTTTATTTCTTATAAATACAATTTATTTATTTTCATTTCATTAAAAATTATTTTAGTAAATTTATGATAGGATCTGCTTTTCATTTCACATAACATTTATTTTTTTTCTAAAAAATCAATTTATTTCTTGAGATTAAATAACATTGATAATTTTAACATACACCTAAATTTTAATCTAAAATCAAAATATTCCTTTAAAAATTTGTTTATTCATTATCTATGTAACATCACGCCCCTCAACCATTGGATTGGGAAGAGGCAGTTTGTGTTACCAGCCTTAGGTGACATCCCCATGACACTAATGGTTGGTTGTAAATGCCAAGGTCATATAGATCATTCATGGGATGATTTTTCTTTTTAAATATTAACATCCAAATCATAGGACAGTGATAAAATACCTCTCTAAGATTCATGAGTACAAAATAAAACACAAAACAATACCAAACAAACAACCAAATCAGAGTAAAATCGAGAACGAATGAAACCAATAAATATCAATGAAACCAATTTGGTATTGACCTAACAACTCCCAAACTACTCCATGATTAGAATACACAATCCATTCCCATGGTATCACGAATCGTCACTATGTCACTGAGATATCATTCATTTAACTATGTATTGATAGATGACATTTGATATTGGACATCATTTACCAAGAAGGGGGCGAGTCTAAACAATTTTGGAATTCCCCAATGACATCTGAACAGATGCCATTGGGACAAAAATTGGAAGCAAATTTAAATAAATAATTTTAAAAAAACATAAATAAGTTTTTATCAAATCCAAAATAGTTTTCTAGGCTAAAATAGTTTTCCAAGGTAAAAAAGTTTTCCTTGGAAAATAATAAAACATTCCTTTAAAACATTTCTCAATTTAACTTTTCATACCTATTCTGTGATTCCACAAATCCACACATCCACATATCCACACGTGTTCCTAGGTGATAGTTACCTACTCATGATTGGTCTATAGTCTATACACTATATCATCATAAGGTGATAAATCCCTTATTCTATTAAACCTCTCGCACCAATAACCAAGTCTTATTTTTAAAAGGACCTATAAAATAAAACATGAACGCACACCCAAATGTATTCAAAACCTAACTGAAAACCATTTAAAAAATTATCCATATTTTAATGATTTCCACAAACACTTTTCATTGTATAAAATTAAATTATTCTTTTTATAACCCCCATTAAAAAATTATCATTAATAATGATTTTCCAAAACACCATTTAATTTCCACAATATCTCAAAACCATCCCTAAAGAGGCTTCCAAAATGAAACACTAAAAAATTTCAAAATAATTTAAATTGAAAATATTTATTTCAAACTATGGCTTCAGGTTTTAATCAAGTAGAGTTGAGAGAGAAGCCTCTTACCTCACAAACATTGGAAAAATAGAAGAACGGTACACCAATATTCTGGATCAAATAATGAAAAACATCACCTTCTCTATATCTTGTCAAACAATAGTACATATCCCATCATGTAATATTTATATATCCATGATGGAAGCCCAAATTTTCAAGTCATTGGTACATAAGATAGTTTATATAGTGTTCTTAAGGAATCCCGAATTTACCATCTCTTCTGATAAAAATCTATATTCCTCCAAAATCATGATATAAAAAAGGGTTTAAAATAATATTATACTAATCTCATATGATCATTAAGATAATTTATAACCATTTTTCATTTACCAATAGTTTCAATGTAATCTTCTTTTCACATTCTAAATGATGAAATATTTTTTCCTTTTAACCATGCTAAATGAATTTTTTTACCACAGACGATAAGTACAAATTTATCCATCATAAATCCTTTAAAAATTTCTTTTTATGTTTAAATGATATTTTTTATGAAATGTTTTTAACTGAAATTCATAATGGAATTATTTTCAAAACGTTTTCAAAAATCTATTGTATGTTTTCAAGTAAAATGTTTATTTAAATCGTTTTGAAATGTCATTAATAATTTTTCTAGGAAAATAGTTTTCTAGACGTTTTCTATATTATTTTATATGTTTTCATGAAAAATGACTTTAAAATGTTTTTAAGATATATTTATATGTTTTAAAACCATGGTTTTAAAAATTAAAACTTCTTTTATAAGTTTTCAAGGTAATTGTATTTCAATGCATTTTCATGATTATTTATTAGTATTCAAAGTATTTTTTTTGAAATTATTTTCAAAAATTTTATAATATTTATATATATTTTTCTATCTTTTTTCAATGAAAATGTGTTTACAAAATTATTTATTCTTATTTTATAAATTTTCAAGGAAAAAGTATTTCAAATTATTTCAAGTATTCGTTATAAATTTCAATGTTATTTTCAATTATATTTTAAAATTATATTTCATCTAAGATTACATCCATTGATGTTACTAATTCACTTATAAGAAATAATATTATGGTTTTATTCATATCATTTATATTAATGGGTTATTATTAATGTCATTGTTTTTATGATACTTATTTCTCTTTAACGAGTATTATATTTATAAAATCTATTTATCTGTCATGAGTAAGGATTTTGATGAAATGATTATGAAACTTATATCTTTTTGATAGGTTATGATTTTTTTGTATGTTTAGGATACAAATGTAATTTCATAAGTTAGGATATGATTGTTTTTTATTTTTTAGAACATGTATATATGATTTCACTGTGAGATGGGTGGGGCATATATGCCCCTGCAATGCATTGGATAAATATTTATATCTCCTGAGATAGACTTATATGGTATTGGGAGTGAACCTTGACTACTATGACGACCATGGGAGGGAACCATGATTACCAATATGGAATTAAGGGTGAAATCATGCTAAAAATATGTACATGGGAGTGAACCATGACTACCAATATGGAATGAGGAGTGTAATCATGCTACTATGTTGGCCATGGGAGTGAACCATTCCTAGAAAGAAGTTATAAGGAAAGAACTCATGAAACAAAGATGGACCTGGGAGTAAACCAAAACAACCAATATAGTATTTTTCGTGAACCCATACTACCAATATGTCCTTGGATGTGATGCCTTGACTACTATGAGTGAACCTCATTACATGTTAACAATGTTTTTAATGTACTTGGCTTCTTGTCTATAAGTTTATAAGGGTGACTGAACTCATGCCTTTAACCTAATTAGTGAACATGTTTCTAATTATTCATGTTCACAATATTATATGATTATGTGTTTTCCACAACTGTTGGTTTTCCACCTATGTCTTACCTTCATTGATTTTGTTATTAATTTCCATATGATTCATATCTTTTGAACTTCCAATATTTATTATGATCTCTAATATGGATGGTATAATCCTTAAATGTTTTGCTCATGTTCCATACCCTTCTGCTCATGTTGTGATTATGTATTTTGTTTATATACCCTTAATGAGCATCTCTATTCACCCATTTATTCAGTTTCCTTTCCTAAATTTATGAAGAAAGGTTTTAGGTAGATGTTCTAAAGGTTGAGATCATTATGGGAGATATTTAAAATCTTCCACCAGGATCGAATATTTTGTTTCCATGTTTCTAATGTCACATAACTATTACAATCCTCATGAATTCATTTTTGTAATATATTTAGTATTCATATAAAATGATGTCATATCCATATATGTAAAGCATGGTTTGGTATAGTTGGTATCAATGGAAAGGTTTTTTTTCAACCATTTGAAACTAGGATGAGAAAACATTAGTGATATCTCTATGTATATTTCTAATTTTATGTTTAGGGATGTCTCTAATGATATGTATATTGATTTTTTAACATTTTGGAAAATGTTCTGGAATTTCTGTATGGGATAGAGTGAGTGGTTTCCAAGAAAAAAATGAATTTATGTATACTATAATTGTAAGCATCTCTAGAACATATTTACCTAATGGTAAATACTTGGACAAGATATTCTTGTCCTAAGTTGGGGTAATCATGTACATGAAAATGGTACATACTACACACCTAGTTTGACACTCTTAAGGGATATGCTTTGGGAATTCAAAAACACTTCATGAACCATCATGTAAGATTTAAATATAGTTTGGATACAAATAACATAGGATAAACCTAGTTTTTCATCGTTTAAGGAATGAGTTATGATCTAGACATCCAATAAGTAATTTGTTTCGTGATTATTTAGTTTTATACTATGATATGATATCCTCAAGATATGCTTTGGGTTTTAGTCAACGGTGGGAATGGGAAGGAACAAGATTAGTGTTGCATGTTATGGACGATTTGGTGATGACCAATCAAGTTGTATGGTCACTCGAGTGAGAGATGTTGTGATCATTCCTAATCATTTTTCACGAAACAAGATTCACAATGTGTACTTAAACTAACTCTCAGACTCACCAAGGACGATAAAGAAGGTTTTATATGAAAATTCAGTTAATAGAGACAATATAAGAAAAAATAATTAGTTTCCTTTGAGTCATGAATGCGAAAAGAACCACATAAATTCTTTTCTTATAGGTACAAGAAGAAATTTTGAATTTGGAAAAGGATACAAAGCATGTGATTGAAAGGTAAAAATGAAGATTTCAATTAATGAAATGTATGAAAATATTTTCCTACCTAAGTCATCATTGACAGTTAGGTTTTTATAGTGTGGAGTAAAAATTCATTATGTAATTCATCTTTCCAAAATGAAATATTTTTAATTAGATCAATAGGGTGGTAAAATTAATGGTTACACTGCTGATAATGAAGAGAATACATATAAAATGTGAAATAACTGAGGTAATATAAAGTGGTAGCCTTGTTAATAGATTATGGATGAAGTAATCCATGTTTTTATGTATTATGATTCCAAAAATATGTTATATAAAAGGTGAAATATATAATTATTTTCATGTTTATGTTTGTCATTGTGGATATAAAAAGAAACATTGAATTGTTCTGATGGAGTAGAAAAGTGATATAATAGAAAGGTAGTGTCCATGAAAAAAACACGATTAAGGAAAAGGTAACCCTTAGTTTGTTCCTGATGTTTGGATAACGATTTTTGGATAACAATATGTGGGTTATGAATAAGTAAAGTAGACTATAATGATTACCTTGGAACTAATTAAGTAATTTTTGACAAGTATTTTGAGATATCATTGTTGAGTTTACATGACATCGTGGATATTAGGAATATATCTAATAATCATTGGAATAAAGAATAATGCATGTTTTCTATAAGGATTTATGTAACTAAGGTTAGGACTTTGTTTGTAGATAATATATGATGAGGTTATTCACATGTGTGGAATGTGATAATCAAGAGATAATTTTTGATATACATGGGAATCAATATTATGCTAATTTCATGACTCTATTTTTAAATTTTGTGACATTAATCATTGGGAAGGGTTTTATGTTTAATCATTTATGGAATGTTTTAGTAAAACATTAGATGAAATAAGTATGAATAAAATGTTATATCTCAATATGAGGATTTATTCAAATTGGATATGCTGTTAATACTAACATTCATTGATGAAAACTGAAGAAAAATGGGATGAAATATCATGGATCTAATGATCTATTGGTACTCCACATGTCAAAAAGTCACATTCCTTTTTAGAGAAATATGTTAAGTGGATCAAGGTTCAATATAGGGTGAGGTTGTCTTGAAATCCTGCAAGTATACAATTTCTCGAAAATTACATAACATTAAGAAAATGGACCTTGAAACAAAATATATTATCATATTAATTTAATTTTCAATGATTCATAAGATCCTTTAGGTCATCAGAAATATATGGATTTCTAATTGTTAACTTTCTCCTGAACTTGTTTCTTATCACTCTCCATCAAAACATGATAGTTATATTTTTTCATCCAAATCCATGTTTTCACTTCCATCCCATTTTCTCCAAAATGGAAAACAAGTAATATTTTACATTGGGTATCCATTTTGGTCCAAAAATTACCTTTTGAGGGATATATTAACCTTAATTTTTACGAAGTGGGTTTCTCTAAATAAAACATTATATTATTAAACCATTCCTTAACCCGATAAATTTCAGGGGAAAAATAATTTTATGGAGGGTATAATGTACCACCATAAGAATTTGGGAAATATATATTTTTTTAATTTAATTTTGTTTCATTATTTTTAACTTCACATTTTCCTGCAAATAGTACATTATATATATATATATATATCAAAACACTATGTCAGACATTCCTTTCACATGCAATACAGACATGAAATGCAATATATGAAATAATGAATTGGATTATGCTACACACAATAACAACTTGTCTTTCACTACTCACAACATTGACTTGGCATATATTACATGTAACACCAACTTGGTGTATGACATGGTATATGTTACACCCAACACTAACTTGGAATATGATACACAAAACATTGAGTTTATTTAAAAGATATATTCATATATATATAATTTTTTTAATGATATTATTATAAAATAAATGATAAAATTAATATTAGTAATAGTAATAACTAAATTTAAAAAAAAATTATAATTGTTTTATATAAATAAAACATATTGACAATAAAAGATAACATTTTTGGTAAATTCCTTTTATGTTAAAATACTATTTTCATGAATGAAAATAATTTAATAATAAAAATAATTTTATAAACAAATAGATATTTAATTTTATAAAATATAAAGAATATTTGAATTCATAATCTTTTAATTATCCTAAGGTGAAGTTTTTATACTTTTCTGAGAAACATCATTTTTGATGAATTGTTAAAAATACATATATTTGGTTTAAAAATAACTTATTGTTTAATTAATTATTAATGTTAAATGATATAATAATTTTTTATGGTCATATTAGTTAAATATTAAATCTATCAATATAATTTAATTCATTAACAACAATATCACTTTGAATTTTAATACAAAATCTTATTAAACTTGGGAACATTTTTATACCTTAAAAACTCATTATCTCACCCCATCTGCAATATTAGAATTATTTTTAATTTATTAACTGATGTGAATTGAATTTAGAAAATAATAAATACACTATTTCATTCAGTATAATATTTTTAACATAACATGGCCATGTAAATATTTTGACCA
The DNA here is from genome assembly GCA_963277665.1 of Viscum album. NCBI lineage: Eukaryota > Viridiplantae > Streptophyta > Magnoliopsida > Santalales > Viscaceae > Viscum > Viscum album. The sequence goes on along the minus strand of OY728122.1, from coordinate 2,010,743,965 downwards.
GAATGATTAGTTAATGTGATTAAAATTAATCACAACATTAAGGCCAAATTAAGCCAAATTAAGGACTAAACCTTAAATGTGAGGGTAAAAATGACCTATACAATTGTCAAAAACACATTTTAGTTCCATATTAAGTCCATAATATTCAATTCATGGTGTTTTTCAGTTTTGGTATGACTTTTTGTTGGTAAGAACATGTGTACATAACTGGTTTCTAAAAATTACATGTGATTCATATTCCTTTCCTAAAAAAGGCAACCCACAATCACACTTCCTTAAACCTATAAAAATTCTTATGATAGGCCTATAACTACCCAATACACTTTTAAAAAAAATACTCCCATACTAATATAATCCTTCCCTTGGGTGTAATACAATCCATTGAAGCCTTTTGCCACAAACCAAAAAGAGTCACCTGATTAAGAGGTAATGTCTTCTCTCAAGTCCATTATTTTATATTCCTTATCCACCCCCTAAAACATTATTTAATATATTAATATATAAAAAACCAATATAATCAATATAATCAGAAATTTTTATTAAAATGGTTAGACCTAAACATAGAAACACCTTCATCTAATGGGTAACAAACATATTGTATCTCTGTACATTGAATTGGTGCCTCATAAAATGATGATAATTCATTTATCCATTACAACCTATTATGGTGGACAGTATGATTGAAAATATAATTAAATATTATATATTTTATATGAATAATTTTTTTATGATTCTATAATTTTTATTTGGAATATAACATTATTTTTTCCATCTTATGTAAATACGATAATTACATTTTAGGAAGTGTGGACTACCACCACTCAAAGTAATAGGTTTCGTCCATACAACAAATGAACTATCATAAATATTGTTTTCGTGAATATATATGATATATATTACTTAATAAATCTACTATAAATATTATATATACATATATATATATATATATATATATATATTTTTATATGTCTTTTACTTTCTTTATCCCAATACGAAAATTAAACAGAAATAGCGTTCATGTGTACGTATGACCTACCGTCTCCATAAATGGTGTATTACAATTCATAATTAAATACTATAATAATAATATAACATATATAAATTATATTTATTTTATGTGTTACATTCTATAATCTTGATATATGTATATGGACCCACAATATAACAAATTAAGACACATCTGAAAAACAAAGTGAATATTACCTAAAGTGAAACCATAACATAGAATGGTAAACAAGAGTCAATATAAGATTGTAATAAAATAATATTAGCTATTATATATAATAATATGGTTCATTAAAATATGTAAAATTCATATATTTTTATTATACAGGTGGTTTGAATGAGGTTTATGAGAGTCATGAAATAATGTAAGGGGATTTCATGTCACTTTTAATTTATGTGGGATACATGTTATGTTATCCTCTCTATCATTTTCTGTGGGGAATGTACTTCCCATGAATTTGTTATATGTATATTATACCTATATTTATAGGTTTTAAAATATCCATTTTATAAACATTTATTCAAGGTGTTTAATTTTCAAAAGTTAGTAAATCCGTAAAAATGTTTTGTCTCAATTTGACTTCTTTGAAACTCATTTTTTGTTATGAACTAAAACTCTTTTTTGAGGTGTATATACTTGCTTTTTAAATGTTATGTAATGAATATAATTATTTTAAGGAGATTTAAATATTAATTTAATTTCTTTTTATTAAATGGAGGGTATGATCCCATGTTACCAAGTTATGAGTGTTTATTTATACAATCTCATCGTTTATTGAGATTGTTTACGTTTATGACTCCATTGATGAATTATTTTGTTCTGTATATCAAGAAATTAATTAATTTTATTCTTATCCATTTATTAAAGATATATTAATGTATTTGTACCATTTTATCCTCTTTGGTACATATGATAGTTATGAATGTGTTTATAAGAATGCCCGACTTTACTCTCTCTTAGGTTGAAAATCTACGTTCCTTCAAAACAATGTTTTCTAAAAAGGGTTTCCAAGAATATTATACTAATATCCTATTATAATTAAAATAATTTTTACACCTATTTTATTTTAATAATTTTTTTAAAGGAAATATTTTTATTTCTTTCTGAATGAGGCAATTTTCTATAATTTTTATCGTGAAAAAAGAATATTCTTTTAATCTTGTACAACATGTATGGATTTATCCACCATCAATCCCGGGAAGATTATTTTCACCTATAAATATTAATTTTTAGAGGAAATGTTTGAAAGCGATTTTGAATGAATATTATTTTGAAAATAATTTTCATATTCTATTATAATTTTACAAGGAAAATGGTTTTCAAAATGTTTTAAAGATTATTTATAATATTTAGAGGGAAATTGATTTCATAACATTTTCACCATTTATTTAGAGGTTTTCAATGTATTATTTGCAAAATTTATGAAAACAATTTTAATTTTTTGCACGGAAAATGAATTTCAATGTGATTTGACGCGTTATTTATAGATTTTCAATATATTTTCAGTGATATAATTTTAATTTTTTTTTCAATATTTCATTATATATTTTCGAATTGTTTTAGAAGAAAATTACATTTTAAATGTTTTGAATCTTATTTTATATGTTTGAAAGTAAAAAGGGTTTCAAATGATTTCAAGTATTCACTATGTGTTTTAATGTTCATTTAAATGATAGTTAAAAATTATTTTTCCAAATAAGATTACATCTATTGACGTTACTCTTGATCTTATAGGAAATGATCAAAAGGTTTCATTCATACCTATTATATGAATGGATTATTTTTAATATCATGATATTTATGAAACCCCTATCTCTTCCATTAGTTTTATGTTTATGAATTCTATTTCACATACAAGAGTTCTAGTTTTGTTAAAATGAATATGAAACATGTATATTTTCCACAGTTTGTGATATTATTTCATGTTTATGATGCCTATTTAATTGCATGGGTTAAGATATTGTTTTTATGATTTTTTGGATCATTTATAAATGATTTCACTATGAGATTGGTGGAAAGTATATATCCCTCTAATTCATTTGTTAAATATTTATATCTCATGAGATAGACTAAGATAGTTTTTGGAGTGAACCTTAAATACTATGATGGTAATAGTAGCGAACCATGACTAAAATATGGTATGAGCAATGAACTCAAGATACTATGATGGCCATGGGAGTTTTCCACGGATATCAAGATGTTATGATGAGGGAAATCATGTTACTTGGATGGTCTAGCGAGAGATACATGACAACCATGATGGTAGGAGGAGTGAACCCATATTACCAAGATGGCCTTGGCGGTGATTCCTTAACCACTATGCATGAACCCTATTATATGTTCACAATGTTATGTCAAGACCGGGTTGCATGTCCATATGTTTATGCAAGGTCCTAATCTCAGATCTTTAACCTAATGAGTGAACTTGTTTCTACATATACATGTTCAGAAAATGATATGCTTTTGTGGTTTCCATAATTACATGTTTAATTCTCATGTCATGCTTTCATGGATTATGTTCTTTATTTCCTTATTATATCTGTCATATGAACTTATAATCTTTATTATGATCTCTAATATATAGGGTATGATCCTCAAATGATATTCTCATGTTCTATACAATTTTTTTCATGTTATTCTTACAAATTTCCTATATTTACACTTATTGATCATCTAATATCACTCATCTCTTATGTATTCCTTCCATAGGTTATGATAAATGCTTTTAGGTAGATGTAATAATGGTGGATATATTAATGGTAGATTTTGGAGATCTTACACCATGATAGAATATTTAGTTTCCACATTTCGAAGGACACTATTCTATTAAAGACTCATGGAATTTATTTTTTAATGTAATGAGTATTCATCTAAAATGATCTAATATCCATGTTTGTTAAGCCTAGGTCTCTATAGGCCTTAGGTGACATTCCAATGAAACTAAATATTTGAAATAAATTCCACAGACCTCGTGAAAATTTGGGGGATTAGTTCCCATGTTAAATATAAACATTAAAACCATAAAAAACATATATATGATGACTGATTATAGAATTCAAAATAAAAAACCGAATAAACAAACAAATATGTGAATGAGAAGAAACCAAATAAAACGATTTACTCAATAACACTAATGTGACATCAATATGGTATCTCTAAAACCTCTCCATGTTCCAAATAGATAGTAAATGACCATAGTATTAAAATGAATAACTAAAAAATGAGATACCATTCCTTTACCTCTGTTGTGATAGATGTAATATGTAAATGTACAATCTTTCCAATGTAGGGGTGAGTCTAAATTTAGTAGGAAGTCCCCAATGACTAACCATCTTAATCCATTAGGACAATAATTGGTTCTATATTTATATAAAATAGTTTACAAACAATTTAAATCAGTTTATATCAAATCCAAAATGGGTTTCTAAGCTAAAATAGTTTTCAATGACTTTATAGTTTTCTAGAAAACAAAATAAATCCATTAAAACGATTATCATTTCCATTTTTTAACCAATTCCAAGATCCCACACATCCAAAAATCCACATATTCATTCCCATGTGATGGAACGATACTCTTGAGTAGTTTCTAATCCATCTATCAAGTCATCAGAATGTGATAAATCTCATGTTTCATTACACGTTTTGCCCCAAAAACCAAGCCTTATTTCAATAAGGCTATAAAAAATGACATGTGAACACATGGTGACTCATATGAAGAAACCATTTCCCAAAAATTTCAAAAATTATTAATTCTTTAAAACATTTACATAACCCATTCTCAGTGTATCAAATAAAAACCATCATTTTAATATCACAATTATAAAATTATCATCAAAGATAATTTTCCCAAAAACCATCCAATACAATTTATATATAACATAATTAATGTGGTTTCCAATAATAATTAGAAGATAATTACATAATAAATAATTAAAATAATGTTACTTAAAACTAATCCTTACATTTATAATCATGTGTAGTCATTATAGAAACTACGTAACTCATAAACATTGTCAAAACTAGAGAATGGCATAATAATTCTTTATATCTGGTCCCAAACAACATTTAATACGATATATATTACCATAAAAGATCGCAAAAACCATTAATGAACATGGATATACCCACAAATAATTAGATATGAGGTTTTGAGAATGAAAATGTGGAGAGATCAATTAAGAGAAACTTAGAGGAGAGACTTAATATAAAATCTGGATCTCTATCAGCCTTCAAAACAACTAAAAAATTCTCTCAGAGGGATATGTCTCTCAGAACGTTGGAGAAATAAGACTTTGTGTAAACATATAATTATAGGAATATGATTCTTAATGAAATTAAATAAAATTTCATCTATTAATTTTTTAGGGATAAATGTATGCCACATGGGTAGGTCGCACAAATTGGAAACTTATATGCCAACTATGTGGGTGCTACTAACATAAGACACACCATTCATGTCTATATCACACTTCTAGACAAACTATAAACCAACCATGATTTTACCACTATAAAAAAATTCAAATTTTCCCTAAGAATCCACATTTTTTGGCCAAAATATGTACAATCTATGTTGAGCTTTTGTCACCCCTGACCAAAAGATACAAGATTTCTAGGATGGGGTGAATGGTTTTCAATAACCAGAATGAAATCATGAAACTCCAAAAAGGACTCATAATAATTAAAAATTTTCTTTCACCTAATGAAAATTATCGAGATCAATATATATACGTAACATATATAAATAAAATGTTATGTACGTGAAATTGATTGTTTTACAATGGTACATTATATCAATTTTTTTTTACATCGATAAAAAATTTATATGAAATAATGAATATTTTTTTAATTAGTTGTTCCAAAGAATTTTAAAAGGACCTTATTTATTTTGGCCATTAAAATTAATTACTATGGTGGATAATTAATTACCCCTATAAGAGGAAAAAATGGAAAAAAATGACTTAATATGAATAAATGGCACAAAACATGTTAATTTTTTTTATAAATGTATGTTTTAGATTTTTATTATAAAAAAACATTCCTTCCACCATTTTGTTTTATGATAATTTTAACATTTAATAGTAACTTTTTATTATTGAAAATAAAATTCACCCTTCAAATATTTCTCTACAGTAGACATAAAAAATGAGATTCTTACATAGTTTCAAATTAAAAAAATTCATTGAATTTATTTATAAAAATATTCAATTTTAATTCTCTTATATACTTCTCGCACATCCTCAATAATCTTTTCACCATTACATAGCTTAAATCCTCCATTTCATAGGTCATTTCAATGAAAAAACATTCTTTTCCTCGACACATATATTACATCATTTTTAATAAATTCGTCTAAATATTCATATTAATAAAATTTTATAAACATCATAATATAATTGAAATAGAATAATTAATATACCAATTTGTTATTATATTAATTTAAAAACCCTTTTCTATTAATTTCCATCATCTATGAAAAATATTTTAATATTTATATTGCATACATTGGAACTACCACCTCTACGAATAAATATCTGATATTTTTAATCACCACCAATCACTGATGGTTATAATATTTGAATTAATGAATTAATATTGTATATAAAAAAAATTCATGATAGTAAAATGAATAATTAACATTTACATTGAATCCCTATAATTCATTTAAATATAAAAATGTATTCATGCATACGTGAAGACAACCGCATCCCTGAATGACATGTATAATTTTTCATAAAATCCAAAAATGAGTGTCCATAAAAGTGAAACTAATTAAATAATAATATATTTAAAATATTATTAATGTTATGAAATTATTACCTTTCCCTATCGTCCTACCATATTATGAATGAAATATAAATGTCATTCATGCTTACATGTAGACTACCGCGTCAACGAAAGTGGTGTATTAATGTCATCTAGTAATTTATTATTTGAAAAAAAAATTAAAATATAATTTAAAACATTAATAAAATCTATATATTTTCATTATTATTTTTAAATAATTTTCATATAAATGAATGCCCCCATAATCTTATTTATTAATTTATTATAGCATGTTCATGATTTGGTTGGTTTAACCACCGGCATGAACGATGCTGCAAAATTTAATCATGGGTGACTCTTGAAATATAATTAATGTTTATATTTAATATCAGTAAATAAATAAGGATTTTACATTGCACTATAAAAATAATATTGGGATTTTTTAGTGATATTAATAATAGACATTCATATTAAATATTACCCTAAAAAGGAATATATCTTGTTATATTTCTCACATCACGTCCATTTTGGAAAACAATTATACTCTATGAATTTGTAGTTATGTAATAATAAAGGAAAAATAAATTATATATATGGAGATTATGAAGAAATTTTTCACCACCATTGACTATTTTCTATTTCTTGAATGTTTTAAGAAAAAATAAAACAAACAACCCTCGGTAACCGACATAAAAAAATAAAATAAAATAAATAAATAATATATGAAAATAAGTAGCCCATATAATATGAAATATAAATGGATAAGCTTATTAAAAAACTTTTTAACCAACTTTATTTGGTTACTTATCAAATTAATCACATGCGAGAATGATTCCAAAATGGTAAGGGGTATTTGTCTCATGTTTAATTTCTTGAGACGTAATTATTATTGCACACCATGACATATTTAATATGTTGTGATTAATTTCTAATTATTTTTTTTTCTATATTAAAGTAATTATTGGTTTTTTCATGAACAATATCATGTTATTTATTTAAATGTCCTTTAATTGAAATGATACAAATATTGTAAGGATTTTTAACTCAATTTACTTCTATTATTTTATAATATTTTTTTATTAATTTCCATTGTTCAAAGATAGATTTATTTTATATTTTTTAAAATTTATAATATGTTTCATCATCAATTTCAATTCATTCAACATTATTACTTATTAACTCATTATCAAATGGCTCTTACCTAAAATATTATGCTTCTTGTAGTTGTATATTAGTCTTAATTCCATTTTCATAAGACATGCATCTAGTTATGCACTAGTTTAAATATATATATTGTATATAAAACATATTTGTAATATTATATCATGTATAATATTTTATTCTGGGTATTATATGTTCAATTGAATGGTTTTGATTTAAATGTTACTGAATCTATAATGATTATTTTTCCAAACACCGTTTTATAAAAAATCTGTATCAAAAGTTATAACAATATAGATAATTTTTATATTCATTACTCAAATTTTAATATAATTTTCTTCACATATAGTTACCCTTGATGGTATTTTTTTCTCCTTAAATTTTTTAAAAGGAAATTGTAGTACACTTTTTACAATATATGTTTACAAAAATGTAAATTCATAATATTTAAAAATATTTTTCATCATTTTCCAAATAAAATGTTTTTTCATCCACCCCACATATTATCTATAATAACATTATATATTTTTCAATACTCCAATATTAGAGACATATTAAAAATTATTTTTTTCATATATCTTGAAAATTTTCATTCCATCATTTTTATAATTGAATTTTCAATAGAAACACGTGACTTTTTCACTTAGGCATTTATAATATAAATAAAAAAGAATCATTTTTAAAAAAAGTTTACTAAAGGATGTATTTATCAACATTTATATTTTATTTTAAACTGATTTTGGGTTTTAAAAAGTAAATTTCATTATTTTTATTGTTTACTAAGTTTTATTTAAAAGTGTTTTCATGGAAAATGTTTTATTAACTTTATGATATGAAAATTTTAATTCAATTATACATATAAAATAATTCTATATCTACCAATTTATTCATTACTTATATTTTCATTAATGAGAAATAAAAAACTACAGTAATAGAAATAGTCCATCACTACCATTATCTTCTGTAATAATGTTTAGTATTTAACCATAATTTTTCTTCCAAAACCATTCCTCTGTGAATACCATATTTTTTATTCCTTTGATTGATGGGTGTTCACCTAACTTCCATATATCTATTTATTGGGGAAAATATTGATTTATCCATATACACTTTATATAGAAAGTGAAAATACCATATGGTTAATTAAATTAATAGAATAATTTTTACTTATAATGATATTGAATATATTTGGCTAACAATTTATTTTCCACATTAATATCATGTTATGATGTTTGATGGAATTAAGAATTTATTAGTTTTTATATTCCATTTGAAAAGGATATCAAACCCATTTTATTTCTATGGTTTCATTATGATATTATGATTATGTATTTTATATGGATCATGTATATATGGATGATGATAAGTGGGTGTCTATATAACCTTAAAATGCATTAGATTTTGTATATATATCATGAGATAGTAAGATATAGACATAATGGTTTTGTTCACATAGAAATGCGAATAATGAGTGTCTCACATTTTCTATTTTGGACATATTTATTTCGGTCCCATATACATGGGAATAATTTTTTCATCACAATAGTTTACCAATGATCATTGTTATTTTATATTTCTAGGTTGTAGTTTGTGTTATGACATATATTAATATTTCATTTCATTATAGGCTATGTTAAAGTACATGATTACGGAACATTTATCTCATAATACAAACTTTTATGTTAATATGTAATTTATTCCATGATTTATTATCTATATATTTTTTTATTACATTCTTATGCATATTGAATATACCCATATGATTATATTGTGTTCAATTTTGATATATGATTGTATTTCATTGGTTTAACCCTAAATAAATATAATATCAAATATTATTTATGTTTATTTTTCTCCAGGTTATGAAGAAAAGTACTATATAAGATGTTTCTAAAAGATTATATTGCATTTTATACTTGTGGAATAATTTCAAGACACATTTTTTATTATGTAATTTCTTATATAGTGGAAATAATTTCATGTTGATACAATGAACATGGGATATAATTGTTTAATATTTATCTTTAGTCTCTTAATCTCTAAACCCAAAAGGATTGTTGGTTGTACATATTTCATTAAATTATTAATATTGTTGTGTAACTAAGATAGAAGGTACACATATTAATTATTGGAATTTAGATCTAGGGGTGCGGGTTAGGGGAGCCCAAATGTTGATCCTCATGATATATCAGGATGTGGGATTAACAGGTGAGTCACTTCCTTCCTTAGTGTTGTTGATAGGATGAGAGAGGGATCCTCCTATGTGACATTGTATTATTATTTCATTGATAATGGATGACTAGGAATAATTCATGTGAGTTATTGTGGTATAAGGATGAACCACTTGATAGAGAAATGTGAACACAAGAAGTAATGTCTTTTTTGACCTTAATACTAAGGATCTATCTAAAGGAAAATGTATTCTTAAACATATAATATCACATTAATAGATTTTATTTTATCTTTATATAGGATAACATTAATATTTTTCACTTCATTTATGGTACAAATATTTCATGGAAATTGATGAGTTTCTAAGAATGATAGTAGAGGGTTCTTTTGATGTGTTTTAAGGTATCTCTGATAAATCATACTCATAATTTTTTGGGTTCTACCTATAATAATTCCATGAAAATTGAATAAAATTATGGATGATAATTTTGAAATGAAATCTATGAAGTAAGTTTTGTGGTGATGATCAATGATATTGGGGATCAGTATGAAGCTATAGATATGTACTACCATATAGTGGGATCCAACCTCTACAATGATATATGAAATATTGGTTAGACCTAGAGGTTATCTATATTTATTTGTAGGATATCTTCATTATGGTCTAGTGTGATGATATAGGGATGGGTATCAGAGGTAGGATAGTTATTACATGTGTTTGAGCTTATTATATATTTAACCATTTTTTCATCATGGTATTTTTGTTATATTTTTATTTGACTCTTTTCCCCCTTTTAATTCCCATTTTTTCATATCCAATTGAAAATTTTAAATTATGGATTTGACATATTTAATTGATTGTGGGTGTTATTGTTTATATGGTTGTTATTTATAATTCTATTTCATGTTTTTCTTATTTATGATATGTGAAATGAATTCTTGGTTATGTGGGACTATAATATGATATTATATTTACATATATGTGATTAATATTGGTGATTTTATCTAATGAGACAATAATGATAGTGGGGTATTCCACATTTGGACTAGAGGGTATAAATATCAGTAATTTTAGGTAGGAGGATCCTAGACTAATTTAAGTAGTATTAGAATGAGTCATTCAGGAGAATGAATATTTTCTCATGATGGAATACATATATGAACATATATATGTATATTTTATGTTTTCTAAGTAGGTTTAGTTACTCTAACCCCATATTTATACATTCATCCCCTTGATCACTAGTACTCAGTATGTTATGTTTTACAGTTGAATACTACTGGATCATTGGACTCACCCCCAACAACATACATGAAATGGGTTAATATGTACAAGGGTAAGACATCATGTTTCTTTATAGTGATATGTTTACACTCGGATATAATTTCATTATTTAGGATGAAAGGTTTAATAACGACTAATGATTTGGTAGGAGTTTTTCTAGTGAGTTGGGATTGGGGGTATTGTAAATTTTACTTATATTATCACATATGTATCAAACAGGGGGGAAATCTTATATCTATTTTTTATATAAAACTATGTTGTATATTTAATTTCATGTGGCCCTGTTATTTGGAAATGCAGTATTAAAAATATTTATTTTTCTAAAATACTCTATAGGAAGCACTCTTGGATCCATAATTTCATATCTATAGGTATAAGGTCTGTCCGTAAAGTGGAAGAATAATGTAATTTTTTTATATATCAAGGCATGATAATTATGATTTATTACTAGGGGTATAATATTACCGTGACTATTTAAAGACCATTACATTAGTTAGTATCCTTTTGAAAACAAAATGGAACACCTAAGGTCAGGTTGTGAACTTTAATTACTGTTTGGGTAAAATGATTTATGATTCTAAAAAGACACAAGCGATGATGGATATGGAGATGAGAATCCATCCTTAATCACATAATCAGCTCCACTAAAACTGATGGAAGAGATATTCAATATTCCATTGATAATCTAATAGGTGACCATCTAAATATAATCCATCTCTAATCTGATAATTTGACCTACTAACTACTTTTGATTTACATAATCAATATCGGAGTAATGTGATGCCTAGATACACCATCCTATAAATAGAAAATAAAAAATTTTATCAAAAGGTTAGAGTATTATATTTATGTCCACACTATCTCTATAATATTTAAGCATAAGAACAAACACATTGTATGATACCAATACCCATAGATAAAAAATTCGATCTATTTAATATTCTCTCTATATTTTTAATATAAACAATAAATTTAAATTTTTTTCTCTTCTCTAATGAACATGTATAATTAATCAAAAAAATAAATGAAAAATACATAGGAGTTCAAAATATGTGACACCTTGAAATGTCACTTTATTTATTTTTTTAATGCAGTTGACTTCTCCCCTAATATTGGTGTGTACTGGGTTTAAAAGTTTAAATATTTGTGGCTTTCCTAGGAAGTATGGTTAGGTGAAATATTTGGGAAACTATAAAATATATACATATTTTGACAAAGATTACTAGATAGTATGGGGATAGTTTGAAAAATGTATAAGAAAATTGTGTGACCTCTAAGGTTATGGTGTAGTGGTTACCACACAATTTATGCATGGTTTAGAAAACCATGTGGGACAACCATGATAATTTTTCTAGATAGGGTATTTTATTCAAATTGGATTATTTGTAATTGGTGATTCCTCTCCATGATTCCCCAATATAGCTTCCCCAAAATTGGTACCATCTAATGTGACTTCTTCTTCTTCAATTCCCCTCCATGGTGGTTTAAAATTATATTAATGGTTGTTTCTTTTAAAAATCAATGTGCAAGGACTCCTCATCCCATCCATTTATATTTGAATCTCTTTCCATATCATTTCCTCTTACCCTAATGGCCATGTAGGTCAATTTTAATGATTATGTTTGAGAAGAAATTGGGGTTTTAATAGTTGTTATATATCATAATATACACATTCCAATGGTTTTCATAGTAGGTAGCATGTTTTCAGCACTTTAGGTAGGAGTTTCAATTCTATTTCCATTTTAAAAATAGTTTATATGTATCATGATCTTTTAAATGTTCTTCTGAACTAAATTATTGATGTATATGATTCCTTGTTTTCCTCTTAAATTTCCCTCAAGGGTTGTTGGATTTTCATTTAGAAAAATGGGTAAATTGTTTATTTTAATTATACATCACATTTAAATGGAATTTTTTGCATTAAAGTCATTTTCTAAAACTCTATTCAAGGTTATTTATAATAAAAATTGTTGGTTCATTATATTTTCAAAAAAAATTTATTATAAAGTTCAGTGTTATTTTTATAAAAGGTTATCCTTATTTAGATATGTTCCCATATTTTGAAATGAAACATCGATTTTTATAATAGGGTTTTATTTATTTTTTAAAGTGTTTCCTAGTTTTATAAAAACAACCTAAATTTTAAAAATAAGTATATACGTGTTAGATGATTACAATTTTTAAAATGATTTGTTTGTGTTCTCTTATGTTTTTTGTTTTGGTGATGAAGACATTATTGGATTGATCATGTTTTTATACTATTTTTCTTATAATTTTATTTGGGTTTAAAATGGTATTTAAAATGGATTTTCAGAGATATTTATTTCTTAGTATTAGGGGAAGGACCTTTTACACCCATGAGGGAAGGTGGTTTATTAATTGATGATTATACCATATTTGATCCCTTGTTATAAATTTTTATAACTCTAGTAATGGGTTATGGTTATACGAATATTTATTCATGGTTAGGTGGTTTGGATTGCGGAATATTACTAACAGTTTGAATTAGAGTTGGAATATATATGATAGAAATATTGTTTTTCATTTGGGATATATTTTTTCATGTTATTGACATTAGATTTATAATGGTTCATCTTTATTTACAATGATATTAAGAGTAATATGACTATAAGTGCGTCGTCATGGGATTTTGGTTGTGCTAGTTGAGTGTTATTCACATTCTAGTATCCACTAATTGAATTTTATGAACTATATAGGTGGTTATTACCGATTGGACTAGTGGAGATTGATTCATGGGATGAGATATGTGATGGTAAAGATCCCGGTGGTTGGTTCCACTTTATCATATCTAGTTCTCATTTCATTAGTACCTAGGGGTTCACCTCATACTATGTATCCTAACTTATGCCCATATTTTATATTAAAATCAGAGTTTCTTATACTTTTTTTGAGTCTATTTTTATGTACTGGTTATTCTTTCTAGAGAATTATTGTTTTATAGATTTTCAGATTTTATTATTTTTATTTTCCATGACTTTTTGTTTCCTTTCATTTATTATGTTTTATCATTTTATATTATTTTTTATCATGTCTGTGTGTTTTGTTTTCTAATGAAATGGAAAAGATTCATTTCATTTAAATTCAATCCTTTCAATATTTATGTTTTAAAAACATTTAAAACCACGTGATGGGTTTCTTTGAAAAGTAGTGTTTTAAATTTTAGAAGAAGGTTTTAATTTTTGTCTTTTGAAATTAAAAGTTCCTTATTTTTAAAAGTTGAATGGTTGGTTTTTGAAATGTCATTTCCATAGTATGTCCTCTTTGAGATGTGTCTTAAAAATGGTATGTTTTTAGAAATTATATGTGATGTGGTGTTTTTATTATTATTTTGTATAAATTTAATGAGAATATATATTGGTATTAGTTTCAATCTACCATTTATAGAAACATAATTCCTTATAGCCATAGTGGTATCTCACTGGCCTACGGTTCACAACTTGTATACTCGAATCGTTGGGTATATATTATTCATGTTTTATATCACCTCTTAAGTTACATCTCAAAATTTGTATTATTACCATGATCTATTAGGATGTGGATGATGTTAGGGGTATTATGGAAAATTGATAGTCATGGGGATATGGTGTGGGTTTTCACTAGATTTATTTTGACCATTCTGGGTTGCGAGATTTATCAACCATTTTGGAAACCACATTTCATTTTTAGTTTAGATTTTTTTCCATGATCTGGATATGTAATGGTTTGGTATAAAAGTAGAATAAAATATTTAGATTTATTTAAAAACATATTTAATTATTTTATGTTTTATTCCTTATTTGGATGGAATTTATTTTAACTCTACTTATTTATTCGGGAATGATCCCCAATTATTAGGATACCTCAAGCTAGGTTCTCAGTTTTAACTATTTTGGGTCCAAGTTTTATTAAAGTTATAATCATTCCCATGAGTTCACTTAGAATACCTTGGACCTTCTCACCAGCCTAGGGTGATGGGAACATGTCTCGGGCCTTTTGAATGAATGTATCTGGTGACATGCGAGGTCATCTTGGGATGGTTTTCTACATAATATAGTATGGTATCACTCTAAAATATATTAAGATTATGAGAGTGGTATCAAGGAATATCTTATTTAAAAGTGAAACTAGAGGCAATATAATTCTGTATGTTTATGGAACATTGTCTCTCAAACCATGCATAGTCTATTTGGACTATTTCTTAAATATTCAATGGAACTCACATGGTTGGTGTATGGTATGATAAACCATGTATAAATACCATGAAAAATGGTGTAAAGTGAGAAATTTAATTTTATTATTTCCATTTTTTGATTAATTTAGACTCTTTTGTTTATTGGGGATTATTTATTAGTTTTTATATAGAGTTTTATGAATTTAGTTTTTTTAAACTATTTACTAATGTATTGTTTTAGTGTTTTAGTTATTTTAGACTGGTTTAGAAACCTTGTTTTTGTTTTTGGAGTTTCATTGGTGAAATATTTTTGAACTCTAGAATATGTTATTTAGGAGGATGAAATTATTTATTGTTTCGTCTAGTTTTTACGGAAAAACATCAAGGGTTTTTGTTTGCTGAAATTAATGAAACATTTTTGAATGTATGGATTAAATGGGAATTTGTTTTCATGAAATGATTTCATTTTATATTTGAGCATAAATAGTTTTATGAATTTATAGTAAACCATGATATATGTAAAAAATAAAAGGTTTCATTGGATGTTTATTGATGAATTATCAATGGGTGTTTTGTAATCATGATTAATTTGAAATTTTTTTTGTTTCCCTTATTTTGAGTGTTGTGGTGATTTGATTACAATTTTGAGTATTTTTAAATTTTAGAATGTGACCCCAAAAATGTAGTACACTTCTTAAGATGGAAAAGTATAAGATAGTTTCACATATGATCATGAATCCTACTTTATATCCTTAGACACTTCTCAGACAGAAAATTGAGTGGAAAAGATTTGAACTTATCGTCTTGTGGATCAGATGGAAGCATTTATGAATTATCACCCACCAATGCTTAGTAGTGATAATGTACCTCCTGAGGTGATGGTGTGGCTTCATAAGATCAAATATATCTTCGTTTATTTTGTAATTATTGAATCCTCTATGGTGAGGTGAACCACATCATTGTTTTATGGTTATGTTTGGATTGGTGGAAACATGATATCAATGAACACCCATTTGAAGCATTGTCTTGGGAATAATTGATGAACTCCTTTATTCAATAGTTATATCATGAGGAGGTAGTAATTTAAAAGGTAATGTAATTCATGAGTGTCCATCAGGGTGATTATTTAGTGAAATATTTTTTGGAACATTATATTAAACTTTATGGATTATTTTCTTAAGTTGGTTACTATGGATTAAAATAAGGATTTGTTCTTTAGTGAAGGACATCATACAAATCTCAATTTTGAGGGTTTTTGGTTTATCTTGAATAAATTCATGTATGTGGTGTATAATTCTATTACATAGGAATCATTGTTACTAATGAATATTGTGGTAGGAGATGTTTTGACTTTGTCTGGTGTTGGTAATGGTGATCCATTAAGAAATAAGTGAAAAATAAATGTTTTTATATGAGTTAATGATGTATTCATATATTATTCCTTTCTGTGAAAAAGATCTAAGGACAAATCATTGATATGGAAATCATAGTCATATCTAGAGGTTCTTCAAGCTTAATGGACATGAAAATAAGAAAAATTATAGAATCAGGTTTTTATCTGAGTGGTGATTAATGATGTTCTTTCCACATGTGGAGTTAGAACTTTTTTTTATTTATAGAGTCCACTTTTGTAACCTCTATATTGTAGAAAATATTTTTTAATTCTTGTAAACATCATTTTTTTATAATGGTTGATATATATTTCTAATCATTTTATCATCCATTGAGATATTCATGGGTCATCATATTTTTAATTTCTTTTCATTTCATCATGGAATTTACCATGGTGTGAGGGGATATTTATGGATTAAATTGGAAAATATTTCATTATGGATTGGGTAACACGGATAATATTTTGGTTTTTGCGAATTAATTAAGAGCTACATAGTTGTTATTTTCTTTTGGGATATCTGATTGTGGGTGTTCCAAGAGTTTGGCCAAAAGTTATACCCTTTGTTGTTAAAGACCTATATTTTGATGTATGTCATTTATTATTAAGGTTTTTTTAGCAATGTTTATCATTTTGTATGGAGCATGTAACCCTAAATAGTCAGTGGTTTTCCCTTAGGGGTCAGATCTTGGTTGTGCTCAGATATTGTGGCTAATGGTTTGTGGATCATGATTGTATAGAGGGGAAGTTTATTTTTTGTATTCCCCTTTTATGTTTCACTATTTTAGGTAAATTATTAAAGATGGGTAGACCTATGGTCAGTCACCATGTGTTTATCTAATTTATGGGAGTATTATTCCAAATTATTTGGGTTGGAATCTACCATTGTGTAAAGTTATTTGGACTTTAGTTTTTCTATATGTGTTGGTGTTTTTCTATCATTTTGTCTTGATTAGGAATCAATTAGAAATTTTGAGTATTTATCTGTTTGTATATTAGAGTCCCCAAATTCTACGTTGAAATTGGGTGTGTACATCCTAAGCATCCTTCTCCAATTTGAAGAGATGGACTTCAGTTAAATCCTTATATTTTTTATTTGATCTTGAACTTTCCACTGGCTTGAGATGTCAAGGAATTTATGGGTGTGAAATTTCTAGTGGTGAAATGTTTTATGGTGGGGAAAATTATGACACCCTAATATTTTAATTTCTTGATATTTTCATTGGTTTTATTTCTCCCTTTATTTTTATTTATCCTACATTTGTTATTTTGAATTTTTTTTGATTCTATGGATGGAACATTTATGTTTTTGGTTTTGGAAACCATGTAGTGGAAATCATGCACCATCTGTATTTTTGGATAGATGTAGCAACATGGTCTACACATTTTATTGGTATACAATGAAATAAAATATTTTGAAATATAAGGTTCTAGGTTAGGGTCATCTATATAATCTTCACACACTTTTGTAATCTATTTAAGACAACCATGTGAACTTATCTAGTTGAGGTATTGTTGTCCTTTTAGATTCATCCTAATTGTAGATTCCAACGCAATTTCTCACATTTAAACTAACCTAGCCTATAAAAATACTAAGGGATATTATTATTCTCCCAAGGAAATTCATGGTTGTTTATATGTTATTTCTTAGTGGTTTTTTTATTAAATAAAAGGGTAAGGTCTCATCCTTTCATCCATTTATAGTTTCTTATTTTTTTCCCTTCTTTTAATATAACTCTAATTAACATGTGTTATGATTTTAATGGTTAAGTTTTTGATAAAATTGGGTTATTTGGGTTTTAAAGGTTTTGATCCTTCATAGGAGACCTATTCATGGGGTTTGTTACTAAAGGGGGTGTGTGGGATGTGGACTGTATTGGATTGATATATTCAATTTCATTTTGGATTTATGTTTTCATTTGATAAAAATTGATTTTGTAGTAGTCCACCTCCATTACCTATGACTTAAGGAAGGCAAGGCCATTTATTCTTTTCTAGAGGGACATTATCTATGTTAGATGATAGTTATTAATTGTATAGTATACTTTAGTTGAATATTAGGACCTGGAAATGGGTTATGATCAATGAGACTAGCTGAGAGTGATTCAGTCATTGAGATATGTGATTGTCAACATACTAGATCATGGTTCAACATTATCATGTCATGTAATCATGTTTTTAGTACATAGGGTTTTACCACTTGATATATTTCTTACATCATTCATTTGTTAAAAATTTTCATGTGAGTTCCTTAACCATTAAAATCAGCCTGTTTTGATGTATTTTTTTAAAAAATGATAATTACTTTTATAAATATTTATTTTATTTTATTATATTAATTTTTTATGAATCATTGTGGAAATTAATTTATTATGTGTTCCATTTTCTTATAATCATGTTTTAGGTGCTTATTTTTTCCGTTTATAAAGTGGAAAATAGTTATTTGATTTAAATGAAATCTGTGTAAAATATTTTTTTAAATAAAATTATATCATATGAGGGTTTGTTCTAAAAAATTGTTATTTTATTTCCAAAAATAATGATTAAATTGTTTCCTTTGAAATGTAAGTTATATTTTTTAAAATGATGAATGGTTTATTTTGAAACTACATTACACTATTTATTCCCCTTCGAGGATTCTTTTTTAAATGGTATGTATTTTGAAATAATATATTGGATGGTTTTTTAAATTCTATTTTTCAAAAAGTAAATGAAAATGTAATTTGGAATTTTTTAAATAAATTTGTAATTTTTTAATTTATATAAAATCAATGGAAAAAATCATAGTGGTATCCTCATATTCTAAGAATCACGCACAACATACTAACTTTTGTGGGGTTTGATTTTTTTTTGTAAAAGTTCTCAGGTTTTGGATTTCTTGTTTTCTTTTCACCACTATATTTTTTGATGGGGGAAATTTTTGGGTTATGGAGTGGATGTGAAAATAACATAGACATAGTGGGGTTTTTACACTATTTATTTAGAAAATTTCGTATCATGTTATATATCAACTTTATTGGGCATCAACATTATTTTTCAATTTGGCTTGGTATCCTTTTTTATTAATGTAAAATATTTTTATCGTAATAGTTTTTTATGTATATAAGTGTTTTGTAAAAGTTTTTTTATTTATTTTTTTCTATATTCCATGTTTTTATGGAATATATTTTTTATTATTATTATTTATTTTGGAATGGTTGTCTAATATATAGAGACCCCATTCTAGGATCCTAGTTGGAACCATTATTGTTCTTGGTTTTATTTAGGGTGAAATTGTTCCGACAAGTTCTGTTATGATACCTTGGTGCCTTTTTCTCTCTCTGGGAAATCAAGAATGTGTCTTGTGCCTTATGGTGGAACATATCTAGTGGTGTGTTAGGTCAGATTTGGCTAGTTCACAATAAAACTAAATTTTTTATTGAAAATGAAAACCATGCTGAGAATGAATTCATGATATATAATTAACTCATTTCTATAATCAAGAAAGACAATATAAGTGAGGCTAAAGGGGACATCAAATCCCTTTATTCTACTTATATTTTCAATAACAACGTCATATTTTATGATTTAGTGAACAATAACACTAGGATAAATCTTATTATATCCATAACCTTATATTTCCTTGGATTAAATGAATCCCACATTGATCCATTTGACTTGATGATCCATGACTATGTCAAATGTTAAATGAATCCATTGGAAAAATGTTTGTTAAAGGGGTTATTTAGGGACCCCATGTGAAATATAGAATTTATTTTTTTGTTTATGATATGGAACTAATGTCTTATTAGGAAGACCCTACTTTAATATTCACTCAGTTGCACCTTCCTCATTCTATGAATTCCTAAATTACCCTATATATAGTTAATTGGGTGTACTTCCTAGAGAATAATCCCCTTTTAAATATTTAAAACTAAATACATTGATTTTGGGAATTACAAAAGGGAGGGAAAGTGGCCACAATCAATGAAATATATATAATAATTGACTCTAAATGTATTGATATTCAACCTAACTAACACTTGGAGTTATGTAATCTTCATCGCATAAACCAATTTATGAATTTTGAATGCTAAATAATGTGGATATCCCTTGAGTTTTCATGGATCGTGGTTCTAGAATTTTTTTATCATTTCATAATCCATCTTCCACCTTAGATTCAAGGAAAACAACTTCATTCTATATAATTTAATTAATCATGGATATTTTATATGTTATATGGATCCCAGATAAAAATCTTTTCAAATAAACTGTTTATAAACCTCTTATGAGATATTGAGTTCATTTTTTTCAATCATGATATGTTTTTCAATTCAACAGAGGTTATACCCTAGCTGAAAATATATACATCCATACCCTCCTACTACCATGAATAACTCAGTTACTCCAATAATATGAAATTGGGTATACATCATATATGTAACTCACCTTTTCATGGATATGAAACATGCGACCTTGTCCCTGGTTACAACAAGTGGGGGAGGAAGATTACAAAAATAGATAAATCCACATAGTCGATTACCCTAAATGAATAGTAAATCACTCTTCCTTACCCATAGAGTATTGTGATTGAGTGTTTATACTTTATATCCATTATTTTACATCAAATATTTTAGACCTAGGGAGTTATCTTGTCATCTGATCTAGGGGATGATCCCTTTAATAATATATTCTTCTAAGAGGTATAATCAAATAAAACATTCCAAATTATCCCATCCATGTATTCTAAAAAGGATCATTTTATATGACATATTCCTATTTAACCCATTCTAGGTAATATCTATTATTGAATTGGTTTTTATGATAGAATGTTTACCAAAAAGATTAATTTTGATAAAATCAATGGATATCACAAAAAATACTAATGTCTTGGGAACCATAATGAACACCAATAAAGTATTCATTGAACATGAAGGCTCATTAAAGTATCCTAACAATCATGTAACTCTTGGATAGAGTTAAGGCCTTCTATAATAAAATGGGATGGTGAACGATGATCAACTATTTATTCCCTTGATGTTTATGAAGACAATATTGGTTACTCTTATCCCACCATTGAAGAGTATATTTCATCTTCCAACAACATGTTCCAAAAAAAATATAGTCACTGAATAAGATCCAATAACCTATGTTAATAATCATGAAAAAAAAACTTAATAAACAGAAGAATTATATAATTTTAATCAAATAATACCTTCATGTTTCTTATAATAAATAAAAGGCAATTTAAATATTAAACCCTCAAGTAGTTTACCATCACATTGGATTTCCATCCAACCATTAAGACTACAAATATTTAGTAAAAATCATTCATCTATCATATAATTCCCTAATGGAGAAAATGAAATATAAGATAATCAAATCCATTTTCATCTTTGTTGTTCAATATCCTATGTGTCTAGAATAAATTTACCCAATCAATAATATCATTAGATATATAATATTCGTTATTAAAATCTTTATCATCAACTGATATTATCCAAATATTAATTTTCCCAACCCAATCCCATGACTATTGATTGATACAATAACAATATTTAAAAACATGTATTTCATGTATAACTATTTTGGATAACCTCAAATCAAGATATCCCCAGAGGATGAGTAATCCTTGTACCTTATATAACCCAAGGACCATATTGTCACCATTTTACACCCATTGGATTGAATAAAACTAGATAAACCTCTCACGAATATATGCCCTATATATTTAATAACATATTAAGAAAGTAGATGGGGTAATATGTGGATAAAATTAAATTGATATAACACCATATTTATGACTACTTCATTATCCTTGTGGTGGTATTGTCAATGATAGGATGCACACCTTGATGTTTAACCCCTTAAAATAAGAATTTGGTGTTATATATTAGATATTCATTGTAATTGTTGTCAATACTTGAGTAATTGAGTATAACCTCTAAAAACCATGTCGATCAGTAAAATTTCCACTCCATAGACAATTGAGAGTTCATAGAACTTCAATGATACCTCACATATTTCTAGGACCGCTACAAACCATATTGTATAGGGTTTACCTTGATTGAATATAATGAAAAATGGTTCAACTTTAAAATTGTTTATGGATTGATATTGTAGTTTTGGTAGCCCCATGTACTCCCATTTTTTGCCATAAGTAATGTTTTATTGCTATTGATGGTAAAATATCAAATCTTTACATAGATATGATGGAGTAATCCCATGGTTCTATCCTTTCATATTCAATAAAGTTGATAGAAAAAATAGTTTTTATTATCACATATAAAATTTTTTGGAGGATGATATTAGATATACCCTATTAGAGGAGATTTTTCTGAAACATATATTTTTCATGACCAGTCCCTAGGGGTCCGTTCCATGACTACCCCATGCCCACCTTTTTTAAGCCAGGGGTTGGAGACTAGCACCAAAAAGGTGTATACCTATAATAGGAAGGAATTTCCATAAAAAATGTACAAACACACAATCCAAGAACACAATAAGAGGTAACCACGATGTAAACTATTATAGTAAATGTGTACTGAAATTAAATTGATTGGAATACAAGAACAACTAAAAAGTAAAAGTACATTAGAAAAGTGGAAACAACTCCTAGATCATCCATCGTGGATCATACCCGAACGGTAGGTATATCTCCTCCCCTCAACACACCACGTCAGCCCATCTCCTCCGTGTACCACCTTGTCATGGATCCCTCAAGTCTAAACTCAGCTTCTCATCATCTACAAAAGACAATCAAGGTGTAGGAGAAGCCTAAGAGGGGGTGAGTATAACAATTCCCAGTTGGGGACCCCATGTCACCTGAAAATCTCTCAGAGATACACAATGGAAAAATCATAAAGGAAGACATCAATAAGAAAGCATGAAGTAGTCATCAACTCAACATAGGTATATCCTAATACATATACCTAATTTATCAAAATATACGCATCTTATACATGAGGAAACATAAGGATCCTACTATTAAGCTAATTAAAAAACTAATCAAAGAGGGAAGAATACCATATAGGTTACACCACTATGGTAACACCACAAAGTTAAAAGCACCACAAAGGTAACACCATGAATATAGCACCACGAAGCTAAACGTACCACAAAGGTAACAACAAGAATGAACACCACGAAGGTAAATGTACCATAAATGTAACACCATAAAGGAAAAAGTTCCACAAAGGTAAAGAATCAACTCTCACATGGTATATAAATCAAGTACAGGAGTAAAAATGGTTATTATTAAATCTATATCATCTTATTCTATCATGAGGCTCTACTACTAACCCACATATGATCAATAGATTCTTAACCTCACAGGATCGCTAAGGGATGACCCACACCCGATCGAAAGAATCTAACCCACACAGGATTTCAGGGCATTGACCCACAAAAAATTGATAGATACTGACCAACATAGGATCACTAAGCACTGAACCAGACATGATCAATGTTCTTTCGTCACGTTACATCCATCTACAATATTACTGCACTATGAATGATTGATTCCGGGAGGATCCTCTACTCATGCTTCCGGTTGTATTTGAACCACCCCAAATTTACACAATAATGTATCCCAATGGATAGCCATGCCGTATGGGTTTCAACAAGACATACGGTGCATCAATGGGACGCCCGGTCTATGAGGTATGTGCACATTTTTAAAAAGGTCCCAGATGGATTCACGTCTTATCCATCCCAGGCCTCTTGTCAAACTCCGTCCAAAATCACTCAGATTATCTCGAGTGGACCTCCTTTCTATAAGGGTCCTTATCCACATACAATGCGTCGATCAGGAGCCCAGTCTCTTAGTTACACCCATTTCTGTGAAACGGGGGGGATCACATCTCGGTCCAGCCCAGCTTGGATGGGCCTACAGGAATATGCCAAAGGGACTAATTCCCAAAAGGATTCCCAACTCCAATGACAGTGTGTCTAATAGACACACTGTTCGTTAGTTATGGGAGTTTCCTTATTGGGGTACCGGTTGGGTCTGGGCCTGGTCTGACTCGGTCGGACCGACCCAACGCAACAAGTCCCAGGGTCTATATTACACCCATAGTTCTGGTGCACTAGGGGATGGCACAGTTCCCTGGGTTCGGCCCATTGAGGTTGGACCAACTTGTTCGTGGGCTTTGGACGTCATTGGCCCAGCATGTCGGGTGGGGTCCCGCCAACCCACACTAGCCTGCTAGGCCATAGGTTTGGATTGTTGTGTCGCGGGTTCAGCCCATTGGGCAGGTCCTACATGCTTGGTCGGACCATGCTGGCTCGGTCTGCCCGAAGGTGGTTCATTGAGTCTCTCTATCCCCATGATAACAGGGCCGTTTCGACCAGCCGGTGGTGCAGTGCCCCATCTCAATTCAACGGTCATTCATTCAGCCGACCTCCTTCTACCAATGTAGGGTAGCATGGGGATGTGATGCCCCATCATTCTGTGTCTCACTGGCCCTAGTTGTCCCCCTCCCCCTTCAGTCGCGGTTGTTTTGCACAACTGGTGGCACCTACAAGAGCAGCTCATATCTTGCACGGATGGATCGGGCTGGCTGCAATCGACCACCATAGCGCACCATCGGGCGCCACCTTCCACCACCCACGTCTGGTTTCCGTAGGTCTCCACCAGCCACAGACAGCCGCTGCTAACATGGTGTGCCGGTGTTTTCGTGTATCTATCATTAAATGTGGTCCGATGGTCCATTATTGGTTTCCTTTATGCCTACGGCTCTCTCTGGGTGCTGTCATCAAAACATGGCCCGCTAATTCATGTTTCCATCAATTTGAGGAAACAATCCCCAATGAATGAAAAATTAGAAACGCGGCAAGGGTCCGAGCATTTTTTTTGTCGTGCCCTCCGGGTTAATATGATAATATGAAAAAAAAAATCATCACCAATAAACTTAGAAACAAACCCCCTACCTAGATAAGATGTCTTCTGAATACGATTGATGGAACCTCATTTGTTGCTGTCATATTTTCGTGATTTAGTGCTTCTCTTCACCACTCACTGAATCTGGCCTCATCCTCTAGGGGGTTAGCATTGCGGTACTATCCCAGAGCTTCTTCGCTTGGTGAATCTATCCAACACGCCTCCTTGAGCTCCATATAAATTGTAGAAGAGAATGAGTATGTCAACAATGATGAAATAACGAGGTTCAATTAATTAATGAACCTCCCAAATTCCTAATGATATGGATACAAACTACGGAGAGTCGTGTCATTAATTTCTTGACATATTTTCATTCCCTCCGCCACTGCACATCCGTTGGAAAAATGAAAAAGATATAATATAAAAAAACATGTAATATTATTAATATTTCAAAAGTCTGCAAAATTATCTTTTTCACCCAATATAACATCCCGCCTTTTTGTCAATTAAACTTTCATTAGATTATACAAAACTGAGGATCTTTATGGTTTAGTGTCTTGGAAACCAGGAACCTAATACATGAAACAAAAAAACATTCTTCTTAAACAATTGAAAGGCTTCTCCTTATGTTCATCATAGGTTCATTACTGCATCCCATAACCTAGGTACATACATCAAAAGAAAGGGTGAGTAGAAGGACCGGTAAGGGAAACAAGGGAAACATTTAACATGTGAACTTGAGATACATCAATAAAGTCTTGAAGAGAACTTTAAGGCATGATAATGAAAGAATGAGGCATATCATAATAAAAATAACGTTTTTTATAACTTGAAGATGTGGCTACAATAGTTAACAAAGACAATCATTTATGTTTCACAAAGGTCCATCCCCAAGTTGTCATTAAATATTACCAAGGTTATTCACCAAGGCGTCGTTAAAAATAATCATCTCCAGAGATTAAGTCTTTACCCAATGCATTGGAGTACTATCAGGGAGCACCCTTGACATGTCTTTATTATCATGTGATCCACATATATCATCACCAATCATTTCATAAACAACCCATATAGCATAAAAGGAATGGGTTTCATTTCATAATCATAACGTTTTAAAATTTTCTTTAAAGACATGATATTTACATCACTTTAATACCACAGAAAGGGAGAGCGGGTCTCATGTATATAAATCCTAGAATATAAAAGAGAAAAACTTGTTATATTTGTGAATACCTCTATAGAAGATAGAACTTTGAGTATTCACTTAATTAAGGAAAAGAACATTAGAAAAAGTGAGAGACATTTTGAGACAGAAATTCTGTAGCACAACGGTTATGTTTTGGGGTTTTAGAAAACATTGAGAAGAGAGGGGACATGGGTCAAACAATCATAAATGACCCATAAAACTGTAGAGGGACCGATGAGGAAGGATATATGAACATGGTAAGGAAATTTTAAGGACATAGAATTTGAAATGAAAAATATGGAAGGAAGACAAAATTAGATTTCTCTTATGAAAATTCTGCAGCCTAACGATGTCACTTAAACTTCAACAAAAATGAATTGACAAGATAAAATAGTGTATCTCATCATATGAACATAAGAGTTCAGTATGAGAGATATAGATATAATACCCCAACTTAATAAAAGGAACTTGAATGACTTTACATGAAAGTATAACATTGAAAAAAATTAGAAAGGTGAACGTATCCCTAAAAAATTTGGCAGCCTAACGGCGCCACTTAAACTTCAACAAAAAATGAATTGACATGATCAAATAGGGTCTCTCATAATATGGACATAAAATATCATTATGATAGATATAGGTATCATACCCTAACATAATAAAAAGAGAACATGAAGGACTTGACATGAAAGTAGAACTTTGAACAAATTAGAAAGGTGAACGAATCCCTTAAAAATTGGGCAGCCTAATGGCGCCACTTAAACAATCATAAAACGATATAATGAGAGTAATAGGGGATATATCATTATATGAACATGAAAAGGGCAGTATTAGGAATATAAAAGAACATCCTCCAACATAAGAACATGGAGCATAAAAGAAATAACTTAAAAGAGAGTATTTGAAAAGAAATAGAGAGTTTGGATCCCTTACCTTAAACGTAACTCTTAAAACTCAAAGGTTGGGACCTTGAGGGCTTGGGGGAACCCTGGGAGAACTCCTTGTGAAGTAAGGAGACTATAACATCATTGAGGATGATTGTTGAGTCGAATGGATGAGAGGATGGCTTGGTAATTATAGAGAAAGTGAGGGGACAAGGCATTAATGGCCAAGGGACACCTCATCGGTGGTTTTGGAAAAACCATGGGCTTTCCAATTGTATTTTCCCATGGTATTGTCCACATGGGACACACCTCATACCTTATATTACTATTCATAAGTCGACCATATTGATTACATACTGAATACATCATTTAATGATGTCATTAAACACCAGTAACTTAAAAACGATATTTTCACTATTCATTGAAAATTCAACTTTCTCAGAAAAATACGAAAATTTCACCTTAACCAAATATCGATGATCTGATTTAAAAAATGAACTCCATTTTATAAAAATATTTTTTTAAAAATTTGTAATTTAATTTTTAAATAAATACACTATTCACCGAAAATTCATTTTTTCAGAAAAATCCCCAAAATTTACCTTAACATAATATCGATGCTCTGAGTTCAAAAATGAAATCCATTTTATAAAAATAATTTTCTAAATATTTTTAATTTTATTTTTAATTAAAAAACACTATTCACTTGAAAAAACTAATACGTGACTTATAATTTATGAAACCATTATTTAACCATTTTATTGAATCACATTAATTAATCAAGGTGCCTATATTATATTAAAACTTTATTTAAGTGAGATTACTAATCCATTTGGTCACATTACTAATCCTATGTATAAAATCACTATTCAAAATTTACTATTCATCAAAATTTAAGTTGATCTTATGAGACTTTAAATTTCGTGCTGAACATAATTGTAGAAGACCATTTTTTGAAAATCATTACCCATTGTTAATTACTTAAGGATTACATAAACATTTTTTAAAATATAATTTCTCTAAAATTCACCAAAAATATGCATACTATATTTATCCGGACATTTGAAAATTCATAAACTTCATCATAAGAAGAAATAGAAATTTTTATTTAAAATAAAGGATTACACAAGGCAGTTACAGTCTCCTAACATATCCCCTTAACACACCAGAATAGGAACTAATTGTATGGTGTGCTAAGGTGAGAGAATCTGAGGGAGGCTCGACCAACATCGCACAAGTAGTAATTTCTATCAGTTTGAACTTCTCGTGAAGTCGATTCTGTTCTAGCTTCACACGATGATGTTTCGCTTGGGTTTGGTCCAGAGAAAAGCCAAGTGGTGCTATCTCCTTTCCAAGTTCTCATAGATGGGCCTCGATCGGTCCAAGACTACTGGGTGAGGCCATCAAATCTTCTTTCTTTATTAATTAACAAATATCACTTGTATTTAGAGACAATAATCGAAACATTTAGTTTCCAGCGGTCATATTGACCAATGGTCATATAACAGTCAAAACTCAACGGTCTCATTTTAATTATACTCATGTTATCAATTGAAACAGTTTTGTTGAGTATATATATAAAAAATAAAATGACACACAAAATTAGGAAACATGATTTATATAAAATTTTGGGTCGTTACAATCTTCTCCCCTTAAGAAATTGCCTCCTCGCAATTTTTAAAAATTGGGTTTTGAAATTTCATTGAAAGTCCCACATCAGAAATGGAGTCAGTAAAACTATTACTTTAATAGAAAGAAAGGTATGTACAAAGGTCACCCGAGGTAACCCACACTAGGATTCCTTTATGAAAACATGGACATGGAAGAGAAAAAAATGGTCAAGTTCTGAGGGAGTGTGATAGAAAATTTTATTTGGAGAAAGCTAACCATGAGAAAATCACAAACATATGATGTTTGTAAAAGGTCTTTGATTACCAAGTAGGAAACGTAATCCAACTACATTTTTGTTTAACGTTCATTTTCATAATATTGAGGAATTCATTTACTACATAGAACAAAAACATAAGGAAATTTTCCTACCTTCAAGTAGAGTTTCATCCTTTAATAAGTTTCTACCAAAACTAATATTTTCTCCAAAAGAATACTAATTGGTCTCATAAAAGCACAAGAATCATAGTCTATAGAATCACATAATCCACAAAAGATTAACTATCTATTTCTTCTATTTTTAAACATTATCCCAAAAACAGAGGGGGTAAGATAAAACAACTCAAAAAGAAAGATCCTCATAGGGTGGGAAACTACTTTAAATCGTCAAAATTCCACGGTACTACCCAGAGATCATCCTAGACCATTCTTTAAATAACTATCCTTATAAATCCTCAAAATATACAGAACTATAATTGAAACCCCAATTATAAGAATGATCTTATAACATAGTCTTCCAAGATAGACTTTGTCGTTCATCTTTAAACAACATCAACCACTCTTATCATCTTATAATAAACGTAACTAACCTATTCCCATTTTCCCCAAGATAGGTTAATTATTTCAATATGTAACCTAAATTACTATAAGTCCACCTTAAATTCATAGATTCTACAAAAAATAAGTCATATTTTACTCCTCAAAGAAAATACCATAGTAATGTATTTAGCTCGATCAAATAGGGTTCCCGAAATAGTGAACGTCTTCAAAATTAATAATAATCTTTTAATCCCCTAATCAACTCTGTCATATCAATACGGAAATCATCACATTTCCAATCATATCAGTTGCTGGGAAATGTTATTCCATTTCATGCCATTAACTATGAAAAGAAAGTATAATTATGGGGCTTAAATACCTTGCCAATAATCATGAAAAGGAAACTTAAAACATATAAGGATAAACATGTAGAAGAAAAGTATACCCTAACTTGTGATCCACTAGGTCCCAATCTAGGTTATCCATGATCATATATTCTTATGTGAATCGTTATTTTATTTTATCTTTGTTCCATTAATAATGGTCCATATTAAGCTTATGAATTTACCCAAGCTTATACCCCGGGAGTGTCGTAACCAAAAGTGCACCAAGGCCCATTGTCGTGTA
This sequence comes from Viscum album, assembly GCA_963277665.1. NCBI lineage: Eukaryota > Viridiplantae > Streptophyta > Magnoliopsida > Santalales > Viscaceae > Viscum > Viscum album. The sequence goes on along the minus strand of OY728122.1, from coordinate 2,010,713,036 downwards.
CCAGTTCCCATTTGAGTCTAGATCAAAGTGGTGTTTTAGGGTTTTACCCCTATGTACATCTGTTCCAGAGCCAACCCTACAGACTCGTATCTGGACAGGGATGTATTTGCTTGGCAACCCCTTACTCAATACTCACAAAAATACCAGGAAGATTTCCTTTATTTAAAATTTTCTATAGGTTTCTTCCTAAAGTTTTCATATCATAATTTCCACAAATAAATAAACAATACTTTGAAACCAACTATAACATTCTGTCTTTTTGTCACATAAACTTTCATTACATCATACAAAATCGAGGATCTTTAAGGTTTAGTTTCTTGGAAACCAGAAACGTAATACATGAAAAAAAATTCATCTTTAACACTTGAAAAGCTTCTCCTTATGTTCATCATAGGTTCATTACTGCATCTCATAACCTAGGTACATACATCAAAAGAAAGTGTGAGCAGAAGCCCCAGTAAGGGAAACAAGGGAAACATTTAACATGTGAACTTGAGATACATCAATAAAGTCATGAAAAGAACTTTAAGGAATGATAATGAAATCATGAGGAATATCATAATAAAAATAATGTTTTTCATAACTTGATGATGTGGATACGTCATTTAACAAAGAAAATCATTTCTGTTTCACGAAGGTCCATCCCCAAGGTGTCATTAAAAATTACCAAGGTTATTCACCAAGGCGTTGTTCAAAAAAGTCATCTCTAGAGATTAAGTCTTTACATAATGCATTGGAGCGCTATCAGAGTGAAACCTAGAAATGTCTTTACTATCATGTGATCCACATATATCATAATCAATAATTTCCTAAACAACCCATATATCATAAAAGTAATGGGTTTCATTTCATAATCATAGCGTTTTAAAAACTGCTTTAAAGACATGATTTTTACGTCACTTTAAACCCAAGGAAAGGGAGAGCAGGTCTCATGTATGTAAATCCCAGAATTTATCATAAAACAATATGTTATATATGTGAATAGACCAATATAATAGATATCTTTGGGTATTCACATAAATAAATAAAAGAACATTAGAAAAAGAAAGAGGCATTTTGAGACGGAAATTCTGTATCATAACGGCTATGTTTCAGAGTTTTAGAAAACATTGAAAAGAGAGGGGACATGGTACAAAAAATAATAAATGACACATAAAACAGTAGAGGGGAAGAATATGAATGATATATGAACATGGTAATGAAATTTTAAGGGCATACCATTTGAAATGAAAAACATGGAAGGAAGACAAAAATTAGATTTCTCTTATGAAAAATCGGCAGCCTAACGGCGTCACTTAATCTTCAACAAAAATGAATTGACAAGATAAAATAGAGTATCTCATCATATGAACATAAGAGTTCAGTATTATAGATATGTAGATCATACCCCAACGTAACAAAATGAACTTGAAAGACTTGACATGAAAGTAGAACATTGAAAAAATGAGAAAGGTGAACAAATCCCTTAAAAGTTCAGCAGCCTAACGACGCCACTTAAACTTCAACAAAAAATGAATTGATGAGATAAAATAGGGACTCTCATCATATGAACATAAATGATCAGTATTATAGATATATAGATCATACCCCAACATAATAAAAATAGATCTTTAAAGACTTGACATGAAAGTAGAACTTTGCAAAAATGAGAAAGGTGAACGAATCCATTAAAAATTTTGCAGCTTAACGGCGCCTCTTAAACATTCATAAAACTAAATAATGAGATTAAGAAGGGATATCTGATTATATGAACATGAAAAGGGTACTAAAAGGAATATAAAATAACATCCTCCAATATAAGAACATGGAGCATAAAAGGAGTGACTTAAAAGAGAGTATTTGAAAAGAAAGAGAGAGTTTGGATCCCTTACCTTAAACGTAACTTTTAAAACTCAAAGGCGGGGACCTTGATGGCTTGGGAGAACCTTGTGAGGACTCCTAGGGAGGTAAGGAGACTAGAACTTCGTTGAGGATGATTTTGGAGTCAAATGGATGAGAGGATGGCTTGGTATTTATAGGGAATGTGAGGGGACAATGCATTAATGGCCAAGGGACACCTCATTGGTGGTTTCGAAAAAACCAGGGGCTTTCCCATGTTATTTTCCCATGGTATTGGCCACTTGGGACACCTCATATCTTATCTTAATATTAATAATTCGACCATATTTATTACATACTTAATACAACATTTAATGATGTCATTAAACACCCGTAACTTAACAAATGTATTTTCACTATTCATCGAAAATTCAACTTTCTCCGAAAAATCCCAAAATTCCACATAACAAAATATAGATTCTCTGATTTCAAAAATGAACACCTTTTTATAAAAAAAAATTTCTAAAATTTTTTAATTTAATATTTAAATAAATACACTATTCACCAAAAATTCATTTTTTCCAGAAAAATCCCCAAAAAATACCTTAACATAATATCGATACTGTGAGTTCAAAAATGAAATCCATTTTATAAAAATAATTTTCTATATATTTTTAATTTAAATTTTAATTAAAAAACACTATTCACCCGAAAAAACAAATACTTGACTAATAATTTATGAAACCATTATTTAACCATTTTATTGAATCACATTACTTAATCAAGGTGCCTAGATTATATTAATACTTTATTTAAGTGAGATTACTAATCCATTTGGTCCCATTTCTAATCCTAAGTATAAAATCACTATTCATAATTTACTATTCATAAAAAATTAAGTTAATCTTATTAGACTCTAAATTTCGTGCTGAACATAATTGTAGAAGACCATTTTTTGAAAATCAGTACACATTTTTTATTATTTAAGGTTTACATAAATATTTTTTAAAATATTCTTTCTATAAAATTCACCAAAAATATGCATACTATATTTTTCCAGACATTTGAATATTTATAAACTTCATCATAAGAAGAAATAGAAATTTTTATTTAAAACAAAGGATTACACAAGAAAGTTACAGTCTCCTTACATAGCCCCTTATCACAACAGAATAGGACCTAAGTGTAAGGTGTTCTAAGGAGAGAGAATCTGAGGGAGGTTTGGCCAAAATCACACGAGTTGTAATTTCTATCATTTTGAACTTCTCACAAAGGCGATTCCGTTCTAGCTTAACATGATAAAGTTCAGCTAGGGTTTGGTCCAGAGTAAATCCAAGTGGTGCTACCTCCATCGCATTTTCTGTTAGATGGGCTTAGATCACTCCAAGACAACTCGGTGAGTCCATCAAATCATCTTTCTATATTAATTAACCCAGATCACTATTATATAGAGACAATAATCAAAATGTTTAGTTTCTAGCGGTCATATTGACCAATGGTTATATAACAGTCAAAACTCAATGGTCTCATTTTAATTATACTTATGTTATCAAATGAAACAGTTTTGTTGAGTATATATATAAGATATAAAATATCACACAAAATTAGGAAACAAGATTTATTAAAAATTTCAGGTCGTTATACCCAAGCTACTATGGCCAAAGTGATGCCTCACATAAGAGATTCCTAATGCATTAAATACAACAATGCCCTTTGATTTTTAATCTGACACGTGTTTAAAATATAGAAAATTTTTCCTGCACATTTACTAAACATACCATAATAAATGTTTAATAAATTATTAACATTCACCTTGGACCCGCGCCGGTCAATCTTAGGATTTTTCTAAGGGGAGAACGCCCCAATGAACTCAACTATACTCTCTGATTTTCATCTTGAGTTACTGTTTCAGTGTTATGGATTTTAACAATAAAATAATTGTTTATAAATTATTTTATTTAAGGCCAAAAACATACTTCCACTGTTGACATGCACCGGTAAAAGTTAGGATCTGCCTAATGAAAGAATAGCCTCAAGAGTTCAACGATGGTCTCATATTTTTAAACGGAGTCACCATTTGTGAATTTTAATCATTTGAAAATTAATTTCATTTTCTTTAAATATATTATTTATGGTTGTGCAGTTTTTGGGTTTTATCACTAGAGGCATGATCCCAGTAGAATTAACTCATGCCTAGGGTAAAACTGCCATCTTTAACACAATAGTGACATTAGATTTTTGATTTGGGAACTCAGTTAAGATTTATTCCAATTTTTTTGTAAAACTACCTAGGTTCTCTATTTTAAACTTACCACCTTTTCGACGGATCATTACAGGAACTATGGGTCTCAGAATCACGTACCATGAGATTTTTTTTTCACGAAATATGTCTTTATAATTAAAAACAATTATATGGAAATTCAGGGTCATTACATTCTCCCATCATTAGGGATTTAATTCCCCAAAAACCAATAAAATAAAAATAAAACAAGTGAGGGTTCTGAGAACAAATCTGAGCCTCCTGCTCCCATGTGCTCTTTGGGAGGCTCCCGTGCTGCCACCAAAATCGCACCATAGGGATCGACTATCCACGAACGACTCGGTCATATCAATCCTCTCTCTCCACCAAGAAATTTTATAAAAATCCCCCCTCATCAAAGTCCAACTCTCCCTAGTCTATAACATGCAGTTGATTATGCACACATCATCTCAGCTGCGACACATTGAAAACATTATGATACTCATGCATCTGTGGGGGAAAATATAGACTCTACGCCACCTCTCCCACTCTTTTGAGAATCAAGAAATGTCTGATGGACCTTAGATATTTCTTCCCAAGGATAACATCTAAAATCTTCATTGGGGTGAGACCTGTAGGAAGACATGGTCTCCCTCCTCATACTGCAAGGGTCCCCATCTACTGTCAGCACAAGACTTCTTCCATATCTGTGCAGTCTTCACTTGCTAATATGTGAGGCATTGTGATACAAACACTTTCAATACATCCTGCATCCCTGGCCACCCATACTGATGTCTAAGGTTTCGGAAAATCTTCACCACTCTAGGATGTACCATTAAAAGGAATGTATAGAACTCCCTCAACACCTCCTCCCAAAGTGTCCCTAGTACCATAGTGCATCATCTAAATATAATGACGTTCTCACCACCTTCATAATATCCTAAAAGAGATCGTCTTGAGGATATCTGAGAAAGTCAGGCCTCACAGTCAATGTCCCTAAGATGTGCCTCCCAAAGATGCTGAAGAGTAGGTGGATTGACTTTCGTAGACTGGATGTAAGATTCTCCCTCTTTATCCATAAAGGATATCTGTAGTGCAAATAACCGCTCTGATGCCTCACTTAGTAGCTATAGACCAGACTTCCTGCTAAGTGTGTCTTCTACAACATTCCCCTTCCAAGGAGTATAGACTATCTCAATGTCGTATTCCTGGAGGAACTATAGCCATTATTGATGTCTTGGGTTCAGATCATTCTATGGGTAGATATACCAGAGACTCTTGGGATCAGATAAATTTCTAAATCATTCACCCATCAAGTAGATCCACCTCATCTTTGGAAAAAAGACAACTACTACTAACTCCAGGTCATGGGTAGTGTAGTTCTGCTCATTTTGTCTCAACTTCCATGATCTGTGGAGATCACTACCCGCTTCTACATCAAGAAACAACCTACTTTGGTCCTTGATGCGTCGCTGAAGACTATATACCCAACTCCCTTTTTTGGTGGCCATAAGATGGGGGTGCTCTTCAGTCTCTATATCTGCTCCTGAAAGATCTATTGACCCTTCTCTGTCCGTTGGAATGGATCCCCCTTCTTTGTAAAAGCTAAAAAGGGTTCCTCTACCCTGGAGAAGTCAGGTATAAATCTGTGGTAGTACCTAGCCAAAGCAGAAGTACCCATCCCTTAAGTGAGGTATTCCTAGAAACATATTTTTGAAAGGATGTCCCCACACATTGCCACTACTATTGGGAACTGAAAACTCAAAACAGTAACTGTCATTAGGGTAAGGCTGGCCAACTCAATAGTGATCAGTTGTAACCTCCTATGCATGAGATTATCATGTGCTTCCTAGGATTTCTTTTTTTTCCTACCAAGGAAAACCCCTTTCCAACCCTGAATATATACTAAATCCTTTTTTCCAAATGCAGTCATTCTTAGTATGAACTATGGAAGTCAAGTCCATCACCAAACTATCATCATAATTCCTCGACGCTGCCACCATGAGGCTCCAACCAAAAATCTCACCTAAAGGGTCATATCACACTCTCAGAGTATGTTTTATTATTGATTCTTCCTTTAAAGGTATCTCTAGATGTAAGGTTCATGTCATAGGTTTAAATATAATCTCTAGGTCTTGATCAAGATTCATGAAAAAAAGGAAGGATTGGTACTTATTTCTATTAATACGGTAGCTAGTATTTGATACATACTGTACCTCGAATCAATATTGGAGCCCTTAGGCCACACTCCTTGACCATAGGTAGCTACTCCCTTCCCATTTCCTCCATCTACTTAGGCTTGGTGGGGACCATATTGGGGAGGTGGTTGTATCATGATGAAAAGTATACCACCTCATGCTACTCTCATAGTTCCACTTCAACGTCAACTGCCCTGTAGATTCATCTGTCCCTATCACTTACTCATCCTGAAACATTTTATACACCCACTTATATATGACTAGCATGAGTTTCCTACATTACCACTACTAACATTCACTGGATGTATCTGCTCAGCCAAAAAACATTCAACCACAAAGGTTCTCTCTAGAAACCTAACATAAATTGGAATGCATTGAGGCAAAGTGATGGATCAGATGTCCCTAAACACACCTCTATCAGAGGACCAAGCCCTGATGCACTGACCAAACTATATTCATCGAGTACCTAGGCTGGTCATCACACCTCGATAAGTACATAGCTATCAACAAGTTGTCATGTGGAAGCTGTAGAATCTCTTGGGAACACTCACCCCTTATCTTTTTATGGCATGAGACCCCCTTCTCTAAGAAAGTGCCTCAAGATTGTACAAATAAAACACCACTCATTGCAAGATCATGGTAATCTAAACCATGTAATCATCTTGTTGAGCCATGTAGAAGGATATCTACCTAGACCACCATCTAATCGAATGGCACCCTGGCTAGATGGAAATTCATCCATCTCATCAATCCATTCTTTAGCCTCTAGTGAGATGGGCTCGCCTCAGAACGTCAGGGGTATCTGATGATGAAACATGTGTAAGGAAATAAGCCTACATGTGTCATCTATCAGTAATGCCATTTGTAACAGATGTCCACAGGTCAGTGATATAGTTGGGACACTACATGAAGGTACAATCTCAGGCATCGGTCCATGTACCGAAGCCTCATCACCATGTGAACCATCCTCATGGTCACACGATGATAATTACTAATAACTAGGATCGTCATCTAATCTATTGGTGTCACAATTAGGCAGAATACTCTATCCACAACCTCAAGCTATTTCTCAGTGGCCTGGGGAACAGTCTAGCCTCAAAACCTTGGAGGCCTCTACTGCTGGAACTAGTTCTACACACTGAGTCGGTGTGCACGGTCCAGTTGTAGAATATGTTGTGGATCCACATAGGATTTCTTTATGGAAAGTCATCATGTACTCACTCAGGAATACTAGATACCTATATACATGGTGAAATCTTGATAAGGAACAGGTGTGCCACATTCATTATGTTTTACCTCGTGATCTAACTCCAAAGAAACCAAAGAAAAACATTTCCAAAACCTACACTGTAAGTGTTTTCATGGACTGAGTTGGAAATCCGAATTCATGGTCCGTGTGTATGGATACGTTGGCTGCTTCACCAAACACATGACTCCCTAAACTAAAAACTACACTGAAAACAATTAACACTATTACTCTGTAGAATATATTAGAGTCCTAGTTCTTTGGTCGAACATACTCCTCTGATACGGCTTTGTCATGACCTATCCCCTGGGGCTTGCGCGGTGACTACCCCAAGCCCACCTTCCAATATCCAGGGGTTGGAGACTAGCACCAAAAAGGAAAATCCCAATAACATGAAGGAATTTCATTTAATCCTCTAAAAAAGCTCAAAGTAATAACCATACAAGAAGAAACCATAAATGTAAACTGCTTTAGTACAAGTGTACAGAAATTAAAGGGGCCTAAATACAAGCACAACTGAGAAGTACAAGTACAATAATAAACTGGAAATAGATCTTCGGTCATCCACTCTGGATCTAACATGAATGGTAGGTCCATATCATCTCCAACACAAACCATGTCATCCCATCTCCCCCGTGTACCACCTAGTCCAAGCTCCCTTGAGTCTATGATAAGTTGTTCGTCTTCTGGAGAAGACACAACTTTGTGTGGGAAAAGCCCATGTAGGGGTGACTATAACACTACCTAGTAGGGGACCCGAGACCCTCAAAGGGATCCTAGAGTTCCATAATGGATAAAAATCAAATAAAGACCCCAATTAGAAAGTACGAAGTAGTCATCATCTCTATATAGGTATATTCCCATACATATACCTATGTTATCAATATATACTCATCGCATACATGAGGAAACCTAAGGCTTATACTTTTAAGCCATTTCCAAAACTCATCCATGAGGGAAGAATAACACAATGTTAATACTACTAAGGTAACACCTCGAAGGTAAAATTTCCACAATGGTAACACCACGATGCTAACACCATGAAGGTAAAAGTACCACAAAGTTAACACCACCAAGAAAAAACTATTAATGAAAAAGTACCAAAATGGTAACAACACAATGGTAACACAATGAAGATAAATATAGCATAAATGTGAAGACTCAGCTCACATTAGGTATATAACTCAAGTACAGAAGTACAGATGATTAGTCATAAATCTAGATCATCTTTTTCTATCGAGAAGCTCTACTACTGACCCACACAGGATTGATAGATGCTGACTCACACATGATTACTAGGGTCTGACCCACACATGATCAATAGATTCCGACCCACTATAGATCTCTAGGCACTGACATCCACAAGATCGATAGATGTTGGCCCACACAGGATCTCTAAACTCTGACACACACAGGATTAAAGTTTTTTCATCACTTTACAGCCATCCACGAGACTCTCACACTAAGAAATCATGATTCGGCGAGGATATTCTCATCAAGAAGTTAGTCACATTTCAATGGACACTATGTTCCATAAAAAATTATCCCAATGGACTGCCATGCCGTGAGGTTTCCAACACGATAGATGGTGCATCAATCAGATGCCCGATATGTGAGGTATGAACACTTTTGGTAAAAAGGGCCAGGTTGGATTCAAGTCTGATCTATCCTAGGTCACAAATCAATATTATTCAAAACTCACTTAGAGTATCTCCAAAGACAACCTTTCAACAAGGTTATTTATTCTAATGATGGTGTGTCGATCAGATACTCGGTCTGTTAATCACACCCCTTTCTATGAAATGGGGGTGATCGCACTTTGATCTGACCTGCTTCGGTCAGGCCAGCCAAAATATTCCAATGAGATTGCTTCTCAAAAGGCATCCCAACTCCACTGATGGCATGTATAACAGACCCCCTTTTTATCAGTTATGGGAATTTATTTATTGGGGTACTGTTTGGGTCTAAACCCCGTCTGACTCGATCAGACAGGCTCGACACAACGAGTCCCATGGTCTACCTCACCCTGCTCAGATTCGGACCACTGGGGGTCAGCACCGGTTCACTGGTTCTGGCCCATCGGGGTCAGCTCATCTTGTTCGCGGGTTAGGGCCATGGTAGGCCTAGCCCATCAGGTCGAGCTCGGATCACACTGCGCTGGCCTGTTGGGTCACAGATCCAGCCCGATGGGTGGGTTCGGCCAGCATGTTCGGACCGTGCCAGATCATTCAACCTAAAGGCGGACTATTGAGCCCCATCAGCCCCATGGTTTGGAGTCCATATTTTGAGCAGCTGGTGGGGTGCTGCCCCACCATGATTCAACAGTCGGTCGTTCTGTCGACCAGCTTCCACCAACATGGCACGACGCGGGGCCGCGCCTCTCCTTTCATCCATGGCCCAATGGTCATGGCTGTTTCGCGTTGCCTCTAGATCTACCGTGGCCCCCTGGTCGTGGCTATATCGCACCACCAGCTGCTGGCCACCGCAGTGTGTCATCGCATACCACCTTCCACCGCCCGCGACTATTTGTTGTGGGTCTCCTCTGGCCACCGTCAGCTGCCGTAGACATGGCACGCTAGCAGTTTCTTCCACGAGCTACTGGACATTATCTGGAGTTCCGTTCAGGTTTTCTTCTGTGCCTATGTCTCTCAAGTGGTGTCGTCGTCAAAATGTGACCAACGAATTCGCGCTAACATCAACTAGAGGAAACTGTCTCTGAAGAAATTAAGATGAACAATGAGGCAGAGTGTCCCGACCTTATTTTTTAGGCATGTTCCCTCCGCATTAATAAATAGAATGCGGGGGAAAATAAATAATCATAGATGAACATAGAAACAAACCCCCTATCTAGATAAGACTTCCACTGATAATGATCAAAGGAACCTCCTTCGTTGTTGTCGTCAGTTCAAGATTCGGTGGCCCTCATTACCGTTCAAAAAATATGGCTTTTACCTCCATGTGGTTAGCATCACGGTACTTTTCCAGAGCATTGTCCCTAGGGGAAACCTTCTAGAAACCCTCCCCGAGCTCCATATAAATACGAGAGGAGAAAGAGTGTGTCTCGTACGAATAATTAATGAGGTTCATTTGATTAATGAACCTCCCACATTCCCAATGATGCGGTTAAAAACAAGGGAGTCAATTCATTAATGGATTGACATGTCATCGGTCCCACATTTTTCACTCATCTATTCAAGAAAATAATAATAAATAAAATAAAATAACATGTTATTTTATTAATAGTTGAAAAGTATGAAAAATTATCTTTTTCACCCGGCCTACTACAGTAAAATTGAAGCCTCCCATAATCAAATCCCAGCACTGTGAATTCAGTGGTGCCCTCAGATTTTTAATCTGATCACCTATTATAAATATTTAAAACACCATCTACAAGTTTACTAAATGTACCTTACAAAAAGATTAAAAAATTATTAACATTCACCATTGACCTGTGCCTGTCGAGGATAGGATTGACCAAATGGGAACATGCCCCAATGAAATCAACGGTACTCTTGGATTTTAAATCTGATTAAGCATTTAGAAGTAATGTATTTTAACATTACAATAATTGTTTATTAATTATTTTATTTATGAAAAAAAAACAAACTTCCACTATTGGCCCGCACCAGCCAATGTTATGGCCTACCTAAAGAAATCATACCCTCATGAGTTTATCGGTGGTCTCATATTTTTAATCTGAGTCCCCATTAGTGAGTTATAATCATTTAAAAATAAAATTAATTTATTTTATTATTTTATTTACAGTTATTCCATTGTATTTTCTTCTCAATGGAGGCATGCCCCGACATTACATAAGTTATGCCTTGGGTAAACCCACCATCCTAAATGCAATTGTGCCGTGAGATATCTGATCTCGGCACTCGTTTATGAGTTACTACACATTTTCAAAAAAACTAATCACACACACTATTTTAAACATAAATCTTTTTCGGTAGATCAATCTGGGCACTTCGAGCCACTGAATCCCGCGCTTTCATATTTAGAAGTCTCTAAATAACTCTATATATGTAAAACAATTATATGTTAATTACGGGACATTACACAAATTGTGGTAAAAAATTATATGGCTATATAAAACATCATGTGGTACATTTATATTATGAAATTGATGGATTAAATTACATTATCAATCATTCAATGTTGATTGGGTGGTTAGAAATATGAACTATAATTATTTTATAGTTTGAAATCATGTTTTTTATCTCAAGAGAAAACCATGGGACATGTTATGAGTACTTATTAGTGACCTAAAAATATTTACATGATTTTTTCTTTGAAAAATATTTTTCTATGATAAATAATTGAATATAAATAAAATATCTAAAACATTATTTAGGTTTTTATATTGTGTAACTAAAATCCAAAAAAATAAATATTATATATAACACCATGTTCAACTGGTTTGTCTTAGGATCCATTTACAACTCATCTACAAAGGCACTAGAGTTACACTCTTTCTTCCTCTTAATGGATTGTAACAAAAATTAGGTAGAATACTTGGATCTCATCATAGTTCTATAGATATCCATGTAATTATGTATAAATCAGATTAATGTGAAAGGAAACTAAAATTCAAAAATGAAAGTAATCAATGAGGATTATATTATCAAGATGGATGAATAGATTCATCAACATAAACCTATATGTGATTTAATGGACCATTTTCACACTGATTAGGTTATCTCTCACATATTATGGATATATAATTGCTAAGTGGGATGAAATGATAACCTACATACTACTATTGCTAACTAATATTATAAGGAAATGATGATTTATGTGGAATATTGAAGAGTGGTATCAACTATTAAAAATAAACAAATATAAAATATGTTGATAAAGTCGGTGTCATCTTTCCCACTGTATAGTCCTAAAAATAGAAATTCATCATAATAATCAGCTAGATTCCCCTAATAGTTAATTATCTATACAAAATATCATTTCCAGAACGATTGGATAAAAATGAAAAGATTTGTACAAGAGCATTGAACATTATTATCTACAATGGAAAAAAATAAATGAAAAAACATTACCTGTATGGATACAAGGGGTAATCCACGGGTTCAACAGTGCAGGAGAGACCCTTGATGTTTGGAAACATGTTTATTTGGGTGCATGCAGTTCTGACTAAAAATGAATCAAAAACTCCCATATGATTAGTAGGCTTGAGTACATTTTTCATATAATGGTGATTGATTTTATATTTTTAAAAAAAGACATGTAACACATTTCATGTTCATTTTATATTTATATGTAATCCTCTATAGCTAATAAATACTAAAAATAGGTCATTTCATTTTTATAGTGGTAATAGTTTTCATGAATCTGTATCCATGGGAAACTATAAAATAATTTATGTTCTCATCATTACCACTATATTCATCTCAAAATGTGTTAAAACAATAATATTAAATGTGGTCATTATTTAATCCAGTATCACTATTTTCAGATCCGACATATTTCATAGATTTTAGGGTTATCATATTATCATCATTTATAATGGAATTATTTGTTCCTATAATGAGATGATAAATATGTATTCAAATTATAAAAATTAATTTAATGAAATATAGATATCTTTAACAGGATCCTATCAAGTATTCTATATAATATGTTAGATAAGAAAATGAAAATATAGCTTGAAAATATATTATACTTCATAAAAATCAACTTATGTATCTCTATATTCCATAGTGTATTGCGATGAAGTGGTTCTTCCTATAAAATTCAGTTACCCTAAAAATGTATATTATTGAAACTCAATGATGGAACACTTTCATTTTTATATCCATGTATAGATGTTGTAAGATTTTATTATATAGATTATACATGATTTTGGCACTAAAAAAATATTTTCCAAACACATTACCATAACATCCATGAAAAAATCCTCCCTCATATAACAAAATAAATATTTTTAGAAATATTTCAACATATATGTATTGGATGAAAATGTTGTCTCAATGTTCTATACAATTTCATACATAATAATATATTGTGATTCCTCAAAAATATTACCCAGTTTAGCTATGTTGTAGTGAGGAACTCCCATAGGGAGCTTGTGAGGGATTTTACCAATTACAAATGAAATGGTTATTGAAACCAAAAATCTCATTTTATTGGTCTTATAAACAATTTTGGACCAAAAAAATCTTCATATGGGTAAACTCTTAACCAGTGAATATAATAAATTTCAAAATAATTGATATTATTTATAATAGATAATCAAATTTACCCTGATCATAATTTAGGACCATGTTATGTTTAGATTAATATTATCATAAATTAAATTGTTCCAACTAATAAACTATGTGAACCACGAAAAATCACATGGGGGCTCAAAATTTTTTAGGGGCACTATATAATTTCATATTGGTATGGATTGGATATCACATGTATCATAGTGGATGAAGTAATTAATGTCAATGTTAGTCATTCATGGATCAATAATTTTTTTAAGAACACTAGATAAAATACATGTTTTAATTTATATTCCCCTATGTATCAAACGTTATTTTACTCATATATTCATAAATATATTTTATTCAAATGAAACATTTAATGATAGATATCATTTGTCATTTAGTTTTTGAAAGCCAATATAGATAGGTGATTCCTCCATGGACTGATTTTCACTTGATATGAAATAAATTAATCTATTATTTGAAGGTGATTTACTCATTGCCTATTAATTTTTTTATATTATAGTGGGTGAAATAATTTGATTCTTATTTTCCGGAATTTTTCCTCCTCAATTGTGGTTGAGTGGAGGAAGTCCACTATGGTTGCATTAAAACCTTATTTATTGAATTTCTTTATTTCATTGTGGTGGATATCCCTTATAACCATTCTCTGGTTGTATCATAATGTTACAATAGTTCCTGAATAAAATATTTTTTTTTCTATAAATACCATCTCCAACACACATTTTCAGGAGGGTAAATTTCTTATCACATACTGTCTAAGAGAAAAATCACATATTTTAAGAGCATATTCCTTTTGGTAAGGTGTATTATAGTTTCTTTAGTTATATTCCCCATTCATTATTATGGATATAGGGAGTCTCCCCGAAAAATTCATTATAGTTATAACTCATCCCCATAATTTTAAAATGGTGATTAAAACATAAGATCATTTGTAACGGATCCCTATGTAATGTCTTTTTGGAGGGTGGTCCACCATGTAAATCCACTATGGTGACCATACATAAATACATGTGTTGTTGGTATACCCCACCAAATCAAAAAGAAAACATATTTTATTGGACATTTGTGATTTATAAAGTATATATTTCTTTATTTACAATGTTATATCTTCTCAAAGGATTTCACATTTTGTGACCTAATTTATGAAAGATTCCCTCTACAAGTGTCAAAGAATCCTTTTGTGTAATCCCATCATTTTAAAATAAAAAAAATGTTTTATAGGTTTCTAGAAAATTATATAATATGTTTCTTGTTGGGGTGAGACCTGTAGGAAGACATGGTCTCCCTACCCATACTGCAAGGGTCCCCATCTCCTGTCAGCACAAGACTTCTTCCAGATCTGTGCAGTTTTCACTTGCTAATAGGTGAGGCATTGTGATACAAACTCATTCACTACATCCTGCATCCCTGGACACCCATACTAATGTCTAAGGTTTTGGAACTTCTTCACCACTCTAGGATGTACTGTTAAAAGTAAGGTATAGAACTCCCTCAACACCTCCTCCCGAAGTGTCACTAGTATAATAGTGCATCATCTAAATATAATGACGTGCTCACCACCTTCATAATATCCTAAAAGAGATCATCTTGAGGATATCTGAGCAAGTCAGTCCTCATAGTCAATGTCCCTAAGATGTGCCTCCCAAAGACGCAGAAGAGTAGGTGGATTGACTGTCGTAGACTGGAAGTAAGATTCTCCCTCTTTATCCATAAAGGATATCTGCAGTGCAAATAACCGCTCTAATGCCTCACTTAGTAGCTATAGACCAGACCTCCTGCTAATTTTGTCTTCTAAAATGTTCCCCTTCCTAGGAGTATAGACTATCTCAATGTCGTAGTCCTGGAAGAACTCTAGCCATTATTGATGTCTCGGGTTCAGATCATTCTATGGGTAGATTTACCAGAGACTCTTGGGATCAGATAAATTTCTAAATCATTCACCCATCAAGTAGATCCACCTCATCTTTGGAAAACAGACAACTAATACTAACTCCAGGTCATGGGTAGTGTAGTTCTGCTCATTTTGTCTCAACTTCGATTATCTGTGGAGATAACTACCCTCTTCTACATTAGGAAACAACATAGTCTGGTCCATGATGCGTCAGCAAAGACTAAATACCCAATGACATTTTCTGGAGGCCATAAGATGGGGGTGCTCCTCAGTCTCTGTATCTGCTCCTGAAAGATCTATTGACCCTTCTCTGTCTGCAGGAATGGCTCCCCCTTCTTTGATAAAGCTGAAAAGGGTTCCTCTACCCTGGAGAAGTCAGGTATAAATCTGTGGTAGTACCCAGCCAAAGCATAAGTCCCTCTCCCTTCAGTGAGGTATTACTAGAAACATATTTTTGAAAAGATGTCCCCACACATTGCCACTACTATTGGGAACTGAAAACTAAAAACTTTAATTGTCATTAGGGTAAGGCTGGCCTACTCAATAGTGATCAGTTGCAACCTCCTCTGCATGAGTTTGTCATGTGCTTCCTGGAATTCCTTTTTTTCTACCAGGGAAAACCCCTTTCCGACATTGAATATATATAAATACTTCTTTCCTAATGCCTTCATTCATATTATGAACTGTGGAAGTCTAGTCCATCACCAAACTATCATCATAATGCCTTGACGCTGCCACCATGAGGCTCCAACCAAAAATCTCACCTAAAGGGTCATATCACACTATCGAAGTAAGTGTTATTATTGAGTCTTCTTCTAAGGGTATCACTAGAAGTAAGGGTCATGTCATCGGTTTAACTATAATCTCTAGGTCTTGATCAAGATTCTTGAAAAAAAAAAGGAAGGATTGGTACCTATTTCAATTAATACGGTAGCTAGTAGTTGACACAGACTGTACCACGAATCAATCTTAGAGCCCTTAGGCCACACTCCTTGACCATAGGTAGCTACTCCCTTCCCATTTCCTCTATCTCCTTATGCCTGGTGGGGACCATATTGGGGAGGTGGTTGTATCATGATGAAAAGTATACCACCTCATGCTACTCTCCTAGTTCCACTTCAACGTCAGCTGCCATGCAGATTCATCTGTCCCTATCACTTACTCATCCTGAAACATTTTATACACCCACGTCTATATGACTAGCATGAGTTTCCTACATTAACACTACAAACATTCATGGGATGTATCTGCTCAGCCAAAGAACATTAAACCACAAAGGTTCTCTCTAGAAACCTAACATAACTTGGAATGCATTGAGGAAAAGTAAGGGATCAGATGTCCCTAAACACACCTCTATCAGAGGACCAAGCCCTGATGCACTGACCAAACTATATTCATCTAGTACCTGGGATGGTCAGCACACCTTGATAAATACATAGCTATCGACAAGTTGTCTTGTGGAAGCTGTAGAATCTCTTGGGAACACTCACCCCTTATCTTTTTATGGCATGAGACCCCCTTCTCTAAGAAAGTGCCTCAAGATTGTACACAGAAAAGTCCACTCTTCGCAAGATCATGGTAATATAAACCATGTTATCATCCTGTTGAGCCACGTAGAAAAATATCTACCTAGACCACCATCTAATCGAATGGAACCCTGTCTAGATGGAAACATAGCTATCTCATCAATCCATTCTTTAGCCACCAGTTAGTTGGGCTCGCCTCAGAACGTGAGGGGTATCTGATGCTGAAACATGTGTAAGGAAATAAGCCTACATGTGTCATCTATCAGTAATTCCATTTGTAATAGATGTCCACAGGTTAGTGATATCGTTGGGGCACTACATGAAGGTACTATCTCAGGCATCGGTCCATGTACCGAAGCCCCATCACCATGTGAACCATCCTCATGGTCACACGATGCAAATTACTAATAACTAGGATCACCATCTAATCTCTTGGTGTCCCAACTAGGTAGAATACTCTATCCACAACCTCAAGCTAGTTCTTAGTTCCCTGGGGAACAGTCTAGACTTAAAAACATGGAGGTCTCTACCGCTGGAACTTGTTCCACACACTGAGTCGGTGTGCACGATCCCCTTGTAGAATATGTTGTGGATCCGCACAGGATTTCTTGATGGAAAGTCATCATGTACTCACTCAGGAATACTAGATACCTATCTACATGGCGGCATCTGGATAAGGAATAGGTGTGCCACATTCATTATGTTTTACCTCATGATCTGACTCTAAAGAAACCAAAGAAAAACATTTCCAAAACCCACATTGTAAGTGTTTTCATGGACTGAGTTGGAAATCTGAATTCAGGGTCCGTGTGTATGGATACGTCAGCTGCTTCACCAAACACTGGACTCCCTGAACTAAAACCTACACTGAAAACAATTAACATTATTGTTCTGTTGAATAGATTAGAGTCCTAGTTCATCAGTTGAACAGACTCCTCTGATGCAACTTTGTCACGACCTATCCTCTGGGGCTTGAACAGTGGAAACCCCAATCCCACCATCCAAAGTCCAGGGGTTGGATACTAGCACAAAAAAGGAAAATCCCTATAACACGAAGTAATTTCCTTTAATCCTCTAAAAAAGCACAAACCAAGAACCATACAATAAGAAACCATAATGCATACTGCTTTAGTACAAGTGTATGGAAATTAAAGGAGCCGAAATACAAACACAATTGAGAAGTACAAGTACAATAATAAAGTGGAAATAGATCTTGGGTCATCCACTCTAGATCCAACATGAATGGTAGGTATATATCATCTCCAACACAAACCATGTCATCCCATCTCCCCCGTGTACCACCTAGTCCTAGCTCCCTTGAGTCTCAGCTTAGTTGTTCGTCTTCTGGAGAAGACACAACATTGTGTGGGCGAAGCCCATGTAGGGGTGACTATAACACTACCGAGTAGGGGACCCCAGAACCCCAGAGGGATCCTAGAGTTCCACAATGGAAAAAAATCAAAGCAAGACCCCAATTATAATGTACGAAGTAGTCATCAACTCTATATATTTATATTCCCAAACATATACCTATGTTATCAATATATATTCATCGCATACATGAGGTAACCTAAGGATTATACTTTTTGGCCATTTTCACAACTCATCCATGAGGGAAGAATACCACATGGTAATATGACGAAGGTAACACCACGAAGGTAAAATTTCCACAACATTAACACCATGATGCTAACACCATGAAGGTAAAAGTACCACAAAGATAACACCACCATGAAAAAACTATTAGTGAAAAATTAACAAAATGGTAACACCAAAAAGGTAACACAATGAAGATAAATATAGCATAAATGTGAAGAATCACCTCACATTAGGTATATAACTCAAGTACATAAGTACAGATGATTAGTCATAAATCTAGATCATCTTTTTCTGTCGAGAAGCTCTACTACTGACCCACACAGGATCGATAGATGCTGACTCACACATGATTACTAGGCTCTGACCCACACATGATCAATAGATTTCAACCCACAACAGATCTCTAGGCACTGACCCACACAAGATCGATAGATGCCGGACCACACAGGATCTCTAAACTCTGACACACACAGGATTAAGGTTTTTTCCTCACGTTACACCCAGCCACGAGACTCTCGCAGTAAGAAATCATGATTCAGTGAGGATATTCTCGTCAAGACGTCAGTCACATTTAAATGGACACTATTTTCCATAGTAAATTATCCCAATGGACTGCCATGCCATAAGGGTTCCAACACAATAGATGGAGCGTCAATCAGATGCCAGATATGTGAGGTATGAACACTTTTGGTAAAAAGGGCTAGGTTGGATTCAAGTCTGATTTATCCTAGGTAACAAATCAATATTATTCAAAAATCACTTAGAGTATCTCCAAAGACAACCTTTCCACAAGGTTCTTTATTCCAATGATGGTGCGTCGATCGGATACTCGGTCTATTAGTCACACCCCTTTCTGTGAAATGGGGGTGATCGCACCTTGATTTGACCTGCTTCGGTCAGGCCAGCCAAAATATTCTTATTAGATTGCTTCTCAAAAGGCATCCCATCTTCCCTGATGGGATGTCTAACAGACCCCCCGGTTTGTCAGTTATGGGCATTTCTTTATTGGGGTACTGGTTGGGTCTCAACCCAGTCTGACTCGGTCAGACTGGCTCAACGCAACGAGTCCCATGGTCTACCTCACCCTGCTCAGATCCGGCCCACTGGGGGTCAGCCTCGGTTCATTGGTTTTGGACCAGTGGGGTCGGCTCGTCTTGTTCGCGGGTTAGGGTCGCGGTAGGCCCAGCCCTTCCGGTGGAGCACGGCCCACACTACGCTGGCCTGTTGGGTTGTAGGTCCAGCCCGATGGGTGGGTTCGGCCAGCTTGTTCGGACAGTGCCAGATCATTCTACCTAAAGGTAGACTGTTGAGCCCCATCAGCGCCATGGTTTGGAGGCCATATTTTGACCAGCTAGTGGGGCGCTGCCCAACCATGATTCAAGAGTCATTCGTTCTGCCGACCAGCTTCCGCCAACATGGCACGACACGGGGCCGCGCCTCTCCTTCCATCCATGGTTCAATGGTCACAGCTGTTTCGCGTCACCTCCAATTCTATCGTGGCCCCTGGTTGCGGCTATATCGCATCACCAGCTGCTGGCCACCGCAGTGTGTCGTCACATGGAACCTTCCACCGCCCACGACTATTTGTTGCGGGTCTCCTCTGGACACTTTCAGCTGCCGTCGACATGGTACGCTGGCAGTTTCTTCCACGAGCTATTAGACATGCTCCAGAGTTCCGTTCAGGTTTTCTTCTATGCCTTTGTCTCTCACGAGGTGTCGTCGTCAAAATGTGACCCACTAATTCACGCTACCATCAACTAGAGGAAACTGTCTCTGAAGAATTTAATATGAACAATGAGGCGGAGTGTCCCGACCTTATTTGTTTGGCATGTTCCCTCCGCATTAATAAATATAATGCGGGAGAAAATAAATAATCATTGATGAACATAGAAACAAACCCTCTATCTAGATAAGAGGTCCACTGACAATGATCAAAGGAACCTCCTTCATTGTTGTCGTCGGTTCAAGATTCGGTGGCCCTTGTTACCGTTAAAAAAATCTGGATTTTACCTCCATGTGGTTAGCGTTGCGGTACTTTTCCAGAGCTTTGTCTCTAGGGGAAGCCTTCTAGAAACCCTCCCCGAGCTCTATATAAATAATAGAGGATAAAGAGTGTGTATCGTACAAAGAATTAATGAGGTTCATTTGATTAATGAACCTCCCACATTCCCAATGATGCGGTTAAAAACATGGGAGTCAATTAATTTATGGATTGACATGTCATCGGTCCCACCTTTTTCACTCGTCCATTGGAGAAAATAAAAATAAATAAAATAAAATAACATGCTATTTTATTAATCGTTGAAAAGTCTGAAAAATTATCTTTTTCACCCGGCCTACTACTGTAGAATTGAAGCCTCCCATAATCAAATCCTGGCATTGTGAATTCAATGGTGCCCTTAGATTTTTAATCTGAGCAACTATTATAAATATTGAAAACACCATCTACAAGTTTACTGAATGTACCTTACAAAAAGATTAATAAATTATTACATTCACCCTTGACCTGTGCCTGTCGAGGATAGGATTGACCTAATGGGAACATGCCCCAATGAAATCAATGGTACTCTTGGATTTTCAATCTGATTAACCATTTAGAATTAATGTATTTTAACATTACAATAATTGTTTCTTAATTATTTTATTTATGGAAAAAAACTAACTTCCACTGTTGGCCTGCACCAGCCAGTGTTATGGCCTACCTAAAGAAAGCATACCCTCATGAGTTTATCGGTGGACTCATATTTTTAATCTGAGTCCCCATTAGTGAGTTATAATCATTTAAAAAATAAAATTAATTTAATTTATTATTTTATTTATGGTTATTCCATTTTATTTTCTTCTCAATGGAGGCCTGCGCCGACTTTACTTAGGGAAAACCCACCATCCTAAACGCAACGGTGCCGTGAGATTTCTGATCTGGGAACCCGTTTATGAGATACTACACATTTTGAGAAAAACTAATCACACACACTATTTTAAACATAAGGCTTTTTCGATAGATCAATCTGGGAACTTCGGGCCACTGAATCCCACGATTTCATATTTAGAAGTCTTGAAATAACTCCATATAAATAAAACAATTATATGTTAATTACGGGACAATACACACATTGTGGTAAAAAATTATATGGGTATATAAAACATCATGTGGTACATTTAGATTATGACATCGATGTATTAAATTACATTATCAATCATTCAATGTTGATTGGGTGGTTAGAAAGATGATCTAAAATTATTTTATAGTTTTAAATCATGTTTTTTATCTCAAGAGGAAACCATGGGACATGTTATGAGTACTTATTAGTGACCTAAAAATGTTTACATGATTTTGTCTTTGAAAAATATTTTTCTATGAAAAATAATTCAATATAAATAAAAAATCTAAAACATTATTTAGGTTTTTATATGGTGTAACTAAAATCCAAAAAAATAAATATTATATATAACACCATGTTCATCTGGTTTTTCTTAGGATCCATTTTCAACTCATCTACAAAGGCACTAGAGTTACACTCTTTCTTCCTCTTAAATGATTGTACCAATAATAAGGTAGAATACTTGGATCTCATCATAGTTCTATAGATAGCCATGTAATTACGTATAAATCAGATTAATGTGAAAGGAAACTCAAATTCAATAATAAAATTAATCAATGAGGATTATATTATCAAGATGGATGAATATATTCATCAACATAAACCTATATGTGATTTAATGGACCATGTTCACACTGATTAGGTTATCTCACACATATTATGGATATATAATTGCTAAGTGGGCTGAAATGATAACCTACATACTACTATTGCAAACTAATATTATAAGGAAATCATGATTTATGTGGTATATTGAAGAGTGGTATTAACTATTAAAAATAAAAAAAATATAAAATTTATTGATAATTTCGGTGTCACCTTTCCCAATGTATAGTATGAAATATAGAAATTCATCATAATAATCCGCTAGATTCCCCTAATAGATAATTATCTATACAAAATATCATTTCCAGAATGATTGGATAAAAATGAAAATATTTGTACAAGAGAATTGAACATTATTATCTATATTGGAAAAAAAAATAAATGAAAAAACATTACAAGTATGGATTCAAGGGGTCATCCATGGGTTCAACAGTGTAGGAGAGACCCCTGATGTTTGGAAACATGTTTATTTGGGTGCATGCAGTTTCGACTAAAAATTAATCAAACACTCCCATATGATTAGTATGCTTGAGTACATTTTTCACTTAATGGTGATTGATTTTATATTTTTTTAAAAAGTTATGTAACACATTTCTGGTTCATTTTATATTTATATGTAAACCTCTATAACTAATAAATACTAAAAATCGGTCATTTCATTTTTATAGTGGTAATTGATTTCATGAATCTGTATCCATTGGAAACTAGAAAATAATTTATGTTCTCATCCTTACCACTAACTTCATCTCAAAATGTGTTAAAACAATAATATTAAATGTGGTCATTATTTAATCCAATATCACTATTTTCAGATCCAACATATTTCATAGATTTTAGGGTTATCACATTATCCTCATTTAAAATGGAATTATTTGTTTCTATAATGAGATGATAAATATGTATTCAATTATGAAAATTAATTTAATGAAAAAATATATATCATTAATAGTATCCTATCAAGTATTCTATATAATATTTTAGATAAGAAAATGAAAATATAGCTTAAAAATACATTATACTTCATAAAAATCAACTTATGTATCTCTATATTCCCTAGTGTATTACAATGAAGTGGTTCTTCCTATAAAAGTTCAGTTACCCTAAAAAGGATATTATTGAAACTCAATGAAGGAACAATTTCATTTTTATATCCACGTACAGATGTTGTTAGATTTTATTATATAGATTATACATGTTTTTGGCACGAAAAAAATATTTTCCAAACACATTACCATAAAATCCATGATATAATCCTCCCTTATATAACAATATATATATTTTTAGAAATATTTAAACATATATGGATTGTATGAAAATGTTGTCTCAATGTTCTTTACAATTTCATACATACTAATATATTGTGATTCCTCAAAAATATTACCCAGTTTAGCTATGTTGTAGTGAGGAACTCCCATAGAGAGCTTGTGACGTATTTTACCAATCACAAATGGAAAGGTTATTGAAACAAAAAAACTCATTTTATTGGTCTTATAATCTATTTTGGACCAAAAATATCTTCATATGGGTAAACTCTTAACCAGTGAATATATTTAATTTCAAAATAATTTACATTTTTTATAATAGAGAAACAAAATTACCCTGATCATAATTTTGGTCCATGTTATGTTTAGATTAATATTATCATAAATTAAATCGATCCAACTAATAAACTATGTGAACCATGTAAAAATCACATGGGGGCTCAAAATTTTTTAGGGGCACTATATAATTTCATATTAGTATGGATTGGATATCACTTGTATCATAGTGGATGAATTAATTAATGTCTATGTCATTAATTCATGGATCAATAATTTTTTTAATAACACTAGATAAAATACATGTTTTAATTTATATTCCCCTATGTATCAAACGTTATTTTACTCAGATATTCATAAATATATTTTATTCACCTGAAACATTTAATGATAGATATCATTTGTTGTGTAGTTCTTGAAAGCCAATGTAGACAAGTGATTCCTCCATGGACTGATTGTCACTTGATATGAAATAAAGTAATCCATTATTTGAAGGTGATTTACTCATTGCCTATTAATTTTTTTATAGTATAGTGGGTGAAATAATTCGATTCTTATTTTCCCCAATTTTTCCTCCTCAATTGTGGTTGAGTGGGGGAAGTCTATTATGGTTTCATTAAAACCTTATTTATTGAATTCGTTTATTTCATTGTGGTGGATATCCCTTATAACCATTCTATGGTTGTATCATAATGTTACAATAGTTCCGGGATAAAATATTTTTTTTCAATAAATACCATCTCCAACACACATTTTCTGGGGGTAAATTTCTTATCACATACTGTCTAAGAGAAAAATCACTTATTTTGAGAGCATATTTCCTTTGGTAAGGTATATTATAGTTTCTATAGTTATATTACCCATTAATTATTTTGGATATAGGTAATCTCCCCAAAAAATTACTTATAGTTATAACTCATACCCATAATTTTATAATGGGTATTACAACATAAGATCATTTGTAACAGATCCCTATGTAATGTCTTTTTGGAGGGTGGTCCACCATGTAAATCCACTATGGTGGCCATACATAAATACATGTGTTTTTGGTAGACCCCACCAAATCAAAAAGAAAACATATCTTATCGGACATTTGTGATTTATAAAGTATATATATCTTTATTTACAATGCTATATCTTCTCAAAGGATTTCACATTTTGTGACCTAATTTATGAAAGATTCCCTCTACAAGTGACAAAGAATCCTTTTGTGTAATCCCATCATTTTCAAATATAAAAAATGTTTTATTGGTTTTTAGAATATTATAACATATGTTTATCTATTTTCAAAATTAAACCACCACGAAAAATTCAATGTAGGGTAACCCCTTTTTGAAATATTAATTTTTTCCACGCCTCTATCTATTGAATTTGGAGTATAGGTTATCCCCTCATATATAAGATGAATAACAGTTTTCATATTTACAAAATATTTCATGAGAATGTAGAATCATGTAAAATATACCCCCCTATGAAATATTTGAGCACATTATATGATTTTATGTATGGTAACCCATTTCTTAAAAGAATCACTCTCTAAATATCCAAGACTCCTATATTTAAAAACCAAAATTTTAAAAAAACCTAATAATTTATGAGACTGTAACACATAATATCACATGTTTCCCCATTTTCAAAATTTCAAAACTGCCGAATATTATGATTAAGATTACCCTTTCCATGAAATGTTTCTCATCTATGTAGTTCAATCCTATTCTCCACGAAAAAAAATCAAGATATGAGATACTTATCATGGTTTCTGAAAAAACCTTGAGTCAAGATAAAACTCTTAGTTTGGAAAATCACCATGAGTAAAAATCTAAATTGTGGTTTTCCATTATGCATTGATTCATGATACTTATCTTGGTTTTAAAATATTCCTTGAGACAACATACCACTTTTTGTTTCTTAATGTACCTTGAGTTGAGATCCTCATCTTAGATTCCCAAAATAAAAAAAATGGAGATACATCTCATGGTTTCCTAGAACAGTATAAGTTGATATTATACTCTATATTTTTGAATGAAACGTGAGCCAAACTACTCCCCATTGTTTCAAAAAGTCCCATGATTTGATATCCGACTCATGGTTTCTCCATGAATACCTTCACTTGGATCATCTTTCAAAATAACAAAATGCGGCTTTCTTGACATTATCCCCATACTTAACCATTTATCTATATTATTAATCTTGGAGTCCAATAATCATGACTTTATTGATATTAGAACTAGTCATGGTAGCAAGAACATTAAATGGACATCTTCGGTCATGGTTGTATGACCTTGAAAAGCACAATTGTGGTCTTTATCACATGACGTTAATGTTTATTACTTAAATAATTAAATAGAACCAAATAATGTAGTTTTTTACTCCCTTTATTGGGATAAATATGAATCCCATACCATATTCATTATCCCTCCATCAAACCATTTCCCACCTCCTCTCATTGGATCCCAATGCTTCCCAAGATAGAGATAAATTTCCCTGTGACTTCTTATAGGTATTTGAACTATAGAGAAACCAATTATTTGGATCCAATTTGAGAAAATACAATAACCAGGTGTTGTTTCCTCTTTTATGTATATATTTGGTGAATGAGTTTCATAAAACAGTAATTTTTACTGTTCCTAGGTTGAATTTTTTGAACAATACATAAATCTTGAAGAGATTCTCAAACTACACAATTATCCCCCTTATAGTATGATCCAACCACCCATCCTATCATCTGCAAAAAGTTTTCATTGTCCCCACCCTAGGTGATAAAGTGTCAACTCACCATTAAAAAGATGTGGAGTCTCATTTGGCCCAAATTAACAAAACAAGGCCCATGAAAATGGAAATCATGAAAATACCAATGCATAGGCCTCCAAAGTTAGAAAAAAATGGAAAAAAATAATTACATAAAATATAAGGTTCGCATAAATGGTGTTTACTTCTTTACCATCCCATATAGAATGTTTATTAATCTATATTACAAAATAAGTTTCCTTTAGAAAAAAAATCATGAAAATTTTCCTTGTATATATACTGTACTTGTAATATGTTCTTAAATTGTATGATATTTAGTCCTTATCCCATAGCCTTAAACAATATGACAGGTTAACCTCACCACATTATGTTAAATTACTTGTAATTTTAATTTTCATAATGATTCAAAGTTTAAGACATCATGTCTACATAAAAAATCATCCTTAGAACATGAAAATAAATTATTTCCAATGGTCAAATCCAAAAATCCTTAAACTACATGAAACATAATTTTTCTTGTTTGATGTTAATCTATGTAGAGTATTTATATTAAAATAAAAAATCTACAATACACATCTTCCTTGTTGTATTATTATAACCTATTTAACCATAAATTTCCTTTGTGCCAACCGAATCATCATAAAGACCTTTGAGAACAACAACTGCCCGAAATGGATACACGAGGTGATCCCATTAATTTATGTTGGGATTTTTTGAAACCATAAAATCTTAAATAAAACATAATGGGGAGGTAAATTAGGGTTTCAATTTATTCACATATTTAAATGGATCTACTAATAAATTTTTCAAGAAAAATATAGAATACACACAATAAATCACTCACCAATAGATTCTATGAGTGAAAATTAAATACACAAAACACTATAACAATTAAGGGTCACTCCCAAATTCTTCTTATCTATATAGTACCTTAATGAATATGTAAATAAAGAATCAACGTATAATATACTCATAAAAGTTTATCCAAAATAACTAAACCACAATAAATGCTGTCGTTATATTTTATTCTCTATCATTCTTGAACAAATATATGTTGTTAATGATATTATTGAAAAACAAAAAATTACCACTTAAGAAATCCAGATTCAGCAGTAATCAATATTCTTTGATCATCTATCTCTACATAAGCTACCTCATCATCCTCAAAAAACATTAAAATATACTCTCAAAATGATTCCTCTTCATAATTAAATATATAAACATACTATTTTTTTAAACAATTAATAATGGATTATTTAAAACATATGGACACCTTGGTAACTTCCCAAAATTTAAAAAATAATTGATTGTTCTTTATTTGTATAACTCTTTAAATAATGATGTAATGTAACTATTTAGGGTGTAATTTCCTTCCAATTCAACTCATTATAGTATAAAAAATATTAATATGGAATATTTAATCAGTAAAACAAATTATAAAATAACAATTATAAAAAAATCATTATTTATTACTAAAAACTCATCATAATCATTCAAATAAATATATAAATATTTACATAATCATGGCATGATACATGTTTTTTGGGAACAACTACATATTTTAAATCATTATCATAAAGTCTATAACCTTCCATTGTGGTCTGGATAAAACTTTCTCATCATTAGACCACTACATCATTGTTTCATGTTAAAATGCATTACATCATAAATCATAATTCAAATAGAGAAAAGTAAATTCTCACAACATATTTATTATAGTGAAATTTCAATGATCATGATATAATATCTAATATTATATAATTATTTATTCATTATTCACAAAACCATAATAATCAAAAATGGAATAAATTTTCTCTTGTATAAAAACTATTATATCAAAATAAATTATATTTTATATTAATTTCTAGTTTATTTTTTAATGTGTATTCATATAGCCAAGACATCGATATTTTTCTATAAAAATCATACCATTTAAAATATTAATTCATACACCTACATTCAAAAAATGATTTAAAAAACATAGTATGTTTACAAATTCTAAAAAGCTTACATTTAAATATTATTCTCAATCAATAACATTGGTTATGACATTCTCTTATAATAAATATCCCCTATTATAACATTATCATCCTATGGGTTTTTGGTAAATAAAAATGAAATTAAAATGATCCTTTTGTTCCATCAAAACAACAAATAATGAAAATAACTCAAAATCCATAATATTTCCTCATAAGAAGTGATAGGTTTAGAAAAAAGATTTTAAATGATAATTAAATTCCTTAATGCACTAATTAAAACATTATTTTGGATAAACCTCTTTTTAATAACTAAAATTCACATGACTCTCCATACCATCTTGTTTCCTTCTAACTCTTTCTCATTGACTTTATCATCCTATATCTCTTATTCCTAATAAATTATTTCTAGTACCCCTCACCCATAAAAGTATATTACTTACACTAATGTAGAGTATTCTATAATGATATAACTTATTGATCCCATTAAGGTACCTAAAACACATTTTTTTATGTTATAAGACATCATCAAATTTCAAAGACTCCTGAATTATTTCAACACCCCCATTGATAATAATCCAAAACTGAAAGTCCCACCAATAATTTAATAAACAATTAATATAAATAAAACACATGGAGAGAGGGTATACTAGAATCTTTCTCAAGATGAGTGAGGTGACTAATCACAAGCATTGAACAAATTATTCACAGATAATTTTTTTTACAATGGTTTCATTATTATAAAAATCACATATAGTTCTTTTCCAATGCTCCCCACCATGAGAACTAATTTCTCACCTTTATCATTAGTGAAATTATACTATATCTCAATATTCATTGTGTATGACCAAATACAATTTTAATTCAGTTTGACTCTTGTTTTACATAAAGATCAAAATTGGAACATTCATATCCCCATCAAGATATTTTAATTATTTCATCATCCATATAAACATAGTATACGCCATTTCAAAAAATATATATTTTACTCTAGCAGAACAAAATTATGATTTTTATTTATTAATACTTATCTAAAACCTAAATTTTGTCTCTGTATAGACTGTACCTTTAATTGATTATTTTCTATTCACAAAATATCATTTAAAAAAATATATCCAAATAAACAATTAATACTACATATTTTCCTGTATTAAATAAAAACTATTATAAAGAGTACATTGGATGTACTTCATGATTAATTTAAATGATATAATATTCTCTTCCATTTAATTAATATAAAAAATATCCTCTAATAAAAAATAATAATCAATATTTTTTCATTCTGATCTTCAGTAACATAATATTACAACCATTCCCCCGTAAAGTTTAGGTTCTATAATTCTTCCATTTTTTATACTTACCATGTATCATTATAGACATGATTGTAGTTCAATAATGTCTGTAATAATAAATATAAAACTTCTTTCGGAACTCTAATCAATATTATCTCAATAAATAAAATTAAATACCCCTTTATGATTTAATTTTAGCCCATGAAAATAAGTAAGCTTTCAGATCATGAACATCTCAAACATGGAGCTCATATTTAAAAAATTGCTCAAATAATTTTATATTTCATCCTACAAAAATGATATCATTAAAATTTATGTATACTATAAACTGTTATTACTCCATTGATTTACATATAGATTACAATAAACACCAGCTCTATTCATTTCCGGCTTCCCCAAATTTGAGTCTAGTCAAGCATACCAATCTCATGGTGTTTTCTTCAATCTAGAAAGTACCATAAATAATTCATATAACATTGATTCTTTGTCAATGATTTGAAAAATAATTTCCTGTATAATATTTACATATTTATTAATTAGTAAATTTAATAATGTTCTTTATATCAATAGGATAAAAAATATATTTTCTGAATCTATAGCATTAATAAAAGTTGTATTGATTCTATTCATTCCACCGGTGAAAATATTTCTTCCAAATCCAGACCTTCAATTTAACCTATTTTGTTCTAAATTAAATTCATATTATAGGTAACATGGGATGATAATCCACTATAAAGTGTCCCAATGAAAATATTAATTTAATATTTTAGTAAAATCAAATTAATAAAAGAATTATTCTTTTTTTAATGGTTGGGGACGAAGCCTTATTTATTATTAATACAAAGAAAAGACCTCTATAATTGGGTATAGGGATACCCATTACATAGCTCGAAGGCCTATTAATTATTTAGAACATTACATGACCCATAGGCCCAATGTTTTGGCCGTAGACCCATTTTGTGAATATTATTGCTACAGTACCTGCACTGCTATAGTAACACATAGTACCTGTCGCTGCTACTGTACCCTTCTGCCACTATAGTGTCCTACCGCCACTACTACAGTACACTACAATACATCTACAGTACCCTTTCCCCAATGGTTTTTGCACCCCCATTTTTCATGTAGGATTAAGGGGTGCTAACCACTAAGCCAAACCCCAACCACAATATAATTTTTCATTCTTTTTTTAATTACATAAAATACATGTCATAGTTAAGACATATGTTTTGATGTATTCATTGGTTTCATCAATAACAATAACACAATACCATTATTTTTAAATGTATTTAATCTATATGTAATTTAATTGAATTCAGTGTTCTACCATATATTCTAATTAAATTTCTAAAGAAATAATTTACACTCCATAATTTCTGAAAATAAATTGAATCATGAATAAATTTATATAAATTAAATAAAATATCTATAAGGATATATTATTTATAGGGGTAAAATTTATGTTCCTATTATATATTTTTCACTAATTAGTAATCATAAATTTGGTTAAATTTGTGATTCTTCATAATATATCACGATGTGAGCTAAATATCCAATGAATTTTCATATT
The DNA here is from genome assembly GCA_963277665.1 of Viscum album. Classification (NCBI taxonomy): domain Eukaryota; kingdom Viridiplantae; phylum Streptophyta; class Magnoliopsida; order Santalales; family Viscaceae; genus Viscum; species Viscum album. The sequence continues at coordinate 2,010,681,461 of OY728122.1, read as the reverse complement.
ACAAGTGTAATATTACATCACATTCACATCATATATTTCCATCCCTTGAATATCTACTTCTATTTTTATAATCCCTCTATAATTAAGTGTGAACTTAAATTTTTTTTATTCCAACATCCATGACACATATTATCTTAGTTTTTGTGATCCTCCATTGAAACCAATTCAATCGTACCAATATTATAAGTCCAATAAATTTCCTAAACATCCTTATCCATCATTTATCCCTTTCTTTTAAAATAGCATCCAATCTTTTTTTAAATTCAATATTTTCATTATTTTTACCATTTAATTTTTATATTATGTTTCTTACAAAATATTATTGCATAATTTTCAAAAGTTTTAATCGTATATGCTTACTATTTGATATAATAATTATGGTTAGTAGCCACTTTAACTTATTTTTATTTTTCCATATTGTTGTGTAAATATTCTTCTAAATTTCAATTTGATATCAATATTATTTTAACTACCTCCAATAATTGAGTAATATTAGCTTCGATTTGGTAATTAGTCTCTAAATACTCCTTCATTAATCAATTTATTTTATTGATTTCTTCCTTTCTTAATTCAACTATTTATGTGAATTGTTGAGTTTGACATTAAAATCTAATTCGCCATTCAATTTAATTTTCACCTTTTTTAGGTTGATTTTCCTTGACTATAGCCAGAATATCATCCTATGTGTCTAATTTAAACTTCATATCATCTTCAATAATGAAAAATTAATCATCTTCCTCTTATTTTTTAAATTTCATTTTCACTAAAACCATTTTCCAGGTGTACATGTAAATTTGATGTTTCATTTGGGGGAACGACCTTTTATATTTTTGGGGGCCTTACACCTTGAAATATCATTTAAAATTCCTTATTAAGTGCCTACAAATACACTCAACCATTCAAAAATTGAAATAATACAAATATATCATTACATAAAACCTTCCTTTACCTTATTTGAATTTACTCGCCATAAGTGTTATAAATTCATTAAATACATCTTCTTCATTATATTTTATTTCATTGATACCATTTTTTCTTTAGTATATAATTCCATATCATTTTAATTAATTGATTTATTTAAATTTTTTTACTTCACATTAATTTCATAATGATTTATCATTCAATATAATTCATAAAATGTTAGCATTGTATGAATCCCTTATCCACGAACCAACACATTTGTATTTTAAAATGGATGAAATATCCATAGAATTTGATCTATAATATTTGTAACCATAATTTAATTACCATGTTCATGAATAGATCTAATAACCACAATAATTAAATTAATAATCAATGTTTTCATTATGATATTTCATTAAACCCTCATCCTTGTTATACAAAACTTGCATTTTTCCACATTCACCTTGACATATCCTTCATAAAATTTATCCAATTTATAAAATATTACATTCTTTTAAGTATATATCATGAATTTAATATATATTTTATTTGATAATTTTTTTTATAATGAATGTTTGGTCCATTACATTAGGGTGGAGAAATTTTCTACTAAACGCAATCATTGAGAGATAGAAAACATCAGTAACCTATATTCCATGTGTGGAAGTGGAGAAAAACTCAAGTACTATATATTATATATGTGATCATACTTGGTCCACCATTAAGTACATCCCCAAGGAGAATAAACTGATGTTGTGATAATTTATTTGGGATGCACTACTCACTTTTATGATTACAAGATATTATGTATGCTCACATACAAAATGTAGGGTCACTCCGACCCATTTTCATTCCATGAATTTATTCAAATAAGAGACCAAAAATCACAAGATAATGGTCACACACAATAATATCTCTAAAATAATTGAATACTAATCAGAAAGGGTGCTTTTTTATTCTCTATATTTCTTGAATATGTTTTGACTCTCAATAATATTTTTATATAGCAACAACTTCTCTCTTAAGAATTCTAAATTTCAAAATAATTTATATTCATTAACCATACATATCCGCCGAAAAATACCTCTTCCACTTCTAATAACTGTAAAATAATCAGCAAAAAATATCTTCATTAAAATTATATTTAATCATCGAAATATTTCTAAATAAAAAATTATAAGTGATGAATTATATTATCAAAACTCCAAGGGATCCATTCTATTTTTCAAGAATTTTAAATTCTCAAGATATTTCCATAATTCCTTAAATCACAACATTATATATCATATTTAAGAATGATTTTCATTTGACTTCAACACATTATATTGTAACCGATGTTATTATGGTGTAGTAACCTTTTCAAGATGAGATATATGAATCATGGAAAAAATATATTTGTTTACTCCTTAAAGATATAAGCATGAACCTTTGAATACACTTAAGACTCATCATTAGTGTGGAATAATGCATATAATTATTCTTGAATTGTATTCTAAATAAATATAAAATCATTGTGGAATTCACCGACAAGAAAATCCAAACATCCATGTTTCTAAAACACTAATTCATTGTCTCATGATATATTTATTTATAGTGTGAATTAAAATTACATTAAAAAATATATTTTAATAGACTTTTTATTACGTTGATGTGTTTTTTATCACTAAAAAATCTATAATATTGTGACATGATTTATAATTTGGTCATGAAACCATAAAAAAAATACATGAATAAAATTTACTCTCATATAGATAATATATATATATATATATGATAATACATATAATATTTTTATTTCTATTTAAAAAAAATACGAAAAAAAGACATTTCTCTAAACCGTACACCAAGTTAACCGTTACTCTAAATGCCTACCGACAATACCTGATTAAAAAAAACATAATACATTCTAAACATAGTATAGTTAGGCTCCAATATTCTTCCCACACACTAACCTTTGTTTTAATATCATTTGATGATGAATAACCATGGTTCTAACAAGATTTCAACACCAATAATTCTTTTATAATAATGTTTAATCTATAATTTGGACCATTAATGCATGGATCTCATACTAGGGTATCACAATTCATTCTACCCATGATGAACAACTCTCTATCAATTTCAAATCAGCCTCCATTTTCCCCTCTCACATTAAAAGTATCCTACTTTTGGAAATATATTTTAAGATTTATTCCTATTTTGAAAAAAATTATAATTACACCTAGATCACTTTTCTTAGTCATGAAATAAGTTCCACTTCCCCAAAATAAATATTTTACTATAGAAATTTAATCACTTCTAAAATATTGTTGTGTTTCAAATATAATGATATACTTTATACATTATTTATTTCACATGGGTGTTTGAGACCCCCACAACTGCATTAGGGTTTCCCATTCTCCCTCAGACCAGGGTTCTGTACACTCTTTTCACGCTTTTTATTTCTTATTTAGTTGGTACCATTATAAAAAAATGTAATGAAGTATTACTAATTTTATAATATATGAAGTTCTTGTAAGATAGCGTTTCATAATACAAAATATAATTTCCTTTCCACCACACCATACATATCATTATTTCACTAGAATTATCCTCATTCTTTTTGGATCCTCTCCACAATATTATAAATAGAGTCCATTATAATTTAGAAGTGCTCAATATCAAAAGAGAATAAGAACTATGGTATCTTATTCCATGTTGTATTTCTATAAAAATATGAAATATTTAGTTCAAGAGGCATTATTTTAAAATAAAAAACAATTTATCCATATTTTTATATAACAAAACTATAATATGAATTTATTATATTATATATAAACCCAAAATATGTAATAGTACTGGTTGAAGAGATATAACAATAATCAATAAGAACCATTTTTTTCAATATTCTTAACAAAAAATAAAAACAATCATTTTTGTGTGAATTTAATTAAAATTCAAGAACATATTATTTTACTATATATAAATTTAAACTAGGATTTTGCATTTTTTCAAAGATAAAATTCCATGAATGATAAAATATTAGATAAAAAAATTGTAATCCTGGAACCCAAAAAATGGTAGCCTGAGTAAAATTAAATTATTCTATGGATTTTTTTTAAATTTAATTAGTTTTATAAAAAATTAAATCATAAAAATTTAAGGAAATATATTATAGGGTCTGAATTTTATCACTACAAAAATCTATTCAATGGTTGTTTAAATCATTGTCCAATACAAAATAAAGAGATATCCCTTTTAATACTTCTATGAATTTTCATCATTATTTTGGGAAACATTCATGATGGTAACAACAACTCCAAAAATGAAGTCCTCCTTTTAAATTCAATATTCTTTACACTTCAATTTCACCCTTATTAATTTACTTCAATATTTGTTAAATAGTGTAACTTTTTTGAAACCATTCATGTATAGGGTTCATATTCCATTAAAATTTTTATACCACAATAATTCTTTATGAAAATATACTCAATATATTTTAATTTACCCTATAGGGTTCCTGAACCATTATTGAACACCCCATTACAAAAAATATTACATCATAATATTTTCATGTGGATTCATTATACTTTTTCATCATAAATTATAAATAGAATAGATTTTTGTGTTGTGAATTCATAATTTTACATGTCCAACCAATAAAACTATTTGTAACATACCTTCAAAGAACATTCCAAAAATGTCATTTGACTGACCCTAGGTATGGTCAAAGAAAAAGTGCATATTTCTAGACAATTCATATATAAGTATTATGCACAATAAGAGAATTTCCCGACATTTTTTTGTCAAAATCTAAGTATGGTGATGGTGTCAGTTATCATGACTATCATATAAATTTTTGTGTTACATACTCAGGTGGAGAATTCTTATGATTCGAAATTAACTAGATATTGGTAAGATGATGGTTCAAGCACACATGTTTTTATAATACACAACAATGGCACACACATTAATGAAACATTAACATAAAAAACCATTAGTATTAGAGTATGTTCATGTTATGATTTTACTCCTCTTATATTTCCCATTTCTAAATGGTTTCAAATAATGTAAATGTTATAAAATCATATATAATATTTGTTAATATTAAAGCCTTATGATGTATCACTCAACTACCAATCCATAAAATAAATGAGTATGTACAAATTTTTTTGGGACCAAATTTATGGTAAAGTTATAATTTAAATTATTAATTGAATATTAGTTGGAGTATCAACAACATGGATTTATTTATTAATAATTAAAAAAATTGTAAATAATGGTTCAATTATAAACATAAATAAAATAATAGATCATTTACTCATTTATCTATGTAATCCAATGTTTTTTGTATGACATCAACCCTTTGTAATATTTCCTTCGTTCAATAAATCAGGGATTTAGATAGTGAATACACTTTCTAAACTATTGTGGATTATATACTCTCGTTATTTATAACATTATCAATTTATGTCACCCACTATGTTAATTCCCCTATAATTCCCCAATTATTGGTCACATTTCTCTATTTATTATTTATCGTTTTTTAATTATGATTTAAGTTAACATTTATCTTTCTCTAGACAATATATATCCACTAAAACCAAATTTAAGTTCTAATTTTATTGTCTCATATCTTTCACTTCATTAAGGTTCTTTAATTGGGTCTCTAATTTATTTTGAACAACTATTGTCTCTTAGAAAATGGTATTGACTATTCTATATCAGACCCATACTCTTTTAGTCCTTTGAAGAGTAATAGAATGTTTCTAAAAGTTTATCCGATCTCTTCCATGGGAATCTTAGTGATTAGGGGTTGTATTTTATACCTGGAAATCGTAAATAAAACATTTTTTTCAATAGTTGTATTCATTATAAAATGAAATATAATATTAAGGTAAATCATAAACACCTTGATAATGTTTCATATAGGGGATATTACCATGTCAATAGATGTCGATGAAAGAATTATTATTTTCAATGTCATTGTGATAAGACGATTATACTTCAAGGATAAATACATAATAAATATATAATTTTTTATTTTATGACTTTAATATGGGGTGTGTTAGGAAGGTTGGTAAAATATATTATTTTACAATGTTGATTCCATTCATGTATATTCTTTTGAGTTCCATATGATGAAATATTTTAATTTACATTGTAATCAACTAGGTTTCCATAGAAATCCGAATACTCTAATGACAATGGTTGGCTCATTAATAAGTTGAAACTCCTAAAATGATTATATTAATAAATTGGAAAAAATCATTACATTTCATGTATCATATGGGATTTTACTCAATACATGAGAGAAATATTATTTCGTAGAAAATTATAAATAATTCCTTATATGGATTACATTAATGCGTAGATATAATATAATTACAATTTTTTATAACTAATATATATAATTTGGAACACTTACCTGTATATAGAATATTTATAATATCTAAAATACTTAAATACATACCCATCACCTTCAAGAGTCTGATCAATAGTTTATCTTTTTCAATGTTCTCATATGAGATGTGATTCATTTATCCAAATTAATGCTCCCATAAAAATTTATTTTTCACAACAACTAAAGTAATTCATAGTGTATTCATGTTAAAAAAGAATATATATTACATACTGGCTTGGACCCTACCTATATTTCTAGACATAATATACCCATAATTAAATTAGATAATGTAAATATTACAATACAAAAATCACAAATACTATTTAGGTTTAGTTATTTAGAGAATTTAGAAAAATCAGAAACTAATAAAGAATATGTGTCCCTCAACCAATAGACATTTCCCCTAATATATTAGAAATAACTTAATCAATAATATTTCTTCAATACTTCTCGAAAATTCCCAATACAAGATATTCAATTTATCATATCATATATAATACATTTTCTTATAACCTATGGAAATAGAAACATAATAAGGGGTGAGATTTAAGGTTTAGAAAGTATAAACATAAGGGATAACAACAAAAGATCATATGAAATCATAATACAAGCATATATAATATGGAAGGAATATATAACAAAAAATAATGCCATAAATTAATGAAACTAAATGTAAAATATATACATGGATAATAATTGAAATTGAAATATCACATGGATAAAAATATACAGTTCCTTAGTGATGGAATTCATAAAGTCTGATATCAAATTCCCAGACATCATAAAAGATATAATTTTATTAGACATCATGATCTTATCATCACAGTATTGTTTCTAGGAAATAGATTTTTTTGTAGGTAGGTATATACAAAAATACACATACTAGTTTCTCTCATGAGACTAATCGATGGATTTAGGGAATATATATACTTTGAACCACTAATCACTAATTACATCAAATGAATTCATTACATAAAGAAATAAATATACTGTGAAATAATTAACTAAAATTCCATTTCAATAAATAAACATCTCTATCAAACTAGTAAGTATACGAATAGTCAATACTACACCTATCAATAAATGAAAATTTTTTCTATGTAAGAATCCATAAACCATAAAAGCTATACAGTAAGTGATATAATGTTATGTAAATAATAATCACATAAATCAATTTCTTTTATCTAGGTGATCACCCTTCAATCAAAGTAAGGAGATATAGAGTGTTCATATTGGATAGTAATTAGAAAATAAAATGGAAAATATCATATGTTTATTTTTCAAGATAGAAGATGTGATATATCTCCATGAGTTTAATATCCCAAAATAAAGTATTATGAGAGGATTTAGATGTTATACCCTCACCAATATATACACCAGAAAAGGATTTATAGGCGAACATGATTCATGTCTCAATGACGAAAAATTGTGATGAAAAAACCCTTATAGAAATGTTAATGAAACAATCAAGAGTACATAAGGGGGATACCATGAAATAAAATATAATAATTATAATAAAAAATGGGTATATTTACATACTGTATAAATCTACATATTTTGAATAATATTAATCATGTCTCATGTAATAGTAAATAGATAAAAATAATACATAAAACATTAGAAACTTTTTAGTTAACCCCCTTGAATAATAAAATTTTAAATTGAAAATTAAATACCATGAATAATAAAATAATGATGATATAAAATATAAAATGGGTTGTAAGTACACTATATAGAAGAAAAAATGGTTTATAACATCATAATTGTCTCATGATATTAAAATTTGAGACAATTTACCGTTCTGACATTGGAGTCATTAAAATAAAAACAACTTGAAGGATAAAATATAAAATGTAAATTTATATACCATTAATAATGAGATACTATTTATATAAAATACAAAAATGGTAGTAAGTAAACAATATAATAAAAAATATGGTGTATAGAATATCATGTATCGAGGAACTAAAATATGAGAGAAATAACCCTTATGAAACTATAAACATTACAATAAAAACATGTTGAAGGATAAAATTTTCAATGGAAAATTAAATAATAAGAAGAATTATCTAATTAGGATATAAAATATTAAAAATGATGTATGAATAACATAAAATATAAAATTTTTGTTCTAAAAAGTTCATGTCCCATGGAATTGAAGATTGAGAACAAAACACTTATGATATTAGATGTTTTTGAATGAATTCTAATTTAATGATATAATTTCAAATTAAATATTATATACCCTAAATACAGATAAGAACATGATGAAAAAAATTAACTTGGAATTATATATACTATATAAAAAAACATGGTTTATAATATGAAAAATGTCTTAAGGCGTGAAATAAGAGACAAGAAACCCTTACTAATTAAGTATCATCTAAATCAATAACTATGAATGATAAAGATTTTAAAAATGAACTTAAAATACCATGTATAAAATAAATGATATAATAACAAAATTAGGCCATATATACACCATATTAATGTAAATTAGTGAAAAATAAGAAACATATATCAAGAAATAAGAATTGAGACTAATAAACCCCTTTCTAGTTATGTAATCATAGAGGCAATAATCCTTAGATAATTATGTTTTAAGGAGTAATTTTATAACCCTATAAATTTATTAAATAAAATATAAAGTATTAATTAATTATAATAAATAATACTTGGAACAATATAGTTCAATAAGAATGTTTTTTCTAGATGGATGAAAATAGTGTTATTATAAATTCTTACATCTTTAGAAAATATCATGTAAAAATGCTTTAAAAGATATGAATTCAAATGAAAAATTTAATATTATGAATAATGATAGAGTAATGATAAAAAAAATTAATGGTGAATTAGATAAACCATTCCAAAGGATACAAGGTGTACAATAAGGATTATATCTCAAGCAGTGAAGATTTCTGATATTAAACTATTGCCTTAATTCATGACTTCTACTAATTCTCATTCATATCTTATAAAAAATAATAACTAGCTAAATCACCTATTTAATAATATTATTCATATATATAATATTTTATAAACCTAATTTATAATTATTATATATATTTATATTTTTTATCTATTATCTATTCTTAATATTAGCCATGAGTTATATAAATCATTTTGAAATAGTTTTGTTATAGAGGTGTTGTTATTTATTATTCATCTAATGTTCATCATCCAAAGAAAATATAACATACTATATTAGATAAATGATATTTATTTATTAATATCTTATTTTATTACATTAATTTTTTAGTTATGTTTCATGAAAATGGAAATGGTCTAGGCTTATTTTTGAAATTTTAGCACCAGAAGATGATATTTAAATAATATGTTAATTAATTTAAATAAACCATTAAAAACCATAAAATAAAAAATATTTACTTATATTATTATTTTGGTTCCCATATTCTTTCATGTTATAGTTTTATAAAATTATTCATATTGGTGGTTAAAGTGACCTATACATGAGCATACCATCATTCGAGGGCTGAGTATGGATATGAAAATATTCATCTTGAAATTATATTAATAATAAATAAGAATAACGATTTTATTGATATTATTTTAAGGATTTAATTACTATTTATTGCGTTCTTGATAAATATAGGGATAAAATAAGGGAAACAGAAGACGTTACTTCATAAATGTGGTAGTCTACATAATTCACAACTAACATTTTAATTTCATGATGAATTAGAGGAAATATAGTTATATATAATTTTTATAATATTATTTATAATTATATTATTTAATTAAAATTTATTTTAAAATTACATCCTTATAGCCAATTAAGATCGGTAGTGGTTAAAATAGTAGATATTTATTCATGGAGGTGGTATCCTGCACAACGCATGGTCATCGTTCTTCTGTTTTTCTGAGTGGATGAGAAGGAATAAATAATAGATTTTATGTTAATATAATATAATTTAACTATAAAAATGAAAAAAATATATTTATATTTTAGTGTCTATGGTAGGATTACAATGGAAATAATATGACGAAATGATCAGGGATTAAGTAAAACATACATCGAGACATTGAACATTATCTTGTAAAACTCCTTAGAAATAAAGGATATGATATAACATGTTGTGAAAATCAGATTTAGAAAATTAATTATAATTATAGTAGAGGAATATTTTACAGGATTTAAAAGACATTTCAAAGGGAATGGAGATTTTTTAAAGGCTATAAGTGATCAACATTTATATGTGAGTGAAAGGGTACTTATGTGAATGTCAAAGAAATTTCAATAACAAAATGACACTATTACAGAGTCAATGGTAACAAAATATAAAAATAATGGATTTTGGGGGTGATATTCTCTCTATAAATTCTCAAAAAAATTATTTCTATACAAGTTTTATAGATTTTGGAAGACATATGTTCTTATATTTTGAATTTTACCTTCCTGTTTTTATCGAAGTGACTACATTTTAACCCAAGTAACCTATGTTTCAGAAAACATATAAAATGTCCCCTCAAAATTTTTTTGGTGATATAAACCAAAATTTAATAAAAATTTCATATAAATAATTTTATAATTAAGAGATACATAACTTTTATATTAAAACATTATATATATTGAAAGCATGTTTTGTAGAATAATTTTGTTTTTATAATTACGTGTTTTTTCATATTTAGTTTGGACAACAAATTAAATGACACATAATTTATTTATATGTTGGATTTAAAATTATACTAATTTCAATTTTGAGAATATATTATTTTAATATATTATATAAATATAAAAAAATATAAATTCAATAATTCATTGAAAATAATAGTTTTATCATTATCATGGTAATTAACTTTAATCATAGTAACAATACTAGTATGACCTAAAAAGAAATTGTACTTATTATATAATAGGATAATTATTATCTAAAATATAAAATCAATTTTTTGAATTTAATTTCTATAAGATTAGAAAAACAAAATTTTAATATAGTCGAATTAATCTATAGATAGAGTAAAATATTACTTATGTTTCTAAAAAATAAACATGAGATTTATAAATAAAAAATGTGATGCCCCGAACCTAGTTATCTAGATTTAGTGCATCATTACATTAAATTGTCATGATACAAGGAATCATGTCCTAAAAGAACAATTAGTTTAGTATCCTTGGAAGTACGAGATACATAAATATGTTTTACATAAAATCATGAGATAAAAACAACAACAACATTTTACCCCCTTTGAACACACTTATGTCCCTTCGCCTATCCCTACAGGTCATCCAAAAAATACTTCTTCACTTCCTGGGAAAAATAAAACAGAGAAAGGGGTGAGCTCAAAATGCTCAGTATGGATAACAATATAGTAGAAACATCATTTATAAGAAAAAAAATTTAATGAAATGTATAAAACTAAAACAAAATCCTTTTAAACATAAAAATGATCATAAAATGGCAATGATAAATCATCTAATTCCATTTATTTATTCACATGGATATTCTACTAGTTGAATAATCACTGTAATATCAATAGATACTTTCAGAATGATGGAATGAATAATTTTGGACATCATATCCGCATATAAAAGTCCTCATTCCAAAACTACAAAAAAGAATTTATTAAGGACATGTTCCATGACACTATTTTGTCTCAAGAGATATAGCGATGTATCGAGGAGCTATAGCAGGCTCCACTAGTCACTTATAATGTTCAATGCATTCATCATATGAAAATGTTGAAACGTTACATAAACATTCATATTAAAACAAACATATGAAATGTTAAAACATTAACTATAAATCGTGTATGATATAAAAATAACACATCCACAGTAAAAAATTTCAAAAAAACCTTCCGTACTATATAGAAGATTTGAATCCCAATAAATCAATATAAAAAAAGTACAAAATCTATTAAAGGATATTGATGTAGATGAAATGAAAACTATTTGATAGAAATATCTCTTTAAATCTTGAAATAATTTAAAAGTAATGTAATTATTAAAGAATACATTTATTTTAAAAAATATTCATATAAGAATATAAGGGAAGATTCAAAGGTGTTATAAACGTATAGAATAACAGCACTCACGATATTTGATAAAAGAAATTATTTCCTTAATTTGTCAAAAAGGTTATAATGTAAATTGTTTTAAAAAGTACCGAAATATTCCTTTAAAACTATTTAAAAAAGTTAAACATGGATATAACTTAACATAACCGATTTTATTGGAAATAGAAAAAATTATTTGAAATAATATTTTTTAGAAACAAGGGTGTGGATGATAATGAAGTCCTATAAGATACTCACGTATAAACATCCTCGGATAATGAAGTGATTGTGAAATTTAACCCTTACCCGGTACTTTTCCATGGTCAATGGTATATTAACATAATGTATAATAGTTAAATCATTTTCATTAAATTATTCAATATCCACATACATAAATATGAAATAATATATGATATTCTATTATTTCTTTGTTAATAATATTTTTCTAGTATCATTGTTTCGGGTGTTAACAGATTCGTTTTCCTTTAAATGTTTTGTTACATAATTCATGTTTGTTATGTATAGGATTTATTTAATTAATATCAAGAATTATATGATGTTCTTAAATATATTTTCAATAATCAAATGAAAATTATTCTGCAATGGTTACAAAGGGGAATGAATCTCATCGCATTTGTGGAGATGATAATCTGGACGTACACATGAACACTACTTGAATTTTATTATTTATAAAAGAGAAAAAGACCAAACGATACATTAGTATATTATTATTCTAGTATAATATACTATTTTAAATACATTACATATTTTCATTATAACCATCTTTTATACATTCTATGTCTGGTGTGAATGAGTCATATCACTTTGAGGGGCGGTAGACCGCACTTCCTCAAATGCAATTACTGTATATATACTACATGAAATTATTAGTTGTATGATATAAAAGGATAATTACTGCAAATTATAGATAAAATAAATATCATAAATATCATATATAGTTACAGTTACATCATAATTTCCACCATAAGAGGTGTTAGTAGAAGAATGAATAATCATCGTTTCGTGAGGCAATATTTCTCCATCAATAGATACATTATGTTCCATACCGATTAGATGGAGGTGTGAGTATGTTTAGTTCAAATTAATCTCATAACAAAAAACTTATATTTTTTAGCATACTATTTTTGTTATAAAGGAAAGAAATAAAGGGAGTTTAGGGTCATGGAGAAGTAAAATAAAAAAAAGAACATAAGAGGAGATGTTACCATTAAATTAGGTAACTCCCATTGGTTTGATCTAAAAGGACTCCTTGAAGTGCCTTCATCCTATAATAAAGATTTTAAGAGGAATAGAGGGACGTGGGGAGCTTAATTGGTAAATTTTTGGATGACCCATGGGGCCTGAGAGGTGGGAGAAATGGGTTAGAGATGAGGGATCTTTATAAGGGGGAGGAGGGGCTCTTTAGGAATGTTTAAAAATATTATTTTATTATATAATGAGTTTCGGTTTCTAAAGGTCCAAAACCCATTAAGGTAAAAGATAAGATGACTCATGTTTGAAATTAAATCATCCAATAAAAATTGTATAGGTTTTGGATATTATTTTAATTTTTATAATCTCTTCTATTTAAATCATTCTTTAATGAGGTAACCATTGCATCATTATTGTGTCATAAATAATATTACTTATTTAATGTATAAAAATTATACAAAAAATAAAATTATGTACGAAATATTTTTATATTAAAAATTAGTTTTTATAGTCAATGAGATAACTAATATAAACCCTTGTAAAAATTATTTTACTAAAAGTTAAATGTTTGTGTCTTGTTGTCTTTACTTTAAATTCATTAATATAAAGTTTCACTATCACTCACAAGTGTCTCCATGGGTCCCAAAATCAACCTAAGGATGCCCTGGTTCGGAAATGTATCAAAAAATAGAAATAGGATACATTTCAATGTAATTTAATATTATTATAAAAATATTTGTTTACCATTATTTTCTAGATTTACCCTTTAACCATAGAGAATAAAATATTTACAGAAATAAATATTTATATTGTCTAAATATATAAGTTACCAATTTACAAAATTTTGACCTCCTGATTCCTAATATGGAATCCATTTTTCTAAATTTGAACACAAATGATTCAGAAATTAATTTAAAATTAATTAAAATGACATATTAAAAAAGCGTGTTTTTAATAAATAATAACTATCACAAGATTGACTGTTTTTTTTGTCTAGTTTAAATGTGAAAATACATATAATGACATAAATTATATTAAATTATAAAAATATAATCTAATTATATTTTAAAACCACTCAAATATATAATTTAACTTTATAAATTAATTGGATTAAAAAAGTTGCTTTTAACTAAAAGTTAGTATTCTTCACTATTCATCAAAAATTGAATGTTTTCAAAAGTCTGTCAAAAATTCATCCTAAGATAATTTTGATATTCCAAATCCAAAAGTGAAGTAAATTTGAAAAAAAATTAGAAACTTTAAAAAAAATTATTATTACTCATAACATCTAGTTTTATTGGTCATGGTGTGTTAGAATCTCAAAGTTGCATACAGTGCAAGCTATTTAATTATTTAATGGAAAACATACCGTGGAAGCTAGGAGTGTTACATTTTCCCCTTATTCAATTAATATATTCATCAAAATTTCTATAATACTTCTACATAAAAATATTTGGGTGGTTCTTCATTATTTTTTTTGGGTTCCCATGTTTCCTCTTCTATCTTATGATTTCTCTATAGAACATTCACTAGACGAGTCGTCTTGCTTCTCAAAACTTGTTCTCTAGTATCAAAATTTGGTAGGATCTTCGTAATAATATAGATCGGGTTCCAATTCTATTTCCTCAAAGGTGAGTACATTCATTGGGTTAAGAATGTATTTACCCTACAATGATATGTGGAACACATCATAAACTTTGGAGAGACTTGGCGGCATTGCCAAACGATAATCTGAATCTCCAATTCATTCATGATTTTTTAATGGTCCGATGTATCTAGGAATTAATTTTCCTTTCTTATCAAATCGTATAACACAATTCCATGGAGATTCCTTCAAGAAAATATGATCTCCTATTGAAATTCCAAATCATTCCTTCGGTTATCAGCATAGCTCTTTTCTGGACTTTGAGCTGCTTGATTTGGGTATCAACAACCTTCACCTTTTACATTATTTCCTCAAAAAGTCCTTATCCAATGAGTTTTCTTTCACCAAAATCATCCCAACAAGTTTTTGTGAAACACCACTTTCCATATATTGCTTCATATGGTGCGATATGTATACTGGAATGGAAGTTAATATTATTGGAAAATTATACTAGTGGTAAATATTGATCCCACATACCTGGAATGTCATGTGAGTAAGATCTTAACATGTATTCTATGCTTTGAATAGTCCATAATGATTTTCCATCAGTTTGACGGTGGAAGGCAGTGATGAAATGAAGTTCAGTATCCAGGGCCCTCTGAATAATTTTCTAGAATCAATATGTAAATGGGGTTCATGATAAAAACATTCGATAGGGTTACTCCATGAAGTCTTATAGATTCATTATTATATAGTCGTTCCAAACATCCAAGTGTTAAATCTTCTCTTATAGAATGAAAATGTGATGACTTGGTTAAAGGATCTACAATGACTGTTATTGCATCATCGCTTCTAGGAGTATTTGGTATCCCCATGACAGAGTCCATCATAATATCAGCCCATTTCCAATCAGGTATGGGGAGAGGTTTCATGACTCCTCTAGGATGTTGTCTTCCAACATTCACTTGTGGACAAACCATACATCTTGACACATAATCAACAATCTATCTCTTCATGTTGTTTGACCAAAAATGTTCCTTAAAATATCTGTACATCTTAGTGATACCATGGTGTATAGGGAAATTGGAGCTATGAGCATCAACAAAAAAAATCCATTTTTAGATTAGTTATGTTATGAATATAGGGTCTCTTCCCATAATTCAAAATATCATCTTCATAGACAAAGTCGATTAATCTACCATCATTCACAACATTAGTCCCCTTTTGAAACCCCTCATCATCAGTTTGAGAATATTTTAACCATTATAGTAAAGATGGTTAAGAAACCATTTGAAAAATATTGATGTTTCAACTCCCATATTTATTCCCATATCCATATTTACTAGATCAATGAACATAATATCCCTTTCAATAATCATCTTGTTCAAAACTCTATGATCCTTTCTACTCAAATCATCTTCCACATTATTTTTCCATCCCCAAGTGGTAGTGTATGGTGAAACCATATTCATTTAGTAGTTAGATCCATCGCTTTTGCCTCATGTTTAGTTTTTTTTTGAAAACATATTCTTTAAATTCATGTGATCAGTATAAATCTCACATTTTTCACCAGAGAGATTGTGTCTCGATATCTTTTGAGCAATGATTATAGATACTAAATCAAGATCATCAGTTGCATAGTTTTGTTCATGAATTTTTAGTTATCGTGATACATAATGAAAAACTATATCCTTCAGCATAAGGACACAACCACCTCCTTTCATTAAAGAAACACTATAAATGAAAAACACATCATTCCTCGATGGTAGAGTCAATATAGGATCATTGAATAATATTATATTTAGTTCTTCAAAAAATTCTTCACACTAATTTTTCAAATAAATTTAACCCCTTTACGTGTGAGCTTGGTAAATGGTATAGCCAATTGGGAAAAATTTTGGACGAAATGCTGATAATAACCTGCGAAACCAATAAAACTACGCACCTCAGTTATTCTTGTCGGTGATGGAAATCTTTAGACTACCTTTGTCATTGATGGATAAAAAATGATTCCATCCTTAGAGATAATATATCCATGAATGGAAATCTCTTGAAGAGAGTGTTCACACATGATAATCTTCCCATATAATTCATTTCATCTGTGGGTTTTTAGAATAGTGCTATGTGATTTTTATGATCTTCGTATCTTTTTGAGTAAACCAAGATATCATTAATAAACACCATTAAAAGTTCACTAAGAAATTCCTTGAAAACTATATTCATTATATCCACAAAAACATAGGCTGCATTGGTCAGTTTAAAAGGCCTTACTGTAAACTCATAATGCCCGTACCTGGTTCAAAATGCAATTTTTGGAATGTCTTCCTTCTTCACACAAGACTAATGATATCCAGATTGAAGTTCAATCTTTAAAAAATATTAATCTCCATAAAGTTGGTCAAATTAATCATAAATACGATTGAGGGGATACTTGTTCTTTTTTGTTTATAGAATTCATCTCCATGTACTTAAAGCACAACCTCATAGATCCATCATTATTATAAACAAAAAAACTAGGGATCCCCAGGGAGAAACACTAGGTTGAATAAGTATTTTATTACTCTACTCCTCTTGTTGTTTCATTAGATACCCTAATTCCACAGTGTACATTCTGTAAGAAGTCTTTGATATGGTCCTTGAACTAGGAATTAACTCTATGGAAAACACAATTTCTCATTCTGGAGGATGTCGAGGTAAATCCTCATGAAACACGTCAAAATTTTCATGTACAATACGTGCATCCTCTATTTGAAGAGGAATTTCCTCACCCATAGTTATTTCACTCTCTTTCACTCCAATAATTGAATTTATTATAGCAAGTAGGGGTGGATCTAGATTTGAATCAGATGGTGATGTTTCTCCTCTAAAGATACGGTACTCTTTATCATCATTGAAAATTGTATCCTCCTTCTTCTTACAATAAATTTTCAAATCATGGTCTGAAATCCAATCCATACCAAGGATTATATAAAATTCAATCATGGGTATGATGATGAGATCATCAGATGAATAAATTATATATGCCTTAATGGTATATGATTCACAAAACTATGTCGCTATGATACATCCATTTAGATTTTTTACTAACAACTCCTTTAATAAATCAAATTGTAAACATCTAATTTTCTTAGAAAACTAGGATGATATGAAACAATGTTATAATCCGGAATCAAAAAAATTATTGGATAAATTTGAGGAAACAATAAAATTACCTTCCACCACATCTTTCGGAGCTTCGTCTTCGTTAGTAGTTATCGCATATGCTTCACCTTTCTCTCTTTTCCTTTTCTGATGTATGTTTCATTGGCTCTTAGGAAATTCTTAATGACCTAAGGTTACATTAATGGAAAATCCCTCTTGATCTAATTAAATGTCTTGTTATGTAAAATGTTTACATAAAATGTCAACTTATTTGGTTTTATGTTATGAATTGTGACCATTTCCTTTATAGATATTGAACAGTGATCACATGATTAGTATAAATATAAGGCTTTAACAAAGCCAATTTACTCAGACAAAGGAAGAGATGGCCTCATCTAGTAGAATTGCTCTATACGAAGCCCATCTGTCAGAGCTCGAAAAAGTGGTGGCATCTTTGGGCTTCAATCATGATAATGCCCAAGCTGAGCTCTATCATGTCAAGCTCGAATGTGACT
The DNA here is from genome assembly GCA_963277665.1 of Viscum album. Lineage (NCBI taxonomy): Eukaryota > Viridiplantae > Streptophyta > Magnoliopsida > Santalales > Viscaceae > Viscum > Viscum album. Next base: position 2,010,662,704 of record OY728122.1, on the reverse strand, counting down.
TTCTACAGGAAAATTAGAAGTTGTTAGAAATTACCACTCGAGCGATGTTATCCGAGCAACCCGAAGAGTCGGTTACCATTGCACACCTTACCCTTAGGTCTTATGCAGCTGTTTTAAGGGGTCATGTAACAAATCACTAGTAACATGTTCATGTATATTATTTTTTTTATATATTAATGAATATACCTTCTTGTAATTATTGATATATTGTAAATAGTTTTTAAATTAAAAATAGTATTTTTAGTTATTATTTAATTAATAAATATATATTATTAAATTAAGGGATTTTTGAATTAAATAATATTTTTAATAAAATATAATTATTATTATTAAATTAATTTTATTATATATAAATGATCATATAATTTTATGAATGTAATTATAATATTTATTAAGGTTTCAATGTCATTTCTGTCAAAACCCGTGAATTTTTGATAAATGCCAGTTTTTATTTTAATTGTGAAAATTAACATATTTAGAAAATTATTTAGATAAAATATATGATACTTCTAGAATCATGATGTCATAATTATACAACGGTGTATTATTCATAATTTTCTAAGACAATCAAATTTTTGGGGAAAAATTAGATACCGTTTAAATATATAATATGTTTTATGAAATCATAATGACCAAAACGTGATGTAATAAAATACAATAATCTCTATGTTAGGCCAATATATGTTTTAACATTAAAATAATGTGATTTTTGGGTTTTTTGGACTTACTTTTCAAAGCTTCAATGGACCCCTCAAGATTTATTAAACATCTGGTCTTTTTAAATTATTTTCCATGGGAGTGCGAGTCACATCCACATACGCAACCCCCTTATTATAAGAAGTTCGGAATTTGGCCTTATAAAATATTTTTTTCATATTCCATTTGCCAAAAACCGTGGGCAAAAACCATGGGATGGTTTGTGGTTTGGATTAATTTAATATAAGGGCTCCCAAACCTAAATAATAAAGAATTCCCTCACCTTTCCCATTTAAACCCACCCAAGCTCCCACTTCCTCCTCAATCAAATACTTTGGAGTTTGTCCAAACTCTACCCTAATCTCTCTATAATCCTCCCAAGGTGCCTCATGCTCCCAAAAAGCCTCTCTCAAGCCTCTCTCAAGCCTTTGGAAGTACACTTCCAAGTAAGGTTTTTTTCTTCCATTCTCATTTTTTTCCAATTATATTTAAGTTATTCATTGCTTTTAATTTAAATAATGAATGTTGGGGTATTCTTTTTCCATTCTCTCATACTGCAATATTTATGTTTGAATTATGGGAGATCCCTTTATCTCTCATTATGTTCCTCCTATGTACACCGGTTACTATGCCAATATTCCAAAAGGAACATCTCTCTCCTCATTTACATTCAAGCAACACTTTTGTATCATGAATCTAAATTCCATTAAAATTGTTGGTAAATGTATCTATATGACCTCTATAATGTCCATTACATGTATTTATTATTAGGAACCCCTTTATCTCTCATCAACCATTTTTATGAATTCTTATGACACGATGTTATGCTGCAGAAATCTCACTGATTTTCTAAGCCAACGCCATTGGCTATTGAATACCATTCCCATTTCTCTATGAAGGGTATTCATCTTTATGCACATTTACATATTGATTATATTGTTTCTTTTAGGAATTCCATATTCCTTCATCGTGGAATAAATTATTATGTTTTATTAATCCATGTTTTATGATCCATGTGGAACACTTATTCATGAAATGAAATGATTAAGAAGGGTGAACCCTTATAGCACTCCAATGCATTGTGTAAAGTATAGTATCATGATACGTCATGTTCAATGAGTTTTGACTCATTCTAATTCAATTCCAACGAGGTTTTAATCTTGCTTCATGTGCAATGATGATTTACTCATGCTCTATGTGTAATGAGCCTTGGCTCATAATAATTCCATGTTAAGTGTTGTTTCCACATTTCCATGTTATGATTATAATGCTTTATCATGCATTTATGTTCATGATTCTCTTGTGATCTATTGATATGCCTATTTTATAACATATATTTTACTCATCATTTATTCCTTGTTTATTCCCTTACTGGTATTTATAGCTCACCCCTTTTCTTATGGATGTCCTCAGGTTATCCCATGCAATGCTAAGTACGAGGGAATGTAGTGGTCACGTAAAGGAAGTTTTCAATAAAGATGTTTTACTTCATGTTTTATGTTGTTATGTAATGATCCTAAGCCCCAAAGACACTGGACCTCTAGATCATCCATGTTGTATCAAGTGAATGGTTTATGTAATAAATCTTGTTTAAGTTTTTAATAAAATCAGGGTTCTCATAGTTGGTATTAGAGGATAGGTTTAGTGATTTTTGGGATTACGATTAGAAAACCCTAGTAAATCCCTAGATACAAGAATAAGTATAATAAAATCATCCCTATGTTTTGGTAAGTACTGAGTAAGTGGTTTATCAAAAAAATACAACCCTGTCAGGATACGAACAATTAGAGGCAGCTCTGGCACAGATGTTTCCAAGGGGTAAAAACAAAAAACACCACTTTGAGATAGACTCGAACGGGAACTAGTGAACGAGAATTGGCCTTGCTACACGCTTGCTTACGACACTCCCAGGGGATATTTTTTTATAAATTCACAGGCTTAGTATGAACATTTATTAATGGAATTAAAAAAATGCCCCTAAGATTATATGTTAGAAAGTAGAACATGAAAATCCTAGGATGAACCCTATAGACTCATGAGTTATGGAAATAAAAGTTTATTTTTTAAGTAATCAACTTTTGTCTTTTTATTACCCTTTTTCTGTTACCCCGTAACATTCCTTTTATTACTACCAATGGATGATAATAGGAGGACTCGGGCTAACAATTGGTGTGATGATCAGTGCGATGACTGTACTAATGAGATGCCCAATCCAATGAGAACGGGAATCGTGAACTTTGTCAAGCTTCTCTCTCAGATAACTAAAGATTTTAAAAGAAACATGGGTCAAGAGGAACGTTCAACCTCCCCTAAGAATGACATGTCTCTATTGATAGCTTCATGAGATAAAGGCTCCCTAATTTTAGTGGATCATCCGATCCCACGATTGTTGAACAATGGATCAAATACATTGAAAATATCTTCTTCATCCTTCAATTTTCTGAAAAAGAGAAGGTTCTCCTGATGGATTAGTGTATGGAGGGTGATGTTGATCAATGGGGCACGTTGATCAAAAATATGATGCCTATGTAGGAGATCGAGGAATTGGAATGGATGGAATTTCAGAAGAAATTTTTTGATAAATATTTTACTCACACCCTCTGGCTTATGATAGAAAGGGACTTCCTTTCCCTCATGAAAAATGTTGAAGAATCTGTTGGAGTGTACGAGGAAAACTTCACAAGGCTTGCACGATATAATTTTGGCTTTGTTGTTACCCCCGAATTCAAGGTTGACTGTTTCTTTGGTGGGCTGAAGTCTGTCCTGTGGAAAGCATTAGTGATCCGTAACTTCAACGGCTGTGAGGAAATTGTCCGACGTGCCCTCACGGTCGAAATGGAGATCGGGGAATCATAGGGGTGTCATGGGGATAAGAAGAATATGGTGCACTTCAATTCTGGCTGTCCGATGGATAAATCCAACAGTGCTATGAAGATCCAGCACCCCACTTTCCAAATGTGTGGAAATAGTCACCCTGGAAATTGCCACTTGGGGATGAGGAAATGCTCTAGGTTTGGAAGAGAAGGGCACCTAGCTGTTAACTGTTGGAAAGAAAGACTCGCAGCTGTGATAGAGGCGAAGAATGCTCCGTTAGAACCTCAACACATTTTTCATTGCTACAAATGCAAAGAACCATGGAATTTTTCAAATCAGTGCCCTAAAAAAAGGGTTTTTAGAGGCAACCAACAACCTCCAAGGCAGCAAGGAAGAGATTTTTCCATCACTTCTGTTGAAGAAAACCCCGACAATGAAGTGGGGATAGTTCTTCTCGTTATTCATTCAAGAATAGAGAATGTACTTTTTGATTTAGGTTCTACGCATTCTTTTATATCTCGAAAGTTTAGTAGAACAATCCCAGCACCACCACAAACCATGGTAGGGAAGATGTCGGTGAGTATGGAAAATGGTGCAATCATTGCATCCCATGAATATAAGTCCTTCCCTTTTATAATCTGTGGATTGAATTTCCCGGAGAACCTCATCATACTCTCTCTGGTGGAATTTGATGAATTTCTTGGCATGGATTTACTTTCCTTATATATATCCAGTATAAATTTTCGGGAGAGGTAAATCACACTCCATATGGGGAATCGACCCCCCGATTCTTTACAAGTGTAAGGAGGAAGATGAATCTCTTTTATCTCCATCATCTCAAGAATGGATATTACTGACCTATGAGCACACATATTTGGCTAGATGATTGAGTCCAAGGAAGAAACCATCCTTGAAGAAATACTGTTGTGAGGGAATTTGCTGAAGTGTTTCCCGAGGAACTGCATGGTCTTCCTCCTAGAAGAGATGTTGAATTCTATATTGAAATTATACCAGAGGAGCTACCAATATCCAAGACTCCATATAGAATGGCTGTCGTGGATCTTGAGGAGGTGAAGTATCAACTACAAGAGAATCTGGATAAAGGGTTTACACGCCCAAGTGCTTCACCATGGGGTTCACCAGTTCTCTTCGTCAAGAAGAAGGATGGGTAAATGCGGCTCTGCATCGATTATCGTGAACATAAAAAATCACGATAAAGAACAAGTATACCCTTCCACAAATCTATGAATTGTTTGATCAGCTGCATGGAGCACAATACATCTCCAAGATTGATTTGCGGTCTGGGTATTATCAAGTATGGTTGAAGAAGGAAGATGTCCCCAAGACTGCTCTTCTTACAAAATATGGGCACTATGAATTCATATTAATGCCTTTAGGACTCACTAATGATCCATAAATCATCATGGACCTGATGAATAGATTCTTTAGATATTATCTTGACACTTTTGTGGTAGTCTTTATAGATGATATTCTATTATACTCAAAAACCAAGGTGGATCATGAGGAGCATTTAAGACCTGTACTGGAGACTTTTTGCAAGGAGAAGATCTAAGAAAAGTACAGAAAGAGTGAGTTCTGGTTGAAGGAAGTCTCATTCATGGGCCATATCATCACAATCAATGGGATATCTGTGGATCCCTCCAAAACAGATGCAATTTAGGGATGGCTGAGGCCAAAATCGGTAATGGATATCCGTCGCTTCTGGGGTTTTGCTGGATATTGTCAAATATTTGTGAGAAATTTCTCACTATTGTCCAAACCTCATACCAAGATAACTCATATGGGAGTAAAGTTTTCTTGGAGTGATGAATACGAAATAAGATTCCAGGAGTTGAAAAGGAGGCTTATCACTACGCCCGTTCTCACATTACCCACAAGTGGGGAAATATGTGTGGTATTTAGTGATGCTTTGAAGAAGGGCTTAAGTTTTGTACTGATGCACAATGATAAATTGATATCCTATGCCTCAAGGAAGTTGAAAATCCATGAGGGAAAATATCCAATGCATGATCTAGAGTTGGCAGCGGTGATCTTTTCCTTGAAAATATGTTGGCATTATCTTTATGGGTAGAAATGTGAGATATATACTAACCACAAGAGTCTTAAATATATATTCACATAGAAAGAGCATAATATGCACCAGAGAAGATGGATAGAGATCATCAAGGATTATAACTGTTTAATACATTACCACCCTGTGAAGCGAACAAGGTGGCAGAATCCCTAAGTATAAAGGACCCCATGATTCCATCAATGATTAGAATTGAGAAGGATCCAATCTTCTTAGACTTGATGCAGATGGGCATGGGAATCATAAAAAAGTGAACATCATTATCCCTTTCACAAATGATTGCTCAACCATCTCTTTTGGAAATTTCAAATGATTCTCAAAAGGATGATGTGGGAATTTAGTAAATAGTGGAAGCTATCAAAAAATGGAAATCCACATAGTTTAATGTTAATGAAGAAGGAATTGTGCGATTTGCGAAAAGGATATGTGTTCCATCATGTCTGGATCTGAAGAAAGGACTTTTGGATGATGCACATAGTTCAAATTTCTCTATTCATCCAGGGAGCACAAAGATGTATCAATATATCTGAGATAAATTTTGGTGGGATATTATGAAAAAGGAGATATTTGAATATACATCAATGTGCCTAGTGTGCCTAAAAGTGAAGGTAGAGAGGCAGAAGTCAAAGGGGATTATGCAACCATTCCCCATAACAGAATGGAAATGGGAGAACATCACCATGGACTTTGTCACCGGACTTACGAGGATATAGAAAGGCAACAATGCAATCTGGGTTGTTGTGTATCATCCTCCAAAGACTGAACACCTCATTTCTATTCGGTAGGATTTCTCTTTGGATCAAATGGAATGGATATATATTAGGGAAGTGGTAAGGCTACACGGAGTCCCACTATCTATTGTGTTTGACCGAGATCCAAGATTCACCTCTATGTTTTGGAAGATTCTTCAACATGCTCTGAATACTGAACTGAACTTCAATATGGCCTATCATCCCCAAACTTATGGCCAATCCAAGAGGACTATCCAAACACATAGGGAAATGTTTAGAGCGTGCTCAATGGACTTTAAAGGAGGATGAGATCAAAATCTTCCTCTAGTTGAGTTCTCTTATAATAATAGTTTCCACTCGAGAATCCAAATGGAACCATATGAAGCCCTTTATGGGAAAAGGTGTAGAACACTGGTGTTTTGGGATGAGGTCGGTGAACGTAAGCTGCTTGGACTGGAAATGGTTGAGGAAATGGTAGAGAAGGTGAAAACCATTCAGCAGCATATCAAGGCAGTCCAGAGTCGATAGAAGAGTTATGCAGATAATCGTCAACGAGACCTTGAGTTTAATGTTGGAGAAATGGGTTTTCTACGCATATCTCTATGGAAGAAGGTCATGTGGTTTGTTAAGAAAGGAAAGTTAAGTCCAAGGTACATCGGCCCCTTCGAGATTCATGATCGTGTCGGGGCTGCGGCCTATTGACTAGCACTTGCACCTACCATGGCCAAAGTACATGATGTCTTTCATTTATCCCTCTTATGGATGTACATACTAGACCCTTCACATGTACTCTCTTCTGAGGTGGTACAGTTGCAGGATAATATATCATATGAGGAGCAACCAGTGTAGATCTTAGATCATAGATAAAATTTTCTACGAAATAAGACAATGCCCCTCGTCAAGGTGTTGTGGAGAAACCACATGTTTGAAGAAGTGACATGGGAATCGGAAGAAATGATGAAGCTGTGTTACCCACATCTGTTTTAGTGTGGGAAAAGGATATTTCGAGGGAGAAATTTCTTAGAGGGGGAATATTATAATGACCCAATGTTTCATTAATGGAAATAACTTTTTATCTAATTAAATGTCTCATTATGTAAAATTTTTATATAAAATGTCAACATATTTGGATTTATGTTAAGAATTGTGATAGTTTCTTTTATAGTCATTGAACAATGATCACATTATTAGTGTAAATATAAGTCTTTAACAAACCCAATTTACTCAGACAAAGGAAGTGATGGCCTCATTCAGTAGAATTGCTCCGAACAAATCCCATTTGTCGGAGCTCGGAAAACAAGTGGTGTTTATGGGCTTTACTCTGGACCAAGCCCAAGCTGAGCTCTATCATGTCAAGCTTGAAAATGACCATCTATAGGAAAAGTTGATGTTGATAGAAATTACCAGTTGAGCGATGTTATCCGAGCCACCCCACGAGTCAGTCACCATCACACACCATACCCTTAGGTCTAATGTGGCTGTTTTTTGGGGTTATGTATCAAATAGCTAGTAACATGTTTCTTCACCTAAGATATTTTAGTGTTAAGAATTTCTTTTCGTAGAGGAAACATAGAAGATTTTTTGGGAATTAATACTGAGGGAAATGACGTTCCAAATCAGCATACTGAGATGGTCAGATTCAGAATTGAACAGTTTGTTGCAGTGATGGCTCATTTGACTCAGGTGAAAAATGTTGGTTGTTTTCATTGATGGTATTTTGGTGTTTTCTAAAAGTAAATAGGAGCATGAAAGACATTTGAGGGTTATTTTTCAAACCTTAAAAGAAAATAAATTTTATGGGAAATTCAGCAAATGAGAGTTTTGGTTGCAAAAAATTTCATTCCTTGGTCGCATTTTTCTAAAAGATGGGATAATTGTTGATCCTGCAAAAACAAAAGTTGTTGAAGAATAGAAAAGACCCACAAATGTAATTGAGATTTGTAGTTTCCTTGGTTTGGAAGGCTATTACCAAATGTTTGTTAGAAATTTTTCACATTTATGTAGTCCAATGACTATGCTATCTCGGAAGGGTGTTAAGTTTATCTGGACAAAAGAATGTGATGATTGTTTTTAGGAATTGAAATGAAGATTGGTGAATGCTCCAGTTTTGGCACTACCTTCCATGAATGGTGATTTCTTATCTACAGTGATGCTTAATTCAAAGGACTTAGTTTTGTCCTAATGTAGAATGATCAGGTAATTGCTTATGCATCACGACAGTTGAAAACTCATGAGGTAAATTACCCTACAGATGATTTGGAATTAGCTGTTGTAGTTTTCGCTCTAAAAATTTGGGGGCATCATTCTTATGGAGTAAAGTGTGAAATATATACCGATCACAAAATTTTACTGTATATATTAACTGAGAATGAATTTAACATGAGATAGTGGAGACGGATAGAATTAATCAAGGATTATGATTGTACAATTAATTACCATTCGAGAAAAGAAAATAAAGTGGATGATGTTTTGAGTCGAAAAACTAATGCCTCATTAACAATGTTGTGTTTGGAACATGATCCTTTGGTTAAGGATTTTATGAACATTGGCATAGATGTTTTTGGTGGAGGATGTTATTCTATTTTGTTTCATGTATCAGTGAAATCTTCTCTATCAGACAGAATCAAGAAAGCACAAAAGCAAGACAGTGAGTTGCAGAAAAAGGTAGAGCTAGTTCAAAAGGGTTAGTTTCTTGAATTCAACATTGATAACGAATGTGTTTTGAGATTTGGGAAGAGATTTTGTGTGCCTTGTGATTCACAGTTGAAGAGAGAGTTGTTCTGTGAAGCTCGTAGTTCTCCATTTTCAGTTCATCCTGGCAGTACTAAGATGTACAAAGATCTGCGGGAGTATTACTGGTGGGATGGAATGAAAAGAGATATTGCTGATTTTACTGTGAAGTGTTTGACTTGTCAATAGCTTAAAGAAGAGCGACAGTTACCGAAAGGTATGCATCAACCTTTACCATTACCAGAATGGAAGTGGGAAAATATATCCATGGACTTCTTTGTGGGATTGCCGAAGACACCTTGAGGTAATAATGAAATCTGTGTTATTGTTGATCTCTTGACTAAATCTGCTCATTTCCTTGCTATAAGAGATAATTTTTCCCTAGATAAACTTTCTCGTTTGTATCATAAAGATATTGTCAGGTTACATGGAATTCCGCTCTCTATTGTATCTGACCATGATCCTAGGTTCACTTCTATCTTTTGGAAAGGCCTTCAGAAGTCGTTGTGTACTGAATTAAATTTTAGTACATCTTTTCATCCTCAATCAGATGGGATGTAAGAACGTACAATTCAGACTTTGGAGGATATACTATGTGCTTGTTAGATGAATTATCAGGGAATTTGGGACCAACAACTTTCTTTGAATGAGTTTTCATATAATAACAGTTTTCATTCTAGTATACAGACGGCACCATTTAAGGAGTTATATGGGAAGCAGGGTCGAACTCCAACTTTCTGGGATGAAGTGGGTGAATGGAAGTTGGTGGGACTAGAATTGGTAGAAGAGATGGCAGAAAATGTTCAGCTGATACAGAAACTCATGAGAATAACTCAGAGCAGATAGAAGAGTTATACAGACAACAAGAGGAAGGACCTCTATTTTGAGGTAGGTGATCATGTTTTTCTCAAAGTATCACCATGGAAAAGTGTTATGCGATTTGGTAAGAAAGGAAATCTTAGTCCAAGGTTCATTGGACCATATGAAATTTTGGAGAGATTTGGATCAGTTGCATACCGTGTGGATTTACCTCCGAGTTTATCTCAGGTACACAATGTTTTTCATGTTTCAATGTTAAGGAAGTACATGCAAGATCCATCTCATGTTTTGGGTCCAGAGGTAGTTCAGCTGGAAGAGAACCTATCATATGAGGAACAAACGGTCCAGATTCTTGACCACATGGAGCAAGTGTTACAGAATAAGGTGATTCATCAGGTAAAGGTTTTGTGGAAAAACCACATGATTGAAGATGCAACATGGGAATCTGAACATGAAATGAGGACTAAATACCCTAACTTATTTGATAAGTAAATAAATTGCAGGGATAAAATTTTCTAAATGGGGGAAGGATGTAACATCCCAAGTAAGTAATTAATAATATATATTTTTATCTATGTCTATTAATGAATTAGATAGTGTTTTAGAGGCTTAAAATGAGAATAAATCCAATCTTAAGCATGGAATACAGTAATATTTTTAAAAGATTGTTTTACTACCTTTTGATGGAAATCCATTTTTAAATAAAACTTTTGAAATTTTTATAAGCACTATTTGTCAAAATAAACTTATTTTTTAGGATTGAGACATTGAAATATACATAAGATAATTTTTTGGTATTTTTACAATAAAGTTCATTTTTTAATAAATAGTGAAAAATGTTTTATTTTAATTCAAACCCTATGTTTAATCTAATTTATTTATATGATTAGATTATCATTATAATTGGGTTTAATGTTAAATTAGAATATATGTTTACCATTAAATGCAATAGTGGTCATTGAAAATAATTTCACATTTAAATTGGACTTAAACTAGTGTCAATATTTTGATACTTATTGTTTCATAAAAACACGCTATTTGATCAGACAACGGTAATTAATTAATAAATTAATTAATGTAACTTATATATTTTTAATTTTTTAAAATAGACATAATTTTGGAATTCAGAATAATCAGGTCATATTTTTTACTATAAATATTCATTAGAAAGCTAAAAATATTTCCTACATCATAGTATTTTTTTATAATTTTTAGACATTAAATTAATTAAATTATTTATGACACCATGATGATGCAGCAATGACCTCATTATTTAACGATTTAAATAAAATGGAAATATAATATAAAATATAAGACCTACACATGTACAAAAACTATTGTATGGGTGGATTTCGAACTATTATCACCTTATCCTCGAAATATATAATTTTAGGACCTTTTAAATCCGAAAATCATTTTATAATAATGTATCCTTTTGTAACTTTCCATGAGTGCCCCTCCTCTCCTCTTATAAAAGGCCCCCACTTCTACCACCTTACCCACACTTCAAAAGCCTTTGGCTCATCCAAACCCTGCTCATTTTGTCTCTGCACATCTCTCTCTAACTCCTAGAAGCCTCACGTTGGGAAGAAGGCTTCCCAAGGAAGCCTTTGAGCTCAAATCAAAATGGGTTACCCTATTTAAAGGTAGTGTCTTCTATTGTGTTCTTATGTTTTATTTTGCTTCTCCAACCCCCTAAACTCTTTTTATTAATTTAATTTGTAACAACACCAGTATATTACATATACTAGGATGTTGTTATAAGAAGTATTCGAGCTACACATACACACACCTACATCTAATGGTTAAAGAACATACTGTTTCGGTGGATGGAGAATTTCTGCCTCACAAAACGATGATTGTTCAATATTATTTTAACACCATCAAAGTTGGCCATTAAGATGAAAATATATTTATATATGATATATATTATTTTTATGATTTACTTAAGCTTCTGTATTTTTCATTTATGGAATACCTTTATGGTTTTCATTATGGGTAAACGCGATATCTTCATTTTAGGAAGTGCAGACTACCGCCCCCTCAAAGTGATTTGATTCGTTAATGAAATATGTGGGACGTATAAAGGATGTAATTAATGATATTATATATGATATTATACTAAAATTATAATATTCCTTTATATCATTATGATCGCATTACATAAAATACGAAATAGAAATGAAAGTAGCGTTCATGCGTACGTACGGCTTACCGTCTCCATGAATGGTGCATTTCATTTCTTACCTCTAAATGTTATGTAATATTATAAATGAATTTATATACTGGATATATATGATATATATTATATCTACATCATGAGTATAACTCTGGATATAATTGGTACATGAACAACCTATAATTATAAAATGTTTATTTGTGACTCAAGTACCAATGATCTTTAAAACGACCGTTTTTAACTTAAATAATTACATAGTGTTAATGAAAAGGTAATAAGTGATATAAAAGGAATAATGAACGTGAAAAATGTTCTTAAGAAATTATAAATTAACTTGAGTTTATTATTTAGGAGGTTAAAGAACGATCGAGTCAAGTGGGACCCGAGGTATGGGACTTCTTCTCAATCTCCTTTCATTGAGGCATATATTGTATTATACACGAACTTCTTTTATACGGTGTATAAACCCTTTGTCATTTACGTTTATCAAAAAGGAATATTTTTTATACGAAGCGGTTTACTAAATGACAAAAGGGAATGTTTTTTTCGTACGTATGCGTCAACCATGACTTATTCACCGTCGTGACCATTATTTGAGTTTCGACTTCCTTTACAAGCCATACCTTTTTTTAAAAGAAAAATAAATACCATGTTTTACTTTTCTTTTATTTTGATATGGGAAATGGTTTTCATAATGTATTTATATCAATTTGTTGTATTGATATCTTGTGATCGAAAAGTGGAAATGTTATGTTTCCTTTATGTATGTTTTGTGTGATACGATTATGTTATGGTTCTTGGGAATTATTATGAAGACGGGTTGTTCCGTGATAAACTAAGGGCGGGATAGCCCGATATATCTCTCCAATGCATTGGGTAAAGCAAAGTAGTTAACCGTTAAGGTTTCTCCGAAGAGATTTAAGGAATATATTGTGATGGGTATTCTAAACGTAACCAAGAGAGTTACTCCCTACGTAAGAATGTTATGAATACCTCAAGTTACCTTTATGTCTTATGATTTCTATGATTTATTCATGATTTGATGAGGTATGTTAAAGTTCTTATATTTTAGGAGTAGAGTATGATTTCATTTATTTATATGTATACATGTACACATGTATCCTTTCCATATTTTTATATCCCTTACTGAGCTTTTTATGCTCATCCCAAGTTTTTGAAATGTTTTTCACATGTCAAGGGAAGGGTACATGATATGATGATAGTATCAAGGAAGTGTCAAGAAAGAATCCATGTTTTATTTTAAATATGTTTTCGTTTATGGGAAAATGAATATTATCTTTTATTGTAACCACTTTTTTTAAATGTGGGATGTAATGCATGTTTTATGATCAAATTATCTAAAACTCTAAACCTGAAAAGCTCCTCAATGTGTAATCTTGTAATAACTCAATAATAAGTAAGGTTTAAGGATGGGGACTTATACATATAATGATAATATATTTGATATTGGGTATTCATAATGATATTTTTAAAGAGGGTTGATAGTATAAAGTGATAAATGGAATTCATATATCATTAGTGAGCCTCAATTTTGTTTTCTATGGAATTCGTTTTTGTTTAAGAATATCTATGATGATGATTGGAAAATAATATAACAATTTAACTTAAGGAAAGAAAATTAACCATGTATTAGACTATTATAATATAAAAAATGTGAAAAATCGTCAAAATGTCATCAAAAATAATTAATTTTTTTCAAATTAAAAAAATACCAAGTCCCTCGACAACTTACATGTTCATCAAGGCCTCGATGAGAAATGTCTTAACAGATCACATACATGACTCAAACGATCATGGGGTTCATTCCATGGTGAAAAGTGATATCTTCAAATATAACATTCATATAAATATTAAGGGAGTTATTTTTTAGTGGTGGATTGTTTTTTATAGGGATAAAATTAAAACTTTATCTACCACCTTTTTCAAAATTAACAAAAATTAACTATTGACCATATTTTTTTTCATATAATAAAATATTTTTTATTCTTAAAAAGTTTACTTTTATGAGGTTAATTCATAGGCACCAAAAAAATTATATTTTAATTTAAAAAACCTAAAAATAGAAATTTCAATCAATTTTCAGATCTTAGAGAGTGGCATGATAAGATCTATGGTGAACACATCCAAATATAAAGGCTCAAAACATAACAACTCTGTATCTCAATATGCCACATGCATAAGAGTAAACCAAAATCATGTTTTTTGATATGATATAAAAAAATATTTCAATATAAATTGTCTATATTAATTCACCATTGGACATATAGTTAGAGGGGGATCATAAAGATACAGATATGAAGAGATACACATGAAGAGAAATATTTCATAGAAAACCCTTAATTATCAATGTTTTAAATGAATATTATGATCTACTAATTATTATTTAGAAATACAAAATCTATTAAAATGGATGAATCGGTGTACAAGAGTCATTTCAAGGCTTTATTTATAGTAACTTTATTAAAAAACACATTATCATGGTATCAAATCCAAGGATCATTAAAGGATTCAATTTGAAGAATTTTTCAATGTAGTCTTAGTGATTAGAATAATTTCCAACCTCTTATACCTAGAGATATTTTACAATGTAATTTATGACATAACCAAGATGTCAAACATCACCATTATCAACTACCGTGGAGATTTAAATCATTTTCATACTATTTAAGCCCTATAAAAATAATGATATGGCTTTTTCAGTCATTTTGCTATTGGATGATATTATTTTTTATTCATTACATTATAATCATCCTCACCCTAGAATACCAATTCATTCATCTCCAATATAACCACATGAAATCAATTCTCTGTTTACATCCAAAATACCTTTTATCCAAAATTATTTTCATGAGGGTCATCTATGCCCAGTGACCCCATAAACTGGACCAAAACACTACATTGTATTTAAATCATACCCACTGATATTATATTCCCCCATTATCTGATTGGATTGAAACCACCTATTACTTATTGATCTCTAATGAACTATAATTTATTTATATAATAACTTGAAATATTATAAAAGATCAAATCCTCTATTTAATAAAATTTTATAGGTATAATTCCATTACCCTATCCAAACTAGTAATTTTGATCCATTCAGTGCTTCAATTGGGAATATACCACTATATCCCTATAATAATCAACCTCCTATATATCATGGAATGTACTATATATAAATTTATTATATGGACCAATGATATAAAGTAAATATGTTCCATATTGAAAATAATATATAGGGAACTCACTACACATCCAACTAGTCTTTTGATAGGACCATTTATTCTCGGATTACAATGTGTAACAACCACACTCATGTAATCCATAGTAATATTTCTTCATAGTCATACAACCATATATTAGATGATATTGGTCCTAGTAACATTTAATTGAACTGAAATACATTTGGTCCTTGCCGTATGACAATAAATAACACAACAATGATCCCACCCACATAAACATAACCTAAATAGATTAATCCTTCCAATAGGTACATAAATGTTATGATATATTATCCACCCTATATGATGTCAAACTATACTGTATTTCTGCATATATTTCTTTTTGAAAATAATACTCACTACCAAGGATGTGTTTTACACACTACCTAATGAATGAAAATTTCATGTTTTGTTATCATGCATTGTCTAAAAATTACGTGATTGGTTTTGAAATGATAAGAATAATGCCACGTCACATGAATTTAAAGAATAAACTTGAACTTCGGGGATATTTTTTCCCCGTATAGATTATAAATTAAAAGTCCTTATTGAGGTTCGATCATAAAATCATAAAAACCCCATCTTCTTTCATATACATTGTGTCTTCTTAGATAAAAATAAACTCTAGAATCAATGAATATAATCCTTACAAGACGATACCAAAATCTATTTTAATACCATCCCATTCATGGTTATTACAAAACTACCATATACCCATTTAGTTTTCCTAGATTATACCGAACTCCAACCTATAACATTTAACATATCTGATGGAAAAAACACCAACACGGGCATTTAATTTTCCTATATAGTACTAAAATCTAGTGTAACTATTTTAATCCTATATGGAACAAAAAACTAAAGGATTATCTTTTATTATTCCTAGAAAAAATTAAACATATTCATAAAATGTTTTCCATCATGTATAGATAAAAATCATTAGACACTTTCATTACATCTATAAAACACTAAACCTTACTGTAATCCTTTTCTTTTTTGGATAATAGAATACTCTAGCATACCATTTCAATATTCATAGAGGACGTTAAAAAAACATAGAAATACCACCATATAATATAACAAAAAAATCCAACATAATTTTTTTAATCTTCAAATATGAAATTATAATCATATAAACCTTCAACTCCTTAGAGAGAACAACACTATATTATTAATTTTAATTAATACTAAATGACTCTAAACATTATTGTGAAAATTATATATACTATATAATTAAAATAATTAAAATAATATATTAGTATTGATTGATGAAATTAAAATAAAATATAAAACTTCAAGTTTCTCGATGGAAGAAACACTATTATACACTTTCAATTATCCTAGATGACACTAAACATGAGCACAAAATTTTGTATCATTAATAACACTAAAATCTAGAATAACAATACAGTTTTTAACATGATGATAAAATCCACCAAAACAAAATCATTAGGTGTCATTTAAATTGGGATCCTCTTATTTCTCTTGTCCTTTGGTGAAGTGAAAATTGAAAAGTTTGTTTTTAGTGATCATGTAAACATAATATCTAAGTGTTTGATGAGTATATTGTAAGAACCATGTTCTTATTTGTGGTATATATCACTTAATTCCATCAATTATCAATTTAAATGGATAAATATGGCATATTTTGAATTCCCTTAGTGGTCATGCTGGTGTAGGGGGTGTATGGGGCTGGTTCAGAGCCTATAACCAAAATTTGGGGTGAAAATGAATTTGAACATAGTTAGTTGTAACTTTTTAGGGTATGTTACATTGATTAAAAAACCATCAAAGATAGAGTAATAGAGTAGGAATCAGAAAAAATATCTCATAAAACTGTGTGATTCAGGCAACACATTAATGTAGCAATCTACGCAATTTTTATGCCATTGATTTGTATGGTTTGTGAATGGTGAGTCAAGATGAGTGAGAAAACCATGTGGGAGAACCTTTTTTTATAGATAACCATGCTTGGATGGAAAACGAATTTTCAAACCATGAAGCTAAACCCTATGACCAATATGTTTTTAATGAAAATACTATTTTCCCTCAATTTTTATTAAATACTAAGACAAATCTTCTATCAATCACATACATTAGGTTCTCCCTTTTGAGACATCCTTGGTGTATATTTATATATTTGAACAAACATCTCCATATGATCTCCAAATAAAGATTGTAATGTTCCATCGATATGATCCGAATTAATTTTTAGACATTATATGGTCTTTTGGATATAAAATGTTCTATTTCGGGGAATAACAATATCCAATTTTGTTAGTTTCTTCTTCCATGCATCTATTTTCTCTCGAGTGGATCCAAATAAAGAGATGGTATTGGACAAGCCATCAAATATTGACCGAAGGTAAGTGGTCTCATTCATTTCATAGAAATTTAAGGTTTTTATTTATGTCATCGTTCAGTGATGCCAAATTATGTGTGATTTCTTGTAATGATGTTGAACCCTATATTTTTTTGGTGTGTTCTATGTAATTAGAGTGGGTTTTTATGTTTTTTATTGGAACAATATGTTAAGGGGGAACCACCCCTTTGGGTGTGTTGATTAATTGATATGTCCCACCATGGGTGGAAATTTTGATTGGATACCTTATGGTGTTTGTGTTTCCCCGTCTAATGGGATGTGAGTATTAAATTGATATCTGTGAATCAAATTGATGAATTGATTTATGAGATGATTTTCATATTGATTTGTGATAATAATTATAAATTTATTTATTCAAGAGAAGGAACTAAATGATCATGTCCCTTTCCCCCATGATATGAAATCACTATTTTATTCTTGAATTACATTTTACTTGTGAATTCCCATGGGATTTGAATAGATTATACTACAAGTAATGGGTTGTTATAGAATGAGATGAGATTCATAATTTATTCCCAATTTGATTGAATTATGGTAAATCCTTCATCACTTAGGTCAATATCATTTTTCACCTCTTATGGTGATTTTGAATTAAATTGAATTGGAGAGTAAAAATTCTTATAATGGAATTGGATAATCGATTTTGAATTGGTTTAGTGACTATTATCCATGAGTAACAGAAGGATTAACATTATTAATGCCTTAGATAGACTGATTTTTCTAATATATTTTATGTCATAGTGATACTTGGTTTTACTAGGAAGGAATTATATGGGTTTTAAATGTTATATGTTGAGTGATACATAGAATCCTTTTGTATTTACATGGATGGAATAAAGATAGTTTGACCATATTTTCCATGGTTGATACTTGGGCTCCCATAGTGGACTTCCAAGGATAGACTTTAGTGGATGAGATGTTATACAACACCATGAGTGAAACATAGGTTCATGAGGATCACCAGGGATGGGATTTTAGGGTGTTGGTTAATATTATACTTGATGTGAAACATGGATTCAAGGTGAACTTATGTGTTGATGATCTTGGGAGGTTTTATATCTATGACATTGCACGACATAATGGGGTCCTATATGTTGTCATTTCAGATAGGGATACCCACATCACATCATGATTAGATAATGGGATATAATGGGTGTTAGGTACACAGGTGCTTCTAGTAACATAATTCCCCAACTAGACATATGGAAAACTGGGTCACATGATTCTAGTTCATGAGAAAAGGCATTAGAAATGCATTTGGAATTTCTGGGGATCTTGTGAGAGGCATATGAACCTGTTTAAATTTTCCCATAACAATAGATATTAAGAAAATATACATATGGGACCATATGAGGCTTTGTACATTAGGCCTTTCTGACCACCACAATATTTCTAAGAGGAAATGTAGGAAGCTATGCGGGGACCTCATCTTGATCAGGAGACTACAGATCCTATAAAATTTATTCACAAGAGGATGGATACTACGTAGTCTCATCAGAAATCATACACTGATCACCTTTAATGACTTATAGGGTATCAGGATCGGTATCATGTTTTCTTTTATGTATCACCATGGTTGTGTAATATGAGAATCAAGGGAAAGGGAATGCTTTCACCATGGTATGACAAGCTGTTTATGATTCAAGAGGACGTTAGGCCAGTATCCTATTGGTTTGAGCTACCTTATAGGTTCTATTCCATAAACATTATCAACCATGTGTCTTAGCTACGATGCTATTATTCAGACCAGTATCATTCCATTTATCCAAAAGAGCTTGATATATAGTTATATGTTTCCATTGACGATCATACTATATGTTAGGATTATCATAGCACGAAGGTTCCCAGAGGATGGTCAGTTTCTTTAGTGCGGCTCGTATGGAAGCACGAACATGTTTCAGATGAGAATGTGAAGCGAGAGGATGATGTGTGATCATAGTGGTATGATTTATTCACCAATCATTCTTCTCTACCCTTGGAAGAGAAATTCATTGATAAATTTATTTAATGGGGTTTTTTTAAAAGAATCTCTTTCCTCAATGATGTAAAGGTCAAATTATTTCCATCCATTATCAGTTTTTACTGTTTAAATATGTCCCCATTTGAATTTACATTGAGTTAATGGAGGTTTTAGTGATGTTAATGTCAATTTCAGAGCCATGAACCCATGTTTTGGGGTGCAGATGTCCTGGCATATGATTAGTTGAAACTGTGATGGGATGGTCGCACGGTTTAAAAAACCTTGCGAGGCAGGGGAAGAGAGTAAGAATTGGCCACAATGTTTCAGCAAACCAGATGATTAATGCCACCCAGTCATGTGGCAAACTAAATAATTTTGAAAGAGGAAATTTTCACGATTTTAATTCGATTAGTCAAACCATGTATGTAAATCAAGTGGGTTTCCATTGCCTATAGATAACTGTGAATGGTTGGAAAAAAGGTTTTCAAACTAGGAACCTAAACCGTGCGTCAGAGATATTTTGGGTTAAAAGAATATTATGAAATTAAAATTTATTAAAACCAAATTTTAATTTCTTATCCATATCACATAGAATATTGTCCATTTTTGAGAGCTCCATAGTCGGCATTCCAAGATTTGGTACATGTTCTCCGTCTGATCTCCAAATCAAACCTCGTCTATCTCATCATTTCTTCATTAGTATGATATTTATACCTTTATTTAATTATCTATTATTCTATATATTGGATGTTCTATTAAGATGTAATATAATATTCTCTATTATTAGGATATTCATCTGTAAATCAATTTCAACTGATTAGAGGTGGATTAGGAACTAATAGTGGACGATAAATGACCTATGGACCTATGGTAGGTGGTCTCATGTCATTTGATAAACTTTGAGGTGGTCAGATATGTCTTCATTTTATGCACCCAATTTACAGGCACCATCTTGATATAATGATAAATAATATATTTTCGAAGAATTTTATAGGTAATTAAAGATGCTTGTGGTTATTTTTATAGTATCAACCCCTTAGATATAGAGAACCCATTTTAGGCGTGTAAATTAATCGAGATAGACCAGCATGGTTGGATATTTTGTTTGGATACCATAGTGTGTCCACATATAACCCACTTCATGGGATGTTAGTATTAACTTGATAATTTTGAAACATATGGATTAATTTATTAATGACTTCATTTTCATATTGAATTTTTGTAACTATTATAAATTGATTGATTCAATGTTAGGGATGGAATGGCCATGGTCCTTTCCCCATTGATATGAAATTAATAGATTAAGATTCAATTTCCTTTTATATGTGAATTCTCATGTGAGTTTAATATATAATATTCCATGTGATATGTTTTTAACATGGTATTCTATTTGTAATGATTTTATGATGTGATAAATTAATTTCAAGTCGTCTATGCTTAGCCCGATGAATTAAGTCACCTCTTATGGTTATTTTGAATTGAATTGGTTAGGGTGGTGACCCATGTTATAAGTGAATTAGTTATATGATATTGAGTTGTCTTACTCCTTATTATCTATGAGTCACAAATGGATTAAAATTAATAATTACATGGATGAAATCATTTGGCTATTAACTTTTATGGCCGAGTGAAACTTTGTTTTTCAAGGACGAACTCATAGGGTTTTGACTATTATATTTCAAGTGATATTTGGAATCCTTATAGATTTCAATGGATGGACTCAGGGGAATTTGATCATATATTCCATGGGTGACTCTTTGTACTCCATAGTGGACTACAAATGATGTAATAAAGTTGATGTGAAATTATACCACACCTAGAATGATACATGGATTCTTGAGGATCTCCTAGGATGAGATCGTAGTTTTATGGTTCATATTACATCTAGAGTGAGACTTGGATTCCAACATAGGTATAGAAAGTATTGTCTCATGTTATAAATTTAATTAAAAATGAAATAGATTAAGGATCATCTATCAATCGAAAACAAAAAATAGGGATTATGTATTGGCTTATACATTTTAGACGACATGTTTATGAATATGCTCTACTAATGGTTATACGGGGTATGTAGGGCATGTGACGGGTCTGAAAACATGTAAACTAAATAAAATGAGTTATTTAATGAACTTAATTAAATGACACGAGCTAGACTATTAAATTAGGGTATTATATATTAAATTGAACTGATTAAAGGAAATGAATATAAATTAAGATCATGGATTTATAGGTTGTTTAATTTTGAGTACGTCCTTGTATTTTATATATTCTTTCACACTATTGTATTATATATTCATGATGTTTTGAAACATAACTTGGGTGGGTTCCAATTGGGATTATATTTCACACCATATTTGTTCCACCTTTTCGGGCCCTAATAGATTTTATGATTGCAGGTGTCGATAATGGAAAGTGTCATAGTATATGTACTTAGCTGCTGCATTAGAGGAGAGGATCATGGGTTTGATTTGAGGCTCATTATGCTAGCTGGATTATTTTTTACTTCTTTTAATTCTATTACATTTATATTATATCATCCGTGTACACATGTTTTGGATTCATTCTAAGATTTATGTGACAAGTGTGACCATTTTTTATATGTGATGACTTCTCTTACTATTTATTTATATCATTATTTTGTTATTTACTAATTATATAGATATTATTCCAGTTTTTATAATTAATTTTTAATGATATTTTTCTATATTTCACTCTGGTGATGAGTGAATAGTCTCCCCACAGACACAATAATGCCCTCATTTCTTGTCGATAGTCTTTGGGGAGATGTGATCGAGTCCATGTGGTAGACCGTGTAACTACCTGACCCTAGTTAACTAGAGTGGGTGCATTAATACATATCATTGGCATGATAACAAGAGATCAAGCCTCAAAAGACTGATTAGTTTAATAGCGTTGGATGTGCTAGATATATACATGAATTTTACATTACATCCGGAGATAAAAAAATAACATTGATTACCTTTTTAAACATACTCTTATCCTTAAGAACATACCTGTAGGTTAATCATAATATACTTCTCCACATATTGGGAAAAAATAAAACATATAATGTGGTGAGCTTAGATGCTCAGTAATAAAAATATAGCGGAAACAATCATAAATAAGAATAAACATTTAAGGAAATGTATAAAACTTAAACAGAATCCTTTTAAATATAATATTCAACATGATATGGAAAAAATAAATCAAATAATGCCTTTTCAACATAATATTCAACATGATATGGAAAAAATAAATCAAATAATTCCATTTAATTATTCATATTGATATTCTACTGGTTGAATAATTAGATGAAATAACAATAGCCAATTTCATAATAATGAAATACAGAATTCCAGACATCAAAACCAAAAATTTAAGGCCACGTACCAAGACTACAAATAAGATTTTTTCAATGCCTTGTGACAAGACACTAGTTTTTCTCTTGAGACCTACCGATGCATCGAGGAGATATAGCGGGCTCCACCCGTCGCAAACTATGCCCAATGCATTCCTCATATAAAATATTTGTAACCTAACATAACATTAATATTAAAACTAGCATAAAAAATGTTAATACTTTTACCATAAACCATAAATGGTATAAAAAAACACAACCCCTATCAAACATATCACAAAACCATCAATACAATATGGAAAATTTTATCATAATAAATCAACTTCAAACAATTGTAAAATCAATCAATGTATGTTTACATAGATGAAATCAAAACTATTTGAGAGTAATATATATTTTTATTTGGAAATCATTTAAAAGTCACATGATTATAAAAAAAACATTTATTTTGAAAATATTCTTATAATATTTTACCGGATGCCTCTAATGTGTTAAAATGGTGTAATGTAGCTGCACCATCTTTATATGTTAAAAAACAGTCGTTCATTAATTTTTTCAAAAAGGTCATAAAGGACCTTGTTTGGAAAACGACAGAAATATTACTTTATAAACATTTTATAAAAATTATAAAAAGGGTATAATTGAATTTAACCAATATTATATGAAATAGTAAAAATGTTTTGACATTTATTATTAAGAAACACAGATGGGGATGATAAATAGGTCCTAGTAGATACTCATTTATAAACAATCTCAAATAATGCTGATATTGTATAATTAACCCTTACATTTTACATTACCAAAATTGATTTTAAATAAACCTCCTGTATAATATTTATACAATTGATATTAAATTATACTGGAACCACATATATAAATATGATATCATATAAGATCATCTAATATTTCTTTTTTATTAATATTGTAGCAGTATTATTGTTTTGGGTGTTAACTGATTCGTTTTACATTATATGATTTATTACATAAGTCATGTTTGTTATGGATGGGATGTATTTAATTAATATCTATAATTATATTATGTACTTGAACATTATTTTTAATCATAAAATGAATATTATTCATGAATGATTACAATTGTAAAAGAATCTCATCGCATTTGGGGAGACGGTAATTCGTACATATGCACGAGTGACAATATATTTCTATTGATGGTGAAATAGTATGTAATTGGATGTTATATAATATATAAAAAATAATTAACATGTTATATCTCTTATTAACTTTAATTATACACATTATTATTCCCATCCAAATAATTAAGTGTTGAATAACAAACTATACCACGACGTGGAGATGGTAAGCCTTTTGTACTCACATATGGTGACTTTGTCATTCACATGATGGTTAGAGTAATGAATATAGTGGTACCATATTTATAATAACATAAAAGTATTTAGAAGGTTCAAGAGTAACAATTTGGATATGGGAACAACAAAGAAAGACGAAGTGGATGAGAAAAACATTGAAAGAGGTGGTTAAATTATTACCTCTTTTTCGGGTACATCATTTGGATTTGAAAAAAGGGCTCGTTATGTTTTATTTATGATCAATGTAATTCCTCTAGAATACTTTTAGGGTAGTTGGAAGGATTGTTGAGTAGGTTTTGGCCGATCCAAATGGATTTGGAGGTTGAAATTAAGAGAAGGGGAAGTACCCTTTTACAATAGAGGTGAGGGTCACTTTAGGAAATGTTTGAAATATTATTTTATTATACAGTAATATTCGATTTATAATGGCCCCAAAAATATTTATTTAGAGGATACGTTGGGTTTGGGTTGAAATACTATCAACATATAGGTTTTATATTGGTTTAGGTCACCATATTAACCTTATATTTTAGATTTAACTCTTTGTTAAATAATTCAACTTTTAGCATGTATTCTTGTATAATAATAATAAATGGTTTATAAACATCATATAAAACACCAAGAGAAACCCAAGTGAATGATTATTATTATATATAATCTTATATATGTTCTTTGGCAGAACTATATATTTTTTGGAATATTATATCAATTAATGATATATTATTTATTTTAAGAAATCATTTAAGTCAATTTTCACACTATTTAGTATTTGGTTTTTATGAAAGTCATAACAACATTATAACTTATAAAAAAATAATTCAATAAACTAAAATTTTTCATTTTAACCTAGAAAACTCTAGGAATACATAAAAAGTCTCAATTTACAATTATATTAATATTTATAATATCAATTATTTTAATCTTTCATTAATGAAGTAATTACTACATCATCTTGTGTCATAAATAAATTTAATTATTTATTTTCTAAAATTATAAATAGAATATAATTGCATAGTAAATATTTTTATATTTCTAATGAAAAATTATAATCGAATTTATCATATGTATAACCCTATATTAAACATGTTTTAGTTATAAAACTTTGAATTTAACACTTTTAACTATTCTTTAAATAAAATAATAATAATTGTCCTAATATAATCCAAATGGACCAAAATGATCATATTTTATTAAAAAGTTTTTATTTCTAGATAAAATTATCCAATAAAATTATCACATGTTTTAGGGTAATTATGCTAACATTTTTAGCATTAATTTCCCTATTTACATTCAACCGTGGTAAATAAATTTCCAATGTTACTATTCATAGAAAATTGTTTTCCTCTATTGACCCAAATATTACAAACATATTGGAACTATGTCTCTCATATTTTTGAAATTAAATTCATAGAAGAGTTAAAATTACGTTTTATGAAAATATTCTAACGTGCCTAGTAGGTGTGTAAAAGACGTTAAAAACTCAATGAAATATTATATAACTAATCTTATTTTAAAATGACTCCAATGATTTACATAGAACATATATAGGTATTCTGTAACATTTTTTAAATAAAATAAATTTAATTAAAAGTACTAATTATTTAAAAAAAATGTCTGTTTTAAAGAGTAACACAATTTTTTCACTATTCTCAAAAAATTGAACGTTTTCAGAAAAATATCAAAAATTCCCCTAAGCTAATTTTGATATGCCAAATCAAAAAAAGAAGTCAATTTAAAGAAATAAAAATTCATTTAATTCCAAAAAGTGGGTATTAATATTTATAACAGATAGTTTGATTGGTCGTGGTATGGTGGAACTCGAAGTTTCGTACAACGCAAGCTATTGCATTATTCCAAGAGGAACATACCATAAAAGAATGGGGTGTTACATTATTCCCTCATTAAAATAATTTAATCCTTGAATTTTCTACAATACTACTGCATAAAAAGATTTTAGTGGTTCTTCATCATATGTTCCTCATGATCCCGTGTTGCCTCTTACATCTTATGGTTTCTCCAAAGAATGTCTACCTGATGAGTCGTCCGGTTTAACAACACTTGTTCTCTAGTATCAAGAATCTTGATAGGCTATTCACAATAAGACATATGGTGTTCCAGTTATATTTCTTCACAGTTTATTACATGTATTGGGTAATGCATGTATTTTCTAAATATATATATGTGGAAGACATTATGAAATTTTAAGTGACATGGTGGTATTTCCCAACGGTAAGCTACTACTCCAATTCGTTATAGAATTTCGAAAGGTTCAATGTGCCTGAGACTCAATTTTCCATTCTTACCTAATTGTAAAACACCCTTCCATGAAGATACCATTATTGAAACATGTTCTCCTATTTGAAATTATGAATTTTTTCTTCAGTTATCGACATAGCCCTTTTCCCTACATTGAGCTGCTTTGATGTTGGTTTGGATAATCTGAACCTTTTCCATTGATTCGTCAACATGTTTTGGGCCTATGAGTTTTCTTTCCCCATTATCACCCTAGCATGTTGGTCTGTGACCTCTTCATCCATATAATGCTTCATATTGGGCCATCTAAATACTTGAATGGAAGCTATTGTTATAGAAAAATTCTACCAGAGTTAAATATTGATACCACATACCTAGAAAGTACAACGAGCAAGATCTCAACAAGTCTTCTAAGGTATGAATAGTCTATTCTAATTGTCCTTCAGTTTGAGGGTGGTAGTAAATACTCAAACAATGTTCTGTATCCATGGATTTCTAAATACTTTTCTAGAATCTTGATATAAAATGGGGATCACGATCAAAGATAATCGATATGGGTCCACCATGATGTCTTACAAGATCATTAATATATAGTCTTTCTAAATGTTCAAGTGGTAAATATTCTCTTATAGAATGAAAATTTCATGACATGGTAAGATGATCAATACTGACCCAAATTTCATCATTATTTATTTGAGTCTGTGGTAGTCTCATGAAAAATTCCAACGTAATATCATCCCATTTCTACTCAGGTACATGAAGAGATTTCATGACTCTTCTATGATATTGTCTTCCAACATTATCCTATTGAAAAAACATACATCTTGACACATAATCAGAAATATCCCTCTTCATGTTTTCCCATAAAAAATGTTCATTCCAATATCTATACATCTTAGTTATACTAGGGAGTATAGAGAAATTGAATCTATGAGCATCATCCAACAATTCCATTTTTAGATCAGGAATATCCGGAACACAATGTCTCTTCCAAAAATTCAAAATTCCATCTTCATATATGAAGTCAATCAATCTCCCCTTATTCCTAGATTTAATTTTCTTTTTAAAATCTTCATTATTATTCTGAAAAGATTTTATCATTTCTATTAAAGATGGTTAGGCCACATTTTGAATAAGTATTGATGTTTCACCTTCCAGGATTAATCCCATATCCATTATTACTTGATCCATGAATATAAGATCCCTTTCAGATCTCATCTTTTTCCAAAATCCATGATCCTTTCTGATCAAATCATCTTCTACCTTATTTTCCTTCACCGGGTGTTTGTTTATAGTGAAATAATAATCATTTAGAATATCAAGCCATCATCTTTGCCTCTGGTTGAGTTATTTTTAGGAGAAAATATTCTAAAAACTATTGTGATCGATATATATATCACATTTTTCACCATAGATATAGTTTCTCCTTATCTTCAAAGAAAATATTACATATTCTATCTCAAGATCATGAGTGTTATAGTTTTTTTCATGAATTTTTAGCTTCCATGATGCTTGGGAAATAATTCTATAAATTTTCATAAGGACACAACCATGTCAATTAATTGAAGCATCACTATAAATAACAAACACATCATTCCCTAATTGTGGAATCAATATAGTATAATTGACTAATCTTATCTTCAATTCAGAAAAACATTATTCATACACTTTTTTCCAATCAAACTATCCCTTTTACGTGGGAGCTTGGATAATGGGTTGGCCAATCTGGAAAATTCTAGATGATTTTCTGATAAGAACCTTCTAAACCAATAAAACTATGTATCAGGGTTATTCTTTTTGGTGATGGCTATTCTTGAATTGACTTGGTCTTTGATGGATAAACATAGATTCCTCCCTTAAAGTCAATATATAAGGCCCCAGCCTTAAACCTTACTTAATCTTGAGTTATTACAAGATTACACATTGAGGATCTTTTCGGGTTTAGAGTTTTAGAGAATTAGATCATAAAACTTGCATTACATTCCACATATAAACAAAGTGGTTACATAAAGATAGTATTCTTCATTCCCATCAATGGAAACACATTTAAAATAAAACATGGATTATTTCTTGACACATCCTTGACTCTATCATCTTATCATGTACCTTTCCCTTGACCTGTGAAAAACATTTCAAAAACATGGGATGAGCATAAAAACTCAGTATGGGTTATAAAAAACATGGAAAGGAAACATGAGTTCTTATATACATAAGAATGAAATCATACTTTACCCATAAAACATAGGCACTTTAACATACCTCATAAAATCATGAATAAATCATAGAAATCATAAGACATAAAGGTAACTTGAAGCATTCATAACATTCTTACGTAGGGAGTAACCCTCTTGGTTACGTTTGGAATACCCATCACAGTATATTCCCTAAAATCTCTTCGGAGAAACCTTAACTTTTCACTCCTTCGCGTTACCCAATGCATTGGAGATCTATAACGGGCTCACCCGCCCTTAGTTTATCACGGAACCACCCGTCTTCATAATAATGCCCAAGAACCATAACATAATCATATCACATAAAACATGCATAAAGGAAACATAAAATTTCCACATTTCAATCACGAGATATCAATACAACACATTGATATAAAAACATTATGAAAACCATTTTCAATACTAATATAAAAGAAAAGTAAAACATGGTATTTATTTTTCTTTTAAAAAGAAGGTATGGCTTGTAGAGGAAGCCGAAACTCAAATAATGGTCATGACGGCCGAGAAGTCATTGTCGCCGCATACGTACGACAAAAACATTCCATTTTTTCGTTTAGTAAACGCTTTGTATAAAAAATATTCCTTTTGAATAAACGTAAAAGTCAAAGGGGTTTATACACAGTATAAAAGAAAGTTGTGTATAAAATAAAATATGCCTCAATGAAAGGAGATTGAGACGAAGTCCCATACCTCGTATCCGACTTGACCCGACCGTTCTTTAAACTCCTGAATAATAAACTTGAGTTAATCTATACTTGCTTATTAATCTTTTTCAAGTTCATTATTCCTTTTATACCATGTTATGAACATCATGTAATCAATTATGTTAATAATGTTCATTTTGTCGGTATTTGGTTCTTAAGTCAAAAATTGACTTCTTATACTTACATGTTGTTAATTTGGTCAAAGGTTCATTATATACAGAATGGTATTCATGATGTAGATATCATATATGTCATATATATCCAGTACATACATTCATTTATAATATTACATCACATTTAGAGGTAAGAAATGAAATGCACCATTCATGGAGACGGTAAGCCGTACGTACGCATGAACGCTACTTCCATTTCTATTTCATATTTTCTGGAATGGAATCATAATGATATAAGAGTATATTATAATTCCAGTATAACAACATATATAATATCATTATCTTTATCCTTTACACATCCCACATATGGTATTAACGAATCAAATCACTTTTAGGGGGCGGTAGTCCGCACTTCCTAAAATGATGATATCGTGTTTTACCCATAATGGAAACCATAAAGGTATGCCCAAACTGAAAAAAACAGAAGCATAAGGAATAAATAAACATATCATATATCATATATAAAAATAGTGACATCATAATGGCCACCTTTGAAGGTGTTAAATGAGTGTTGAACAATCATCGTTTCGGGAGGCAGAATTTCGCCATCCACGGAAACCGTATGTTCTTTAACCATTTGATGTAGTTGTGTGAGAGTGTAGATCAAATAAATCTTATAAAAACATCATAGTATATTGAAGATACTGGTGTTGTTACAAAGTAAGTAAATAAAAAGAGTTTAGGGGGTTGGAGAAGCAAAATAAAACAAATGAACATGAGAGAATGAATTACCTTTAAAAGTGTAACTCTTTTTGAGTTGAGCCTAAAGGCTTCCTTTGAAAGGATTCTGCCCAAAGGGAATCCTCTAGGATGAGGAGAGGGATGTGGAGAGAGCAAATGGGCAGGGGTTGGCCGAGCCAAAGGCTTGATAGGTGTGTGAAATGAGGTAGAGGTGGGGGCCTTTTATAAGAGGAGAGGAGGGGCACTTTTGGAAAGTAAAGAAACATTACTTTATTTGAAAATGTGTTTCGGTTTTAAAAGGTCCCACATTGATATAATTCGTGGATAAGGTGATAAGGTTTCGAAATCCACTCATCCCATTGGTTTTGGACATGTGTAGTTCATAGATTTTACATTATCTTTCTATTTTATTTAAATCGTCAAATAATGATGTCATCACAGCATCATTATTATGTCATAAATAATTAAATTTATTTAATGTCTAAAATTTATAAAAAAAATACTATGATATAGGAAATCTTTTTAGCTTTCCAATGACTATTTATAATCAAAATTGGGACTTGAATAACCCCACTTAAAAATTGTTTTCGTAAAACATATTATGTTTGTGTCATTTTCACTTTAATAAAAAGTAATTTATGTCATTTCCCAACAAAAGTGGATCCATGGGGTCCCCAAGTTGACCCATGGCTTGTCTTGGTCGGCCATGACACAAAAAATAAGGTTGGGACATGTTTCTAGGTCATTTTATATTATTAAAGCATTATTTATACCTTAAACTACCCTAATTACCACTAATCGCGATTAAGAACTTAATAAGTTACTATTCACCAAAAAATTATTTTAATCTCATTGAACCACATTTTACTTCTTAATGACAACCATGTATGTCAGATTTTAAAAATTCAATACATATTAGTGGTAAACTTTCATTTAACTGAAAAATCAGTTTGCTTGATTACCACTTAGTGGTGTCACTATTCATCAAAAATTGAAGTTTTTCAGAAAATTACCAAAAATTCACCCTAAGCTATATTTGATATTCCGAATTCAAAAATGAAGTCTATTTTACAAAATTCAAATCATATAAGTCACATTAATTAATTTAATAATTAATTTCCGCTGCCAGAGCAAATAGCGTGTTTTTACAAAACAATAAGTATCAAAAGATTGACACCAGTTTAAGTCTAATTTCAAAGTGAAATTGATTTCAATGACCACCATTGGATAAAATGGTAAAAATATATTCTAATTTCACTTCAAAACCAATTCAAAACATAATCTAATCATATAAATAAAATAGATTAAAAAGCAGTTTTGATGTAAAATGCAGTATTTTTCACTATTCATTAAAAAATGAACATTGTCAGAAAAATACCAAAAATTCACACAAGGTAAATTTTGATATCCCAATCATAAAGGGTAAGTTTATTTTGACAAACATAGTTTATAAAATTGTCAAAATATTGATTCAAAAATGGTTTGCCATCAAAAGGCACTAAAACAATCTTTTAAGAATATTAGTGTATTCCATGCATAAGATTGTATTTATTTTCATTTTAAGCCTCTATAACACTATCTTAATCATTAATAGACATAGATAAAAATATCTATTATTCATTACTTACTTGGGATGTTACATCCTTCCCCCCTTTAGAAAATTGCTTCCCCGCAATTTATTTACTTATCAAATAAATGAGGGTACTTGTCCCTCATTGCATTTTCAGATTCCCATGTTGCCTCTTCAATCATGTGGTTTTTCGACAAAACATTTACCTGCTTAATCACCTTATTCCGTAACACTTGCTTCCTGTGGTCAAGAATCTGGACCGGTTGTTCCTCATAAGATAAGTTCTCTTCCAGCTGAACTACCTCTGGACTCAAAACATGAGATGGATCTGGCATATACTTTCTCAACATCGAAACGTGAAAAACATTGTGTACCTGATATAAACTCGGAGGTAAAGCCACTCGGTATGCAACTGATCCAACTCTTTCCAGAATTTCGTATGGTCCAATGAACCTTGGACTCAACTTTCCTTTCTTACCAAATCTCATCACACTTTTCCAAGGAGAAACCTTGAGAAAAACATGATCACCTACCTCGAAAGATAGATCCTTGCTCCGGTTATCCACATAACTCTTCTGCCTGCTCTGAGCTGTTCTCATGTGTTTCTGAATCAACTGAACTTTTTCTGCCATCTCTTCTACCAATTCTGGTCCCATCAACTTCCTTTCACCCACTTCATCCCAGAAAGCTGGAGTTCGACACCGCTTCCCATATAATGCCTGAAATGGTGCCATCTGTATACTGGAATGAAAACTGTTATTATATGAAAACTCAACCAAAGAAAGATGTTGGTCCCAACTTCCCTAATAATCCATAGAACAATCTCGTAGCATATCCTCCAATGTCTGAATTGTTCGTTCTGACTGCCCATCTGATTGAGGATGAAAAGCTGTACTAAAATTTAATTCAGTACCCAACGACTTCTGAAGGCCTTTCCAAATGTTAGAAGTAAACCTGGGATCACGATCCGATAAAATGGAGAGAGGAACTCCATGTAACCTGACTATCTCTTTAAGATACAAATGGGAAAGTTGATCAAGAGAGAATGTATCTCGTATAGCAAGGAAATGAGCAGATTTGGTCAAGCGATCAACAATAACCCAGATTGCATTATTACCTCGAGATGTCTTTGGTAATCCAACAACAAAGTCCATGGATATATTCTCCCATTTCCACTGTGGCACTGGTAAAGGCTGAAGCATCCCTTTCGGTAACTGCCGCTCTACTTTAACCTGCTGACAAGTCAAACACTTCACAGTAAAATCAGCAATATCTCTTTTCATTCCATCCCACCAGTAATACTCCCGCAGATCTCTATACATCTTAGTACTACCCGGATGAACTGAAAACGGAGAACTATGAGCTTCACATAACAACTCTCTCTTGAACTGTGAATCACAAGGCACACACAATCTCTTCCCAAATCTCAAAACACAATCACTATCAATGTTGAATTCAGGCAACTTACCTTTCTGAACCAGCTCTACCTTTTTCTGCAACTCACTGTCTTGCTTCTGTGCTTGCTTGATTCTATCTGATAGAGATGATCTCACTGATACCTGAAACAAAATAGAAGGACTTCCTGCACCAACAACTTCTATGCCAAAGTTCATCAAATCCTTAACCAAAGGATCACGTTCCAAACACAACATTGTTAATAAAGCATTACTTTTTCGACTCAAAGCATTAGCCACTTTATTTGCTTTTCCCGGATGATAATGAATTGTACAATCATAATCCTTGATTAATTACAGACATCTCCTTTGTCTCATGTTTAACTCTTTTTGAGTGAATATATACTTTAAACATTTGTGATCGGTATATATTTCACACTTTACTCCATACAAATGATGCCTCCAAATTTTTAAAGCAAAAACAACAGCAGCTAATTCCAAATCATGTGTAGGGTAATTTACCTCATGAGTTTTCAACTGTCGTGAAGAATAAGCAATTACCTGATCATTCTGCATTAGGACGCAACCAAGTCCTTTCAATGAAGCATCACTGTATATAACAAAGTCACCATTCCTGGAAGGTAGTGCCAAAACTGGAGCATTCACCAATCTTCTTTTCAATTCCTGAAAACAATCATCACATTCTTTTGTCCAGATAAACTTAACACCCTTCCGAGTTAGCTTAGTCATTGGACTAGATAACCGTGAAAAATTTCTAACAAACCTTCGGTAATAGCCCGCCAAACCAAGGAAGCTATGAATCTCGGTTACATTTGTGGGTCTTGGCCATTCTTCCACAACTTTTGTTTTTGCAGGATCAACAGTTATTCCATCTTTAGAAACAATGTGACCAAGGAAAGAAATTTGTTGCAACCAAAACTCACACTTGCTGAATTTCCCTTACAATTTCTTTTCTTTTAAGGTTTGCATGATAACCCTTAAATGTTTTTCATGCTCCTCTTTACTTTTAGAAAACACCAAAATATCATCAATGAAAACCACCACAAACTTATCCAAGAACTCATGGAAAATTCTATTCATTAAGTCCATGAATACAGCAGGTGCATTGGTTAGCCCAAAAGGCATTACTACAAATTCATATTGGCCATATCTCGTACGGAACGCGGTCTTCGGAAAATATGCCTCCTTTACCTTCAGCTAATGGTACCCCGATCTCAGGTCAATCTTTGAAAAAAACTGAGCTCCCTGGAGCTGATCAAACAAATCATCGATATGAGGCAAAGGATATTTGTTCTTAACAGTGATATTATTCAAGGCTCTATAATCAATGCAAAGTCTCATAGAACCATCTTTCTTTTTATCAAATAAAACAGGAGAACCCCATGGTGATGTGCTAGGTCTAATGAAACCGTTCTCTAATAAATCTTGAAATTGCTCCTTCAACTCTAAAAGTTCAATTTGTGCCATTCGATAAGGGGGTTTTGAAATTGGCTTAGCATCAGGAACTAAGTCAACAGTAAACTCAACTTCCCGATCTGGTATTATTCCAGGCAACTCATCAGGAAAAACATCAGGATACTCATTTACCACTGGCACATCATTAATCTGAGCAGTTCCTTTATTTTCAACGACGTGTGCAAGGTAACATTCATTTCCATCTTTTACAAGTTTCTCGGCCTCTTGATATGTTATCAAAAGTAAGGGTTCATTATTGTAAACAAACTGATAGTCTTTCTGAAAAGAAACTTCTTTAGCACTACAGTCAATCTTAGCATGGTAAATAGAGAGCCAATCCATACCCAGGATAACATCAAACTCTACTAGAGGTAGAACAATAAGGTTTGCAAGTAGGTTCTTTCCACGGATAAGGATAGGAAGATTCTTACAAATTCTTTTTGCCTCGACACTTCCCCCAGGTGTTTTTACCAAAATTTCGGGAGTCATTTATTGATATGGTATTCGCATTTTACTAGAAAAGGTTTCATAGATGAAAGAATGTGTATACCCCGAATCAAACAACACACTGGCATAATCTGAAAAAACAAACAAAGTACCTGATACAACTTCATTTGATGGCCCGACATCTGCTGAAGTAGTTGCAAAGGATTTCACCACCCCTTTCTGCTTGTAGTCTAACTGCTTCCCATCACTCAAGCTCTTTGTCGGACACTCATTTTCATAGTGACCCATCTCATTGCACTTATAACATTTCACTAACTGTAAATCATATTTGTTCTTACCTTCACCTTGAGCCTTTTCGGTGCAATCACGAGCCTTATGTCCCATCTTACCACATCGGTAGCACTTCCCAGAATTCAGAAGACATTCCCCAACATGCCTTTTGCCACATTTATCACAAGCTGGAAACTTAGTTTTCTTACCATCAGACTTTTTTGAAGAATTCTTACCTTTCTCCTGCCACCTCGGTCTCTTCTTCGGCTGGTTGTTATAGAAAACTTGGTCATCGGCAAACTCCATTTCCACCTTATCAGCACATCGAACAAGCTTTTCATAACTTTTAAACTCACGAGAAGCTAATGCCCTTCGATACTTTGGCTTTAATCCTGAGTAAAAATGATTGATTTTACTATCAAGGTCCCGGATAAAATTTGGAGCATACCTTGCCAATCGAGTGAACCTTTCTTCATAGGCAGCCACTGAGTCTTCCTCTTGCCTCAATTCCAAGAATTTCTTTTCCATCCTAAGTCGAACAGCCTTAGGAAAATACTTCTCAAGAAACATACCTTTGAATTCATCCCAGTCAAGCGCATCAATCTCATCGGCGTCCCTGATATTTTTAACCATAGACCACCACTGATCTGCTTCACCCTCCAAACGGTAAATAGCAAGACTAACCTTTTGATTGTCTGAACACCCCATGAAATCAAAAATCTTCTCCAGTGCTTTAATCCACCCTTCAGCTAGCACAGGTTCAGATGATCCTCTGAATGATGTTGGATGTTGCCTCATGAAATGTTCCACCACTGACATGTTCCTCTGCAGTTGATCTGGCTGATCTCGTGCATGGATACCACCGCCATTTATCGCTTGATTTAACTGCGCCATTACTGCAACAAACTGTTCAGATCGAATTCCGACCATTTCTGGATGCTGATTCGGAAGGTTATTTCCTTCTGTATGCCTTCCTAGAACTGCATCCCTGTTTCCTCTGCGGAAAACCATTCTGAACAAAAATGTCTTAGATGAAGCAACATGGTAATCTTTAAATGCTATATCATTTCAAAAAAAAAATATTTTTGGATAATCATTTAATAGAATTCTAACTCCTAAAGTTATCTAAACCGACCTTTGATACCAACTATAAGGCCTCAGCCTTAAACCTTACTTAATCATGAGTTATTACAAGATTACACATTGAGGATCTTTTCGGGTTTAGAGTTTTAGAGAATTAGATCATAAAACTTGCATTACATTCCACATATAAACAAAGTGGTTACATAAAGATAGTATTCTTCATTCCCATCAATGGAAACATATTTAAAATAAAACATGGATTATTTCTTGACACATCCTTGACTCTATCATCTTATCATGTACCTTTCCCTTGACCTGTGAAAAACATTTCAAAAACTTGGGATGAGCATAAAAACTCAGTATGGGTTATAAAAAAAATGGAAAGGAAACATGAGTTCATATATACATAAGAATGAAATCATACTTTACCCATAAAACATAGGCACTTTAACATACCTCATAAAATCATGAATAAACCATAGAAATCATAAGACATAAAGGTAACTTGAGGCATTCATAACATTCTTACGTAGGGAGTAACCCTCTTGGTTACGTTTGGAATACCCATCACAGTATATTACCTAAAATATCTTCGGAGAAACCTTAACGTTTCACTCCTTCACGTTACCCAATGCATTGGAGAGCTATAACGGGCTCACCCGCCCTTAGTTTATCACGGAACCACCCGTCTTCATAATAATGCCCAAGAACCATAACATAATCATATCACATAAAACATGCATAAAGGAAACATAAAATTTCCACATTTCAATCACGAGATATCAATACAACACATTGATATAAAAACATTATGAAAACCATTTTCAATACTAAAATAAAAGAAAAGTAAAACATGGTATTTATTTTTCTTTTAAAAAGAAGGTATGGCTTGTAGAGGAAGCCGAAACTCAAATAACGGTCACGACGGCGGAGAAGTCATTGTCGCCGCATACGTATGACAAAAACATTCCATTTTGTCGTTTAGTAAACGCTTTGTATAAAAAAGATTCCTTTTGAATAAACTTAAAAGTCAAAGGGGTTTATACATCGTATAAAAGAAATTTGTGTATAAAATAAAATATGCCTCAACGAAAGGAGATTGAGACGAAGTCCCATACCTCGTATCCGACTTGACCCGACCATTCTTTAAACTCCTGAATAATAAACATGAGTTAATCTATACTTGCTTATGAATCTTTTTCAAGTTCATTATTCCTTTTATACCATGTTATGAACATCATGTAATCAATTAAGTTAATAATGTTCATTTTGTCGGTATTTGGTTCTTAAGTCAAAAATTGACTTCTTATACTTACATGTTGTTAATTTGGTCAAAGGTTCATTATATACAGAATGGTATTCATGATGTAGATATCATATATGTCATATATATCCAGTACATACATTCATTTATAATATTACATCACATTTAGAGGTAAGAAATGAAATGCACCGTTCATGGAGACGGTAAGCCGTACGTACGCATGAACGCTACTTCCATTTATATTTCATATTTTCTGGAATGGAATCATAATGATATAAGAGTATATTATAATTCCCGTATAACAACATATATAATATCATTAACTTTATCCTTTACACATCCCACATATGGTATTAACGAATCAAATCACTTTTAGGGGGCGGTAGTCCGCACTTCCTAAAATGAAGATATCGTGTTTTACCCATAATGGAAACCATAAAGGTATGCCCAAAATGAAAAAAACAGAAGCTTAAGGAAAACATAAATATATAATATATCATATATAAAAATTGTGACATCATAATGGCCACCTTTGAAGGTGTTAAATGAGTGTTGAACAATCATCGTTTTGGGAGTCAGAATTTCGCCATCCACGGAAACCGTATGTTCTTTAACCATTTGATGTAGTTGTGTGAGAGTGTAGATCAAATAAATCTTATAACAACATCCTAGTATATTGAATATACTGGTGTTGTTACAAAGGAAGTAAATAAAAAGAGTTTAGGGGGTTGGAGAAGCAAAATAAAACAAATGAACATGAGAGAATGAATTACCTTTAAAAGTGTAACTCCTTTTGAGTTGAGCCTAAAGGCTTCCTTTGAAAGGATTCTTCCCAAAGGTAATCCTCTAGGATGAGGATAGGGATGTGGAGAGATCAAATCGGCAGGGGTTGGCCGTGCCAAAGGCTTGAGAGGTGTGTGAAATGAGGTAGAGGTGGGGGCCTTTTATAAGAGGAAAGGAGGGGCACTTTTGGAAAGTAAAGAAACATTACTTTATTTGAAAATGTGTTTCGGTTTTAAAAGGTCCCACATTGATAGAATTAGTGTATAAGGTGATAAGGTTTTGAAATCCACTCATCCAATTGGTTTTGGACATGTGTAGTTCATAGATTTTGCATTATCTTTCAATTTTATTTAAATCGTCAAATAATGATGTCATCGCAGCATCATTATTATGTCATAACTAATTAAATTTATTTAATGTCTAAAAATTATAAAACAAATACTATGATATAGGAAATCGTTTTAGCTTTCCAATGAATATTTATAATCAAAATTTGGACTTGAATAACCCCACTTAAAAATTGTTTTCGTAAAACATATTATGTTTGTGTCATTTTCACTTTAATAAAAAGTAATTTATGTCATTTCCCAACAAAGGTGGATCCATGGGGTCCCCAAGTTGACCCATGGCTTGTCTTGGTCGGACATGACACAACCAATAAGGTTGGGACATGTGTCTAGGTCATTTTATATTATTAAAGCATTATTTATACCTTAAACTACCCTAATTACCACTAATCGCGATTAAGAACTTAATAAGTTACTATTCACCAAAAAATTATTTTAATCTCATTGAACCACATTTTACTTCTTAATGACAACCATGTATGTCGGATTTTCAAAATTCAATACACATTAGTGGTAAACTTTCATTTAACTGAAAAATCAGTTTGCTTGATTACCACTTAGTGGTTTCACTATTCATCAAAAATTGAAGTTTTTCAGAAAATTACCAAAAATTCACCCTAAGCTATATTTGATATTCCGAATTCAAAAATGAAGTCTATTTTACAAAATTCAAATCATATAAGTCACATTAATTAATTTAATAATTAATTCCCGCTGCCAGAGCAAATAGCGTGTTTTTACAAAACAATAAGTATCAAAAGATTGACACCAGTTTAAGTCTAATTTCAAAGTGAAATTGATTTCAATGACCACCATTGGATAAAATGGTAAAAATATATTCTAATTTCACTTCAAAACCAATTCAAAACATAATATAATAATATAAATAAATTAGATTAAAAAGCAGTTTTGATGTAAAATGCAGTATTTTTCACTATTCATTAAAAAATGAACATTGTCAGAAAAATACCAAAAATTCACACAAGGTAAATTTTGATGTCCCAATCATAAAGGATAAGTTTATTTTTACAAACATAGTTTATAAAATTGTCAAAATATAGATTCAAAAATGGTTTGCCATCAAAAGGCACTAAAACAATCTTTTAAGAATATTAGTGTATTCCATGCATAAGATTGTATTTATTTTCATTTTAAGCCTGTATAAAACTATCTTAATCATTAATAGACATAGATAAAAATATCTATTATTCATTACTTACTTGGGATGTTACACAATATGTCCAAGAAAAGAATTTTTTTGAAGCAAGAATTCACAAATACTTAACTTCCCATATAATTCATATCATCTGAGGGTTGTAAGAATAAGGCAAAAGTGATTTCATGATATTCATTCCTTTTGAGTATACCAAGATATCCTCAATAAATTCCCCAAAAATGTAATAAAAATATTCTGTTAAAATATATTCATTAGATCAATGAAAAAATTTGGTTAATTAGTTAGTCCAAAAGGTATTTCTATATACTCGTAATGCCCTTACCTAGTTTGAAATGCTATTTTTAGAATGTCTTCCTTCTTCATAGACAAATGATGATATCCAGATCGATGGTCAATCTTTTAAAAAATATTAGGCTCCATTATGTTGATCTAATAAGTTATCAATGTTAGTTTGGGGATACACGTTCTTTATTTTTATAGCATTGATCTCCCTATAGTCAATTCCCAACCTCATAGATCCATATATCTTCTTAACAAAAAGAAAAGGGGCTCCCCATAGTGAAATACTAGGGTGTATAAATCATTTATTACTCAACTCCACTAGTTGTTTCTTTAGTTCCACTAATTCATTAGATTGTATACTAGAATTGGTCTTTGATATGGCCCATTATCCAGGAATTAAATCAATGGAAAAACCAATTTCTCATTATAAAGGATGTCCATGTAAATCCTCTCGAAACACAACCCCATATTCGTTCATAATCGTTATATCCTCTATTTTAACATTCCTTTCCTCACCCATAGTTATTTCATTGTCTTCCTCCCTAATAATTGAATTTAGTAGAGCTATAGGGAGTTGATCTAGATAAAAATCAAGTGGAAACATTTAATCTCTAAAGATGATGCACTCCTTATCATCATATAAAATTGTAACCTCCATCTTCATACAATAAATTTTAACATCATGTTTTGAATGACAATCTATACCTATGATTATATCAAATTAAATCATGGGTATGATGATGCGATCAGTAGATAAAGAAAATTTATACACTCTGATGGAAACTGATTGAAAAAACATTATTGCAATGATACTTCACTAAAGTTTTTTGACTGAAAACTCCCTTGTTTAATCAAATTCGAAATATCTAATTTTATTAGGAAATTGGGAAGAAATGAAATAATGAAATGAACTAGAATCAAATAATGAAATATATAAATTTGAGGAAACCATTAAATTACCTTAAACCACGTCATTTGGAGCATCACAGTCAATAGTTGTGATCATATATTCTTGGCCCTACTCCATTGGCCTTTTCTGAGATAATATTCATTGGTACAAAGAAAATTCATTTTAATAATTCCCCATTTCTCTATAATTGTTTCATTAAACATTGAAATCCTCATTTTACCCTTTATAATCCGGAGTTTGGTGGCCTTTTTCACCATACCTGTAAGAGATACCCATTCCCTTCAGGCAAGTACCATGGTGTTTCTTCCCACATTTACTAGAGGATTGAAATTCAACATTTCCCTTCTTCCCCTTATTTCCATTTCTAGAGTGATCAGTAGATCTCTTCTTCAACCACTTTTCATTCTTGTCGTAAGACTTAGAGAATTATTTTTCTATCTTGATTGGAAATTATACTATATCTTCACTCGAGGATAAGGATAATGAGACTAATGCTCGATGGAGAAATGGTTTCCACCAACAGATGAATCAATAAATCGTACTGCTTTTATTATGTATATAATCAGAAGCATTCCTTTCTAACCATGTAATGTTAATGTTTGTTTCATAATTTGCGACATTATCATCCTTCTTTTTCCTTTTACTCAGAATTTTTTTTCAATATCTGATCTATGGTCATGAGGAAGATATTTTTCTAAAAAAATATCTTTAAACTCCCTCCATTCAATATATAACACTTCATCATCATCCTTTGTGTTTTTAATTAATGACCACCATGGATCGACATCTCATGTGTGGTGATAAACATACATGACAACATTTTCCATTTCGCTACTCCCTAAAGCATGAAATATTTTTTCAATGGAAATTATCCATTTCTTAACTTGAAATGGATTTTTATACCCATTTAATGTTGGTGGTTGTTTCCTCATTAAACGGTATAACATTGATCATCCATGTTGTCGATCAGGTTGCTCCATACATTTATGGTTATTATTAATTACCTAAGTGAGTAGTCCCAGTATGG
Source organism: Viscum album (assembly GCA_963277665.1). Taxonomy (NCBI): domain Eukaryota; kingdom Viridiplantae; phylum Streptophyta; class Magnoliopsida; order Santalales; family Viscaceae; genus Viscum; species Viscum album. The sequence continues at coordinate 2,010,620,300 of OY728122.1, read as the reverse complement.
TGATAAGAAGATCAACACTAGTTGCATCTCCAGCTCCAGTATAATTATCTTTAGTAAGAGGTAATTCTCTACATGGATTATGTGTGATGATAGGTTTCCATTCCTTCCACTAGCAACCATTTCTAAACAATGAAACACAATATATTTGTTTATGAATCACAATACATAATTCCAAATATGTAAAACACTTAACATAAATTGAACAGTTTATGGATAGAATCCATAATCATAAAAATATTTTCTTTGAGAAAGTCTTTTCTTGTAAATACTTCATAATGGTTTGTAGATAAAATATGAATTATCCTAAGAATATCCCATGGGGAAATTGTAACCAAGAGTGAAGCAAGGCATGTTGTCGTGTACTCGGATACCCTGTGTCAATCTCGAAACTCCTTGTCAGAGTTTTCACATATATGTACACATGTTCTAGAGCCTGATCTACCAGTTTCTATCCAAACATGGATGTATTAATTTTAAAATACACAAAATCTCTTTATTACCAAAATTTTATGATGTTTTCTATACTAATCCTCAAAATCAATCTTAGGGTAATGTTCTCTACTAAGAGTTTTTTTATAAATCAAGCTACCATGTTTTGTACTATACATACTCTAAAACAAACTATAACCCCCCAACCTTAGTTACCCAGAGTCTGTTCATTGTTACGTAACATTGGCATGATAACAAGAGATCATGTAATGGAAGATCAATTAGTTTAGTAGCTTTGGAAGTACTAGATATATACATGAGTTTTACATTACATCATGAGGTAAAAAAACAACATTGTATCCCTTTTTAAACACAATCATATCCTTAACCACATCTAGGAAGGTTGATCATAATATCATTATTTTCATCCTGGGAAAAATAAAACGTAGAAAGGTGTGAGCTTAGATTCTTAGAAAGGATAACAATATAGCTCAAACTAAAATAAATAAGCATAAACATTTAAGGGAATTTATAAAACTAAAACAAAAGTCTTCAAAACATAAATATTAGCATGATATTTAAAATATAATTCGAATAATTCCACATAATTATTCACAGTGATTAAATACTATTCGATTGATCACGAGAGTTCATGAGTCTAGAGTAGGGTACTGTTTTTGTTATGGAGTATATTTCTCACTTCACAGATCTGTAGCACTTTAAACTAATCATAGGAGGTGATGTGTTATTCCTCGTGAGGATGTTTGGGGATTGAATTAGGAATGACATCTGATATCAGGTGAATTTTTTCATGTTTACTTCCATCACCTTTATAGTCAACCATGTGAGGATCACAGATCACAATGAAAGGTATTCAGAATATGTGATCTCGGGTAGATCGACATCTGGAGATGGTACCCCTCATACAGAAATTAGGAAGTGTCGTTTGGAGTCTACATGTAGAGATCGTAGTATGCGAGATACTTATTCTGGCACCCATTTGGTGAGATACCAATGTGGGAAGGGAAGGAATACGCAACCAAAATAACCACGATACCCAATAGAGTGTCGATCTTGCGGCCAGATGTGTCATCTTTAGTTGTTATATCAGTTTTTATCATTAAAAGTTGGTGACAGAGGTTCATCTAAGACTCCTCATTTATGAGAAGAACCACCAATTTCTAATCAGACTGCGAACTTGAGTTATTCCTCCCATTCAGGCCAAGGTATATGTCATGACCGTTGTAGCTAGTCAGCTTGAATTCAGCGACAATTGGGTGTATCAGCATTGGGAGGCCAGGCATGGTCACAGGGCTGCGATAGAGGCCTGACTTTTGTAGTGGAGCAGACCCAAAAAGACTAGGATCACAAACCCTCTATAGTTTGAGGTACGATCCTTGTTTCTTACATTATAGATTCTTCATATTTCAATAAAGGGTCTTCCAGTAGTTTCATATCTGTTTCTGTTGTGGAGAACATTGAGATCTGTAAATTTTATTCTACTGCTATCTTGATTCTAGAAACTCCATAGGGGACTTGAACGACTAGTGTGTGTAAGGGAAAGTAGTTATCTCTTGAGGTTGGTGGGAGTAAATTATTTTGGGACCTTTCTGTCTTAGAGATTACATGCTGTGATTTAATTCATAGAATGTACTAGATAGTTCCCTTCTAGGTTTTTGTCTATTTCTGTCATCGTAGGGTGATTTACACATCACCAGAGGGTAGTTTGTTCTTAAAAAAGAGAAAATAGGGTGTCTTGGAGAGCTTTGAGGGACCATAGTATCATGTGTTAGGAGGTGTTATAGCAAAAATTTCTAGTCTCTATTTATATGACCATGGGACTTCATAATTGGACTATCCTCTAGTGGTGGATTGGTTCAGGGATGTCTTTCCAGAAGACGTTTCTGGTTTGACCCTAGAGACAGTAGTATAATTGTCTATTGACCTTCTTCCAAGAATTACACCAGTGTCCATTCCTCCTTATAGGATGGCTTCACCAGAGATACAATAGATCCAAAAGAAGTTGGAGGACATATAGGGAAAGGGTTTCATATTAACAAGTACATATCCTTGGGGTTTGCCTATCCATTTTGTGATGAAAGCGGATGGTACCCTCAGACTTTGGGTGGATTATCAAAAGCTGAAACTATTGATGGTCCAGAACCAATATCCTTTTCCAAGGATTGATGACCTTATTGATCATATTCGATGAGCTCAAGTGTTCTCGATGATTTAAATGAGACCTGATTATCATCATTTTAACTTTAATCCTTCTAATATAACTCTTATAGCCTTTCAGAGAATGTATAGTCTATATGAGTACATGGTTATCCCATTCGGTCTAACAAATACACCTGTAATTTTTGTGGCACTAATGAACCAATTGCTCCATCCATACATAGATTCTTACATGGTAATCTTCATGGATGATTTCTTGGTGTACTCTCACACTTGACATGACCGTTTTACACATCATGATATCTTTATTAGTATACTAAGAGAGTAACCATTATATTCTAAGCCCTCAAAATTACACTTTTGGACTGACCAGATTCAGATAAGGGGTCATGTCATCTCGGAGACAGATGTATCAATAGACCCAAAGAAAGAGAGAGAAGCAGTTTCCTGGGAGAATCTGAAGAGCATATTTGAGGTGTAGAGATTACTAGGGTTTTCTGGATACTACATGCATTTCATATAGAACTTTTCACACTTAGTAGCTCCAATGACGGGCCTAACTATGAAGGGTGTGATATACCTATGAACATATTATTTTGAGTCATCATTTTAGGAACTGAAACGGAGGATAAATTCAGCACATATACTAGTATTTCTAGAGTTGGGTAAGAGCTATACTGTTTAATGTGATTCATTATATTTCAGTCTAGGAGTAGTGATAATTCATGGAGAATGAGATATTGTGTATGGGTCTTGGCTGTTAAGGAAACATGAGAGGAATTAACTGACACATGATCTTGAGTTGGTTGTAATTGATTATTCATTACACTATTGGAGACAGTATCTTCTAGTAAAGAACATTGTGGTTTTCAACGACCAAAAAATTATTTAGTATATCTTCACACAATGTGACCTAAATCTGAGATAGCGAAGGTGGGTTGAGTACCATCAATTCTTTGAAATTGATCTTGCCTACATTCCTGGGAATGGCGACGCAGTAGAAAATGTGTTGACTAGGAGAACCCAAATACATGCAGTTAAAGAGGTCAGCTGTGAGTGGAAGATTATGGCTCTTTTTTTAAAATTCATTTAGAGGTGCATGATAGGAAGGGGAATATGAGTATTTCTAATGTAGTTGTTACCTCTACTATACATGATCAAGTGAGAATGATGATTCTATTAGAGGATGAAGGACTAGTTCTACGGAAGAATGTTTCAGGAGGTGACCCTATTACTAGATGTACAATTGGTGAGAATGATATATTGTGATTTCATGGATGTGTATTGGTGTCATCAGACATGCACGAGGAGTATATGGAGGACTTTCATTCCAAATTTTGGGCAGTTCGTCCTGGTGACACCAAGATGTATTTAGATCTACATCATCAGTATTGGTGGCCATGTATAAAGTGAGATTTTGATGGGTTTTTAATGAGGTGTTCCACATGTCATTAGGTTAAGGGATAACATCAATGACCAAAAGAGAATTTCCAGTAGTTACCCATTCATGATTGGAAGTGGAATGATGTCACGATGGACTTCGTTATAGGAATATCGAGGTCATCTTGAGGGAATAATGCAGTTTGTGTTGTCATTGACAGACTCACGAAGGTTGGTAACATTAGTCCGATCAAGGAGACCATTAGTTTTGATGAGCTTGTAAGGTTGTACATCTGAGAGATTGAATATCTACATGGGGTTCATTAGTCCATTGTTTCATACTGGGATTAACATTTTACTTCTCGAGTTTGATATGGACTACATAGGACTTTGGGTATAAAGGTACATCTGAGTTCGACTTCCCTTCCCCAGACATATTTCCAGTCTGATTATACGATATAGGTGTTGGATGAAATTCTTTGGGCATGTGTCCATGATTATTGAGGTTATTAGGGGAGAGAATACCTATTGTGGAGTTTTCCTACAATAATAGTTTTCAAGAAACTATACTGATGGCACCTTATAAGGCTTTATACGGTAGGCCATGCTGATCACCCTTATGTAGACTAGTGGTAGGAGAGGTAGCTATATTGGGACCTCATCTTGTTTAAGAGACCAAATAACTTATAGAGTTGATTCATAAGTGGAAGGATGCTGCATAGTATAGAAATAAGTTTTATGGTGACCAATGGAGACAACCATTGGAATTCGTGGTCAGTGATCAGGTTTTCCCGTATGTTACACCACGTTTAGGACAGAGGAGAATTAGGAGACAAGGGAAGCATTCACTAAGATATGTTGGGTCAGTTGATATATTAGAGGGAGTCATGCCAGTTTCCTGTCGTTATACGTTTACTTATATGTACAAGGCTATGCATGATGTCTTCCATTTTTCTCAGCTAACACATTACTTCTCATACCCATATCATGTTTTTCAACCTAGAGAGGTTGAGCTGGAGGTGGATGCATTGTTCGAGGAGCATCCTATCCGGATTGTTGATTACAATGCAATTGTTCTCCATCACTAGTCTGTTCCTCTGGTATGGGGGCTATGGAAGCATAGGCGGGTTTAGGAAAGGACTTGGGAAAAGGAGGCCAATGTACAATCACAGTGGTCAGAGATGTTCAAATAATCTTCTTCTACACCTCCTTGCTTGGGAAATTTGTGTAAAAATTTCATTAAGTGGGGAAGTTTGTAATAATCAAGATCATCATTTCAGGTATGTATTTATTTTATGGTTTGTCTAAAAAAAGAGTTTTTTTGATAATTCATGAGTACACACCATGTACATATAAGTACATGTAATATTCCTAGTTGTCACATCTGACTGTGTACTAGCCCTGTAATGGCCTTGTACATGGAAGTGTTGGGTGACTTGGAGGCTACCGATAGAGGGTCCCGATAAAGGCATGTACACACTGTTTACTTTTAAATGACATGACATGTACTAATCTTTTTATTTAATTAAATGGATCGGGATCACATATCGTTCAATGAAATACCTTCTTCGTTCTTCTCACCTAGGAGAGACCTTATGGAACAATTCTTCTTTGAGCCACCGACCTTCCAGTTGTTCTCTGGATCAACAGCCATTGTTTGAGTTTGAATTTCCATGGTAAACTATTCCTTATTCATGATCCCTATTCCTTGATTTCTCCAATCTTGTGAGATATCCTCAGTTGAATTTTTAGACGTTTTTAAATATATACAAAATTATAGTGAGATTCATGGCCCATGTATCACGAATGTCTTTCAGGAAACAACAAGGTAGGTGGTTTGTGCCTTTTCGTAATTAGTCAATGAGTTATATGGGAAAAAGTGTGAAATACCCTTGTTTTCCATTTTGCATGTTTATGGTTTTTAGACCTTTTTTAGAATGATATTCCTTTTGGGATTGAGTAGAGGATTTATGATTGTAAAACTTTTTATTTACTTTTTTATGGAAGTGTTGCCCATGTTTTCTTGATATTGACTGGTTGGCCTAGCTATGCCTGTAAGGATGCATTGTTTTCCATGCCTAGTATTGTTAGGATGGAGTGAATTTTATCTGACATGTCGTGAGATAATTTAGAATGTTTAAACAAGTTGTTTGTGATGTTTAATTTGGCTTTCATTAAAAATTATTTCCCGATTAACTTACACAGGGCCCTGGGAACCTCGTGTAGTATACCATAGGGGGAATGAATGCTGAGCGCTTCCCCAGAGTGTATTGTTTATTTTACATTGTGAGACCAATGAGGGATGGAATTTGTGCTCCCTCAGAGTTTCTGTAGTTACTCGATGTGAGACCACAAGGGGAATTGGACATTTAGTGCTTCCTCAAAGTGTATATAGTTCCAATTTGAGACCACATGAGGAAATGATGGTGAGTGCTTCCTTAGAGTTTTTATGATAAAGCTACACCAGAAGGGTTATATTGGGAGTAATTCCTAAAGGGTTTCTTGTTTTTGATCGGTTGAATCAGAGGGGATATGATATGAGTATTTCCTAGAGGGTTACTTGATTTGGATTACTTTCTTACGTGATATATGAAAATTAATGTTAATGAAAATGTAGGATTGTTTACTTTTGATTACCTCCTTTTTTACTGCATCTTTTTGGATTATTTCCTTCCATATATATATATATATATATATTTACTGACTATTAGGAACAAATTTTTGGGTGGCTGTTTATTGGGATTCAACTCACAACCTATTTGGGTTATGATTTTTGTCAGAAACTGATTATATAGTCGTAGGTGTAGATAAGGGCAAGCGCCCTTCTACTTCAGGTGCATGATTGTTGTGAAGCTGGAGAGTATGGGACTAAGCCAAGGCTTGATATGCTGATAGATTTTTTTACTTGTTTAAATTTGTACATTGGCTTAGTACTATATATTAGCATTGTGACTTTTTTGCCTGTTTTCCTAGACATATGTGACATGCATCATTATACATGTTCTCTAGTTGTTTACATACATTCATTCTTCTGCTGTTTACTTATTTCATGTTATTACTCCTTCAGATATTGTAATATTATTATTTCAATTGTGTTAGTCTGCCAATGGGGGCATTTTCTCCAAACTATCACACCAAAGTCTCTATCTACAAGTCGATAACCTTTAGCATTTGTGGAAATGCATTTGAGGCCATGTGACGAACCGGGTACGGGGCACCTCTAGGTGGCTTCATGAACCAAGATGTTACAAAATGAATCCACTACATTTTGCACATAGTTTCTAAATAAATTTGAGTGCACTAAATTATATTATATTTCCATGTTCATAAGATAAAAAAATATTTCCCTTTCTTATGTGGAGGTGAGTCACACCTTCAACGAAATGATTACAAAATCATAAAATATATTATATGTCTTGGTGGATTCAATAGGGATTTATAAAATAAAAAAATAAACATAGAATCAAATTATTTTAAAGTTATAAATTATATTTTTCTAATATAAAATTTATAGGATTTATTAAATCACCATTGGACTATTATGTTGTCATAAAATACACAGTATATTTATATGGTGGTTAATTTTAACCAAAAAATTCAACTATCTCATGAAAGTATGAAAAATTCACTGTTAAATAATTCTGACATCCTGATTCCAAAAATCATATTCATTTTACCAAAATAATTTACATGATATTTTAGTCTTACTTTTTTAAATAATAACACACATTTCATGAAAATTATGGGTTTTCGATAAATATCATTTTTTGAACCCAAATAAAAAATTCATCTGACAACATAAAAATTATATGATCATTTATTTTTGATAAATATTATTTAATTAAAAAATTTCAATGAAATATTAATTAATTAAAAATACATTAATTTGTAAATTCATTAATTCTTCAAAATAAGTTTCCTAATGGAATTTGAAAATTAACAAAAAATACTATTTGTTTATTAAAAGTCATTTATATTGTGACAATAATAGGATTAAAAATATATTTAAATATTTTAGAAAAAAGTATGTACATATTACTAATGATAGGGTTTTTATACATATCTCTCTATTACATCAACATATTCCCTATGAGTAAAGTGTGATGCTGGGGCAATCATGTGGTCGTTCGGTGAACATTGTTTGTTCTGTGATCACGATGAGCAGGAAAATATCCCATAAAAGGTTTTTCTCATACTTATTTTGTTGAATCTCATCATAATATTGGTCTAGGGAATCTACCATAAATTCTATATCCCTTAGTATCTAAAATAAATGGGCTTCATAGGGAATGATCCTACTGGTTTAGTCCATCACATTCTTTTTTCTATCAGAAGGATTTGTTAAAACCCTATATTTATACAAGTCATGTGATCACTGTTCAATGGAAATATTATAAATGGTACAGATACGTAATGTTCATTTACTTCCAATTGGATATTATGAAGAAAAATAAGTGAATGTGTTTTCTATAACTAGAAAAAAATTTAATTAAATCATAAAAGGAAATTTTATTCATTATAGTTCTGGTCGATACAATCTTCACCATTTAGAAATTCCACCCTAGAAATATTCTTTTCCCACACATGAAACAAATGTGGGTGACTATAATTAATCCCTTACTATGGTTCCCACATTTCTTCTTCAAACTTGTGGTTTCTCCATAACTTTTTAATGAGGGTAATTAACATTCTTCGTAGAAATTTTTCTACATGATCTATGATCTTCACCAGGTGCTCCTCATATGAATGGTCATTATCTAATGGTACCACCTTTAGATTGTGTACATGTGATGGGTTTGATATTGTAATGACCTAATGTTTTTAATGGAAATTCCATTATTATAAATATGCCATAAAATCACTTAATAATGCACTAATAAGTGATATTTGACCTTTAAGAATAATTTTGTCACTTATGTGTTTGGAATTTATAAAATCCAACATAGACAGTTGTAATCAGTATGTTATTTGGAGTCCGATTTAAAAAAATTAAAATTTTGGTTAATAGAAACATATACTTATGAATAGTTATATACCATAAGGAATAGTAACCTCACCTATGGTGGTATAATAATAATATTCAAGTTGGAAGTACGATATACCTATATTTTAGAATAAGTTAATAAATGTTTTAAAACTGGTTTTGATAATAAATTATTGTTTTAATTAAATATTAAAATAATCATTTTTAGAAAAATATTTTTGAAACATGGAATTAATTTTTGGATTCTACATGTCAAAAAATAGTCAGGGTGAAATTTTGGGATTTTTCAAAAATACTTGAAATTTTTATGAAGAGTAAAATACGGTAATTTACCGTATATATACATAAAAGCCCAATAGACTATTCCTAGAATCATGGATGATGTCACCACCAATGGATCGAATTAACATAACCCATTTACTATTCTTGGTCATGGAAAACTTTGTATTATTTATCTTGTGATGAAATAATAAATTAAGGATTATAATATCATGAAATCCCTCCTCTCCTCCACTATAAAACCCCCTTCACTCCATCATCTCTCCACTCCTCTAATGACTTGTGCCTTACAATTATTATTCCCAAATCTCTCCCCAAGGTCCTCCCCCACATCAGACAGCTCTTAGACTCCTCAAAATACCAAAACCTCTCCCCTTATGAGGTTTTCAAAGGAGGAAGTCTGAAGAGGTAAATTCATCTTCCCAATTTCTTCTTTTCTTTTAAGTTCTTTTGTTTTTATTTTTTTCCTCAACTCCCTTAACCATAATAGTATGATAAATATAGTAACATACATGTACTATAATCTTTTCATTATAGTGGTATATTTTATTATCTTCTCTCTTTTCCCTACCCTTTTATTTGAATGAAATGAAAGCACGGTTTGAGATATGAAAATTTAGCACATTCAAGGACAACAGTTTATCAATTTCTATTATTATCATTAATTCAGGTAATGAAACCGTTTGTGTTATGGTTGAACCAGATTATTATAAATTTAATATATCCTATTTTTGGTTCTGTAATCCTTTTCTACAAATGGAATTAAGCTATAAATCAAAACACATTCGTTGTAATCAAATCCACTGCTTCACAAAAATGGTTATCACTATGGTTATATATATAATAATTTGAATTCAATATAAGTAACCTAATAAAAATTAAAACCATGTAATCTATTGGAAATGAACTGAAGAATATAACTTCAATTATATACAACCACGTTAATCTTTCTTATAATCCAAACATGAATATAAGTGAACTAATCTTTTAAATCCAAGTAAACAAACGAGCTCCAATAATGAAATTGAACCTTGAAACAAATGAAAAAGGCATCGAATGAACTAAAAGGGTTATAATAAATAAATTTCATATAGAAGAGGTTCTGGAATTTTTATTTAATAATCCTAATTTGTTTATTCAGGTTGTTAATTACAAGTGGAGAACACCAATAGATTTAATGTACGAGATCCTCCGCTTTTTAGTCTTAATCAAGATTGTTCTCTATTAAATGCCTTTTTGTGTAATACCAACTAATGGGGAATGTTTATAATCCATCCACATACTTATCTAATGTTTTATATGTTATTAAGAACACCTTATCTCTCTCTTTAAGCCCTCTTAGTTACACCTGATACCATGTCAAGAAACCATGATGGATTCTACCCGAACTTCCTCTATTCATTCAAGTTTCACTATCATTCTTTTACCAAAATGTTATTGTCTTTTATTTGATTTATAACTTCAAAATTCTTTTTCTATTCTCCGAAATCATGTTCTAACATCCATCTCTCTTCGATACTTCCCATTAAGCACACTCGTTTTAAAGGAACTTCCAGAACTTTTACCCTGTTTCAAGTGCAATATATCTTCTGTTTTAAGACACCATTGACTTTGTAAATTATTTATTTTTATTATTATAAACTTATTGGTTCAATTCTGGTTTTATATAAAATAATTTATTTTTAACTATTTTAAATTCTCTATAGTATTTCCCTTAAAACCGCACAAAAATTTTTAATGCTTATGTTTCTAAAATACATTTCTCACATGTTGTCACTAATGTTTGACACCACTTACCATGTTATATAACTATTTTACCCTCTAAAAATCCATGTATTTTATAATTCTTCCCTTACATGGACACTTTCATGATACGCCCATTGGTTATGATTTATGTCCGGATTGCGGTACCCAATTCTTTCCATAGGTACCCTTATGTTTTTGTATGGTTGATTATGTACGATTGAATATATGGATAGAATATTTATGTGGAACAAATATTCATGAAAATATTGAGATGGGTGCACCCAGATAGCACTATAATGCATTGGGTAAGGTTAAGTCTCATGAGATGCGATGTGAAATGGTATTGGCGGTTAGCTTGATCCATACTAAAATGGGAAACGGGATTGGCAGTTATCCTTGACCCGTACTAATGATAGGATTTATGACTCTTCCAAATTTATATGATTCCATGTTTATATGATCCCATCCTTATATTAAATTATTTTATAAGTTTCATTCTTTGGATATCATTATTTCATGCCTCCTAAATCATGTGCTTGAGATGAATCTTTATGTTCATTCCCTTACTGGGCTTTTTAGCTCATCCCTTTGTTCATGTGTTCCCCAGGGTACACTATGAAGATGTAAGGGCTCAAAGAAAGTTAGAAGATCATTATGTTGATTAAGAAAAGATGTTTTTTAGCCCCATGTTTTTTGTTATATGTAAATAGTCTTCAATGACACTATACATAAAAATCATTATCTTGTACTCTGATGGTTAATTATACATAAAATCATGAAATGTATTTTGTAAAAGGCTTGGGATGCTATAGTTGGTATTAGAGGATGGTCTAATTATTTTTGGAGATTAGGAATATAGCACCTAAGTGAGAACCTTATGTATGAGACTAATTATTAGAAAACAGACGTAAATTTTGGTGAGTATAGAGTAAGTGGTTTATCAAGAAAATACATCTCTGTCTGGAAATGAGCAGGTAGAGGCGGCTCTGGCACAGATGTTTCTAGGGGTAAAACCTGAAAACACCATTTTCAGCTAGACTCGAATGGGAACTACTGCATGATAACAGGACTTGCTTCACTCTTGGTTACGACACTGCTTTGTTAGACTCATGAGCTTAGTGAAAATCGTTTTTAAGGGACAAAAATAATCCCATAAGAATATATGTTAAGAAATAGATTGGGTGTAAACTAGATATAAACCTAAGTAATCACAATCCAGGATATACTTATTCTTTATAATTTTATAATTGAATGTTCATTATACTTTTTATGATCAATAGATAAGTATTAAATACCTTTAATTATACTTTATTTTTCAAAGGTAATGGCGGGAAATAGAATAACACGTTCCAAAAACAAATGTGATAGGCAATGTGATGATTTCCGTAATGACACTCCAAATGTGATGGAAGAGGGTGCTCAAAACTTCATGGCAGTACTTGCTCATCTGGCTCGAGTTATGAATAATAACTTGAATCAGGTGGAACGACCCCCTCCTCCACGGAAGGAGAAAGTTGTCATAGAATCCTTTATGTGTAAAATGCCTCCCATGTTTAAAAGGTATTCTGATCCCCTCCTTGCAGAACAATGGATTACCCCCATTGAAAACAGTTTCTTTGTCCTCCAGTGCTCAGAAGAAGAGAAATTTTACTGGAAGTCTATCGTTTTTATGGGTAAGCTGATCAGTGGAGGAAACTGATAAAAAATACAATGTCCCAAGAAGAAATTGATTCCATATAGTTAGAGGAATTAATGAGGATGGTTTTCAACAAATAATTTCCTCAAACCCTCCGTCTCAAGATGGAATGATAGTTCCTTGGACTCATTAAGAAGGAAGATGATTCCATCTGGCATATGAAGTGAAATTTACAAGGCTTGCAATGTATGCCTCTGGTTTTGTCATGAACACCGGAAGCAGGGCAGATCTCTTATTTAGTGGACAAAAGTCAATTCAATGAAAAGTGTTGGTGATTGGAGACTTCAACATCTATGAAGAGATTGTCTACTGTGCCCTCAAGATTAAAATGGAGAATGGATACTCTCAGTTGTCTCATGGGCCTAGTGACCAGAAGCAGAAAATGGAGAACAACATCTGTGGTTCATCAAAAAAATCCCATGATGGAAAGAAGCCTCACTTTCCCCTTTGCAAAAATTGTTGGAAGAAGCATCTTGGTGACTATCTCAAGGGAACTGATAATTACTTCAAGTGTGGAAAGTATGGTCATCTGGCCAAGAACTGCTGAATGGATATGAAAAATCCCACCAATTTTGAATAAAAAAGGACGGTATAGATCAACACTCAGCCTGTAGTGCAGTGTTATAACTTCAAGGAGATTGGGAATTTTGCGAACAATTTCCCTAAGCTGAGGGTGGTCGGAGGGAATCAACAAAAACCTCCAAGGAAACAAGGAAGGGCTTATGCTATCACAACTACTGTGGAGGAGCTGGAAAATGTTTTGGTGACATGTACGCTTTTTATTCATTCAATAATAGAGAACATACTATTTGATTCTGGTTCTACGCATTCTTTCATATCTCACAAGTTTAGTAGAACTATTCAAACACCACATCAAAATTTGGAGGAAAAGTTATCTGTGAGAACAGCGAATATGGAAATGATTGAATCCATGGTTTATAACTCATCCCCAGTTAATGTTTGTGGATTGAACCTCCCACCAAATCTTTTCATACTTCCTTTAGTAGAGATTGACACTATCTTGGGAATGGATTGGATATCTTTTTACAAGGCCAACATAAATTTTCAGGAAAGGAAGATCACTTTTCACTTCCCCAAGCATACTATGATTCTTTACAAGTGCAATGAAGAAGATGAGTCTACTTTAGAATCTTTGTCTTATGTCTGGATACTTCTTCCTTGTGAGAAATCATATCTAACACAATTGATTGGGGAAAAGGATAGAATCATTCTTGAAGAAATTCTCATCGTGAGGGACTATACTAACGCATTCCCTGAAGAGTTTCCTAGTCTTCCTCCTGACCAAGAGGATGAGTTATCAATTGAACTTATCCTTGTATCTTTTCCAATCTCAGAGACACCTTACAGAATGGCCACCGTAGAGCTAGAAGAGCTGAAGAATCATTTGCATGAGAATATGGAGAAGGGTTTTATATGCCCGAATACTTCACCGTGGGGTTCCCCAGTCCACTTCATCAGGAAGAACGATGGATCAATGCGCCTCTGCATTGATTATCATGAGATCAATAAAATCACTATAAAGAACAAGTATCCCCTCCCACGGATAGATGACTTATTCGATCAGCTTTGTGGGGCATGTTATTTCTCTAAGGTGGACCTTCTATCAGGATGTCACCAACTAAATGTGAGGAAAGAAGATATTACCAGAACTGCCTATCGAACGAGGTAGGGACGCTATGAGTTCATAGTGATTCCGTTCGGACTGACTAATGCTCCAAATATTTCCATGTATTTAATGAATAGATTCCTCAGAGATTACCTTGACAAATATCTTGTTGTCTTTATTAATGATATTCTAATATACTCTAAGATCAAGGAGGAACATTAGGAGTATTTGGAAACTGTGATAATGAAATTGAGAAGTGAGAATTTGTATGCAAAGTAATGTAAATGTGAGTTCTGGGGGGAGGAAGTATTATTCATGGGATATGTTATCACTAGGAAAGGGATATCTGTGGGCCCTTCCAAGACGATGGAAATTGAAGAGTGGGTGGGGAAAACTTCTGTAATGGAGATCCATGTCTTTTTAGGTCTAGCTGGTTATTGTCGATGATTCGCGAATAACTTTTCATGATTGTCAAACCCAATGACCACGCTGACATGGAAGGGAGTATAGTTCTTTTGGACATAGGAATGTGGCGACTATTTCAAGGAGTTGAAAAAGCAGCCTATCACTGCATCGGTACTCACACTCCCTTCAAGTGGAGGACACATTGTGGTGTATAGTGTTGCTTCTAAGAAAGGCATAGTGTGTGTGCTAATGAAAAATGATAATTTGATAGCCTATGTCTCAAGGCAGCTAAAAATACATGAGTAAAACTATCCCACACATGTTTTAGAGTTGGCATTTGTGATCTTTGCATTGAAAATCTAGATGAATTACCTCAGTGTGAAAAATGTGAGATATATACTGACCACGAGAGTCTCAAATATAAATTCACATAGAAAGAGATTAATATGCACCAGCAATGATGGGTAGTTCTCATCAAGGAATATGATTGCTCAATCCACTACTACCCTGGTCAGGCAAACAAGGTGGCAGCTACTCTAAGTAAAAAGGATCATGAATCTTTATCAATGATGAGAATTGAAAAAGATCTGGTCTTCTTTGATTTTCATGGGATGGACATGGGAATCATTAAGGGAAAACATCATCAATCCTTTCTAAAATGATTTCTCAACCATACCTCTAGTAGAAAATAAAGGATGCTCAAAGAAAGGATGTGGAAATTCAGAAAAGGGTGGATGCTGTTCAAAATGGGAAATCCTCCGATTTCAAAATTGATGTGGAAAGAGTTGTAAGACTTCCGACATGATAATTTGTACCATCTGATCCAGAGAAAAATAATGATCTATTGAATGATGCACATAGCTCGACCTTCACTATCAATACTGGGAGTACCAAATGGTACTGTGATCTCTGAGAAAAGATCTGGTGGGATAACATGAAGAATGAGATTGTGGAATATATATCAAGGTGCTTGGTTTGTCAGAAAGTAAAAGTTGTGTGACAAAAGTCCAATGGTATGATGCAGTGATTTCGTATACCCATGTGGAAGTGAGAAAATGTTACTATGGACTTTGTCACGAGTCTCCCGAAGATATTGAAGGGAAATAATGTTATATGAGTTGTGGTTGACCGACTCACCAAGACATCCCTTCTCAACACTATTTGGGAAGATCTCTCTCTTGAACAACATGCAATGTTATACATAAAGGAAGTAGAAAGAATGCACGGTGTTCCACTCTCAATTTTCTATAACTATGATTCTAGGTTCACATCTAAATTCTAGAGGAGCCTTCAACATTATTTGAGTACTGAATTAAATTTCATCATGGCCTATCACCCCCAAACGAATGTCCAGTCTGAAATAACCATTCAGACACTTGAAGATATTCTTAGAGCCTCCTCTCTAGAATTCAAAGGTGGATGGGATCAGAATATCCCATTGTTTGAATTCCCATAAAACAATAGTTTCCACTCGAGTATTAAGATGGCTCTATATGATGCTCTGTATGGAAAGCGATGTAGAACTCCAAGCTGTTTGGATAAAGATAGAGAAATAAATCTACTTGGACCCGATATTGTTCATGAGATGATAGAGAAGGTTCAAGTCATCCAAGAACACATAAAATCTGCTCACAGACGGAAAAATATCTATGTTTACACAGTCGAAGGGACCTGGAGTTCGATGTTGGAGAGAGATTCTTCCTTCGAATATCTCAATGGAAGAGAGTCAAGCGATTTTGGAAGAAAGGGAAGCTAAGACAAAGGTATATTGGCCAATTTGAGATCATTGATTGCATAAGAGCCGTGGCCTATCGGATTTCACTTCCACCAAATATTGCTCGAGTTCATGATTTTTTTCACATATCACTCTTGAGGAAGTACATACCAGATCCCTCAAATGTACTAAACTCAGAGGTGGTGCAACCGGAAGATGATCTCTCCAATGAGCAGCATCCAGTAAAGATTCAGTATCAGAGAGATGTGGTTCTACGCAACCAGACAAACCATCTTGTCAATGTTTT
Organism: Viscum album; assembly: GCA_963277665.1. Lineage (NCBI taxonomy): Eukaryota > Viridiplantae > Streptophyta > Magnoliopsida > Santalales > Viscaceae > Viscum > Viscum album. The sequence continues at coordinate 2,010,603,555 of OY728122.1, read as the reverse complement.
TTTTGAGGAACCATAAGTTTGAGGAAGCCACATGGAAACTGGATAATGCAATGAAGGAAAAGTACCCACATCTATTTATGGCCTGGAATGTAAAATGAAATTTCGATGGAAAATTTTCTTAAGGGGGGAAGAATGTTATCACCCAATGTTCTTAATGGAAATTACCTTCATATAATTATTCCATAAAATCATATAATAATTATAAACCAAGTGATTAGGGTCCTTTAATAATAATTTTGTCACTTCTGTGTTTGGAATTTCAAAAATCCGGCATACACGGTTGTAATCATTAAGTTATTTGGAGTTCGATAAGAAAAAATTAATTTTTTGGTGAATAGTAACATACCATAAGGAATAGTAACATACCCTTATGAATAGGGATATACCCTAATAAATATTAACCTCACATTTGGTGGTATGAATATAATATTCAAGCTAGATGTACAATATAACTACATTTTAGAATAAAATAATGAATGATTTAAAATTGGTTTTGATAATAAATTATTATTTTAAATAAATTTTAAAATAATAATATTTAGAAAATTGTTTTTTAAAAATGGACATCATTTTTGGATACTACACGTCAAAAAATGGTTAGGGTGAGATTTTGGGATTTTTATGAAATACTTGAAAGTTTGATGAATAGTAAAATTTGGTAATTTAACGTACATATACATTATAATCTAAATAGAGTTTTCCTTGAATCATGGCTGATGTCACCACCCATGTCCCAAATTCACATGACCAATTTACTATTCTTGGTCATGGAATACTTACTAATCATTGTCTTTGAAGAAATAATAAATTAAGTATTATAATATCATGAAATCCCTCCTCTCCTCCACTATAAAACCCCCCATCACTCCCTCTTATCTCCACTCCTCTCATGCCTTCTTACATACCATTATTCTTCCCAAATCTCTCCCAGAGTTCCTCCCCCACGTCCTAATGCTCTCAGCCTCCTCAAAATACCAAAAAATCGCCTCTTAAGTGGTTCTCAAAGGAATAAATCTCAAGAGGTAAATTCCCCTTCCCAATTTCTTCTTTACTTTTAAGTTATTTTCTTTTAATTTCATTCCTCGCCTCCCTTCAACAAAATAGTATGATAAATTCAGTAACATAGATGTACATTAATGTCTTCATAATAGTGGTATATTTTATTATCTTTTCTTCTTTCCCCAAGCTTTTATTTGAATGAATTGAAAGCACTGGCTGAGATGTGCTAATTTAGCATATTCAAGGACAACAGTTTATCAATTTATATTATTATCTCTAATTATGGTCATGAAACCATTTGTGTTATAGTTGAACCAGATTTTTATAAAATTAATATATTCTATTTTGGGTTCTGTAATCCTTTTTAACAAATTGAATTATGTTATAAAGCAAAACACATTCTTTGTAATCAAATCCACAGATTAACAAAAACGGTTATGACTATGGTTATATAGATAATAATTCGACTTGACTCTAAGTAGCCTAATTAAAATTAAAACAATGTAATATCTTGGATATGAAAATAATAATATAACTTCAGTTCTGTACAACCACTTTAATCTTTCATATAATACAAACATGAATATAAGTGAACCGATCTTTTAAAGCCAAGTAAAAAAATGATCCCAAACAATGAAATTGAACCTTGTAACTAATCAAAAAGGATTTGAATGAACTAAAAAGGGTTATAATAAATAAATTTTATATAAAATAGGTTCTGGAATTGTTAATTAATAAACCTAATTTGTCTATTCAGGTCTTTAATAACAAATGGAGAACACCAATAGATTTAAGGTAAGGGATCCTCCCCTTTTTACTCTTAATCAAGATTGTTCTATATGATAAGAATTTTTGTGTAATACCAATTGATGTGGTACATTTATACACCTTCCCCATACTTCCCTAATGTTTTATATGTGATGATGAATCCCTTATCTCTCTCATCATTCCTGTTTAGTTACACTTAATACCATTCCAATAAACCATGATGGATTCTACCCGAACTTCCTTTATTACGTCAGGTTGTTCTATATTTATTTTAACAAAAAAAATTTGTCTTTTATTTTATGTAGAACATAAAAATTATGTTTATATTCTCCAAAATCATGATCCATGATCCATCTCTCATAATATTTCAGGGATATAAATTCTTTTAAGTGAATCTCTCTTCGATACTTCCCAGTAACCACACTCGATTTGAAAGAAGTACCCGAACTTTTACCCAATTTCAAGTGCACTATATCTTATGTTGTAAGAAACCATTATCATTGTAAATATTTTATTTTTATTATGAAAACTGTCTCAGATAAATTCTGGTTTCATATAAAATAATGTATTCTTAACTATTTTAAATGCTCTATAGTATTTTCCTTAAAACTGCAAAAAAAATGTTTTAATGCTGATGTTTCTAAAATACATTTCTCACATGTAATAACTTATGTTTGACACCACTTAGCATGTTATATACCTATTTTAACATATGAACGTACATGTATTTTCTAATTCTTTCCTTACATGGACACTTTCATGATACGCCCATTGGTTATGATTTATGTCATGATTGTGGTACCCAATTATTTCCATGGGTACCCTTATGATTGTGTATGGTTGATTATGTATGATTGTATTAGTCATAAGAATATTTATGTTGAAAGAATATTCACGAAAATTTTGATATGGTTGTTCCCAGATAGAACTCCAATTCATTGTGTAAGGTTATGTTTCATGATATGCGATGTGAAACAGGATTGACAGTTAGCCTTGACCCGTACTAACATGGGAAACGGGATTGGCTGTTAGCCTTGAACCAAACTAAAGATATGATTTTTGATTCTGCCACATTTATATCATTCCATGTTTATATGATACCATTTTTATATTAAATGATTTTATAAGTTTCATTCCTTGGATATCATTATTCCATGCCTCCTAACTCATTTGCTTGATATGTATCCATATGTTCATTCATTTACTGGTCTTTTTAGCTCATCCCTTTGTTCATGTGTTCCCCAGGGTACCCTATGTAGATGTAAGGGCTCAAAGGAAGTTAGAATATCAATATGGATATTAAATAAAGTAATTTTTAGCCCCATGTTTTATGTTATATGTACATAGTCTTCCAAGACACTAGACTTAACAATCCTTGGCTTGAACTCTGATGATTAATTATTCATAAAATCCTGAAATGTTTTATGTAAAAGGCATGGGTCTCTAAATATTTCTACATTCTTAAAAGGGATAAAAATAATACATCATGTCCTTTAGATAGGTTTGGTGTAATATCTAGTTGATATAAAACTTATATGATGTGATCAATGATCTAAAAAGGGAAGATGTACATTAGAAAAATCTTTCCCTTCATCCCAAATCTTATTAGTCTCTTCTATGATTATATCCCTAGTAATTCCATTTCTACAACATTAATCTCTATATTTCATATAATATAGTCAATGTATCACTTATTACAACTCTAAGAAGCATTGATGTGAAAGTAAATGATCAAAACCATCTCAAACATTTAATAGATCATTTCAAGAGCTATATGAATCTATTATCCAATTTCATCCTAAAATTCTAGTGTTCTTAACCTCTTCCCATAATGGGATTTATAGGGATCCATTTGGATGCTCATGTAGATATTATTGTTGTAAGATAAATCATCCAGATGGATATGATATTCCCATCCACCTTTTATGTACATAAAAAAGATCTCAACATGTCCATAAGTGTTTGTATTGTCTGCTCATATTGGCCATCAGTGTGAGGGTGATAATCCATATTGATGTTCAGATCAGTGTTTAGAGAATACTGCATACTTTTCTAAAACATGGAGGTGATTCTTGGATATTGATTAGACACATTCGATTGTGGTGATCTATACAGCCTTACCACATCTTTTTTGAATATCTATGCTAGTTCATCCTACAAGAAATCCTCTCAAAATGCAATGAATCATGAACCCATTATAATATGATACAGTACAATATAAGTATAATTTCACCACTTAGATGTATTTTTTATGTCCGGTGACAATGTTCATGGTGTTGTTTTCCCATATCCATGTTGGTATAGGTAATGTTTATATCATTACCTTAGGCTTCTACCTTTTAGCCTTAACTTACTAACATACCATTCACATAGATATATAATCTTCTATCTCCACCTTCATGTTATAACTTTATTTGTTTTATATAAGATCTCGATACATATTTCTGTTTCCTAAATGAATGGAGAATGTTGAACTATGTGCATCCTCCAATAGTTCAATATTTAACTCAGGGTCTGATAGATGACATAGTCTTGACCAAAATCTCATAATATCATCATCATTATCATTGAACTCCATAGATATCCCTTTTCTTATAGTTTCTACAATATTCAAGATTCCCACATCATCATATTAAGAGTCCTTTATCCTTTTAAGAAGAGACAACTGTGGAATTATTTATGAAAGTATTAATGATGTTACTTTATTCATGATTCCTATGGCTATCCTCTTCAAATATAAGAAGATCACATCCTTATAAAATCTCATTGATGATAGACTTTATGGATCCTTTCTACTAATATTATAGGACAATTTATTCTATTTTCTAGGATAGTTGTGAATTGAGATGTCATAATCCTTGACAATATCTAACTGTCATCATTGGCATATATTCATATCATTCTATATGAATACATATTTAAGAAATTTTTGATCCATATATATTTCACACTTCTCCCTAAAGAGATAATTCTGCCTAATTTTTAAAGCAAAGATCACCGATGGTAACTCCAATTCTTCTATTAGAGAGATTTTCTATAGAATTTTAAACTCCCTTGAATCATAGTCTAGGATTTTTTCATTTTTCAATAACATAATGCCCTATCCCATATTCGAAGAATTGCTAAAAGATATGATAATCTCTCAACTCGTGGGTAGTGTGAGCACAAGTGAAGTGACAAGCCTCATTTTCAACTACCTAAATCTTTCTCCAAAATCATCATTGCATGATAATTTGACTCCCTTCCATTTTAGCATGGTAAGAAGTTTTGAAAATCATGATAAATTTCTCACAAATCGGTGACAATATCTATCTATCCCATAGAAACTATGGATATCTATCACATATGATGACCTCAACCATATTTTATATTTTATTATCTCTGATGGATAAGAAAATATACCATTCAGGTGATGATATTACCCAATAATTAGAATTATTTCGAACATAACTCACACTTGTTCAACTTATCATAGATCTTCTCCTTTCATATCCTCTTTAAAACAGTGCTCATATTCTCCTTATAATCCTCCTTGGTTTTGGAGTATATTCGAATATCTTCTATAAGGAATACTATATATTTTTTAAGGTAATCTCTAAACACTCTATATATTAAGTACATGAATATTTCTAGAGCATTAGTGAGTCAGAAATTCATCACTACGAACTCTTAGTTCTGATCCCATATACGAAAAATAGTCTTGGGAATATCCTCCTTGGTTACTCTAACTTGGTAAAATCCCAACCACATATTTATATTGGAGAATTATTGTCCATTAAGAAGTTAATAAAAAAATTCATCAATTAGTTTAAATGATAATTTCTATTCATAAGTATATTATTGAGTTCATGGTAATAAATGAAAAGGGGTATTGAACTATCCTACTTCTTGACCAAGAGGACAGGTGCCCCCTATGGTGAAACACATTGGTGTACGAATAAATTTTCTAGATTATAATTTAGTTGTTTCTTCTGTTCCACATGTTCCACACCATCCACCCTATACAGAGTCTTGGTTATTTTCAACACACCATATACAGGAATGATTGAAAAGTTGACCTCTTTTCTTGGTGGAAGAACAAGAAATTACTTAGGAAACACATCAGCCTATCCTCAAACAGTTGGATTTCTTTCAAGAATGGTTCTACCATAGATTCAATCATATGATCTAGGTATGATTTCTCCCATGTAAATAATATCCATATTTATTTGGATGGTGCTAAAATAGATTCATACTCCTCCTTTAAATGGTATTTAATCAACATTCGATTACCCATATGGAGAGTGATTTTCCACTCATGAAAATTTATGTTGGATCTATATATGGAAAGAAAATACAAGACATAATTTTATTAAATTATACCAAGGTATGGGTAAAATGTTTTACTGGCAAGTTCATTGAACAAACATTAACATGGGAGGAGTTATATTATTTGGATGCAATAGTTACGAAATTTTCTATTTTCACTGACAACTCTACTTCTATGACTTTTGGTGGAGTTTGAATCATTTTACTAATTTTTCATGATATGAAGGAATACATAGAACTAAGGATGATAACCCTCACATTATATTTTTTATTCTGGATCTACATGACCAATATAGGCATAGGGATGATTAGTTGTAAACTATTAAAAACAGAAATTTAAATCTAATGACAGAAAAGAGAAAACATCTAAATCAAATTTACCTCTTTATATTATGAGTTTATAAGAATGAATATATTTTATCCACGATATATTTCGTTACATATATTCTTATAGAATTATTTTCATTTAATAATGGTTCATAATGAAATTATGAATTTTCCGAAGCATATCCCACATCAGTGTCAAACTAGTGTGAGAAGTAAGGCCAGTTTTCATGTACCAGGTTAACCCAACTTAGGAGCGAAACATATTATCATATTTTTTAGACCTCGGTACATCTATTCTAGATCTACATCCACTTGTAGTAACCATAATGGTTTTTATTTCCATTATAAGAAACATACTATAAACTTACTGAAATTTCGGGATGTTTTAATACACTTAGTCTTAACCTTATGGATTTTTCACTAGGGTTTTATAATACAAATCCCAAATATAAATGAACCTATCCTCTGATACCATGTATAGAAACCCTTTTATTATTTTATATTTAAAAATGATTTATTAAATAAATTTTCTCTAAATAAAAATCAGAAGTTGAAGAGTTATAGTTTCTTTAGAAATTTAGGTACATTAAATAACATTATAAAAAATGAGATGAATAATGTTTATTGAAAAATACATTAACATGAACAAAACTGTCCTTCGTACATAACACCGCATGAGATAACCTGAAAATATATATATGAAATGAGTGAGCTATAAATCATAGTAAGGGAATACACACATTATAACATGAGGAAGAAAACACATATTAGAAAATAGACATATCAAATGAGAATATGAACAAAATTAATAATAAGGCATGATATATCATGATGATCATAACATAGGAAAGTGGGAAAAACATAAAACAGAACATAATAAACATAGTTGAAGGCTAAATCCATCAAGACCTCATTGTGGAAAAAATTACAATAAATAAATTAGGTACACCACTATCCAAATATTATATATCACGATAAAAAACATTTCCAAATGCGTTAGAGTGCTATCAGGGTGCACCCTTAATAATTATTTCATTATGATGCTTAAGTGTTCAACATAGATAATATAACAATGGATTCATTCAACATCATAATTTATTCCATGATTAAGGAATGTGGGATATATACAAGTATTTTTTCATCAAAAAGTATTTATGAATAAATGTTAATATAATTAATAGATAAATGGGTATGGTATTCAATACACAATTTTATTACCTAGAAAATCACAGTGCAATTTTTCCAGCATAATGACGTCATATAGAAATTCATAAAATTAGTTGATGATAGGGCAAGGGGTATCACATAATTTAGAAATTAAATGGAATATAATATGTACATGGAATGAAATTACCTAACATAAGTAATTTGAAATATAAGGTGTATCGTAATAAAGAAAATTGAAGATAGAGGATAAAGGAAAGAACTCTTTAAAATCATTCTGCATTGAAACATGCGTACATAAAGGTTATTAGGAGGATTAAATAAGGGTGAAAGAAGATATAATCATTCAAAAAATTTAAAGTAATGGATATATTTAATAACATATCACAACATAGGAAAATTTAAATTAAAATATACTACTTAAAATGAATAATGGATAAAAGATGAGTGTAGAAGATGAGGTCCCATTATGAAATTTTAGCACAATAATGACTTAGTTAAGGTTAATATTGAGAAAATATAAATTCTATATCATCAAAATAAAATTAATTAAAATTAATTATAATGATAATATTTTAATTATTACATATTCAATTGAAATTAAAAAGTATAATTTGAAAAAATAAGTTTCTTGGAATGAAGAAATGAGAGGAAGGTGAAGATCCCTTACCTGAATGTGTCCCCAAATTGTTTGGTAGAAGTTTATTCAGAGCTTGGGGGATCCTTAGGATGAATATATGGAGTAGAGAGAAATGTTTTCAATTCATAATGGTTTTTTTTGTGAAGCAAAATGGGATCATGGTTGGGTTTAGCTATTAATAGATGGGATTTTATTTATTATTATGGTTTTGGTAATTACCTACTAAAATATTCAAAACAACAAACCATCCCATGGGGTTTTCCATGGATTCTAGAAAAGGGGAGTCTCATAATTTTTTTAAATTAATTTTTAAATGATAATATATTTGTTCCCTTTCTATTGTAGAGGTGATTAACACTCTCAAGTAAATTCTTATAATATTTTAAAAAATATTATATGTTCTAGTAGATTCACTAAGACTTTATAAAATAAACTATAATATAAACTAAACATAATATGACATCATTTTAATGGGAGAACATATATTTATCATAGGATTCCTTTTATAGGATTTATTACATCACCACTGGTCCATTTTGATGTCATGAAACACATTTTGTATTTATACAATATTTAATTTTTACCCCAAAATTCAATTATCCTAGTAAATTATAAAAAATATCCCATTTGGGAATTTTTATGAACTGTTTCCAAAAATAATATTCATATTCTCTAAATAAATTTCCATATATCTGAATTTTATCTTTTAAAATAAAAATCAACATTTATTAAAAATGTGAGGTTTTGATAAATTATAATTTTTATACCCTTATAAAAATAACATTTGGCATCAAAAAAATTATACGATAATTTATATTTGATAAATATTATTTAATAACAATAGTATATTAAAATATTATTTATTTAAAAAATCTAGTAATTCATAAACTCATTATTTCATCAAAATTGATTTCTTAATTTAAATTTAATATTAACCAAAAATATTATTTGTGCATTTAAAGTCATTTAATAAGTGACAATAATATGAAAAAAATATATTCATTATTTTATAAAAAATAATGTACACTTTCATAATGATAGGGTCTATATACATATCCATTTATGTCACAAGCATATGAACCAAGAGTAAGGCGTGCAATGGTGGAGCTTTAATGGGGTTGTTCAGTGATCATTGTTTTGGTCTTGATATTAATGAACGTGAACTTCTGTAGTAAATAGTTTGACTCATGCATAATTTATTGGATCTGATCTTGGGATTTATCTAGTTATAATCCCACAGATGATATCTACCTCAGAATATCAGATAAATGGACTTCATACGGTACGATCCTACTTGTTGGGGACATCACGTCCTTTGTTTTTGACAAAAGTATTTGTTAAAACACTATTTTTAGATTATTCATGTTATCACTATTCATCAGAAATATTATCAACATTAAAGATAATTTATGGTCCTTTAAATCCAATTTCATATAATAAAATAATATACGTAAATGTGTTTTCTATAACCAAAAGTCAATTAATTAAATAAAACAAGGGGATTTTATATATAATATTTTGGGTCATTACATGTTTCATGCTAATAAATTTACAATTGAAAAAATTGATAACATAAATGAATACTCATTAGATGATATTATGTTTTTTTTCATAGAATTCTATATTTAGTATAAAAAATTAAGAATGATGGTGATATGGTGAAAAAATTATTTATTAAAACCACGTATTTAAATATTCTAGTTCCAATTTTTAGGATTGAGGTTCTTATATATATGAAAATATTAGATAACTAATGTAATGAAATGAGTATATAAATATATTAAGAATAAATATTCTAGAAAATATTTATGTATGTATTGAAATTATAAAAAATGGGATAACAAAAATTTTATATTTAATATTAATTTATGTCATTCACATCCAACTTATTATGAGTGCAGGAAGAAATGATGCTTAAAAAAAATATAATTAAGTAAAAAAATAAAAGAAATGATGTTATATTAAAGAATTAGGAGATAAAATCGATGCTTTCATGGAATAGTATTCACAATTTAGTTTCAAGTGATAAATCATGAAATTTAAAAAAAAATTATGCTTTGTTTTAAGGATAATTATGTTAAAATATCTTCTCCACCTTTCCATTCTTATTCTTCCTGTGACATGTGTGAATCTTAAAATAAGGATAGAAATATCTGTTTTAGGGGTAGCTGTATGAATTCAAAAATTGTATTATTTATTATAATTATAATTATAACCTTGAGACTTTATTTCATATGACTAGTATAATAGAATTAGATGAGAATGATGATTAATTATTTAAAATTATAGTCACTATTGTAGATAAATTCCAAAATAGTAAGAAGGAGTATTGTGGGTTGTTAATGGAGAATTAGGATGTTTATTTATAGTTATTGAATTTTAAATATGATAACGGGAATCTCAAGTGAGAAAATGAAAATTTAAAAGATAATGTCTCGAAAAATAATAATGATTAAGAATAAAGGGAATTTAATTTTTAATGGATGAAATATATAAATTGAATAATTAATATTGGAATTTTAATTACTAAAATAAAAAATTTGAGAAATAATTCGTATAACACCACTTCCCATAGAATTTATGATGATTTTGATGATTTGGGTGTTTTTTAGAAAGAAAATGGAAAGTTGGATTTGAATTTTTTTTAAAAATAATTAACTAAATGAACTATTGAAATATAATATTTGGATAAAGTTATAAGAATAAAAGGTTGAATGGAATGAACAAGAAGATTTATTATATTTTTTTATTATTAGAACTCACCCATGTTGTACATAAAAAAATTAATTAGACATAAAATTGGATGAATTTATTATGTCAATTTCATTATGTTTTGTTTTTTTCATTATTTGTCTCGTTATTATTTATGATTTATTTAATATTTTAATCATAAAAAAGTTTTTTATCTAAATCATATTTCAATAACAAATTTTTCAACCCTTGAATAACATGATTTCTTAATAGAAGTTACTCAAATGAAAATATCCCTAGGAGGGTTTAATTTATTTCGTAAAAATGTTTCATATACACTCAATTCATACCCTTTATAGATTTATTATTTGGTATATTTTCTTGATCTTTATTTGTTATGAATTTAAAATTTACCAATGAGATCATATTTATTATTTTTATGATTAGTTTACTAGAATGGGCTAAAATTTTAATCACTTTTAAATTCATGTCAAATATTTTAACACTAATTTAATATTATTAACACATTTCATTGCCCCTTATATTTTTTCATTTTATAACAGAAGGAGATAACATGATCTACATTCATTGTCTAATAATTACATAGTGGAATAATTCATTGATTAAGTATATATTTTATAAAAAATAAAATTTTTTCTTTAACACATGTTATATATTTCAGTTTAGATATTGGTTTCAGAGGATTTAATATTTTAACTAATGATAATAATGTTATATATTACCAATTTAGTATTTTCTAACAATATAATTATTATTGTATACTATTTTATTTTGATTATTTTAATATTTTTTAATATTTCAATTTATGGGGAGATACATTATTGTCAAATTTCATTCCCATGTTTCATTTTATGTATTAATATTATTTTATATGATCAGATCATATTTTTATTATCTTTCTAAAATTTACAAAAAGTGGGGATATTTTTAAGTTGTAAAATTTAATTAATCATCGAAAATGGGGAGAAATTTTAGTGGCTCTTTATCCATTTTTTAACGTGATTGTATAATTACATATCACTCCCTTAGTGTAATTTTTTTTAATAATTTTTATATTAATTCATTATTATTAATCCTTATATTTTTATTTATTTTTTATTTTTTATTCTGTTTTCTCATATTTTGTGATGAAGAAATTTATTAATTATATAATTTTACATAATCTAGGGAAGCAATAAAAATCCCAATGCATTAGAAGTTATGATTTTTTAGAAAATATAAAAAATTTTATGATTGGATGAATGAACTATATAATTAAATTTAGAGAAGTAAATATCCTTAAATATTATATGGATTCGATGACAAATTATATGAATTGTAATTTTCAGATAGGATAAAATCTTATATATTAGAAAAAGAGAGATATATATATATTCAAAACGTTTTTATTGGATTATTGGTAAAGAAAAATTTATTAAATATGAGGTGTATCTTATATTGTTTGTATAACATATTATGGATAAAAATTTTGGAAAATACGTGTTTTTATAATTTTTTTGAAGTTAAAATAATTATGTTTGGTAATGTTGTAAATATTACTAAGACAAAAACTTATTTATGAAATAATATTTAGAGATTAATATTATATATTAGAAAAGATACATAATTTATTATCAATTGTATTTTAGATGATGTTAATTTTTGAAAAATTACAAATAATTAACTATTATGTATTTATAATGAATGTTTTGGAAGTTAAATTAATAATGGTACACAATTTAAGATCGAGAATGATTCAAATTTTAGTGATTTTTTATTTAAGTTTAATTTTGTTTTAAAAATATACAGATTCAAAAGTTGTAGAATGATTATTGTATGTTGAGAGAATTATGAAATTAGCAATGTGATGGAAAATTTTATATTATAATAATAATTTTCATTTAATGATCCACCTAGAGAATTATTTAACTCTATTTATTATTTGTTAATAAATCATAAGTTATGAATTATTATTAGGGAGTATGATATTAAAATTTAATGTTTTTAACTTCAATGTTGATGTTCCACACGATTATATGGATTATTACAATTTATATGAAACCAAATTTTATATAGGATTTTAATGAGGAATTTAGTAAATTATTATCAGGTGTCTATGAATGATTAATGCATTAACTATTATGAGAATTATTTTAACAATATTATTGAAATATAATTTATAATTATTCTGACTTTGATATTTTCTATCATAGTGAGATTATTTATGAAACATTCCACATTATGTTTTCATTGATATTTAAGGAATATCTTAGATATTATAGTAGTATTTAATCTATATTTTTTCAGAGATATAAAATGGTGGAATATATTATTTACTACCAAATAATGAATTGATGAAAAGTATAAATAACATCATTGTTTATATAATTCCATAGATGAACTACATGAGATTAATTGTTCAACACCAAGAAATGATCAAATCTCACTCTATCTACACAACCATTGTCATGTCATAATTTATCATGGGTTAATAGTTTTATTAATTTCATTAAATATAATTTTTGACTATGTAATGTTAATCGACTTGCTGGTTAAAACTCCATTAAAATATTTATTCCATGGTTATCCTATCCAAAAGAGAATTATCATTCATCAGTTTTTAATTATTTAATTAATGTAAATATTGGTTCGTCCTATAAATTAATAAAAAAATTTAAGACTACTTCTATAGATGAAAAAACTAGTGGATTGGGTATGTAACTCAATATGTGAAAGGGTCATGTTTTTGTCGCTCTACATCAAAACTGATGTTTTATAGAGTTTTCTATACATATCAAGAAGAATATGGGTGTGAAGAGTAGTTCTAGGATATTTGGGATCATAAATACAATAAAAATACTTGGGTTCATTCTTTTTATCTATTTTTTCATAAACTATACACACTTTACCGATACAATTTTTTTCATTAATTGTTTAATATTATTAACAAACATTTTATGCCTGATTTTTAATTACTCTTCTCTCTATAAGATAGAAAATTCACTATCAAAAATATTTTACATTTACATCTCTTCTTTTGGACCTCACAAGTGAATCATAAACATTTAATTAAATGAAATTCAATTAGAAGGCTACCTTACAATGTCATGGTATCATAATGGATCTAGTGACGAGTATTTAAACCAATTCCTTGTTTTAAAGGCCCTATATGAGAAATTATATACCACTGAGAGGTGGGTTAACTAGTGGTTGAAATTCATTTAAATTTAATTATTATCTATATTTACCATTTAAAAAATACAATGCTATGAATATTGGATAGTACATTGATCTTTTAATTTCCTTGATCTAGAATCTATTAAACTAGTGCCCCTAGTTGGGTCACCACAAGATGTCAAGCGTTCCTCTACAAACAACTGAGGTTTTTTACTAGCAGCGGGTGTCTAATAGGAAATGTGTAGAGACTATACCCTCTTTACAAGAGTAATCCACAATAGATAAAATATGAAGTAAAGGAAAAATGATAAATAAACAAGAAAAAATATTTACCATCCATTTCCTCAATAGGGTACAAACCACCACAAAACGAAAAATATGTCATGTCATGTTATCAATGTAATAGTGAATAAAGCACTAAACAAATAAAACTAATGAATCCACAAAATGAGTCTTGGGTCCATGTTTAGATCCCTCATCCAAGCACATACCATGTCAAAATCAACTCCCTAGCATAGGTAAAATCCCTTTTCCTAACCCGCAACTATGAAATATGCTTAGGGACCTAATGTTGGCATGAGTACGGTGTGATTGAAACACAGTTGGCCACCACTAAAGGTGTCTAAAAAATATATAGTCTAAATAGATAGTACCTATAACTATTTTGTAAATTATAACTTAAACAAGAGACACTCATGTTACATTAGTTAATTATATTCACATTAGTTGCTTTCATCATTTCGTCAATTGATTAGGCATTAAAATCATTAAAATATGGCCGTATATGGTAAATTATCATGCATAAAGGAATATTTCATGTTCCCTATCTCACCAGGGAACAAAATTTCAAAAAATAAAAATAAATCACATTTATCTTGGATTCTTGTTATATGTAGTCTTGACATATATATCCAATAGTGGCATATATCCTTAGTCTCTATCAATAAATTGAGCATTATTTGTGTGGGGTATAAATCCTTATTCTAACATTACCCATGTGTATAGAACATCAATTACAATACCCCTTAACTACCAAACCATGTGAACTTTATTATTTATCTATTTACCCTAAATAGTATTCCACATACTATTCAAAATCAATACACATAACATTCACATTTCAAAATAGTTCATCTGATAAATTAACATCAATCCTTAACTCATTAGCACATTTACCAATTAGCTAAAATAGCCCATTTAAATTTTTTCCATTTCTCATTGCTTAATTCATTTGGCATATTCAAAAATTACCATATCATTATCCCATATTTTCCAATTCACATACATTAACCCATATTCGTCAATTCAAATAAATAATACCATATTTGTTAATTACCATAACATATTCCATTTATGAATTCAATTTACAATTTACAATCAATTTCATACATTCAGGTTATTCCATTTTACCCATTTTTACTCTATTCCAAACTGTCCCTTATTCCATTTCCTACAATTAGACACAACTTCCACAAATTATTCGTTATAATTCAAAATAGCCCTATAAATTTATTTATAGTCAGATCTACTTTATTACAAGTCAATTCCATTATTTACGTTTCAATTTTCCATGTTTCGGAATATTGGTGCACCCCATGGGTGGACCTAATCTTGTCTAATCAATCTAAATGAATTCAATAGGGATCATGAGGGATTAAATTCATCATTTAGACTACTATTTTACCATATCCTAATGATGGAATCAGATCCACATCAAGATAGAATCAATATCATAACCAAAAATGTAAAAATCGATAAAAAAACTATGGGATATAAATTTTATACCACCTAACTTGAATCTATAGATGAATGCTCACTTTAACCTAGCCATATATCTCGATTCAAGCACTATTTGAATCTCCAACCTATGATACACTATAAAAGAGGGTTTTGAGATTTAGAGGAAGAAAAACCGATATTGAATCCCTAATCCTAAAAATAGATAAAATGGAGAAGCATCAGAATTATCAAAGCATCGATGTGCACACAACAACACTCCAAACATCCTAGAAATGAAGGATAATAAACCTTGTTAATATTTTGGATCCTATGGTCATACCTAGGGTTTCAGGAGAATAACTGTGTAGGATAATGTGCTATAAAAAATAAAATATTTTGGGGGGAAAACTGTAAAATAAAACATTTAATGAGGTTCACATTTCGACTGCACTATATTCAAAACCATGCACCAACAGTGTGATAGCCTCTATACAAGAAGGGTACATGACTCATGGTTACATGGGGAGGAAATATGTTTTGAATAAAATTCACCAAAAAAGAAAAATTCCTCAATCAATGGTTTCAATATTTTTTATTCCCCCATGCACAATTTAAAATAACTATGCGCCAACTATTTTCCATGAACTATATGGACATATTTTCCATTCATCCAATTAATGAATTCCCAAAACACCCCTTCGATTACACATACACCAAGTAAATATTTAATTATCCAATATTTATAGATTGAAACAAATAATTAAATAAAAATATTCCTCTATGAAGCCCATGATCTTACAACCTCTAACCTTATAAAAGATCATCCCCCAAATGCTCTTTCCATGCATCACTGAGATTCCAACAAAAATATTTTCATCAACTGAGCCAATATATCCTACTCTATATTCATGTTTCTTCTTGATAATTACTATACTACCAAAAAACTCAATCTAAGGGCACAATCATTCGCCAGAGAACTTCTCACTAAAATACACAATAATAAACATATGCTCCCCAAAGGATGCATTAACCTCAAGTTTAACATCATCAAAATAAATACGATGAGATTAGTCAAACTGATACTATTGAAGTAGTGACACATGAAAAAAATTATGTATACCAAACTATAATTATGAAAGATATAACTGGTATACCACTGGTTTGATCCACTCCACTATCTCAAACAGCCCCATGTACGTGGGTTCCTACATACTTGGTTTCCAAATATAATGGTGTCCCAACCATGGAAAAACATGAAGAATAACATTATCACCAACCATAAACAAATGTGGTAAACAACACCGATCCTCATATGAATTATACCTATTCTGAGTCGCAACCATGAATTTTCCAATCAAATGAACCAGTTCTGATGTCTCTTGCGTGAGACTCAGCACAACAACTTTGATTCTCCATTTTCTATCCATCATAGCAGATATATACATGACCTACCATATATAGTGTAATGTGGTTAAATTTTAATCATATCATAGTAACTATTTTTGTATGAAAACTCAACAAGAAAAAAATTATTTTCCCATGATCCACTCAAATCTAGTACACATTCCTTCAATATGTATACTAGTATTGGAATAGTATTCTCCAACTTCCTATCCAACTATGGGTAAAAAGATGTATTCAAAAACACATCGGTACCAAGTGCCTTTGGTAATCCATTCTAGAAGTGAGATATGAAACATAGATCATGATCTGGAAGAATGGTTAGTGGAACCTCGTGAATCTAAACTACCTCTCGATCATACAACTCACTAAATTATATATGGTGATAGCCTTTCAAATTGGTACCAAATAACCCACCTTAGTCAACTGATCTAAAAATACCAAGATCACAAAATTAGTTTGAGGCATCCTCAGGAGGCCCAACAAAAAATTCATCGTCACATAATCAAATTTCCTTTCTAGAATGTTAAATGGATGCAACAAACCACATGGACAATAATTCTTGGCCTTCACATGCTCGTAGGTAAGGCATTGTGCCATTAAACCTACAACATCTTTCTCCATCTATGGCCTCCAATGCTACCTACGAAGGTCATGATACATTTTGTTCAAACCGTGATGCACTACCCACTTTGATGAAATAAATTAACATGGAAAAATCCTATCAAACATATAGGCATGAAAACACAGTTGTAAACATAAATTATCCCGTCGTCACCAATGGTTCTACCAGCAGGTAACTACCCACCTCTATGGCTTTCCCATAAATCCAACCATTTCAGATCCTCACACTAACTCTCCTTGATCTAGATAAGAACCATGCAATCCTCTTACAATGATGCAAGGGTAATATTCACTTGGAAATTGTAAATCTCTTGATGCATCTCAGTAAAAATCCATCATCCTCTATATGGAACTAGATTTTTGAACTATCTGATTTTGAGTCTTCGGATTCAAATCAACAGTAACACTATTTCCTATTCTTGGGCTATAAACAAACTTTAATTCAAAATAATGCATGTATTTAACCCTCCTTCACGGTCAAAAATTCATGTCACATTGAAAAAATATATAATTAAGGATTTTATGATCAACATATATCACAAGACATTATCCCAACAAGTAATTCCACAAACACATTAAAAAATAGACCACCATGGTTAGCTCGAGATCATGCATGAGTTAATTTCATTCATGAGACCGCAAATATCCTAACACATATAGGAAAACCCATCGAACAAAAATTAACACAACACAAAACCCATCAATAGTAATATCACAAAACAAGGTATATTTCTTAACATGATCGGGTAATATTGCTACTACTGTGGTAGTAAACAACTTCTTTAGCTCTTATAGAGAATTCACACATGATTTTAAAAATTTATTACTATCGTGGTGAAGAACAAAGGTGGTGATTCCAAATGCGATAAATATTTAATGATCCTCTGGTAATATCTGAACAAACCTAGAATTCATTAGACATCAGGAACACTCTTCAACTTCCCCCATGACACATATTCGTACACATTCTCTGGGTTCACTTACACACCCTCCACTGAAATGATTTGAAGTATGAAATTCACCATATCAATCCAAAATTGACTCTTGGATATATTGGAATATAGAGTATGCTCTGTTAGTGTACTTAGGATGATTTCACAATGTTTTTCATGACTGTCATGGGTCATAGAGTACATGAATATGTCTTCAACAAAGACAACTAAAAAACTATCTAAGAAAGTGTTAAATATTCGGTTCATTAGGACCATAAACACTACTGATGAATTGGTCAACCCAAATGGTTCAAATAACTCATACAACCCACACCTATATTTGAATGTAGTATTTGGTACATCAAAAGGTCACACCCATATTTTATGGTACCCGGATCTAAGATCGTTATTGAAGAACATTAAGGCACCTCTTAACTGGTAAAAATGATCATCTACTCGAGGATGAGGGTGTTGGTTCTTAATCTTTTTCTAATTCATCATTCTATAGTCAACGAAAATTCCAATGATCCATTAGCCTTATTGGAAAAAACACTAGAGATCCCTAAATGATGTACTCAAATGAATGTACCCCTTGTAAACTAATTCTTCCAACTATGTTTTATGCTTTTGGAGTTATACTGGTACCATCCATTTTGGACAAATAAAAACTACTTATTCTACAAAAAAATACTATCATGAACTCAACAACACTCTTTGATGGAATACCAAATAATTACATAGGAATCACATCCTGTAACCGATCCACCACAAGAGGAAATACAATCTTCTATACTCCATCACCGTCAAGAATGAGATAGTCCACTTGGGATGGGAATTATCACAACTACTGAAAAATTGGTCCTCAACAGCCTTCCCAAACATCTCATTCACCATGATGGACATACTTGTATCCCTCAATAGATGTAAAAATTACCCTACAATGGTAAAAATCAATATGATATTATTTTTACACAAGCTAGTCTATACAAAAATCAGATCAAAACTATATATCTCAAGCACAAACATGTCCCATAAGAAACAATACTCACTAAAATCCACGGAAAACCCATTACATTTAACGATATTTTATAATTTCTCCCCTAAAAGTTTATCGATCAAAATAACCTCACACACATGTTCCACTGCTAGAACCAACTAAACCACAACCTGAGTAGAAACATAAGAATATGAGGTGACTATATCAAAAAAATCACTAGAATGTATAGAAGATATAAGGATCATACCTCAAACAGTTAATGGACCGACCTATCCACACACATCATTTGACTAAACAACATGAAGCAGACCTACCCCTATACCCTAGGCCCAGAATTGAGATCCAAGTGTTGCATTTCCCGGCTAATATGGACACTCTCTCCCAAGAGTACCTCATATTCCACCGCAATTAGTTCAACCAGTAGACTTCCAAATTCCATCCAAATATGGAGAACTGACCCCCTTTCTATGAACGACATAAATATCAGTGCTACATCCTTTCTCAAATATTGAGGGTTACTATAGAAACTATGAGTATTCCATATTATACCACAAACTCGGCACTGAACCAGTGGTTGAGGGGGATTTTCCATGCATGTTACAAATAAATCCACATTGATAAAAAACACATGGTCACCACTCAGAGCGGATGGTCATCTCATATGACCACACTGCACACAACCACACTCGTGATGTTATCTAAAATGATGCATCTGACCATCAAAAGTCACACGATTGGTCTGTCTAACTGGAACCAATACCCCACTAGCTAAAGCTTCCTTTATATTCCCCACTAAAATAAGGGCCTAATCCACCACTTTTTCAAAACTATTTAAATTGAAGGTCTTCACCTAGGAATTGATCCCATGTATTAGTCCATCATGAATGAATCTCTTCGTTTCAACCTCATCCCCTACCAACGACCGAACAAAGTGTTGATGGTCTATGAAATGGACTATGTAATCCATCATTGACAGAGACCCATAGGTCAAACTCATAATTTTTTCATTTTTATCATGTATCAAGGTATCTAGATAGAAATTCTCCTAATATATTTCTTGTAATTCCTTTCCTAACATACCGTCAGTATATTTTTTTTCTCAACTAGGATATCTAACTAGAAATTTATTGTCTCCTAAAAATATATGTTTCCAACATTACATTGTTTTCTACTAGAGTCTCTATGTGATCAAAAAATATCTAAATGGAATGTATCAAAAAATATATTTTATAGAGTACACCCTGACATAAAAATATGGAGGGTGCTACAACTGAAAATCTATGGTAATATTAAGCATAGATGGCCTTACCTGCATTAGGTAAAGATCCATCAGCTATGTAAAAAAGTGATGTTCTCACAGAACTGGTTATCTAATTGATTATCCTGGACATATGGATTCTATTCCACCATTACGAGTGGATAATTATTATCTATATAGTCTCTTCACCCAACCGGTACCCGATGTCATTGTGGAATTTTTCTACAATTCAAAACAAACATAATAATATACATAACATAATAAATCCTCTATTTTTACAATATATGGCTCAGTACTAGACATAAGAAACACATTTTTCACACACTATCCCAATTGATGGCATCACATATAGATTTCTAGGCTCAACCATTTTGGAAACTTGTCACGACCATAATTTTATATCATTTACAACTTTTTATTATGAACAATTCTTTAAATTTAATTTCACATTCCTTCCAATTTCCCATTTGTATCAGATTTATTATAAATTACCTTCTTTATATTTTCTATAATATAAAATTCATTATATCCCTATTCTCCCACATAACATTCCCATGTGTTCTTACCATGATGCATTCCACCTACATCGTCATGTTCGTAACATGAAGCATGAATGAACAACCTCGTTCTATTCCATCCATAAGAAAAATACCATAAATTATTCGCATCACGCAACAATTTCATCAAATAATGGTGAAATTTCACTAAAATATAATAAAACATATGAATAATAACAATCCCCACACTTGGTATATGGGTTCTCCCTCATACATGGGTATGCTACTCCCATGCACGATCTCATTCCCAAGGCCAAAAATTTCAAAATCCCATATCCACCATTCTCAATGAGTAAGTCATACAAAAGAATCACTCTAATAAATTCATAACATCAATACTCGAAATCCACTAAACTATCTCCCTAATCCGAGTCATCAAATGACCCCAAGTGAACCTCCCTTTATGCTAGAGGTTTCCAACTAATATTGTGGCTCTAACATGTCATGTGGGATGAAAATACCCTTGTTACTAGAGAAATCCAAAAATGATAACATATGATGTTAAGGAAACAATGAGATATAAATATGATACATGAATTACCAAACATTTTCCATATAGGATACAAACCCCAACCAGATAATAAATTTGTCCTATCTTGCTAATAGTACCAAAAGTAATGAAAAAAATAACAACAACTGGAAAATCCTCAAAATGATTCTATACTAAAAGTATAGATCCCTTATTCATGGATGTCCCAAGCCCAACTCAACTCCCAAATATAGGGACCTTTCCCTTGTCCAAACCATTATCCAGGAAAACTACTCAAGCACCCAATGATAGCTCAAGTAGGGTGTGAGTACAACACATTAGGCCACTACTAATAGTGTTTACAAAATTTACATTCTTTGTTGATATTTAATGCAATAATTAAATAGATGAAAAGAATAACAAGAGACACTTGGGTTCCATTAAATAATGATATTAACATTATCCATTTTCATAATTTTTTCCATAGGTTATGCATTTACATCATTGCACTACTACCTAAGCTTGTCCATTATCATGAATAAGCGAATAAGTCTAGTTCCATATCTCACTATGATAAAAATTTGTTTAAAAAATAAATCAAGCTTACCTTTGAACCTCAGTGAATGTAGTATCATCAAATTAAACCATTAGTGGGATAGATCCTTGATCCCCATCCAAAACCCATGCATTATAGGGGTGGGGTTTATAGCCTCACTCTCACCCGACCTATTGGTGTATATTCCCAAATACAATAACCCACAACTACCAATCCAATTAAACATTCATTTTTATCCATTTACCACTTATACCATACCAAAAACCTTGAAAAAACAATATCATAACATTAACATTTAAAAATCATGCATCATAAATATTTACATCATGGCGTAACCCATTATAACTTTTACCAATTATATTACACATCACATATAATCTGTTTCCCATTCTCATACCTTAACCCATTGAGAGTATTCCATAAATCCCTATATTATTTTACTATATTTTTCAATTCGAAAAAACTAACCCATATTTTTCAATTCCAATTCATTAAACCATATTCAACAATTCACATATCTTAAACTATTTATTTACTTATAATGCAAGTCATAAGACATTTAACAAATTCGTGTAATCAATTTAACCCATTTTCACACCACGAAAAACAATCTGTTAGGCAATATCCTTTTTTTGGCTGGGGATGAAGGATCATTTTTATTATTAAGGCAATGAAAAGACAACTTTTAACTGGGTAGAGGGATACCCATTACATATCCTAAAGGATGAGTGTCCATGTATCCCATTACATTTCCTGTTGGACCAATTGTTTTGGCCCAAGACCCATTATGTTAATAGTACTGCTACAGCACACACCTGCTACAGTACCTGAATAGTACCGACCACTGCTATAGTTTCCTACCACCTCTATAGTACCACCATTTATATAGTACCTCTGCTGCTACAGTACCGCTACAGTACTACTACTGTCCCAACACCCAATGGGTTTTGGACACACAATTTTTATGTAGGATTATGGGGTGCTTACCGTTAAGTCAATATATTTATCATGGGATGTACTTTATTTGAATTTACATGTCATTATATTTATCATGTGATCTACGTTAGTTTAGGTATATTTAATTATTAACATTATTATTTTCAATGTTTGGGAATATTGGTGCACCATAGGGGTGTCCCTAATCTAGTGTAATCTACCTCAAAATATCCCATGAGGATCATGAGGGGTTCAATTAATCATTTTCTAACCATTGTTCAAAATATTACTAAAATTATCAAATGCACATCAATAAGGAAGAAATATCCTGATCACACATGAAAAAATTCAAAAAATAGGATAAACATGTAGACCAAATACATCGAATCCATAAATAATTTATCACTTAACCTTAGACTTAGATACAAATTCATGTACACTTTGAAGCCCCAATATAATATCTAACCCAAATAGAATATTTTATGTCTTCATAAGAAGAATAACAAAACCACTAGCCCATACCCAGAAAAGAGAAGAAAGAGAAGTGTTAGACTCACCAGGATCTTCGATCTGCAAGGAAAAAACACATTAAGCTACCTATAAACAACAAAGATCAACCATTGTAAATATTTGGGTGATTAGGTTAATCACGAGGGTTGGTGGAGAATAAATTAATATAAAAATACGGTCATTTGATTAAAATTCTAGGGGAAAATATAAAATCCAACTTTTAATGATGCACCTCATGTAGTCTCATGGTTTTCTATACTGTGCATCAACTGTGTGCCTTCCTCTATTGAATAGGGGTTCATGTGGTATGGTTACATGGGGAGCCTACATACTTTGAAAAAAATAAACCAACCATGATAAATTACTATGTCCATAGTTTCAATGTTTATCTTTCCCCATTACATGGTTTACACTAACCAAGCACTAACTTTTTTATATGCAAAGGATTACCTGAATTGACTGTCATTCATGTATTGAATCCATGTAACACTGTCGAGTTTCCTCAATCACCCATTAAACATTTAATTCTCCAACCTTAATGGATTTAAACCAAAATTTAAACAATAACATACCTCCATGAATCTTGGGATCTTAAAGATCTACATTCAAAATGGAAATATTATGTTGATAATGACCAAAATGAATAGAGTTGAATTGTAATTCATATTGTAAGAGGGATTGAAAGGATTATACACTCTTTTAATCAGATGGGCAGTCCTCATTATTCAATTATTGTACTCAATTTATCCAAAGTGACATCATATTATCAATGATAAAAAATCAATTAATTGAGTAAAAAATTTGTTATATGTTCTTACATGTATTCCAAATATTGAAAAAAGGGAAGTATATTACTAAATAAATTCCGTTAATTAACATGAAATTCCATCCCCTTCATCGAGTTCGATTTTTTTATTGATGTTTTGTAAACTTTCATTCTCTCCGGAATGACAATTTTGGGTGTCCCAATCATCCTTCTGTGGTATATCTAGCAGGGTTTTCAGAACGGATTTAGGGTTTTGTAGTGTGGTCATTGCCTGAGGATGCTCCTAGGATAGATGTGGGTTGGTGTGCGCTATTATAACGTCATGTTTCTTCTTCAATCTACCTCTGTCGTTGGCCTTTTGTGGATGTTCTTCCCAGATTTTTAGGAGTTTGTCTCACATTGTTTGAAGGTTTGGGAAAACCTGTTTGGTTTTTGTCATTGGGTGTGCAGATTTGGGCTGGTGTTGATGGTTACATCGGTGGGATTTCAAGAACGTCAGGTCTGAGGGCTGCTCATGCATTCTTGGTTTCGTGCTCTTGATCTATGGTTTCTTGGACTACTTCTGTTGTCTCCAGCTCTGGCATTGAAGGCTTCCAGTTTGGATGTTTGAGTTTTTTGATTTTGTATGTTTTGTGGTGATTGGTGGTATGAAAACTTGATGTATGATGGTCATGGTTTGTTTGGAGTGGTGAAATGGTGGAGTGATGAAGTTTTGAAACAATGAACTGTTGATGTTGTGAAACAGTGAAGTGGTGTTTGGTGATCAGATGTACGATTTCTCACTTTTTCCTTAAAAGTGTTGACATAATAAAAAATTTAACTTTCAGTCCTAATAATAACATTAACATATTAAAATATTTTATAAAATATATTATATTATTGTTTAATTATGTTGATCATGGTTATATGTATACAATCATAAAATAATTATATTTATTATGGTGAGTTTTTATGTCAAACATAGATACAATTATTTTAGAGAACATATACTTTAATCATCTCAAATAAATTCACATAAATAATAAAAACACACACATATCCCACAACAAGGAGACATTGTGATTATTATCATGAAATAATAATATCGTCTTCTAAAATCCCCTGTATCCATAGAATTATTTTTTTGACACAAATTTATCGATGTGTAATTATCAAGAATTTTATTTCAGTTGAAAACCCAATTTATTTAGTCTTGATCTTGTGTTGTGGTTTTAACTCTCATGATGAAATAAATGAAATTTCTACATAACCATAATACTATACTATGTCGTTGTGTACTCACAATAGAATCTTTATCTTATATGAGACCCATTTTTTTGTTATGTAATGGTTGTATATGATTTGAAAATGTAATTTTCATGAACCTCATGGGAATAAATGTTGTTATGAAAATCATAAAAGATTAAAAATATATTGAGGAATAATATTTTGTGTATAAAAGAGAAATTTATAGATCTATGAAGGATTTTAGCTTGATAATTATTCCTACCATAACTACTCATGGGTCATTGTTGAATATAAGAATGACCATAAAATTCCACATTTTATAAGACATGTGTTCGTGATTATAAATGAGGGTATAAAGAAAACATAATAGAAGGAATTTCAAAAATTATACCTAATAAAATGTAAAATGAAATCTATAAAAAAAAGATATATAAATAAACCAATACTAATAATCCCAAAAATAATGCATTTAATGTCATAAAAAACAAAAGAAAATGTATCCAATATAAATAAAAAAATGGAACAACTCATAAGTCATGAACAATAGATGAAATGAATAACCACTCCATGTGGTAGTAATGTCCATCATTATTATTAAATACTTCCAAATAATCACTAAAAATTATTAATTAAAGTAGGAGAATGAAACACATTATTCATAATATGTTCTTATACAAATTTTTTTTTTCCAATGTGGATGAATTGATGTGGCCAAAGCCTGAAACAAATAATTTTTATATAATTTTAAATGAATATTCAATACATATAAATATTATATAATCTTAATTATCATAAATGTTTAGTGTATTTGTAGACTTGATACAGAATCAAATTTTTTAATAAAATATAATCAAAATCTCTAATGAATATATTCATATCATCAACCATTTAGACATATCATACTTAGAACCTTCCATCACAACCTAGGTAAGGAATAAATATGAAAGTGTTATCTTAGATACTCAGTAAGAGTAAATATATGAGATATCAATAATAAAATCATAATAGAGTCTTAATGGTATGAAAACCATTTCACGTCAATGATATTAACATGAAATGTTAATACCTCGAAACATTTAGATCATAAACTCCAAAATCATTTCATATGGATATATATGATTAATAAGTGTGTTAAAGAAGCAATCATCATTGTCATGTCATTACATAGTCATGTGGCCCCATAAGAACAAAAAAATTTAATCATAGTAATATAAAAATTATAAATCATGTAAATGAAGAATCCTGTGTGAATATATAGAATAAATCGTGTTCCCTTATCTAATTGTGAATTTTTCCATTGAAATTAATGTCTACTCATAATTTTATGACCATATTTATATGAAACCATACTCACACATAAAAATATGAATATAGATCTTATAAATAATGTATATAGTTTCATCATCATTTCATGTTATATATATATATAACATTACTCAATGGATTGTAGATATTTATCGAACCTTCCAATCACATAATCACATTCTATTCATATTTATGCCACAATAACTTGAAAAAAATTTCATTTCATTAGAGTATTAAAATTTTAAAATAAAATGAGTTCCATAAATATGTGATCCTAATAATCAATAACTATAAATATAAATAATAAGTATGTTATCCTTAGTTAATTTTCATAATTAATCATAACTAACATAAAATGAAACTGGAATAGATGATAATAACTTAAAAAATATCACTAGAACATTTCATGAGAACATTTCCATTTTTATTTTGAAATAAAATATTTAAAATAAAAAATTTAATTGAATATTATGAAAAAAATTATTTGAAATCAAACATGTATTATTATAATTTAAAATTCAAAAAAAAAGAGTATTCATGATGGTGGTGAAATCCGTTCATGTGATATAGTTAAAAAAATGATTTTATTCCCACCTTTGGTAAAATGTACCTCATTCGAAAAATGATAAAATATTATTTTTAACCATATAAATAGAAATTAATATATTTTAAAAAAATGATCACTTAATTAATGGGTAATATTTAAATCATTATAGAAGACACATTCAATAAATACAGACCTAGAAGTAAAATATTCACAACTAAAGAAAAATTAATTTAGGTTTTTATTAAAAACTTTTTTCTATATTTAATAGTACCCATGTGTGGAAAATCCTAATATTTATCTAAAACTACCTGAATAAATATATAGGAATATTTATACAATATTGAATAATATAAAATTAGGCATAGACGATTCAAAATATTGAAATTGTAACATAAATCCATTACCTCAAGTCTTGAATTACTTAAAAAATATAAAAAATACTATATAATAATTCTATATTTATTATAAATATATTTTCAAATAACATTATTTTATATAATTTTTTTTACCATTTTTTTTAATTTCTAATTATCCTTTTACTGAAAATTGCTCTTTAAAATAGATATTCAAGTGAAAACTGATCTCTTTTCCTTGTATGATTTGGATCAATGAGTTTGCTACATAAACCTTGGGCATTGATTCATAATATATATAATATTAAAAATGAAAATGATTGTCATATTTTTTCGTTATTTTCCATTTTATAACCATTCAAATAAATCTATGGTGTGAAATTAATTACATCGCTTTGCCGAGATGATAGTTTTTACGGATGAACAAGTGATGTTCAAACATTTCAAAGGATGGACAGAAATAAAATTAAATAAAAATTAATCATTATATAACAGTAATAATAAATAAATTTCATATATATTTAGTAAATACATCATTATAACCATTTATGTGAAGTGATGTTGACAAATGAAACACATCTCTTCATGGAGGTGGTGGTTCACACATACACACAAGAAGTGTTTTCATTTACCACAGGATAGACAGAAGGTGCATAATAGTTATTAAATAATAAAAATAACAAAAATTAAATTTATGAAACTTAATTCATTAATTTATTATAATAACAAAAATATAGTTGGTCTTTGAAGAACTAATAAAATTTAATGTACTTAGTTAAGAGTTATACCACTTCCTTGAAAATTATACTTTGTCTCATTTAGGATATTATGGTTGATTTTGTGGAAATAAAAAAAAATCATAGAACAATGTTAATTAATATAATTTGGAACTATAGAATTTATTTACCAATATTTTGTGCTTAAACATTGTGAATAAGGAATAATGTATGTACCCTTTTATATATGAGGGAAGGAGTACCATTGTAATTACATAATGTGTTAATCTAATATAAATTAATATATATGTAAATGTAGAAAAAATCAATATATAGTATAAATAATCTCATAAAATTAATTTTTTTTCACAATTAGTTGAGGTTTTACCCCTTTACACTTAGTTTTAACCCACCATTAATCCTTTTGACGATTACTAGAAATATCACTGTTGTTTTACTCATTAAGGTCCACAATAGTCATGATGAAAGTAAAATTGACCCATATTTATAAAATGGAAAACATTATAGACCATATACTAATAAAATTACCAAATTATGTATTTTAAAAAAATTGATAAAATATTATTTAACATCATCTTCGATAAATGTTATTTTTGAGACAGTTCACACAATTTGTCTTTATGAAAACTAGATAGAAATGGAATTTGAATAAAAAAATTAACACATCATTAATATGTTATATGTATTTAAAAAAATCATATAACATTCTAATCCATATAATTTTATAACTTTTCTTATTTTTCAGTTAATTTATTTGATTTATTTAATCACTTTAACTAGTACAGTGTCAAAATTGCGTAATAATTTGAAGGGATTATTTTATAACTAAAAATTAAAATTTATTTACCATGATAAATAATATTTAATAATTAAAATTACAATTTATAAATGAATATAAATTCTCTATATCCATAGGAAAAAATTAAAGATACTAAAACAAAGAGAGTGACCTATTGAAATTATTCTTTACTTTAAAAAATATAGTGCTCTTTATTAATGTAAAGTGGTACTAAATTTCAAAGACATAAATAATAATATTCTTAATGTATAAATGAACCCATTAATTGAAATAAATTCAAGTGTTTCAGATATTTCAAGGCCTTATCCAATAGTTTTAAACATGTATTTTTCATTGTAACATTATAGATGTGGAAAATATTTACCATTGACACATTTTATTAATGGCCAAAAATAAAAGGGTAATAATTACCAAATTTGAATATTTTACTAAAAAATATGGAATCCAATTTTTAGGATTAAAATTACATAATTATTAAGGATGCAATTTAAAAGAAACACTCAATACGAAGATATTTGTTTTAAAAAATCATTTTACGCACAAAACAAGATTTCTTATTATCTATGAATGTTAAAAAATATTTATTGACATTATAAATTATAAATTTTATTAAAATCATTCACCAGTAGATATAAGTTTAATTTATTAAGAAAAATAACATTGTGGTCATAATTGTTTCTTTCTAAAAACAAATCATTTTTTTTACTAAAGATGATTTTATAAATTGATAGATTCATTTTATATTTTTGTAAATAATAATTTTTCATAATTTATTTATTAGTTTTCATTCAAAATAATTAAATGATTATGTGAAAACTATCCCATTAAATAATAATAATTTCATTAAATATATTTGTTTATTTAAACCCAAAGTAACTTGTAAAGAAGCCTATGAAAGAAATTTTGTTTTTATAAAGGAAAATATCAAAAAATCTCATTGTGTTACATTATACACACATATAATAATTTCAACCTCTAAATTCCATTAATACAATAAAATCAACTATGGATACATCTACCTTATCATCGCCTTAGGTTCTAACATAGATTCCTCAAATTTATATATTATCAAAAAATACATTGACAATGTGACTGGTCTAGTTCTACAACACTATCACACTTAAATGTAAAATCTCAATTGGTTGTTCCCCATATTAGATATGAATCTAAATTGGTATGAATTATGAGTTTCCTTAATTTGAAAGATTATTTCTACATATCATTATTAAAGATACATGTAACATATCATGAACATGAGAAAGATTCAGTGTAACCACTCAGGGACACACTATTATAACAATACAATCAAAACATTTAAAGGTAACAATATATCTATCGATAAACATGAAATTGATTAAAAAATTTCTAACCTTATTCCAAGGTTATATTTTTTGGAATATCTTATCACCAACATTAACCTCTAGATGTCAACAATGATTTCTTGCATATCATATCTATCAAAAGTGAGATTCCCTTATGTGATGATGAATGGATCTGACCTTATATTCATTTTTTATAAAAAATTTAGGTCCCAATAGCCTTAATTATCTATCCATGTCCTAAAAATGTTTGTGTTCGACACTATATTTTATAGCGGGATTTATAAGTAGCCATTAGAATGCTTGATTGAAATCTTCTATTATTTGAAAATTCGACCAAAGGATGATTTTTAAACCAAAAACTATTGAAATACATAGAGAAATATCAAGATATATATTATATATTTTGAAAGGTAATATCAAAATAAACATTTTTATGAGGATTATACATAGTATTGAAACTCAATTGTATATCTAGAAACTATGGAAGACTTCTTTAAAACATCGAGGAAAACCTCGCAACCATAAATTATACAATTGAATGTTGCACTCTAGGGAATTACACCACATCCTAAATGTATATCAATTTAAGTTATTAAATATTTAAATCTTATTTATTATCAATGAAAATTTCTGACATCATGTTGTGATTGGCTACAACCTGAATATAATTATTCTTTTTTTATATCATGGGGACTCTTGTAAGAAAATCCCTAATGATATTTTCCCATTTCCATTATGGATATTATAATGATTTTACCATACCCTTAGGATTTAATCTCCAAGACATAACTTTTGGACATACCATGAACTAAGATACATATTATAAAATATTAGTCTTCATGTATCTCTACAAGAAATATTATTTTAGATATCTATACACCACCGTACCTTTGAGTGGAATTGAGAATGGTGAACTATGATATTCATCAAATCACTCCTTCTTCAACTACGTTATTTTTGGGATGCACAATTATTTACTAATCCTTATCAATCCATCACAACTATGGTTGACATTTGGAACATTTCATTCCTTCTTCTTCAGTTCCACAACCTCTTTATATGCCACATTAATCATTTCATATATTGATGGATAAATATTCATCTAAGAAATATAAGAAATGTATAATTTTCTCAGGATTTTAAGATCCATCTTTTGAAAATCCAAAAAAAGGAATATCTCTTTCCATCCTCATCATGGAATGACTTTTATGGTCTTTCTTACTCAGAGCATCATCCAACTATTTTTCCTTCCCAGGGTGATATTGTATTGTGCAGTAATAATATTTAATCATCTCCAACCAATTTTTTTGTGAATATTCAACAATTTATGTGTGAATATACATTTTATGATTTTTTTGAACCATATTTATTTCATAAATTACACCATAAATACTATACAAACATATCTCCAACATCAAAATCACAACTCCCAACTCCAAATTACGAGTCAGGTAATTTTTTCATCAACTTTTTATTGATTGTAGGTATCATATATCACAATATAATTATATAAAAGGAATAATCATATTATCATAATTAATGCATCACTAAAGATCAAATCCTTTCTCCACAGTAGGACAGTGTGTGAATACATTCATTGAAGAACATTATTTTTTTTATCCTTGAAAGATTCCACACATTCATCTATATATAATAATATGTATCCCTTCTATTTCGACATAGTTAGTGGATAAGAAAGATATGAGAAATTATTCAAAAATCAATGATAATATATATCTAGTTCTAGAAAAATAAAAATCACAATTATTAAGGTTTCTCTAGTCTATTTGTAAATAATTTACATCAATAAACCATATACTGATATACCCTCAATTGAGACTATATTCAACAAGAATGAAATATTTTTCATCAAAAATTATAACTTGGTAAATTTTTAAAACAACTTATCCATCCATAGGGTCTTTAATGAAATACTCAAAATAATATTAATGAATTTCCTTAAACATTGAAAATATAAGAATATCATCGTTAAATACTAACAAAAAGAGATCAATATAATCTTTAAATACATTAATAACTATATATATAATGATAACTTGGGAATTGCTTAGTCCAATTATCATTAATATAAATTAATAATTCTCATTCCTTTTACAAGATTCTATAAAAAGTACGTCCTACTACATGAACCTCAATTGATGATCTCCAGAGTGAAGTTCAATCATTAAAAATTATTAATGTCTATATAGATGACCAAAAAAGTAAAAAATATAAGAAAAACAATAATTTTTTATAGTGATTTTTTATGTCATTAATAATCAATGAATTGAATCAAAAACACCATATTCCTTCTTAAAAATATAATAATTTGAAACCCATGGTGTTGCAATATAGAATGTTAATCCATTATCAATATTATCTTGGTATTGATTTATTAATTTCTACAACTCAACTGTGACCATTCTATAAGGATCCTTTAGAATATATATATCACTAGAGATGAGTTATTTTGAATATCCAAAGTCATCATTAAAGGTGGTGACTAGGAAGGTCTTTAAGAAATACAACAAAAAATTCCTAAATAATAATAATATTATTGATGTTGATTTTCTCCCAAACCATTTGATATAAATTTATATGACGAATATGTAGTAAGAACAATATAATAGAATTAAAAATCATTAGATGTTAATATTCATCACCCACTAAAAAATGAAAATATTTTAATTAAAAATATCAAATGTGACTTACCTTTCTTGAAAATTTATATTGGATCTATATAGAGAGAGATTTTTTATGCCTAAAATCACATCAAATTAAATAAGATGTATAATCAAAATATCTGTAGGAATCACATTATCATACACTTCCGTCATTGAGGTTCTATAATCATGAGATGTGATCATCCTACCATTATGTGTTTTTCAACTAACTAAATTCCTAACAGTTGAGGTGGTGATATGGCGCCCATAAAAAGTTATTCATACATAAAAGAATGGGTAAAAATATATTAAATAATAAATTTTATGGTCTAGAGTGAATGAAAAGTATACCATTCACCATATCATTCTCTGAACCCACTTATGTTGTGATAAAAAGGACTTTCCCTAATCCTTTCATTTATGGGATTTTTGAGGCATTCCATCATCATTAGATTTTTTTATAATGGAATTGATATTTGTAATTCTCCTTATCCCAACATTTAAATCATTAAACATTATTGGTTGAATCAATCTACTCTTCTGTTTAATTTCTTAAACTTTTCATCACACATAAATAATCACTATATTAATGGAAAACATTTACATAATTGAATAATTTCCTAGTGCCTTTCAAAAAATATAGTAAGTGATTTCTCACAATTTTTTGTTATTTAAGTGGTTGATACTTCTATTGTCCGTGGGATTTATCATTTGAGATTTTATGGTTCTCAATTTCTATTCTATTCAGTAAAACAAAAAGAATAATTCGGTTCCCACTCTAAATTACTACCTTCATAGAACATTTAGTGATATCATTATTTTTACCAATTTCAATTATGGAAAACATCTATTTATTACATTGATTCAGGACACTAAAGAATTGATCAATTTTTCTCATAGGGTCGATGATAAATCTAGAATCAAACCACTAAATTATTGCATATTTTTATCATACGTACAAATGGAATCATCGTAAATATATTTCTTATCAAAAACTTCCCTTCACATGATTTTATAAAAAGATTTAGGAATTTTGTAAATTAAAAATAAAAACTCCTCTAATTATATAGAGTATATTTCGTCCTCTTTACTCGTGTTCTTTATTTGAGTACACCATTGATCAGATTTTTATTCCAAGAGGGAGACTATTTAAGCATATTTATATTTGACAGATAATTGATGACTATAATATATATTTTAATTTACATATATCCATTGATTTAAAATGAGTAGATAAAAACACCAGGAAAGGATGGGTTGAAATTTAAACGTAAAAGACCTTGTGGAATTTCACTCCATAACTCGTGAATTAATAAGCTCAACATGGTTAATTTTTTTTCAAAAGTATGCTCGAAGATAACTAAATCATTTACAATTTCAAAGTAGCATAACCCATGTCAAATAAAATGTATTTCATCATGATTATAACATCCTAATAAATAACAGTCACGAGAATAAATATGGAATGTATAATTACATAATATTCCCATTTAGGAATATCTAACACTAAAGAAGGTTTTCAAAGTTGAAAATGTAATTAAAATATAACAAGAACGGTACTTGATGAAAATGCCCTTTTCATTTTGAAAAAACATTTTAACATATTAATATTTCTATAATATCAATATATATTTTTTATAAATGAACTATAGAAACACATAATGGAATATTAAAAACAAAGGGTATTCATAACGCTGAGAGAATACATTAATGAAATATATGTTAAAACAAATATTATGCTCACACCATTGGTATGAAGCACCTTGTTTGAAAATAACACAAAGAATTTTCTTTTTAAAACTTTTGATATAAATTCAATTATGAACAATATTACATTAATAAATTATGGGATATTATTGAAGAAATTATTTACAAAATGATAATGTAAATATGGAAATTAATGAATAATATTCCAAACAAAATTAAAATTATGGTTGTTTTTTCTTGAAAACATTTTCTTAATCATTTCATTACTAAATAGTGGAAAATTTTGTAATTACATTAAAATTACATGAATAACCAAAGGAAAATAAAATTTATATTCATTTTAAGGGTAATATATTTATAATTTATATCAATGAAAATTTAGTATAGATGATCCTTGAAATAAATGAAATTTTAACCTAAATCCTTTACCAGATGTATCACCATTCATTATACACGTTAAAAAAAATACTATAATAAATAAATATTTTTGAGAAATATATTTAAAAACAACATTAATACATAAATTTACATGTACCATTCCTTTATTGTTTCCAGTTATTCTATTAGTAGTAACCCTACATTATAATTTACTTATATGGGAAATGAAAGCATTTTACATGCATGTTTTTGTTCGGTGATTCTAGTACTTGGACCATTATTACGTATTCATCATATTCTGGATAGTAATCATAAAATATTCCTTAAATTCAATAATTATATACAAATATATAACAATTAAAATAAATTATTATTGAAAATTGAATTTCACAACTCTATTAAGACATTAGTATAGACATATATATGGGTGATGTTTCCACTTTTCCATAGACATAATGAAAGAAAAGTAAAAAGTAATTAACCATAATATAATAATAATAATAATATAAATATCATATATATTATTTAAATCCATAATTATAAACATCAATGTAAAGTGGTGATGATAAAATTAAACACATTGCTTCTTTGAGGTTGTAATCCACACATACACATGAGCAATGTATTACATTATAAAAGGATGGTAAAAGTTATTTAATGGGTTCTCAATGTAATGACCTATGTTTTTTAAATGATATTTCTTCAAAAATAAGTGTGTTTTATATATTATATGATATTATTCACATAATAAATATAGATATAGTAGTATAATTTTATCACATTAATAAATATAATTACATTAACCAGCTATTAAACCAAGACAAATGTCAAAAAATAGAACATGGAAAAAACTAAAAAATACAATACCTAAAATGTAAAAATGGATAAACACAATCTTCTTGAATCATCTCCACAATGACTAGAACTATATAAATTAAACAAAATATTTGTAAGCTATTAAACATATGATGAAATACAAAAAATACCATAGGTTGAATATTAGTAAATATTGAGCGAATGAATGAAGTGGGGTTTGTAGGGTATAAATGGAAAAATGGGCATTAGGATTTGAATGCTGGTCAAATATTACTATTAAGAAATATAACCACTGTTAAATTTTAATATTTGAAACTATTATAATGGGTAATATTTTTACCATTTTAATTAGTCTATATAATTATTAATAATAAAATAATAACTGATATATAATAGAGAAATAATGAGCTGAACCAGTAGAGTCATGCCATTTGAACCCCATTTATCAGAACATGTAATAATGGTGACATCACTACGGTTCAATCTTGGCCAGGCCCAATATATGCTTCTATAAGTAATGATAGAATGAAATCACCTATGGTAGAAGTTCAAGTTAGTAGAGGTTACAACTATGTTAACATAAGCTTAGTCGCCATGTGAAACTACCCCCAAGTAACACCATACCCTTAGGGAGTAAGTTGGTGTAATAAGGTGTCATGTGTCCAAGAATATGTTTAATAAATTTTAATTTCCCATTATTTAAATAAAATCATTATTATATCGATTCCATTTTGAAAATAAATTTGTATCATAAAATATGTGTTTATGTAACTCAAAATTGATAAATTTATTATTACACTCAAAAAACATAATTCTATTTTTTTATAAAATATATAAACATTTATAATGTACTCATATATTAATATTAGTATATATTTCAAATTAATTAGTAATTTAAAACATATTTATTTTTATTTAATAGGTAAAGTAATATTATGACGTCCAATGAAAATTTTTGTATGTGTGAGGAAATTTAATGTGTCATTAAAATACAAATTTTCAATAATTAAGGATCTTTTATTTAAATGAAACAATTCCATTATTTATAAAATTACTTTTATGAAATAAAATTTATATTTTAAATCCTAAAATCAAAATTATGTTTTCCTGATTTTATTTTATTTTCTTAACGAATTTATTTTTTAGTGAATTGTAAAAATATATTTTTTTATTTTTGGCCAATATTTAGACTTCATCATTATGTCATAATGAGGTAACAATTACTTAACCAAATCAAATGACCTAAAATATTTTATTTTATTAATATTAAGTATTTTATTATATTTTAATCAATTTCCAACCCTACATGTGAGTTTCCATTGATTAAAATGTAAGAATATATTTTAAAATCAGTATTTTGTTAAAAATTTATGTCTCCATGACCAAAGTATTTATAAAAAATGATGTTCGGTCCTATGATATTAAAATATCATAAAATTATACCAAAATTCAAAAAACCATGAGAAAAACCCTATAAAGGCCAATAGTTTTTGATTTTAAACAACCTAGATTGCTAAGACCAATATCTGAAAACTATTAAACAAATATTCCTATATTTCAACAACCACCCACAAATTTAACCCGTCAACTTCACTAAAAATATTTACTATATTAATTTATACTCAATATTCATCCCCAAATGTCCCCAAATGTTTATTTTATTCCCCAAGTATCCATTCCTCAACGATTTAATATCAACTCTTTATGGTAAGGTAAGTATCCTTTCTTTATATTTAATTCAAGAAAATACTATTCTTATATATATTATTAATGTTATGTTAATATGTTTTATTAACATTATTATCATACCCTTGCCTCCAAATTATGTCTTCTCAATGTAATTCAGACGTTATCTCTCATTTAACCAATTTATAAATCTACATTTTATACCCATCATGCTGTTGAATTTACATTTCACATTTCTCTCTTTATTGTGAAACATTTTTATATTGTTAATTCCCAATCCATTTCAGTATCCTTTGGTAATAAAAATGATATTAATATAATTTGTTGATTCCAAGATTTTATTATATGAAATAATGATTCCCTTACCATGGGTTTGAAATTATTTTATAGCCAATCCTTTATGAAACTACATTCTCAAATCTTCTGTGTGAAACCCCAAATTTATTCTCCTATAGTTATTGACATAATGATTTATTTTTACTGAAATAGATTAAATGAAATTAGTAAATATTATCAGGGATCATTGATAGCTATATAATAACTTAGGTAAAGAATTAAATCTATTCAGATGACATGTTTAATGCTACCTTAATGAATAATCTTATTAATTTTAATATATTACACCACTGTTATAAACCCTAGGGATATGATTATGAATGGCACATTTTTATGTTGTATACACATATCCAATATATGATTCATGTTCAAATTATTATGACATACCTCTTGTTAATTATTAATTGTTATGACTCATGTTCTTATAAACGTGTATCATGATCACATACTACATGTCTCACTTTATTATTCCTTTAATAGGGTTAATTCTAACCCCTTTCCTGTGATTTATGTCCCTAGGATACGAAATGAAACAAAAGTAACCATGGATGAACCCATTAAAATATATTTAATGTGGATTAGAATATTTTTTTATGTTTTCAATTATGATGTACCTAATTTAAATAAAATAAACATTAATATCTTCTGAGTTTTGTTCCATGTATTTAAATGTTTATGTAATAACAATTAGAGATGAAATAGTTTGTGTTAGAGAATGATTTAGTAATTTGTGGAAAATTAGGACTTGAATAATTTATCATAAACCTTAGGTAAAATTCACAATACAAAAATACGTCATGGTATTTTTTTTATTTATTAGATAAGTGACCTCTATGAATATATATCCCTATATGTATACTATAAGAGGATGTGGATCTAACAATCATGTACCTTGGGGTAACACCCAAAAACACCACAATGAGATATGATCCATCAAAAGCTAGTGTAAAACATTGAGAATTTCCACACTTCTAGTTTTACACTCACAGTGGATATTTTTGGATATTATAAATAATTTTATTATCCATTAGGAAGTATATATAAAAAATAAAAACTTTTTAATTGAAAATTAATATAATATTTAAGAATTATGATTTCGAGGACCCTAGAACACCTTGAGAATGGAGGATATAATCACAGTGTTATCTTTTTTCATTTCATGTGATGGATCATTTTCCCATGTTTGTTGAAACATGTTAATCCTATCTGATTGATTCATGTAATAATAAAAAATTCACACATAATGTGACAACACAATAGTTATAATTGGTTCACCACTTAGGGATAGTAGAATGAGAATATGCCGGCAGTGTGCTGGTTGTACTTAAATCTAATATTTTTCACATGTTAAAAAATATATAATGTTAGAAAAAGTCACTATATGTTAGTATGGATTCCTTTAAAATATTATAGTGATTTCATACTATCTCCCTAAAGACACTTTTGTTGACTCCCCCTAGATCACTACTTTTGGTGAGGTCATACTTAGTTTAATAACCTAAAGGATGCATCCATAGATTAGTATTTATGTCATTTTCCCTGATTAAAAAGAGACATTTCATGCACAATAGTCCTAGTATTTTTCAATTAAATTCACTATTCATGTAAACCATGTGTCTCAAAATACTATTCACCAAGCCCCATTGCAAAGAACACAACCTTCATGAAGCATGATTCCTTTGAAGAACACAATTTCATAATTGAATAAACAATCATCATGAAAATCCTTTTCAGAGATACATAATAATTAATAAATAATAGATATTATTTTTTTGGTTGTAAAGATCACAATGAATACCTAATTTGTGAAGTTATTACCCTCAGTATATTTGGAATGACTTATCCTTTCTATAATTATTTTCGTATGTAATGAAGTAGGGGTAGCCACATATTTATGGTCATAAATATTTGGGAAGATCACATGCCTCTAATGGATTTTTTGTGAACCTCCAAATTCTGAATAGAGAAGGTCCTCCATTCATGAATCTATAATAAAATTTCACCCATATTTGTACATTCACATAGTGACAAATAATCACATTCAACTAATCACACACTCGTGATGATTTTTCATTGTACAAAATAATAATCGTCTATCCAGTACACATTCATAAAGATTATTCACGATGCTTTATATCATCATGAAGATCAAACTTTTTGAGACCTCGTATTCATGAAACTCATGCCTTTATCATATTTGGGAAGATTCAATCCCAGGGAAACACATTTCACTATTCTTACTCATTCCTCCTGATATTGTGCCCAAAAATTTGAAAAAAATAAGGAAATTATACAAACTTCAACACTGTAGCCATATTGTACTATAAGATCACATTCCAAGAGAACTACTTGATCATACAACTATGTATTGAATGAAAAAAAACCAGACTCTGTTTCAAGCTAACAAAGGCCTTGGTCCTAATAATCTCCCCATTTGGAATGGTTTAAGGTTTACAGATAAATTCAATAAAGCACCAGCCGCAATCAAAACCTAAAAGATGAGAAAAAACTATCTTATAATCTAAGTCCATCAGAGTACATATTTTGTTATTAAAAAAGAGGGGAAACATGAATTTCTTTTCATTATTTTGAATTATTAAATTCATCCAAGCTATTATTTGAGATAGAATAACCATTTCCACCTAACACCTAATTCTCATCATGTCACATATGCATTTCATGGTTTTCAAAAATTGAAAAAACAATAAAATATTTATAACAATGGACATATCCACCCCCCTTTGGATATAGACCAATAAAACCAAAATTTGTAATTATAGACCTCAAAATAGTCTCCCCATGAATCATATCATCCCCAAAACCAATATCAATTCCATAAATATATTAAAA
The DNA here is from genome assembly GCA_963277665.1 of Viscum album. Classification (NCBI taxonomy): domain Eukaryota; kingdom Viridiplantae; phylum Streptophyta; class Magnoliopsida; order Santalales; family Viscaceae; genus Viscum; species Viscum album. The sequence continues at coordinate 2,010,562,030 of OY728122.1, read as the reverse complement.
TAGTTACCAAAAATGGGTATAAGGGACTAACTATAACATCCTCATGAAATGGGTGGTAGTTAAACAGAAACATTCAACTGATGTTTCTCAAACACAAGTTCTAATAAGGAGTTTTTGAGATTTTAATCTAATTGGTCATCAGTTCCATCATTATCTTTTTTAATCCCAAATTTTCCAAAATTTTTCCTTGATGAAGTGATATTTAATCTCAATATGTTTTGTGTGAGAGTGCTGAACTAGATTCTTAAAAAGATTGATCATTATATTATTGTCACAATGAATCACCATCATATATATCACCTCATCACCAATATCTGTCAGTTTTTTCATCATCCAAAAAAATATGAGTGGATGAATTTTTAGTAGATATAAACTCTTATTTAGTCATACTATGAGAAGTGATTTATTTTTTCTTACTCAACCACCCACCACATTCATTTCCAATGAATAATTCTTGACAAATTATGAAATTTTTATCCACTATATATATAGCATAGTCAGCATCAGAAAATTCTGACAATGCATTATTCCATCCTAATAAAATGTATAATCCAAATTTGATAGTACCTATAATGTATCTCATGATTATTTTAACTACTTCCAATAGATTTTACATTAGTTTAATTTGAAATAGGGCCACTAATCATGGTTCAAAATTGATATCTAGGTATGTTGCATTAAATTACAATAAGCATCCATTGATTCTTCTATATTGGTTTGGATCCACAGAATTCTCATCCAAACTCTCTCCATGTTTTTCCCAAATTCAATAAGAGTTTACTTTGGATTGGACTCCTGAATGTTGAATTTATTCAAAATATCTCTTGCATATTTTTCATGATAAATTAGGTGTAATAATTATTTTGAGTCACATATAGCCCTAATAAGTATGATAGTTCACCAATCATGAAAAGTTTAAATTTTGATTTCACATGAGTTGGAAATTTTATCACTGATCACTCCCTGTTTTCACCAAAATTTAAAAAAAATTAAATATACAAAGGTACGATTAATTGATCTTAATAAGAGTTAATCATATATATATTATTTATGAAACCTATTCTTTTAAATTATAATTTCTATAGGAAATAATCTATTAAATAAAAAGCTTTTCTTAGGGCCTGCATCATAGCATTCATTACCTTATTTAATGATAAAAAATTTGTTTCCTCATTACCAATTATAAAAAACATTGGTTGGTCAATGTAGAATTGTTTTTCAAGAAGACCATTTAAGAACCTTCTTTTATCATCAATTTGATAAACATTATAACCTCTTTGAATATCCATGGAATGAAAATCCATGATATAATTTATTTATTACAATATAGAAAATGTTTCTTCAACATCAATGAATTCAATAAATTAATATCCATTACACAAAAAGAACAAATTATTTCTGATCAAATTTACATATTCTTAATATTTTTTAAAGATATAATTTATACCAATCACATCCTAGTTTTTTGGACCTCTTAATAAAATCTCATTTCTGGTTCATGAATGTTAGATATAATTAGTTATTCATGTCTTTAACCAATGATTCATCTTTCACATCATATTAAATCAAGGTTTGTTCCATAAATGATTGGAATCCATAATGTGAATCATTAATCATTGTCCTTGACTATGTGGGTGTTGCCCAATCCCTCATTATGTTGGATGGATTAATTTATTCTCTTATATTTATCCTCTGATTTTATGGTTATGTTAATTTATACATGGTTTCCTCTTCTAATTTTTCATCTAAATCATCATTATTTTTATCCCTTAATTTGTTTCATTCATTCCACTATTTTTTCACTTGAATCTAACTCGTTTCCAGTTTATTCTTCATCTAAATTCATATTATCAAAGAATAGCCTTAAGGTATTTGTTTTTTTATCATCAATGATATTCACAACACTACATTCCTAAATTATTAGAAAATGATTATGGTAGGATTTATAGGATTTAATCTGAACTGAATATCCAAGGAATATTCTTTCATTTGCATCATCACCCCAAGTAAATTGATTGAAATCATTATTTATAATGAAAAATTTACTTCCGAAAATTAAAATATAATTTTTGGGAGTCATTCAATTTACTTCATAAATCATATGGTGTATTTGTTTTTATAACAAAAATATATGTTTCATTTTCAGTGTATATATCTACCTGAACAATCTATTTCCATTAATGATAGGAAACACGGCTCTCAATTAGAATAGTTACAGTCAAATTTTTCACTTGTATATTTATATGTTGAATAAATAAATTCTACTATGTGGTCTAAACTAAATCCACCTCATTCTATATTTTATGTTTTCCGGTGTAATTTTCAAATAAAAAAGATCTTTATTCTCCCTGATTTCCAAATCGTATTACCTGATTGTGTGGTCAGTTTTATTCTTATTAGTTCGATGAAAACTTTTAATTAAATCACGCACTAACTATTTCATCTCCATAATCATTACACAATATATTATACTATAATAATAACTTAAAATAATTAAGTGACTCTATCCATATGTGTTAGCCTCATTTATTGGACAACATATGTTTGTGTGGAAAGGTTCAAGCAGATATTAGTACCTTTTCATATTCGGATGATATGAAATCCTAACTATCTTTCCTCATATGAAATAATAAAACGTATTTTCTCAATAACATTTTAGATTAGAAATATTGATGACAATATTATTATTTTATAACTTTTACATGATCTTTTGATTAATGTGACCCCACCTCCCATTCCACAAGTTGTTTTATTCTTCAATTATTAAGTAACAATTGGTCACCTTACTATCAACATGGTATAAACATTCATCTGATCTACATCCTTTCATTAGAGGATTATGTGTCCTTCCATTCATAGTGAACCACATTTGTTAAAATGTCACTATTATTCCCAATTCATAGACATGACTCACAATTAAGAGATTGTGATTCAAACTATCAACATAGAGAACATCATATTTCATAATCTCGTAATTTTATAGTTCTATAATTCATTTTATTTCAATATTTAACCCACCATAAATTCCATAAATCACTATTACATCAATAATTTTCTTAAAATTCATCAATAACTCTGCATTTTTGGTTTTATGGGATGATCATATGCTATCTAGAATGAAGGCCCTATTGTTTATTATAGCTTTGAGAAATATTTCTACAAGGTTTGATTTCACAATTTTCTTTTTGTTCTTACATTATATACCTGATTTAGTGGAGTGTAAATATTTCCTTTCAAATATCTTTCAGATATGTGTGGTTTTAACATACTCATATTATTCTTCTAGGGGAAAATACTTATTTTCAAGAGAAACTCTTGCTGGTTCGTGGGTATTGAATATTCTCTATCTTTTTTTGGTAATGTTCTCACTATACCTCTATATAAAATGATTAGTTTTATTTCCATAATTGGAATAGTTAAAAAATTTCCATAAAAACTATATAATCAATCTGATGAAAGATATGGTCTCATTCTTCTTTGTTGACTGTAAATCACTTCCCCATTCTGATAGCTCCTGGACACAAAACAATATGACATGTTTTGGCCAAGAAATCAGTAGAATTTTTATTTCTTAAAGGAAATGTCTTGTCACATCAACTCCACCTCCTGTACCATTATTTAGTAAAACTATTTGATAGGATAATATCATTGGATTCCTGAGAATAATTTTCAACTCACTTTTCTATTTTATTTAAGGATTTATTTTTTAGGACATCAGGTACATTTGTTATATGTTCATCGTTTTTCTTCCCTTTGTTTTGACTCATCCCATTTCCAACCATTTATGTTTCAGCATCACATCCAAATAAATTTTTTCCCATGGATGTGAATATCTGATCATTGGAGGACTTATCTACTCCTTTTGAACCATGTTTTGTGATTTATAATTGCACTATATATGATAATATTACGAACTATAATTTATTATTTGTTCCCCTTGATTTTGATTCAATTTTTTTGTTACTCCATCGGGTAACAACATCTTTATCATGTCACATAAATATCTTTTCCATATCTTATTGTCTATATGTACGTTCATTGATTACTTTATCCTTCTCTTCAATCATGATCATAAATTGTACAACTTATTCCATGTTTTCAAGAGATGTTAAATTTTGTTCTCCACTGGCTTAAATTTGATCAATTGTTTCTCTAAGTTGATCAACGTACTCTGATGACTCTTCCAAAATAGATATCATATATATTTGTTTACTTAGAATTCCAATCTTAACAAGAACACCATAAAGTTCAACCTTGAGGTCCAAAACACCTATCAACTATATATATATATTTTTTAGGTTATAACATTTCAATTGTAGAAATAATTGACTTTTGGAATTCTCTTTTAAATAATGGTTCTTCATCCTCCAATAAATAATTATCACCTTTGAATTATTTGTAGGAGAAACAATTTATTTATAATTTATTTCATGATTTGAAGTCTCCTTTTGGGGGAACATTTTGTGATGCTTCTACATGATTTATCTTTAACATTCCTTATCATCAAAATTCATTGATAACTGAGAAGAAAGTTTCCATAGACCACCACATTGAAAACATAACATATGATTTTTTCCTTCAAATATCCATATTTCACTCTTGAATTTCATTGAAAAAAGATAAATAAGTTAATCTTTGTCATTATCTTCATCAAAAATATCTCTAGTAACCTCATGTTTTTTCATGGAATTGTATTCCTTTTCCTTACATGAGTTTTTTCATATTATGGTTTGACTCTAATTTCATACACTACAACACTACTTATTAGATCATCCAGTAAATTTTGAGAGACATCCCATTCTTAAACTGCTGACACCTTCGGATTGAAATGTGGTGGATGAAATCTCATGATTATCATCACAATAGTTTTATCTTTAAATTATTTACAAATTCGACAAATTTCTATAAAAACATATATAAATCAATTGACAATGGTATCTAAATTATCATGAGAATTCATTTTTAGATCATTGAACCTACTTCTATGAAAAAACATGTAGTGTTATTTCCATCACATTTTTATCATCTCTGTAAATATATTTTATAGTTTTCCCACATAGGATATTCAAATGATAAACCCATCAACTTAAAATATATTTTAAAATAAAGAGCTAAAGTAAGGGTTTTTTTTCTTTAGAATCTACATCATAAAATATCATTTCTCTCTTTTCCATAGAATGTACTATCAAATCAGTTACCAGAATCCCCAATGTAGTGGAAAAAATAACATCAATACCAAGTGTTATTAGAGGAGATATTGTCTTAATCTTCCTAATTTGGATTTTCCTCTCATAAATGAGGGGGACTCCACTCATTTTCAATTAAATAAACATGAAAAAAAGAAATATCTAAGTATAATAACCAGTATCCTTTGATATAACATCTAGATCCCTGAAACACACTTATAAAAGATGGATGAATCAGAATGTAATATTATTATTATAATTTTAAATATATTGTTTCCATGTTTTTCGACACTTATTAAAATGATCTGATTGAATCATAAAATAATAAATCATTCACAGGAAGGGAGAAAAAAAAATCAGTTTTACATCGTTTGTCACTAAGGTATACTATATGGATCATATGTTGAATGTGTGTTAGTTATACCAAATTATACTAATCCCCCTAGTAGTGTATCAAATATGATCATATATATTATCTATATTCTAGGAACAATACCCTTAATAGATTGTAAGGATAACACACTACCTCTCTTAAAAAAATTCTATTGAATCCACCAAGATCACTTCTTTGGGTGGTGAATTACTAAGTTTAATGTCTTGATGGTTAAACCAGTAGACTGTAATTTAATCCTTCGTTCCTAACATGAAAAAATACTCTTCAGGCACCGTAGTCCAGAGTTGATGCACTTGAAATTGCTTTTCACTAAAACCATATGTTCAAAACTACTATTCACAAATCTCATTTTCAAATCACAGAACATTTTCCAAAAAAAATTCTTTTATGGAACACTAAGTCATTATGGCATTAATTAATTATGAAACTCCATTTTATAAGATACCAAATAATTTGTCTAGACTAATACATTATTTTCATGATGATCAATCTCACAATAACTACTTAATTCATGAATATCATAGACTTCATGAATTTCGAATTATTACTTGATTTCTATAATTATTTTCATGTGTAATGATGTTGGTTAACCACCTATTTATATCCTCATACTTTCCTGATGATCCCATTACTATAATTCATTTATCACATTTCTTAAAATTCATTTGTGTGAAGCTCCTTCATTTTAAAATCTCCAAAAAAAATCACCCATTTTAATCATTATCATAGTCATAAAGAATCACCATCAACCCATAATTCACTCACAATTATTTTTCTTAGTCGATAAGAATCACCATATTTTGATTGTGCATTCGTGAAGCTCATTTATGGTGCTCCATATCTTCATGAAACTCAATAATCATGAAAAATAGTCTTTCAAAAACTTATTCCTTTACCATATTTGATTTGTGTGAATCCTATAAAAACACATTTTGTGAATTGTTCCCCTTCCACCAAATTTTTTTGCTCAAAATTGGGAAAATTCATGGAAATGATACCATGTTCAATAGTTTATCAATGTTGTACTAAAATATCACTTTCCAAGAAAACCCCATAATTATCCTAGTATGGATTGACAAAAAACCCAAACTAGACTCCATTTCTTATAGTGAAAGGCTATAGAACCAGTAGTTATAATAAATAAACTCCTTTTATAATTATAAAATACTTAAATGTAACATTTTTCTCTCTATGGTTTTATTATTTTATAAACATTGTGTGTATTATAAGAAAACATGTAAATTATGAGTGCAATGGATGATGAAATGATGGACATCTAAGGGAATACAGAATCAAAAACATTTTCAGGATGATGAATAAAATTAAATCAATTTATTAATAATTACTTGAATCTTGTTGAGAGACTAGATTCACCTTGGAGGGAATGTATTGATGTTGATTCTTTCATGCCCCAACAATATTCTTATTATAGTGGCTCTACATACCCATTGATTTCATATCAATGGATTTGATCTATAGAAATGATCTTTTCAGTACTCCATTATTCAATGCCTGGGAATATAACCATGTAATTATACAACATAGAAGGAGAATCATATTAATGGATTAAAATTATCAATAACTCGAATACAAGAAGGTATATTTCTTCTATGTGTAATGCCTGAAATAGAGAAAGATCACTGAGAGGGGAGGGGTGAATCAATAGTCTCAACATTGGATTTTATTTTACCTTTTTATGAATTTCCTTCTTTGAAAATTCAACCTCTTTGGCTGGACAAGGCCTTGATCTACTTTTCAAAAGACGTAGTGAAACAAAAGCACATGACACGTTTATTTACAAGGTTTGGAACAAAGACCAAATCCTTGTCGTGTTGGTTATTCTCTACTATATGGATTCTTCACTATATCAGAAGACGATTACAAATAGTAATTGGTTAGACCCCTAATTATAAGTTGGTTAAACCCCACAACAGATTAGTACCTTCTTCTTTCTTCCTAAAAATGGTTTCATCCCCCAGTTTCAAATTCATCCTTCTTGTGGAATGACAATCTTCCTTCTATTCATGTATCTTCAACTATCTCTGTTTGAATCTGTTGGTCTTGCTCAATGTAATTTTCACATACACTTTGTTCGTATGTTTGCAAGCACATGAACTCCTCTATTCATACACTCTCCTTCTTCTTCATGTAAATCACAAACAACCTGAATAGGAATGTGGATGGTTTATGGGTGTTTTTGTATTCAAAAAAAAGTTATTAATGTCTAGTCCTCATGCATGTGTTCATATTTGTGAAAACACAAGTCCTTGGGTTCTTATTCATCGTGAAAAAAAGTACACTCAAGATATTATTCTTTGCACGAAGGGAGAAAAATGATCTCCCTTACAAAAACATAAGGTATTATTGGTTCTCTATTCTCAAAGGTACAATAAGGATGCATAGAACCGATTGTTTAGCCTGTGGGATTCTCCCCAAAGAGAGACAATTAGGTTTCTGAAGAACCTATCAAGTGCTCGCCAGTTCCTTTACACAAGTGGTGCGAGATCTTTCATGAACTAGGGGGTTCATGGTTCTTCTCTTTGCCCATGTGATGCATAGGACTCCTTCTCCTTTGCATAGTTAGGCTGCGTTGAAAACATTCGCACAGTGCTTTGTTTCTTGGAAAATAGGAGCTATCTCAAGATCTTCAACGACAGTAGCAGCAACCCCTTCATGGGTTAGGCTCCTCCTTTTATAGGCGAGGTGCTCATACAAAATGGCGGGGATCAAATCATTAAATGCCTGAGATATGTAGTGTTATGAAACCTTCAAATGAGGATCACGATATGGATGTATATCTCGGTATATTTTGTTCAATGTGGACTTTTTCTTTAGCAGAGAGCATATATCACGCATGCATTTTAGAACGCATGCAATGCATCTATTTGAGTGATCGAGTGAAAAGACGTGGCCTCACAACATCAGTTTCTTCAGCCTTCGTGGATTCTTCATTGAATTCACATGCATGAAAATTTTAATGCATGCTTGAGTTATTTTCTTCCAGATGATCACCACATGATTGAAATGGGCTCAAATGATTCCTAGAGATATGAGATTGTCGATTAGATTAATCGCTGGTTTGCGGGCAGATCTCGGTTGTTCGGAGGGTGAAGACAACCATGGTGGAGTTATCGAATGACCAAAAATAAATCACCACCTGGAACATGTTCATATGGATGGCCCGAATGCGCTGGATCGATGATGCATCGATCAGACGACAGACTGCGTCTCTAAGAAGCATCAGATGGTGGAGAATGCATCCCTAGATTTTTTTGGCCATCCCACATCAAAACGGAGACATGGGACTTACTTGTTTATAATAAAATATGTGGAACCCGAATCTCTTATTACTTCTCTACCCCCTCAGGTTCCGCCCCACATGGGTTCTCCCGCAGTCATGGTCAAGCGCCCACTATGCTCCCCCATCGCGCTCTAGTGCCCATTCTGCTCCCACGGGCACACACCTTGTACCCATGATGCACGAGTTCATTTTAGAGAAGCACCTGAAAGATTACACATGGCCCACAGTCATGCCTCATGTGAGGATGTCCTCGAGGGCTTCCTTCAAGCACGGTTGACCCTTGGGTCCTACAAGTGCTTTAGGTGAGGACCTCAGCTGGCCCTCCATGGTTGGTTCGATTTGTTTTGTAAAGTGATAGTCTACGTACTCAGTATAAAAACAAATCAATCAAGTATTAATTTCTACTTAAAATTACAAGCCATAATATTCATTCAAATTCCATTCTTCACTCTTCTTCATCTTCAAACATCATCCATTCCTTTATTTTTGAAATAACAACTCTATGATCATCAAATTTCCTTTAATCCAACCATGGATGATGCATGGATCATGTCTTCATTCCTAATGTATTGAAACTTAATGAATGGCCTTCAACACTTCATCCACATAGTGACTATTGATGGATGACAGTTCATTCTTTATGAAATTGTTTTTTTCATTTACATAGTCATGTGTTGTAACTATGTATCACCTTGATACAAGTCTTGGAACTAAAGACCATTTATACAATCGTCAGAGTATTCCTCTTAGATAATTGATAATGTGTTTCATTCAATTCTTTGATTCAAAAACAATTCTCCAAGGATTAAAAAACATCATTCTCAATAGATTTCATTAAGATATTGACTTTTCATTGACAACAAATTCAACTCTTAGGATTCACCAAATTCTTTCTCAATACCTTTCATTCACATATTGACTTCTCATTGACAACAAATGAAAATTTTATGCACTTCAATCTACCCATTTTTATTTTGTTGTCAATATCCCTTAGGAACTCATTGTATGGATCAATATTTGTTCCAAAATATTCTCCCCCTTATTTGAAGAAAAGTAAAGGGATGATATCACATAGTTAATTTAGCAAGGTGCCTATAGTTAATCAACTCTAAGTCTACGTTGGCTAACCAGATATAGAAATAAAGAGAGATATAATCATGGATTTATATAATATTAAGAGGAAACTATATATTTGAAATCATGCTCAGAATGAATAAGCTCATCTTCAAGGGGGTGAAAAAAGTTTTCATTGAACTACCAAAACCCTACACAATGAACCAATAAACAATGATCCACCTCAAAGGATGAATTCCTCTCCTTCAATTCCCTGCAAATTAGTGCATGATTTTATATATAGATTTATTGAATAATAAGGAACCTGGTCAATAACATAAATTTTTAGGAGAAGTCTGAACGTGAAGTTTCATCCTTAACTCAACAAACCTCTCTTCCACCATTACTTTAGTGAAAATATCTACAATTTGATCTTGAGTAGATATGTATTCAATCATGATGACTCCACTAGCACCTTTTTATTTAATAAAATGATATTTGATATCAATATGATATGATCTCAAATATTGTATGGGATTCATAGATAATCCAATGGCACTTTGATTATCACAAAATATATTTAGAGTAATATCAGTTTCAATTCGCAAGTCTGCTAGCAATAATTTCATCCAAATCATCTATGTGCATGCATTTGTGGTTGCCACATATTCTGCCTCAGCTATGCTCAAAGTTACTGAGTCTGGTTTCTTGTTGTACCAACTAACACAACCTTCTCCAAAAAATATGGTTCCACTGGAGGTGGATTTCCTATCTGTATAATCACCTACCAAATCTACATCTGTAAACCCCCAAAACTTCATTTCTCCAATATTTTTGTATAAAAACACATTATTCAATGTTTCTTTTACATAACTCAAAACTCTATTAGCTGCTGATAAGTGTGGTTCTTTTGGATTACTCTGATATCTAGAACGTAAAGTTACTGTATATTTGATATCTGGCCTTAATTTGGTGAGATAAAGTAAGCTCCCAATGATTCTTCTGAAGTCTTTCGGATCAAAAATATTTCCATTTTCATCCTTGCATAATTTAGTTGCAACTAAAATGGGTGTTGAAACATCGTTTTCATTTTCCAATCCAAAAATTTTCACCATTTCCCTTATATACATATCTTTTGATAGAAATATGAAATTGTGTTTTTTTTCAACCTGAAATCCTAGAAAATATGTCATTTAAAAAAGCATGGACATTTCAAAGGTTTTCTTCATCTCTTTTGCAAATTCTTCACATAAACCTTCCTTATCTCTGGAAAAGATAATGTTATATACATAAATTATGAATATGAGAGTACCTTTGGACATTTCTCTGACATAAATATTGTTGTCAACTATACCCTTAAAAAACATCATATCCCTTAGACAACCATCCAATTTCGAGTATCAGGCTCTTAGGGAATGTTTTAAACCATGTCGAACTATTCTCAACCTACATACCATGCTTCCATCTTTGCCTAGAATAAAAACATCTAGTTGTTCGATATATACCTCTTCTTCAAGATCACCATTTAGAAATGCCGATTTCACATTAATATGATAAACCTTTTAATTCTTTTGTGCTGAAACTACTATGAACATTCTAATGGTTTCTATTCATGCCACTCATGCAAATGTTTCTTCAATGTCAACTCCATCCATTTGTAAATCTCCCTTGCATACTAGTCTGGACTTGTTTCATGAAACCTCCCCTTTCTCATCTATCTTATTTCTGAAAACCCACTTTGTTCCAACAACATTTTTATTCCTCAGTCTTGACACAACATCCCAAGTAAAGTTATTCTCAATATAATCAATCACCTCATGAAGAGCTTGTATCCATTCCTCATGTTGAACCACCTTATCGACTGTATGAGGTTAGACATGAAAAATAAGTGCATTTTAATCTTCAATTATCAATCATCTTCTTGTTTTCAGTGGAAATTGTAGATTACCAATGACATTTTCTGTCTCAACATTTTTCTTTAATTTATTATACCAATTTATTTTATTCTCATCGTATTCTTCTTTATCACTGGTATGTTCACAATTAATGTCAACATTGTCTTGTTCGGTCCGAGATGAATCATCATTATTTTGTTCCATAGTCATGTCATTTTCAACCAAATCTTCTGAATCACCGTTCAAAGAAATATCTTATTTGATATTGTTTTCAATAATTCTATCTTCACATCAATCCACTAACATTTTCATTCTATTGTTCCAATATATTTATCCTTTACCAATAGATAGGTAGCCTATGAAGATCCCATCCTCTGCCATTTCTTCCAATTTTCCCATATTAATGTTCTTAATATTTATGATGCATGGACTTGTAGAAAATCTGAAGTATTTAATGGTTGGTTTTATGTTGTACCACATTTCATATGCTGTCATTTTTGTTTCTGGTCTAAGAAGTTATCTATTTTGTATATTTATGGCAATGAATACAACTTTTCTCCAGAAAAACGTCGAGATGTTATGTTCAGCCAACATAGTTCTTCCCATTTCAATAAAGTTTCTGTTCATTCTTTCTGCAAATCCATTTTGATGTGGAGTATAGGGTGTGGTGTATTGATGCTTGATTCCATGATTCCAGAGATATCATTCAAAATAATTAGATGTATACTCTTTACCATCACCTGATCTAACTTTTTTAATACCGATAACCAATTCCTTTTCAGCCTTCCTTCTAAAGTTTTTAAACATTGTGGTTGCCTTTGACTTATGTTTAATAAACATGAAATTAGTCATTCGAGTGTAATCATCAATAAATGTTATTAAATACATATCACCTCTTGTAGAATTGTGTCTCATTGTCCCGCATATGTTTGTATGTTTAAGTTAAAGGTGCCTAATTGATATTATATCCACATCTTTTGTGTGAGCTATGCGTCAATTTTCCTTTATTCCATGTTTCAAAAACTTCATCCCTTTCTCATTTCAATTTTCAATGTTCTCTCAGAATGAATTAATTCATGATATAAAATATACTCCTTTTACAAAGATGGCCAAGTCCTCTATGCTAGACATGTTTTCATCCTTGGAACTCAGGTAGCAGGAATCACTGGAATTTCCAATTTGAAAAAGGTTTTCAATGGTTCTTTTTCCTTAACCGATGATTCTTCCATCCATTGTTCTTTTGATGAAAAATGAGTCCTTTTTAAACAAAACCTCATGTCCATGATCACATTTTTCACTCACACTTTGTAAATTTTGTTTTAACCATTCAACAAATAACACATCATTGAAATTCATATTTTTGGATTCAATAATAACATTGCCAACTCCCTTTATTTTCAGTGAAAAAAATTATTTCCAAAGATTACGGCTCCTCCCTAATGATTTTCATTGTTGCTTTAAATTTTTTTATCACTAGTCATGTGTGATGAACATCCATTATCAAGAATCCATGACGTGGTTTTACTATGGAATTTCAACGAAACTTCAGCAAAACATGACTTTTCTTCATTTAACTTTTGAATTCATTTTCTTTTCATGGAATTGAGGGCTTGTTCAGGAAGAATAGTCATACACTTTTCAGAACTATGACCACGCTAATCACATCTTCCACAAGTTTCTTCCATGCAGTTATATTTGTTCTGTGTTGGAATATTTGATGATTTCTGAATTTTCCTTTTGTTTTCCAAATATCTCAACATGATTAATGCCTTACATGGGGTGGAGACATGTTATACCACCACAAATATGCTTTGTATTGATGTTTTTTTTGTTTTCATTCAAGAACCTGAGTGAATCATCCTTGAGGATTTCTTTCTTTATTTATATTAGAAGAATATTTGTCACAAGACTTTGTGCTCCAAACTTGTCTTCTAATTGTTATTGATCCTACATTGATAGAAATAATAGATGTATTTTGAGATTTTACTTGTGTTGAATTGACCTGCTTCTTTTCACCAGTGTGTGGTGATTCCCCCTTGACCTAAACAACCTTGTTGAAATCTACTTTGATCTCCTTCATGTTTTTTTGTGCTTCAAGACACATGGAATGAGAAGATAGAATGGGGAATAAATACCCTCATCTTTTCTCATCAGAGAGAATGTGTTACAATTTTAGGTTTCAAATTTCATTAGGGGGAAAATGTAATAACCTAGGATTGTTATATGATATTTGGTTCATAAATAAATGTGTGTTATAGATTATATAACATTATACACATACAAAATATACATAAAACAACCAAAATTTCTCTCATTAATAATTAATTTTACATTACCCAGCTATGAAACGAATGAAAATGACAATTGAAGGACCCCAGGACACCCTGAGAGGGGAGGGGTGAATCAGGGTGACAAATATTTCTTTTTATGTGATGGATCTTCTTCCAACGTTTGTAGGAACTTGTTGAACCTGTATGTTGAATATGATCAAAAAGAGAACATTCACATTCACAGAGAAGACACAACACTTTTTACATGGTTTACCACTAAGGGCCACGTCCAAGGAGCATACGCCGACAAGTTGTCGGTAATACAAAATTCCACTAATCTTCACTAGATTTGGATTACAAAGGTTTTGGCACAATCACTCTATCCCAGGCTCACTGCCTTTACAAAGGTTCAGGGATAGCTCACTACTTCCCTCAAGTCACTCCCATTGACTCCCCCTGGCTCACTGCCCTTGGTAAATCCACACTCAGTTTATGGATGTGAAGGTATCATCATAAATGCATAATAATGAATCCTCTGTTGTATGTAGATGCTCTATTGAAGTCCAACTCTCACCTGAAGTCGAATCTCACTTTATGATGAGGGTATCAGATGATCATCTAGATTTCGTGCTGCTTCAAAAGGACGTATGTACTTTAACAACCCTGGCGCACTTCTCCAAGATCCGGCGTGCTTGTTTCAGGAATGGCGTGCAAGACACATGCGTGGTAAAAACTCAGTTTGCAGGTGACTCTAAACAACTTGCGCGGCACTATCTCTTTGAAATACAAACTTCCGTGACTCAGCGCCTCTAAATCCCAATCCACTTTGGACGCACATCCAACAGCCGGCGCACAACCTCTACTTGCACGACCCAATAACCACTGGCGTGACAAGAGCTCGAAAAATATGATAAGTCTCGAAATTCATTCCAAATGATGAGGGGTGGTCCTCTATTTATTGGTAAACTGGACCCCCTGGGCGGTGGCGCGCAAGTCTTCCCTCGGCGCGTAGGTTCCGGTACGCAACTCATCCTCCATAGCCTCTGTCGCGCTACTCACTTCCAAGAACAGACAAATACTTTCACGACCTTCTTTCCTTTACATTATTTTGAAGTTATAATCTTGAAAAACAATAAACGTGCAAGTTTCCAATCCTCCTAGGAATCAGTGTCAAGTCTCTTCACGGTGTATAGGTCACTTGCGCGGCCAGCCCAAAACATGTGCGGCCCATATCCCTTTTCCATTGTCCCATGTTATGATATTGAAAAACAGATGGTGCACATGTTTCCTCTCCTTGAAGTACACGGCGCGCAAGTCTCTTCCCCAAAAACACAATTCTCCATTTGTCGATTTTGAGTCCCCAAAATTTGGCAATCACTATGAAATGGTGCCACCATCAATACTATTGTCTGCTTGAACTGTATGATCTCTTTTCTGGTACACATTCTGAACATCCATTGAGGATTAAAAAAAACAAATCATACTCCGAATCTTTCATAGAAGACCATGGTTCCAACAACAATGACAACAACTGAATGAAAAAAAATAAAATAGAATAGTTATAATATTTAAACGTGAATATCTAAAATCTTCTAAAATCATCATGATCATGGACAACACTATATAAATTAAAATATATTAGTATACCAATTAAAATATTAATTAAAGGAATTATAACATTATGAGGAATTATATTGAATATTGAGGGAAAAATGATGTGGATTTATAGGGGAAAAAGGGAAATGTGAATTTTGGGATTCATCAATTGGATAAATATTTAAAGACCCAGAAATTTCAAGGGAATGTTTTTTTCTTAATTTTATTTGTAATTTTACAAGAGTGTAGTTTCTGACGGCACCTGATTCCGAGGCCCGGTGTGTCGGGAATCATTTTATGAAGTTTAGCTCAGGTACGTTCAGTGAACGAATGAGTGGGTTTTCTTAACTTTTAAACCGGTTCTCGTATTCAAAATCCAAGGACACCGATGGAATCACAGCGCCGGTAATTTCTTAGAAACACCTTTTCCGGAGTTGCGTTTTCTCAGGTGTGGTTATTAATTTTTTTGGGATAAGTAAATGAATAAAATAAAAGTGGTGCAAACAATTTTAATTTATTTAAAGTTGTTTAACCTATGTAAGGGAGTTGGGGGTGGGACCTACTTGTAGTTAACTACCTAGGATTGATATTTTTGGGTTGGGGGCCACACGAGCCCCACCTTTTCAACATCCTCGAAACCCTCCACCTTTAATTATGTTAACGCACCCACACCCCCCTTTTTAAATAAAGTCAACTCGTGAATTTAATTAAATATTAAAAGCCTCTATTAATTGGTCAGTTTAAAACGTTGCAATTAATTCAATTAAATATTTAATTCAAATTTGAATTTCAAATTTAGGTTTGAGTAATAAAATAAGAAGGTATCTTATTTTATTATGGTTGGTGCTTGTTGGGTTGAGTTTTTGGGAGAAAAAGGGGAGTCTTGATGTTCTTTGTTCTTCGTCAAAGAACGATAAGAACGCGAAGAACGCCAACCTATTACGAAGGTCGACAAGAACACCGTATCCTCGGAGATCGATGATGCGACACTGACGAATCTTTTCTCTGAGACGTGACGATCCTCCTTCTGCGACCTCTCTTTCCGTGACGATCAATTCTATGACGCCCCTTTCCGCGACAAACCTCGTTCGATGACTATGCTCGAGGTCGGGGTATAATTTGATAATATTAAAAATCTCATGATTGTTTTCCTTATAAAACAAGAATGCGTATCAACACATTATTATGTTGATCTGCAAAAGTTTTTTTTGCGGGTTTGTAATTTCCTTTTGATTGCGGAAAAACTGTAGGGGGATTATTTCTTTTGTTCTTGATTATTCCCATCGTTGTTTATTGTCTTATTTGAGCCACCTAATATCACAATAATGGGAGGAGGTCGGACCACACGAACATGGACGACCCTCCTACCCCCTTGGTTGTTGATTTTGTTGCGGCACGTGTAAGGCGGCGCGGTGCCGTTGCACCGCACAGAAGCAATGAGTTTGGGCGAAAAGCGTTGTGCCGTCGAGCCGCGCCGTTGAAGTCGAATAAGTCACGGCGCCATCTCGCCGCGCCGGGGAACCTAGAAGAGACCGCGGCCGGAT
Source organism: Viscum album (assembly GCA_963277665.1). Classification (NCBI taxonomy): domain Eukaryota; kingdom Viridiplantae; phylum Streptophyta; class Magnoliopsida; order Santalales; family Viscaceae; genus Viscum; species Viscum album. Next base: position 2,010,544,791 of record OY728122.1, on the reverse strand, counting down.
CAGGTCCACGGCGGAGGGGCGCGGCGCCATCACACTGTGCCGGACGGACCAAGGCCATGACCTTTGGCCGCGTCAGAGCAGGAAGCGGGGACCGGCCTCCGGTAGCCAACGCTGGAGAAGGAGGGGGGGACCGCGATGTCCTGCGGCAGCAGCCCGGCCGGAAATCCAGTCCGGCCAGCTTTCAAGAAGTTTCAAGGATCATAACACCCGGCTGGCCAGCAGGAGCGGCCCCCCTCATGGGGGTCGTGGTTTCACAATACGGGGGGCAGCGCCCCCCTCCCTCTTCGCTCGGCTGTTACGGTCGAGCCGCCTGGCTCGTTGGCCAGACCGGGCCGCACTGACCATGCCAGCATGCCGTGCCAGGCCATGCCCTATTGGGCTAGACCCAGACCCGGGATGGGTCGCCTCGGTTCGTTCCGACCCAGGGGGTATCGGGCTTGGTCGGACTGGGCCCGAACCCCCTATGCGCGGACCTCTTACGGTCTTTTGCCCATATATTGTGCTACGGACCTCCGAACGATACACTGTCAGATGTGATGCGATCCTTGGATCGGGAAGGTCATTTAGGTATATTACACTCAAGGTTTCGGAGAACTTTGATTACAACCGAGTTGGTTCGGATACGAAACCAACCGGGCCCTCAGAGCGGAGACACTTATATCTTGAGTTCCGGACGTTCGATTGATGTGTTGTTGACTTTCTTGGATTCCTCTTGATGAGACAGAACTTTTGGCATACTTCTCAGGAGTTTTGGTTGTAGTTGGATAGTGGCTGGGTTGGATTGTACCTGAAATCCAACCAGGCCCCTAGAACGGAAAAGATGATAATTTTCAGACCGGATGTCCGTTTGACGAACCGTCAGCGGCGTTGGTGTTATTGTTGAGAAACGGTCCCTATGAGCTTAACCTATGAGAGTTCTAGGTACAGTTGAGATACGGCCGGGTTGGTTGGCACACGAAACCAACCAGTCCCCTAGGACGAAAAGGCTAGTAACTCACAGATCGGGCGTCCGATTGACGCGTCGTCTGTTTCATTGAGACCCCTAAGACGAGGCGGTCCTTTGAGATACTTATTTGTGGTACTTTGAGATACTTTGAGTAACAACCAGTAGCTCGTGGAGAGGACCCTCCCGAGGACGAGCGTACAGAGTATGGAGACCGTGTATCCAACTGAGACCTGACAACTACTTGACCGAATCGACTTGGAGTGAGTCGACTACCCCAGTGGATGGAGCACTACTTTTTTTGGGTGCATACCCATGGCAGACGGAGCACTTCTTGTTTGGGTGACGACCTGCGGCACTTGTCCGGAGAGTACCTCTGCAGGCTATTAGGGGGTGTGCACTACTGTGTTTGGGTAGCATACCCCGGTGAGATGCACTACTATGTTTGGGTGGCTGGTACGCGGTACTCGACAGGAGGAGTACTTCAGCAGTCTTAGGTTAGTGAGCAGTACCTCAGAGTGGTGATAGGATCACTGTACACTCCAGAGATGAGGCACTTTAGCAGTAACGATTTCGATAATGAAAATCAGGGTTTGAGCTTAGTCTATGACCTTTGTGTTTACCTCATGATTGAGATGGGTCACATGATAAATTAGGTATTTGTATTGGCATATACCTGGGTAGTGGTTATCCGTTGATTTCATAATCTTTGTGTTTCCTCATGATTGAGATGGGTAACTTGATAACTTAGGTATATATATGGGCATATACCTAAGTAGAGGTTATCTGTTGAGATCTTTTTTGTGGTTATATTTGTTGGATCTAGAGAGACCATTACGGTCTCGGGGTCCCTACTAAGTATCGTTATACTCACCCCTGCACGGGCCATGCCCGCACGTCGTTGTGTTGGTTGTATACATCAGGAAAAACTGTCAGAGGATGAGTGTTCGAGGACTGGACGGTACCCAGAGGTGGGACTCTTGACGAGTTAGTATCTGGAGGTGGACTTCACAATGAGACAACACTCAGAGGAGGTTGATGAGAGAGAGCGTTGTGGATGCTATCTGTAACTACCCTTCAGGTAGGATCCGTGGTGGACGATCCAGGAGCAATGGTATCTGTACCTACCCTTCAGGTAGGATCCGAGGAGGGCGACCAAGGATCTACTTCCATTATTCCAGCTGTTTGTCTTTTCTATTGTACATTCTATTCAGTTGTAGTTGTACTTTCAGATGGGTTTGTATTATATCCCACATACTTTTCATCACTTTATTTTTTACTTAGTATATTACATTCACTTGTACTCTTTGTTGTTTTGTTTACTTTTATAAAGGTAATGTCTTCCTAATTCTCGGGATTTACGCCTTTGGTGCTAGTCGCCAGCCCCTGGCCTATGAAGGAATGCTTGGTGTAGTCACAGCATGGGCCCCGAGGACGGGTTATGACAAATTGGTATCAGAGAATTTTGGTTCTACTATAGAACTTATACCTCTGATATTTTCTTTCTGTTAAGTGATAGTGTTACGAGTACCGAGTGTGGATTTCAGTTCAGGGAGTCTAGTGTTGGTGCGGGTGGCCGATGTATCCATACACCAGGACCTTGACAACTAATTTCTGACTTTGTGCACGAAAACACTGATTGCGTGTGTTTTTTAAAAGGTTTTCCCTTAAAACAGCTCAAAACAGGTCAGCTCACAAGGTATAAATCATTTGACCATGTCACGTTGTTTCATCCGGATGCCTTTTCACTGACGACAAGCTAGAGCCCAGAGGGATGTGCATACTGAAAGCTTGCCGAGAAACGAGGTTTCGTTACAGGGACCTCTTGTAGTTTAGGCACCAGCGGAGGCACCCGCGGTACTACCATACATTGGGCCTCTAATGCCACCAGCCCCAGTAGTAGGTGATGCATGCCGGTTGACCGCACTGCACGAGTTCTAGCGCCAGAGGCCACCCAGGTTCCGGGGAGAGACAGACCCGCAGGCAGCTGAGGATTGGCTAGAGGTTGTGGTGAGAGTCTTCAGGCTAGTGGGGATTCTAGAAGATTTCATGGTGATCTTTGCGGCCATACTCTTTTAGGCAGCAGCTGAGAGATGGTGGAGCCACGTATTCCAATTTTTTGACAGGATGACCTTCACCTGGGAAGATTTTGATACCTTCTTCAGGGAGGATTTTATACCAGTGGCTCTACACCTCGAGCGTGTTCAGGAGATGTTGCCTTTTCCGCATGATTTTCCATCAATAGCCGAGTCAACTGTAGGCAGTAGACAGATGATGCAAAGGTCTATGAGGACCATACCTATAGGTGGTCGACCGCATGACTTGGTATCGGTGGTGCTAGGCACCAAGGGGAGTAACAGAGCTAGACCTACGATGTTGTGTTACATGTGCGGTGGACATGGTCACATGGCACATGACTGTCCGACTCCTCGAAAATTTAATCTGCAGGCGTTGGAGGAGCCACCGAGACAGAAGCAGTGGTGGGTTCTTGAGCAACAGCTGAGCAGTGGACAAGGCAGTAGAGCTCCGGGAGGAGGTGGACATGAGCGGAACTAATGGATTCCTTTTTGTTCTTGGTACTTCTAGTTCCATGAGGTTGTTGTATTCGTGTCTTTGTACTATAGGCTGAAAAAAAGACACTTATCTTTGTGATTTTTTCTTTCCTGTCCTTTTTTCGGTTGATACCGAGAGGTTTCGGTTAAAAACTGTTGACTTGAACCTCACTTTTGAGATTTATACTGGAGGAGACCCAGTGACCTCACACTGATTTCTATAATGTGACTCGACCCATGGAGGCGAGAGTGATAGTTGGATCTCTTGGTAGTTACGTCGAGGCCTTACGACGTCATCCATGACATTAATACATCATTCATGTCAGGATTTACTGTATTAGGGAATGGGCGTGGTTCATCCAAGGGATGATAACAAGTTTCTCTTTTCGGCAAAGGAGAAATTTTAGCAGCTCTTACAGATCATAAGCAAAGAAGGTGCGGATCATCTAGGAGCGGATGAATACTGCACAGTGTAGTAAGAAACGGGAAAAAGGCGCCAGTCTTAGAGACTTGGGCGTGTTAAATGTTTCAAAAAGAGGAACCTTTAAGGAGAGATGATTATGTGAAGCAGCAGATGTGGAGGCAGAGCTAGGAGAGCAGCATGAGGTGGTGTACATTTTAACATGCTACAACCAATTGCCTTCTGTGTCCCGGCCAGGCTCAGGGAGCTAGAGGGCAGAGGAAGAGTGCGGCTGCATGCGGTCAAGGAGTGCGACCCAATGGCTCTAAAAATGATTCAAGGGATAGTCTATGTGCACTACTAGCTACCATAGTAATAGACATTGATATGAATCATTCCATCCTTCCACAAATCTTTTCCCAGTCCTTGAGTTTCCGATAAGCCGTATACTTGACCCTCATGTCTGGAGATACCTTTTGAGGAGACTCGATAATAACACTTACACCGACAGTTTGGTCAGACCCTCAAGGAGAGAGTTTTGGTTGGAATCTCTTGGTGTCACCGTCGAGGCCTTACAACGTTGGTTTGAGTATGGACTGGGCAATCACATATCATGCACAAATTTAATGTATTATGCAAAAAGGTTGCGGTTTAGCTACGACATCAATATGGGTTTTCTGTGGTCAGAGAAAAGGAAACCTGAGGCAGCATAGGATAAAATCATCCATAGGAGGGTGCATCTGATCACTCTTGTGTCCGCCAACCTTACCCATGCGACAGCAGGAGTTTTGAGTTTTGGTTCCAAAAAGGAATTAGAGACCTCTAGAGTTTGAAGTTGACGATCACATCCTTATACGGGTCACACCTCGATGAGGTTTAAGGAGATGTGGCGAGGCAAAGAGTTATCTCTGAGTTTAAATGAACCATTCTAGGTCCTCAGCAGGGTAGGCGATGTGGTTTACCGCTTGCCCCATCCACCTCAGTTGCACCAGGTGCACGACGACTTCCATGTATCTCAACTGAGGAGATACGAACAAAAATCTTCGCATATCATCAACCATGAGGAAATGGACGTTGGCGATGGGGTGACTTTCACAGAGGTTCTAGTGGGGATCGAGGATCAACAGGAGAGGATCCTAAGAGGATGGTTGATTCGTCAGATGTGCTTTCACTAGCAGTACGGGAACCTACATGTGAGCACATTGGAGTGGAAGGCTCAGATGCGTGCTCAGTACCACTTTTGTATCCTTAGTTTGTGTTAATGTTTTATGAGGATGTAAAGCCCTGAGGTGGGAGTAATGTAAAGACCTGGAAATTTCAAGGGGAATTTCTTTTCTTAATTTTGTTTGGAATTTTACAAAAGCGGAGTTTCTGACGGCACCTGATTCTGAGGACCAGTGTGCCCGGAATCATTTTCCGAAGTTTACCATAGGTACCTTCAGTGAACGAATGAGCAGGTTTTTCTAAATATTGAACCAGTTCTTGGATTCTAAATTTGAGAACACCGATGGAATCACAGTGCCGGTAATGGCTTAGAAACACCTTTTTCGGAGTAGCATTTGCTCGGGTGTGGTTATTAATTTGTTTTGGGTTAAGTAAAGGAATAAAATAAAAGTGGTGAAACCGATTTTATTTTATTTAATGTTGTTTAACCTAAGTAAGGGAGTTGGGGGTGGGACCCACATGTATTTTACTACATAGGTAGGATATTTTTGGGGTGGGGCCCACACGATCCCCGCCTTTTCAACTTCCTCGAAACCCCCACCTTTAATTTAGGTAACACACCCGTACTCCCCTTTTTAAATAATGTCAACTCATGTGTTTAATTAAATATTAAATGCTACTACTAATTGGGTTGTTTAAAAAGTTTCAATTAAATCAATTAATTGTTTGATTAAATTTTGAATTTCAAACTTAAGGCTTGAGTAATAAAATAAGAAGGTGTCTTATTTTATTATGGTTGGAGCTTGTTGTGTTGAGTTTTTGGGAGAAAAAGGGGAGTCTTGAAGTTCTTCATTCATCATTGAAGAACATGAAGAAAGCGAAGAACGCTGACCTCAGACCATGGTCGACAAGAACGCCAGATCCTCAGAGATCGATGGCGAGACGCTGACAAGTCTTTTCTCCGTGACGCGAAGATCCTCCTTCCGCGACCTGTCTTTCTGTGACGATCAATTCTACAACGTCCCTTTCCACGACAAACCTCGTTCGACGACTACGCTGGAGGTAGGGGTCTAATTTTAGAATATTAATAATCTCATGATTTTTTCCTTCTAGAACAATAATGTGGATCAACTCATCATTAAGTTGATCTGCAAAAGTTTTTGTTTGCGGTTTTGGAAATTCCTTTTGATTGTGGAAAAAAAGTGGGCGGATAATTTCTTTTTTTTTCGTGATTATTTCCATCATTTTTTATAATCTTATTTGAGCCTCCTGATATCACAATAACAGGAGCAGGTCGGACCTGACAAACACATTCGACCCTCCTCCCCCTTTGGTTGTTGATTTGGTTGCGGCACGTGTAAGGCGGCGTGGTGCTGTTGCACTGTGCGGAAGCTATGAGTTTTGGCGAAAAAGCGCGGAGCCATCACGCCATGCCATTGAAGTCGAACAAGTCTCCGCGCCGTCATGCCATGCCAGGGAACCTGGAAGAGACCGCGGCCGGAGCGGGGCCGCGGCTGAGGGGCGCGACGCCATCGCGCAGTGGCGGAGCAGGGAGCGAGGACAGGCTTCCGGCCGCCGGCGCCGGAGTAGGAGGGTGGGACCAAGGGGTCCCGTGGTAGCAGCCTGGCAAGCCTGTCGGGCCAGCCATCTTCCGAGAAGATCCAGGGGTCATAACCCCTGGCTGGCAAGTAGGAGCGGCCCCCTTCATGGGCGTCGCGGTTTCACAACGCGGGGGGCAGCGCCCCCCCCCCCTCTTCGCTCAGCCGTTACAGCCGAGCCGCCAGGCACGCTGGCCTGACCTGGCCATGCTAGCTGTACCATCATGCCTAGGCCGGGTCGGGCTTCTCCCTATTGGGCCGACCCAGGGGGTATCGAGCCAGGTCGGACCGTGCCCGGACGCCCTATTAGCAGACCTCTTACGGTCTTTTGCCCATATCTTGGTCTACAGACCTCCGAACGATGCATCGTCATCTATGATGCGATCCTTGGATTGGGTCAGTCATTTCGGTATATTACACTCATGGTTTGGGAGAACTTTGTGTATGGCCGGGTTGGTTCGGATACGAAACCAACAGGGTACTGAGAGCAGAAATTCTTATATCATGATCTCCGAACATCCTATTGACGTGGCATAGACTTTGTTGGATTACTCTTGATGAGGCGGAACTTTTTTCATACTTCTCCTGAGTTTTGGTTGCAGTTGGATTGTGGCCGGGTTGGATTGTACCAGAAATCCAACCTGGCCCCTGGAATGGAAAAGCTGATAACTTTCAGACTGGACGTCTGTTTGAATAACTGTCAGCGTCGTTGGTGTTCACGTTGAGAAACAGTCCCTGTGAGCTTAGCCTATGAGATTTTGGGGTAATGTTTAGATATGGATAGGTCGATTCTCACACAAAACAAACTGGGCCCCTGGGACGAAAAGGCTAGTAACTCACAGACCGGGCATCCTATTGATGAGCTATCTGTTGAATTGAGACCCATAAGATGGGGAAGTCCTTTGAGATACTTCTTCATGAGACTTCGAGATACATGGAGTATCGACCAGTAGCTTAGGGAGCGAATCCTCCCGGAGACGAGCATACAGAGTACAGAGACTGTGTAGCCGACTGAGACCTGACGACTACTTGACCGACTCGACTTGGAGTGAGTCGACTAGCCCAGTTGACGGAGCACTACTTTTTTTGGGTGCATACCCATGGCCGATGGAGAACTACTTTTTTGGGTGCAGCCCCGCGGTACTCATCTGGAGAGTTCCTCTGCAGGCTATTAGGGGGTGTGCACTACTGTGTTTGGGTAGCATACCCCTACGGGAAGCACTACTGTGCTTGGGTGGCTGGCCCACAGTACTTGACAGGAGGAGTACTTCAGCAGTCTTAGGTTAGTTAGCAGTACCTCAGAGTCGTGACAGGATCATTGTACACTCCAGAGACGGGGCTCTTCAGCAGTTACAGTTTCGATAATGAAAATTATGGTTTGAGCTGAGTCTATGACCTTTGTGTTTACCTCATGATTGAGATGGGTCACTTGATAACATAGGTATATGTATGGTCATATACCTGGGTAGTGGTTATCCGTTGATTTCATAATCTTTGTGTTTCATCATGATTGAGAAGGGTTTTTTGATAACTTAGGTATATGTATGGACATATACCTAAGTAGATGTTATCTATTGAGATCTTCATTGTGGTCATCCTTTTTGGATATAGAGAGACCATGAGGGTCTCGGGGTCCCTACTGAGTATCTTTATACTCACCACTGCATGGGCAATGCCCGTACCTCATTTTGTTGGTTGCAGACGTCAGGCAGCGCTGTCAGAGGCCAAGTGATCGAGGACTGGATGGTACCCAGAGGTGGGCCTCTCGATGAGTCAGTATCTGGAGGTGGAATTCACAACAAGACGACACTTGGAGGAGGTTGACAGGCAAGAGAGTTGTGGAGGATATCTGTACCTACCCTTCAGGTAGGATCCGTGGTGGCTGATCCAGGAGCTGAGCTATCTGTAACTACCCTTCAAGTAGGATCTGAGGAGGGCGACCCAGGAGTTGCTTCCGTTCTTCCAGCTGTTTGTCTTTTCTATTGTACTTTCGTTTAGATGTAGGTGTACTTTCAGTTTGGTTGTATTCCAGCCCACTTACATTTCAGAACATTATTTGGTACTTAGTATATTACTTTTTCTTGTACTCTGTGTTGTTTTGTTTACTTTTATAAAGGCAATGCCTTCCCAGTTATCAGGATTTACACCTTTGGTGCTAGTCACCAACCCCTGGCCAATGAAGGCAGGCTTGTGGTAGTCACGGCACGGGCCCCGAGGACGGGTCGTGACAAAATATGACTATTGGTCAACATAAATGTTTGAAAAGTTGACCATTGGAAACTATAACCATTGGAGATGATTTTTTTAATTATTATTTATAATTAGTAAGGAAATTGATAAATAATAAAGAAAGGAGAAATGATTGCCTCAACTTGGATAGTAATGTTATTTAAAGCCCATTTTTTAGAAAATGGGAGGGATATAGCATCACTGGGATCCCCATTGACCCATCCAAATAAAATATTTAAATGTAATGATTTAATGAAATATTTTATTGAATAAGTTAATTTTATTAGAGATTACCAGTCAGTCAATATTTGCCAATCCACCACATTAAACTACAAAAATCACAAACCATACCCATTGGGAGTACATGAGTGTAATAAGGGGTAACATGTCGAGCTATTTGTTTTATAAATTATAGCATTTCCATGTATAAATAAAATAGTTATTAAATATATCAGATTCTAAGAATAATTATGTTTCATAAAAAATCAATTTATGAAATACAATTTTGATAAATTTATTGGTGGACTAAAATAAATCATAACTCTATTTTTGGAAAATATTTATGATTTAATAATTTACCCAGAAATTGTAAATAATATTTTTTAAAATGAGATATTCTTTTAAAACACCATAATTTAAATATAAATTATTAATCAATTTTAATATTTCCACTGATTTTTTATATGTTACAAAAATTGCACTCTTTTAAAAACTGATATTTTAAAACAAATAATAAATTTTATATTTTACAGTTAAAATGATAATTTTTATAATTTTTTTATAAAATAATGATTATTACATTAAACTAGCATGTATAAATTAGGTTATGGTGTCTTTTTGAGAATTTTTTAAAAGTTATTATTTTTCATTGAATTATAGAAATACAGTTTTGATGTTTCATATGTTTTATGACTTAAAATTTATTTCAAAATAATGTAATTGTTAATGAACATATATTTATGAACTAAACTATTTTATTTTATTAATATTATGTATTTTATTGAATATTAATTGATTTAAAATCCTCTAGGTGATTTTCCAATGTCTAGAATTGAAAATCTTAGTTTAAATGCTTTATATGAAAGGAAATTTTACATTCCATATCCAAAAAATCTATTAAATGGATTTTATATTATAATAGATTAATATATAATAAAATTTCACTAAATTGTCCAAAACTATAATCCAAATCCATGTGAATGGAAAAGGTTTTTCTTTTTCCACAACAAATATTTCGATGACCTCTGTTTGGATATTATTAAACAAGTCCTCCAATTTTTCAATAAATAACCACCGATTTAACCCTAACCCTTCACTCAAAATTTATCCGCTATGAAATTATGTTCATTTTATTCCAAATTATCCCCATGATTTTTCTAATACCAATGGTTCCAATCTGCATTAATTTAGTAGAATGTGTTCATGGTAAAGAAATTTTCTGTTCTTTCTATTCAATTCAAGAATCTCTATTTTGTAAATGTATTATAAATTTCATGATAATATTTTTAATTTCCATTTTATAATTCCATTATTTCACAATTATGTTTTATAAAAGGTATATCTTCCTTCCATATCATTTCACCATTTTATAAATTCATGTTTTATACCCATCATGTTGTTGAAATAAAATTTAAATTTTCACTCTTTTATATGTAAAATTATTACTTTGTTAATAAAAAAATTCACTTATCCATGGGAAATAAGATTTATATTAAAATAATTTATCTATTTAATGATTTATATATATGAAAACCCACATTTCCTTTTCATGGGTTAAAAATGATTTTATCTCCATGCCTTTAAGCACTTACGTACTCAATTATTTCTTATGAAACATATACTATATTCTCCTTAGGTTATAGAATGAATGATATATTATGATATGTTTGGGTCACATTACATTAATAAATGTTAAATGTGTTCTTTTATAGTTCACTATGGAATAGTGTAATGAAATTAATCTCAATAGATGACAAGTTTTATGCGACCTTGCATAATATCCCTAATAAGGTTTGTTTATGATTCCTTTGGGATAAACCATGGTGATATTCTTTAGAATGACTGAATTTTAGGTTGTAAACACATTTCCTTATTTTGATTCATTTTATTATTATTATGATATTCTACTTTTTAATTCCTTATTTTTATTCCTCTTGTTATTATTAATATGTCTCGGGATCACATTCTATATGTTTCCCTTTCTTATTCCATTAATGGGATTCATTATCCCCCATTTACATCGATGTACTTCCTCATGATATAAGTTATAGTAAAAGTAACATTGGATTATCCCATGAAGATCTATTTCATGTATGAATGGAAAAAATCCTTCAAGGTAACTTTGCAGCATTTCTGGATTGATTTTGTTTGTCAACAATGTTGGTTTTTATGGTGAATTGTCATGTTACAGAGATGTTTTTGACAATCCATGTTGACCAAGGACCATGATAATGGAATGGACGATCTGGAGGCATTAGAAAAGAACAAATACAAGGTGGCATCGTTTTTCTTGCCAAATTATTTGGGCCCAAAATTTAGAGTTTGGAGATCATTTTGAACAAGGGATTTCAATGATGTTCCATCAAAATATATAAAAGGCATATGTTTCTCGAAGATAGGCTTAATAGATTGGATTTCACGAAGACTAGAGGAATTTTGATGATGATTCTTTGTGATTACAACTAGCTTCACGAACGACATTATTGAAGGGAAATTTGAGGGTGCTTCATAGCGACTCCGTGAATTAATTGAAGGAATGCTCTGCAATTACAATGAGATCTATGATCAGAAAATTTATGTGGGGCGTTGCGATCTTGAGAGAATTCCAGGGGGAACTTCAGAGCTTCAAGATTTGAGATGACTTGGCATTGACATCGCGTGGAAGGTTTGAGGGTCGGTGGAATCAACTATAAACTGACCCTGACCCCCTCGGGAGAAGTGGGAGAGTTTTCAAAGAAAATATTTATCTCTCAGCTCATTAATGTGGATCGCGAAAGTAGTGTGCTTCGTGAAAGAAGAGTTTTACGTTGGCTAATCTAGCTCAGTGAAAGTTGCATGCTCAGCATTTGATCAGTGAGCTCCACGATGGAAGTCTCTCTTTGACGAATTGAGCTTTTCGAGATTTATTTGTGAGAGTTCTTCACGGAAAGGCAGGAGCTTCGTGAAGGCTTTTTTGAGCTTCGCGAAATTGGGAGCCTCGCGAAGTAGGGTGCTTGGAAGATATTTTCCAAAGGAATTGCCCAGTATTCAGGGGAAAAGAATTATTCATCAGTGGATGAAATTTGGAAATCAATAGAGCATCTAGATATAGTAGAGGATATATTAAATAGAGATAATGAAGATACCTACAGGTCTATAAACTGTGAGTGGATCCCATATATGTGTAGTGAAAAATGTAAGAGAGAGAAGGTTATCCTTTCTGCCGGCAGTGAGCCAGAGAGAGAGAAATTGGGGGTAACCCTTGGGAAAGCAGTGAGCTAACCCTAAACATTGTAAAGGTAGTGATCCTGGGCAGAGAAGTGATCAATCACAAACATTATTGGTAGTGAGATGTATTCGATTTGGTACAGCGACACATTGTGGTTGTATACCTCTTGGATGTAGCCCAGTGAGGGTGATCCAAGTAAAAATATGCGTGTCTTCCTGGATTCTTCCCTGCAATGCATCAAAAGCATTACCATCAGATAATGATAAAATTAAGTGATCAATGTGAAAACAAAAGTGAAAACAAAGTTAACCATGTAATAAATATGTCAAGATCCAGTGGGGAAGGATAAATTTAGAAAAAATATCCATACCCTGATTCACCCCCCTCTCAGGGTATACATAGGCCCCTTTTGGTCATAACAATGTATAATAATATATATTTTTTCTGTATTATGTTCATAATTTCCCTGAAACTAAACATTAAAATATCAATCATTTTGTTCCATCTAATGAAATGTTAATTTAATGAAAACGTGTGATGCCATATTCAATCACAATAATAAATACAAGGTATATTTAAGATACTACATTTATCATTTTATAATAGATAACATATATTTATATGTTGTATAATATGAAATAAAATGGAATGTAATAAGTTATGAGTTATACCTCTTTATTGAGAAATCCACTTATTTTCATAGAACTTAATCCAATAATGAATGGTATTTTGGAAATAATAAAAGATGTTGATCATTTTAATGTAACATATTATTGTATTATGTTATTTATTTTCCAAAATACTGTTATAAAAAAATGTATTATGGGAGTAGAGTATATATCCTTTCCTAAGTGAGGGGAGGGGCACCCATGGAATTACTTATTGTATTTAATTTAAAACAAATTAATTTTCATGTTTAAGTGAAAAATTTGATATATTTGAGTTTTGGATGAGTATGAGATAAACTCATCTCCTAAAAAATTTATACAAGTTTAGGAGATGTTTTCACACTTATCTATTAGTTTAAATCCCATTAAACCATTTGATGATTACAATGATATCATTGTTTTTTAAAAATTAGATGTAATGAAAGATACTATGAAAGAACATGTTCTCTATAATTGGTATATGATTAACAGTAAATACCATATACAATTAAATTCTCAAAGTATAAATTTTTTTATTTTTAATTCATTTAACAAAGTATTATTTAATATAAGATACCATTATTATCTTTTTAGTGACTATTCACATGGAATGAATTTGAAAACACGCAAATTGATATTTATTTAGAATATAAACATATACAAAATAAATAATATGTTCTATTTAATTAAAAATTATTTTGAACATATAAATTCAACAAAATTCTATTACATTAAATATTTTTAAAATAATTTATTTTATTTTTCTATTACTTGAACAAGTATTGTATGGTTGTTGGGTAATAAGTTAAGGTATGTATTCCATCACTAAAAATTAAAAATAAATTACTATAAAAATGTTCCATTAATATTTAAAAAAACCATTAATAACTACTAAAAAATCGTTTTCCCTATAAAATGATATTAGACATATTAAAACAAAGAGAGTAATATTTTGAGTTTATATTTTTTGAATAATATTAAAATGATTATAAATATAATGTGGTAATAAATTTCCAAAATTGCAAATATAAAATAATTACGGAGGAATATAACAAATTTAATTAGATAAAGAAATGTTTTTATATTTCATTATGTGTTATCACATAGTTTTAGCCTACTTTTATCATTTTACCATTACTGTGGGGAAAAATACTTACCGTAGTTACTATTAATAATGATAAAAAATAAGAGGGGGTTAGATACCAACATTTAACATCATGAATAGAATTATGGCATCCATTTTCCATGATTATAATTCTATATGTGAAATAAATCCATTTAAAAATATGTTCACAATATGCAATAGAATCCTTTTTCAAGAAAATTTGTTTTGCACATAGAATTGAAATTATTATAATCCAATGACTACTATAAACCATCATATTAATATTAAAAAAAATTAATTAATATAAAATATATATAATTAATTAAATTAATTAATCAATAGTGATTAATTTATTTATTATTATAAAAACACATTGCGTTAAGAAAATAGTTATTTCTAAAAACAACTCATTTTATCCTGGAAATGATTATATATATTGATAGCCCATAAATTCAGTATATACTTGTGAAAAGATAATTTTCCATAATTTGGTTAGTACAGTTCACACACTACAATCCATAGGCTAGATGATAACTTTCGTATTCAATAATAATAATTTAATAGTCTATCAGGGTTCTTTTAAACTTATTGTTGTTGTAATAATGATAACAAGGAAATTGAATTTATCTAAAGAGAAAAGTATCATAAAATATTAGTAAACTGTAAAAATCATACAAAATTATTTCTAAAAAATTATAAAACCAAATAATTACCAATCTATTGAAAACTACATTCCTTCTCAACAAAGGCGTAGTCACCAAATCTATATACAGATTGAACAATATAATAATAATGGAAATCATATCAAGATGTACCATACACCTTTTTAAATACAAATCTGGTCACATGTATGTATTGAATAATTATTTTATGGAGCTATTATCCATTCCCATGTCCACAAACCATATCCATGTACCACATACCACAACCATGTACCACCCCACTGCCACATAACTATATTAATTCATGTTAACCACATAACATCCACATAACCTCATCACGACTACATAACCTCACTACTATTCAAAATAGTAGTGGGAGATGTGGTGGTGGCCATCATGATTTTATATCTACCTCAGGATGTTGGGTGTACACCCAGAACCCTAAACAGCATATGGGAATCTATACAATTCTGAAACCCATATGGTTTTTTATAAGTAATAAGAAAACATATTATGAAAATAGATATCCCAAAATCCCATGCTTGGGTATATATCCTTATAAAATCCTATAGTTCATTAATTCATCATCACTACGTTATAATGAAAAAAAATAAACCACCTCTAGACAGATAAATAATACATCCCCACAACATTCTAACAATTTCTCGCAATTTATATTTCATTAGAAATTTCAAAGTAATATTTTTTGAGTCATGTTAATTTAATTATTTATATGAATCCCAAAATCATCACATTCCAAAAAAACCAAAATGGCATACCATGTGTTTCATTATTAATTTTTAGTCACCCAATATTTAGTCCACCACATTTTTTCAAAGTATTCAATATTAACTAATTAAAACCATTCACAACAATATTCCACATGATTAATTCATTAAATTAGATTAAACTCAATCGACATCTATTTTAATAAATAGTTTATGAATCCTATCATCTTCACCACATAACTATGCCAATTAACCACTAACACCCTACACCATCACATTTATTACTTATATATCAATGAACAAACAGACAAGAACCACACAAACTATATAGAGCTACCAAAAAATAACCACATAAAAATATTATCCTATTCCTCATAAAACTAAACATAAAACCTATTATTCCACTATAGATACTCATTAACTCAACTCCACGACATAGAGAATTAATAATATCCATTTATTATCATTTTATTAGTAAATTATCTATTAATATTTAAAAAAAATAAAGAAACTAACTCTATATTTATTTATACACCATATTTAAATTATCAACTCAATTTAATCCATAATTACACAAAAAAGTAGTCACTAAAACATATTATAATTATTATCATATAAATAACAATAAAAAAATTGATAAATAGGGAGAAACATGTTAAGAAAATATAATCATATTAAATAATCAATTATTCTATTTATCATTGTTAGGAACATTTTATATCATTATTAAAATAAATTTACAGCATGACTAAAGTATATAAAAATATAAAAATAATAGTGAATCCTAACCACCTAACGAATATGTATTTCAAAATAAAAAAACAATAAGAAGAGAATAATTCAATGATCAAATACCCACAATCATAATATAATCCTTTAAAACCATATAATCCATCATCCATACATCCTTCCTCTATAATCTTCCAAAACTCAACACTAAAAAATCTATTTGAGATGCAATAAACTAATGGTGGATGAAGAAAACATAAAAATGTCACCGAAAACAACTATGGATTATTCTCATGAAACCAAGTGTGTAAGAATATACAAATGACATCCAGAATTATCAAATTATAGACCCATATATATTTAGGGTATCTAGAAGATCTAGAGAATCAAATAAGTGAATCTGTAGCCTTCAATATATAAATAAGACTAAAGGGACTCACCATAACATGTTGAACAGAAACCACATTATGGTTTAACTTGTTCCGTGATGATACAACATGCATGATACCTAAAAATACATGGTCCCTCTAAACAATATATCTATTTAATTTCAAATAATATTCCAAGAACAACCCATGATGTGATCACTCTAAATTAGGGTTTTATTCCTCATACACCTTTAATCCAAAATAATACCATGGTATAATGATTAGAAAACCAAGATTTTTTCAAACATTACAACCACCATAGGTGTTATCCTCCCACATATTGGAAATAATAATTTCATTCCACATTATTTCAATAAAAATAAAGACATGAAAAAACATGTTGTAATCTAAAAAACTGAAACATTAATTCCCATAATTGATATATTTATCCCATTCTCAACATATGTAGTCTAACTATGACATGGTTAGGTCAATACAACTAAGTGTTCTCCTCTAGCATTGCCAAGAACATATCTTCACTACTAAACTACCTTTACCCTATCTATCACTATCTTAACAACTATAAATAAAAAATGTATTGGATTAGTAAAATATGATGTTGTAAATTAGATACTTCTCTAATGATTCTCATACATCAGAATTTAAATAAATTCCAAAAAACAAAACAGGATTGAAAAACAACATCCCCATGTTATACTGCTAAAAGAATATTTCCTTAATAATATATGAAACATAGAATATGAGAGAAAATAAACCATTTAATGTGTCAACATAAAAAATATCAACACCATTAGAAGAAGAAAATATAAAAATAAATTTTGTCACTAATCCTGTATCGATGATTCTTTCTCATGAATATATATATATTCACTAAACCACTATTTATCTAGAATACAGGAACCAATGTAATAGTGCATCTACAGAGGACCATATCTTGATGATACAAAATACTAATAGAATGATTCATGAATGTTTCATTATCTTGAAAATATATCTATACCAAATAAATGAAAAGGCATTAATATTCATGTTATGTATAATTATATTAAATATCAATGATGGTATGGATTTGATCTATCTGAAGAAAGAATATATAATTAAGAAGTCCCCCCTCTTACGTGATATGATACAACAAATGGTCTAAAAAACTAAGGAGTATGATTCTCACCTATTCAAATAATTAAGGATTATAATTAGGTTAAACCATTAGAAATACATGATCTATAAACTCATACATCAAATGTTTACTTCTATAATTATCATAATAATTCTAACATTTTTTAACTATTGATATTAACCCATGAGTCACCTTGAATTTCTCTATCATACACTATATTAAATCTAGTCCAACAACATCTGAAAATCCCTCCTTAGTCCCATAAAATGAGGATCTATATGGTCATATATAAAATTTTTCAATTGAAACCATTCCATTGAAAAATGTTTCTACTTTTTATGCTGGAAAACTCAATCACATGTAAACTATTTTCGTATGAACTTCCAAAACCAATAACAGATGCACAAAAAAAATTCTGTAACATCTAGATAATCTATTATATATAATCATCCTTATATGGTTGAAATATTATACTATGGAATAAATGATAATAAAAAAATATTATTTCATCCACTTTTTAAAGGTAAAATGGGTCAATTAATGAGAAATTTTCTTCTTTATAACCCCTTTAAGACATAAAATCGCCTTTGTAAAATCAGTCACTAATGTATCCACAATAATCCAAATCTTGATTGCCAGTAAAATATCCCACTTCATCAATTGGTCCCCAAATACCCAAAAAACATAAATCCACACAAATATTGAAGCAGCCTAGTCAGAAAAACATTAATATGTTCTCTAATATCTAAAAAGTGATATCCAATGGTTATAATAGACTTTCTCCAGATTGATGATTTTATTTTATATATTTAAAAATAAAACACGCAGATTTTAACTTAGTACCTAACCTCTTAATTCAAATATATCCATGTGGATACCTCAAGGAATGATTCATCATAAATATACCAAGATGTACTACAAGTGGTGTGTCATGAATCTCAAGCAACATATCCTTTTTATCACTAAGGAAATGATAAACATTCCCTAAATAATTACCCATTGGTGATCATCCTCTTATCATTCATCTAGATCATGCATATAAATGTTGTGATATTTGCATAATTATACCCTAGGATATCTAACCTAAGTCACTACATCCAACTAAACCAAGTGATTATATATTGTCATTTATACAAGAAATCTCTTATATCATATTTCCCTTTATAAGGATATAATTATGATATTTAATACAACATCATATACCTATAAAACCCCACCATAAAATACATTATTACTTACTTATAATCCATATGAAATAATATTATAAATCCTCAAAGTAAAAAATATATTAAAGTCATTGTATTTTTAAAACTACATCCTTTTATGTGGAAAAAAATTAAATCCCACTAAGAGAACATAAGTAAGGGCTTGATTCTTCATGGATCAACCCTATGCTTGTTTTTACGCTTGATGTCCCCATAAGAGGATTTGAATAAGTATGGCATAGTTTTGTTTCTAGAGGCATGAAGTCGGGAAGTATTTAGCATTATGAGAATTTACACAATGTCAAAGAGGTATTCATGCCATGTAAGATTTCCTGGTTCAAAAAATAAAATAAATAATAAAGGTGATGGAATTTTTTGAAGAATATACCCTCACAGAATTAAATGATTTGAACGTGATTTACACGTCTTGTAATCCCCACCCCCCGACGTTGTATGTTTTAAAAACATTTTCTTGACACTCTGGTTATCATGCACTATAACATTATCATCTCTCCCAGTACTCCACGTGACCCAAAGACCCCCTATTTAATGTTTTGGTAATTCCTTCCTCAACGATCAATTCCTAGCATCCCTCCATTCATTTGTACTGATCCTACATTTATCTATGGTGCACTCTTCCTATGTTCTTGCAGTTTCTCTGAGTTTTGTTTTTTTCCTCATAATATTATTTCTATGATATTTAAAATTATCTCCCATAGTTCAAATTAGGTTTTCCATGGTTGAAGGTTAGTGTAGTTGTTCTCGTCATCCTCATATGGTTTCAGATATTGCAGGAGTGGTGATAACGATCTATTGCATTGATCCATTCTTCTGTAAAGTTCATTGAAAACCTTATGAGGTAGGGTATTCATTGATTTTATTTTTATTTATGGTAAATAATAGTGATATCATGATTTATCCCTTTGGATCATAATGAAATTAACGTAATAAATAGTTGCAAAACATTAATGAATTGGCATGGATTTCATAGTGATGTTGTTTCTTGGTACTGCAATAACAGTTTGCCTATCTATTTTCATGATAGTCGGATATCTATAACTTTATTGGTTTATCATGTTGTTATTAATAGAGATTGGTAAAAAAGAAAGGCAGAAATAATTGTTAATTAATTCGGTAAATGAGTAAAGTGTCATGTTTAATGAATCCGGTTGTTGTGGAAATTTTATGATAATCAAATTGATTTAGATATTCATTGTTAATTAAATTGGATAGTAATGTTATGGAATTATAATTATTTTTGGTAAATTAATTAAATCCATATAAAATTAATTTTTCTTATTAATTTTCTATTGCATGTGACAACGTGTTGCTTAGGTTTCCCATATTTGGAACCTATGAATAATGAATCAGATAAATAATGATGTAATAAAGATATAGTTGTGTGGTAAAATATAATTCCTTTATAGTGATTTAATTGTTCATTTTCTTGCAATGTATGAGTGAATCATGCTTTGGAGATGTGAGATCAGGTTGTGTGTGACGGATGAATGAATTCTTTTAAGTCCAAGAGCATGTTTTCTTTTTTTCCTATTTCTTGTGATGTATTGTGAGCCTGGGATTGGAGATCATAGATGGATGTTTAGATATGTGGGGTCAGGATTCCTAGCATTTTTGGTATTATTTGACTCCTATAGTGTGTGATTCATCGGTATAAGCATAATGTTGTCAGAGGGAACACCAGGGTTGACCGAATGAGTTCGATCTGGGATTAAATATTGATATAATAGTTGTATGTTTAGTGAATTTGTATTTTGTTTATATGTTTTCCATTCCCCAATGATATAATTAGATTATTTTTGTTACACTACATCTATGAGAATAAAATACACAAGAGTTATTCCATGTTATTTAAATGTTTAGCATCCCATTGTTGGATGAGTCTATGATCCTGTTATAGGTGGAGAATACTCGATGGGTAGTTTAACTATGTATATAAAAATTGTTTTCCATGTTAGTTGGAGATGTTTATAGATAAAAATGGTTACTACTTCCTAGGGAGTTTTTGGCATATTTTTGGGGTTATTTGTTTCATTCTTCTTTAATTGCATTGGTACATACAATTTTCCATTATATGTAGTAGTTATTTCATGATATTACATTGACATACTTAGGTTTCTTTTATATAGTATTCTGAGAAAGCGTTGGTCAGTGTCTATCTTATCTAACGCTTTTTCATATGTTCTCTAAGAGGGTAATGCCTCCAATATTTAATATTACAATACCCTTAGCGATATTGACCATCCCAGGGCCTACAAGAGGTGGTACTAAGGTGTCACTATCTCTATTCTGTCATTTCCATCCTAGGAGGGGTACAACATGTGAGGAGGGGTCATGATATAGTGGTATTAGAGGCCTGGTTGAGTGTTATGATGGATTTTGGAGTTAGAAACAGGTTAGAGGTCGTGGAGTAGGTCGTGGCCAGCTTCCGGCTTTAGTGTTTCCAGCAGGGTTAGGGAGGTCGTGGAGTAGGTAATGGTTAGTTTTCTACATTAGCGTTCCCAGTACTAGGTGAGCATATCATCGTTCATGGAACTCATTACATGTATTCTAATTGGAAGCATAGTTTTTTTAATTTAGGAGTGACACAGTCCTTCAGATCTCCATTCTTTTTCAATGTTTTTGGGACTTGTGGTAGAGAGACCTTCTGTTCCCTTGGCATTGCCTATGACAGTTGGAGGCTGAGATGACTTTTTTGAGGTATGTAGAGACTGTGAGCTAGTGCTTGGGAATCAAAATTCATTGGTATATTTAATATTTTAATGGATATAACTAAATCAAAATCAATCTTCACATGGATTGATTTTATTCGATTCATGCTATCATGCAATACTCTAGGAGGCAGATTTTGTTCTTTGATGATGATGGAGATCCAATAGTGTTTATCAGAAAACGAGAACCTCAAATGGGTCACTAACATTCTACAACCTTTTCATCCTTGTTGGATGAGTTGGTGATGAGTTCTTCAGAGGTATAATGATCAGTGTTTCCTAATGTCAATATAGATTACCCTAATTTCTTTATCGAGGAGGTTGTAGAATTACCATCTCAAGGATAGATCGATTCCGAGATCATGTTGTATCCAGGAATGTATCCTATATCGAATTCTACACATATGATATCAAATTTTACATTGTGTGATCTAAGTATAAATCATGATGGTCTACAATGGTGAAATTGTTTTTGGAATGTGTGTAACTATGGGGTGCAGCATTTTTGTTTAGGAAGTCGGATGGAAATATTTTATGGTCGGTTATTGATTATCCTTGATTGAACCATGTGATAATTAAGAACCCATATGATCTTACATATATTGGTGATTTCTTCAATCAATTGAATGGTTAATGTTAGTTCGTGAATATCAATTTATGTGTAGTATATCATCAGATGCATATAAATTATGTGGATATCCTGAAGGATTCATTTTATATCCATAATGGGAGTTACATTTTTATTGTATTTTCATTCGATGGGATGAATGCTCAAGATATGCTCATGGTATTGATGAATGATATTTTCGATGATTTCATGTATAATTTTTTTGTGGATTTCATCTATGATATCATGTGTTCTTCTCATCCAAGGAAGATCATGTAGAGTATCTGCATGGAATTTTGGGAGTTCTTCATAATGAGTAGTTGTTTGGGATGATTCTGAAGTGCGAGTTTTGTGATCGAAAATTCCATTTCATTGGAAATTTTTAACACCATTAGGGTGTATATATGGATCCATCAAAGATATAAGCAGTTGTGTCTTGGGATGCTCCCATGATAATGGTAAAGGAGTGAAGATTCTTGGTTGTTACATGTTATTACAAGAGGTTCGTAGATGATTTATCCTATGCTGTGCCTCCCCTGATAGCATTAACCAGAAAGGATCAAGAATTCCTTTGGACTGATTATTGTCAGTAATCTATTTATTATTTAATGGAGAATTAGTTCAGTGCTCCAATTAATTTTCGTCAAATAGAAGGAGTTGAGTTCAATGTTTTTTATGATGCCTCTCATCTCAGGATGACTTGTGTTCTTATGAAGTAGAGATCATTCATTTCTTATAGGTATCAGCTGTTAAATCCACATGAGGATAACTATTCTACCTAATATCTAGAGTAGGTTATGGTGGTATTTCACATGATGTTTTGGATACATTGCCTCCTTGATGATTGCTTTATGGACTTCACTTATCAAAATATCATGGGGCATGTTGTATCAAAACATGACTAGCCCGCATTAGCATTAGTGGATAGAGTTCTTATAATATAATGACTTCAATATTTCATATAAAACTGGGAAGGGGAATTTTGTGGCTGATGATTTGAGTTTAATTTGTGCAGTGACACAATGTGTGAATCAGGTGATTCATGGAGAGTGATGGAATATCATTCCACATTACATCAAAATATGTTGGATGTTTGGGGAAGAGATTTTCTTTTCTAGATGATGACGTAGTCATATCTGGTCTAGAAGGTGTATGAATCCCAATTGGTGGATCCTGAGGTGGATATATTGAGAGACCAAGTTGTTTGTGGTGAGGCCCCTGATAGTTGGTCTGATGATGAAAAACAATGATTGTTGTTCAAGGGAAGAATTTCCATTCCTTTGGTGATGCATGGGAAGGTTATTAAGGAGTTCCATATTTCAAACTTAATGGTAAATCCTAGCTTTAAAAAGATGTAACAAACGTTGAGGAGTCTGTTTTGGTGGCTGGAATTGAAGGGTGCAGTTACAGAGATTGTGTCGTAATGTTCGACCTTCCATAAGGGGAAGGATGAGTGCCATGTTCCTGGTGGTTTTTCTACATCCATTTTATGTTCCTCATTAGATGTGGGAGGAAATATCAATGGACATTGTTATCTGTTTACATCGAGATCAGGGTGGTTATGAAACTATATGGGTGTTTTTGGATAATTTAATGATATCTTCCTACATAAATGTAATCAAGGAATTGATATCTATGGAGTTTTTTCCAAGGAAGTACTTGGAAGAGGTGGGGATACTCCATGAGGTCCCATGGATGATCATTTTTTATTGTGATCCTCATTTTTCCTCTAATGAGTTGAGTGGTACCCAATATACATTCCATTCGCAGCTATGTAGTACCTCTACATTTCATCTTCAGAGGGATGGTCAGACAATGAAGACCATCCAGACTCTTGAAGACATGTTGTGCTCTTGTGTATGGGTTTTTGGAGGTTCATTGATGAGTTAACATACATTGGAAGAGTTCTCTTACAATAATTGTTTTTCACTCGACCATAAGAATGGTTCCATTTGAAGCCTTTTATGTCTAATATTTATGTTCTTTGTTGTGATGGACTGGGGTAAGAGTGTAAGAAATTATCGTGCCAAAACAGGTGCATAACATGATAGAGATGGTTCATCTGATTCACAAGAGGATGAAGGTGTCATCGGAATGTCATAAATCATATACCGATCATAGGAGGATACATGTGGAGTTTGGTGTTGGGTATAATGTGTTTCTAAAGTTAAATCCCCACCGTGGGATGTAATTATTTTTTTCATTGGAGTAAGCTTTCTCCCTGGTTTATTCAGCAATTAGATTTGTTGGATCTTGTTGGAGCCATGGCATATCAGATAGTACTTTCCCTATCGATGAGATAGTTACATGATGTTTGTCACGTGTCACAACTCTGTTATCTACATGAATACAATAACAACATCAATTAGGGAGAGATCGATGTTGATGATGATGTGTCCTTTAGGAATGACCTATAGAGATCGAGAAATAACAAGAGAAGCAGTTTTGGGGATGTCATATACCCGTTGATATGTCTTATGGTTGTAGGATCATTTGGAGGATAATACCTAGGATTGTGAATCGAAGATACAAGACCATTACCCTGAGATGTCTGATTTTTATCTATTCTCATGTAACATGGTTCGTTTGGTGGCTGTAGAAATTATCTATTATGATATGGATTTATCTTGTTTCTTAATATGTAATTATCACATTAGAGAGTTATCTCCTTAGGGAGTGTGTTAAAGAGTTGCTTGTGGTTCATGTGTGGTTTGAATCTTTTTTCGATAGTGAGGTAGTGAGCTTCTATGGTGGTGAAATATTTGAGAGGTGTCTCATAGGGTGGCTATTCAGTTAACCCCTTTCTGAATAATCTATGTGTTCATTTTTGATTCGGTAGAACATTAATGTTTTTAGGGGTATCTGATGTAAAGGACATGATTTATGTGGATCAACCCCTTTCCTGTTTTGGAGGCATAATGTTCCCAAAAGTGACTCAGTGGAAGTCTAGGATAGTTCCGTTTCTAGAGGCTAGATGTAGGGAATGATTTAACATCATGAGAATTTACACTACATGAAAACGTGTTACACACCGTGTAATATTATAGGGTTCAAAAAAATATGAAAGGAGAAACTTTTTCAGTGGATGCTATCCTCAAGGAATTACATAACGTGAAAGGGGATTACACATCTAGTAGCCCCTTGATGTTGTATGTTTTAAAAATATTTTCCATTTTCTCAGGTTGTCAAACCCTATGGTTGCACCAAATGTCCATCATCTCCTGGTGATCCATCGACCCCCACCCCCTTAAAATTATTTTTTGTTTCAGTCACATAGGATTTATTTCTAGATTACCTCATTTGATCTATAATGATCCTTCATTGATCTAAGGTGTGTTCATATTCTATTATTTCATTTTATCCCATTTTGATATCTTTATCATCCCATTATTCTTACCATGTGATGGTGGATGACCTACCATGTTTATTATGGAGTTTCTCTCGTTATTAATGGTCCATTTGAGCACAACATCCATAGATGGATAGAGATCTTGTGAGAGTGGTGATCAGGATCTATTGTGTTGATCTTTTCTCATTCAAAGAATGCATGAAACCTTTTGGGGTTGGGGAATCATTATCTATCTAGTTATTTTAGTGAAATCGGAGATCTATCTTGATTTATCCCATTCTATAATAATGAAATTACCTTAATAATTATTTGAACAGTATTAATGAATTGGTATCGATCATATAATGATTTTTTTGCTTCGTACTGTGACAACAGTTTGACTAATAATTTGCAAGATAGTGTGATATCTATGAATATCAGGGTTTATAATGTTGTTCTTGCTCTAAATTGGGAAAAAATTAATTCTATAATTAATTGTTAATAAATTGGATAAAATATTAAAGGAGGGTATTCTATAAATCCAGTTTTGTTGTTGAAATTTGATGATAACAAAATTGATGCAGATATGCATGTTTAATTGAATTGGTTAAAAAACACAAAGAATAATAATAATTGATAAACAAATTAAATTTATGTTTAATTATTTTTGAATAATTTTTGATAGCTTATGTTAACTTGATGCATAGGTTTCCCATAATTTGGACCTATTAATTATGAATAATTTAATTCACGATGAAAAAATAACAGATTATGGGATATAATATAACACATTCGTTGGGCCTGAGATTCCCATTTTAATGTAAAGGCCGACTGCCTTGTGCTTTGGAGTTGTGAGAGCTCATTGTGTTTTAAGGCGGAATGGCTTGTTTCTCAGACAACATCTTGTTTTCTTATCTGTTTCCTATTACTTGTGAATTGATGTGAGATTGGGATGTAAGAGTTTGGAGGACTTTTGTGGTATGTGGGGTAGGAAATACCTGTTTTGTGGATGTAGTTGATGTGCAGAGTGGATAGATGCATCATTTTATGCATATGGGTATTTGGGAGGACATTGAGGTTGAAAAAATAGGTTGAAGGTAGGCATACCTATTGATATAATAGTTGGATACTTGTCCAATATGTTGTTTTTTTATTTTTTTCATTCCACATTACATGACGATACTGGTCTTGGATACGCTCCTTCTAAGAGAGGTGATGTTGTATGTGGTATACCATGGTCATTCCATGTTTAGCATCTCGTCATTGGATGAGTCTAAAATATTTCTATTGGTGGTGAAGACTCAATAAGTAGTTGATCTACTAACCATATTGATCCCCTTATGATTAGAATCATAAAAATATTTTCCTTGAATACATAAAAAATTGAATTGTGAAAATGTTTTTAAATAAATTAATAAAATTTTAACCCATGGGGTTGGAGCTTACAGGGATGCAATATGGTGGTTATAATTATGAGAATTCATGGGCTCGAATTTCTTATTCTTGGAGGTCATCAATCATTATTGTGATGCTAATGAAATGAGATGTGGAAAATCATAATTGTTAATTCATTGTTAATGAATTAATTATCATAAATTAATACTGGAAAATGGATAATGTAACATAATGTAGATTTTCAAATGATTGTGTGATTATAGGATATTTGGCCATGGTTGTGGAATCCAAAAGACTGAGAGACATTTCTAGTAGATGTGTCTTAGAATATGTTATTCTCATTGTGGGGTTATATAAATTATTATATCATGTAATTATTCAACTCTATCAGATTCTCTACCCTTTCATTTATGGAAACTAAATACAATTGGATTTTGAGCCCTTGGGGGTGTTTTCCCCAACATCTCGGTGGGAGAATGGTTGGATGACTAACCTTTTTTGACCTTCTCTCAGCTCCGAGCTATTACATGTGATAATATTCATAGAGTTATGTTTTCCCCATATATGTGTGTAGAGGAATTCAATGTATTGTGGTTATTTCAAACACATATATTTGGGATATAGTTTCCTATGGATACTATAGGTGTAACATGTATAGAATGGGGTGGCCTAAAGATCCTTAACCATTGGTGGGATATAACGGCTTCATGTATAATATTTGATGTTTGATACATGTTATGGGGGCTATGGTGGATCCTGGAAACTACCAGGATACCATTGGTTATGTGTATGTGGTGATGATTTTCATGAGGTGCATTTTTTTGGGATTTGTCCAGGTGTCTGTAGGCTACCCTTTTAGAGAGAGATGCTCAGAATGTGAAACATTGGGGAAATGTATCAAGCCAATTAGAAAATTATGTGGGAAACCCTTGATATTACTTATAATATTATATTCTCATGAATGAGATACTTGGTGAGAGTATCCATGGTGACTCAAATAACATATTATACATGTTTTTTTGATGAGTTAGTTTCACATATTGTTCACTATGCTTTAACATTCATTGAGTAAATTTTAATGAGAGGCACTAGGGAGGAACCTATTCAGTTTAATGTTATAGTCACCCTACATATATACAATCAGTTTTTGAGGTTAATATGAGTAGGTTTTGATCCAGATGCATAGTACTAGTTGGGGGTTTCTCAGAGATTTTTGGTCTTGGTGGTTTCTGTCATCATTACTTTCTTTTCATTCATGAAGTTTTTCTTTTCAGTTATAGTAGTTCATGAATGAAATTAAATTTATATATTTGGGATTATTCTATATTTTATTCTGATCAGGAATGGGTTTGTGTCTATCTTATATCTATCTTTTTCATGCTCTCTCATAGAGTTTAATGCATCCCATCTCTATTTACTATTCCCTCAATTCTAGTTTCCAACCCATGTCCAACTGAAGGCAGGACTCGGGTTCCACAATCTCACTCATCCCATTGTCAGCCTATGAGGGGTACACTTTGTTGGAGGGGGTTTTATAAGATATAATATGGGATTTTATAGTCCTTCAATAATAAAAAACACTCCCTATATATGGTAAGAGATCCAAAAAATCCAATAAAATAATACTTTCTGAAGCCTGAGATCATGTGTGTCAAAATATTTCTCACGAGTTTAGGAAATTCAACACTGATATGATATATTTTTCATCCTTATACAGTAATATAAAACCTAGAACAAGATTAGAACAAAAAATACTTAAGCACAACTCTTTTCTATTTAAATAGAAGGATCATGGAACTAATCAACTTATCCCTTAAGTACTAAAACACTTTTAGATATTGATATGACCACCCAAGAGTATGATCCTTCTTAGGAAATGTTTTCAATGGTGAAACAGACTATGTGAAATCCAAAATTAGCCTCCCATAATAGATTAAAAACAAACTATAAACCTCCTTAAATTTCAGGGATGATACCCAAGAAATAACTATATCAATCATCGATGGATATACTAATAAACACTATTGAGAAAAAATATCCACAAGGAAACAAACCACATTCACCTAGATATTTCACATATACCACATTAATGAACATCTATTAATGTTATGAATCAATAAAATATATCTTATATGAATATCATGATCCATATTTAACCTCAAGAACAACGGAATATCCTTGATGAACACCACAAAAATGTATTCCATGAACTAAAAAAAGACATTCTCATTATTCTCATAAAATCTACAAGTGTATACCAGACACTAAATGGATCATATGATAACATAAACTATCAATAGTGACACCTGAAATAGATCATCAAAAATCCTCCTCTTATACTCACATATGATATTTCCCAATGTTGGGATATTTAAATTCTTTCTATGACATATCATTTACATAAATCTATATCTTTCACAACTCTGAAGAAGTTAATCTATAAGGAGATAAATATTTAAAATAAATAGTGGATGTAATACTTCCATTGAAAAATATAATTTAAAGGGTTAGTTTCATAACCTTATTATAAAAATATATGAAAAACACTCCATATATATAAGAAATAACTTCATAGGTACTATTACTATATCCAAAATATATCAAATATAATAAAACCACTAAATGAGTGGGATGTGATAATATAAATATAACTGTAATAAGAATAACTCTACAAAAAATAACATTACAATGATAATAATTAAAATATACCAAATATAATTAAACCACTATATGAGTGGGATGAGATAATATAAATATATATGTAATACGAATAACTCTCCCAATGATTGATGTTGAATTAAAATCATCACACATCCCTAATACAACATGAAAAAACTATACAAACCTCTATTTGGAATACATTACACCATGTGAAATACAATTATATCCACCTTAATCAATACTTTATATAATAATGTTGGAAAAATAAAGGAGTGAAAATAATTTGAATAAAAAATCATCAAACAAGTTCGAAAAAGAAATAAATATCACATCTAAAAATTATACCCCCACATTGAACACAAATCTATATCATAGGTAACCGATTCAATCTAACACATACACCTCATTTACCCTCATGATGTTCAACACATTTTCCATGATTAGAACTAGGTCTGTGATGATATAGAATAACATAGTTACATTATTTTCTAACTATACCAGCAATATGAGATATAAAATCCATAGGACCCAACAACTATTGATGTGGTTTAGGAAGAAACTACTACTACAATTACTTAAAAACCCGACTTTAAACATAACACTGATAAATAAATGTGTTCCTAGAAAGAGAAATATTTACACACACACATAATAGAAATAAAATATCATTTTATAACTCCTAATGGAAGATCATGACCTTTTAAAACAATATAAATGGGAATAATGGGTTGCGACTGACTCCTTAATGATAAAAACCTCGACAACACTTTTAAGATAGAACCTTTGAGGAAACTACATCATCACACAAATAAATATTACATAATTTTAGATTAACATTCAATACATATCACATTAATTCATTACAAAAACAATTATTTTTCATACCTTTAGAGACTATAAATATAATCCACCTATTTGATGATATTTCATCAACATATCCCAAAAACAGTACTCTCATACAGTACCCTTCTCGACTCATCATACTTAGTACCGTTAATCATAACCTTGGGAAATAGAAACACAAAAGGGAGGGAGCTAAAAATAATAATACGGGTAAACATAGGATAAAACAATTCAATGATACTATACGAGAATAAGATATTTATAAGTGAATGAGAACATAATCATGGTACAAAAAGGTCAAACATAAAGACATAAATTACTAATCATGAGTCATGGCATATATCTTTTTTATAACAAAATACATAGGTAAAAATAGTTTCGAGCATCAAAAAATCATAATCCATGAGACCATAACATATGAAAATGTTTTTATAATAAGAATGTGGCATAAAAATAAGCACATAAATCAAATTTCTAGGAAAAAAAAGACATTCATCATATATTAGGTTTCTTATAACCATTCTTGTATCTTTTTACCTTTGGATAAATACACATATAAACTCTTGGGATTGTTCTTATACCTCATATTGAGTTTAAGTCAATGAACATAATAAATTACCCAATTAATTTGAGGGATACCACAAAAAAACCCATAAAATAATATTAAACAATTACTATACATACCATAAGAATATAAGAGTATTCATTATTAAGTTATATCATTATTAACCCCTGTGAATAAAATACAGTTCATAAAAATCCATTAAAAAAATCATCCTAAACCTTCCATAGAATGGATGTCGATGGTATTATAACACCATATCTCAATTAAATCATCTCATTCCATAATTTATTACAACATAGATAAAAAATATATTTTATAAAGCAATTAATATTATGTGTTATAAAATAAGAGAAAAAGTTATTTTTTTTGGGAAATTGTAATACTATAAATTTCACGAATAAATGGAATTTATATTTCTTTTTAAAAAAAATAGAAAATTTTAATGTAATATTTATCTCAAAGAATTGACACAACATTATGTGAATCTATTCATTCCACATGTGAGAAATAAATAATTAATTTCACACTTTTGTAAAAAAAATGAGTAAGTCACTTTGAAAGGATATAAAAATATTCATTTTAATTATTAGTATATAATTTTAAATGTATTATCATATATCATTATAAAAAATTTAAGAATAGGATAAAGAATCCATAAAAAAATGTGAACAACATGGATATTAAGGAGATATATTCCTGACCAAAGAGTAAAAATATGGTTAGATTTTCATAAAAATATTCTTTTGGTTATTTTGAGTAAAAATGATGGAAAAAAGAACGTGTACTTGAAAAACCCAGAAATAAATTTATGAGAAGAAATTACCTAACTATTAAGAATGAAATAATATAATTTTTTTTATAAAATGATATTTTTGAAACCATTAAATAAATACTAATTTCAACAGATTGTGTCACACAAAACACCAAAATAATGTAAACCATGCCAATAAAAAATATTACAACATATTAAAAATACAAGAAAAATATATTAATTATTAGAAAAAGTGTTAATAATAAATCTGTATAACAAAATATTACTATTTTATTTGATTAAAATTTTAAGAAGGATACCTCTTAAAGAACAATTAAAAAATGAGCGATTTTATTTTAAATTAATAAATTAAATAGATAATAGTTAAATGAATATTATAATAAGTAATTTTTATATTTATAAACTAAAATTAAGTTATTAAATTATTTATTAATTTATATAATATATGAATAAAGTTACATGATGTTTTAAAGGTTACATTTTTACAGAAACCATTTTCATTATATATTTTATTTTTATTTTAAAGAACAAATTGAAAATTTTATATTTTTAATTGTAACTATTACATCTGGATTATTTTTTATATAAATAATTTTAAAAAATTATTTTTATTTGGATAGTGCAATATACTATTTTTAAAATATTATGTATTTTATCAAATTATTAGTTTTGAAGAATGATTTAGAAATTTTGGAAACCATTTTATTAAAATAATATTCGTTTTATAATTTATAATATATGATTAAGAATAATTATTTTAGTATAAAAACATATATTCAATGTTTTTGAACTTATATAATATTTTTATCAAGAAATTGTTTATATACATTATATAACTATTATATGGAAATTTATTTTTGTCACATTATGAAATTGAATAAAACTAGATGGATATTAAATATGTAATATTTTTTTCTGAATTATTTAATAAAAACCATTTTATTTTAAATCATAAATGAAATCTTTAATTAGTAACAACTAGTCACCCTAAGAAAAGCTAAAATGGTTAATGTAAAAATCTATGTGTAAATGTACACAAACAAGCTCAAAAAATATGTGGTAATATTCACATGATTATTTTAATGAAGATATCTCTTATATTCTCCATTATTTTTAAATTTCTATGCCACTATCCTTGAGGGTGACTTCCAATTATTTAGAAGATATTGTTATTTTCAAAAAAATCCATCCCTTATCCTTGATAAAAGTGGTTGTCCTGTCCTCACATACCCTCACACCACAAAACCCATAATTTCAGAAAAAAATATTATAAAACCTCTCCAAAACACACATAAAACTATGATATATGTTTTTTCACCAAAAAATACTTTCCCTCGACGTTTTAACCTGCTTCTCAAAGGATATAATCCATGTAATGAAGAATAAATATCAAACTCCTCCTTTCCCTTTTC
The DNA here is from genome assembly GCA_963277665.1 of Viscum album. Classification (NCBI taxonomy): domain Eukaryota; kingdom Viridiplantae; phylum Streptophyta; class Magnoliopsida; order Santalales; family Viscaceae; genus Viscum; species Viscum album. Next base: position 2,010,511,584 of record OY728122.1, on the reverse strand, counting down.
TGTTTATTTATGGGAAGTTATTATTTATAAAATTCTATTAAAAATAATGAAAAATATGATGTGTATAATTATTATAAAAGTATATAATTATAAATATGGTAAAATCATTAACCACAATTTGCATTTTCAATTAAGAAAAGTGAATATGTGAAACATGTATATATTCAGACTACCACCTCCATGATGTAACATGTTTATTTTACATTAATATATAACATGGATATTTAAAGCATTAATTTAATATTTAATTATGATATTTATGACTTATTTAATATTTTAAATGAAATACCATATTACTCCTCTCTATTTTTATATGAAAACGAAATCTTCATTAATGTGTATGTACAGACTACCTTTTTATTGGACGAATGTATTTTATTTTTTGTTACCTCCTCTCATGGATGGTTATAAGAATGGTTTTAAATTGTAAATGTGATTTATATTATGTGATTATTTATTTTTTTGTACAAAAATAAAACATTATTAATGATATGTGTGACACACGATCATTAAAAAATTTACCATCTTAAATAAGCATGATGAGAAGGGGAACAATTAACCCCTACTATGTAATTTTTTTATAACCATAAATTATTTATATAATTAATTCTAATTTTTATTTACAAAACCCATAAAATCAGAATAAATTCCATACACTTATAATGTAATGCCCCAACCCTAGATACCCAGAGTCTGTTCATTATTACATAACATTGGCATGATCACAAGGGTTTAAATCCCGAAAGACCATTCAGTTTAGTATCCTTGGAAATGCTAGATACATTCATGATATTTACATTACATTATAAAATGAAAATCTAGAACAAAATAGTCTCTATAGGACACTCTCATATCCCTTAGACTATCCCTATAGGTCAGTCATAATATATTGCTTCACATCTTGGGAAAAATAAAACATAGAAAGGGGTGAGCTCAGATGCTTAGTAAAGATAACAATATAGCGGAAACTTTCATAAATAATCATTAACATTTAAAGAAATTTAAAACTAAAACCAAATCCTTTAAAATATGAACTTCAGAATAATATAGAAAATATAGAATAAAAAAATTTCATTAACTTATTCAAATGGATATTCTACTAGTCTAATAATCACATGAAATATCAATAGCCACTTTCAAAATAATGGAATGCGTAATGCCATACTTCATAGCCACATAGTCAAGGCCATGTGCCAAGAATAAAAATATGATATTTCCATGGCCTTGTTCCAAGGAACTAGTTTGTCTCATGAGACCTACCAATTCATTAAGGAGCTATAGTGGGCTTATCCCGTCACTTACTATGTCCAATACATTCCTCATATGAAAAGGATTAAACATAACATAAACATTCATTGTAAACTAGCTTAAAAAATGTCAATACTTAAACATAAACTATAAATTGTATAATAATAACACATCCAAAGTCAAACATATCAATAAACTTTCAATACAATATTTATGTTTTGTATCATAATAAATCAACTTCAAATAATATTACAATCCATCAAAGGATGTTGACATAAATGAAATCAGAACTTATTTTTTACAGATATATCACATTCAATTTTGATATCATTTAAAATTCAGATAAATATAAATGAAAACCTTTATTTTCAAAATATTCTGTTAAGATTGTATGGGAAGATTCTATGATGTTATAATGGAGGAAAATAGCTTCACCTTCCGTATAAGTTAAAAACATTCTTACTTTTATTTTGTCGAAAAGGTCCTAAGGTACCTTGTTTGGAAAACGAAGGAAATATTCCTTTCAAACAATTTATAAAAATTTAAAATAGTGTATAAATGACATTAACAGATACTCTATGAAATATTAAATATGTTTTGTAATAAAATTTTATGAAACATGGATGTTAATGATAAAGAGGTCCCAGTAGATACTTACATAAAAACATTCTCGGATAATAAAGTGATTGTGAAATTAACCCTTAACATGTTCTTTTACTTTGTCAAGGGTAGGTTAACCTCATGTATAAGGGTGAAATAAATGTAATTAATTTATAAATAACCAAATACATTAATATTATATCATATATGATCTTCCAATATTGATTTGTTAATGATATATTAGTAGTATCAACATTTTAGGTGTAGACTTATTCATTTTCCTTTATATGATTAGTAACGTAAGCCAAGATTTTTATTTATAGGATGTATTTGATTCATATCCATAATGATATTAAGTTCATTAAATATTATTTTTAATCATAACATGATAATTGTACATGAATGATGACAATTGTGAATGAATCGCATCATGTTCATGGAAACGGTAATCCGTATGTACGCATGAGTGACAATATCATTCTTTTGTAATTAAAATCTTATGTAAATAGATTTTATATCATATATAAATAATCATTAACTTGTTATATATATTATTGAAATCAATTATAAATCATTATTGTAAACATCAAAATAATAATGTATTGAATAACAATTTCACCACGATGAGGAGACGGAAAGTCGTATGTACGCATGTACGGGGACATGTTTTTCATAGGATGGATAACATAATGAATATAGTTGTAAATTTTTTATAATAACATAATAGAATATAGAAGATGCTGGAGTTATTATTTTATAATGTAAACAACAAAGAAAAAGGATGTGGATGAAGAAAATAACTTTAAAGTGGTGGTGAGATATTTACCTCTACTTCTGGTTCATCCTTTTGATCTGATCATAAGGGCTCTTAAGGATGGTTTTATGATCAAAATAAGGCCTCTAGGATTAATGGAGGATAGTTGGGATGATATTTGAGTAGAGGATGGGCGATCCAAATGACATTTGAGGTGTGAATTGGAGAGAAGGGGAAGTTCCCTTTTATAAGAGTGGTGAGTGGCACCTTAGAAAATTATTGAAATATTATATTATAATAAAATAAATTTCAGTTCATAATTTATAGAAATAGATTTATGTTGAATATAATGTGGGTATGGGTCTAAATCCTCTCAATAAATAGGTTTTATACATGTTTTAGTTTCCATTTTTATTTATGTTTTATATTTAACTCTTTGTTAAATAGTTTGACATATACCATGACTCTTTTTATTTTTATATTATATGGTTAATAAACATTATATAACAATCAAAGATTACCCAAAGTGGTTCACTATTAATATATAAAACCATATATAATCCATTATTCCATCCCTTATATTTTTATGAATACTATATCAATTAATTATATAATATTTGTTTTAAAAACACTTTTATGTCAATTTTGACATTATTTAAAAAATTATTTTTGTTAAAGTCATAAAAAGATTACTACATCGAAATAAATTCATATCTTCAATACTAACATGTCATATTAACCTATAAAATTATTGTTATTCATCAAAAGTCTCAAATTATATTTATTTGAATATTTATAATATCAATTATTTTAATCATTCATTAATAAGGTAATTATTGCATCATCATTGTTTCATTAATAAATTTAATTATTTAATGTATAAAAATTATAAAGAAAATATTATTATGAAGGAAATAGTTTTTTCATTCTAATTAATATTAATAGTCCACTTTATCTTATGTGTGACCCAATATTAAATTTTTTTTGTTTATTAAACATTGATTTTGACTATTTTAACTCTTCTTTAAATAAAATAATAGTAAATGTAATAATCTAATACAATTGGTCATAAATGATCATATTTTATTTATAAGGTCGTTTTTTGTCAAATTACAGTTATCCAATAGAATTAGAACATGTTTTAGGGGATGAATAATCTCATTTTTACCCTCAATTGCCATATTTACTTTTAACCGTGGTAAATAAATGTAAAATGTTACTATTCACCAAAAATTATTTTCATCTTATTGAACCTAATTTTTCATAATGATATCATCCATGTCTCTCGTATTTTTGAATTTCCACCTATAGAAGCAGTAAAATTATGTTTTATGTGAATTTGAAAATTTTCTAGGAGGTGGGTAAAAGATGGTGAAAAGTTTAATAAAATATCATATATCTAATATTATTACAAAATGAGTCCAAGGAATAAAATTGAACATATATATGTATTATTTATCTATTTTCACATAAAATAAATTTAAATAGAATTATTAATTAATAAAAAAAAGATTGTTTTAAACAATAACATTTGGTTTTTCACTATTAATCAAAAATTGAATGTTTTCAGAAAAATACAAAAAACTCACTCTATGCTATTTTGATATTCCAAATTAAAAAATGATGTCCATTTTGAAAAATAATATTTATAAAATATTAAAAAGTGAGTATTACTATTCATAATGGCTAATTTGATTGGTCGCGGTGTGTTAGAATCTCGATGTTGCATACAATAAAATCTTTTTCTTTATTCAAAGGGAAACATACTGTAGAATCTTGAGGTGTTACATTTTTCCCTCATTCAAATAAAATTTTCTTCAAAATTTCTATAATACTACCACACAAAATGATTCAGGTGGTTCTTCATCATAAGTTCCTCTATTTCCCACATTGCCTCTTCCATCTTATGGTTTCTCCATAGAACTTTTACTAGACTGGTCGTCCGTTTTCTCAGAACTTTTTCTCTTATATCAAGAATTTTGATAGGCTCTTCAAAATAATATAGATCTGGTTCCAGTTCAATTTCCTCCTAGGTGAGTACATGTAATGGGTCAGTCATGTATTTTTTCACCAATGATACGTGGAATACATCGTGAACTTTGGAGTGACATGGAGGCATTGAAAATTGATAAGATAAAACTTCATTTTTTTCTATAATTTCAAAAGGTCCTATGTACCTAGGACTCAATTTACCATTCAGATTGAAATTTATAACACCCTTCCAGGGAGATACTTTTATGAAAACATGATCTCCTACTTGAAATTCCAAATCCTTCATTCTGTTATCGTCAATGCTTTTTTCTTATTATGGGATGCTTTGATGTGGGTTTGGATAACATTCACCTTTTCCATTGATTCTTCTAGATGTTCTGGGCCTGTGAATTGTCTTTCACCAACATCATCCCAATAAGTTGGTGTGCGACATCACTTTCCATGTAACACTTCATATGGTGCCATATGAATACATGAATGGATGCTATTATTATAGGAAAATTCTACCAGAGGTAAATATTGATCCCACATACCTTGAAAGTCAAGTGAACAATATCTCAACATGTATTATACGGTTTTAATAGTCTGTTGTGATTGTCCATCAGTTTGAAGGTAGTAGGTAGGGATCAAACATAGTTCAGTATCTAGGGCTTTCTAAAGACTTTCCCATAATCATGATTTAAATGGGGATCCCAATCAGAAACAATCGATAAGGGTACACCATGAAGTCTTACATCTTCATTAATATATAGTCTTTCTAGGCGTTAAAGTGGTAAATCTTCTCTTATAGAAAGAAAATGTGATGACTTGGTAAAACTATCAACAATGACCCATATTGAATGATTCCTTATAGGAGTCTTTGGTAGCCCTATTACAAAGTCCATCGTAATATTATCCAATTTCCACTCAGGTATGGGAAGAGATTGCATGACTCCCCCAGACTGCTGCCTTTCAGCTTTCACTTATTGACAAACCATACATCTTGACACAAAATCAGCAATCTCCCTCTTCATGTTTTCCCACAAAATATATTCTTTCAAATCTTTATATATCATGGCACTACCATGGTGTATAATGAAAATGGATCTTTGAGCATCATCTCACAATTACCTTTTTAGATATGTTATATCGGGAATAGAATGTCTCTTTGAAAATTTCAAAATTCCATCTTCATATATGAAGTCACTCAATCTCCCATCATTCAGAGGTTTAATGTTCTTTTGAAACTCTTCATCGTTAGCTTAAGAACTTTTTATCCTTTATAGTAAAGATGGTTTTGCAACCATTAGAAAACGTATTGTTCATTCACCTTCCATGATTATTCCCATATCCATTTTCAATTGATCCATGAAAATAGGATCCCTTTAAACTCTCATATTGTTCAATACTCAATGATCCTTTCAGCACAAAGTATCTTCTACCTTATTTTCCATTCCCATTTAGTAGTTTTTTATTCAATCATAATCCTTTAGTAGTTGCAGTCATCGCATTTTCCTTATGTTGTGTTATTTTTGTGAGAAAATATATTTCAAACTCTTGTGATCTGTATAAATATCACATTTTTCCACCATAGAGAACAATCTTCATATTTTCAGAGAAAATATTACACCATATAACTCATGATCAAGAGTAAGACTGTTTTGCTCAAGAATTTTTAGCTGTCGTGATGAATATTCAATAACTCTATCATTCTTCATAAGGACACAACCAATTCCTTTCGTTGAAGCATCAATATAAATAACAAACCCATCATTCCCTGATACTAGAGTCATGATAAGATAATTGAATAATATTCTCTTTAATTATTCAAAATATTCTTCACACTCTTTTTTCCAAACTAATTTAACCTCTTTACATGTGATCTTGGTCAATGAGTTAGCTAATCAGGAAAAATTCTGGACAAAATGCCGATAATAACCTGCGAAAACAATAAAACTGCGTACCTCAGTTGTACTCGTCGGTACTGGACACTTCTAGATTTCCTTGTACATTGAAGTATCAATAGATATTCCATCATTAGTGAATATATGGCCATGAAAATAATTCTCTTGAAGCCAGAATTCACACTTGTTAAATTTCTTGTATAATTCACTTATTCTGAGAGTTTTCAGAATGGTGCGCAAGTGATTTTCAGGCTCTTGATAGATTTTTTAGTATACCAGGATATCATCAATAAATATCACTATTAAGTCCTCAAGATATTATTTGAAAACTATGTTCATTAGATCAATGAAAATAGAGGGTGCACTAGTCATCCCAAAAGGAAAAACTGAAAATTTTCAATTCTCGTACTTGGTTCAGAATGACTTTTTCGAAATGTCTTCCTTCTTCACACACAATGGATGATCTCTATATTGAAGGTCAATCTTTGAAATTTTTTTAGCTCTATGAAGTTGGTCAAATAAATAATCAATGAGAGGTAGTGGATACTTGTTATTTTTTGTTGTAACATTGATCTCCTTGTAGTCAATACACAACCTCATAAATCTGTATTTCTCCTTATCAAAAAGGATAGGGGCGCCCCATGGAAAAACACTAGGGAGAATAAATCCCTTATTAACCAATTACTATAGTTGTTTCTTTAGTTCAACTAGTTCCACAGTGGCCATTCTATAAGGGGTCTTCGATATGGGGCTTGAACCAGGAATTAAATCAATGGAAAACTCAATTTCTCATTCTGGAGGATGTCCAAGTAAATCTTCTGGAAACACATCAACATATTCTTTCACAATTAGTACTTCATCTATTAGAACATTCTATTCCTCTCCCATGATAATTTCAATGTTGTCCTCTCCAATAATTGAACTTAGTAGAGGTACTGGGGGTGGATCTATATAAGAATTAGGTGGTGAGGTTTATGATCTAAAGATCAGGTACTACTTATCATCATCGTAAATTGTATCATCCTTAATCTTATAATGAACATTCACATAATGGCCAAAATACAATCCATACTGAGGATAATATCAAAATCAATCATGTATATGATGATGAGATCAACGGATAGACAACATTTATATTCTTTTATTTGAACCGATTCCCAAAACATTGTTGCGATGATACTTCACCTAGGAGTTTTTATTGACAACTCCCTTGTTTCATCAAATTTAAAATATCTAATTTTCTTAACAAACTGGGAAGATATGAAAAAATGTGATGATCTAGAATCAAATAATTAATTGGATAAACATGAGGAAACCATTAAATTACCTGCCACTATGTCATTAAAAGCTTCAACCTTAGCATTAGTGATCGCATAAGCATGTCCTTTCTCCATTGGACTTTTCTGAGGTAAGATCCCTTGGCACATAGGATATTCATTTGAATAATTCCACTTTTCTCTATAATTGTATCATTCCACATTGACAACCTCTTTCTTTCCTTTGAAATCATGAGCTTGGTGGCCTTTGTAACCAAACTTGTAATAGGATTCCATTTCCTTCAGGAAACTACTGGGATGTTTCTTCACTCATTTACTACAGGATGGATATTTAACATTTCCCTTATTCCCTTTATTTTTATTTCCAGAGTGTTCAACATATCGTTTCTTCTACAGCTATTCTTTAAACTCGTAAGACATAGAGAATTCTTGTTCTGTCTTGATAGCACATGAAAAAATATCTTTGTATGATGTGAAGGATTGTGAGACTAATTCTCAACAAAGAAATGGTTTCAACCAATCAATGAATCGATCAATATAACTCCGTGGGTTATGTATATAATCTTTTGCATTCCTTGCTATCCTTTTAAAGTTAGCATCATATTTTTCGACATTCTCATCCTATTTTTTCCTCAAAAACAAAAGTTTTCTTTCCATATCCACTTGATGTTAATGTGGAAAGTATATTTCTATGAAAACATCTTTAAACTGCATCCATTTTATATTTTATACTTCATCATCTTCCATTGTGTTTTGAATCATTGACCACCATTGATCTGCATCTCCCGTGAGGCAACAAACTGCCAAGAAAACTTTTTCTCTTTCGCTACTCCCAAAGTAAGAAATATTTTCTCTTTGGAATTTATCCATTTCTCACCTACTAATGGACTTGTACTCCAATTGAATGTTGGTGGTTGTTTCCTCATGAAGAGATCTAACATTGATCCTACGAATTGTGGATCATGGTACTCCTTATGGGTAAGTTTATTATTCATAACCTGGGAGAGTTTTCACAATATGGTGATAAGATGATCAGCACTAGTTGCTTCACCAGCTCCAATATAATAATCTTGAGTTGGAAGTTAATCCATACATGGATTACGTGTGTTTATATGATTTCCATTCCTTCCACTAGGTGCCATTTCTAAACAATAGAATTCAATAGATTAGTTTATGAATCAAAATACATAATCCAAACTTGTAAAACACGTAACATAAATTTAATAGCTTATAGATATAATACATAATCATAAAAATGTTTTCTTTGAGAAATTATATACTCATAATCCCTTCATAATGGTTTGTAATGAAAATGATAATTATCCTAAGCATATCTCTCGGGAGTGTTGTAACCAAGAGTGAAACAAGGCCTGTTGTCATGCACCAGTTCCCATTCAAGACTAGCTCAAAGTGGTGTTTTTTGGTTTTACCCCTTGGTACATCTATGTCGGAGGTTCCTCTACATGCACATATCCAGATATGGATGTTATTCTTTTAAAACTCATAAAATCTATAATGTACCAAAATTCAAGAATGTTCTTCCATAAAAATCCAAAAAATTCTATCTTACGGTAATGTGCACTAATAAGAGTTTATCTGAATCTAGTTTCCATGTTTTGTATTAAATTCCTCTGATACCAACTATAACACCCCAACACCAATTACCTAGAGTCAGTGCATTATTAAAATACATTGAAATGATCAAAAGAGATAAAATCCCGAAAAACTGATCATCTTAATATCCTGGAAATTCTAGATACATTCATATGTTTTACATTAAATTATAAAAAAAAAATTCAACAACATAGTCTCCTTAAGCCACACTCATATCCCATAGACTATTGTTATATTATAGTGATAATATACTCCTTGGAATCCTGGAAAAAATAAAACATAGTTAATAGTGAGCACATATTCTCAGAAATGATAACAATATAGTGGAAAATTTTATAAATTAGTATTAACATTTAAGGCAATGTAAGACTAATACAAAAGCCTTTAAAACATGAACATCAACATCATATGGAAAATATATAATCAAAAAATTCCATTTACTTATTCACGTTATTTTATACTAGTCTAATAATCACATGAAATAATAATAAAAACTTTTACAATGATGGAATGCATAATGCCAGACATCATAGCCATATAGTCAAGGCTTTGTGATAAGACTAAAAATAATATTTTGTCAAGGCCTTGTTCCAAAACAATAGTCTGTCTCATGATACCTACCGATGCATCGATGAGCTATAATGGGATTCACCCGTCACTTACTAAGTCCAATGCATTCATCATATGAAAATGTTTAAACATGTAAATAAACATTCGTATTAAAACTAGCATAAAAATGCCAATACATATCCATAAACTATGAATGATATAAAAATAACGCATCCCCAGTCAAACATATCACATAACCATCAATACAATATGGATGTTTTTTATCATAATAAATCAACTTCAAATAAACATACAACCCATCAATGGATGTTGACATAGATGAAATAAAAACTTTTTTAGAGAAATATTTGTTTCTATTTAGATATCTTTTAAATGAAATATAAATATAAAGGTAACATTTATTTTTTAAATAGTAATGTATTCTTGTATGGGAAGATTCGACAATGTTATAATGGTAGAAAATAGATGCACTCGTTGTATAAGTTAAAATACATTCTTACCTTAATTTTGTCGAAAGGTCATAAGGTGCCTTGTTTGGAAAATGATGGAATGATTCATTTCAAAAAATTTATAAAAAGTAATACTTGGGTATAAGTGACTTTAACCCATAGTCTAGTAAATAGTAAAATTGTTTTGAATGCATTTTTAAGAAACATGGGTGTGGATGATAAAGATGCCCCAATAGATTCTTACGTAAAAACATTCTCAAATAATAAAGAGATTGTGAAATTATCCCTTACCTTATACATTTCCTTGGTTGAGAGTAGGATAAAATCCTATATAAAAATGAAATAGTTGTTATTAAATTATATAATAACCATATATATTAATATGATATCATATATGATCATCAATATTCATTTGTTAATGATATTTTACTAGTTTCACCATTTTGGGTCTTAACATATTTGTTTTCTTTATATGCTTGGTTATGTATGTGATGATCGTAATGGATAGGATGTATTTGACTCCTATCCATAACGATATTAAATTCTTTAAATATTGTTTTTAATCATCACATGAAAATTATTTTTTAATGATTACGATGGGGAATGAATCTTATTGTGTTCATGGAGACTGTAATCCATATGTAAACATGGGTGAAAATATCATTATTTTGTAATTAAAATCTTTAATAAATGGATGGTATATCATATATACAGAATAATTAACCTGTTATATCTATTATTTTAATCAATTAGACATCATTATTATAGCCATCCAAATAATAATTTATTGAATAACAACTTCACCATGACGTGGAGACGATTCACCATATAGACGCATGTATCATGACATGTTATTCATAGGATGGATAACATAATGAATATTGTTGTACCATTTCTATAATAAATCATAGTATATAAGAGATATTGGATTAATTATTTTATAATGGAAAGAACAAAGAAAAATGAAGTGGAAGAATAAAATAACTTGAAAGTGGTGGGGAGATATTTACTTCTTCTTCGGGTTCGTCCTTTTGATTTGATCAAAAGGGATCCTTAAGGAAAATTTATGACCAATATAATGATTCTATAATAATGGGAGGATATTTGGGAGGATTTTTTGTTAGGGTTTGGTTGATCCAAATGGATTTGGAGGTGTTAATATGGTAGAAGGGGAAGTTCCTTTTTATAAGATGGGTGATGGTACCTTAGGGAATGATTGAAATATTATTTTATAGTAAATACATTATAGGTTTATAACTGATCTAAATTGATTTATTTATAAAATAAGTTGGGTATGGGTTTAAATCCTCTAAAAAAACGTTTTATACAAGTGTATGTGACCATTTAAACCTCATATTTTAGATTTAACTCTTTGTTAAATAGTTTGAAATTTACCATACCTCGTTGTATTTTTATATTATATGGTTAATAAACATACAATAACAGGCCAATAAAAACACAATTGGTTCATTATTAATACATATAACCTTATCTAAGTCATTTGGCCAATCCTTAGATTTTTAGGAATAATATATCAATTAATTATATAATATTTGTTTTAAAAACTCTTTTATGTCAATTTTTTCATTATTTAAAAAATGATTTTGCTTTAAGTCCTAAAGACATTATTACTTCGAGATAAATTCATATGTTCAATATTAACATGTCAGATTAACCTTGAAAAATTGGGTAAGTCATAAAAAGTCTCAAATTACATTTATTTGGATATTTATAATTTCAATTATTTCAATCTTTCATTAATAAGGTAATTACTGCATCATCATTGTGCCTTTAATAAATTTAATTATATAATGTATAAAAATTATAAATAAAATATAATTATATTGTAATTCTTTTTATATTTATAATGAATATTTATAGTCGACTTTATCTTGTGTATAACCCTATATTAAAAATGGTTTAGTAATTAAAAGTTATTTTAACTCTTTTAACTCTTTGTTAAATAAAATAATAATAAATGTCCTAATCTAATCCATGAGGACCTAAAGGATCATATTTTTTCATAATGTTTTTTTGTTCGAATTACACTTATCAAATATAATTAGAACATGTGTTTGGTTTGGAATAATACCATTTTTACTCTTAATGACCCTATTTACTTTTAACTGTGGTAAATGAATGTAAAAAGATACTATTCAACAAAAATTATTTTCATTATATTGTACAAACATTTTTATTATTGATATCTAACGTGTCTCTCTGATTGTTGAAATTCTACTTACAGAAGTGGTAAAATTATGTTTTATGCGAATTTGCAAATTCTCCATAGAGGTGGGTAAAAGACGATGAAAAGTTCAATAAACTTTTATATATATAATATTATTACAAAATGAATCCAATTAGTTACATTGATCATATATAGGAATTATGTATCTATTTTTAAATAAAATAAATTTAAATAAAATAATTAATTATATAATTAAAAAGTCGGTTGTAAACAATAACGTAGTGTTTTCACTATTCATCAAAACATGAATGTTTTCAGAAAAATACAAAAAATTCACCCAATGATAATTTCGAAACTGTGAATTCAAAAATGAAGTCCATTTTGAAATATAAAATTTATAAAATATCAAAAAGTTGGTATTATATTCATAACAACTAGTTTTATTGGTCGTGGTGTGTTAGAATCTCAATGTTGCGTACAATGCAAGCTATTACAATTTTCAAAGGGAAACGAACCGTGGAAGCCTGGGGTGATACATATAATATAATTATAACATAATTAAACCACACCATAATCATCCCTTAATCATTGTATGATCATGATTCTATAGGATTAACCACTTACTTAAAAAATGATATAAATTTATATCATGGATTACTATGTGATATTAATTACTCGAATAATGTGATATAAATATATAGATATTTAATATTTTTGGATATTGAATGGGGAATGTTTTATAAACTTATTAATTAATAAATCATTTTTTATTTGTTAAAAATCATTATAATATGATCACTTTTGATGACATCTTAATGTGTTGTAAAACATATATTATGTTGATCGAATAACATTATAAATATCATTAAATATATATTCTAATACCTTGGATGATATCAAGTTGATGAAATTTTTATCAAAAAATATTATTATCCCCATTTAAACAAAACTACAACACAATGATCAAGATTAACAATACACATCATTGAAAATAACTACACACTAATTATAATTCATATAGAATGTGATTATAAATAAATAGTTTAAATGTAAAAGATATGATTAAAGATATAAAATAAATTATAATGATTTATATGTTATTTAATCCTGTTCTAAGAGTGTATTTATTGAATCAATTATAAATGGTATGGGATTTTATATTCTCAATTATTATTTGATTGTGATATAATACATTTTGTTCACTCAGTTTCACTTATATTGGATAATTTCAATAGATGGGTATATTATTATGAAACAATTTTTTTTCTTCCATGGGATATTATAACCCAAATCATATTCCCTTTTTCAAATAGATTTAGATTAAAATGTTACCCACATAGTAAGGTTTTTTGGTAACTCAATTTCAATTCATCGAGTTATAATAATTCTTTGAAACATATTTCATATATTATGGGTGAATTCTTTCGTAGATTATATTATGTGGTATTCAATTATTTTTTATGAATTTGTATTCCTAAACAAAAAATCACTACAAAAATATTTTATACCTTATAGTGTATTTTTGAAGAGGCTAAGAGTTGTTGAATTAGGGTTGATAAGAAAGAAGGATATCTTGTTGTTGTTTTTTATTGTCAATTGATAATAGGATTCAGAATGGTTGTCCTTCCATATTTTAATTATTGATGAAATATAAAATATATACAATTTTAGGTCTAATAGACTATGGTAATCAGATGTATGGTAAAACCAAATTTTATTACAATTATATTCAATGTTAAATCAAATAGAGATGTTCAGAAAAATAAAATCAAGAAATTCATTACTTATCTTAAGAGGAAAAATATTATGATAACCAAAATTTATCTTGGTTACAACTAAGTTTATTTATAGAGATTAATATATTTTCTATGGAAATAAATTTTAATTAACCTATTCAATGAATAAAGTTCACGAACTAATTAGAAATATAAATCTAGTTAAAGATTTACAGTGTTGTTAGACAATGAGTTTCCAATTATCAAATAAATATTTCGAAGTCATCAAATTGAGGTTTTTGAGTTAGAAATATTTGTTTAACTGATTTTATTAGATAAAATATTTCTTACGAAGTCATTTGATAAAAATTAAGGGAACATTCATTAGGAAAAGTTTCTAAATAAAGCCATTAACCAGGGTTTATATATAATATCATCAGGAGAAGTTTCAAAATAGTCAATGGGTGGAGATTTTCTGATAGAGTCTTGGGATAGAGAGATCTTATAGAGTTTTATCTTATGAGGATATGAGGATCTTTACAAATTTTTTATCAAGTCCTGCAATTTAATAATATTCATCTAGAATTTAAAAAACTCAATAATCATGAAGGAAAGACTGTAATTGTATTTGATATTTGAGGAATGCTTGAAGAGATCATTGATGCTGATATTTGAGGAATGTTCTTGTGAACATTTTTGACAAAATTTTACTTCGGGGTTTCTAGGATAAAAACTAATGGAATTATTTTGTGAGACATTTAAATTAAATGTGTGAAATCCTAATTTGAAATTTGTTCCCTACCCTTGTTTTTAAAGCATTAATTCTTATATAAATGGTCAAATTATTATGTGAAGTGATTTTTGATGCTGTCATTTTAATTAAGAAGTGGGGTGTTAACCATGAAGATTGATAGTGATTTCATTTCAGACAAAGTATCTGAAAAAGTTTAATCATAAATATTTATTCCAGATAGACTGTATCAGATAGTGTCACAAGAGAGAGTGGTATCAAATAGAGTGATAATAGACCATGTAAATCCGATGAAATGGGTATCAGATGAATGGTGTAAAATAGATACACTATATAGAGTTGTATCAAACAGATATGTTTAGAAAAAAATGTTTATATAGAAATTAAAGATCGCTACTATGAAAAAATGAAAGAGATAGTATAAAAACATACATGAAGGAATGTAAAGAATTAATGTAGCCCAAGGATGATGTGTTGAATTATTTTGGGGAATTTTCATTTAAATAGTTAAAAAATTGATTTATGAAATTATTTATTATATAAGAACATGCCATATCAAAAGAATATAGTTTTATACAAGTGATTGACATTCCCTGCATACTATATATCAAATAGGATTGTTTTCTAGTGTATTTGAAATATCATATTACTTCTAAATCATGTCAATGAGTAGATACTCATAATGATTAGTAAACCATATAAATTATTATTCTCCTTTGGCTGTTATTGTGTGTTATTTTTCAGTGAATTCTTTTCTCTGTAACTAGTGTTGAAGGATTTTTTAAAGTAATAAAAATAAGAAAAATGATCACTAATAAACCCATAACTCAATTGTCACAAAGATACTTAAATACCAATTAAATTTATACTAATGACAAGGTTTCATTAATTGAAACATGACAATTTAAATTCTGATGAAGAACAAGCCTCAAAATACATTTAGAAATCATTTAATAATAATTGGATTCATGTATTAAATGGGAATAGTAATAAAATCATTATGCGTATAATGATATAATACTTTTATACATTGGATATGATATTATTGAAGCTTATGCTTATATTTTTACTCCTCTTAATTAGAGTTATCACATAATAAAAGAAAACAAGAATAATATTGGTAATGTTGGATGAGCTAGAAATTCCATACATTTCTCTCTCTCTAAAAGAAAATTTCTGATGGATAATGTAATAGGAAAATCTAACGAATCATGGGAAAATATAATTTTTTTTAAGAAAATACAAAAAAAATGAAATAAAAGTTAAAAATATAAATATTGATTTATGGATATCTAAAAATGGGAGATAATGAATCAGTTGGTTAGTTGTTTACAAGGGTTAATTATATAAGGATCCATATAAGATATTTGGGGGAGAAATTGGAAGATTCAGTAATTGTGTAATATATTCTAAGAATTATTCATGATTAATTTGATATCATGGTATAATCATTAGAATTTATATATTCTGAAAATATATTTTTGGATTGTTTTTTAATTTTTATCACATATGAAATGATAGGATATTAGTATATCATGAAAAAGGAGAATTATTATTGATAAATTTATTTCAAAGATAGAAATACTAGAAATTCAATGAAAGTATATAAGATAGAATAAAATTCCTTTGAAACTGATAAAAAATAATGTAGTTTTTTATGAGTTCATGTCGTTCTTTTCAATAATTTTGAAAAGATGAATATGGATTTACAATGTAATTTTACCGTCAAAGCAAATTAATGTTTATTTCATTGTAAATTTAATCGAAATAAATCCAAGTCTAACATAAGATGATGATAATAATGAAGATGGAGGAATGTGATGAAGATATCTGAAGAGGAAGATAGTAAACTCAATGTAACATTAAAATGAAATGTGTAACTACCCTGTGACTATATGTGATATTTCTTCCAAAATAAATGTGTGTTATATTATACCATATAGTATTATAAAAAAATAACATAATAAAATAAAAAAGATATTATTTCATAAATAAATATCATTATATTAGTTGATATCAAAACCCATGAAAATGGAAAAAATACATTGGGACAGTAAATAAAAAATCAGAAAAGTGGAATGGGAAAATTTAGATCCTTCCAATATTCTAGAATAATCTCCCCCATGAATAATACTATTGAAACAAAACAGAATATTATTCAATCAACTAAATTTTTTCAATTGAAAATATAGATATTTCAGATTTATTATAGTGAATAATGTATTAAATAGTAATGTCGTATTTGTAAAAGGTAATAGGATAATTGGAATAGATATGTGGATGTTATGATAGTAGTGTGACCTTTTGAAAACTAACACGATTGTTTAAAATAGTATGTTGTCCATTAAAATAGTAATTTCAACTAAAAATAATAAAATGTATTATAAATAATATTTATTTTCAGAAATTTTTAAAAAATTATAATTCAATATAATTAATATCAGGATTTTAAAACATAATGAATGTAAAGCACATTTTTAAAAAACTATATCATAATATATTTCAAAAAATAATAGTTTTTGAGTTAAAAGTTATAAATTCTTATAATAAGAAACATTTTTGATAAAAATAATTTGATCTATAGAATTATCATGTTAATATTATCATGTTAAAATTATCCAAGGGTGAATTTTTTGTAATTTTATAAAATACATAAATTTTTATATGAATATTTAAAATATGTTCGTTCAAATATATCAGTTTTTATGACGTACTAATGATCCAATAATGAATTAATAAATTATAAATTTGTTATTTATAACCAAAATAAATTTAAAAATATAAAATATGAATTTAAAAATAATAAACATAATTTTCAAAACAAAAAATTATTTTCTAAATTCTAATATAAAAATTACTTCATTAAAATGACATTGTTTTTCTTCATCCTTTAACTTTTTAATAATTTATTTAATTTTTTTTATATACTGTTTTAATGTCCAAAAACCATTTTTTTCATATAAGTCATAATGCCAATAATATTACCATTAGTAGGTTTACCTATTATATAGAAATTTGTTTAATATTTTTACTCAAAAATACAGCTCTCCTGATGTATAAATAACCCCTCAGCCCTCCCTTGGAAGACTACTTCTCCCTCACATAACAAAGAAAAAAATCTACAAAAATCCCCTCACTTAATATCCTTACAATCCATAGGTATTTTCTGGAGTAATGAAACTCTATGTTTTCAATATGTAATGGACCTTAGAAAAGTAACAACATCAAGAAAGATGTATTTTCATTTGGGTCCTTTAATTTTATTTTTCTTTATAATTTAATATCCTCCATTTCTTTTCTCTTAAAAGCATCTTAAAATAATTAAACAACACCTTTAAATTACAATGAAAATTATATTTTCTTATAAAATTAAATTTTTAATATTATCACATAATATATATGTCTCAAATCATCATTAGAAAATGACCTCTTAATGGTCAGATAACCACCACCGAAGAAATTTACAAATATTTTCACTTCCCCATCATATAGAATAATTATAATAAATTTTATATAATATTTAATAATAAAATAACATATGTTCCAAAATTTTGGAATTAATTCTAATTAAATTTAAATGACCATGAAATATAAATAAATTGTAGCAAAACTAGATATTTTTAATGAAGAAATGATATAAAAATGATTCACCATAAACAATGGTAATTGAGATATATAATAAAGTATTTATAATGGATCAAGAGTGAAAAAACAATAATAATTAACATTTTGTTCCAGGATTTAATAAAACCAATTTTATTAGTTAAACATTGAAATATAATGAAATAATGTGGGATATAATGTAGTGGTATTCTCAAAGACAAAAACTTTCTTTTTTGGGTAATATCCTCTTTCACATGTTTTTACATGGATGTTCTTATTATTTATTTACAATTTCCCCATTCTATACACTCCATTTTATTTTGGTGATATAAATATTTCTATTGATTTTATTAATTTTCTAATAATTTTATAAATCATAATAAAAATACATTAATTTTCAAAATATTGAATTGAATCCTCAAAAAATAATATTGCTATTTTTATGAAAACATATGATTACAATTACTCATTTGGGAACCCCAATGGTTATTTATGAATGTGTAAATTATGAAATCATTATCAAGTCCAATCATTTCCATTTGTTTTTTTTTTCATAACTATAATTATTTTACATTCTACCTGTCATGAAATATTGTGATCATCTTATTATGTGACTAGAGGGATTAAATTTATTTAGTTATCCAATGTATCATGTAATGTGATATATCTCACATGTTTATTTGATAGCATTAAAGTATCTTTTTAATAGTTAATATATTATGTTTCTGGAACATATGTTATGTGTGGACAAGAATCTATATTTTTTTAAAACGTTGTATTTTTCTGAACACTATTTTATGATGATTCATTATTATTGAATTTATATATTTCCCACCTTTATTAAACATTTCTATTATGATTTTGTTGATTATAGTATGATTATGATATCATGATTTTGGTTATAATCAACCTTGTATTATTGATTTAGGCCTTGTATTCCTTACACATTATTTGAACCCTAACTAGGATTTTTTATAAACCATTTATTTATGGTATATCCTCATGTTATTATATATACTAAAAAAATAAGATGAATTTTAGGAGGATAAATAAGAAGAATTTATATAAATTTATATTTAATTATCTACATGTCATGTTTGAGTCAAATTGCCCAATTATACAGAGTATTTGGATACCAGATTGTATCATTGTTTCTATTCTTATCCAAAAATTATTTAGTTGTAAATTTAGAAAATTTTGGGTTGCATTAGTAGGTATCCATGAAATATTTCGTAAATTTGGGGATTATGATTAAAAAAGAGTACTGAAAACCATAAGGAACAATCCATGTGTAGGTATACATCCTATGTATTGGTACATTATAAGATTATATTATTTTTTACAAATAAATCATATATAGACACTACAAGTGGATGTAGATCTAGAATAGTTTTACCTAGGGTTTATAATCCCAAAAAGGGAGGATTGGGAATTCACATGATCTTCACATGGTGAACGATAAATATTCCTTTATTCACACCATGTTTGGAACTCATGGGTGAAATGATATAATTAATGAAATAATATTTACAAAAAATAATAATGGATACATAACTAATGTAATTATTCATAATAATGTTAGGAAAGGATCAAAGTACATTATCCTAATGAATCATTTGTGCAAAAAGATAAACATCAGGTCACCTAAAGATATGAATTTATAACTAATTTCAATATTAGGATTAGTAATTTTTTGAGCATTATTTTCATATGTATGTTCAATCCTTTTATAATTTTGAAATTGGTGGGAACTGGGAGAAACCACATGAAAAACATTTCTGAGGGATAAAGTAATGATTTTTTAAATGAAATCTCTGATTCCATTATAGTTGGTGTTTAAAAAATTTTATAGATTATTAACTATTATTCTTTGTCAAATAAAATTATCAAAACCATTTTGTACATATTACTTTACCAAGAAAGTATAAAATGGCCATCAAGTCATATATATGGAAACAACCACAAACAATGACCTGATCTTACTCTATAATTGTCAAATAATAGGGGGTTATATAAATAGATCAGAAGTTTTCTATTATCCAAAATTATGAGAAGGATAAAGTCACCATAGTTTTATTTATTTTAGATGGAGAGGATAATTAATGGTGGAATATGATAATGAATACAAAACAGAATGATAAAACCGAATAAATGGGATGGGAATACAATAAGGGGTTATTTCCTAAAATTCATTTTTGTTTAACTGTTATAAATATATATGGAGATAATTTCTTGATTTTAATAAGAATGAGGACGGATATTTCATTAATTATGAGTAAAATTTCATAAAGTTTTCATGGTACACTCCATGTTGTTTTATCAATATTGATTGAAAAAACAAGATAGATTATTTAGTGGTTTAAAACCAAATCGTCAAAAGGATGTATCCTTCAATGAATTTTGGATTCTTGATGATGAAATTTTATTTTCTCTTTATGTAGGGATAGAGTTTGGAGAATGGTACATAGGTTATGGTGATAAGAAATGATTTATTGAGCATCATTGAAATAGATCAAATAAAAATGTATGAATGAAGATCCAATGCCACACATGTCAAAAAAATGGGTAGATGAATCATGGTAATTGGGTAAAAGGGATAGTAATATGGTTTTTTTGTTGAGAAGGACACCAAGACCATGAATATCAACCAAACAAAGGAATATGACCAATATTATTGAGAAAAGGGAAGCACAACACACAGTTCAATTATTCAATTGTTTGGAGTATGGTAATTATGAATGCTCATGAACTGAACCACATGTCACTAATAGTAATAAAAACATGTTAACAAAAGATATAGAGGAAAAATGGATGGATTTTTTGGTCACCACCACTAATGTGGAACATAATAATTATATTACACAAGATACAGTTCATATTTACTCGTGAATAGAAAAGGTTTTACTGGATACCGGTTCTATACATCCCTTAATATCATAAACTATTTCTATAACTATTTGATTAGGAAACTGATATTGTGAAGTACAGATATCAATAAAAATACCTAGTGGTGGGATCAATGGGACTGAAATTTTGGGCAATTATATTCTTAGAATCTGTGGGAATATTTTAATTGAGAATCTCATAATCATTCCCTTAGTGGAATTTCTGGCTATACACAACATGGATTGACTGTCATTATATAGAAAAAACATCATCATTATGGAAAATAAAATCTATTTCTATATTCCATATTTTCACATTCTCCTCGATAAATGAAATGAATCTCATCAATATCATTTTTAAAATCCCTCAATAGTGTGGCTGTTATACCATATGGAGAATAATAACAAATTAAAATATTTCAGCCAATAAAGTGTATTTTCCTTGTGAAAATTACCATTATGAGTGAATAAATTTATGTATTTTCTAAATATTTTCCGAAATATCACCCAAATTTTGAGGTATTATTATCAAACGAACATACACACATGGTTGCTACAATCCATAAATACCCATATATAATACCTTTGATCGAATTAGAGGAGTTAATGAAATAGATACTAGGGAAATTGGAAAATTTATTCATATATAATAGTGCATCACCATAGGGTGAACCAATTATATTTTTTAAGAAAATGGATGAATGAATAATATAATGTATCAATAAATTTTGGTTAAACATGATAAACATAAAGAAAAAACCCCTACAAAGGATTGATGACTAGTTTAATCAACTATGAGGAGATCAGTACTTGTCAAAGGTGGATATTTATTCTTGATATCATCAATTGACATTAAGGTATAATAATATAACAAATAAAGCCTTTTGTATAAGGTGTGGATGTTATGTGTTCATAGTGTTACCATTTAGACTTACTAACTCCATTATAATCATTATGGATATGATGAATTGATTTTTTAGAGACAATATTGAAAAACTTTTGTTAGTATTTATCAATTATATTCTAATTTAATCCAATATGAAGAAGGATCATATGGAGTATCTAAGGTTCATAATAAAAAAATTAATAAATGAGAAAATTTATGCTATGTATAGAATGTGTGACTCTTGGATGAAACATTTCACATTTTTGGGGAACATGATCCCTTGTGATGGAATATCTATGGATCCTTAAAAGAAAAAGATAATTTATAAATGAACAAGGACCTAATGTTTTAGGGAAGTACCTATTTTTATAGGGTTAGATTGGTACTAATGATGATTTTTGATAAACTAATCTTGATGTTCTAGACTACCAACATTGTTAACTCAAAAATTGATAATGTATATATTGATGTAAGAGTATAAGGAATGATTTATAGAGATCAAGAATAGGGTAATAATTATGCATGTACTCACAATACAATCAAGTGGAGAATTTTATGTGATATACCGTGATTCATTTAAAAATATACTTGGGTCACATACTCAAGAAATATGATAATTTGATAACCAATGAATTAAAATTGTTGAAGATCCATAAGATAAATAACCTAGCACATGATCTAGAGTCATAATATGTGATATTCTACTTAATGATGTTGTACCGCCACTTTTATGGTGATAAGTGTGACATATATATAGATGAAAATTGTATAAAGAATATATTCATACATAAATAGATAAACATGTTTCAACGAAGATGGTGAAAGATGGTCTTGGAATAAAAATACTATATTAACAACCATCCGGGAATGGACAATAAGGTAGTTGATAATTCTAAAAGAAAATGTCCTACTACACTATCAATGATACAGATTCAGAAAGACACATTATGCAAGGATATATAATGTTTTTATCATGAAATTATAAATTCATATAATTCATCATACCTTGCCTAAATTATTCCCAAACCAATATTCTAATATAAGATAAAATACTATCAAAGGGATGATCTAGAGGTTCAAAATAACATGGAATCCTGAGAATATTTGATGCATCATGAATTCCACATTAATGAAGATGGTTTCAATCTATTTGGAACTAGTATATGTGTGCCTATGTTACTTATAATAAAAAAATAGATATTATATAATGAACATAAAACATATTTATCCACCCATACTGGATGTACTGAGTTGTATCATGATCTTTAAGGTCACATCAGATGTGATATCATGAATAAAAAGATCGTGGATTATATGTAAAAGATCCTGGTATGTCATCAACTTAATGTAAATAGAGAAAGATCCATTAGGATATTGAATCCATTTCTTACACAAACATGGAAATGGGCTATTATCAACATAGACTTTGTAAATAGTCTTATAAATTTATCCAAAAGATAAAAACTAATTTAGGTTATCATGGATAAACTCACAAAGACTACCAACTAAATTTCTATTTGAGAGGATTTATCATAGGAACTGCTCTCCAAGATACACATAAAGAAAGTGTTGAGGCAACATGGGGAACCACTTTTGATTTATATAATTGTGATCCTTGGTTCACTTCTAAATTTTGTAGAATTCATAAAAATTATGTGAATACTGAATTAAATAATAGTTAGACCTTTTACCACAAAAATGATGGATAATATGAAAAAACCATTTAGGAACACCATAATATTCTAAGAGAATAATCAATATAATTTAATGTTTTAAATAAATAAATATATCATATTATTTTAGTACTCATATAAAAGAACTTTCATTCGAGTGTTCAAATGGCTCCTTTTGGAGATCTATAAAGGAAGTGGTGTAAAATAAATTTTTGTTTGGATAGAGTTGGTGAAATAATGATAATTGGAACAAAACCAGTTCATGATTTGATAGAGAAGGTTTAGCCCATCCAAAAAATTATAACATTTACTCAGTGTTCGCAGAATATATATATTGACAACTGTCGATGGGACATAGTGTTTGATGATGGAAATTGTTTTCCTTTTAATATCACCGTAGAAGATAGTCAAGAAGTTCGGAATGCATGTGAATCTCATACCAATGTACATTATGCCTTTGAGATAATTGATTTCATAGGAGTGGTGTCTTATCATCTAGATAATACAATAAATATAGCTCATGTTCATTATTTGTTCCATGTATCTCTCCTATGTAATTACATACCTGAACCCTCACATGAACTAAATATTGAGGTTGTATAAGTAGTGAATGAACACTATTATATAGATATTTCATTGAATATATTTTACAGAAGTGACAAATTTCTACAAAAAAACAACTAACATTGTTAATGTAATAAAAAAGAACATTAAATATGAGGTGACTTGAGAACCAAATAAAATAATTAAACAAATGTACCCTAATATATTATCTACGTTAAATATGAGGTGAAATTTTAGGGATGAAATTGATAAATAGGGGAATAATGTAACGACCTATAAATTATATGTGATATTTTTTCCTAAATAAATTAGTGTTATATAATATCATACTGAATTATACACATAGAACACATAAGGAAAGAAAAAATGTGTCATTTAATAAATAAATATCATTACATTTGTCAATAAATAAACCCATTAACATTGAAATCATTAATATTGTATATAAAATAGAAAATAATAAAATTTGGATGGTAAAATTTGGATCCTTCTAAAATTCTAGAATCAACTCCCCTAAAAATAAAAAAAATAAAAGAAAAAAATATACGTAAACCATTCAAAATATTAAAATAGGAAATTATGTAACTACTGGATGAGTTAAAGTGAATAATGAGGGAAGGAGTATAGTGTCATTTATATGAGGAAATATGACCATTTTAATATTAATTTGAACATTTGGATAGTAATGTGACCATTAAAATAGTTACTATACTATTGTGTAAAGTGACCTGACCATTGGAATAATAATTTTAGCTAAAAAAATACAATATAATGTAAAAACATTAATGATTAATTTACTAAAATATAAATTTTATAATTCCATAATATAAATATCATCATTAAAATATCAAATAAATTATATGAATATTTTTAATAAACTCTATTTTAATATATTTCAAAAAATCAAAATTTTTTATTTAAAATTATAATTACATAAGTTGTAAAATTGATTTGATAAAATGAATTTCATTTTATTAATCAAAATAAAATAATTTTATAATTTTTATTTTTTAAAATTATCTAAAATACTTAAATTTTGACGTCAATCGTAAAAATATTATATTTATAATGATACATGTTTATGACATATATATAATGAAGAAATTTTTTAATAAATGATATATTTTTTTATCTCAGCACTAAATAAATTTAATAATATTAATACTTCATTTAAAAAATATTAACCATAAATTTTAAATTGAAAATTAATTTTAACATGTCTAAATTCAATTATATTCAATTAAAATAACATTTTTCACCTTTTCCACTATCATTTTTATAAAAACCAAGAATTTAGTTTATAGTTGGTTTTAAAGTCTAAAAATACATTATATTTTATTTATATTTGATTCATAATGTTAAAAATATCACATTAAATTGGTTTTACATGGTTATAGTATTTTATTCATCAATTTAACTAAAAAATACCCATCACCTCATGTATAAATAACCGTCACGCCTCCCATTGGAATTTAAGCCTCCTTAAAATACTGAAGAAAAAAATATTCCCAAATCCCCTCAATTGAGAACATCATTATTCTTACTGACATTTTAGAGTAAGAAAAATCCAATCATTCATGATGTTTAGGGTCATAGAAAAGAAACAAATTCTAGAAAGAGGTAATGTCATTTCATCATTTTATTTCATTTTCCATTACTAATTTCACATCATAATTTTATTTTTTAATCCATAAATTCTTAAAAAATTTGAACTCTCTGAAACATTTTCTTGATAATGATAATTCTCTATAAATAATTATTTTCAATATTATCACGTAATATATATATATCACACATTCTATTTGAACAATGTCCCATTAATGACCATTTAATTACCAAGAGGTATGTTTAAAATTATTTTCATATCAACGGACATGTGGATGATTATAATAAATTAAATTCCATACATAAATATTTAATTTCATTATATTTAATATTCTAAAACAAGTTTTACATATATATAAATGACCATGAATAGAAATAGAAAAATAAAAATAGAACATGAAAATTTTAAGGAAAAAATAATATAAAAATGTCTAACCTTTAACAAATAGAACTTATAAATACATTCCAATGATATTAATTTATCAACAATTTCAAGAATGAACATAATTTTCATATTTTTTCATGTTTTTATAAACATATGTTTATTATTTTAGAGGTATAGGTGAGATGAAATAAAATGTGTTTTATGTTAAGATGATTCTCAATAAAAAACTTATTATTTTCATATTTATCATATTTTAAAATATCTCACTAGGTATTTTAATCTAATTCAAAAAAAATTTCTTTCACTATCATTTCTATTTTCATTTGGGTGAATATATTTTTACCCTCTTGATTTATTTTCAAATCCATTTAAAAATATTTTTCTAAAGACTTTAATTACCAAAACATCAGATTGAATCATCATGAGTACATTCTTATCTACCTAAGAGTGATTATATTTTATACCAAATTTTGATTTTAATTATTAAATTGTGAACCGAAAATGTTATAAATGAAATCATTTTTTATAAAACCTTTTATAAACTCATTAATTACCATTGGTATATTTCATGATTATGATTGTTTTTACTTCTATGTTGATTTCATTATTATGATAGTTTTATGATGTTATTAGAGGGTCCATAATTATTAATATATATATCACATTGGGTAAAGTGAAATTTCTCATGGGAGCATATATATAATTTTATAATGAGATACTATATTTTTTTCAATGTTATCATGATATTATTTCTAAAAATATGTTATGATGGAACACGATGTTATCTTATTCAAAATAATATGTGGTATTTGAATATTATGTTATGATATTTAATTATTATTAATATTTCAAATTCGATGTGTCAATCAACTATTTACCTCATGATTATGATGATTATATTATACGTATAATATATTGATGTTGGTTATTCTTAGCCATGTACTATTTATTGAGGTCAACTATTCATCCCATGTTCTTCCTCCCCTTAATTGGATTTTATCACACACATTTCCTTGATTTATGTCCTTATGTGATTCTGTTTTCTTATTATAATGTGACACACCATAGAAGGATTGAGATTAATGATTAAAATAATGTTTAATTTTCATTATGTGAAGGGGATGTATGAGGCTAGTTTTCCTCAAATAATAAACTCACAGATCCTATACTGTATCACTATTATATTTATTACCTTAAAAATTATGTAATAATAATGTAATAAAAATTAGGGTATCCATAAATGGATAAAATATCTATAATTATAAAAATTGAATCCTTTTATCTAGGTTTGAGAAAGATGATGATAAATAAGTAAAATTTGAAATTTTCATTGATGATGGTGATGATAGGTTTCTTATTTAAAAAAATAATTTTAAAGAATTTTCTAGTGATGATGGAAAAAACTAAGAATAATATGAAGAGGAAAACAATATGGATTTTATGATTTAAATAAAATTGAAATAATGTACTTCTAAGATCATTAAACTTTAGAGTACAAACATGATGTTAATGAAAATATTTCTAACTTTAAAAAATTATGAATCATCATTTTATAAAAATTAAATCTTCTAAAAATATATTAATGATTAAAATAATTTACATAATTAAGATAAAATACTCATCATCAAGCATAAACAAATATAACATTGATGGATAAATAATTTGATCATGTATAATAGAAACAACTTGAATATGAATATGGAATATCTATCCTCTAAAACTCAATTTTAGAAGTTGGTGAAAGATAAAAAAGTTTAAAATTATAAAAATAAAAAATTCCTCCCTTAGAGGTTATTTATTTTTTAAAATATAATGATGATTATGTAAGTTAAGAAAAACATGTTTTTAGAAAAAAAATGTGATGTTAACAATTCTAATATTTATAGGGAATCAATGTTTGAAGAAAAAAGTACTGCAATGTGAGACACACATACAACTATGTAAATGTCTAAGATAGAAAATAATATTTAAAAGGCTAATAATATTTAGATTGATAATAAATATCCAAGTATGATGGTCATAAAAATGATGGAAACCAGATACATAGTACTGGAAAACATTCATTTTATAGAATAAAATATGATTTATATAGATATTTTAGGAACTATAGAGGCTCTAAGAACTAAAATTTACTTTTCAATCATTAAAAATATAATGATTTTAGTAGGTATTGTAGTAGGAGTTTCAGCGGAGATTCGAACCCCTCAATGTATAAAAAATAAAACAATTTAGTTTAAAAACTGAAAATTGATTTTGATAACTATAAATTTTTTTAAATATATGGTTAACATAAAAATAATAATAAAATATTTATTTGAATTATTCCATCTCAATTTTTTTTATTAAAATCCCCAAAAGTCTCATGAAAATTAAGAAAATGTCATGGAGAATGCCATAGTTGTTGAAACATCCCTTAAGCTCCCAAATGAAGAATAACCCCAAATATTTGATACTGTGAGTTCTTCATATACAATTAAATCATTAAAATTAATATAATATTTGAAATAATAAAAAGCACAGAGAATGAATTTTGGAAATGATGTGTCTCTTAGAATAAATGTAATTTTATATTCCTTTATTAGAAAATAAAAATTTCAATTCAAAAGTGAAATATTTTTTTACAGAAAAAAACACAATCATTTGAGTTTTTGATAGTTTTTTCATGAATGAGATGGAGTATTTTTTTACAACAGATAATTTTTATTAATAAAAGGAATAAATAAGATAAGGTTTTGATAAGAAGACAATAAACCAAGTGAAATATATTTCAGGTTGGACAAACATTGGATTGATAATATATAATCATGATGGTAGAAAATTAGTTTTGGTATAAAAGTCATAGTCATATCTATTAGAGGAATATGAAAAATAGGATAAATTGAGGAGGTATTCATGATATTCCTAACATGATAAGAAGAATAAATTTTTTTATTTTCTTTGATTGAACATAAATATTTTAAAGTCAATACATATGAAGGATGAGACATATAAAACTCATCC
The DNA here is from genome assembly GCA_963277665.1 of Viscum album. Taxonomy (NCBI): domain Eukaryota; kingdom Viridiplantae; phylum Streptophyta; class Magnoliopsida; order Santalales; family Viscaceae; genus Viscum; species Viscum album. The sequence continues at coordinate 2,010,481,942 of OY728122.1, read as the reverse complement.
CTTATAAATTATTCATTCGGAAATATTTGGGAATAAAAGAAAGAAAAATTCAAATATATATATGTAATATATTTAAATTATTGATTACTTTAATCATAGTGAATGTATTATGTTTTTTGAAACATAAATTAGTCTCTCCAAAATGTTTGAGACTTTTTAAATAAGTGATTGAAATGATTGTAGATATTCTATGATGAATATTATAAATGATAATTGTTTTTAATTGTCAATTTGGAAGTTTAAATAATATCATTAAAATCATAGAGTTATTATTGAACAAATTAAACCATGAAAACACCAATATAATGGAATTTTTTAAAATAAATAATATAATATATATTGAGACAACTTTAACTATACCGATTTAACATGATATTTCTCAATTCTTATGGGGATTTGGTTTTAGAGTATCAGTTCTCGTTCATATTTTCTTATTCTATAGGCCAAAATATGATATGAATCTATAAAATATGTATGATAGGGAAAACATTTGATTGAAATACTTAAGGGTTTTTGGAATCCACTAAACCATAAATTTCAAATGTGAATGTCTTGGAAAGATCAACCAAAGAGGTGTGGATAGTATATTCCATGGATACACTATTAATTGTAGAGGAAACATATTCAATAACAAGGAATCTATAAATATTATGGACTATATGAATGTGAAAGTGGTGGGACAATCTAATTTTAATGGTTAATAGTAAGCTATTGATATATTATGACGTTAATATGAAGGTGGTATTATTAAAAAACATAGAAATATTTCTAACTAAACGAATACTGTAAAATCTATACTAGGTTAAGATAATGAAAAATCAATTTCATGATATGAGGGAAACGTGAATTCATCTCATCCAATTACGAGGGAGAAAGTGAATGTCTATGATATCTTTATAGATCAATGAAAATAGTTTCAAAATAGAATAACATAAATGATACATTCACATACTTATATTTATTGACATCATGAGCCAGTAGATATTGAATAACATTCAATGCCACTAGCATAGATTGATTCCATGAATAAATAAATAAATAAGATTGATAAAAATTATACATGGGATATATTAACCAAATGGGAGATACAAATGTGATTGGAATAATGTGGGTTTTACAGAACAAGTTGAATGTGAAAGGATAGGTTATAAGAAATAGGGCAATACTAGTTTTTAAATTATCCTCACTAGTAGAAGGTATTTATTTTTAAAAAATTGATTCCCAAATATAAATTCACGAATACAATAATATATTTCATTCAATTTTTTCACAAAGTATATATATTATATTTAATTGGGTTATCATATCCTCTTTCCTCAATGGAGAACTAGATGAATAAGTTTAAATGAAAAACCATGTGGCTTCCTACTTTGTGAAGATTAAAACAATGTTTTCAATTTGAATAAGTATTTGTTTTGTTTTAAAAACTCAATGATATTGGTATTATATCATGGAACATTTCATTAAGATGTTGATATTCAATAAAGGAAGAGTTTACAATATCATATACATAAAATAAAATCAAGATGTTTCTCTAAAATAGATTTTCTAGGTTGATGATATTACATTCAAAATTTAATAATGAAATATGGTTTATTATTGATTATTTAAATAAATATTAACATTTTATTCTGATTTTGAGATACTAAGCATTGACATCATCTTTTTTGGATATATCACAAAGAGATAGGTTATAAGTAGTTTCTGTCTATATTGTATCCCACTATGATCAATGGTCTATATTTATTTTTTTGAAAAAGTTTCATGAGTCATTAGGAAATGAATTAATTTTATTTGACATATTTTAATCATCAATTTAATGGAAAACTAGAGAATGTCATTAAAACTATGGTATTCATACTTCTAGCCAATTGAATTGTTTATTATAGATGATGGAATCGATATATTTTATTATTTATATTTTCTTATAATAACAATTTCAATTCTAGTATACATATACCCCCTTTTGAAAATTTATATAGAATTTATTTAAAGAATGTATATTTTTTTGTTGAAATAGGTGAAATAATGTTTTTGGGAATAGAATTGGGAGAATTTATGGATGTGAAGTTAATGATTATTCAATAACATATGTTGATGGACTGCTGCAGGGAGAAATTATATGATAATTCTATCATCCTCATAATTTTGATCCCTCTATATAATAGATATTCTTGGCTACATAACATCAAGAGAAACTCCCCATATAACAAAGAATGTTGACCATCAGGGAGAGTGTAAGGAATATAGTGGGGAGCATCTACCAACTACAAAAGAGTTACAATGAAATATGTAAAATAATAGTTGAGTAGTAGAAATTAAATAAAATATAGGAATAGTTAAATAGACCACCAATGTTGAGGAGAGTAAAACTGAATAAACCCAAATAAAAATTTAATAATCCCATGAAATGATGAATGTAACTAAATTATGTTATTAAATTCATTTTTATAAAAGAAAAATATAACTCAAATAAATACTCAAAATACCTCGGTCCATAACACAATATCGATATCATCTCCATGATCTAACCCATCTTCTAAGATACTAATCAACAACAAGTTAACAAGCCCAGGTCAAAACTTGTATCCCTAAAATAAATCCAAGTATCAAATGGAGTCCCATCTAGGATGTTAGTGTAACTCAGTATGATGAGACCACTATGTTTAAACTATTCTTGTTTGAGAAATGTAGTACATGAATTAAATTGATAATCCGATTATTAATTTATACAATTAATTAGACTCATGAAATAAAACCATTCACCCTCACGTTATGGGGAAACATCTGGGTTCAGTCCAACCTTCGTTGGTGCCCTTCCAAAAATCTCTATCTAGGTATGGATACTCCTGTATTAGGACAGATCATGAAATTGGGGGGAGTTTTTCTAGTTAATGATAAATCACATAAAACATCGAATTTACTACATTTCTGCTACCCACTAGTTACACAGAATCATTCACTCATACATCTAGAGAATATGAATCTAGTCCCCACACATCCAATATAATCATATGATCCACCTTAAAGAATCTTGTACTAGTGTTCCTAGAATATTGGTGTTATAAAAATTTTCTCATAACACTTAATCCCCAAAATAATCCTGTATTTTATTAGGGAATCCTAAAGATGCATCATAACATCCCACCTTTAGGCATCATTCACATTAGTTCCACATAAAATACTAAATCTAATCAATAAAATTCACACAGTCAATAACACACACACACACACCATATATAACATCATAAGACATAATGATCAGTTTATCAATTTATAAAATCTCTAACAGAATATATTTCATTAATGTATGTTCATAATAATAATCAAATTATATCAGAAGTATTTTAATATGAAATTATACCTATGTTTATTAGTATGAAAATTTATTAATTATTCTTCAAATTGATGTTATCTCATGAAACTAATACAATCCACATGTTATGTTAATTCCTAAATTGTCCCTATATCAAACTGTTTTTTTTCGATTTATCATTGGAATATAATATCATGATGACTAAGTCTGAACAAGGATGAAGGATAACACATAATTTGTGTGGATGAAGGTCTCAGTATACATGCCTTGTAACCTAAAAAAATAGTATTTATGGTCTAAAATAAAATAATTATTCATCAATTGTGAATATCATACTAATTAAGTCACACACATAACATGCTGATGCGATCACACATATTTTATATCCCATAAATAATAAAACCATACAAAAAGGATAATATTTATTCCATTGACCATAATTTGGAAATCAAAGAGACTCACTAAAGGGAATTAAAATGTATAATGAATGTGATGGAGGTCAAAAGAAAAACTAGAGATCAAACTCTAGACCAATATGTCAGAAAAGGATGGACTCACCCAAAAATCGATTAGAGTCTCCCTTGGGTTTGGGAGAGAAGGTTGTGCCATGAATGAACTATAAAATCCTATATATTTCATGGGTTCATACCATTGATCCTAATATATTCAAAACATTGACCCCTTTCTTGACATGAATTTATCCATTAATAAGATACAAAAGAAAATCAGTCTCCTTCAGTGAAAAAAAAGGATCGAAAATTTCATAATGTAAACTAGTTTCATACCTTGTAAACATTTTCTGCTATAAAATAGTTCAGGATACATTACTAGAAACATGTTAATATCATGTAACCCATTAAAATTTTTAAATTTTACTAAATATAGATCACTTCCACAAATCCATTGAAAAAAGAAAAAAAAATTCGAATCCTTCCAAACCAACCAAGAACCCTGACATTCCATTGACACATATATTCCCAGACACCATAAATTCAAAAAATCATAAATACCTTAATTTTAGTTCACATACATGGTAAAATATCTTATTCCAAAATATAAATGACCACCAAGTTTTATTTATGGATCAAAAACACAACAAAAGATATATTTACCAAAACTCAGGATGGGAATACCTAAAAAAATTTAACATCTTAAAACCACCCCACTATATAATAGATAATCATTGATAATCTCCCGGAAAAATTGTGGGGTATTGAATAAAATATATAGGAATTTTACTCGCATATTATATTCCCTATCCTTATTCTCCTATTCAACATGCCCTTGGTCCCACTTCACCCATATGAGAAGTACAATATTTCCCATTAGATACATTTCATTACATCCCAAAATATATATCAGATTCTCCTCATTGGTTTCATATAAACCAAGATCTACATCACCAATGGATACCATATAATAATGTTATGGATGATATTTTTGATGATTGGAAATTTGAAACACATCATACATGAAACTATAGTTCTCTAGAAGGGACAATCAGATTGTTACTCGACCAACACTCCCCACTATCTCAAATTGTCAAGTCCCATCCCTCAGTGCATGTATTATGACTACACCAAGCCCACCTTCCATAGGACAATGGTTGGATACTAGCATCGGAAGGGCATGTCCCTAAAATGGGAAGGTATTTCCTTTAAAACATTATAAAAACACAGTCCAAGAACACAACAAAATGAAACCACAAAGTAAAACTGCAGTAGTAAAAGTGTGTATTGAATGTGAAGGGGCCAGAATACAAGCCCAATTGAAATATACAACTAAAATATAAAATAGTACAAAGATTAGGGGATCAACCATCAAGGATCCCAGATGAAGGGTAGATACAGCTTGTCTCCAAAGCTCTCCATTTCAACCTTCAACTTCGTCCACTGTTTGGTCTTAGCTCCCCTAGACTCAATCCTAGATTCATGTTGTCTGCACAAGACCCAAAAAGGTGCGAGAGAATCATGTGAAGTGGTCTGTTTAACAATACCTAGTAGGGACCTCGAGACATTCGATGCTCTCTCAGAAATCGACAATGGAAAACCACAAAGAATGATCTCTATCTCAAAGAAAAAGAAAAGGCTCATCTCAAACCAGGTATAACCTATGTTCATAAGTATAGATGATTAGTTGTATGGATAGATTGTCTTATTATTTTATGATGCACTATTGCTGACCCACACAGGATGGATAGGTACTCACCCCCACTGACCCACACAGGATTCGACCCGCCTAGGATCAATAGGTACTAAACCTGCTGACCCAGACATGATATGTCCTGCCCAGTATCGATAGGTACTAACTGCCGTTGGCCGACCCAGGATCTAACCCACATAGGATCAATATTCAATAACCCACATAGGATTGTTGAGCATTAGCCAAAATAGGATCTAACCAACATAGGATCTATATGAACTGACTCACACAAGATCACTGAGCACTGAACCACATAGGATCTGACCCATCCCGGATCAGTGTTGATCCGAACAGGATCCCGAGGTGCTGATCCACACATGATCGCTATGTGGTGATCCACACAAGATTGTTATTCAGTTGACATCCCACCACAGGATTCTTCGTACCTGGTGCGCTTGAGATTCCACAGTATATACTCATCAACATATCAGTCGTGCCTCAATAGCCACAATGTCCCATGAAGAAGTAATCCAATGATCCATCATGTTATAAGGGTTCCAACATAATAGAATGCATGTTAATCGGACCCCGGTCTGAGATATATATAGATTTTAGTTCTGATGACTTGATTGTATTCAGGTACCACCCAACCTTACCATACTCCATCTTTATCCAAAAAACAGGTGGAGTATTACAAAAGGACCTTCTAATGCCAAGGATTCTCGTGTCCTAGATGATTTGTCAAATGGACATCAGGTTTGAGAGATACAACATTTTAAGCATATCTGGGTCGAAATGGGTTCGGGTCCGAACAAACCCAGTCGGACTCACCCAACCCGCTCTGCCCTAGGCCGACCTGAATCGGTTCGGGCTGACCTGACCCGAGTTCAACCTGGCCCAGCCGGAACTGGCTGGGCCAGCACGTGTGGGCTGGGCCACAGATCGGACCGACCAGCCTCAGTTGGGCATGGCCCGCAGAGCGAAGCGGCCCGCTAGCTGGCATGGTCTTCCAGCCGAGTGGCAGACAAAATTCCCAAATGACATATCCATTCGGGTTTTATAATTGGTATTGCCCAGTGGCGCTGTTTTGGATGGCAGTAGTAACCATGGGGCGCAGGTCCCCTTTGCTGCAGCATTGTACCCGCGACCACCTCCCGCGGTGGATGACAACTTGCCTATCTCTTCCAATACAGTTGACCAAAGTCCCTCTGTACATATGGTCCTCTATATCACCGGGTGCCGCTGGCCACCGCCTTCGCTCACTGTTTCAGTGCCGACGCTTCTTCCGCAGGGCTCCAGCGATGCTCTGGAGCTCTGTTTCCACTCTCGTCTTTGCCAAAGGGCCCCTGGGATGTTTTTTTGCTGTGTGAACGTCTAGTTCATGATTAGTAAATAAATGAAATTCAGATGTGAAGAACACAATGATAAAACACACAAATTTGGGTCTGGGCCTTGTTCGTTTGGCCTACACACTCCGCCTCAACATCATAACAAGCATGTATCGAATAAAAACATCACATAGATATTAATTAAGCCCCGTTGAAATTTTCAACAACAAACACCTCCAAATACAATAACAGTGAAAAGAAAAATATATTTTCATAAATTTTATAACAAAACATTTCTTCATAAATCATTGCAGGTGTCATGGTTGTGGTGGGAGAAGTGTCCTCATTGGATGAATCCGCCAACATTCGTCAATCCCAGATCATTGCCTTCAAAACATCTGCACTTTTTCGGTGGAAGATGGCACTACACTTCACCACAGGTTCCTCTCTTGATGAGTTCAGGTCAAAACCCCAACCTGTGCTCCAATTAATTAGTGGGGTGGGTGAGTAATTCATCGAAATAATTAATTAGGTTCATTAATGAGTTTTTAACTAATGATCCTCTTAATTCCCAATGATGTTGTTATTTAACTGATGTGTTGAGATATTAAATGTCTTCACAACCTGTTGGTCCAACAACCACCACTCAAACGGAGGTAGGATAATAAAATAAATTTTTTTTTTGTATTACTTCAGTAAAATTTTCAAATACTAACTTTTTCACCCAAACTACTGAGGTCAATGTTAATCCTCCCTTAAGTGAATCATGTCGTCGCAAATTCAATGTTCCCATTAAATTTTTATTCAAAACACCAATATAACAGATAGAAAACTCCGCCTATGTGTGTATTGAACGTAACTTATGAATTGTTCAAATATCAATTATGGGCACACCAGGCCTCATAATCAAGTGTCGTCAACATTTACAGACTCGCAGTAATCCCAAATAATTATTCAAAAAAATTATATGTAATTTACGGGTCATTAAATTCTCCCCCACCTTAGATATTTTCATCCTCGAAAGATGCAATAAACTAGGTGAATAAATGGGGGTACATATCATGTATCTGAGCCTCCCACTCCCATGCGCTCTCATGGAGATTCACGTGCTTCCAAAAAACGCGCGCCAATGGAATATGCGACCCACGATGGAACTGTTCCTATAGATCCTCTATCTCCACTGAGAACTCCGTAGACATCACCCCATCATCAATGTCTAACTCTCCCTAGTCGATATCATGCGATGGATAAAGCACACACCTCCTCAGTTGTGACACATTGAAAAAATTAGGCACCCAGTTCATCTATGGTGGAAGAGAAAGATGGTACGCCACGTAGCCTTCTCCATCGAGGATATGGAAAGGTCCGATGAACATCTGATATAGCTTTACACCATGGCCAAACCTCTGTAATATGCATCGGGGTGAGACCCATAGGAATACATGGTATCCTTTCTCGTACTCCAAGGGTCTCCATCTCATATCAGCATATGAATTCTGAAATCTCTAGGATGTCTTCATCCTCTCTTGGATGATCTACACCTTCTCAAGGTTACCCTGTACCATCTCTGGACCCATAACTACCGACACCCCTGGGTCTATCCATTATAGAGATGATATGTAATGATTCCCATATAGGTCCTCAAACAGAGCCACAATGATGGACAAGTGATAACTATTGGTGTATGAAAAATCCACTATTGGTAGGTAGACCTCCCAACTACGTCCAAAATTGAAGATACAAGCATGAAGCATGTCCTCTAGCATCTGTATAATCCTCTTCATCTGGCTACTTGTCTAAGGGTAAAAGGTGTTGTTCAAGTGTAGCTGCATCCCAAATGCCTCCTACAATACCTTCAAAATAATGGGAATTAAAACATGTGTCACAATCTGAGATGATCACCGATTGCACCCCATGAAGCCATACAATCTCCCACACGTAGAGGCATCTCAGTCTCTCTATTTATACTCTCACTCGAATCGGTAGGAAGTTGGCCGACATGATTAGTCGTTCAATGATCAACCAGATGGAATTGTGGGCCCTGGATGTATATGGTAGTCCTAGCATGATGTATAAGGAGATAAAATCCCTGTTCTACTCTTGTACTTCCAAGGCTGAACTAAGTCTGCTAGTACTTGATGCTCGGTCGTCACTTTCTGACAAGTGAGGCATTGTTATTTGAACTCCGCCACTTTTTTCATCATCCTTGGCCCCCTATATTGACGTCAGAGGTACTAGTAAATCTTCGACAATCTAGGATTTACATCAAAAGGGGATGTGCATAACTTCCTCAATACCTCCTCTCATAGCATATTTGGTACCATGGTGAATCCTCTAAAGAGATCAACGTGCTCCCAAGATTTAGAAAATCATCAGGATACTGTCCTTAGGATATTTGTGCTTGTTGGGCCTCGTGGTAAAAGTCCCCAAGTTGTGCCACCCTAACTCACAGAAGGAGTGGGGGAGTAACATCCATAGACTGGATGTAAGATACTCCATCTCTATCCACACATCATAACTGCAACGAAGCTAGATACCATGTCGTCTTAGTCAAATACTGTAGACCAAACCTCCTACTGAGTGCATCTACTACTATGTTCCCCTTTATAGAGGTGTAGAATATATCAATGTTGTAGTCCTGGAGGAACAGCAGTCATCATTAATGTCTCTGGTTCATGCACTTCTTTAATAAGATATACCAGAGACTCTTATGATCATAATAAATAGTAAATCATTCGACCATCATATAGTGTTGGCACATCTTTACCGTAGAGATTGCTGCTGCTAACATCACGTCATTGGTATCGTAGTTCTGCTCATTCTATCTCAACTGTTGTGAGCCATAGTCAATCACTTATCACTCCTACATCAGGAAAAAACCTAGTCTTGTCCCTAATTCATTTCAGTAGACATGAGACCCAACATCCACTTCTGGTAGACTCAAGATGGGGTCACTTATCAGCCTCTATCTCATCTCCTAAAAACTCTAATGGAATCTATTTATACACAAGAATGGTTTTCCCTTAATTTTAAATGATGACAAGGGTGTCACAACTCTTGAATTTTCAGGTACGAATCTCATGTAGTACCCAACCAGTCCCATGAAACTCTACACCTCAGTCACACTCTTGGGTGGAACCCAAGCATGAATTTCCTCTATCTTCACCAAGTCCACTGCAACTCCAGCCTCTCAGATAAAATTCCCAAGGAAGTGGACATCCCATATTCAGAGTTGTCACTTTGAGAGATTTTTGTTAAACTTTTTCTCTCATAGTGTATCCATAAATATCTATTTGTGGGTGGAATGGTCATCCTATGATGCTAATTATATATTTAAGTCATCAATGAAGACCACCACGAAGAAATCGAAGTATGGCTGGAAGATCTTATTCATGATATCCATGATCAATTCTCAAGCATTGGTCATGGAAAAGGGAATTACCAAGACGTCATAATGGACACATCGATATCTGAAGGTTGTGTTCGGTACTTCCCCATCTCTTACCCTGTTCCTCCCTCTCCCTTGAGCTCTTATGGAGGTTCACGTGCTTCCAACAAACTCGCACCAATGGAATAGGCCACCCACGATGTAACTATTCCTATAGATCCTCTATCTCCACCGGGAACTCCGTAGACATCACCCCATCATCAATGTCCAGCTCTCCCTAGTCGATAATGTGCGATGGATCATGCACATACCACCACATTTGTGACACATTGAAAAAATTAGACACCCAGTTCTTCTATGGTGGAAGAGAAAGATGATACGCCACCTTTCCTACTTTGTTGAGGATCTCGAATGGCCCGATGAACATCTTATATAGCTTTACACCATGGCCAAACCACTGTAATCCACATCGGGGTGAGGCCCATAGAAATACATGGTATCCTTTCTCATACTCCAAGGGTCTCCATCTCATATCAGCATATGAATTCTGAAATCTCTAGGATGTCTTCATCCTCTCTTGGATGATCTAAACCTTCTCTAGGGTAGCCTGTACCATCTCTTGACCCATAACTACTGACACCCCTAGGTCTATCTAGCATAGAGATGATATGTAATGTTTCCCATATAGGGCCTCAAATAGAGCCATGTTGATGGCCAAGTGATAACTATTGTTGTATAAAAAATATACTTGTGGTAGGTGGACCTCCCCACTACGTCCAAAATTGAAGATAGAAGCACAAAGCATGTCCTTGAGGATCTATATGATCCTCTTCATCTGGACACTTGTCTAAGGGTAAAAGGGGTTGTTCAAGCGTAGCTGCATCACGAATGCCTCCTACAATACCTTCCCAAAATTGGGAATTAAAACAAGTGTCATGATCTGAGACGATAACCACTTTCACCCCATGAATCCATACAATATCCCACACGTAGAGGCATCTCAGTCTCTCTATTGATCATATCTCTCAAATCGGTAGGAAGTTGGCTAAATTGATTAGTCATTCAATGATCAACCAGATGGAATCTTGGGCCCTGGATATAAATGGTAGCCCTATCATGATGTCTAAGGAGATAAAATCCCACTTCTACTCTTGTATTTCAAAGGATGAGCTAAGCCTACTAGTACATGATGCTCGGCCGTCACTTGCTGACAAGTGATGCATTGTTATATGAACTCTGCCACTTCTTTCATCATCCTTGGCCCCCAATATTGTCATCAGAGGTCCTAGTACATCTTCCACAATCTAGGATTTACTTCAAAAGGGGATGTGCATAACTATCGCAATACCTCCTCTCATAGCATATTTGGTACCATTCTGCATCCTCCAAAGATATCGACATGATCCCAAGATTTAGAAAATCATTAGGATCATGTCCGTAGGATATTTAGGCTTCTCGGGCCTCATGGTAAAGGACCCCAACTTGTTCCACCCTAACTCACAGAAGGAGTGGGGGAGTAACTTCCATAGACTGGAGGTAAGCTACTCCATATCTATCCACAAATCAAAACTGCAACGTATCTAGATACCATGTCTCCTTAGTCAAATACTATAGACCAAAACACCTACTGAGTTCATCTAATACTATTTTCCCCTTCCCAGATGTGTAGACTATATCAAAGTTTTAGTCTTGGAGGAACAGAAGCCATCATTGATGTCTCTGGATCATGAACATATTTAATAAGATATACCGGAGACTCTTATGATCATAGTAAACAGTAAATCATTCACCCATCATGTAGTGTTGGAACCTCTTTACCCAAGAGATTGTAGCTGCTAACTTCAGGTCATTGGTATCGTACTTCTACTCATGTTATACCAACTGTTGTGAGCCATAGTCTATCACTTCTCACTCCTGCATTAGGACACAACCTAGTCTTGTCCCTGATGCTTTTTAGTAGACTACAGACCCAACACCCGCTTCTGGTAGCCTCAAGATGGGGGCACTTATCAGCCTTTATCTCATCTCCTGGAAAATATAATGGCATCTCTTTATACACATGAATGGTTGTCACTTAATTGTCAAAGCTGAAAAGGGTGTCACAACTCTTGAATTTTCAGGTACGACTCTCATGTAGTACCCAACCAGTCCCATGAAAATCGTCTCCTCAGTCACACTCTTGGGTGGATCCCAAGAAAGCATTTCCTCTATCTTCACCGGATCCACTGCAACTCCAGCCTCTGAGATAAAGTTCCCAAGGAAGTGGACATCCCATATTCAGATTTATCACTTCAAGAGCTTTCCATTAAACTTGTGCTCTCATAGTGTATCCATAACTATCTATTTTTGGGTGGCATGGTCCTCCTATGACACTGATTATATCTTGATGTCATCAATGAAGACTACCATGAAGCAATCGAGGTAAGGCTGAAAGATCTTATTCATGAGATCCATGATAAATTCCAAAGCATTGGTCATGGAAAAGGGAATTACCAAGACCACATAATGGCCACATCGATATCTGAAGGTTGAGTTCGGTACTTCCCCATCTCGTACCCTGTGCGGGTGATATATTGATATGAGGTATATATTTGAAAACCATCGAGCTCCCTTTAGCTGGACGTAAAGATCATCAATCCTCAGGAGTGGAGACCTTTTCTTCACAGTCACATGATTAAGGTGCTGATAATCCACACAAAGCATCAGAATCCCATTTTCCTTCTTGCCGAAAAAATTTGGGGATTCCCATAGAGAATCATAGGGCCTTATAAACCCTTAACCCTGAAAGTCTTCAAACTATACCCACAACTCAATAAGCTCCACAGGATCCAAATGATATGTTGGTGTAAATATTTTCTCCATCACGGGGAATAGGTCGATGTATAATTCTACCTCAAATTTGGGAGGTAGTCCTGAAACATCATCAGGAAAGACATCAACATACTGGTTAACCAATATAGGATAACTCGAAATCCTCATGTCAACAGCTCTGAGGGTAAGGCCGGACAACATATTAGTGAATTGATGCACCCTCCTCCGAGTAAGTCCATCGTGTGCTAAAAATTTTCCTTCCAACCCCATTAATGAAAACATGGAATCATTTTCTTGGACACTCCACCATATGCATTTATAAAAATCGATCTGAGCATGGACTATGGATAGAAATTCCATACACAATTTGATGTTTTAAGGCTTCGATGCTCTTACTAGGAGATCCTAGCCAAATCTCTCACCTACTAAAGTGATCTCACACAGTCTGTACCAGTTTGTAATCATTGAATCTTCTAACATATGAGTCTCTAAATGTAAGGATCGATCCAATGACTCCATCCGAATCTCCGAGCACAGAACAATTTCTATGGTAATAAATGAGTGACTGGCACGTTTTTCTATAAGAACTAAATCTGGGGTGGAATAGACACAAACCATACCTCTAATAATATATGGAGCATTGTGTTCATTGGCCTTTGTCATCGGAAGATTTTCTTGTCCATGTCCACCTGCTCCATGATGGCGTGGTGGACCAACTGGGTGTGGTTGTGGTAGAACCTAAAATCACCACCCACAGCCTGCGGCATGGCCTACTTCTCTGCCAAATCTTCCTTCCTACTTATTTCCTTACTCAAATCTATGACTATGCTTCATTGGTCCCCCGACCATATTCTGATCATCATTACGGCGAGTCCGGTAGTTGTGAGCTATGTGGCCCTAGACACAACATGTGAACACAATCTACTCCCTTGTTGTTCTGCTCTACCTTGTGAGCGCTGCACCACCGACCCTATATCCCCGGGTCTTCTTCCATATGGTCTGGCCCTCTTCGACCAATATGTCATCTTCCTACTGCTTATTGTAGATGACATGGCTAGCTGTCGTCTGGTTGTGTCTCTCACCATCGATGCCTACTCAGCTAAGAATCTCTCCATGAATAATTCTTGCTCGAGAACTCCAGCTTACGCTGGGATATTGAGTGATATCATCGATGGTCTGATCTCCCACCAGAGACCCTTATCAAAGGTCTGGGCCCTGATGAATGTGTCTCCTACCATTTCAGTGTAGTTTTTTGAGAGTTCAGTGAATATCGTCCAGTACTGGGACACTAATAGTTTTCCATGGGGTATGTGAAGAAGCTCCTAGATATGTATAGTGTGTAAATTCATTGTTACGAACTCCTCCCTGAAGAGGGTATCGAATTCCATCTAGGAGAGTGTCTCCTCCACATGCATTTGGAGAATCATAATCCACCATCTCCCTATTGTGCCTTGAAATTGGCTAGCAGTTAGGATCACCATCTGATCTAATGGCATCTCAATAAAGTGAAAAACAGGTGCCACAGCCTCCAGCTAGTCCCCAGATACCTTGGGATCTGTCTCGCCTAAAAACAATCGATGTCTCTTTCTCTTGAACTCGTGAAACATGTTTAGTTAGCATACACAGTCTTCCAGCAGGGGTGGTGGAAAATCCTGCCCTCCGAGTGGTGGTACTGCTGGTAAACCCCCCTGAAGGTGACAACCCATTAAAAGGGAACTACATCAAAGCCTCATCACTCGTTGGGCCATCAACATGTACTATATCATGAATTTTGGTAGTCTATTGATGTAGAGGCATCCTAAAAGGTGATCCATGGTCAATATGTTATACCCGGTGAGATGACTCTAAAAATATTAAAAGAAAATCATTTTAAAAACTCACAAAATCAATTTTTTAATTCTTTGAGTCGGAAATCAGAATTATGGGTCCTATTGTATGAATAAGTTGGTCGCCACACAATCACTGGACTCCCTGAACTGAGAAGCACACTCAAACCACAAAACCCTATTTTTCCATTGGAATGATCAGAGTCCTAGTTTTTTAGTATAACTGACTTCTATCATACCACATTATCACGAACTGTCCCTTTGGTCCAGTTCCATGACTACCCCAAGCCAGCCTTCCATAGGCCATGGGTTGGCAACAAGCACCGGAATAGCGTATCCCAAAAACACGAAGGCATTGCCTTCAATCCTGTACAAACACATAGTCCAAGAACACAACAAGATGCAAAAAAAAAAGTAAAACTGTAGTAGTAAAATTGTGTAATGAATGTTAAGGGGCCTGAATACAGTCCCAACTAAAAGATACAACTACAACAGAAAACAATAAACAGCTCATGAGATCATCCACCAAATATCCTACCTGATGGGTAGGTATATCTTGTCTCCACAGCTCTCAACATCAATTGTCACCACCATCCACCATCACGTCCTATCTTCCAGAGTCTTAGTCATGGCTACCTGTCTCCTAGACAAGACAAAAAAAGGAGCACGTGAAGCCCGGGTAGAGGAGATTATAACAATAACCAATATGGACCCCAAGGCCCCCGAAGGTCTCTAAGAATTCCACAAAGGAAAACTAAAAAACATGATCTCAATAATAAAGCTCAAGAAAAGACTCACCTCAAACCAAGTATAACAAAAGTAAAAAAGTATAAATGATTAGTCATAAGGCTAGATCATTTAATTCGGTTAAGTGCCACTATGAAGACCGACATAGGATGGATATGAACTAACCCCCACTTACACACACATGAAATGTCCCACCCTGGATTGATAGATAGTAACCCCCATAGACCCACATAGTATCTGACCCACCCAGGATCGATAGGTAAATCCCCACTAAATCACAGAAGACCAGACCCACATTGGATCGGTATATGCTAACCCACACATGATCATTGAGAACTGAACCACACAGGATCGGCATGTGCTGACCAACATTGGATCACTAAGTGCTGACCCACACAGGATCTATTCCACACAGGATTGGTGTGGATCCACACAAGATCTCTAGGTGCTGATACACATAGGTTCACTATGCAGTTGACATCCAACCATCAAATTATCTGCACCCTATGTGCTTGAGTTTTAGTAGTATCTTCCCATCAAGATATCAGTTGTGTCGCAACTACCAATAGTCCCATGAAGAAGTAACCCAATTTTCAATATTTTCATAAGGGTTCCAATTCAACAGACGTTGGTTTAATCTATTGAGTGGTCTGAGAGTAACATACATTTAAGTGTTGAGGGCCCTGTTGGATTCAGACCGTCCTAACGCAGGTTCAACCCAGCCCAGAAAGACCTTGCTGGGCTACCCCGAGTGGGCTAGGCCATGTACCGGCCCGACCCGCCCAGGAGAACCAGCCCACGAGGTGGCATAGTTCGCTAGCCAGGTGTCAGACTAAATTCCAGAATGGAAAAGTCGTTCGGGTGTCTTAATCCGTGGTGCCACCTGTCTCCTCCTCCCCTGGTAGTGTGAACTGTGAGTTACATGTCCTCTTCATCGCGACATTGAATCCATAACCACCTCCCATGGAAGGCGACGACAAAACACTCTCTACCAATGCGGCCAGCTAAGGGCCATCCACCTGCCTGGTCTGTCACGGTGTCGCATCCTTACGCGTCCTCCAAGCGCTGACATCATTGTGCCGATGTCGTAACGGAACTTGTTCTACAGATATCCAGTGATGCTTGGAGCATCTCTTCCACTACTATCTATGCCTATGGGCCCCATGGAATTCCGTCGTTGTTTCTTGTCCTCTGGTTTGTGTTGTCATCAAATTTAAAATTCTCCCTTGAAAAACGCAGTGATAAAACATGCGGTAGAGTGTCTGAGGCCTTGTTCCTTTCACTCACGCCCTTCGTGTTAGAATCATAATAAGTGGGTATTGAATAAAAAAATTCACATAGATATTGATTAATTCCCTTTAAAATCACCCCTAAAAAACACCCCCAAAATGAACAATCTGGAAATGAAAAATAGAGTTTCTTAAATTTAATGACAACCCGAACCACATATATCGTTGTAGGGGACGCCGTTGTGGAGATAGAAGAGTCCTAGTTGAATTAATCCACCCTCATTCATTGATCCCAGATTTGTTTCTTCCAAGATTTCATTCTTCATCGGTGGATGATGTCATGGTATATCACTAGAGGTTCTACGTTTGATCAATCCATATCAAAAAACCCAACTCGATTTCCATTTAAATATAGGGGGAGGGTGATTAACACTTTTAATGAATTAGTGAGGTTAATTAATGTGTTTTTAATTAATTAAGCACATAATTCCCAAGGGTGTGGTTTTGTAACTGAAGAGTCAATACATTAAATGGATTGAAAACCCATTGGTCCCACCACCACTGCTCAACAAGAGGTTAGATAATAAAATAACAATTTTTTAATTTTATTATTTCATTAAAAGTCGCAAAAAATTAATGTTATCACCTAACCTACCGTGGTTGAAGTTAAGATTCTCTTATGAAAATCTCAATGCTACAGATTCAACGATTCCCTCATATTTATAATCTGAGAACCTGACAAATGAAAGAAAATGTTGCCCATGTGTTTAATGAATGTACCTAAAAAATGTTAAAAAATCTATTCCGGGTATACCAGGCCTCAGAATAAAGTGCCTTCAATTTACACTGACTTGTAATAATCCCAAATAATATCAAAATAGTTATATGGAATTTCCAATTCATTACATAAATGGAATAAAAAAACTATGCACAAGTTTCCCTTATATCCTAATATTCTGTTCCCAGACCTCGGATTCACCATAATTTAAATATTATGATCCAACTAATGCAATTAATGTTGTCTCCACTGGTTAAAATAACATTTCTACCCACTCTGCTCAATTACCAACCACCCCATGATCTGTTAAAATTTCTTAAGAATATCCTCTATAAGACTAGGTCCTACAAGCACTAAATCAACAGACACCAGCACAAAAAGAGGTGAACCAAATTGACTACCATACAAAGCCTTGAATGTGGTCATTTGGATAGATACAAAGATTCTATTTTTATTTGAGAAATCATCAAGTGATAAATGTTGATCCCATGAACCATTAATATCGAAAACATAGGCATGTAACATATCATCCAAAATATGAATAGTCCATTTATATTGGTTATCCTTCTATGGATGATAAGATTTAATATAAAAACAACTGGTCTTAGTGCATTCATGAATACCCTTACATAACTATGGTGTGCATTGATGATATCAATCAGAAATAATACTCTTCTGAACATCATGAAATGAAACTAACTCATGCATGTAAATACACCACAAATCACTAATGGAGAAGGTATCCCTGGTGGGAATGAGCTGTGATACCTTCATAATTCAATCCAAAATCATCCATAATTCACCATTCTTTAGTTGTTTCCTAGTTAATCTTATTCAAAAATACATAGTGTCAAAATGACACTACCACATTAGAATGGAAAGAGGCTGCAATAGCCCAATTGGCCTATGATTATAGACCTACACTTTCTGACATGTGAAATATCTCAACATTAATACTGTTAACTCCTTCTTCATTCATGGAAACCATCAGTATCAATGGAGATCATGATAAATATTTTTCAAAAAAAATTGTACCACCAATCAAGAATCTTAGAACTCAATCATCATCTCCTTGTGAAAGACTGTAGGATACCATACTTGTCCATGCAATAGAAAAAATTAATTAATAAAATTATTCCATCTTGGGGGTGGATCCCCATCCATATATTCCATCCCTAAATGATTAGAAATTCAAATTTGATAACTTCTAGGTTTTGATAAGGTCTAAAATTTTGTGTATGATAAATATTGAAATTAGATATACTCATCTCAGGGACACCGGAATATATAGATACACATCATTAAAGAGTCATACCATCTTATAGTCATTGAATGTCTCCCTCAGTACTTTTTTTCTTCATATTCTAGATAATGGAATTGTTGATGATGTAACAATTTTTGGGTCTATAATCCATCTTTATATCCAAAGGATATAGATACTCAACCAACATCAATTTTTTGAATGTTTTGGTCTCCAAGAGAACATATGAACCTAAGTCTCTTACGGTCCATGTTAACAACAAAACATCCACACAAATATAGTGTCTCCAACATCTCAGGTTGTGTAACACCACTACCAACTCTAGATCATGAGTAGGATAATTCATATCATGCAGTAACCATTATCTGGATCAATAAGTAACCACTTTTTCCCTCATACATCATAACTACTCTGTGTACAACTTTAGATATGTGATGTTACATAGTATATTCCTTACCCAAAAAATATAAGGTGAGGATGAATGATGAGGTCAAACTTCTATTTAATTCCTAATCAAATATCTGAATCATATGACCAAACAAACATCACTCATTTCATAGTCATCATAAACATCAGGGTTACAAATGGTAGATGTCATAGATAATGAACTAGTAATTACATTCTAGAATAATAAATCACAGAATCTATAATTCATTTTTAGGTCTATCTTTATATACCATAGACATAACCCACATTGGGTCCACTGACACTATTGCATTTTAGTTAACATGTACCATGAAGTGAACTATATCAGTCCAAAAACAACATTGGATATCTTGGTGTAAATTAGACACTCTCCTAGTGTACTCATGACTATGTAAAGTATTTATGAATGTTTGTTGGAAGAGTAAGAGTACAGTCTGATTTCTTTGAAAATAACTGAAATACAATGATATTGGAAAGGATAAAAGGCATGATTAATCATGTCTATGAATAATTGATAGTTCTTTTGTGAAGATGAATGACATTATTTAAAACTAATATAATCCACACCTTTTACAATATCAATTCAGGGTATATTCGAAGCTCTCAGGATATATTGGGGGTACCCTAACCATAAACCGATCATGATAAAACTCATGGAAGATATCAGTAGATTGAAGTGGTTTTGAATATATAGAAGGGGATACCAGTTCTTGAATTTCATTTGGATCAATATATGATAATAAACATTTATGGTCAATTTAGCATCATTATTCATGGTGAAAAGGAACGAATAGACTAATAGATATTTAATAGGTAGTTTAAAATCCTTATCTTCATGATCATTAACCTGAAATTTAAAATCATGAAACGCTACTAGTGGCTTCATATAAGCTAGGATAAAAATTAACTCATCTACTAGAAATAACTTGATCATGAAATCAATCTCATAGCAATGTGGAAAGCTAGATAACTCTTCTGGAATGATGTAAAATGATATTCTACCACTTGAGGAAAAGTGTAATGCTATGTTCCCCCATAATCTAGAAAAAAGGATTTATATATGTGATTTATGACAATAAAATATACACTGAATTGGTCATGCAAGGCCAAATTAAAGATCTCAGTCACTGTAGTGTGTATATCTACCCCTATCTATAAATCGAAAGGAAACTCTCCTATGATAGTATTTTGTATGATCCTAGTATATATTTATCCAATCGAAACCAATAATAAAATAAAATATTGTTATTTCTAGTAAAAAAATTTCTTAATGGAAATATTATATACCCATTTCATTGGAAACTCCTTGATGTGTTTGATACCCTATGACTGGACTCTTAATAGTGTGTCAATGTTCACAACCCCAAGTATTCCATCATTTCCCAAAACCAAAACATTTTAGAAAAATATAATATAAAAAAACTTGATTATCATGTACTAATCAAAACATAAGATATGGAAGATCATACAAGAATCGTAACTCTATAAGTAGAAGGTCATGTATCCATACTGTTCAGAGAATACTATATAAAATATAACAGGCATACCCTTAAAACATACTTTCTTGTCTTACTCCCATGTGATATTACTAATGAGTGGTATTGTTGTTCCTACAATGGGGTACCACATACCCTACCTCAGCATGAATATATTGTTGACCACCTCCAACAACTATATAATGGAGTAGGTAATCCCCTCCCCAACTTAGGTGCCAATCCTGATTCCAGTTCATATCTATACGTCAAAAATTTTATAAATAACTTATAAATATTACCCAACATACCTCGGACATGACAATACACTATGGGGTGAAAGAACTAAATATACATGTGTCCCAACCTTCCACACAGAAAGAACTCAAAAAACCAATTTCATTAGGTGGAAATACCATCCATTAACAAATATTCCCACTACTTCTATAGAATATACTATTATATAAACACTTATTTACATCAAGTGAATAGTTCTCAAAAATCCCTACAAAAACTATATAGATACCACTAAAGGCATCCTACATATTTCCTTATATAATGAGATCGATATTCATCATGCCTATAAAGATTATCATGTGAATGAAATTCACCTATGACTTGATCTAATTTAATTTCATATCAAGAAAAAGTCTCACCCAACCAATACCATCAGTTTATAAGGATGGTGAAAATATTTATAGATTGTTGTAGATTCTTGAATAGTCCATAATTTACATGATTTCCTATGACAGTTGTAGTAACTCACAATTCTTATCATGCCTCAACATCTAAGGATAGGTGTAGATCAGAAAATGATTCTTGATTTCTAACCCATATAAATCCTCTTGATCCCTAGATTACTATTGAATGTCCTACCAATGCATAAATTTTCCACAAATCATATAAGATGATATATTATCCCTAAATTATATAGTTGTATAATGATGTTTGATGATTTTATAGACTAACTCAAATTATAACTCATCTTATTGGGTTCCAAGCTCTCATATGATTATAGATATTTCATGTACCTATAACTCATTCATCATCATGATCATAAAAGGAACATTGCAGAAAATATCCCTCTTCATTGTTCACATCACCCTTAGAATGTTGTCACATTGATGGTCATCTATCCATACCCCCAAGGTCTATAAGAAGATCAAGCAAGGTGGTGTTAGGAGTGTGCTGATTTCAACTCTTATGGTACTCAATTTATAGATTATGGGGGGGAATTTTTTATCAATATAGGTTTAATGAACTCCTTAGAACATATGGTTCACAAAAAATCATCCTCTAATTGGGATTAAAATAGCAAAAATTTGGCTCAAGGTAGCTCTATGCTAACTTAGCATGTTAATTGGCACATCCTAAAAGGTCATTTATTTCATTTATATTGTATATCCATGGTTCTCAATTTCATCATTTTTTATGGAAAAAATATGTTTCATGCAATTAATATATTCCCATCATGAATAATTCATGTCAAAATATATATGCACACACCTATCATGATGCATGTATACAAATATCATATCATACTAGGGAAAAAGTATAAATTTCAATAACTATAAAATTAATAAATATGTGAATCTCACAAGGATAAATAACATCCATACGTATCATGTTATCATCATGAACAACAATCCCATCTAAGGGATCATGGACTTCCCTCAAATGTGGGTCAGTTACTCCATTGTAGAATCACATTTTCAATTCACAAAAAGTCATAGTATCCATTATATCATTTGAAAATATTAAAGAAAATAAAAAAACCATATCCTTTAATACCACTTTTAACATCCCAGACTATATTCTCCTTAAAATTAACCGATCTAATTAGCAATATGACATTAGTCATATCTCCTCTTAAGCAAGAGGCTACTAACTAGAAGTTAGGGTGTACAGAATTTTTTTGGGATACTATGAAAATTGGTAAATACTTATAATGAATGTGTAAAAATAATAGTAGAGTATCACAAATTACAAAAAAAATATGAATAGTTAATTAGGAAAAAAATCTGAGAACAGAAAAACTGAATACATCTAAATAATAATAGTGAAATTTAATGATAAAATGAATGTAAATAAATGAAATTTTCATGTTGTACAATTAAAATATAAATAATACTCAAATAAATACTTCAAAGACCTCAATCCAAAACCCCATGTTTGTTCTATCTCTTTACACTAACCCTTCCAGAAAGATAAAAATCCATAACAGGGTCTCTTTCTCTTTTC
The DNA here is from genome assembly GCA_963277665.1 of Viscum album. Taxonomy (NCBI): domain Eukaryota; kingdom Viridiplantae; phylum Streptophyta; class Magnoliopsida; order Santalales; family Viscaceae; genus Viscum; species Viscum album. The sequence goes on along the minus strand of OY728122.1, from coordinate 2,010,458,977 downwards.
TGAACATGAATAAATGAAATCTCTCTGAGTGCTAAATGATTGTTCATCCAGGGTGTGAGTAAAAACTAATAGTGTGAAACTACCGTGTATAAATAAATCCATTCAAAAAATTATATTTGATGTAACAAAATGAAAATCATAGTATTAATTTATTCAATTAATACAACACTTGATAAAAACTTTCTGACCCTCACATTATGAGGTGACAAATGGGCTAGTCTAACCTACTTTTATACCCTTCAAAATATCTCTATCTAGTGAAAGATCCTTCTAAAAAAGGTTAGATCACCCAATCTGTATAGGATTCTCCCACCAAGGATGAATTAAACAATTTTCTATTATAAAAATGCATCTATTCCTAGGATATCAAAAATATCACCTTAGAGAACTAAGAGACTATGAATATGGTCCTTGGAAATCCAATATAATCATATAATCTAACATTAGGAAACTTGTAACAGAGATCCCAGAACATAGGTGGTATAGAACCATGATCCCAGTCCTTAGATGTCAACATAATATGGTACAATATCATGACAATCCATCATGCCTGAAATCATCCCACCATTAGGCATCACACACATCATGGTCAAATAAACACACAATCTATGAATGAAAATTCACAAGGAAAATAAGACATATAAAAAATATAACATCATAAGACATAATGACTAATTGGTCAAATTATCACATCTCTAACAAAATATATTTCCTAAATTTGGTTTCCTAATTAGAATCATTATTATATATATATATTTGTTACTATGATATTGTACATAAGTTTGTTAGTAATAAAATTTTTCAATTTATATAAAAAATGATCCTATATCATGAAAAAATAACATAACATGTGTTATGAAAATTCCTAAATATATAATGTAATCATATACTTTTCTTAATTTATTAGAGGGCTCTAAATCCAAGGTAACCAAATATTAACAATTATTAGGGATATTAAACAATTTTAGTTGGATTAGATCTCAGTCTCTATTCCTTAGACCAAAAATTATATAATTTATGGTATAATTAAATAAAATTACTAATCAATATGTATTAGATAATTAATTTGTTCATTCACATATTGTGTCAATATGATCACACATATTTCATTTACTTTATATAATTAAATAAAAAAGAGGGAAAATATTTATACCGCTGACCTTAATTTGGTGATCAAAGAAACACTCTCAATAGAAATCTAGATATGAATGAAGGAAAAGAAGGCCAAAATGATATCCAAATATCAAACTCTAGACTAGGAAGCCGGAAACAGAATGAATTACCCCAAAATAGTCTGTAGTCTCCCTATTCTTCAAGAGAGATGTTTGGAAAATGAATGATAAGTAAGATCATAAATGAAGCATGGGTTAAAACCATAAATCCTAGATATAATTAATGTGATCCACTATGATGATGTGAATTTATTGATTGATGAAATAACATAAAAATGCATCTCCTTGGGTTATAATAACCCCAATTGACCATTCAATTATATTAAACCATTTCATAGCTTGTAAAACATTGATTCTCTAACCAGTTTGTGTCATGTAGATTGAAACATTTACACATTTTGTAACACATTCATGACATGATTGTGTTATAAAGAAATTTCACATTCCCGATTCTATATAAAAATCCATTACACATCCAAAAAATTTCAAACACATGGATAACCCTATTAATCCTTTGAATCATTTATACATGGAATATTAATTATAAAATACTTACATCCCCAATACATAGGTTATTTTATCAAAAAATATCTCTTCCAAACAAACACAAACAACAAATTTTAAACAATAAAATAAAATCCAAATATTAGTGGATTATACCACACTCAATAGGAATATACCATGATAAAGATGCGATCATATATAGATAACAAGAAAAATGATATTTCATTTGAGGTTCGAGTTTATGTTTTTCTTAATGTACGAATATAGAAAAGTATATTTCAATTCTATTAAAAAAATTTATCTCTATGGTTTTTTATCTATATGAAAAACATTAGATGTTTGGGTTAGATTAATGTCGAGTGGAATTGAATTTTATTTTATCCCAAGTACATGATTTTCATCCTGTTTCATTGTTATGAAAATATGTTCCAGATATATCTCTTGTTTTGAAACCTAAATTATTATTATAGGAAGAGAATAATTCAAATGAGGAACAAACGAATAATATTATTGACCATAAAGAGAAAGTGAAGAATAATTGAGTGATTTACCATGTTAAGGTATTGAGGAATAGATATATGATTTAATAAGAAACATAGGAATCTAAATATCATATAAAATAAAAATATCCACACTTTTTTAGGATGTTAATAATATAATGTAGAAACAATTTTTAAAAGGGGTGAATAATATCCCAAACAAGGTAATGTTAATAGAAAAACAATTTCATTCGTTATTAATACTAATTAATTGGATTTTATATAGTTACATTCACTGTAAAAATATTATGTAATTTTACAATTATAATGGAAATAATTTTATTCTTAATAATTTTTTTATGTATTATATTCAATTATTTAAAGTCTTAGTTTAAAATTTTTGGTAACTACATTTTACAATTTTCCCTTTATTTTTTATATCATTATGTCAAAATTATATTATATAAAAAAATTTCGGAGTTTTATAAAATGTAATATTTTTGAAAAGAATAATGAAAATAATGATATTTAAGAGAATTGTATTTTCTTTCCAATAATTTAAAAAGAAACATTAATATGTAATTTATTTTTTAACAAACGATGTACTCGGTCAATATGTAATCACATGGAATTTGAATTTTTGACCATTGGTGGATGGACTATTCTTTGAACTGTGCTTTAGAAATAAATTTTATGAGTTCGAATGATAAAAGTGTTGTTTATATACTAGGACAGTGGCTCGAGAAGTTCATCTGTTGTTCCATTGAGTTTTAGGAGAATCCAACATTGGAAAATTAAAATTGGAGAAGGGTGACTAGGGAACCAGTTTGTCAAAAATTGTGTGATCATATAGAATAAACCATATGGATTTTTCTAGTGGATCTGGAGGTGCCACAAATTTTGGTTTTACCATGCGAGAGGTTCTATAAGGAACTATGGCTCGCTATAGGTTTTTGATAGAGGGAAATCACACAGTTTTCACTGGGTTTCTTAAACCATGTTCATGAACTATGAAAACCTATTTTTGATGTGGTAGAGGAATCATGGTTTGTGCACAGTTTGTCCAACCGTCTGGATTAACCATAAAACCCCATTTTAGTGTAAAATTTCATATAATCAATTAAAATATTTTAAATACCCTTTTATACTTATCTTTGTCTCCCTAGAGGAAGACATCACTATTTCTCCTCCTGTATAGCTCTCAAACTCCTCCAGAGAGGGATCAGGATAAATCATGGATCTGGACTCCATTTCATATGTTTTTTTGTCACATTAGATCTCAATTGGTCATTTCTTGAATTACCTTTCTTCATTTCAGGGTTCTATTCTGATCGATTGCACTATTTTACCATATGCTCATTCGCCCAATTTTTAGCGCAGATGTTCATTTTTTTTTATTTCATCCAAACTAGAGCAAATCATGACTTAATATTTGATGATTAGGGATTTTTATGTATGAGTTATGTATTTTATTGATGTTTAACCATGTTTACATTGATTAATAAATATATATGGTGTGCCACATACCATCCATTATTTTAATTAACCATAAAATATGTTTCATCATTTTAAATCAGTACAGACATCATGTTATACTCCCATTTACTATCGTTTTTTAAATAAAATATTACAACCTCAACAAAGAACAATCATTGAGTGTGTTGGGATTATTTTCCAGGTTTATATTAATTATTTTAAATCCAATAATTCCTTCAAAGAATTCTTATTGGATAATAAATGTAATTTATCATTATATGTAATATCCATGTAGATGATGGCACCATCTAAGTGCAATGATAGGTGTTTTAATTGATTTACATTTGTTTTTTTTCCTCAAAAATACTACATTTTGGTGAATTGAGTCATGAAACATAAATGTAATTCTTGTTTGTTCTACATGATTTTTTTAAATAATGTCATGTTTTACAATAAAACCCCTATGATGGGGTGGGTTGTCTTGGAAACTAAAATGTTTTGATTATTGATATAAATTATTGATTGATTTATGTCATTAGTGTTATCCTATTACTTTTTTAATTTTTGGTTATGATTAATGATTAGTACTTGGACTAAAGTGATAATATAAAATGGATTGAATATAAATGTTCACAACCTTCTTTGTGATTAATTATTTCAAAGACTAACCACCATATAAGTTGGTTGGAAATCCTTTATTTTAAAATTATGTAACCTTATAAATGAACTGGATTCATTATAATTAATGAAATATTCCATGATGGTTTTGATTCCATAATGAATTAAATTACCTAATTGAAATTAATTTTATTGGTTGTCAAGTCCACACCAATCATTAAATGCTTAATGATATGATTTAGTATGAATTTTGATTCCATTGATTATACTGGGCTTTTAGATTACCTATACCTATAAGGTAATGAATTAATATTATCATTAATATTATTCCATTGATATTGAATGTGACTCAATTTTTAATTGGATAGTTGGTAATGAAATTCCACTCTCCATTACATCATGTATTGATCATGACATCTCAAAACACTGACATTATTCGGGTGGTGAGAATGAGGAACAACGTCCTTTGTTTCAAGTGTTGGAATAATGATAACCCCACTAACATTATTGTTAGGCATGAATTCTATTACAAATTATGATATATGTGGAGCGTACCTTTTTTCTTGATATTATATGCTTATTCAGACCTATTATTTAAGACTGAGTTATGCCTCGGTCCAGCCAGCCCCTACTATTTTAGGTATATGGCCACTAGCATCGAAACATACTTGGTCAATATACATGTATGAAATATATAAAAATATATATTATTATGAAATATCTATAGTTACTGATCAGACACTCATTCGTGTTTTGATACGATAAAGGCTGTGATTTTAGTTCTCTATAAGAACTAGAGTAGGGTAGTATATATTATTTCAGCATTGTGGATTATTTATTTATATTTATACACTATTTATATTATATTCACAAACTAGATTTAGCTACAGAAATTGGTGTTAGTGGTCTATTGGTATTTTATCTCATACTTGTCTTAAGTTGAACTTTCATTGGGGTACCCGACTAGATCTCATATTTACAGGACCTTGGATCATTGCTTGTGTTTTTATACATGTACTTTGGAATTAAGAGCAAGGGACTGAGCCAAATATCAAGATTCTCAAGGAGATTTCCCTGGTGGATTTTTATTATTTTATTTTTCATGTATTGTTTTATTTAATGTTTCTTGTTGTTGTATACTATTTCAGTTTATCTGTCATCATCAAGACATGCGTGAATTGTTGTATATGGGAATCTGCTATCTCTTATTCAGTTTAATATATGATTTCGTTGTTCTATCTTTCATTATTTACTTTTTATGATATTTTTTAAATATTTATTAAACTTTTGTTCTACACTTCTTTGAGTGTATATTATCTCAATTATTACCTCCTTACACCCTCACTGGTAGTCAGCTTCCAATGGCATATGAGGACGTCCACCTGAGTCCTTGTAGGGGTTAGTATAACAACTTGTTTAGTGTTCATTTAGGTTGGGATGTTACAATGTGATATCAAAGATTTCTTTTTCTCATCTATCTTAATATTTTGGGTAGATAGACATGAGATTAGTAACGTGTCGGTGCTTTGAATATAGCTATGTATGTGAGTGATCACCCATAACGCAATGCACTTTGGAAGATGATATTGATGGGATCCCATTTCATTCTATTTTATATTATTGTTCATTATAATTTCATCTCTATTTAATGGTATAATTTACATTATTTACTCTTTATTAAAATTTATGGTATTCTCCACTAGGCCTGGTATGGAAAGGATGCAATTTTACATGCATCATTATAGGTACATTGACATTGAGAAGCCATATATATTCCATGCCATGCAATTTCATTTTTTGGTTGCCTCATGATTATGATTATGTTCCTTGTGTGTTTATTAGTGTAGCTGTTATATACACTTGTAGAAATTATAGTGACAAGATTTATTTTATACCTATTTTGGTATTTCTTTATCATTTATATTTATATAAAATTATTGGGGATTTTTTAGAATGTTAATATGCTTCCATGATTAGGAAACAATATGCCAGGCTTCCTGATTATTTAATAGGCCATAACTATGTATCTTCTCTTATCATTATCATCATGTTTATCTATGTTTATAGATTATGAATATAGTCTATGTTATTATTATGATATATAAAATTGGTTGTGATTAAACAAGATCTTATTTTTATTAGTAAGATGTATGGGTGCCTTATAAATGGGGAACAATATCTCATGAACCCGAACCATATTTGATACTTATATATATCTAAAGACCACCATGAAATTGTGAAAAATGATAAATTTAACTTTTAAAGTGAATTGGTTTTTATTAAATGGGAGCTAGTCTATGGTATATGAAGTGTATTGTAGATTGATATACTAGGAGATGGAAACCCATATAATCAAACCATAATATATTACCATAATATATTTTGAAATTGTTATAAATGTATAATCTATTTAATTTTCAGCTGAAGTGAATTGGTAGCCTATGGAACACTCACATAACATTACCATAGTTTATCTGTTAGTATAATAAATCTTATCAAGTAAACCCCATTATGGGTAATTTTATTGTTTAAAGTTTTTATGGTTACCACTATAATTTCCTGTTACATTACTACATGAGCCTGATGATTTTCATTATTAATTTCTTAAATGAAAAAATAGATCCAAGTATCTAATTTTGGGAATTTTTCATATGAGATAAGACATTATATGTTTTTTGAAACTTCATTAATTAAACAACTCATATTGGGTTTCATTATGATGAACATAGGTTGGATTAACGAGATCCTCATAGGATTACATATCTATTAATACGTGCTTTGGTGTTATAATAGGAACATTATGTAATGATTTAAATGTTTTAAATGTCTTAATATTTATTGTGTATCAATTTAATGACTTAAAATATAATATTATATAGTATTCATAGTTTAATCACATGTGTAAGGGTAGTTTAAACTACTAATTAGTTTTCATGGAATGAAAATGTGAGCAATTTTTTTAGGAATTTCGTCTTTTCAATAATTTCTTAAATAATAGGAGTAGGACCTAGTGAAATTTTATTTTTGTTAACTTTTCATAGGTTTTATTATTATTATTTTTTTAGTGGATAAAATTATGTAGGTATAACCATTATAACGTAAATTAATTTTTTAATAATGTGTGATTTTATATATATGGTGTCATTCAGGTTTTGTTGTACATGGTAGTACTCTTATATCCTAAATGATGACTCAGTTTGGAAGGGTGGTTATGGTTTCCATGACCAAGCTATGGCTATAAGCATCATGTAATTATTAGTTTCAAAAGGATTGAAATACCTATGGAATGTTTTATTTCATATTAGGACCAATGACCCTCTCTTATTCCTTAACAACAAACAACATGGTACAATATCATCTTGGTTAATGGTATTATGGGGAAATATAACTCTAGGATAAATCTCATATATTGAAAAAATGTTACTTGGATTCATAGGGAGGAAAAATTTTGTATAATATTGAGGATGTTTCATCATTCATCAGAACCTTGGGGTGGTGGGCATTTATATAAACAGAACATATTGAGTTTTTAAATTGTATAATGAGCTGGTTGAGTTTTGTGTAATTATTTAGCTTTGTGTTATTGATTATAGTCTCGATTAATCTCCTATGTATATTGACAGAGAAATTAAAGGAATCAAATTATTCTTAATGATAAAGATAGCATTCCAATAGGATTGAGTGTTTTGACATGCTATTCAGCATAGTTTTTATTTTAATGCCAAATGATATGACATATTTGAGCATGAGTCAGAGATGTGTAATATGTGTTTTTAAAGTGATTTTGATATAGCATCCTTTTGGGAGGCTATTTTCCCTCTATTTTTTATTACTAGGAAAATCATATGGTGGGGAGTATCCTGTTAGTTATAGTGAATGCATTTCCTTCCAAGTAGAAGAGTCACAACTGAGGAATACCATTTAAAAATGGTCAGTACAATTTTCAAAATCCCATGAGGCTGGTTAGTTTGGTAACATGTCGGTGCTTTCTCAGAATTATAATATTTTTGTGGTTTTATATGTAAGAAACCTTCAAGAACTTCACTAGTCGTGAATAGACTTTTTTGGTTAATATTGATTGATTACATGATGCCTTAGGTAGTAAGAGAATTTGATTGGTTATTGACAAAGTCCAGGAAGGTGAAGCCATGTTCTTCTAAGAAGTAAACTAGAATTAGTTTGTATGTTCTTCCTTCTAGTGGTTGGGTACAGTTTTTTCGAATCCTTGTTGATCACTTAATCATTGTTCTGATAGAAGTTTCTATAATATTTTAGTAGCACCTGATATTTTCTTAGTTAAATCATTAATAGTGATGATTATGTCCTCTATCTGGAAATCTCTCTTGATTCACTTATAGAGAATCATTTATGTGCTCAGTTAAGTGTTTCAAGTTTCCTTTTTTTTCAATAAATAGTCTTTATCGATGTAATGAACACGACGTGTGGTTTTTTATCAAGGCATGGTTTTTCCTGAGTGGTACTTGGGTTCCTATGTTTGAACACCATGGATGGAATCTTGGACAACAACCATTCTCCTTTGACCTGACTACCAGGAGGAAGCTGCTCTAGGCTCTGTCAATATTCTGATGTGAATTTATATGCATTTTACTAACATCTCAATTGTACACATACTGTACCAAATACCTTGAAATTGTTCCTTGGACTCTATTTTAATAAATCATAGGTTATTCCAAACTTTTTTATTCTTGGAGGTAATGTATAATGGATTATCATTCTAGTGGGATGGATCTATGTTACACATTTATTTGTAAAAAAATGATGGATTAAATGGTCGGGTGATGGTTTGATCAAGTAACAACACTAAAATTAAGGTATTGGACTAAGTGAATGCACTCATGGTGAATGTTTGATTACATAGAAGAATGTGTTGTATATTAGTTTGTAATGTGTTGGCGATATAAATGAATCACATTGAGAATGGTCCACCAGAGGTTGAATGAATTGTTTTCATTTATCTTATGATATATGGTATGTGAAGAACTAGTTTTGGAATATCAGTAAGTAGATAGGGGTGCAGTATGTGTTGGCCAATGAACTTCATGAAAATCCAGCTCGACGTAGCTAAATGGGGACAGTGGGGAATAGACCATTTTACCGATTCAAAATCACACCAGGATCATTTTTGGAATGATTTTGGCCTTTTTTGTAAGAAAATATAACAGTGGAGGTATAATGGCATGAAATTAGAAACATTTTATGTTTAAATCAATGATGGGAATCACCACAAGGTATATGTTTATAGAGATGATTGAATTATCTTTCCATTATCTAAATAGGCTTGGGTATGTACATGATTATTGTTCAAATTGGAAAGAGAGTGTTTGATAGAGTTTGGATAGATTATGTGCCACAAAATTATGTAATTCGTTGAGGAACATTGGGAATTCCAGAATGCAATGTGACCATTTGAATATGAATTCATAACCCTTTTAGCTTATGTAATTTTTTTTTCCTCCCTAAGGATTCTCATGGACGAGAATTTATAAGTTGGTTAATTTTTAATTACCCTTGTTTTGTGTCATTATAGAATTATAAGGGATTTTGGATTTTGGATTTTGTTGTAATGGGTGATCTTTTATAATATCTTCATAACATAGTTCCAAGAGATGGAATGCCCAAAGTAATATTTTTAGACCTAGTTAGAGGACCATGATGTTCCCTGAGTGTTCCATCAACTGTTGGGATCGATCGAACCAAAAAAATAAATACTATTAATGGATGATATGTGTGAAAGGTGTTTCTAAAAGTTTGTGACCATCATTTGGAAATTGTGTATTCTAGTATTTTGGAGATGGAGTTGCCTCACAGATTTGTCTAACAATGTGAGGGGAATTTCAAGATCATGTTGTTTTCTATAGGTTTTTTAAATAGGGAAATCAAACAGTTTTCACATGGCTTCAAAAAAATCACATAATCCATGATTCCCCATTTCTAATGTAGTATAAGAATAATGTTTTTCACTTCATTTGAACAACCTTGTAGCTAAACTACTTGATAATGTTTTGGATGGTGAAATATATATTATTCCCATAATAAATGTTAAATCCATTATCCCATTTTCTTCTTCTCCCTAATAGAAATTGCGGCCATTTCATCTCATATGGAGCTCTCAAGCTCCACCACCAAGGGATGATGATATATCATGGATTCAGGATCCATTTCATATTCCTTCATTCATGTTGGATCCATATCGGTATGGTTTTGAATTTTATCTCTTCCTTTCATGGGTTCTCTTCTTATCTGTTCTGCAATTATAGTGTATGTTCATTCACCCAATTATCACAGTGAATGTATATTTATTTTATTTATTAAAAAATGAATCAAATAAATCTACAAATATTGATCTATAGAGAATCCTTAGTAAAAGGTAGTTGGTTTACATATCTTTCCAAAAGTTTCCATCTATTCATAAAGATTTATGTTGTTCCGCACGTCGGAATTTACTATTAATAGCTTTAAAATATAGTTCTTATTTCCAAATTATTAAACACACCATGATATACTCTCATTGAGGATGTCTATGTAAAAAAAATATTCCAACCTTGATCATGAACATCTATTATGTCTGACATATTTATTTTTTCCATTTAGAGTAATTATTTATATCCCCAAAATTATTTCTATGCTTTCATCATTGGTTAGTAATTTAATCTACAGTTATAGAGAAATTCACAATTGATGATGGAACCTTATTAGTTCTATGATGGAAATTGTATTTATTTTCCATGATTTTAATATTTCTAAAATATATCGTTTTAGTAAATTGATACGTGCCTCATGAATTTGATTCTTGGTTGTGCTAAATGCGTTTATTGTTAAATAATTTCATGTTTTATAATAAACCCACATAGATGAGGTGTGTTTTCTTATAAATCAGAATGTTTTGATTAGGGATTTAAATCATTATAAGAATTATGAAATTAATTTTATCCTTTTAGTTTTTTATTTATAGTTATGAGACATTCATAGTACATGGCCTCAAATGATAATATTAAATTAATAGAATTAAAACGGGCATGGACTTCCTTGTAACTAAATGTTTCAATGTCAAATAAACTTATATGTGGGTTGGAAACACTTGATTATAAATTATGATGACTTGATAAATGAAATGGATTGGTAAAATTTGTTAGTATTCTTCATGATGGTTTAATTTCCTTAAGTGAATTAAATGGTCTAATTGAAATTAATTGTTATTGGTGGAAATTCCACACTGATCATTTCATTCTTTATTATGTGATTTAGTATGAATTTCGATGCCTTTTGTTATACTAGGATTATGGATTACCTATACATAATAAAAATGACTTATTGTTATAATTAATATTTTTCCATTTATATGGGTTATGAAACTATAGTAAAGGGACTTTCGGGACATACCTGTTCACTCTACATTACATTAGGTTTTGAGAACGACGTCTCGCACCATTAACACTATTTGGACGATGGGAGTAACACACCATGTCTCCTATTTCAAGTGTTAGTATGATTAAACACCCAAGATATCAAATTTTGATCATGATACATTTCAATCATTTGGATATATAAGTTATGTACTATTTTGTATAGCACTTATAGACTCAATATGATTTTTTGTAAATGAATCTGTTATGCCCCAGTAATTCTAGAACCATGTCTTCCAACTATATGGCCACTTATATATTCATGTAATTGGTCCATATTTGTGGATGAAATATATAAATATATTATATATATTTTTACTGTTCATACACTCATTCTAACGAAGACCTGAAACATATAGATCCTCCAGGTGTCTATAGGAACCTGAGTAGGATAGTATCTATTATTTTAGCATTGTTGATTATTTATTTATTTCTCCCCTAAATATACCTCTTATTCAAGGACTTTATTTCAATAATGACTCTTTTTGTGGTGGCCTACTATGATTTTATATCACACCGTACTAGGGCCTCGATATCACTGGGGTACTCGATAAGATCTCATGTTTGTAGGATCACAGATTATTGCTTGCGTTGTTATGCTTATACCTTGGAGTCAAATACAATGGACTGAGATGAATCTCAAGATTCAAAAGGAGATCCCCTATGTTATTTTTTTCATTTATCATTAATTTATTTCACTATTTCATGTTTCTTGAAGTATTTATACTATTTTATTTTATTTATTATCTTATAGACATGCATGCATTGTTGTATATGGGTGTTGGCTATCTCTTATTCAGTTTATATTATTCTTCCACTAAATTATAATTAATTTATTAAAATATAAAAAATTTCATCATTATTTATTATAAAATATTTCTATATTTATATGAGGGGGTAGTCTCCCCACTATCAAATCCATATACACTTGCCACTTGTGTGTAGCCTCTGGTGTATGGGGAGTCGAGCTTGGGTACTTGTGGCGACAGATCAGGAAACCAATTTAGTGGTCAGTCATGCTAATAAATTACAATTTAAATGTATCATTAATAAATTTATATTATTATAATAAAACTAAGGAAATATGAATATATTTTATTCTTAGTTGTTTTAGAATTTATTTATATTTAGGAAAACATTTTTTCTAGAAACTTACATTTCATCAGGTTTTATAGGACTAAAACAAATTAAATGATTCCACTTATATGAAATAGATTTCATAAAATTTATTATACATTTTAAATCAATATAATTATTTTTAATCAAGAAGTAAAACTTATTTTTCGAACATAATGAATAGTAAAAGTAGTAAATATCTATTACCATGGATAATGTTAAAACATGCTTACCGGGGGATTAAAATCAAGTGATAATGATTAAAATTACCTAAAAAATGTCTAAATTCTATTTTATATCCATATCTAGAAACAATGTAATCCCATAATAAAAAATGGTCAATTTTTTACCCATTATATATGAGTAATAATTTATTATATATTTTTATTTTTAAAAATTACATGTTTGTCCTCTCCCCCACTTACTAAAGGAAACCCAATCTACTCTCCTGTAAAAAAATCAAAAGCCTTTTGGTTATTAAAAACCTAAGAAAATACGATCCTAAAATCACTCTTCATTTTCTATAGGGGTTATTTTTTGCATAAAAATGACCTTACTGAGCATAAGGTGTAAATTATAGGAGGATGTTTGAAGAAGTGGTAACTGAATGTTTTATTTATATTTCTTCTTATACCTCATAAAAAACCTTTTTAAGAAAAAAGATATAACAAAACTATTATATAACTTAATATTATATTTTATTATGTCCATTACATAATCTATATCTATTAAAACTTCCATGAAATGTGAAATGAACACATCGTTCATGCTTATGGTGGACTGCCACCTCACGAACCGCGGTAATTCATTTTTTTTCATCACCTCTCATTATTAGTTATAATGATTCATTTTAATTATATATATAATATATTAATGACATATGATTCCTTCTATGAGGTTGATATATCATCTTTTTTCTCACCTTTCAATCCAATGAAAAATCATAATGTTGTTAGTGTGTATGTGTGGATTACCACCTCCATGAATCGTTGTGATTCCTTTTACATCACCTCACAACTTTGATTGTATATATAAGAAAATTTAAAAAATTATTATCATATTAATTATATAAAAACCGTTTTATAATTTTAAATTAATATTTATTTTCTATATTTTATGTTCATTAAAAAATGGAAACATTACTCATGTGTACATATGACCAACCATCACCCAAATTATAAAGTAATTAATTATGATAAACAACATTCTTTTTTGGTTTTATAATAATAATAAATATATAAAAATGATTATAATGTCTTTATTATTACTATATAGATTTTGGAATACTGACCTATTTTAACATCACAATTATATTGAATTCATTTGGGAAATATGAACCGAATATCTCCAAAACCCCTGAGGTGGAAAAAACCAATTATGTAATTACAATTTCAATTAAAAAAAGTAAAATATATGGTTTAATGATATGGTATTAAAAATAAAAATGTTTATTAATAATGTAAATAACTTATAAAAAAGTATTATAAATGATTTAACCAATGTACACAAGAAGTTGAACATGAGGTTAGTGATACATAACCTTATAAAACCACATTTTAATTGTATAAAAGATTTAGTTTTTGGATATTTTTGATAATTTTACATATTTTTAAAATTATATTATAGATGTATTTATTAGGAAATAAATTAATTAAAAAAGAAATTTTAGGTCTCTTTTTACTTTCATTCAAATATTTTCAAATGTAATATTTTTATGTATTTTATAGATAATTATTAGAGTTTTTATACAAAACGAATAAATAATATTATATTTTAAAATATAAGATATTGATTTATTTTCCCATATCTATTATAATTTTTTTATATTTTTACTCCTTAATAAGATTTAAATTTTTCTATAACATTCTATACATTTTATACATCGATATTACCTCCAAATAGATGACTATTTATTACATAACATTTTGATCCACAATAGAATAATATAGGTCTGGTGCATTTGGATAATTATAAACATAAAATACTAGTTCACAAATGATATATATCATATCTATACAATTCCATCATAACTATAACCCTTTTTATACATATAATTTATTAAAACATTCTTCATAAACTATGGAAAGAGACCATAATCCACAAATAGAAAATTCACAAAAAGGTGTTGTAAAAAACCAATAATATAGAGGTAAAAAATGGGGATATAACATATTTACATAGTTATTTATGGAAATTAGTCATATTAATGTGGCTATGGGTAAATGATGTATCCATGGTTTTAAGGTTTGTAGCAACAATCGTTCTCTAATAAAACCATATCTATAACCACAATTTATTTCACTATACCAATAGCCCTCTTGGTTTTACAACATGGAAATAGGACTACTATAATGATTTAAAACTATGGATATAGTATTAATTTCCATGGTTGAAAACTATGGATATTATACATTTAAATCAATGTTAAAGGGTTAAAATAAAAATTCATCATCCATATTTGAACTCTTTATCACCTTTAACGGAAACCAAACACATAACCACAACACTTTATAGAATTTATGATATATATATTTATATATTATTATATATATATATATATCTTTATAAAACATAATAATAATATATAAACCATGGAAATATGTCTTTCCACACACTTAATATGGTAAATCGTTTCCTGTTTTTGTGTGTAAAACTAATGGTCCATATATAAATAAACTATTGTTAGGGGTATATTCTATAGCAATGGTTTACTAAAACAATGTCTATACCCTCTCGAAAAATACCTATATCCATGGTTTCTAGAAAACAATAGCTATAGGTGTGGTCTATAGCCATGGTTTTCAAATAAAATTTATATCTATACAGATATTGACTTATATTGAGAATGAATGGGATCAAGTGATCAATAAGGTTATAGAAGGGTTATATAAAAGATCATATAATAATAACATGAGAATAATTGGGTGAGAACATAGTGTTAAAATTTGAAATATACACCTTTCATTACATATATCATAATATCGATTCAGGCCATAAATCATGGTAATTCATAAGACAAATATCATAAAAGTATTAAAGAAGATGATCTATAAGAGAATATCACTGGAATAATAAATTGAATCATTGCATAACATAATAATATAATTTTATGAACTTTTAAATATAGAAAAAAAATCACTCATAAAGGAAAACATATTAGGAACACACATGAATTTATTAAAAATAATGTATATCCATGATTGATCTTATGGAATTGAATACCAAGTCCATGTATAAACTTATGGACATGATTCAAGGACTACAAATAGTATTATATACATGATAACTATTTAAATGCATAAAATTGTGAACATGAAATTTGGTTCATTAGTATCATATTTACATCACGATTTTTTAACCTCTACCTATTGAATTGGAGAAGGACACAGGTCATGCCTATCACATTATAAAAATTAGACACATGTGTTCCAAAAGATTAAAAACCATTCATAACATTAGAAACTATGAAAATAAATGATTTTCATAAAAAAAATTCAACCTAACCCATATATATAAGAAATAAGGATTTTATACATGTATCATAACCCAATAAAATAATAATTTGAGTAATGTTTTTCGATCGTTTATGAATAGAGATACCATTAAAACGTCCTTAAAACCGTCTTGAAGAACATGACCTTTCAAATTTAAAAATATTTGTTTTAAATCAAAAACGGTGCATGTAATAAAGAATAAATATTATTGAAATTAACCTTGTAAGAAAATAATGGAATCTTCAACGCATTGTGGAATTATAACAGTATGAGAAAGCAGACATGCCATATACTATTAGAAATAACATTCCTCCTATAATTTTGATTTAAAATTAACAAAGTATATTATTTAAAAATAATAAAAATATTTCTTTCTAAATATTTTTAAAACATTGTTAAAATGAAATTAAAATATTATTTTATAATATAAATTTTTTGTATAAATACATTTATGTAGACATGGAATAATAGTGTTTTATGGCCTACAATAAATTAAGTCGATTTTCTATAGAAATGTTCTATTGATCTATTAAATATATAAATCTTGCAAAATTAAAATAAATAATATCTAGAAATAATCAGAAGATGATAAAATGAATTGGATACATCATATATGAATCATATTACATCTTCACTGAAAATTCAATTATAATCAATCCTAATTTAAATAAGATTAAAACATATGCCCCATACCTTAAGGTTCACATTGTATCATTCATGTTAAAACATTATATAAAATATGTATGGATTTATTATACATACATCACATAACTGTATTCATATATATCATACCATATATGATTTAATTATGAATTATTTTCAATAATTTATTAATACTTTTTTATTACATTCATTATTTTGGGTGATAATAACTTTTTTCCAAGTATACATCGGTTCAGAAATATCAATAAATATACATTCATTATTTTTCATTCATTTCAAAAATTTAATAACAGTATAAAAATAATATATATTCATTACGTATATATGTATAGTAATATATCAATGTTGTAGACATAAAAAATCAATTACACCATTTATGGAGATGGTCGACTGTACGTACTCATGAATGATTTTTTATTTTTTAAATGGAATCAAGGAAATATTGTTAAATTATTATTATTATTTAAATGATAATTTTGAAATATTATATATCATATATATTAATTAAATCCTTATTACATTCCACATAAAATATAAATGAAAAATAATTCACATCTCTTTATGGAGGTGGTAGCCCACTGCTACGATGAAATGACATTATAGTTTTCCAACTGTTTGAAAGGTAAAATGGTATATATTATATTATAAATATATAAGTTTAAATATTTAAAAATAAATGTAGAAAAATAATAAACTAATAATAATATCCATCCATAAAATATTTTTATAAAAAATTAATTGTATCGCTAAGTGGTGATGGTACGTATTGTCTATACTCGAGCGATACTTTCACCTCTTCTTTAATGGGATTGTGGTTATATAATTAGGTATTATTAATAATTATAAATTATGAGTATATTCAGAATATTTATTTAATTATTTTAGGATAAATATGATAGATTTAAGATAGATAGAATAGAAAATAAATTAAATTAGGTTCAGTAAGATGATTGCCTCTTCTTGGGGAAGCCACATTTGGATCATTCATTAAAGAACCTTGTGTTGGTATTTTGAGGAGACAAAAAAATAAAAAATAATTGTAAGGTTTTTTATAATTTTAATTTATTGGTTTTTTAATGATATATGGCTCAATGTGGTGTAATTATGTGAGGTAAGATGTTCCATTATATAATTTAGGTGAGCGACACTTTTGAAATTTCACAAAAAATTAAAACATAACAGGACTATTCTTGATAAAATTTATTTAAAATAATCATGAAGTATAATAAGAGCTGCGTAGGCTTTAAATAACATAGTTTAATAAAATTTAGAAAACTTTTTATATCATTTCAATCCTTATATGTTCGTCTAACCTCTTGGTAAATTATTTTAAACCTTAATAATAATAATGAAAATTTTAACCAAAAAGGGTTAATAATGTTACTATAAATGGTATTGTAAATCATAAATGGAAAATGGATGAAATGTTAAAAAATTATATATTAAAATATTAAAAAGATATGTTTTTATAAATATTTATTTAAAAATTATTTTGATAAAATTCTATTAATTTCAATTTTAACCCTACAAATTTAATTTGACTTTAAATAAATATTGAAAAAAGAGAAATTAGAATAAAATTGTATGAAAAACCAAGAGAATGTCATATAGATCTATAAAATAAATGTCACACAATAATTATTTCAAATGTTATTAGTCTTAAACCTATTAAAATCATTTATTTTATATTTTTGGTAATTAAAGAATATTGTAACAGTATTTCACAAGAATTTCAAGAAAATATATAATTTATAAAAATTATAAATAAATATATTCCATGAGAATAATTTAATTACGAAAAAAATTCATTTTAGTTCATTAATATTTTTCCCTTTCTGTAATTTGAAAATATAGTAGATATTTAAAATTAAGAGAGAGACATTATCAAACATTCATTTCTTTAAATATTATAAGTGCCATTTTAATTGAAAAGGGTCCAAAAAAATCAATTTTGATTATAATATGAATAGGTTCAAATTTATTTCCTCTAATAATAATTATGATGAAATATTATTTCCTTTATAATTAATTTTTAATCTAGATTAACTCGATTTACACTTTATCATGGTGATAAATATTACCAGAGTTACTTTTCAAAATATATATAAGAAAAAGAGACCTATTTAAAAAAATTAAACTCCTGATTAGAAATATGACGTCCAATTTATCAAATTAAATACTTTTAATTTATATAAATTAATGTTAAAAAAATGATGAAAACCACCTTTTAGAGAAATAATTTTTTTCATAAAAATTTCTTTTTTTATAAATTTTTCTACCATATTAAATTATAAAATTTATTCTAATGAAGAAAATTGAACATATAATAATATAATAAAATAATAAAAATTTTAAAAAATTTTAAAATTAAATTAAACTTTTTAAATTGTTGAATTAAAAAATATTATTTTCAACAAAAATATATATTTTTTCATTATACTTTGTAAAGTAAATATTTTTTGAAAAATCCATAAAAATAACATTAAGAAAAAAATAATATGAATAATTAAAAAATAATAATATTTTTATTTAGTAATAGATTTATAATTGATAGAAATTAATTATTAAATATTATCAGAAAAACAATAAAATAATATTCGAGGAAAATCGACTTTTTATGAATAAAAAATATCACTAAAAATTGATAGATTATTAATAAAAATTTATCAATACATTTATATAAGAAAATTTTAATATATTTTAAAAATTATTTAACCATATTCATACATATAAAATTTATAATTATGTTATATCTATCATGTTAAATTATAATATTTTAATATGGTATCATGGTTCATTTAAACATGGTGTTGCATGTAACACAATATTAAGGAAATAAAATTCAAAAAATAAAAATATTTTATCAAATATAATGCTGTCACATTATCAACACATTTAATATATTTCATCCTCTAAGTTGAAAATTGTGCTCAATAACCAATGATTTAATATTAAAAAAATATGTTCTTGAAACCCCACATCATAAAAATGATTAATAAAACATCCCCTTAAAAGAGGAAACGATATGTCAAAATATCATATGAATTAAACATAACTAGGATTGCAAAAATGAGAACCTAGGTGACAAGATAAATAAAAATATTATATGAAATGACACATAACTAGTGTTTCAAAAAATAAAACATGGATGAAAAGTGAAAACATAGATTTTGATGAAAACCCAAACTCTCAATGGTTGATAGAGAGTGACAGAGAACATGGTCAAGTGAAAAATAACATTCACATTACTGAAAATTTATGAAGGGTTAAAATATCATTGATTTCATGATAATAAATATAAATCTATAATATATTTATTTCAAGTAAATTTTCATAAAATAAAGTGACAATTTTACTATATAGGTAAAGACCTTAAGGAAATATACTTAGTTTATTTTCTTCCACTTCATAATAATAATAATATCTTCATTTAGTTGTTCTTTAGTCTACTTAGAATTTTTCTCTTACTCAACGAAATTTATATTAAAGATGATTTTTCATGACTGAAGCACTTCTAATGAATGATGTGGTCCATAACTCATTCATTTGACATCTAAATATTTAACAAAAAAAATAGTTAGAAGAGGTTATAATAAATAATAAACTAACCTAAAAATATAATATTCAAATTTAATCATAACACATTCCACATATATATAACCTTAAGAATCTTTCCAAATATTAGTGAACATATTAAAATACCAAAAATGAGTTGATCTCATATCCATCCATGATCTATATAACATTAATTTTAATCACTGATAATGTATCGTACTAAAATTTATATACCTTGATAGTATATTCTTAAATGTATAATAACTATTTCCTAAAAGGTAAAAATAAAATCACATATGATTATGAATCATAATTCACATATTATTCTATAAATTCACACTTATAAGAACCAATAACATTTCTATTTGATTATTGGGTTCATCATTTCACTATTTTATACTTATAGTTTGGATTAGAAAATAAAATATGAATATTTTTTCCAAAAATATATATCGAATCTATGTAGGGAGAGCTAATCCATCCCTGAAAACACATAAAATATCATTAAAGGAAAATATATGGATTGGTATTATTTATAAAAATGTTAAAATGGAATCAACTTTTATATAGTGGATGATAAGTGTATCCCAACTGTCATGTTTTATTTTAGAAATTATAATTTAATAATATTCCTATTATTTCCAATGATTTTAGATTATTTTTGCATAATATCTTGATTATCCCATGTATTAGGGTATTTATTTACACAGTTCCCAAACTCATTACATTTATAGCACAAAATTGTGAGTTATTCATTTTTTTGGGCACAATCCCTTTTTTTATTTCATTGACTGGGTTATTTACATCACTGAAACATTATTTTTTGATGGATAAAAATTCCATAAATTGAACATTTTAATGTTCCTTTGAGGTATTCACCTGAGTATTAATTTCCACATTTATAAAAAATAGGATTTTTGAACTCTTTGTTCCCTCTATATGAAAAACCACTAGAGTTTGCATAATGTTACATCATGCTTTTCTAACCAATGGAAACGTTAAGAAATATAGATTCCATTTATAATTTTAGTTTATATCATAGGATTTATTCATTTCTTTGAAATTCCATTATGAATAATTAATTTAAAATTATTTATTTCAAACAACTAAAGAATTTATCAATTATTCTTCGAGGACTAATGAATAAACCTAAAGGACACCTTTCATGTCTCGTAAATGATTCCCCATCGGTACAAATGAAATCATCATCCTTTAACTTATGATCAAGTAATTAATTATCCTTTTTTGTACATTGAATACATGTTAATAATTTACGAAAAAATAACCCCTTAAAATAATTACATTTTATGGAGTCTATTTCCCCCTATTTCTTCATATTACAAATAAGATTCCACCATTGATCATCATTTCCTTCAAAATAATAATCATCTATGAAAACATTTTCACAATATTAGTAATAAAGAGAAAAAATATATTTTCTATCACATTGATCCATTTACCAACAAATAATGGATCAAAAGGCATGTATAAGGATGGTGGAAATTCTTGTATAAAATATTAAATAAAATTTTTCTCCCTCATTGGGGTATTAAAATGTTCAACAAGGACTTTGTTACAAATAATAACATGAAATGATTGGGTGAGCATAGTTAAAATATATTGAATCTCATCTATTAATCCATTTATTTTCACATAAAGATAGTCATTTAATTGGATTTCACATTCATTTTTCATATGGCTTTTTCAATGATCAATCAATAACTAAAACACAAATGTATTGTATGAGAAATGATAATCATTGTGAAAAATATATTAAGGATATCTTAATCATGAAATGTACTTTTTAATCGATGACACATTAGGTTCTACCTAGGTAATCTATAATCATTAAAAATAACTTTTGGATGTTATATTATAATAAGAAATGTCCCTAAGGATCACACTAATGTTTTCTCAGAATATTTTCCAAATGTAAGAACACAATTTTTCACTAAAAATCTATAGGTGATGCACAACCATTTATACAACGCAGACATTATTGCATATGAGTTTTTCATAGTTGGTGCATAATTTCCCTAACTGTGTGGCCTAACAATGAAAAATCATCCTTTATGTAGAAATGAACACAATGTTGGTGTAAAATTTTGTCAACTATTAACCAAAACCATCTAAACAAGTATTTTGGGTTAACTGGCTAAATTATACTTAATAAAGTGTTTCACCTCACCCACAACACTCATTTCTTCTCCAGGAGATAGTAGGAGCTCCCTTTTCTATTTGAGATCCCATTTTTTCTTCATAGATATAATATTATACCATTCATCCATTTGGAGTCTCATATACGCGACAGTCATCTCGTTGTATCCGCATTTGTATGATATTAATTCCTCTTTAGATATTTTCCATTATTATTTATATCGATGATGTTATTTTTATGCAAGATCATATGCCCTATTTTTAGGGTGTTGATCTATTAATATGATATATTCTAATCCTGGTCAATCTAGAGGCTTCTATTGGAGAAGGAGAGTCGTGCAAGTCTGCGGTAGGTGGTCAATATGTCATCCGTCAAGATTCATTGTTTTATATATTTCATTTTCTGTCTAAAGATTACATCATTCATGGCTTGTTTATTTCATCTTCCTTACATATAGTAATTAGAATAATTTTCTAATAACATATTTAAATATATTATTAAATATTGAATATTAGGATCTCAATGTTAACAACCCCAACTAGGGTGATTCCTTGTTTAATACTTTTGAGGATAGTTATGTGTGTATGCGCCATCGTATGGGTTTGTTTGGGAATGTTCATGAGAATGGTAATATCTTCCTAAATTAAATGACTAATGAGTTGTTCTTTTACTAGACCATGAATATTTTAAAGTCACAAGACCCTTATATAGTAAATGTTTAATTAAATGAAGAAAGCATAAATATAATTGGAATGTACACTTTGTATATGACATGGCATATTTGAATGAAATTGATTGGCTTGGTTACATTCCTATATAAATCTTATACATGTTTAATGGAATTTAGTAGAGTGACTCTTTTTAAATGATTATGAAATATAAGAATAATTGAATAGTTTCATGTCCTTTACCCTTGTCTCACTTATGAATAGCGTGGAGTTAAACTCTTTGACTAATTAAACAACATCAGTATTACTTATCCTTAATTAATTAAATTAAGTAGTATTATGTTCCTATTATATACAAACATTAAAATTATTTTAAGAGTGGTTATACTAAATCCATCCTTTGATTCCTAAGGTAATTCTTTAAGAACTAGTGGATTCCATTCCAATTCAGGGATTCCAGCTGACAAGGTTGATACCCACCTTGGATCCCAATAATTGTGTACCATTGGATGCCTAATATAGTATTGTCTTATTCCTCTATTATTATTATAATATTACCTTAAGACACTCCTTGGATTTAGCATTATGTCTCCAGACATGGGGAACCTTGGATACAACTGTTGGATGAGAAATTGTTTATCATATTTAACATTTTATGTATTCCTTGGAATTAGTTTGAAATTTTACTGTGGAATGACTTGGCTATTTCCCCTCTTGTATTACATTCTTACCCCATTCCTAGATTATATACTATTAATGGGATGTCTTGGCCCCTGGGGAAATTGATTCCATGGTTAATACATTGGATACCTTTAATTTTTAATATCATTAAATGAGGACTTGGTTTTTACCTGGGATACTCATCATTATAATTATCATTACAGGAGGGATTCTTATATATTTGATCCCTCATTATTATTATCAGGTCATGATTTCAGGGCTAGTTATACCTCACATGAGTTATTATAAAGAGGAATATAAATAATTAATGAAATTGTTAGATGTTCGGAAACTTTCTAAAGATGAACTCGGTACAACGCTATTTCCTATTACCATAATAATTTTTGGTTATAAATGTAGACATATACAATTTTTTAGTTTAAATTACAACCTCTAGATTTTCTAGATGCTGTTTTTGGTAGATTATTGATATTTATCTAATACCCTATCTAGGCCACCAATGTTACATAGGATGATTACATGTTTGTATGTCTTGATTGGAGGAAGCATCCTGATTTAGACACAAGATTTTTTTATTACATTAAGATTGATCTAGTTAAAAAATATGATATCAACGAGAGATGGTGGAGAAAAGGGTTCATGGGAAGGAAGGGAATACCCAGAAAGAGGTCGAATATTCAACAATGGAAGGAATTAACCATCAGATCTAAATCTGAATTTGAATTTTGGATGCAAGGAGCTGTTTAAACATGTGCCAAAGCCTCAATTAGTTATCTCTAAGATAATTGATGCTCAATGAAAAAATTTAACTGATGTGGTGAAATCTATGGACTCATTCACTTTAATAGATTTTGATATTAACCCTATGTGAAGAATCATCAATAAAGGAAGCATAGCTCATGTAATGGCTAATCAAGAAACTATTGAGGAATGGGTACACATATGTAAACACTCCGTCATTTCTTGGGTGATAGTCGTGAAAGGAGAAAAATTATAGAGGATTCATGATCAAACCTGATGGATTTATGATCTATGGGAGTTTGATGACAAGAAAATGACATCCATGGGTCATAGATTTTATCACATGGTATTACCATATGATGACACCAAGAGAAGATGCTATACTAAAGAGTAAATGGACATAAAGCCTTATTTATAGAAAATATTTGAGTGGGATATGAATTTTAATCCCAAGAATGTTAGAAACACTTTCAAAAAGGATTGGATCATAATTTTCCAACTCAACTGAATTTATTGGAATCCATGAATGCTGTGGTACATTGCATAATCGGTTTAGAACCTGATTATAATGAACAATAAAATAGAAAATTCGAGGTTCCTCAAATAAGCCAAGATTTTGGTGGAAGTGGATATGTCTAGTACTCTTTTTGATTAGGTTGTTCTTATAAATATAGATGATCGAATTAATATTGAAATACAATATGAGAGGAAACATAAATTCATTATGGGTTGCAAGTACATAGGTCATATTATCACTGAATTTTGATGGGAAAATGAATAAAAACTTTTCAATAATAATGGTCGTGATTCCACACACTTCAGATGGAATGAAAAGGCTATTACACTTTCTGAGCCTCTGTAGGAATTTATTTCCCCCTCAAGTAGGGATGACAGGATTGAGGATTCCCCCACAGATTCGAGTACCTCTGAACCTGTTGCACCCATCATGTGTGACAAGGAGGCTCCCAATGTCCCTACAGCCACTGATATATCTGGGTACACGGTTGAATTATTGCATATAAGTGGTTAGGAAAATGTCACATTTTTTGGGGATAAGTGGCAAGTGGATGTTCTGCAGCAGCAACATGCTGTTGGGGCATCACTAGGAGATAAATTAGGTGATGCCTCTACACAAGTAACAACCAATATTCTATATATAGGTGGACTACTCCACAACATTTCATCACCACGAGAGAAGAATCTCTAGGATGGATCTAGTGCTGATTGGTCTCATAGTTTTGGGTCATCAAAACTACATTATGAGAAATCCATGTTATATTCTAGTGAATTATTGAGCCCACAGATGATTCCTACCAAGGAGGTGGTCTCACAGAAAGCTATCAATTTGGAAAAAAATGCTAATATGGAATAGTAGGTTGAATTAAGTTAAATGTAATGGGAATTATTTGAACTCCCGACCTCCAACGTTTCTTAGAGGATAACATCCATGTATAAATTTTCTAGAATAGAGTAGATTGTGGACAATTTTACACCTATTGATGGTGTTTTTTATCTAATGAACCAGAGTACATCCCAAATACACACTATGGGATCTCTACATACAAGGATGGAGACCCATGATATGCAGGATTAAAAGATCCAGTGAACCTCGACACCGCTCAGTTAGGAGGGAAGGAATTGAAATGGAAAAATAAGAAAGGTCCATGTGCAATTAAATGCCTACGAGGTCCTCATACAACGGATAAATGTCTTAAATAATGATTATTTTCTATTTTAACTATCATGGTCTAAGGAACTACCTAACATTCAAATCCATTAGACATTTTATAATGACCTATATACTGTTGCATATTGACATTACTGAACCAAAACATCTTTTCATAAATGGAAGAATTTCAAATGGGAATCTCTTGGATATAAATTCATTTCACAGAATATCTATAAATCCATCAAGGATCATATTTGGGTTATTTCTCATGTTAGTGTGGGAACTACCTCTTGTAATAAGAATCCTCAGAATATCTCATTCGCATGCATTATTATAGGGAATGAATTTATCATCTCATTTGTGTAAGCTTCTATATCGTACATCAAGGGGATAGTGCTTTAAAATTATGTTGTATGTACCTATACTAATTACATCAAATAGATAATTCATGGGGACATCAACACTCTATGGATACGCCATGAGAAAACTGGAATCCACTTCAACGTAATCGCATATGTTGAACTCTCTTGTTGTATAGATCATTGTAGCCTTGTAGAGGTTCCACTTTCAGGTGCTGAATTCCATTGGAGTTGATAATTATTGATTGGAAGAAAAGAAAGTAATCCTGATAGATGAATTTTTCAAAGGCATGAAATAAATTTTTCACATTGTGTCTCTGCATTCACTCACCCCATGCATCATTCCGATCAATACCCATCCTTGTGAATGTTTCTATGTGTTCGTTACTGTCAACTCCAATCCCAATCAGATTTAATAATGGATGGCCTATTGATCCTAGAGGAGAATATATTTTTCATGAATCCTAGAATATTGAGACAATCAATATCCCCTTTATTGTTTGGCCTCCAAATTAATTAATATGAAAATGTTACTCAAGAAATGGAGTATGAAAACATTATCCAAGCCTGAGATTAAGGTCAAATACCCTGAAGTTGAACTTTTATGTTGTCAAATCAGACACCAATTTCAGATCTCACTTTCTATTGAGGAAATTCTGGCCCATCAAAATCAGGATGGCCATTTAATGATAATGGATAGGCTGAAAAAAACCAATTAAATGTGAAATGGTTAAAAGATGGTGATAGGAAATATAAACACTCCCACAGATTGCATAAGGAGAGGAGGGAAAATGATGGACTTAAGGCTATTACTATTAATGGACAGCTTCATAGCTCTAACAATGAAATCTCTCAAGCCATTGTGGAATATTTTTGTGGTCTCTACTTTGATGTTGTATGGTATGGAACACATAATATGATTCATAACATTTCCCCCTGTATTGATGATCATCATAATTGTTCTCTTATAAAGGCTCCCATCAAGGAGTAAATTAAATCAAACATTTTATTTCAAAATATGGAGAGTGCACCTGACCATAATGGATTCAATAACATGTTGATTGTGTTCTATTGGGAAATCATATTTGAGGACATCCCTTATGAAATCGAGGAATTTTTCACTCACTGCACAATGCCTCATAGAGTGAATTATATCTCTATTCCCTTGTGACATAACAAAGATAACAACCTTTATATCAAGGATATTAGACTAGTTTCTCTTTGGAATACCATTCCCAAAATTATCTACAAAATCATCTTGAAT
Organism: Viscum album; assembly: GCA_963277665.1. Lineage (NCBI taxonomy): Eukaryota > Viridiplantae > Streptophyta > Magnoliopsida > Santalales > Viscaceae > Viscum > Viscum album. The sequence continues at coordinate 2,010,430,936 of OY728122.1, read as the reverse complement.
AGGGTAGGGGATCATGAAACAATTCATTTCTCCAAATCGTTTTGTAATTGTACTAGAAAAGAAATTAGATAATTTTCTTTTTCACATCCATAGATGGAATTAATATTATGAGGAAGAAAATGAAGGAAGGGAATTTTGCGCACAAAATTTATTTTTCCAAATCATTTGATAAATAGAAATAGAGTGTCCTCCATGATATTCTTAGGAGGTATGGTTTCTTTTTTTATTTTATCAAGATCATTAATACCATCCTTAACTCATAAAAGCTATCCATTCTCATCAACGATAATCCAATAGGCTTTTTTCATGTTCGAGGGGTGTGTATCAGTGTGATCCACTCTCGAGACTTTTGTTTCCCCTTGATAAATTTCATTTGAGAGAATACCTTGACAATCTCTCAATAGTTAGTCTTTATAGACATAACAATTTAGGATGATATAATTTTATCACCTCACACCTTCCCTATGCATATGATATCCTTCATCTTGGGAAATCTTCCAAAAATACTATTTTCGTCATCAAATCCCTATTTTTACATTATGAATAGGTAGTAGGTCACACCATAAGATGGGAAAAATCCTTTATTGTATTTGGGAATGGGATTCTAGTGGGTAAAAAATGGGGAATGGCCAATAAAATTGGTGTTTAAAGAGGATCTCTCCTGCTCTATTATCTCAGAGTTCCTCTCTTTTAAGGTATTTCCCATAAGAAACACCATGAAGGTATAATCAACAAAATTGTTAGTGAAATAGAGAGGTGGAATGGTAAATCAATGTCCCTTGTAGAAGGGTATGTCTTGTTAACTATGTGATAACTTAAAAATTTGTTGATTTTTTCTCCATATATAGTTTCCCTAGAGGACTCATCAGGGGGATTCAAGGTAATATCAGAAACTTCATAAGGACTGGTTGAATTTATGTAAAGAAGATGATAACCATTGAATGGAATGAGTGCATTAATCCATTTTAGATCGGAGGAATTTGGATCAAAGATCATAGATTATAAAATGTTGGCCTTATTGGGATGTTTACAGGGAATCTAGTCAATAATGATCCACATTATGACTTCCTATCTATAATTATTAATGAAAAATTATTGAAAGGATATAATTTTTATCTTGAGTCCTCTATATGGACAACCCTTATGCAGTATTTCGATAATATTTATCTTGTTGGTGAGTAGGAATTATACTCTCAAATATTAGAGTAGCAATTGGATTGGCATCCCACTGGTGACCCTGGTCAATATACAACTTGGTCCTATGGATATGACAATTGATAATCTTATCACTCATTATCAAAGTTTCATCCACCTAAAACCATCATAATCACAGTTGGACATTCAGAACATCTTCTTCATGGAGCATGATACCCTGATATGGAAGTGTAACAAGATTTGTTAATTCAATAAAAGAGATTATTATAACATCCTTTTCAATGCATTCATCATATCACCATCATTGCATAAGAAATTAAAGGAATCTTTTATATGAACTTCTAGTTTCAATCATATTTGAAGGATGCAGAAGCATATAATACCAACTCATGATAGACTTTGGAAGACTGGACAACAAAAGGTTTCGGTATTTATCTTATGAATCAGGGAAGAGGAAGATATAAATCATATACTCTTTAATATTTTTTTGTATAGAAGTTGTGGGAATACATTGGATATTTATTTGGAATGTAGTTTGACACTCAAATACATGTGCATAATTTTATAGAGCTAATAAAAAATTCTAGACTAAGTTAGCAGATCCAAGAATCTCTTCTTACAAACACTACAATAGTTTTTTCAGCAACCTATAATGCCAGTAATACCATCACTTTTGATGTTCATCAGCCATATATCTATGTTGGAATGCACTTGATTCATAGTGATGTGTATGCAACCTCCATTCTACAAGAAGGTTCCTTGTCCAATAGCTTTGAAGATCTTGACACCATTTAGCGGTTGGGTGTTGTAAAAAGGTTGAGAAATCCCAAAATCCATAAATAAATAAAATGGATCAAACTTATATCCTCATAGATCATAGATAACATTGACTAAATGACCACTGGTATGCCAAAAAGCTCGGGTTGTGGTGGTTTTGTTCACAGCTACCATGGCTTTGTCAAGGTATGCTTCTACCATTACTCTGGAATTGGTATGGCTTATGAAGAAAAATTACTGGATATTATGTATGCATTTTGGTATTCCATTAAATATTAGTGGAACCTCTTATGTATTGAATCTGATACCGGAATCACATCCATGGCTTTTCAAATAATTACAAAGAGTATTCCTTGAAAAATTCATCCACATTGGAGTGACAGTCTAAATAATATTGATGAACTCAACTTTGTGATCTCACATACTTATCAAGAAGAAAATCATATTGTGGATGAATTTTCGAAGAAGGGGGTTTCATACAAGTTTATGATGTGGTCTTTTGGACCAATGGTTTTTGTATTCCTATGGTGGAGGCAGACATGTCTCGTAATCTACACACCTGGCATTGTTATAACCCCGTGTAATGCTTCTCTTCTCTTATTCTTTTTATATATTTGTATTTCATGGCTTGATGACTGGGCACTGGACATTTTTTCTAGGTAACAGATGAATGAGCTAAGGAATTTAATTCATAAATAGTTTTTGGATACATGTTTTGATTATTTTTATAGAATGTATTATCTTTTTCCCTGTATCAATGCATTCCAATTTTCTAGAAACATTACATGTGTCATCATCTTTTGTATATGAATATATTTTACTTCAATAGATTTTTATATCATTATACTTCTATTATTCCATATTTTTATATTATATAGAATCGTCTATTTACGTATTTTCATTTTTATCATAGCTGTTTCACTATATTAATGATGTAATAGTCCCCCCAAAGACACACCATAGTCCCTCACTACTTTTTGGAAGTCTCTGGTATTTGGGTATATGTGCTTGAGGTCGTGAGGCTAACTAGGCTCAGGGAACCAAGGAGTGGAATTTGGTTTCAGGATGGCACAATGTGGTATCTGAGTGCATTACTATTTTAATAAAATAGATACCTGATTTTTACTTCTTTGTAACTTAGATATAATTTGTTCCTAGTGTCTCTAACGCATGTTATGGGTAAATGCCAAGTTTCATGAATAATGATTGTTCTTCTATTTTTTTTAATTACTATTGGTATAATTTCTTCACTGGGTGAATCTCATGTTTTTTGTGATGATTATTATTATTCTTCTCGAGAACATTATATCATCTATGGTTTGATGATATGAAGGAAATGAGTATTGTTATGAGCATCATTGTAAGAACCTTGAATTTACATTCCATGAATTTGACAATCCATAAAGTTTTATTTTATTTCATTAATTTCTTTTTTTGAGTGATATTTGTTTATATATATGTATATATATTCTTGTACTTCTCATTGGATGTGATTTAGTATCATCCAGTTCGAATTAATGAAGTGTATGGACTATTGTGGGTAAGAATGGGTAGTTTACCGAATCATGTCATTATATATTACCCGTTATATTTTAAGAAGAGATATAGATGTGGTTAATTCGAAATTGAATAACTATCTATTTATATGATATGGTGTATATTACCAAATTAATTGGTAATATAAGTCTATTTGAAATGAACATTGATATATAAAAATAAGAAAATGTAAATTTTAAATGTGAATAAATGAGTTAAAAATTAATGGTTATTGGTAAATGATGAGGCATGGTGATATTGAGCATTCATCTATTGGATCCCCATGAATATAATCTTGAGAATGTAATAATTCCAGGACTTCTATGTGGGATTTGGGGGTATTATACCATGGTAGTGATCCCTTTCCATATGTTGAGATTTCAAAATTTCTATTTATATTCCTCAAACCTTGTTCTGAGGTGTGTGATTGGAATTTGTATACTAATTACCCCAAGACATCCTCATGTTGTTTTCCAAGTGGGTGGAAATGACATTCACTTGATATGGTTATCCATGAGCTACATGTCTTACTACTAGGAGTACCACATGAGGAATCGCCTATTGTACTCGATCTTTCTATTAACGCCCAACTTCATGAGATTTTTCTACGTCTAATGTATTCTGTTACCATAATAATTTATGGTTATAAATGTATACATATACAATTTTTTGGTTTACATTACATAGTCAAGATTTTATAGATGCTGTTTGTGGTGGATTATTGATATTTATCTAACACCCTATCTATGCCTCCAATGTTACCTAGGAAGATTACTTGTTTGTATGTCTTGACAAGAGGAAGCATCCTGATTTGGACACATCATTTATTGATTAAATTTGGATTTATGTAGGTATAAAATGGGATATCAAAGAGGGAAGGTGGAGCAAGGGGTGCATGGGAAGGAAGATAATACGCCGAAAGATGTCTAATTTTCAACAATAGAAGGGATGAATCATCAGATCTAAATATGAAAGAGAATTTTTGATGCAAGGAGCTATTTAAACATGGGGAAAAGCCTAAAATGGTTATCTCTAAGATTATTGATGCTCAATGAAAAAATTTAACTGATGTAGTGAAATCAATAGACTACTTCACTTTAATAGATTTTGATATTCCCCCTCTAAAAAGAATAATCAAGAAAGGTTTCATAGCTCATGTAATGGCTAATCAAGCTAGTATTGAGGAATGGGTACACATATGTAAACACTCTGTCATTTATAGGGTGATAGTCATTAAAGGATAAAAACTATAGAGGATTCATGATCTCACCTGATGGATTTAAGATCTATGGGAGTTTGATGACAAGAAAATGACATCCATGGGTCATAGAATTTATCACATGGTATTACCATATAATGACACCAAGAGAGGATGCTATACTAAATGGTAAATGGACATAAAGCCTTAATATAGATAATCATTGAGTGGGATATGAATTTTGATCCCAAGAATATTAGAAACACTTTCAGAAAGGTTTGGATCAGAATTTTCCAACTCAACTGGATTTATTGGAATCCATGAATTATGTGGGACATTGCATAATCAGTTCAGAACCCGATTATAATGAACAATAAAATTAAAAATCCAAGGTTCCACCGTTATGAAAAGATTTTGGTGGAAGTGGATATGTCTAGTAGTCGTGTGGATTAGGTTGTTCTTATAAAAAGAGATTATTGAATTAATATTGAAATAAAATAAGAGAGGAAACACAAATTCTTTATGCGTTTCATGTACATAGGTCATATTATCACTGAAATTTAAATGGAAAATGAACAAAACCTTTTCAATAAGAAAGGTCGTGATGCCACAACCTTCAGATGGAATGAAAATGATATTAGACTTTCTGAGCCTCAGTAGGAATTTATTTCCCCCTCAGGTAGTGATGATAGGATTGAGGATTCCCCCAAAGGGACGGGTACCTCTGAACCTGTTGAACCCATCATGTGTGGTAAGGAGGCTCCCAATGTCCAAGCAGCCACTGATATATCTGTGTTCCAGGTTGAATTATTGCATATTAGTGGTTAGGAAAATGTCAAATTTACTGGGGATAAGGGGAAAGTGGATGTTATGTAGCAGCAACATGCTGTTGGAGCATCACAAGGTGATCCTTTCAGTGCTGCCTCTACACAGGTAACAACCCAAATTATATATATAGGTGGACTTCTCCACAAAATTTCATCAGCATGGGAATAGAATCTCTAGGAGGGATCTAATGCTGGTGGGTCTCATAGTTTTGGGTCGTCAAAACTATATTATGAGAAATCCATGATGCCTGCTAATGAATTATTGAGGCCACAGATGATTCCTAGAAAATAGGTGGTCTCACATCATGCTATCAATTTGGAACAAAATGATGATATGGAATAGTAGGTTGAATTATGTTAAATGGAAGGGGAATTATTTCATGTCCCTACATCCAAAGATGCTCAGAGGGTAACGTCCATGTAGAAATTTTCCGGAATAGAGTAGATTGTGGACAAGTTTACACCTATAGATGGTTTTTTGTCTAATGAACCAGAGGACATCCCAAATACACACTCTAGGATATATCCATAAAAGGAGGGAGACCCATCCTATGCAGGATTAAAAGATCCAGTGAACCTCAACACCGCTCATTTAGGAGGGAAGGAATTGAAATGGAAAAAATAAGAAAGGTCTATGTGCAATGAAACGCCTAAGAGGACCGCATACCTGGGATAAATGTCTTCTATAATGATTTTTTTCTATTTTAACTATCATGGAATAGGGAACTACCTAACATTCAAATCCATTAGACATTTTATAATGACATATAATCCATTGCATATAGGCATTGCTGAACCAAAACTTATTTTGTGAAATGGAAGAATTTCAAATGGGAATCTCTTGGAAATAAATTTATTTCACATAATTTCCATACATACATCATGGATCATATTTGGGTTATTTCCCATGTTATTGTGTTAAATACCACTTGTAATAAGAAGCCTCAGAATAACTCATTCACATGCATAATTATAGGGAATGAATTTCTCATCTCATTTGTGTTAGCTTCTATGTCGTACATCAAGGGGAGAGTGCTTTAGAATTATCTTGTAAGTAACTATACAAATTACATCAAATAGATAATTCATGGGGACATCAACACTATATGGATGAAGTAGGAGAAAACCGAAATCCACTTCAATAGAATCACAACTATTGAACTCTATTATTGTGTTGATCAGTGTAACCTTGTGGAGGATCCACTTGCAGGTGCTGAATTCCATTGGAATTGGTATACATTGAATGGAAGACAGGAAAGTAATCTTGATAGATTAATTGTTCAAATATATGAATTAATTATTCACATGGTTTCTCTGCATTCCCTAACACCAAGCTTCATTCTGATCAAAACCCCATCCTTGTGGAAGTTTCTATGTGTTCGGTACTATCAACTCCTATCCCATTCAGATTTAATAATGGATGACCTATTGATCCTAGATGAGACTATATTTTGCATGAATCCTAGAATGTTGAGTCAATCAATAGCCCCTTTTATTGTTTGGCCTCCAAATTAATTCTTATGAAAAAGTTACTCAAGAAATAGATAATGAAAACATTATCCAAGATTGAGATTAAGTTTAAATCCCCTGAAGTTGAACGGTCATGTTGTCAAATCAGAAAACAATATCAGATCTCACTTTCTATTGAGGAAATTTAGGCCCATCAAAAGCTTGATGGCCATTTAATGATAAAGGACCATCTGAAAAAGAACTAATTGAATGTGACATGGATAAATGATGGTCATTGGAAATCTAAACACTCCCACAGATTGCATAAGGAGAGGAGGGAAGTGGATGGAGTTAAGGCTATTACTATTAGTGGACAGCTTCATATATCAGACAATGAAATCTGTCAAGCCATTGTGAAATATTTCTGGGTGATCAAAATTGATGATGTATGGTATGGAACACATAAGATGATTGATAACATTGCTCCCTATATTGATGATCATCACAATTGTGCTCTTATAAAGGCTCCCTTCAAGGAGTAAATTAAATCAACCATTTAATTTCTAAATCTGGAGAGTGCACCCGACCCAAATGGATTCAATAACATGATGATTGTGTTCTATTGGGAAATCATATTGGAGGACATCACTTATGAAATCGAGGAATTTTTCACTCACTGCACAATGCCTTATTGAGTGAATTATATCTCTATTCCCTTTCTAAATAAGAAAGAGAACAACCTTGATATCAAGGACATTAGACTACTTTATATTGGGAATACCATTCACAAAATTATCTACAAAATCAACTTGAATGGGGTAGGGGGATCATGAAACAATTCATTTCTCCAAACCATTTTTTAATTGTCTGAGGAAAGAAAATATATAGTTTCCTTTTCACATCCTTAGAAGGAATTAATATTTTGAGGAAGAAAATGAAGGAAGGTAATTTTGCACAGAAATTTATTCTTCCAAATAATTTGATAAACAGAAATAGAGCATCCTCCTTGATATTCTTAGGTGGTATGGTTTCTCTATTTATTTTATCAAGATCATTAATACCATCCTTAACTCAACAATGCTATCCATTCTCATCAACGATAATCCTAGAGGCTTTTTTCATGTTCGAGGGGTGTGTATCAGTGTGATCCACTCTCAGGACCTTTTTCCCCTTGATAAATTTTATTTGAGAAAATCACTTGACGATCTCTCAATAGTAAGTCTTTATAGACAAAACAAAGTAGTAAGATATAATTTTATCCCCTCACACCTTCCCTATACTGATGATATCCATCTTCATGGGAAATCTTCCAAAAGACTATTTTCATTATCAAATCCCTATTTTCACATTACGAAGAGGTTTTAGGTCAAACCATAAGATGGGAAAAATAATTTATTGTATTTGGGAATGGGATTATTGTGGGTAAACATTAGGGAATATCCAATAAAAGGGGTATATAAAGATGATCTCTCCTACTTTATTATCTTTGAATTCCCCTATTTTATGGTATGGTCCAGAAGCAACACCATGAAGGTATAATAAACAAAATTGATAGTGAAATGGAGAGCTAGAATGGGAAATCAAAGTCCCTTCCCAGAAGGGTATGTCTTGTTAACTATGTGATAACTTAAAAATTTGTTGATTCTTTCTCCATCTATATTTTCCTAGAGGACCCATCATGGGGATTCAATGTAATATCAAAAAACATCATAAGGACTGGTTGAATTTATGTAAATAATCTGATAACCATTGCATGGAATTAGTGCATTAATCCATTTGAGATAGGAGGGCTTTGGATCAAAGATCATAGATCATTCAATAATGTCCTTATGGGGATGTTTATAGGGAATATAGTCACTAATGATGCACATTATGACTTCCTATATATAATTTTTAATGAAAAATTATTGAACAAATATCAATTTTATCTTGCATCATCTATCTAGACAACCCTTATGCAGTCTTTCAATTATATTTATCTCATTGGTGAGAAGGAATTATACTCTCAAATATCAGAGTACCAATTGTATTGGCATCCCACTGGTGACCCTGGTCAATATACATCTTGGTCTTATGGATATGACAATTTATAATCTTATCAATCATTATCAAAGTCGCATCCACCTGATACAATCCCAATCACGGCTGGTAATTCAGAACATCTTCTTCATGGAGCATGATACCCTGATATGGAAGTGTAACAGGATTTGATAATTCAAAACCAGATATTATTATAAATTCACCTTCAAGGATTTCATCATTCCACCATCATTTCATATGAAAATAAATAAATCCTTCATACGAACTTCTAGTTTCATTCATATTTGAAGGATATGGAATCATACAATACCCTCTCATGATAGACATTGGAAGACTGGACAACAAATGGTTTCAGTATTTATTTTATGAATCAATGAAGATGATGATATAGATAATATCCTCTTTAATTTTTTTTATAGAAGTTGTGGGAAAACGTTGGATATTTATTTGGAATGTAGTTAGATACTAAAATACATGTGCATAATTTTATGGAGCTACTGAAAAATTCTAGCTGAAGTTAGCAGATCCAAGAATCTCTTCTTAAAAACACTACAGTAGTTTTTTCAGAAACCTAGACTGCCAGTAATACAATCACTTTTGATGTTCATCAACCATATATCTATGTTTTAAATCACACTATTCATAGGGATGTGTATGCAACCTCCGTTCTACAAGAAGGTTCCATGTAAAATAGCTTTGAAGATCTTGACACCATTCGGTGGTTGGGTGTTTTAAGAAGGTCGATAAAGCCCAAAATTCTAAAAATAAATAAAATGGACCACACTTATATATCATAGATCATGGATAACATTGACTGAACGACTGCTGGTATGCCAAAAAAACTCGGGTTGTGGTGGTTTTGTTCACAGCTACCATGGCTTTGTCATGGTATGCTTCTACCATTATTCTGGAATTGGTGTGTCTTATGAAGAACTATTAGTGGATATTGTGTATGATTTCTATTTTTCCATTCAATATAAGTGGAACCTCTTATGGATTGAATCTAATTCTGAAATCACATTCATGGATTTTCAAACAAGAACAAGGAGTATTCCTTGAAAAAATCATCCACATTGGAGTGACAGTCTAAATAATATTGATGAACTCAACTTTGTGATCTTACATACTTATCTATAATAAAATCATATTGTGGATGCATTGTCGAAGAAGTAGGTTTCAAACAATGTTATGATATGATCTTTTGGAACTATGGTTTTTGTATTCCTATGGTGGAGGTAGAAATGTCTCGTACTTTACACACCTGACATTGTTATAACACCGTGTAACGCTTCTCTTCTCTTGTACTTTTTATATATTCTTTTTCATGGCTTGATGACTGGACACCAGAAATTTTTTCTAGGTAACCGATGAATGAGGTAAGGAATTGAATTCATAGATATTTTTTGGATACATGTTTTGATTTTTTTATCTAGAATGTATTATCTTTTTCCATGTATCCATGCTTTCCAATTTTCTAGAAACATTACTTGTATCATCATCTTTTTTATATGAATATATTTTACTTCAATTTTTTTTATTTCATTATGCTTCAATTATTCCATATTTTTATATTATAATTAATCCCCTATTTACTTATTTTCTTGTTTATCATAGCTGTTTCTATATATTAATTAGGTAATAGTCCCCCCACAGACACACCATAGTCCCTCACTACTTGTTGGAGGCCTCTTGTATTTGTGTATATGTGCTTGAGGACATGTGCCTAACTAGGATCAGGGATTCATTGAGTGGAATTTTGTTTCAGGATAACACAATGTGGTATCTGAGTGCATTACAATTTGAATAAAATAGATACGAGATTATTAATTCTTTGACACATAGTTATAATTTGTTCCTAGTGTTTCTTACCCATGTTATGGGTAAATGCCAAGTTTCATGAATAATGATTGTTCTTATATTTTTTCCTATTTCTATTTATATAATTTCATCACTTGGTGAATCACATGATTTTTGTGGTTATTATTAATATTCTTCTCAAGAACATTATTTCATCCATGGCATGATGATACGAGGGAAATTAGTATTGTTATGTGCATCATCATAAGAACCTATAATTCACATTCCATGAATTTTCCAAGACATATAAGTTTATTTCATTTCATGAAATTATTTTGTCTGTTGAGTGATATTTATATATATATATGTATATATATTCTTGTGCTTCACATTGGATGTGATTTAGGATTATCCAGTTTGAATTAATGAAGTGTATGGACTATTGTGGGTAAGAATGGGTAGTTTACCGAGTCATGACCTTATATATAACCCGTTATATTCTAAGAAGAGATGTAGATGAGGTTAATTCAAAATTGAATCACTATCGATTTATTTGATATGTTGTATATTACCAAATTAATTGGTAATATAAGTCCATTTGAAATGAACATTGATATATAAAAATAAGAAAATATAAATTCTAAATGTGAAAAAATGAGTTAAAAATAAATGGTTTTTGGTAAATGATGAGGCATAGGGCTATTGAACATTAATCTATTGGATCCTCTTGAATATAAACTTGAGAATGTTACAATTCTAGGCCTTCTAAGCGGGTTTTGGGGGTATTACACAGTGGTAGTGATCCCTTTCCATATGTTCAGATTCCAAAATTTCTATTTATATTCCTCAAACCATGTTATGAGGTTTGTGATTAGAATTTGTAGGCCAATTACCAAAAGACATCTTCATGTTGTGTTCCATGTGGGTGGAAATGAGAATTCACTAGATGTGGTTGTCCATGAGCTACAAGTCTTACAACTAGGAGTACCACTTGAGGAATCTTCTATTGTACTCGATATTTCCATTAACGCCAAACTTTATGAGATTTTCTTACGTATGATTTATTCAATAAAAGGTTCTCAATGACCTATACATATGATGGATGATCTGACCACTGAGTTCCAGCAACATCAGTATCCCACCTTTTTTGGGGATGGTGGTTCAAAATATAATGAGTATTGTCTGGAGGTCACTATTTTATCCTAGAGCATCGTGAGACTATTATATAGTGCTGGGTCAATATTTATATCTACATAATACGTGACTTGACCAAGAACCAGTGGGATGTAATTACCTTGGCTGGTCTCCCTCAAGGCATGATTTGGGCTATCTTTCAGACTACTTTAAATGACCATTTCAATCATCAGACACTAATAATTGACCAAGATACAGAGTTCATGCATCTTGTTTTGGGTTTTTTTTTCTGTTACGGAGTTTTCAACATGTTTCCTTAAGTGACAATTCATTGAATCACTTCTAGCTAGTGATGATATTCCATGTGATTGACTCTTTAAGTATGGTATCCTATATACTATCCACACCTTTGTGAGTGTCTTTCACATACATAACTTCTCGAGATTTTCAATCATGATCCTATCATGATGTAAAAAGTAATTGAAGGTGATATTACTAGGAACATAAGAGAAGTTTTGAGGCAGGCCATTAGTTCCTCGAGTAGCAGAAATCATTCCCTTGAGGATTTTTTTCAATGTAAGGCGGGAAAGAGTACTCGTACAAGTAGCTCCTTGGTGTGCCATCAGTCTGGATGATAGAGGAATCTGAAGCCTCGATGTGATAGATACCCTCTAAAGTGCTAGTCTTGAATCTGTATAGGGAACCATTAGAGATTATATCAGATCATTACATCAGCTTCTAGTAGAGGAGGCTTCTACCAGCTCAACCTTCAAGGGAATGATCTTTTACACATTGTCATGCGATGAGATAGAGTATAACTTAATGGACTTGTTGAGGAGGAAGTTGGGGACACAATTGTTATATGTTATATTTTTTGCATCACTAGAAGAGTGTCCATGATTGGGTTAGTCTAGGTATTGAAAACAAGGTCTAGAATGATTACAATTTAATGATTTACAACCGATAAATGTGGATAAAAGTACCTGACCATTTACTGTATGAGTTAATATTATATTATAATCATTTATAGAATCTAAATGGATTGATACATTTTATTCACATTTTTTCATATCCATATCTATTATGGGATGTATCATTCTAGAAATATAGAATTATATTTTTGTGATGACTTTGGAAATACCATTGGGAGTATATACATAGATAATGCACTAATTCATGGATTTTCCCCATTCAGGATGGAAGTTACCCTTTCCTATATGAACATTTTGTTGTCATGATGACTGGGTTTAATGAAATTCTCAGTATGGATTGGTTGGAATCATATCACACCTTGGTTTACTGATATCATTGTATGGTGTCATTTACATCACCATAGGGGAATAAGTATCCTTTAATGGGTGAGTAGGATTTATAGGATAGTAGGGCTTGAATATAGTGACATGGGCTTGGGTAATTGACCAAATAGATTGTTAACATCTTTATTTTTGATTATGGAATATATTAGGCAGAATAACCTCTGTAAGTAGCTCATTTCAAGGACACCATTACTAACTATTTTTCTGTCTTAACTCCTCGGAGAGATGAATAGTTTATTATTGATCTCATTCTAAGATAATCTCTAGTATCAATTATATATTATATGATGACACATATTGAGCTCTAAGAACCCAAGATGAAGTTTAAGGATTTGGATGCAAATGATATTATATGATCTGACAATTCCTCTTGTGGTTCACCCAATATTTTATCCAAGAAGGATGATGTGACCCTCAGCGAATGTGTGGATTATAGATGGTTGAACAAGCTCACACCCATGAACCATTATAACCTATCTCATATAGATGATATCATTAACTAGATTTGAGGATCTAGGTTTCTCTCTAATATTTATTAGAGACTTTTTGGAATCACTCAAATTTTCCGATGTTTTTAGGGCAATGTGGTTTCTTGTTGTGTCTTTTGGGTGGTCGAATCATCTTAGACCTAAGAAGAAACGTATAGACATGTACATTTGAGGGATTGTTTTCAGCTTTAAAGTGGTCAACTTTGGGTTAATTTTATATGAGTCTAAATGATAACTAAAACAGCTATGTGAATTAAACTTCTGAGAAAATAAGTTTTTCCTTGGTTATTTCAATGTGTGGATTGGTTAAATTACTTTTGAGACTATTTAAATTCCTTAAATTTGAGATGAGATCATTCTATGAAGTAAAACATTCGTCATAATGTATTGGTTAAATAGCAAAAAAACTTAATACTAGTCACTTATGCACTTTTAGGATCATATTTTTGAGGAATCCATGTTCACGGTTCTTATTAGGATTTGAAGTGTGTGGCCTTAAAATTCAACAAGGAAAATGATTTTTTAAGATCATCAGTTGAAATTATCAACTAGATGATGTGATTAGACCATAATAGAGTAAGAATTAACATCCAATACATATCCTTTATAATCCCTCAGATTAAAAAATAAGAGGTTTATCCCTCAACTGATGCTAATATCTCATTGAAAGATGAAGGTAGATTCATGAGGGTGGATTTGAAGAAATTGAAGACAATGGAATAACAATCACATCACTTTTCTGTGAATAATTTCACAAGGTTTGGTTTGGATAAGTTCACACCGTGATGAAAAAGTGTCAATTTGTTATGAATAATAAAAGAAATATAAGATAAGAATAAATTTTATTAATAAAATCTGGAAAATTAAATGGAATAAAATTTTATAAATTCTATTACAACCTCAAATTGGAAGCATAACATTAAATGAAAAACAACAGACCATGATCCTCAGCTTTATTAGAACCACGAACCTAAATAAGAGTTTAAATAGGATTGGTTCTATAAAATAATAGTACAATTCATCCCACTTTAGTGTGGTATGCCTATGGTGGTGGAAATTTTGTTGAATTTGGACATTGCCACCCTTGAGATGAAATAAAATCCAACATTCATCCTCCAAATAGAGGCACATAATTGGGCTTCCAGATGGCCAAATGGGGGTGGTACATATAATAATATATTGAAGTACACTATTTCTCATAAACACCTGGTAATGTTTTTCCCAATTTTATATTGGGTTCAGGAGATATGATTAAAGTAGATGCTGTTTTATGGGCTATATAATCTTGAAGATGATATCATCTTCAACTAGGGCCACTAGAATCTACCTTAAAACATACGAATTATTGGTTTCCACTGTTTAATTAAATTTTCAATACTATATAAACAATATCTAGTTCCAAATTTATCTTAATTTTCATTGGATCTTTGATGATATAGTGATATCATTGGGCTGATAATGAGTTCACATTATGAATAATTTCAGGGGATGAATGCCAAAAATGGTGGTCTTTTAATGTTAATATTAAAGTGATATAAAATTATGAATAATTCCCAATGGAATGAGAAACCTAAATACAAAATATTAACGTAAAAGCATGACCATTTATTTTTTTATTATGGATCAATTATATGCCATGTAATAGTGTAAATTATTAAATAATAACATTTATAATGTGAAATAATTTAAAAATTTGAAAATGAACTAAAAATAATATTTATGAATAATTAAGCACATGAATATCATAAAATATACAATGAATATTATAATCTTTCATTGTCTAATAGAATCCCAAAATTTAGTTTTTTTATTCATAACAAAACTAAATATCAAAAATATAAAATTTTTATTCCCTTGTTTAAAAACAATATAATATAAAATTTCCAAAAAATTCCTTATACCAAAATATAATGAAATACAATAAAACATTTAACATAGGATAGTATCACAATAGACCATGGCCATCCTTTTTATAAATCCATCAAGAAATTTCATCCAATTAAGAAAGATGATGTGTTACGCATCCCAATAAATAGGGGGGTTCCACTTTATTCACGGTGGAAAATAATGATGTTCAAGGTGGAATCACATTTTAATATTAATATGAATATTATTATTTTTTGTTTTAATTTTATTGGTTTTTATTATTTTTTTTCTTTTTTTCTATGGTATTGAAATTGAACTCAATCAGGTCAACCCCTAAAGCATGAAATTACTAATGACTCCTAGGATCATAGACAATATAGTACCAAATTAATGTAACATACTTGGGCATCATCTCATGTTAAATCAAAAAATAAATTTAAATTACAACAGATAGACATAAAATTCCCCCCTATGTGTGAGACAACTATAGAGTCACAGTCACTATGTGATGAAAAGAACGCATTAGGTCAATCCATTTATCTACTTGTAATTATATATATATATTTTTATATTTTCTTCAATACTAATTTTAATATTAAAATGATCACTAATCAAATTCCATTAATTATGAGACCCTAATAACTCAAGTTAGTAACCCACAATATAAAGAATATTCGTTTTCAATTTTTCTATTAATTTGTTGAAATTTAAGTAGAGAAAATTGACATTAGATAGACACAGATTCAAAAATCTATTTTATTGAATGTATATATGTATTAAAATAATAATTGATCAATGAAAAAATACATGAAATTCAGTTTTAGGGAGTACAATATATATTATAATGTTCACGGTTAAAGATACTTCTCATTCCATTTATACAGACACAATTTCATTGAAATGTGATATTTTTCATTATTTTAATCCAACCAACATAGAATATCATTATACCTAGTTTCTTAAAGAAAAGAAAATTTAAAGGGGATTGGAGTAGAGGAGGGGAGTTATAAAAGGAAATTGAAATTATAAACATGGAAAAAAGTCATACAATGTTTGATGTTGATGTTAATGATGCTCGTGTTGACACCTTTGATCTCTATCTCACTGATATAAGTGTCATCAATGATGATAATGTGTTCTTGTACGCAAAGATGAAATGTGGTTTTCTAAAAAATCCATCAATCTCAACAACCACTGAATCATATACAATCATTATCACAATAATATAGAAACCCTAGGAGGTTCCCTAAAAAGGAATGGAAAAAACATACTTTTCAATTTTTAAAAACCAAAACATAAGTAAGTGTATATGTAAGGATCTTTTTTCCTTTAAAAAATTATTATTTTTAATTTCATTAGCCCTACACAGACCCTACGTTTATCATATTATTTCATTCATATTTTGGATTAGTTAATACATTCTTTATTTCTTATTTATTGAATTATATAATGAATCATTTTAACCTATGAACATTGAATTTGAATATATATCCACTTATGGGATCCCCAATTATCACTACCCCATGGGTGTACACATCATGCACTGTGTATGGACCTACCCATTTATACCTTACCATTCCTAGGAGTAAATGATGTTTTGAATTATAAAAGGCACTAATATTAAAAGTTAAATGTTTCTGTCTTTGATATTATGTGATCGGTATGATTAAACTCTATATTTATTCATCCTTGATTTTTCATAAGACTCCATCCTATGCTCCTCAAGTTCATTATGTAAAAATTTACTCTTTTTTTCGGCCAAAGAAATGTGAATGTTCATTTTTGGATTGCCCAAAAGGCATTATGATCAATTTCAACAGGTAAATGATATGATTTTATATAAACCAAATAATATGGTGACGTGCCATATATAGTTTTGAAAGTTCTGTGATATTTTAAAATTGAATCCATGAGTTTATCAGACCAATCATTCCTAGAGGAATTGATAGTTTTTTTCCAGAAAGTATTTAATTTCATTATTTTCCTATATATCATTACCATATGTTCAAGAATGGTTGGTAGTTTAAATGTTGTGATAAATCCCATGCATAGACATGGTTGTTGAGAAGGGATGGACATAGAAATGTGTCCTAGAATCTCTGATGATATCCCCAGTAATTCCAAATCATGGAAATATGTTCTCTTCTAGGAATCAAATCACAATATGAAGGTCATTGGATATTTTGGGAATTTCCTCAACCCATTTGTATAAATAATCAATAGTGAAGAGGATGTACATATATCCACTAGAGTATATGAAGGCTCCCATGAAATCATTTCCACAAAAATTAATGATTTTGAAAACATGAATTTGTGGAAGGGGTATTTGAAATTTTATATGGATCCTAATTTTTGACACTAAGTAAAAATATGGTAGAATTTTTGGGAACCCTTAGTGAGGTAAGGCTAGTAGAAACCATATTAGGGGAACATTTGAGTTGTTTTATTTAGTGAATTTATCCTAAAAATCCATCTACTTGATATAATTTTTTAATGGAATATTTATTGGACTAAGGAACACATCTCCTACTGATTTTACCAGGAATAGAACTGGAAGAGGTATGTATCATCGAAAAAATAGTTTTTGACATTAGAATGTGATTTCTTTTTACCTTGGGTACTGATGAATTTTGGAATATCACAAGAAACCAGGTTTTATTCCCTATCATCTTTCGATGGGAAATTACTAATAAAATGTAGCTGCTCATTGGGAAATGAATCAGTCATATAAAGATGATTTGAGTTTTCTTTGAATTATTTTCTAGAGAGGTGATTAGAAACAACATATTGAACACCATTTTTTCTTTAATTGTTAAAACAATCAATTTATTAATAATGGCCACCTAATCAATCAATCATTGAAATCCTATTTTTTGAAAAGGTATTTCAGATATAAAACATCAACAAAGACAATGTGGAAATATATGAAGTGGTATGACCTGAATTTATCTAAGGAGAAGAAAAAAATGTAACTCTTTATTAGTTAGGATGTAGTTTCTTTTTTGAATCATTTCATGATTTACAAGCATAATAAATGACATATGGAGTTTTCTCACAAAATCGACTAAGATAGTTCCCACTATGAAATCACTCACATCACATATGAGTTCCAAAAGAAGTTTTTGATTGGGGTATTTCTTCATATGGGGATATATAATAGATTACTTATGTGTTGAAAATGATTCCCCATAGATTTATGTCAATATAAATGGGGAATCATTCCAGAAAATAAGAAAATTATTCAGGAAATGGAGATTAATGTTTTAATGAACCTTCTATAGAAACTATTCATCAATAACAAGGACCATAATTCCTTAATAGTTTTTGTAGAGTGAAGGTGAAGAATGATACCAACATTATCTTTATCAACATTATCCCTCTATATTATTCTATGAAAATGTGGATTCCCAAAATATTTCTCTCTCAAGTTTCTGGATCCATGAATGTTTGGGTTCTGAAAGTCTAACACTCTTATTTTTAGGAAAATAATGAAATTACCAATAGAAATACATGGTACATGGATAGTGGATGTTCTCGGCATATGACTGGTAACAAATACTTCTTTGAAAATATTATCAAGATGAAATGATGGAATGTTACCTTCGATGATAATGCTCATGGAGAAATTATTGGTATAGGTAAAATTATTCGTCTTGAAAAACATTGATTTCAAATGTTTTATTTGTTAAGGGCCTTAAGAACAATTTCATTAGAATAAGTCAACTATGAAATAAAGGTTACATTGTGAATTGTAGGAATGATAAATGCTTAATACACAATTCCAGGGATGAGTTTATTTTTTCCTCCAATAGTAAAGATAAAGTATACACACTAAACAGAGATTTTATTAGGAGCCTAGATCTAACTTTTCATAGTGAAATGGATGATCATTCTTGGTTATGGAATAGACGGTTAAGAAACTATAACCTCAGTAACCTCTGAAAAATCTCTATGAAAAAACTATTTAAGGATCTACCGGAGCATAAATTTGATTCTAAATGAGTTCTTGATCCTTGTCAATATAGCCATCATAATAAATAATGTTTTAAATCAATCGGTGATGTGCCAACTACTGATGCATTACAGTTGGTGCATATGGTACTTTTTGGTCCCACACAAACTCGAATCATTAGATGAAAATATTATGTATTAGTATTAGTTGATGATTACACTACATTTACTTTGGTCGATTTTCTAGCATTAAAATCTAAAGTATTTTTTTTATTTCATTATTTTTAGATCCCATGTTAAAAATGGGAATAATATTCCTCTGATAAATAATCATAGTGATCATGGAGGAGAATTTAAAAATTCTGATTTTGAATCATTTTGTAGTAGAGAAGGCATTACTCATAGCTTCTCAGCACCAAGAACCCCTCGACAAAATAACATTGTTAAAAGAATAAATTGAGTTCTTCAAGGGATAACTAGTACCATTTTTGAGTGAATATTTGGTAGCCAAACATTTTTTGGATGAAGCTGTATGTACTGCTTGTTATAATCTAAATCGTATTCGGATTAGACCTTTTCTTATCAAAACCCCTTATGAGTTATGGAATGGTATAAAACCAAGACCTTTCTACTTCAAGATATTTGGTTGCAAGTTATTCAATCTTAATACTAAAGATAATTTACATAAATTCACACCCAAATCAGATGAATGATTTTTCTTAGGCTACTCCACAACATCTAATGCTTTTAGTGTATACAATAAAAATACTTGTACTGTTGAAGAAACGATACATGTTTAATTTTATGAAACTAATTCTTTTTTTAAACAATCTTAACCTATATCTTCTGATGTGTTTTCAAAAACTGATTATCAACCCCTGATATAAGATACTTCTGCTAAAGAAAATTTCCATGAAAATATTTCTGAATCATTTACCAAATAATATTTCCTACCATATGTTGATGAACAAGTTTCAAAAAAACAAAATCAGTTTTTTCTTAATAATCATCCCAGTGATAGTATCATAAGTGATGTAAATAAACCTATAAGGACTAGAACTTCCTTATGAAATGAAGTAGAACATCTCGTATTCCTTTTCCAATTAGAACTGAAAGGAACTGATGACTCTTTTGATGCTCCTTTTTCGTCACAGAGTCCAAAAGAATGTAATGGTAAATGACTTAGCACAGATTGATTCATCCTTTGATGAAAACATCAAAAATCGACAAAGGCATGATCAAGGGATCAACAGATCATGTGCCGCGGAAGTTCTATCACTATCGCGCAAGTCCACTTGCGCGACACCTAGTGGTCACACAAGTGACTTGCACGACCTAATTGATAATCACCCGGGGTCTTCTCCTGCCTATAAATAGACCCTGTGGGCCCCCCATTTGGAGGAGGATTTTTTCCAGAAACTCATATTTGAGCTCCCGGTGCCCTTGTCTCTTCTCAATGCTTCTGAAACACTACTAAGGTAATTTCTTACCTATAACATAAGATCTAAAGAGGGGGAGGAATGCCTAAGTGTTGAAACTCATCAACACTTGCGTGCCTGAGTGGCCAGCCCTTAAGGGAAAAGGCCACACTTGTGCGCCTCCTTACTCCTTCAATAGAACTTGCGCGCCACTTTTCTGGAAGAACCTCAAGAGGATTCTAAAGTCTTTAATAAAGAGTCGCTCAAGTATTACCCTACTGGTTAACCGTCGCACAAGTACACATGTGTCGCGCAGGTATACCTACGTGACCAGGACATGCCCGCCCACGTAGTACCTGCGCGCCTGCCAGGACTTGCGCGCCCCTACATTTTTGGGTGACCTTATTACCCATTTCACCCCTCTTATGCCATTCCACCTCTCCTATTTAAGATTCATTCTTCAGGACCCTCTTCAAAGCCATTTATGGCATGATTTCTTGATTTTGATTTCTTATCTGAAAGGAACTCTATGGAATATCTCTCAAAACCTAGTGATTTACACATCGTTATGTTACTAAAAAATTGAGATTTCATTAATTCAACCTCATCCTTTAAGATGAGAGAACCCCTTAACCTGGGCCTCCTTTTCAGGAATAATCCCCAGTCATAATCCTCAAATCTGGGCATCCTCCTTATGAGTAATCCCCAACCATAATTCTCTTAACCTGGTCCTCCACTTCAGGAGTAAGCCCCAGTCTCAAATACGGGCATCCTCTTCAGGAGTAAGCCCCAAGTCCTTTAATTTTTTAAATCTGTTAACCTGGGACTCCTTTTCAAGATTAAGCCCCAGTCTTAATTTCTCTTAACCAGTCCTAATTTACCTTTGATCTAGGATTCCTTTTCAAGAATAAAACCCAATCATAATTCATCTCCTAATTTGGGCCTCCTTTTCCGGAGTAAGCCCCAAGTTAGAGTATTCAAAATCTCAATGAAGCACATATACCTTTATGGACCCTGTTCCTGGATTTCTTCCCTAAAGTAAAACCTAACCTTCATTTATCTGGGCAGTCAAACATACATAAGCCCCACAATATTTCCTATGATTGCATCTTTCATGGCACAATTGTCTAATTTTTACCAATACCCTACTGTTTCTCACACCGAGCATGAATCACGTGAGCTGAGGGCATAAAAGTAATTATGACATACTTCTTTGAGCCATCAATCATAAACATCATACTCCCTTACCCGAACTACGTGGGTTCTCATTCCTTTTATAAACAAAGGATACCTAGGTAGCCCATCTGCGGGTTCGATCCCATCTTTGAAATAATTCATGTCCTTCTGAATGACAATAAACTTCATGTGCCCCACTGAGTGGATTTAAAACAAGTATGGTCATCATAAGGACCAAGTGACTTTTATGTATCAAAGCATACCGTTGACTAATAATATCTAACAAATACCGATGATTCTTTATCAGTGAAGAACCTCGAATACATATAAATGATTCTCTACATTTCCTACATATAGATCATTGATTTTCATATCCAAAGGAACTCTCATTTTATATTTTGTAATGTAATAAGGATTCACGAACATAACATAAATCTATAAAGAGAGTCTCGAAGTAGACAATAATTCCCCTAAAAAAGGTGTGATGAGTCCAAACTTCCATCCTCTCGACAATTGAAAATTCCTAAGACTCATCATTCCATAAACTAATGAGCACCTACCTTTGGAAATTTGGTCCGAGAGGATGTGGAATCATTGTATGTTTCCGGTTCTTTGAACAAACCTGTTAGAAACCGATCAGAATGTTTGAACCTCCCATCAAGTTGGTTCTCCCCGGATTCGGAGGGAAACAATAAATGGTGAAACCGATGTGAATCCTTAACCAAGTTAAAATGATGTTTTACCTATTTGTTAGGCCCCTATTTAAAACTCAATAACAGGTCCAAAAAAACAATCATTGGCATATGTTCTCATCCAAAAGATGTAGTGGCTGAATTTATCTTGATTACGTCTGTCATATCAAACATGCACTCTTTTGCAAGATTTTCTGCATTTCTAGAATGGCTGCTCTCATGTTCAAACCTGTGAATACTGCTACTGCAAATGCCATTGCTGCTACTCTTACTGGATCGTTGTCCGCTCTAAGGATGATATAACCTACTCAGCGTCTTCAACGCTGGGTATCAAATGCGCTGGTTAAAGAGTACTGTCAACATGGCACCATCCCAACTCTAGAGGCTACCTGACAATACCTCCAAGAAAACAACTCACATCAGTCGTCTGGACAATGACGGCCAGTGATCAAGAAGCAGGTGGTGCTGACTACCGTCTCCAACCGTTTCGGGTCATTATCCACGGAATGCAATCACCATTCACTCCCTTATTCTTGGGAGGTGAATGAGCAGGTCCCTCAGGGTCTTAATTCAAACAGATAGGA
Source organism: Viscum album (assembly GCA_963277665.1). NCBI lineage: Eukaryota > Viridiplantae > Streptophyta > Magnoliopsida > Santalales > Viscaceae > Viscum > Viscum album. Next base: position 2,010,407,532 of record OY728122.1, on the reverse strand, counting down.
GTCCATCCTGAGGTCCCCCACCAAAAATCTCGGCCAGAATCGTGTGGCAGTGCACCCTAAACATGATGAGTGTACCGAATCCAGGAGTTCGGCTCAGGTTCTTCGAACCCGAGTAGGCAAGACGAATCGCCATAGGTGAAGTCTGGTTAATAGTGAGCAAGTTCTCATCTCTGCCATCTCCGGAGAAGTCCACCAACCTGACTTGGTGGAAAGCAACGCATAGGCACACACACCTGTCCGTTTTAATTCCACTGTCCAGCTGAATCGTCTGGCAGCATCACGCCAATCCCACCCGGAAATTCTGGCAGAGTACTTTAGGCAGGAACATACACCTATTTATACATCATCATCTAGTCAGCAGGCTTGTCTGACTACATATGATGGATCACATCAACTACGTTCAGCGAAGTGTAATCAGAAGGCACAAACACCTGCTAGTAATAATCAAGTCTACCAATAGTCTCACTTGGTAGAATTTAGAGAAGTTAGTCGGAATGCCCCAACAACAAATAGGAGGCAGACTCAATTCTCTACCCCAACACTTGAGAGTTCTGTCAGGATTCACTAACAAGAAAAGGAGGACAGGATCAGGCACATACACCTACTCCAAGACCAGAATGGACCTATATTCCCGTTCCGGAAGCTGAAGTCACCAAGCATATTCTATCAATGGTGAAAGAGCAGAAGCAAATCCCTGCTCATATTCTGGAGGCCTGCCAGGATATTATAACATCTTCAGCGGCATCTCGGGGAAAGACACATAAATCTATCCCTACTAGTGTAGTGATACATCAACAATTCACTCCGGAACAGACACACACATCTATTCTAGTCTAAGAGGTTTGTGGGGCATACTCCCCAATATCATACAGACAACCAAGTTAGGAACATACACCTGATTTGAGTGGAGATTATTAGCCTAACCTGACCATCTTTCATGATCAGGCATATACGCCTGCTCAGAGCAGCCACTTTCGTCAACAAGTAGTTTCCTAGGTGAGTTAGAAGGCGTCTAATAAAAAGAACCACCCAGTATAGTCAGGAGATCAAGAGACAATATGTAACAAGGCCTTGCATGATGCTGGAGTTCTTGAAGCCCTCAGACAATTATCTGTTGAAATTCAATATTCTACTCCCTCATTTCCCAATAGTGGGAACATTAATTCCGAAGGTCTTCAACAGACACTTCCTCATGAAGGCTTGCTTCATGACAATTCGGTCGATCTCGAATTTTCATCTTCAGATGAGAGCCACAAGAACCCTCTATGTGGTCAGAAGACCGAGGTGCAAGAGATCTCATCTTTTGATATAACCCATCATGGTGGTCCTCCCCATGATGATGAATTTTGCTGCGAAAGTCCTTTCCACAGTAGTGATGCACATTGCCCAGAAAATGCTCCAGTGGACAATATAGTGCCATGAAAGCCCCCTTATCTTGAGGCACATGAAAATGTGAAACCAGTCATGACTGAAGCTTCATCGCTAGAAGGTGAAATACTTTCTCAATTAGATGATAGCCTAGGGTGTAGGTCATTCTCCGAACCACTCCTAAGTCATCCATCTTCTAGTTTGATCAATGATTTTTCTACCAATCCTATTGAATCCAATGAAGCAACATGGAAACACCAACTCTGGTCAAATCAGGTAGAAGAATATTCATCAAATGATAAAGAGGAAATGATGAAAATGAGATAACAACTGGAGAAAGGTGAAGTTCCAGTCATGTTTTTCCCTCTGGAAGACTCTTAGTATGACATTCCAGAAATGTTGACGGAAGATGAAATTCATGATATTCGTCTCAACATATGGAAAACTATTTGTTAGTTGAAAAAGAAAGTGTTATTTTATGAAGAATATGAAAATCATATTAAGATAACAGAAGGGATACAACGTCCTATTGATTTGGTGTCTCTATCAGTCTCTCGATATCTGAAGGCTGAAAAGCAGCAGAGAGCCCTTCAACGTTCATGATTTGGCACATTAAGAAGATTGTGTCAGTTAATGGCCAATGCCCCATCTGGTATTCATGTTAGAGGATGGGGTGTTCATGGAGCACTGCATATCACGGTGATCTCCAGTCAACAAAGCCCTCCAAAAATGGTATCATGCAATGTTATTGCCCATGGTTGGCCACAGTCAATGAGCTTTGTTTGTAATCAAAAGCATTCCCAAGAACAGGATTTAACTAGTTCCTTTCAAAATCAAGAATACGTGGACCAAGTTTTTGAATTAATCTTGCATCAAGAAAATGAGAATATTGAACAGGCTTCTCGTTTGGAGAAAGCATGTCACCAAGTGACAAAAGTGTCAGAAATCATCCAACAGTCTTTTGAACCAGGTGATAAAAATGGATACAGGTTAATGTATCCAACTAATTTCGGAACTAAGGTTCACAAGATTAGGAGAGCTTTTAAGAAAGTCTCAGACATATCATGTCAAGAGCCACCACTGCTCACCAGACTGGGGACTCTTTGAAACCAACCCTCGGAATCAACAAATAAGATTCGAGGAGTTGAGAAGGAACAGCCCAGTCCACTGGACTGTGGACTTTTTCAAATCATCAATCCCCTCCTCAGAGAAAGTCGGTTTTATCTCGATTGAGGAGGAACCCTCAAGAGGAACGAAGAGCCAAATTATTAGGAGATTCCATCCAAATTACGGTTCATCAAGAAGTTCATGAGGGATCGAATCAACAAAAGGGAATGTCTCATCAAAGACATGGAAGAAGAAAATATCACATCAATGCTGATAGAAGGGATGCAATGATTTATGCATCAATCAATGTAATCAATGTTGTTGTTGTTGATCCACCAGATGAGGCTCACTCAGGGGACTCAGATGAAGATGTTATTTCTCAAGAAGATGTACACACCAACACAAATGAAGAAGGTGTGCGTACACGAAGTCAAAGGATTACTCAGAACATAGGTAATCCTTCGAGTAACCGACTTCCCCCTCTCCGAAAAGGATCCAACAAATGGAAGGGAAAGAACCAGGTTACATATCCTTCCTTTGGAGAAGGTCAATCCCTCACACTAGATCAAAGGTTTTCACAATAGGAGGAAGAAATGAAGGAATTAAGAAGATTGAATGCAGAACTACATCAGAGTAGTCTTCTTCTTAAGCATGCTGGAGTTAGTCAGCCAAAGGAATTTGTTGCAGCTACTAAGATGGATCAATAATATCCTCCTCTATCAGTACAACCTCACAGGTCTAATCATACGGGTCAAGTGAAATGACACTTGGTAGTGCTACCATCAGTTGCAGCACCAATTTCCACATCTTTCCAAACTCCATTCATGGGACCTACCCAAGTCCAAGTTCAACCGTATTTTTCTCAATAGTTAATAACTACTATTGAGTCATTAATAGCTTAGTTAGAAACCATGGAAGAGAAATGTGTGCAAGTTCAACAATAAAAGAATGTTTACCCTGAATGGGTAGATTCAATCACTCCTCCATCCAGTTTTGGGAACCCTGTATTCCCTATTTTCAATGGATCAGGTGATCCTAAACAGCATTTGACGCATTACATGTCTTGTTGCGATCCTATGATGGGAACTCTAGAGTAGCAAGAAGCAGTGAAACTCATATGCTTCATGCGAACCTTGCAAGGGCCATCTTTTTTCTGGTATACATGGTTTTAATCCCGGTCAATTACTAGAATGGGAGGATCTTCGCCAAAAATTCCTCCTTCAGTTCAGTTCAACATTTCCAAAGAAAACAGTTTTCAATATTACAAACTGTAAGAAACGGGAGAATGAAAGGGTCTCTTATTTAATTGCTCAATGGAAGGGATTAACATATTCTTTGAGTTTAGAACTCCCTCAAAAATAACTGTTTCTAATATGTGTTGAAAATCTGTGTGACAAATTACGCACGCCGTTAATCCCAATGAAATTCATAGGAGTGTTTCGAGACCTTACTTCAATCGCTCAGCAAATTGAAGATTACCTTATATAAGTTAAGTCTAAATCTCATGTAATTCCATCAGCACCGGGAAGGAGAATGGGTAAAGTAGAAACTGCTACAGTTATGCCTAAACAAGCACCTGTACCTGTTTCTATCTCAAAAACTTCATCTTCTCGAAGGGATCCACCTTCTGAGCTCCAACAACAAATGCCGTTTTGTCCAGATGATCAAAGAGATAAAAGACGAAAACAATTTGAGGATCTGAAGAGCAAAACATACTATTTCTGAAATAAACAAGTTCCTGGTAATTTCATTTCGGCTCTGGAAAACAATTTGGTTCAATTTCTAATGCCCAAGAGGCAAAACAATAAAGGAGATGAAAACCGTCCCAATTATTTCCCATTTCATAAAAATTTTTTGGCATCCCATCCAGGAGTGTTTTGTCTTCAAATACCTCTTGCATATGATGGTCGACTCGGGACAAGTCAAACTGAAAGGTTCTTCAACTCAGGTAGCATGTGTTACTGCTACAGTTCCAGAGGAGAAAGGCGAATGGCAAGAAGTCAAAAAAAAAATGCATAGAAGTAAGATGATTGGATGGACAGAAAGATAATCAATCAAACTCATGCTATTTTACGAACACAATTAAAGAAACAAATTGTGTCTTCTGCCATGAATGTTTCAGAAAAACCTTCTTTGTCAGAGAGAAAGTCCTCAAAGAAACAGCATGATTCAAAGAAAGAAAAACAATCAGATGAAGATGAGTATGTGTCAAATCCTAAGTTGTCTCTGACTTTGGCAGACTTCATTCCATCTACTTCAAAGCCACGGGCACCGCCACACCAAACGGCACATCCTAAATAGGCTAACCAGGCAGAGTCTCCATCAGATGAAGAGATAATCTTTGGTTTTGTTAATATGATTCAATTAACAGATCCATACTCTAGTCGCAATTTTGATTTCAATGATCCTGAATTCCCTGTATCAAACAGGGGAATCAAGGAATGTTGAGGGGGCTCAGGATACAGGGGAAGACGTGGATATTTCAGAAGCCACTATTCCAATTCTAGCCATTCTAGAACTGTGTACGCGCCAGAAACTCGTGGTAGAGCCCTTCAGCGAGCTCAGCATGAACAAGCAAGTTCTTTTACCAATAAAAAAGTCAATCCTGGCACAATTATTTTGGAAGACTGGTTGAAGGTTCCATCTTATTCCTCTCAGCATGTAAATTCATCTAATCGGTCTAATCTTCCAAAAACAGGAATATTTCCAACTCCTATCCCAATACAAGATGCATCAACTTCCAATGCATCTGCTTCCAAGGTACCTGCTAAAAAACATATTCCTATTTGGAAACGCAGACCTATGGATCAAAAGAATGATATATTGAAACACTTGTCCCATGTACCAGCCAAGTTATAAATTATGGATCCTCTGAATCTGTCAAAAGATCTTTGGGAAGAACTCATTGAGGCTTTGTCAAGTCCTTAGGAGTTTGAAACTGAAATTGTTGCAGATGAAGTCTATCACATAGAGAATAATCATGCATAATTCCATGCAATAATATCTTTTACTGATGAAGATGAAGATGATGTTTTTCAGGGAAATATTAGACTATTGTACTTGTCTGGAAAGGTCAATGGCAGAGACGTCCGAAGAGCTTTCATTGACAATGGTTCAGGAGTCAACCTAATGCCCATTCGTACACTTCGTCGATTGGACCTCATGGAATCTGATTTATCTCCTTTTTCCATTATGTTAAAAGGATATGATAAAAATGAACAAGAACCACTGGGCGAAGATACACTAAGAACTCAGATTTTAGATCTTGTATCCAATTCAGATTTCATGGTTGTTGATCATGACTCAGCCTTCAACATCTTTCTTGGAAGACCCTGGCTACATCATCATGTGGATATCCCTTCATCATACCATTAATGTCTCAAATATTGTTTTGATGGTCAAGTTGGGACATTGTATGATGATAAGGCCACGTTCAAGACATGTGAGTTTCAATACATTGAGGCGGAATTCTATCAAATGAAGGGAAGGGAGAAATCCATAACAAAGGAGATTACCAAAGTTAATGCTCCAAATGGTTTAGAGAATATTCCGGTAAATCCATTTACACATGTGAGTACAGATTATGTGTTTCCTATCAATGAAATTGATAAGATAGACCCAAATCAAAATACTCTTATAGAAAGATCCATAATGTCAATTACTGCAATCGATCCAGACAACATGGGAGAAATTGGTAATCCACCAAGTAGTTATGAAAGAACAAATGGTGACGTCTTCATTTCATCTGCTGAAATCCAACAAGTCTATGCTTCTCCAATTAGGCCAGATGAAGTTATTGAAACATTGGAGGTGAACAATGATGTCGATTCTCAATCCATCATCTTCTCTTTATTACCCAAAGAAGATCCTTTATCATTAATCGGGTCAGAAATGGAAGCTTCTACTTCAAGATATGCAAATTTTGACATCTCTTAGTATCATGAAAATTATACTTTATCATCTACTATGCAAGTAGAAATGGAAGAAATAATACATGATGAAGAATAAGAAAAAAATATTAGAGATGCTCCTCCAGCATTTGAAGTGGGTATCTCTACCACTATAGATGAACTCAGAGAAATAAATCTGGGTACAAAAGAAGATCCACGCCCCACTTTAATCAGTGCATCCATGACTCTTGAAGAGCAAGAAATGTATATTTCTTTTCTAAAGAAAAATAGAGATATATTTTCCTGGAACTGTACTAAAATTCCCAGTCTTGATCCTGATGTTTCTACTCATCATTTAGGTTTACCAAAAGAACATCGAGGATTTAAGCAAGCCGCGAGAAGAACACACCCAACTTATGCTTTCAAAATTGAAGCTGAAGTGTATAAGCTTCTCAATGCTAACTTCGTCAGAGAAGTTTAATATCCCAAATGGTTGGATAATATTGTCCCTGTAATGAAAAGGAACAGAAAAATTAGTGTTTTCATCGATTTCAGGGATCATAATCGGCATTGTCCTATGGATGATTTCCCAGTTCCGATTACAGAACTTCTAATTGATGCAACAGCTGGCTATGAAGCACTTTCCTTCATGGATGGATATTCCAGATATAATCATATCTGAATGGCCCTATAAGACGAGGAATCTACATCCTTCAGAGCCCCTAAGAGTGTGTTTTTCTACAGGGTAATTCCCTTTGGCTTAAAGAATGTAGGTGCAACTTATCACAGTGACATGCATCGTATCTTCAAACACTTCTTAATGAATTTTGTTGAATGCTTTGTAGATGATTCGGTAGTTAAATCCAATCAATTTTATAATCATTTGTCTTATTTGGAAGTCATATACAGTAATCTTAGACAACATAAATTGAAGATGTACCCCTTAAAATGTCCTTTTTGGGTAACCTCTGGAAAATTTCTTGGCTTTGTTGTACATCATCATGGTATTGAAGTCGATCCTGAGAAGACCAAGTCAATCCTTGGTATGTCACCTCCTCGAAATTTGAATGAAATAAGAGGACTTCAAGGACACTTAGCCTATATTTGGCGTTTCATTGCCAATTTAGCAGGAAAAAGTTTTCCCTTCACCAAATTGAAGAATAAGGGAGTCACTTACCAGTGGACTGAAGAATGTCAAGAAGCATTCGACATTCTCAAGATATACCTCTTGACATCACCGGTACTCATGCCACCTATTGAAGGAAGACCACTTATCTTCTACGTGATAGCTCTAGAGAGATCATTGGGTGTCTTTCTTGCTCAAAAGAATGATGCTGGGAATGAAAACAGCCTCTACTATCTCAGTCGAACCATGCTTGAAGCAGAAACCCAGTATTCATGTATTGAGAAGTGCTTCCTGGCATTAATCTTTGCAGTTCAGAAGTTGAGACACTACCTGCAACATCACGAGTTCCAATTGGTATCTCGCAATATCCCGCTCAAATGTATCCTTAGTCGTCTAATGCTTACAGGACATCTGACAATGTGGGCAGTTATTTTGCAGCAATTCGACATTCAGTATGTGATTCAAAAGGCGATAGAGGGCCATGCTCTGGCTGATTTCCTGGCTGAACACCTTTTAGTGGAAGACACATCTTCAGATATTGAACTCCCTGATGAGGATGTTTTACCTATTAAAGAAAGTCCTTAGGTATAGGAAATGTATTTTGATGGTGCTTCTAGAAGTCCAATAGGGAGGAAAATGGAAAATCCTAAATTCAACAAAGTTGGCTAAGGAATTGTGCTCATTTCTCCATAAAAGGCAGTGTTACCTTATTCCTTTTTATTGTGGGAAGGTGGTAACAATAATGAAGTAGAATACCAAGCTCTCATCGTAGGCTTGGAATTAGCACTTCAAGCACAAGTGAATCACTTAAAGGTGAAAGCTGATTCAGACCTGGTAAACAGACAAGTCAATGGGGATTATGCCATCAGAAAAAAAAAGAACTAATCCTTTTGTATGATTATGTCAGAGAGATAATGGTGGAATTCCCTTTGGAACCAACATTTTCCTATTTCCCAAGATCACAAAATACTTAAGCTGATGCACTGGATAATATAGCCACAGCTCTGGCAGATCCAAATGGGGAGAGACAAGCATCATTATTTCCCACCATCATGAAATTTCACCTTATGTTCAAATCAGAACAGGGGAAATTAATGAAATTTGTCCCATTCCTCAACCATATGGTCATACTACCGGATGGATGTCACCTATCAGGTAATACCTACAAAATGGAACACTTCCACCTGATAGAGGTGAGAAAGAACAAATCTGGTGATGTGTGGTCAATTTTACTCTTTATGATAGCCCAGATCACCTAGAAAAAATTCTCTAAAAATTTGGTTTTGATGGAGTTCTCTTCAGATGCATTGATGTTGAAGAGATAATGGCTTTCTTGAAATAAGTGCATGCAGGAGTCTGTGGTGCCCACCAGTCTGGACATAGACTATCTGATCAGATTCGAAGGCTTGGATACTTTTGGCATTCAATGATACTAGATTGTGTCGATTTCACAAAGAAGTGTCATTAATGACAAGTACATGAAAAATTCATTCATCAACCTCCATAGTTTCTTCATAAAACTAAATACTCATGGCCATTTTCCATATGGGGAATGGATGTGTTGGGACCTTACCCTTCGGCTACGACCATGAAATTTAAGTACATTCTTACTGCTACTGACTTCTTTTCCAAATGGTTAGAGGAAATACTATCAAGGAAGTTAGTTCTAAATGCATTGTTAGCTTCATCAAGTCTAACATCATTACCAGATTCGGTGTCCCTCATACCATATTGACGAACAATGGCACCAATTTCTGTTCATCCGAGATGAAGAATTTGTATCAAGAATACGACATCAAATCAAACCATTCATCTCGGTATCATGCAGCATCCAACAGCTAGATATAAGCCTTTAACAAGACACTTTCAAATATACTGAAAAAGATGGTGGATAAATATAAGAGGTCATGGCCTGATAAACTCATTCATGATTTATGGGCTTATCGGACTACCACCCACACTGCAACTCGGTCAACAACATATTCATTGGTATATGGAATGGAAGCCATCATGCCCATTGATGTTCAAATACCCTCGCTCAGAGTTTCTATTTGTGATCAATCATCTATAGATGAACAATCTCAAAAGCGATTGAATAAATTGGAATGGTTTGATGAGAAAAGATTGTGCACTTTGGACCACTTGGAAGTCTATCAGAATCAAATAACACAAGCTTTTAACAAAGAAGTTTGTCGTCGTTCATTCACTCAGGGAGAATTGGTATTACTTCTCAGAACTCCAATGATACAAGGATAGAAACCTCCCAAGCTTGAAACAAAATGGGAAGGACCTTATTCAATACATATGGTCTACTCCAATGGAGCTTATTCATTAATCATGATGGATGGAGAACTCATCACTACTCCAACCAATGCCAGATTTTTGAAGAAGTATTTATTATAAATAGAAAATACATCCCTAAATGGTCTGGTATGACCTTAAACAACACAACCATCCAGCAAGACGTTAAATTGCATAACCAATGGTCCATACATATGACCTTAAACTATTTTTACATTTTTCCTCAGTGCATGACTTTAAACTGCAAAGTCCCTCTTTCATCCTTACAATATGACATTAAACTATACAGCAAAGGTCCATACATATGACCTTCAACTATTTGTATTAATTTCATCCCACACGACGTTAAACTGTGAAAAAGTTCCCTAAATGGTCGAGTATACCCTTAAACTGCAATAAGGTCATGGATGACCTTTAACTGCATCATCAATGGTCCATGCATATGACCTTAAACTATTCGCACTTTCGTCCAAAATGACGTTAAACTCTATTGTCCCCATCGTCCTAACTACATGACGCTAAACTGTACAGAAATTCCATGATACGTCCTACATGACATTAAACTGTACATTGCCCCTGCTACATGACACTAAACTATGCAGCACCAATAGTCATAACTGCAAGACTTTAAACTGCATAGTCCCTTCATATGTCCTACATGACATTAAACTATGCATCGTTAAGGTTGTTTTTACCTCATGTTTCTCACGCTGAGTGTGACTCATTTTAGATTAGAGTAAACCTAAAACATAACACTCTCTTTGGGCTGCTAACCATGTTTAAGTCCCAACAACATCATTTTTTTAGGTCATTGTCCCCAAGAACAACTTGATCATTAATTCATTCTTTAATTGAACTACACAGACATTGATCCTTGCCTTCTAGGCTGGGTATGTAGGCAACCTCCGAAGGTTCAAGCCCAAAACCAATATTTTCACATCAGTTCACCTCCATCTCACATGAAGTTGATTCGTGAAACCACCCCTAGAATCAATATCATTACATTGGTTCACTTTTTCCCTTGTTATACGACGTTAAACTATACAACACTTTTTTCCAGTATGACAATAAACTACAATATTCTTTAATACCCTTACCTGAGAGGGAACCATTATTTACATTTATTTTTCAATCATGTTTCATTTCAATGACTACGTGCATACATGGAAACGCCCAAACCTTTTATCTTGGGTTAAACAATCATTGTACTAACGTCCCCTTTCACCCTTCACATGTACGAACCGTATTTGTACAAAGGGTATATCTATAACTACGTGGGATTGATCCCCATCCTTATGGGATATGTAGGAACATTCGAGTGTCCCTCGAATCCAGCCCCACGTCTTTGGGACTAACCCCAAATTCCACTTTCAGTCCCTTTGCTAAAATGTTCCCCTGAAAACCCACACTGTATATTTCTTACAATGGTCCAAGCTCTATGACCCAAAACTAAGATCACTAATCCTTTTGTCCCACGCAATGTTAAACTCTAGTTTAATAACTATTTATGGCTTGATTCTCATCCATATGGGATATGTAGTGATGTCCAACATTTCAATTCAGGACCCAGTCACAACATGATTATGGTTTGCATTGATCTATGTATCTTGCTATACATTGAACAATACCCATCATTATGTGTCATAATCCTAACCTTAAATATTTTTAGATCTTCATAACCCTTTTCATAACTTCTAGTCACAAAAATGTCAAACTTCTGAGAGTTATTTTCCCTGACTATGCAGCACGTGCCCATAGGCAGCCTTGCATAAAAAGTCTACATAACAGACATCTTAGCCAAAAGATACTATTATTTGACTATGCAGCCGATGCCCTTAGGTGGCCCTGCATAATTCAACCCCTTAATGGGTTTTTTCAGATAGTGGTAACTTCATTCCTGGGAATAATTCCTCTTTTGTCCTTATTAGTCTTAACTGACAGTATGTAGGGATCCGCAAAAATAGACATCCTTAACATATTTGTCCCAATTCCTTTTTTACATGATCTGAAAAGTATTGAAGTATGTGGTTTATATTCTCCTTCCCTACATTTGGGTCAGAACTTTTTAGGAGTGATATCTATTCAGTTCTTCGATAATCTTGTTTGGAAATATCTTCTCCATATTCAAGTACGTCTTTCTATACAGAAAACTCTATACTTTGGAAGATTTGAATCAACATAAACTTTCACTGGCTTTTAGCACTAGGAAAGTAAATTTCTGAGAGTTCCTTTTCCTGATTATACAGGACATGCCCATAGGTAACCTTTCATAAACAGTCTACATAACAGAATTGTTATCCAAAAGATACTATTTTATTTAACTATGCAACCAATGCCCTTAGGTGGCTCTGCAAAATTCAACCCCCTAACGGGTTTGTTAAATAATGGTAACTTCATTCATGGAAACTACTTCTTCTAATGCATTTTAGCTCTTTTTCATGTCATTCCTCATATTCATATATTCTTAAGTCATAGATTATATATTTTCCCTAATACTTGAGTATGGTAATATGTTTTCAGACGAATTTTCGAGGAATTGAGCCAATTCTAATCCATTTCGGTCAAAGATATTTCGACCTTAAACATTATGCTTTTTATGTCCGACATGCATGACTTTAAACTGCCCACAAAAGACAAGGGAACTCCGAATAAAATTCACGTTCCCAACTCACTAAACATACATTTTGTATGATTTAGGTAACATTGAGAAATTAAAAGGCTCGAAGTTTATAGGGTTATTTACATTAATCATAGTAAAAATGAAACTATTCATACTAGGCCCATTGGCTTAGGTAAAATCTAAAGCATGTAGAAAAAGAGAATGCAGGTACAAATAATTGAAGATGAAAGTATACTCCATTGATACAGATGAATTTGAGGGACATTCACAGATTTGAGCCTCTTCTCTTTTTCAGGAGATTACAAAAGACTATCATCATAAGTCTTCATTTGATGTACAACATCCCGAGCTTCATCTCTAACTACTTGAAGCTTGTGCACTCAATCAACTTCACTCTTCTCAGCTTGATGGAGTGACTTCTTGGCATCTACAATGTCTTTCATACCATTCGTTTTAGCTCCCTCCAATGAATTATTGAGCTGATCAAGTTCCCCAATAACAGTATCTAACTATTGCTGGAGCTGCACCTTCTGGATGACTTTTTCTTTGATTTTATGCTTCAGCTCCTTCATCTTGGCATCATAATCAGCCTCATCTCATGATACAACAAAACTCGATTTCACCGATGTTAACTGACAATTTCACCCTGTTCAGATCTTCGCGACACTTTTTCTCCTGCTCCCCCATGAATATGTTCTGTTTCACAATGGTATAGATCTATTCATATCCAAAACCGCCAAGTCCTAGTATGAAAAATTGGGATGAAAATCAAGGAATTTTCGATGATACCTCTTCTAAAGGAACCTCAGATATGATTTTACATATGTTGTTCCATTCCTTGCGTCGTGAAAAGATAAATGATTTAAGAATCTTTGGGTTTGGTTCAACATCATCATTACAGGGGGCATGTAATATGGGATTAATGCACTTAAGGAAGTGCCCTGTTCTTCCCTTTCCCCCTAGCTTGTGCTTCTTCACTTTCAATTCCCAAGGGGGTAGAGGCTGAGGCCTCACCTCCAGATCTAGCCACTACAGTTGACAGCCATTCATGATTAATTGAAAGATTTGGTTAGCTTCAAAGGATAAAAAAATATTCCATTGTCTTGAAAATTAAGTATAATCACAAATATTGTTATCCCTTACCCGACGGTGGGTCAGCATCCTGAGAAGACTCTTCCCCATATTTCCCATTCTCAACAGGATCTTCAAGATGGGTCTCAGGAGGGTTTATTGGGTTTAGCTCTACTTGAGATAATGTTTCTGCAATGGTAGGGTTCACATCAATGTCCACACCCTCTTCAGGCATTGGCAGTTCAGCAGTTTCTTTGGATGTAACTACGTATCATTTTCAGTCATGATTAGAAGTGTAAATTATAAGAAACTTTTCTGGGCGAAGGATAACACTCACACCCACGGTCTTCTAAATAACATGACAACTTAGCATGATCATAAAATTCTTCCAAAGATATGCCATGATTCATCATTTCATCCAATGACATTTCAGAATCCTGGTTAGTCTCACCAGTGGGAGCATTTGGTTTGTCTTCATGACGACTTACGTCCTGCAGCCCTTGACCCTGGACAACATCTTTGGATAAAATCACAGCATCAGTTGCATCAGTTTCAACAATCTCCAGAAGCTCAAATGCAGGAGTTGAACCTAATGTATCACAGAATGGAAGTCAGTCGGTGTTTCATTCAACATTTTTTGGAAGCATTGTTGACTTACCAGAAGCAGGTTCTTCTCTTCTTGCAATAGCAGCAAGAGGGATATTGGGAATAGTTGCTAGCTCTTCACTAGGAGCATCCAAGTCAGCTTGGATCTGTGATTGTTCCACATCACCCTCTGTGGTCATTGAAGGAGGATTAGTCCATTCCCTCAGGGGGAAATTGAAGAAGGCCCTACAATCCCCAAAAATATGAGTAACCATGTGGTCATGGGTATAAAATCATGATTACTCGAAGGACTTACCACTGTTAATGAAGCGTTTAGTGGTGGACTTCCTCCTTCGTTTCATTTTCTTCTTTGGTTTTTTGGGAGTATCGGTAGTCTCCCTTATTGGAACTTGGATTGGCGAATGGAATTATATGTCCAGCACCTCATTCATGTCCTGCTGGCCTGGAGATATCTTGCCTGGTTCGTGAGCAGAATCAGCAGCAGCCCTGATGGCAGTACCACCAGGGCTATACTGTGGTGAAGGAACCCCAGTTCCTTTATTTACAAGATACTAGATAAAGAAAATAACTTCCCTAAGTAACAAAGATTCAATTGAAATCATGTTGCAAAGAAAATAAGGAAAGAAAAATTACATCTTCAAGAGCCACATACTCATGCCACTCCTCATCTCCAAAACCATCATCCCCCACAGTGGCGCCATGATCAATCATTTACTTCACCCACCTGGTGACAGGAATAAACTCATTAGTGGTATATATGAGAATTTTCAGCTCTCTTATGTAATCCCGCACTTCATTGGGGTTATCCTCATATTGAAGACTTGTAGAATCCAGAAGATTCCCTATTCCAGGAAGTTGTATTCCATCACAAACATCCAGCCAGGCGGTCTCAGTACCATAGTATAAACTCTTCCACAGCTGGACAACCTCTGGTCTTAGATATGAAGGCTACGAGGAAGGTCCTAGAATTTTTGACTTCAATTTCTTCCCAGCTCTTGCAACTATAGATAGAGAATAATAAAGTAAGACTTATTGATTTATAAAGTAGCAGTGATAAAATTACTACAATGACGTAACTCACCAGGAGTTGATGGAGTGGGTCTTTTAATTCTGACCAGAGGATTATATCGGGCATGAAATTGCTTTGCCACTGGTTGTGCCTTATCATCCCCATCATGGGAATCCGGTGAATCAGTTCTAGAGGAGGAGTCTATCAAATCAACTTCAGGTGGGGAAGCATCACCTTCATGAGGAAGGGTTTCTTTCTCTACAGTTCTTTTCCTTTTCCCCACCTGATAAACTGGGTGATTCAATATCCCTTTGGCGTATGATGCTATCCAGTGTTTGGCATAATATGTAGTCAAATTATATGCCGCTTTTTCAATTGCTAGTCCAAATACTGCCCCAGTCTTCACCCTTGACGTCATCAGTCATAGTTGTCGTCAACCATCGGATGTTGCTCTAACCTGACATGTACTGGAGGAGATACAGCAATCTGTTTGAACATTTGAATTGAAGGGAAAATATATATGGATCACAGGCCTCACATATGATTTCTCTGTCAATCCTGGAAACTATAACACCATCCCGGCAAGCTAGCATGTATTCCCTCAAATCTAAATGGGTTGTTCCATCATCAACAAACCGCCAGTTTGGCGGACTTCCATAGGGAAAGAAGTTGAATTTATTATACATGCTCAGCCTCACTTTCATGTCATAGGCATTAACATCTAATGGAGAAAATCTAGAGATTGCTTGCACTAACAGCCTAAAAGAACATCTAGGAATTCGTAATCCATTCTATACATTGTAAGTCCTGAAATGAGTGGATATCTATCCCCATAAAACTTGTAATGGTCCCACTATTCTTAAAGGAGATTTACCCATGAAGACATGATGCAAACTCCTGTGAATCTTTGCTAAAATGGGGGTATCCAACCCAACCATTTTTCCCTCATCCAACTTTTCCGCAATGACGAAGGTCCCTGGCCTGACGCCTCTCTTCGAATCACTGACTGGAAAGAGATAAACACTAAGAAACATTGCCAAGATTCATGCCAGACGAGTCTTGTTTGGGATTCTTTTATTCACCTCATATCCACACATCTCGAACTCTCCTGCTTCTAGAGTTGGACAGAATGTTCCAGGATAACCCCTCTTCTCAGGTTTTGGGAAGGTGGTAAGACGTTTGGGCCTCTTATCCTTCAATTTATTTTTCTTGGATCCTTTTTATTTCGACTCCTTCTCCTTTGTCTCCCTCTCTTTATTCTCAATAAGAAATATATTCATCCATTCCTCCGGTTGAATATACATTATAGAATGAGTTAATGAGGTCTCCGAACTCTTGAGCCTGTGGAAGATCATAAATAAATCCTGAGCTAAAGCTAGAGTTTTCTCTGAATCATTCCATGTCACCTTTGGAGGAATGAAATCTTCATACATATCTCCCAAAATTGGAGCCCCTGAGATCTTGTAGACATCCCACAGACTGATGCCTACTTCTCCATGAGTCAGATGGAAAGAATTAGTTGCCGGTCTCAAGTGACTGAGTATCTCCCGCACAAAGTTATCATGTCTGTAAACATATGTTTGCCCAACCCAGACAGCTTCGTATATCGCCACTCCTTTCAGATCCTCAACAAACTCTACACAAGTTTGTCACACCTAGTATGCCCACATCCAAGTTGGCTTCATGCCTCCCCCAGGACGGAAGTCCCAAAATTTATTCTAGCCTTTGGATTGATCCATTTGAGCATTTCAGAAGATTGAATGATGACAATGGGGTTTCAGCTCAGGTGTATGATATTTCAGATCTGGTGTGCAAGGTCTATGATGCATCATGTGGGCCTCCCCACTGTTCTAGAATTTAGAAATACTCCTCCACCTGAGATATTTCTTGAAGCAAAGTTGGTGTAATTCTGAAACCACGAAAATGGAAGATAGTTCTTTGCTTCTGGAATGGTGACTTCTCACAGATGACCATAGCCATACAAAGGCAGATAAGTGCTCTGTGGGAAGTCACGATGATATTTCTTCAGATACATAGCCAAATCCGGAAGATTTCTATCTTTGAATGTATAATAATCATGGCCAATGATGTTCATCATATCATCTATCTGCATTCTAGAAAGTTCATCAACTATTCTGGGTCTAAGAGCCATTGATTCTTCACAAAAATTGAATAAATTAACTCTTAAATAGATTTATTTTTTATAAACATTGTGAAGAAATTTGAACAAATGGGTAAGGCTTTAAGGCGTGAATGTATGGATGTATCACACAAGTGTTAAATGTGCCGCACAAGTTTTTGTCATGCATATTTCACCGCGCAATTCCTATTACCTTGACAGCAGCGTGGCGGTGAGGAAACTGCAGAAAGAAGAGACATGCACGGCGAAGAATACTTGTGCGGCGAGAGCTCAAGAATTCAGAATCAGATACTATGTGCAGCCAATGACCGTGTATTTATAGGCCAGACGGCCGATCTACGCGCCTACACCCATTTCTCCCCAGCCCTACGCGACTCAAACCTACACACCAACTGTAGTGCACTAAACACTTGCGTGCCACCTTTCCTTTGGATGTCATCTTTTTTCCTCAGAGCCACATCCTCATTTTCTCGGATCCATCTTTGAGGGGGGGGGGGCTTTTATTAACGCTCCTTTTTTTCCATAGAGTCCAAAAGAATTTAATGGGAAATGACTTAGAACAGATTGATTCATCCTTTGAAGAAAACATCAAAAATTGACAAAGGCATGAACAAGGGATCAAAATCACATGTGTCGCGCAAGTTCTATCACTATCACGCAAGTCCACTTTCGCGAAACCTAGTGGTCAAGAAAGTGACTTGCGAGACCTAAGAGATAATCGCCCGGGGTCTTCTCCTGCCTATAAATAGACCATGTGGGCCCCCAATTTATAGGAGGATTTTTTCCAGAATCTCACATTTGAGCTCCCGACGCCCTAGTCTCTTCTCAATGCTTCTGAAACACTTCTAATGTAATTTATTACCTAGAGAGGAAGATCTAAAGAGGGGGAGGAAGGCCAAAGTGTTGAAACTCATCAACACTTGTGCACCTGAGTGGCCAGACCTTAAGGGAAGAGGCCACACATGCGCGCCGCCTTACTCCTTCAATAGAAATTGTGCGCCCCTTTTCTGGAAGATCCTCAAGAGGATTCTAAAGGTTTTAATCAAGAGTTGATCATGTATTACCCTGCAGGTTATCCATCGCGCAAGTACACATGTGTAGCTCATGTATACCTACGTGAAAAGGACTTGCGTGCCCATGTAGTACCTGCGCGCCTGCCAGGACTTGCGCACCCCTGCATTTTTGGGTTCCCTTCCTGCCCATTTTACCCCTCTTAATCCATTCCACCTCTATTATTCAAGATTCAATCTTCAAGACACTATTCGAATCCATTTATGGCATGATTTCTTGATTTCGATTCCTTATCTGAAAGGAACTCAGTGGAATATCTCTCAAAAGCTAGTGATTTACACAACTTTATGTCATTAACAAATTGAGATTTCATTTATTCAACCTCATCCTTTAAGATGAGAGAACCCCTTAACCTGGGCCTCCTTTGCAGGAATAAGACCCAGTAATAATTCTCAAATCTGGGCATCCTCCTTAGGAGTAAGACCCAACCATAATTCTCTTAACCTGGGCCTCCTCTTTATGAGTAAGCCCCAGTCTCAAATACGGGAATCCTCTTCAGGAGTAAGCCCCAAGTCCCTTAATTTTTTCAATCTCTTAACCTGGGCCTCCTTTTCAAGAGTAAGCCCTAGTCCTAATTTCTATTAACCAGACCTAATTTACCTTTGATCTGGGATTCCTTTTCAGGAGTAAAACCCAATCATAAGCCCTCTCCTAATTTGGGCCTCCTTTTCAGGAGTAAGCCCCAATTTAGAGTATTCAAAATCTCCATGAAGCACATATACCTTTATGGACCCTGTTCCTAGATTTCTTCCCTAAAGTAAAACCTAATGTTCATTTATTTGGGTAGTCATACATACATAAGCCCCACATTATTTCTTATGATTGCAAATTTCATGGTAAAATTGTCAAATTTTTACCAATACCTCTTGTTTCTCACATGGAGCATGACTCACGTGAGCTTAGGGTATAAAAGTGATAATGAAATCCTTCTTTGATCCATCAATAATAAACATCATACTCCCTTACCCTAAGTACGTGGGTTCTTATTACTTTTATAAACAAAGGATACGTAGGTAGCCCATCTTCAGGTTCGATCCCAACTCTGAAATAATTCATGTCCTTCTAAATGGTAATAAACTTCAAGTGCTCCAGTGAGTGGCTTTAAAACTAGTATGGTCATCATAAGGACCAAGAGACTTTTACGTATCAAAGGATACCATTGGTTAAGAATCTCTAACAAATACAGATGATTATTTATCAGTGAAGAACCTAGAATACATATAAAAGATACTCTAAATTTTCTACATATCGATCATTGATTGTCATATCTAAAGGAAAACTCATTTTATATTTGGTAATGTAATAAGTATTCACGAACATAACTTAAATCTATAAAGAGAGTCTCGGGGTAGACAATAATTCCCCTCAAAAAGGTGTGATGAGTCCGACCTCCCATCCTATCGACCAATGAAAATTCCTAAGCATCATTTGTCCATAAACTAATGATCACCTACCTTTGGAAAGTATGTCCGAATAGATGTGGAAAAATTGGATGTTTCTGGTTCTATGAACAAACCCGTTAGAAACTGATCAGAATGTTTGAACCTCCCATCAAGGCGGTCCTCCCCGGATTCCGAGGGAAAAAGATGCTTTAGGTGATTATGATTGAATAAAAAGCCATGCAAGATGAGATAAATGAATTCTAAAGGAATAATTTCTAGACCTTGGTTGAAAGACCTACGGAAAAATTCTGTTTCTGCGTAAATTGGGTCTTCAGAAATAAGTGTGATAAAAATGGAATCATAGTAATAAATAAATATACATTGGTTGCTAAAGGCTATAATCAACATGAAGGAATATATAATGAAGAAACCTATTCTCAAGTAGATAAACTTGATTCTATTTGTATTTTACATTCCTTTTCAGCATTCATTAACTTCATGCATTTTCAAATGGTTTGTAAATGTTCTTTCATTAATGGTTAGGTTCAAGAGGATGTTTTTTTGAACAACCGCCTATTTTTGAAGATACAATACATCCTGAACTTGTTATAAAACTTTCCGATGCATTATATAGAATTATACTATACCCTAGAGCCTGCTATGATAGACTTATAGGATTTTTGTTACAAAACAAATATGTTAAGGGAAATGCTGATCCACCCCTTTTTATAAAGAAGGAAGATAAAAATGTTGTATTATTCATATATATGTTTATGACATTATATTTTGTATAACTTGTCAATATTTAACTGATTCATTTGTGAATATAATGAATTATGAGTTTGATATGAGTATGATGGATGAGTTAACATTTTTTTTGTTTTCAAATTTTTCATAAACCAGAAGGAATTTATATATCCCAACATATGTATATTAATGATCTTCTTAAAAAGTAAGGATATGACACATTATGTGTATACGAACTCCCATTGGTACCACAAATTCACTTGATCTTGATGATGCTGGGAAACCATTATATGAAAAATCTTTTAGAGGTATGATAATATGTCTACATTACCTGATATCTAGTTGTCCAAACATAATTTTTTTAGTATGCTTATGTTCAAGATATCAATGTAATCCTATGGAATCTCATTTGAATGTAATGAAAAGGATTTTTCGCTACATAAAGGGAACCATGGATTTTGGACTCTTTTATACTTTTGAAAAATGTTTTTTTTAAATGGTTTTCTGATGCTGACATTGGTGGATATAGAATGGATATGAAAATTAAATCTGGAACTTGTCATATCATAGGAGATTAATTAGATTCTGGTCAAGCAAAAAGCATCTCTCAGTAGCACATTACACTACTAAAGTAGAATATATCGCAACTAGAAGTAGTTGTGCTCATGTTTTTTAGATGCAACACATAGTCACTGACTATGGTATCAGTTTTTCCAATACAAAAATTATGTGTGATTTTACTAGTTCCATTGTGATATGTAAAATTCCATCATATCAATCTCATGCAAAACACATAGACATTAGGAATTAATTTCTTAGGGATCACACACAAAAATGATACATCATTATTCAATTTATCATAACATAAGTTCAACTTGCTGATATTTTCACAAAAATCATCATTCTTTAGTAGATTTAAATACACTAAAAAGAAGTTAGTAATGATAAATATAATTTAATATTCCATATTATCTTTTTGTTTAAACATAACTACTCACAGTAAGAAACTATTTTTCATTGGGGGAGTACATTTTCTTGACAATATAAATTTTTCATAATAAAAATTTTCATAATCTAAATTTTTTGTAATCTAAATTTTTTTAGTCAAATTTTTCATAATCAAACTATTCGTAATCTAAATTTTTCATAATCTAAATTTTTTTTAATATAAATTTTTTATTAATCTAATTTTTTTGTAATCTATATTTTTTCATAATATAAATTTTTCATTTTCAATAATTTTCGTAATATAATGTTTTCGTATTCTAAATTTTTTAGTTATAATTAATTGTAGTCATTTTACAGAATCTAATGTTTTTCAACAAGATTTTTCCTCATTATGAATAATTTTCCAATAGTAATCTGATAGGTATGGCACCTTTCCTAATTTTTCATAATCTTCATTTTACATGATGGTATTTTTATTTTGTTTTAAATTTTTTGGAATCACTTTTTCTTAAATCTGAAATTTTATCTTAAAACATTGATAGTTCGGAACCTATAAAAATACTTCTTCGATTATCATCTCAATCGTCAGTTTTGATCATAAGTATTTTAACTGTTGGATCAACCATGGCTGTTGAACCATCACCCTAATCACCTTTATAAGGACCCCCTATATTTTTTCCATCATTGGTTTTCAAGATTTCGCTTACTGATGCTATGTCTATGTATTTATGGATATTATGAATCTCATACGTCACTTTACATCCCAATATCTTTTGAAGATTACCCTAATAAATATTTTTCAACTGTTAAAGAAATCTCTAAATGGTAGATATACTGATAAAGGATAGTTGATCTGAAATTATTTGAAAAAATCGATTCTATCATTTCTAAGAATATAATGTTGAATGGATGGGAGAGGCATTGTGTATCGAA
This sequence comes from Viscum album, assembly GCA_963277665.1. Classification (NCBI taxonomy): domain Eukaryota; kingdom Viridiplantae; phylum Streptophyta; class Magnoliopsida; order Santalales; family Viscaceae; genus Viscum; species Viscum album. Next base: position 2,010,385,213 of record OY728122.1, on the reverse strand, counting down.
ACCAAAAGCATAGGATCTAGTCTATCGGTACTTGTTGATTGAGTTCATTGAGACAGAAATATTCATCAAGGACGAAGGTTGAGAGAATTATTCTTTTAAGTGTTATGGAAATACCTACTCTCGTTTCTATTACAAGGCAGCATGTCTGATTGGAATTCCATACGAAGGAGAAGCAGAATAATGTACTACCAAATTACTTGATGTATCAGGATATTTTGATAATGAAAATGCTATAGAGTGTCATGGTATGAGAGGAGTGAAGACTACAAAGATTTTTCATCAGACTACAAATGAATTAATTTTGGATATTTTGGGTTCAAATATTTATAATTACAAGGAAAGGGGATACCAATACTCTAAAGAAGAGTGATATCTATATTTTGGATTTCATGGAGAACTTCATGAAGATAAACATGGTTAAATATATCTTGGTGAAAATTGAGAATATCATGTGTGGAAATCTCAAATCTCAAATCATTATTTATCCATCCATTCTCTCCAATATTATATTTCTTTGTTTAGAATATTTTATAATTCTCGGAAGTACTATGCCAAGAAATTACAAGGTAGTGTTGTTGAGTGATGATACCTTAAGGAGGATGAAGGCGGGCTTCTCTAATGAATTCGTAGAATTTGATAATCTATATGAAGAAGAAGTAGAATCTTGGTCAAAGAAGCCAGAAGTGGCTCAACCCTCTATGAATGGTGGAAGGAAGAGAAAGACTAAGGATCATGAAGAGAAAATAAAACCCCATGTAGCCAAGGAAACTCAGTCAGCAACACCGAATCCAAAAAGAATAATCCTACACTGATGAAGTAGTGTCTAAATGGAGAGAGGATTAGAAAAACAGGAATGATGGGGAGCCTAATTATTGCATGGACCATACTGAGGAAAAATCTTTAAGAATAAAGGATTATGAAGATCTTGCTATGAAACAGAAAGAGAAGAATAAAAAGAAGAAGATGTATGTGGATGAGATTGTACAATATCTTCACAAAGATGCTAAGAAAGCATCTGAATATATCCATGTCCAAAATTTATTTTTTCTAGAATCATTTCTTGTAACTCTGAGAAAGAAAGTTCTGATTCCAGAATCACATCTTGAATAAGAAATAGTTGATGAAGAATAAGTGGAAGAAGAAGGAGAAGTAGAAGGGAGTGTTGATACTGAGGACATTATATGGAAAGTAGAGAATTATCCTGATAATGAATGTATTTATGATAAATTATCAATCTGATCTTCTGAAGAGAAGTCCCCAAAACTTTCTAATCCTGAGAAAGATGAGAAGGCTGAGGAAGTAGTGGATAAAATTTATGAAGTAGAATGTATTAATCATGATTTCATCTAGAAAAAGGATTTTGAGGAAGGAACTGAGAAAGAAGAATTAGATAAAGATATGATAGTTCAACTACCAGATTGTGAACACGAATCTTCCAAAGCACAAGACATCATTCAGAGAGCTGATAAGGGAAAGAAGGTGGTATTAGATACCCCTATTTTGACTATTTGTGGTACTTTTCCTTGTACAAATTCTTTCAAAATTAATGAATATTCTATTTTTCATTATATATTTTGTTTTTGGTTGTTTATTACTAATGTTTCACGTACCAATTTATCCATTCTATTTATTCCATTTTGAAAATAACAAAGGGGTATAAAGGAATGATAAAAAGAATACAGTGTGAAGAAGAGATTTCCCTAAGTAAGGGGGATTTCATCTAGAGAAAAGTTCTTATCAATGAAGTTTTTCAAATGTAAGAAAATGAAAACTCTTATTCAAGAAATCAACAATACAATCCTTAGATCTTTTAAAGCCTAAGGTGGAGTAAAATATTATTTCCCTGAATATTTATCCAAATAAGAAAATGTTCCTTCCCAAAGGAAAATTTTTTCATACCTTTTTTTTATTTTCCCTGTTGTAGTTTCTCTAAAATATAACTAATTTTATTTATAAGTGTAAAATTATGTTTCATATATAAAAACCTCAGAATATTATAAATACGTAGATATAGAGTATTCTGTTTTCATCTTCTAAATTCAAGTTCAAAATTCTATGAATTCAGACTCCAAATTCCTCTGAATTCAGATTCTGAATTCTCTAAATTCAGACATTGAAGTCATCTGAATTCTGAGTCCAAATTCCTTGAAATCAGACTCTATATTCTCTAAATTCAGACTCCGAATTCTATGAAATTCAGACTTCAAATTCCCTGAAATTCAGACTCTGATTTCTCAGAAATTCATTCTCTGATTTACTTAAAATTCAGACTCCAAATTATTCCGAATTCAGACTATGAATTCCTCTGATATTCAGACTTCGAGGATTATATAATTCTAATTCTGAATTCCTAGAAAAACAAAATCTGAATATCCATGTAATATAAACACTGAATATTTATTTTCATAGACTCAGAACATAATTTTTCCTTAGACCTCGAATAATGTATTTGGTTAAGAAACCATATTTTTCTTATCCTTGTTTTATATATGAAACGATTTTCGTACATTCTATTTCAAATAAAATGTTGTTTGAGTGAAATGTGTACAGGTCCCTCTGAGATTCAAGGAGAAATATGACCGTGGGAGGAGGGAGCTGACTGGAGGAGAAGTGCCTATAAATAGCAGCTCATTTGAAAGAGCACACATAATGACTCGATCACTATAGGGATTACATTATAATGTGATTTCTAGAGATAGAGAGAGAATATCATACAATGTGTGTACATAAATTCTTTTTCAACTTGCTTCTTCTGACTCTAATTGTTTCTATGTACTGTCAAGGACTTCCGGGAATTGTAAGACAACGGTGTCGACTACCGTGAAGATTGAGGGTTGTCGTGGATATCAAGAAAAAAATATGATATTCTTATCAAGAGCTTACCCTGGTGTGGGTAAGACTGACATTCATGAATGTATAATTCACGTAACCTTTATCTAATGTTGTTGGATACCCTTTACTTTGTGATAAAATTTTTCATTTTTGTTACTTGTTTTGTTTCATGTTAATTTTCTGCTTCATTTTGATTAATAAATTAAGTATAACTATCATATACTTTCTTGTACTTGTATACTCTGATTTGTAAGATTCTATACGCTTTATGGTAGAATATTTTTACATGTAATGTTTTCTTATGTTTCATTTCCAAAGCCATATTTCCAGATCCTAGCATGTTTGTAGTACTAATATAGGTTTTGTGAATTAACCTTGTTTAACATTGGTAAACATAATTTTCCTTAAGGATAAAAACAAATGTTTTATAACAATAGTAAATGTTCCAAAGGAAATATTATAGTATAAAATTCACCACCTGTTGTATATTGAGCATCTACATTCATTTTTTTGATCCTACTGAAAAATGAGATAAATCATTTCAGTATATGAATGGGAGGATTGTCTTAGCACCTATTTTAGTATTACGGGTTCCTGGGAGAGGCTATACCATGTTGTTTAATGCACAGGAAATCATTATAGGAGTAGTTTTGTTGCAAGATGATAGAATTGTTTCATATACATCATGATAGTTATGTACTCATAAGATAAATTATATAACACATGACATTGATCTAGAAGTAATCATCCATACCTTATGTTGTGGGAGACACTATCTATTGTGTAGGCTCTTTATGGTGCATACGGACCACAGGAGCCTCAAATAAAACTACACACACAATGAAATGAAATGTAAATATTAAATAGGGGTTGAATATCCTCTGTCCTTTTATTTTTAACTGAAATATATTCCTGGGAAAGGAAATAAAAAATTAGATGCCCTATTTCCGAAAACTCAGGCACAAGCCGTATGGTAAGTCAGTAATGAATGGAATTTTATGGCCCTCTTTTCGGAGTGGCATATAGAGTTTCCAAATAGTCATGAGTGTTCTTATATATCAGCATTGATAGTTACATATTTCTTCCTTGATAAGAAGAGGAGTAGGAAATTTTTATATCTGAAGCACTTTTTCCTCTAAGTGAGTATTTTTGGGGATGACCCACCTCCCGATTGGTTTATGGATGACGATGAAATTCTCCGTGAACATGGATGTGTATGGGTTCATAAATATATGAGATAGAAACTAATATAAATATACAATCCATCTTAGTGGGATTTTAATATTAGAATCTACAAGATGTATCTATATGTTTGACTCTAGTATTGGTGGCCTATTATGAAATTTCAGAAAATAGGTTTTATCACTAGGTGTTCACTTATCATCTTGTGAAGGGGAATCATAAAAAACCTACAGAATTTTGTATATACTTTCTACCCTTGAATGGAAATGGGAGGATATTTCCCTTGAGTTTTTAGTCATATTACTAAAGTTTCCTAGTGGTATCGATGTTGTATTGGTTGTAATGGAAATACTAACTAATGTATATCTCTTTATTCCTATCCAATAGAGTTTCTCACTTAATGAGTAGGGAATGTTTTAAGACTATGAGATCATCTAACTACGTGGGGTCCTGTGTACAATTATTTCAGATAGATATGATTGTTTAATGTAACATTTCTGATAGGTGTTTCAAAATGATATTATTTTATGTGTTCTTTTGAGAATAACTTTTCACCATCACAAGGATAGAAATTAATAAAACATTATATATGTTCTAAAGGAAATGGTCCAGGACTAAATTCATGATTTCTATTGTTATTGGGAGAATAAAATACCTCCCATCATGTTCACCTATAATAATAGATTTTAGGTGAGAATCTAGATGGATACTATTGAGGCCTTCTATGGTAGGCGGTATCATTCACCCCTTTCCTGGTTAGAGGTAGGTGAGGTATAACTTCTAGGTCCTCATCTCATGTTGGATACTAATGTGATGTTTCAACTAATCATGGAACAAGTATACTGCTCAATATATATATAAATATTATGCCGATAGTCATTGATGACTTCTAGATTTCATGTTCAGGGATCATGTTATACTCTACTAATCACCTAGGAGGGTTATAGATAGTTATGGGGCCAATATAAGATGACACCACATTATTTATGTACATTTGATATTCTAGAGAGATTCAGTCAGATAGACAATCTCTTGTTATTATCTCAATGTTACAATTCCATGAACTACATATTCCACATTTTATAGGTTCTCTATTATCATGTCGACCCATATTACACTTGTGATCATGATGAAGAGAAGTTATATGATAATTATTTGTTTGAAGAGTACCCTATATACATTATTACCAGAGAATGAAGGCTCTAAATGGGTTTTTGTCCCTTTATTATGGGTTATATGGAATCACATATTTTTATAAGACAATATTTGGGAGCGTAAGGCCAAATTACGTGCCCTATGAAAAGTGTTGTTCTTAGATAATGATTTACCACCCTTGGAAGGTGTGACCGGGGAACAATTACTTTAACAGGGATGACAATAAGAACCTATATTTTTCAATCATGTATGGAGTCTTTTAAATTTTTTCTAATTACTTATTTTGGAACTAATACGAATTCATACTAATTTTATGAATGTTTTTTGGGTTCTCAGTGATTGTTCAGAGTTTGGAACCTTGATCAATGGGGAATATAACTAGGCCACATTATTAGTAGAAATTTTGCATCCCAACCTAAAAGATCTCTCCTAACATGTAGGGGTTGGATAATGGGGTGATGTTGGGTATATTTGTTTCCCTAACAATTCTTTAACGGTAGAATGCACTTTTAAAAACATCATATGTTGTTTGAGTGGAGTTTTTCAAGGTTGGATCATGATACCCATAACCGTGTATCCAAATCCTGAATGTTCCCCTTGATGAATTAAAGGGATCATGATGGATCATGATATTCAAAACTATATAGCCAGAATGTGAAACCTGATATTTTGTTTTAAATGAGTAAATTACCCTAAATGAAATGTTTTAACTCACTATATCCTATCATTTATTTTCCAGTGGACAATTGGAGCTCTATTTTACCTTTTGAGCTCCTTTTTTCCACATTGATAGAACATGATTGCTTTCATTAATCCAAATTCCATTTGTATAATCATTCATCTCATTAAATCTGTATTGGTAAGATATTAATTCCTTTTTAATCGTTTGTCATTATTCATCCAATCAACAGACCTATTTAGATGTAAGATCTTATAACCTATTTTGGGGTGTTGATCCACTCCCAGGATCACTTTCAATCCATTAAAACTAGATAAAAATACTAGATGATGCAAGTAATATGAGTACGAGGTAGGAGGCCTATAACTCATCCATGAAGATTCATTGTTTTTATATGTTTTTGTGTGTGCACTCTAATTTTATTAGGCATGGAATGTTTAATTCAAATTTCTTGATAATATTCATTAGAACCTTGTTCTAATACCCTTGTTCAATTTTTTATTTATACATCGATGTCTTGAACACAATGTCAACATCCCTAGGTAGTTTTATTTCATAGATATTCCTTTTGAGGTTTGTTATGTACATTTTTGCCACTGATTGGGTGTGTTTTTGATTGATCATACTTATGGAAAACCATTCTTCAATCATATGTCAAGTTAAATGGTTTATTACAATACATTTAATAAATTAGTATCACTTGATATTTATATGGTAACTGTTAAATTTAATAAATAGAACATAAATTTAATTGTAATGTATAAAATATATGAGACTTGGCCTCTTTGAATGGAATTGAATGGATTGGTTACAAATCGGAACCACCCCTTACCATATTTAATGGAAGTTAGTGTAGTGAACATTATAAAATTATTAATACTTATATGAATTAATTAATGGTTTCATATTCTTTAACCTTATCACAATAATGAACGTAATTGAATGATACCCTTCGAATTATAAAAACTAAGAGTATTATGTGGAATTAATTAATTAAATGAATAATATTGAGGTGCTTATTATATACATATCCTAACATTTGTACATAAGTTTTCATTCTCGATCCATCCTTGGATTCCTGATGGAATTTCTTGGGCACTCATGGATTCTATTCTATTTTAGAGATTCCAGTTGCCATTGTTGATACCCAAAATGGATCTGGATCATTGCATACAATTGGATGCCTAGTATGACACTGTGGGATACCTCCATTTTTATTATTGAATTCCTTAAATACACTAATTTAATCCAACATGATGTCTAGAGGGATGAGGTGACCTAGAAATACTATTGGGCCTAAACATTTCATATCCCATTTTACATTGGATGTATTCATTGGAGTTGATTATAGTTACAAACACGGAATGCCTTGTGTGTTTCCCCCTTGGATTGATATATTACCCCTTTTCCGTGATATTGGGTACTATTGAATTGGATAAACCCTTCCGGTTATATATGCCTTGTTTAATACGATGGATTCCTTTCAATATTAATATCATTATAAGATGACTTGGTTATTACATTTGATCCTATTTATTAATATTATCATCACATGATGCCTTTTAATATATTTGATCCTCGATTATTATTGTCATGTTGGTATATTATTGTAGGTAATTCCAAACATGAGTTATTATAAATTGGTTCATAAATTATTAATTAAATGGTTACATGTTCACACACTAGCTGAGGATGAAGCAGGTACATGGGTATTTGATGTTAACATACAACATTAATTGTATAAATGCATGACTAAACACTATTTTATCTTATATTACTTGGATTGATTTATTTATTTGTGGCCTAATGATATTTATCTCACACCCCATTCAGGTTGACATTATCACCCATGATGATTACATGTATGCAGGTGTTGACAATGAGATGTGTTCCACTTTGGACACATGATTGCTTTCTCACATTGAGATGGAGGTGGGTATAAGATAACTGATATGGAGATTCAGATTCATTGATAGTTTTTGTATTAGTTTTTTTCTTGATTTTATATCATGTATTTTTTTTCTACCTTGTATCCTTGTTTTCATGTTTTCTAGTGGAATAAATTTTATCACCATCTTTTGTATATGATTTTCAGTTTCTTTAGTTTTTTATTATTTCTATCAAATTATGAAATCCCATCAATTTATTTTATATTTTCTCAGCTTTTTACATGTATTCATGTTTATCTACTATGTTCATCTTGGGAAATTAGGGAATATTCCCACACAGACACACCATAGTACCTCACTACTTATTAGCTGCCTCTAGGGTTTGGGGAGATGCACTTGACGCCCTATGTCCAACCTAGCTTGGGACACCATTGAGTGGCGTCTTGGGTTGGTAAGTCATGAAAAAGGTTAAATAAATTTTTTTATACAAACTATAATGAATATATATATTCATACAGATATATTACATCAACATATATTAATATTCATTACATTACCTTTCAACCCCCTCCAGAATCATGTAAGTATACTACCTTTTGAAACATGTATAGATATACAAATAATTCATAAATTATCTATATCCTCTCCCAATAAGTTATTGACTACTATAAGATTTCATAGAAATATCAATTTTAAAACAATTCTTCATATCCATGATTATAGAAACATATGAAACCATGAGAACAAATTCTCAGTAGGGGTAAAAAGGTGAGTTTTCAATGTTCATATAATAATAACATCATCATACCTATGTGAGAACATGAGCATAAAATTTTGAATCAACAACATGCATATAATATATCAAAATATTGAGTCATCGAATAAAGCAAGGAAATTCAGAATAAATCCATCATTATTATATCAATGATCATAATCTAATAATATATATCCTTGACATAAGAAATGTAATTTTTGAATACATATAATCATATGAATTATTTTTCATGTAAAAAACATGTTCACTCATTAAGAACATGAAATTAAGCCCTCGCATAAACTTATGCACATGAATCCATGTCCAAAAATGATCTTATCGACCTGAAAGATAGGTCCATGCATTATATTATGGAGATAAAAAAATGAATACACATATTCTTTTGGACATGAAAACTATGTCCATGCAAAAAATTTCAAACATGAAAGTAGGTTCACAAATAAAACATTTATATCGTGATATATTTTAAAGGAATCACTTAATTTGGGAGTGATATATGTCCCACACATCAAATATTGTAAATATGACACATGTATTCAACAAGATCATAAACAAATCATCAAATCAGAACTTATGCAAATAAATGGGATTAAAAAACATAATTTCATAATAAAGAATCCATAGAATGAAAAAGGATGGGATAGTTATTTCAAAACACTATTAATTCATAAGTAGATTCAATGGAAGTTATCATTTTTGAAATTATATAACAATAAAACATCACTAAATCCTTATTGAAGAAAATACCATTTTAAATGTTATCATTGATTTTCAAAATCTAAAAAATTGGCACCAGATAATGAATCCAATTTATATGAAAAATATAATTTCACAATGAAAAGGATGCATCAAATCATTGTGGAATCACAAAAACAACCCAAATTTCAATTCATGATATATAATTTTGAAAAAAATAATCATTTTATATAATTATCAGAAATGTCACAAAGTACCTCATTTGGAAAATGAAAAAAACATTACTATAAAAATAGTTTTCAATCATGGGTAAAAATGAATGTAAAACATAATATGAAAATATAAAAAAACATATTTAAAATTTTTATGAAATATTGATATGTTTGAATTTCTTTTCAGGCAATGTGATAAATAAAGTCGATTTTCATAAAAACGGTCTTTTGATCTCTTAAATAATTAATGTGAAGAAAAGTAAATCAAAATGTATATTCTCAATAAATAATTATATTATAATATAATCAAATTGATTTATAAGATAATAATTTTAAATTAATTATATTAAAATATTTGTATATATAGAATACAATTTTTGATTTATTTAATAAATCTTATGTACTGCATATTTATTATTCATTTCTAATAACCTTATTCTATGTAATAACCAATTTGTTTTCCAAGCACATCTCGATTGAAAATTTCCGATCCATATACATTTATTGTGGTTCAATAATCTATTTAATTTTAATCAGGGTATAAGTAAAATATATATTCATTATAAAAATATTTTTAGTTATAGAAAAAATTAAGAGATAGAAAAATTAATTACATAGTTCATGGAGATTATTGGCTGTTAGTATGCATTTTTTTTAAATTTTCAATAGATTTAATTTAAGAAATTTAAATAGTAATTCACCTTTGTATGATAAATATGATATCATATATATCATATATATTCACAACATACACCCTCATTAATATCAATATAATATATAAATGAAAAATGAATCGCATCGCTTGGAGGATGTTGTTGTCCACTAAAATGCACGAACGACATTATTCTCTTCCAACTATTATAAGGTAAGAATATATATTTTTTTATTTTATAATCCAAAAAGTGTAATTAATTAATAATTATTATATAAAAACATTAAACCCATACTAATACACATCTATTAAAATTTATGGTGAGAAATGAAATGTATTTTTATGCAGAGACGGTAAGCAGTACATTCACATGAGTGATAATATCACATATAATTTGATTCAAAAGAGTGTTTATATTGTAATTTTAATAGTCAAAATAAAAATTTAAATTATTTAGGATAATTATTTAACGATTTTATTTCAAATAAAATAGACTTCGAATAGTTTGAATAATAAATAAATTGAATCATGTTTGGTAAGAGGAATACCTCTTCCTCAAGAGACCTCCATTTGGAAAATCATTTAGAGACCCAGGGTTCATATTTTGATGCGAAAATCATCATAAACATGGATAATTATGTTGATAAGATTAATTTTTAGGGTTTGTTGGCTATATGGATCATCATGATTTAAATAATCAAGAGACTATGATCTGTTTTATAATTATGAGGTGGAGAAACTTTAGAATTTCATAAAAAGAATTAAAATATAATAAGACTATTCTAGAAAATAATGACTCCAAATGATCATGATCTCGATTTAAATTATTATACCGTTAAAATAACATCTTCCAAATAAATTTATACAAGTTTTTATATCAATATAATCCTTATCATTTTTATTAACCACTTATTTATTAATTTTTTACCGTAATCATGGTAACAACTATTATAATTATAATGGGTTCATAATGTTTTTATAAAGTGATATGTTATTCAAAAATAGAAAACTTATTATGTGATAAACCATATTAAATTAAGATGTTGAATAATTATAATTTAATGTATTTTAAATAAAATATTATTTTAATGAAATATTATTTCGATAAAATATTATTAAATTTCATTTTAAAAGTTTTATTAATTTGACACCAAATACAAAAATAAACAGAGGAAATTTGAATATAGTACTTTAAAATTTCACTATTTTGTAATATTGATTTGTAAAATTTCATCAGAGACATAAATTATTTCAAATTATATTATATTTAGTATTTTCAAAATAATTTATTTTATTTTTTAAATTAAAAAATGTCTTATCATTGTTTCAAAAGAATTTATATGACTATATAACTTCTAAAAAATATAAAACAAATTATCTCATGGAATTAATTACAATAAGTAACAATTTTATATTTTTGTTCTTTCATATCTTCATTTTTTCTTATTTGAACACATAATAATTATTTAAAACAAATGGATTGACATTTTGTAACATTATTTGATTTAATTGTGATAAGGGTCATTTTCATGGTAATGTTAACATTAAATAAGTCACTTTAAAACCTAAGGTGTTTAAGGTCTAATAATATCCATCCATTATGAATTAGAATGAAATATTGTGGCATTTTCACATTTTTCAGCCATGATTAACCCAATTTATCCTTTACCACGATGTTAAATTTTACCACAGTTACAATTCAAAATTCCTATAAATAAGATATATAGTTGACCAAATTTGAGCCACCAAATTAAAAAAAATGAATTAATTTTTTAAAAAAACCAATAACAATTAATGGAAAAAATTAGTTTTAAAGTATTTTTGGAAACTCAATGAAAACATTTTTTAGAAAAATTTTCCCTTAAAGATGCCTTTTTTTAAATAAAAATTTTATTCCATGTTCTATAATAAAATTGATCAAAATGATCCTAATTGGTTTAAAAATAATATAATTTTAATAGTTATAATTTTAAAAAAATTTAATAAAATTAATCTTTTCAAATGCCTTAATGACAAATAAATTTTTCAACAAACCAATATATCTTTCTCAATACATTGGAAAATAAATCTTTTTAAAAAAACCAAAAAACATACCCTAAGATAAATTTAATATCATTACTTAATATAAAATATTAATTTTTAAAAATAAAATTTCAAAAATATACAGAAATTAATAATAGTTTTTTCCCACAATAATAAATAAAAATAACTTTGAGGAAGACATATTTATTAAGAATAAAATAAATTTTTAAAAAATTCATGGATTATTTAATATGAATTTATCAAAAAATATTTTTTTTAGAAATTATATCTATTTCATAAATTAAATAATCATATGCATTCCTACCAACTTAATGGATTGGTTATAACTATCACATTAAATAATAATATTTTAATAATGTATCATTGATCGATTGATCTCAGGGTTGCGTGTAACACATGTAATCAATAAAATAAACAATTTTAAAGATAATTATTTTATAAAATATTATGGTGTAAAATTTTCATCAAATGGAAATCTCCTATTCATTTCTTTGGAGATTCTATTTATTAAATTTGGGCTTTAAAGGAATGTTATGTATCAATATCCAAAAAAAATTTCTAATTAGTTAAAAATTGATCGTTATGAATTTTATTAAAGAAATTAGATATTATATTTTTTTTTACATGTCACGTTATATGGTCATAGTTTATGATTGAGTGATAATGATATACCTCTCAAATGTATTGGGTAAAAATAATGTTCACTAATGAATTACATTGGAATTTGACTATATATGGTATACCACTTTTAAGGGATATTGTTCGGATTCTATAAAGAAGAAGTCCCAATGAACCAACATGAATTTTATATACTTGATAATGTGTTTTATGAGAATATTTTTATATCACAAGTTAAGAAAATGATATATTGATTTAAATACTTTGTTATTCACTTTTAGTGTAAAATGAATGTGTTTAATAAAAATATTTGATTAGTTATGAGGTTTTCTAAGAAATTTTCATTATTTGGATTTTTCTTTTTTGTTATCTATATACTGATTTTTAAGATAAAATGTAGGTAGTAATGATGATTTCATTTGTAGGTAAATGATTATTTTATCTAAAAGTTTATTATTTTTAATGAAAAACATGTTATATGATCACATTGTTTTGAAAATGACTAATGGGGTTTTTTATTTTATATCCCTTATTGTGTCAATTTTTCTCATCATAAATTTGAAAATGTTTTTTACAGGGTTTACAGATGAGTAGGAATAATGATGAATTTGATTTCAAAATTTTTAATGTTCATAATGAATATAAAATGTGTTTCATTTAAATAGTTTTAATCGTGGTTTAAATGGATACTAATTGGAATTGTACGGAATATAATTTATTGGTTTTTTATACAAAAATTATAACCTAATTCACTAAAAATTTCATTTGAGAAGAACATTGACATCATTGAATGTTACATCATGTATAAAGATTAAATTTTGGTTTTAATAGTTATTATCACTTTATATTTATACTACCATGATTTTATCATTGTACAATATCACATTATAAACCTAAATTATAAAATATTATTAGAAATCCAATGCATCTATTCATCTATGTGTAAATATAAACTCCTTCCAAAATCCAGATAAATGCATTGACACCATTATTTCATAATAATATCACTTCTAGGATACCTTTTTTAAATTCGTGAACAATGAATTAATCCATGATTCCTTCTATCAATTGGAAAAAATTATGCTTCTATCAATGAATGTATAAGACACACATTATGAGAGCCATCACTATATTTTATCCTAGGTAAATAAAAAATACACTGTTAAATACTACATCGATAAAAATAATATTTTATATAATAATAACTAACTACATGTAATATCAAGCAAAAATAAAATCAAATTTGTTTCACATAAATGAAAAAATGAGACAAATATTAACATATAATATTATAATGAAAAAAATTATCACACTATATGCTAGAAAAATCCTACATGATTAGACATTCCATACTAAAAATATATAAAAATTATATATATAACAATGAGTGGGTATAAAATAATACCTATTAGGATACATCCTAGAAAATTTAATGTTATTGTTTAAAAGGCTTTCTAAATTCTCATTAAATAAGTATTGAAGCTATCTCATTACCTATACCATGAAAACCATATGATTTCTCACTAAAACCACTATTTTAAAATTTATAACAAATTTGAATAATATAATAATCATGAAATATATATCTGGATTTATATCATAACCACTTCCGTAAAAATATAATTACCCACACATCCAAATGTAAAATACCCTAGAACTCTCATACCCTCCCATAACAATTTACTAGACCATATGTCATATAAAAAACCATATACCATATAATTAATGTACAATCACTTCACTAAAACCCAACCACATCATCCCAAAATAACCATATCATTAATATATAACCACAAAAATACCACCTAAGAATGATATAATATAATATAAGAGAATGATAAGGGTATTTATCTCTATCAACCACATGATGGATATTAGGGGAGCACCAAGTAGAAAATAAATGATATGGGAATAAAAATTGTTAATAAAATCTAGTGGTGGTGTGTAAGAAATAAAACAACATAACATATATATGTTTTTGTTTGAGTTTTTGAATGTGTATGTTTATAAATAACACTATCCAATACTGTAGGTATCTTCCAAATAAACACATCTACACTTGAAACCCATCCAAATATCATTATCACCTCTTGAAATCACTACATACTTCAACATTTAAAAATCCAAAACTACATGCACAAAACAACCACAAAGAAACGACAGAAATTCTTCCAAGTTAATAAAACATTAACAATTAAAAAATATTTTATTATCCACCATAAATTCACTATGAATATTAATTATTTAAATATCCATATCTATATATACTAATAATACCATACAATGAGTTTTATATATTAATATTATTCCATTTATTTAATCATCTAATTTATTTCAAATAATTCCAATCTAATTAATCCAGAACATTCCTTTCATCATTCCTCATTACTAATAATGTCATTTATTTCCAAAAAATTACATCAAATGCAATCACATATACAATATTCATGTCTTAAAATCCAAATCAAAACCATGGTGTCTTTCTAAAACAAACAAAATAAAACAACTACATCAATATATCGTTATGCAACACATATTAATCCACAGTAGACCTCTTTTATCACCACATAAATTCAATATCACAACTCTTTTAAATAAAAAATATCATTTGATTGATAAAATATTTATTAAATTATAAGTTCAGTATTAACACAAAAAAGGATAATTGACATATTCAAGAATTATTATTATTCACTTAAAATCCATTTTTAAATATATATCAAATTTAAATCACGATTCGAATTAATTAATAATTATTAAAACATGATAAATTTCTCAAAATAAAAATAATGAAAGACAATATAATATTAAAAATAAGGGGAAAATATGTAAATAGTATTCAACACTAATCCCTATTAAATAATTTTATGTTTATTTTCTAGTAAAATTCCATCTTATGACTGAATAAATGTCAATGAAAGATAATCCCACAATCACATAGTAAAATGAATGATGGAATCTAAACTATATAGCTTTTATGATATTTAATAATTAAAATACTAAAATTGAATGTAACTAATGTTATAAAACTCAATACCTCTCAAATATCTTTCATAAATCTATAATATATCATTAATAGACCATTCCCCTAACATACTAATGATTTCACAATCACTATAGATAAAAAATAATTAATTAAAAATAAAATAGATGAATTAAAGATAAAAAGATAACCTTAATCTATCCAAATATATTTTTTGAATATTTTTAAATAAACCTACTTTGATTATGAATGAGAAATTGTTACAGATCAAAAAAATAACACTGTGTCATTCATAATTCACAGAATACTTATTTAAAAATAACATGGAATCGTGATACTGAATTAAAAAAATCCACTACTACCCTCATGCTACTGAAAATCCTCATATCTAAATTAGAAATTAAAAGGAAACATATGATGGGATTCAAATACATAGCTACTAACATATTACACCTCATCTTCACCAAGAAATAGAAACTACACCATGTTCACTATCAATTACAAATCCGTTCAGATAACCCTAGTATATTGTCAACCCAAAATAGATATAAAAAATAGACACCACTATATATTGAAAGAAATATTGGATATGGCTTGAGAAGTCAACATTCTACAAGAAAACACATTGAACAGCATTATATTAAACCCATATGAAGGAGAGATCCCACCACATGTTGTACCTCCCAGACCAAGGGTTACTATGTAAACTATATGTCCCAATGGCTTTATGATAAAAGTAAAAATTAGAATGATCATTGATCCACATCCTATACAAGGACCATTAACCCCTTCCAAAAAATCCCAACATATGACCTTCATCATAGAAGAAAATACCTCAACACCGCCTAAACGAACCTAATTAAAACGGAAATCAATGGAACCCATAATTGTTGATGATGAAAAAATAAGAGAAAAAATTGTGATAAATATGATTTTTTAACAAAGAAATAATAAAATATGGGATTCAAGGGGAAGTGGCCAATTGGAAAAACCCCAAGAACAAGGAAAGGATGAGGGAAGAAAAAACCTAATATTCGAAAATGAAATTTGAAAAAAAACCATAGATGATTCCACCATCAACATAATCCCAAATCACCGGTATCTCATTGGGTTAAAAAAATAACGGGATTATTGATGGTGGTTCTGGGAACAATAGTGAGAACATTTAGTGCCTTGTTAGCCAATTTCTTTGTTTATAGGATCTCTAGAGTTTTAGAAATAATGAGAGGTCCTTATATTGAAATAAGCTTCATAAAAAATATTATAAATCTTAGGGGACTAAACCATGACATGTTAAAAATAAAATGTTTCATAATTTATCATACTATATGAAAACTAAAAAATAAAAGTGGCATAAAATACCCACTTTATCAAATATCATTGACCATTTTTTTTAAATAATGTTCCTCGAATAGATCATGCCATGTCCACTATAAAAAATGACAATTTTCTCCTCCTCATTTATCAAATCACTAAAACACAATAGTGAAATGTTCACAAAACCACATTATTTCTACTATAAGGACCACCACATGTTTTTCCTAATACATATGATAAACTCATATTTATATTTAAAAACATGAGCATGAAATGTTAACATCACACAATTATATTTTATATTTAAAACCATAACATAATAAAAACTAAAAATGGTTTTATTTATCCATATATCCTCATACAAGAAAAATATCAAAGGAACTATGAACATGTACACCACCATGAAGAAACTAGTTAACCATTGTTGTTCTGGGGAAAACCCCATTATGTTTTTCCTCTATTATTTTAAAACTCATACCTTATCTCACAAAAAACCATAAAATATATTTCACAGATCCCAATACCTATTAAATAAATGTATTGTGGTAGGATAATATTAAACTCTATATTTTATTTATGTATAGTTGAGACTCAATGAATGATATAAATAGAGAAATATCTATTCAATGTTTGATTTATACCATATCTAATGATTAAAAATCAACCAAAAATTTTCATATGGATAAGTTAGTGTTCACATGAATTTGATAGACATTAAGGCGTCCTATGGAAAAAAAATTATTGATGTGTTTGGATACCTCATAGAAATAATAATTTTAAGTGAATCATTATCATTTTGTTTATACATGTTTTCATTGATACAAGGGTAGACTACCGAGATGGATGATGGTTTTGAAATGGGACAATAGGATCTTAGTGGAAAAAAGGGTCAAATAAAATGATGTTGTACTGGTTTGTGCAATGAATCTTCATAGAAGATGGTGAAAAACAAAAATGAGGTTATCATTGTTCACTAATTGTGAAAATATTGAATAATAATTAATAATAAAAATATATATTTAGTGGGACATAGATATTTCAATCTTAATATTGAGTTGAGTTGTAAAAATAAGGACACAATGTATCAAAATTAAGATTAATTTAATATAAGATGATATATTTATGGATTAACTCATGATTGTATAAGTGTTAGGTTATGGAACCTTAAGGAAAACCTTGATTAAAACCACTTGAGATTAAAAATTAAGATAAATAATTGGTGACCACATAAAGAACACCCATGGGGAATAATTTAAAATCTATAATTTCTGAATCTAGTATCCATAGAAGTCTCGTTCAAACAAAAAATTAAGAATAGTTTTTTTTTGAATCAACTGAATAAATAATTATTTATAAAAAACTTAGTAGTAACATAAAAATCCTTATACCCCAAATGTATTTATTTAAATCATGAATATAAGATTATTTAGTTATGAACACAGATATTCAGAAAAGTTTAATGTAATAAGAAAAAATATAAATACTTCTCAATGTTTGATATCATGTGAATAATATTTTATATAATGGAAAACTATAGAACAAAAGAACTACTTAGATATCATACATATGAGTATTAGATGAACATTATCCAAAAATAAATGGTAACATTGAATATTATATATTCTTGTGAGAGGAAGGACATGTGGAGTTTGGTAAATATTATTTGATGAAGGTATAAGATTGAACATATGGTTTTAAATAGAAAGGAATTCCTGAGATGTCAAAGGAGCTGAATGATAATAATATCCTCAGTCAAAATATTATGGTTTATATATTATTATTATTATTATTTACCTCTTCTTTTTTCATTATTAGTAATATATACTATTTATATATTAGTATTTTTATTAATTCTTTTTATTAAACTCCAAAATGTAATTATAATTATACACACCTCAATATATATCTCAAAGACATTATATCGTTCTCCAAAAATGAAATAGAATAAATTTTTTTATTTAAAAATTAAAATGACATTGGAAAAACATTAATATTTTTAAAAACATAACATATGTTTTATTTAATAAAAATATAATAATATACAACACAAGTATGTACCTTAATTTTTAAAAATTTAAATAAATATTTTAATTTTTTTAAATTCTAATAACGTGATAACAATAATAGTAAAACACATATTTTTTCATAAAAATATTTTCCAAATAAATTACATAATACATGATGTTTTTAAATAAAATTAAAATTTAAATTATATTTTTTATTTTATATCTTTTTAATGTCCAGAAATATGTTATATTAGAAAAATTACGATCAAAGATTGCATAATACAGGGTTTATTTTCTATTTTTAAAATAAATCTCTAACAATGTTTAAAACATGTTATATGCAAAATTATTTGTATATTATAATTGGATAAAATGTGTTTCATTTAATATATTACATGAAATGTGTAACTGAAAAAAAATTGATAAATCAGAAATTATTTCTACACAGGATAACAATTTTTTGGTCACTAATACAGAACATCTATTTTTTATATATTATGTAAGTATCATAAGAATATTTTTTATTCTAAAATATTAGAGATATAAATATACAAGTGAAAATAGATATATAATTATTTATAATACTATAATATATATAAATATACACATTTCAATTATTAAAAAATTATTCTTATATTAACAATGTATTGAAAGAAATATGTAATGATATTCAAGGGTATTTATTATCAAAATAATATGATCATCATTTTTTGTTTTGATAAAATAAATAAAAAATATATTTATTTATTAAATTTTCATTACTTATAATGTGGTATATGAATATGAAAATTATTTTTAGAAAATTTAAAATAACAAACTATTAATATATTTAAATAAATAATATTAAAAAAGGAAAAAATTAAAAAAGAAAAAATTATAAATAATAAAAGAAAAATATATTTAAATTTAAATGAGAAAAAAATATTATGAATGAAAACATATGAAATCTAATATTTTACTCATGGAATTTAATGAATATTATGATATTTAAACTAATAAAATGAAATTTAATTATCTGAAGTAGTATAACTAAAATTTCCACAAAAATAATTTCAACCAATTTAATCAATTCATAGAATGAATATTATCTTTCCCCAGAATCATAAATAATTAATGTTGATATTGAATCCTGTGATAATTACATGAATCTAAATTGTGTGTCAATAATAAATTTTCAGATATTTGATATATGAGATGAATGAAAACTATAAAATTTTATAAAATTATACTATTTAAAATTTTAAATTAAAATAATATGATAAAAAAAGAATCACTAAGAATAGTTATTTATTTGTTATAATTTTCAAATAAATTATTAGTTCATAATGGAATTCGGACACTCCATGTGTTCTTATATTTTATAAATTAATCTGTAATTAGATAAAAATATAATAGTTGTAAAATATTAGAAATTTGATTATAGATTTTTAATATTTAGAGTATCACACCACACATTGAGATAACATTATTATAATTTTTTTCAAATCACATATTTTTGTATTCTAACAGTCATGTTTAGTATCATGTTTTCGTATTTCTATGAATACTATTTATATAAAATAATAATTTATATATTCACTTTTAGTGAATTTGGAAATAAGGTCGGTAATTATTATATCAATATTAGTGTGAATAATATTTTTAAACAATATGGTTGAATAATTTTTTTTATTTCAGGTTAATCATTTTTTCATTATTCATAGTATTTTTAGACACCTATAATATTCATATCAATTTTATTATTACCACTTTCATTATTTTTATTCAAATTTAGGAATGTTGAATATTTATAATTAAATAAAGAATTATTTAATTTTTTTACACAAAATATATTGTGTGTGTGTACTTACACACATCATTTTATTCATTAGGAAAAAAAATACTAAAAATAATTTTTTATATTCATAGCTTATAATATTAGGGAAGAAATTGGAATAATTTATTAATTCAGGAAAAAAATTTATTTACAAAAATATATTTTTGTGATAGAAGATGTTTTAAAAATAGGGAAAAAATACATGAAGGACTCCCCATATTCGCAATAAATTTCTTGATGCATATGTTAATGTTATTTACAAAAATTATTGGAGGATGTGTAAAATTTCATTTATCAATATGTCAATATAATGTACCACATTGAATATACATATAAAATTTTGTAAGATATTTTTTAATCACAATAGTGGAAAATTCATAGAGCTAATTTTCTTCTACGATATGTGAACAATACTATTCAAATTTCCAGAATCTTGACGGAGTTATACCAAATAATCTGATACATGGATTGGGAGAGAAAAATCCATGAACAATGAAAAATTTATTGAAAATAAAAGTAGACAATGGTTCGATGATATAAGTTAAAAAAATGATAGAAAATATAATGAAAATTATGTCCCCAACTAACTAATATAATCACCATATAGAAGAGTTGACACAAGAAAAAAAGTATTCATCAACAACAATGAAGCATCAAAATGCCAAAAAAATGTTCTAACCATAACTTTCATTAAGAAAACATATTCATCCAAACCATAATTCACATTTTATTGGATCACAAATCTCATCATGGAATTTTTTTTATTTCCTAAATAATAATATCAAACCTATAATAGGTGAATGATATGTACTATGACAAAATGACATCCAGAAAAAAAACAACCACAAAAATCCTAGAAATCTCACATAAAGCTCATCATTGAGAAACACTCCAATGAAAAACATGACCAATAAAAATCACTTCATATTTATTAGTTTAGTCAAGTAAACTAAAAAAACAAAGTGGCATTATATCCTGAAATAGTTTAATTTAAATCATACCACTGTAATAGATTCAAATCCAGAATCCAGATTTGTTCTTACTCTACAAAGTATGCATTATCATCCAAACTAAATCCTATTAAACCCTAATGCATTATCATTCACATGTAAGTTCATTTAAATCCTTCTATGGATATTCATTAATTTTGAAGACCCTATGATCACATTTTCCTCTGATATTTATCAATGACGATCAATACATATTAATAATTTTTTAAAACATGTGGTATTCTATTCCTTAATCCATTGGAAAAAATCTTTATGGAGATAAAAATTAAATTCAATGAAACCATTAATTTTCTATAATACCTCCTCTGTAGATAGTATTTGAAATAATTAAAATATAATATTAGAGGATATTATGACCATCATAATTTTTAAATTTTAGAAATCCTTTAATGTGTTATCTTTCTTTGTTTTTAAGGATTACGAACCTCCCAAATACAGAAATTGATTCATAACCATTGTGGAATTGGATATAATTCTGTTCAATAATATCATTATAATTAGACTTATTTTCCTCATCCTCCTCGTCAATACAACTATCAAGTATATCTATGATCTCCACATCGTCATTCAATTTTTGTAACTCATCACCACCTCTATCTCTTCAACATTATAAATACCATTTAGTTGATCGTTTTGAAAATTCACCCCATTCATGTTTCAGTTTTCATGTTTCTTAAAATCACTAGGATTCATAAGCTATAGATTATATGGGATAACATTGTATCCCCATTTATCCCTTTTCACATGAAAGTTTTATTTTTTTCAGAAACTATTATCTCTTACAAGATCATTATATCCTTTCAATTATTAATCAATATTATTTTTCTACAACACATTTTTTCATGTCCCCAATTATGAAAAAATTAAAACATGCTAGATAATTTCCTAAAAAAACAATCAACCAAAAGCTTAATTTTATTGAATGAATCATAAGATGTTGGAATTTTCATAGTCAAAATATTCAAATTAATGTTACCATAAGTAGTAGATAAAAAAACAATTAGGAACTAGGTAGGGTGATAAATGAACATTCACTAAAAATATAGAGATAATTGGGAATTTAACATTACTAATTTCACTATCCATTCTAATTAGAATTCCAATATATGAAGAATTGTCCCTAAAAATTATCGAATGCTTTTAGAAACAACATAGTAAGTAATTATTACCCAGAGAAATGAAAAATGTTCTGTGATTCATAGGGGAAATGGGATGGATCACAATATTAGGTAAGGTGACTAACAATTTTTCAGAAATGAAAGACTGATAATACCTTAAATTCCTAATTGGATCATTCTATTATAAGTTGATATTAATTAAGCCACACTAAATCATTGACATATTCTAGTTATAAAAACCACACATTATCAATATTCTCCATGATAAATCATCAAATTACATGGGATTATCAGCCTTTGGAATGAAAAATAATGCAGTACTATATGTGTTTTAAAGATTCTTTTATTTTTTCAATTGCATCTTGGTTTATAAAAACATGTGTAACATCACATTTTTTTATTTTTTTTGTAGAAACGTATTCCACAAATAAAAAAAATATATTTTTAATCACCAAATTATTCAATAGGGACATTTTTTTAGATATTGGACATAATTATAACATGTCATGACGTAATATAACCCCAAAAACTTCACCTCCCTTGAGCATGTGGAGTTTGGGGTTCCAATCACACATATTATTTCCATCAAGAGGATCTCTCACCAATCATTCACATATTCCGTAAAGTAATTATTATTTTTTGAAACCAGATATTCTTTTAAAGTATGTTTACATTTTTCTGGTGTTTTTGAGAAATATATGAGTTTCTGGATATTTTTACATGTTGTGTATTTTTTGAGTACACGTCATGTACTCGGATACCGCCAGTAGCCGAGTGCTAGTCGTGTAACAACCATGCACACAGCTGTGTGTGTTAACCTGGAGACTCCCTAATATGGGGTCCTGTGAACGTAAGTACATGCCTTGAACATATAAATTATAGACTGTGTACTATCATTTTTTTATTAAATGTTTCGGGGTTGTGTCTTATTGGCCGAATACCCTTCTTCTAGGTCTTGTTTTTCCAAGAGAGAGGGTATGGTTGTGATCATTCTCCGAGCACCCGATCAAGAGTCTATTATCCTAATTGACTGATGCCGATTTTGTTGTGATCACCTCAGTATGCTCTTCCTTATCTTAAATATTAGTTTCCTTATTCCTCATCTTTCTCAAGTTATCTTTGGTTGAGAGTTCTTATTGTTTTTATAGATCTATGGTGTTCTAAAGTGATTCATGGCTTTAGATTCCCTTATATTGATCCTGCAAAACCGAGTTAGGATGTAGGGGCCATTCCGTAGAACGTCTTTGAGTTATATGTGCCAATGTTCCCAATACCCTTGAACGGTGTATTGCGTGTTTACTATTTTTGTTGTGATTATTTCCTACTATTCTTGTATGCTTGAATAGAGGATAATTGATTGATAATATGGTTAATTTCTAGGATTTGTAATTGTTTTCCCATGCATATTTGTTTATGACCATTTGGTCTTGCATAGCCCGTTTGGCTGCCTTATTGGTTTCCCATGCCTAGTATTATAGGATGGAGTGGTTTTTTTATATTCTATGATGTTATGTTTTATACTTTTATCCTAGTAGTTTTTAATTTTTAATTTGGCCACACATTATGGCTATGCATGTTTGACTTAGAAAGGGATGTGAGAACCTATTGTAGTGGACCATAGGGAGAATAGACATAAGAGATTCTCCAAAGTGTCTATTATCATTGTTATGATATGAAACCATAGGGGGAATTGACATAAGTGCTTCCTTATAGTGTATATAGTTCCTCAACGTGGGTCTCTGGGGAAATGTGACGTAAGTTCTTCCCCAGAGATCCTTTCAGTTACCAATGTGAGACTATAGGGGGAGTTGATGGCGAGTGCTTCCCAAGACAGTCTATACTATTACTGAACAAGAGGGGTTAGACATTGTGTACATCCAAGAGGGTTTATTTTGTTTCATGGTAAGACCAGAGGGGATAAAATATGAGTACATCCCAGAGGGTTACCTATATGATACTAACTTCTTACTTGATGTGTGGTATGTTTCACAGCCTTGAATTTTTTTGAAACTTTACTATTGATTACTTCCTTGTTTACTTCTTAATTTAATTATTGCCTACCATATATAACCACTGACTATTAGGCACAGATATCCTAGTGGTTGGATGTTGGGTTTTAGTCACACACCGTATTAGGGTCATGATTTTGGACACAAATAGATTATATTGTTATATGTATTGAAAAGGGAAAGCGCCCCTCTACCTCAGGTACTTGATTGCTTTGGGAGCTGGAGAGCATGGGACCAAACTTTGTCTTGTAATGTTGTGGAGTTGTTCACTTTTTTTTACATTTCTATAGTGTTGTATTTCAGAATTATGACATGTTTGGCCGATTTCCTATACATATGTATCAGACATAATTATATATATACTCCATCTGTTTATTTTTTTTCGTTGTTCTGATGTTTCATTTTGTATGGTAATATTACTGCTTCTGAAATTGTTATTTGTTTCTCTTCTACTATGTTACTCTGCCAATGAGGACATATTTTCCCCAATATCACACCCATGGCCTTGTCTACTAGTCGTTAGGCACTAGCGTTAGGGGAAATGCACTTGATGCTATGTGACCAAAGGGGTAGGGGGTGTCTCTGGGTGGATTCCACAACCGAGAAGTTACAAAGTGGTAACAGTGGAATTATTTTGTTTTTACTAACTCTTTTGATCCTATAGATAGAGATAGGTAAGAATATGTACTTGGTAATAAGTTGTGTTTGGGAGTATCTTACCCGTGTACAGGGAAAATCCAATCTACCTCGTTAATGAATGTTTTATGGTTTTTCAATTATAAGAGTTGATTTGATTTCACCTTGAGTGATTAAAATGTTTTGTTTTGATATTGTTGATTTTATTGAGGTTCTATTTCTATTACAACCTAATGAGATAAATGTAAGTCATATCATGCTTTATTTAGGAACTTTCTAGGATACACATGTCATGCTTTCTTTCCATGCCATTTAGGGTGCATTAGAAGTTTCATGTTGCTGTGATAGATGATGTTTTAGATATGAATGTTGTTTTGATTGATTCCTTGATAAAATACCTTCTGTTTGATAGGGTATTAGTTGTGTAAGGTTTGGTTTGAATGAATCCCAAGTTTTGATTTGTGAGGAGTACAGACCCGCACGGATACGAATTTTTCACTTTAGGGTTTGTTTTAGTCTTTTATGGGTTCCAGAGTAGTTTTTGAGGCTTAGTGTCTAGAAAAACTCAGAATACATGGTGGTTAATGATGAATACATTCTTGGTGTTCCTCTGTTCATGAAGAAATTGTTTTCCTTTAGTACACACAGTGTACCGCATTTACACGCTGTGCAGTCTCTAACCGTGTCCCAGACTATGTGGGCAGAGACACATGGTTTGAAATCATGATAGGACACGATGTTTACAGGATGTACATTCCATGTTGAATAACTATAAGGACCCAGCCTTAAACCTTACTTAATCTTGAGTTATTACAAGATTACACATTGAGGATCTATTCGGGTTTAGAGTTTTAGAGAATTAGCTAATAGAACATGAATTACATTCCACATATAAACAAAGTGGTTACATAAAGATAGTATTGTTTATTCCCATCAATGGAAACATATTTAAAATAAAACATGGATTATTTCTTGACACTTCCTTGACACAATCATCATATCATGTACCTTTCCCTTGACCTGTGAAAAACATTTCAAAAAAACTTGGGATGAGCATAAAAAGCTCAGTAAGGGATATAAAAATATGGAATGGAAACATGGGTACATATTTACATAAGAATGAGATCATACTTTACCCATAAAACATAATCACTTTAACATATCTCATCAAATCATGAATAAATAATAGAAATCATAAGACATAAAGGTAACATGATGCATTCATAACATTCTTACATAGGGAGTAACCCTCTTGGTTATGTTTGGAATACCCATCAAAGTATATTCCCTAAATCTCTTCGAAGAAACCTCGATATTTCACTCCTTCGTGTTACCCAATGCATTTGAGAGCTATATCGGGCTCACCCACCCTTAGTTTATCACGGAACCACCCGTCTTCATAATAATGCCCAAGAACCTCAACATAATCGTATCACATAAAACATGAATAAAGGAAAAATAACATTTCCACCATTCAATCACAATATATCAATATAACAAATTGATATAAAAACATTATTAAAAGCATTTTCAAAACCAAAATAAGAGAAAAGCAAAACATGGTATTTATTTTTCTTTTAAAAAAAGGTATGGCATGTAGAGGAAGCCAAAACTCAAATAATGGTAACAGCGGTGGAGAAGTCATTGTCGCCACAAACGTACGACAAAAACATTCCCTTTTGTCATTTAGTAAACGCTTCGTATAAAAAAGATTCCTTTTGAATAAATGTAAAAGTCAAAGGGTTTTATACACCGTATAAAATAAAGTAGTGTATAAAATAATATATGCCTCAATGAAAGGATATTGAGACGAAGTCCCATACCTCTGGTCTGACTTGACTCGATCGTACTTTAATTTCATGAATAATAAACATGAGTTAATTTATACTTTCATAATATCCTTTTTCAAGTTCATTATTCCTTTTATATCACTTATTTCCATTTCATGAACACTATGTAATTATTTAAGTTAATAACGGTCGTTTTAACGATCATTGGTACTTGAGTCAAAAATAATTCCTTTATAATTACAAGTTGTTCATGTATCCATTATATCCAGAATTATAATCATAATGTATATATCATATATATCCTATATATCCAGTATATACAAGCATTTATAATATTACATATTCATTCAGAGGTAAGAAATGAAATGCACCGTTCATGGAGACGGTAAGCCGTATGTACGCATGAACACTACTTTCATTTCTATTTCATATTTTATAGAATGAAATCAAAATGATATAAAGTTATATTATAGTTCCTGTATAATATCATATATAATATCACAGTTCCATCCTTTATATGTCCAACATATGGTATTTAATGAATCAAATCACTTTGAGGGGGTGGTAGTCCGCACTTCCATAAATGAAGATATCGCGTTTACCCATTATGGAAACCATAAAGGTATGCCCAAAATGAAAAATAAAGAATCTTAAGGAAAACATAAACATATTATATATCATATATAAATATAGTTACATCATAATGGACACCTTTGAAGGTGTTAAAATAATGTTGAACAATCATCATTTCGGGAGGCATAAATTCACCATCCACGGAAACAGTATGTTCTTTAACAATTAGATGTAGGTGTGTGTAAGTGTAGATTGAATCCTTCTTATAACAACATCCTAGTATATTGAAGATACTGGAGTTGTTACAAAATAAATAAATAAAATTATTTTAGGGGGTTGGAGAAGCAAAATAAAACAAAACGACTCAAGTGAAGACATTACCTTAAAATCGGGTAACTCTCTTTGGTTTGAGCTCAAAGACTTCATGGGGAAGACTTCTGCCCAATGTGGGGCTTCAAGGAGTAAGAGAGGGATGTGTAGAGACAAAAGGGGAATGGGTTGGCCGAGCCAAAGGATTTGGAAGTGTGGGTATGGAGGTAGAGGTGGAGGCCTTTTATAAGAGGAGAGGAGGGGCACTCTTGGAATGTAAAGAAATATTACTTTATTTGAAAATGCGTTTGGGATTTAAAAAGTCCCACATTGATATACATGGAGGATAAGGTGATAAGGGTTCGAAATATACCCACCCAATAGGTTTTGTACATGTGTAGGTCATATATTTTACATTATCTTCTAATTTTATTTAAATCCTTTATTAATGAGGTAATCGCTGCATCATCATGATGTCACAAATAATTTAATTTATTTAAAGTCTAAAAATTATAAAAAAAATACTATGATGTAGGAAATATTTTTAGATTTCTAGTTAATATTTATAGTCAAAAATCTGACTTTTATAACCCCATTTAAAAAAAATTCGTAAAACATATTATGTTTGTGTCATTTTTTACTTTTTCATTAAATAAGAAGTTATTTATGTCATTTCCCAACCATAGTGGCTCCATGGGGTCCCCATGTTGACCCACGGATTTTCTTGGTTGGCCATGACACATCCAATGAGTTTAGGACATGTTTCATGCTCATATCATATTATTAAAATATTATTTTTACCTTAAACTTCACTAATTACCTCTAATCGTGATTAAAAACATAAAAGTTACTATTCACCCAAAAATTATTTTAATCCCATTAAACCAAATTTTACTTATTAATTACAACCATGTATGTTGGATTTTTGATATTCAAAACACAGAGGTGGTAAAATTTCATTTAAATGTAAAATCAGTTTCTTTAACTACCACTTAATGGTTTCACTATTCATCGAAAATTGAAGTTTTTCAGAAAATTACCAAACATTCACCGTAAGATATATATGATATTCCAAAAAAAATGATATCTATTTTAAAAAATTCAAGTCATATAAGTTACATTAATTAATTTAATAATTAATCTCTGCTTTCATGACAAATAGCGTGTTTTTATGAAACAGTAAGTATCAAAAGATTGACATTAGTTTAAGTCCAATTTCAAATTGAAATTAATTCCAATGACCACTCTTGGATTAAGTGGTAAAAATATATTCTAATTTAAATTTAAAATCAATTCAAAAGATAATCTAATCATATAAATAAATTAGATTAAAAAGTGGTTTTGATGTAAAATGTAGTATTTTTCACAATTCATTAAAAAATGAACATTGTCAGAAAAATACCAAAACATTATCCAATGTAAATTTCAATGTCCCAATCATATTGAATATGTTTATTTCCAAAAATATAGATTATAAAATTGTCAAAAGTTTGATTTAAAAGGGTTTTCCATCAAAAGGTATTAAAACAATCTTTTAAGAATATTAGTGTATTCTGAAGTGCATTGTGTTGCATTTGTTGTCAATGAGGCATGAAGTTGTCTTGGAATGAATGGAAGTCAGGGAATGTCAAGATGTGAATGACAAAGGTTGTGATGGTGTTGGTGAGGAAGGGAGAATGACCATGGTACTAAGATGCATGTCACTTAGGAGATTCACTAAGTGGTATTGGAAATTGTGGTTGAAACATTCTCCATGAAAATCTGACGATTGTTGAGCTGTTCTTTAAGTTCCAAGAACTTGTATCAACTGGATACAATGTCACAACATGATTAGAAGACCATGCATTGTAGTGACAATGCATGAGGAGTTGAAGAAGCAAGATGATCCATTCACTACTTCTAAGTGGATGAAGTGGTTTAATGAAGTCCATGTACTAACTCTTAGTGCATGTGAATTTGAAGTTGATCCAATTGATCTCTGATTAGATCAATGAAGCACATTGAAGAATTTAAGTGATTTAGGAGCTCAGTTGAAGATGAAGACCCTTCGTGAATTCCATTACAAAGTGATGAATAAATGTTGAAGAAGAATGGAGGAATTCTAATGAAGAAGAAATAATTGATCAAGTAGCTCGGTTGATGAAGATCCTTGAGAATTCTCTCCTAAGTTGAAAATAAGATGGTGAAGAAGAATTATAAATTGAGGAGTTGTTTTTAATCAAGAAGATTAATGTTTGAATTCTCAAGAAGAATATGAAGGAAAAGAATGCCTTGAAGGGCAAGTGGCACTTGGCATATTTTACATGGAGGAATTTGTTTTTACAAAGTCTTATTCAAGACTTAGCCAAAAAAAAAAAATTGGCCAACCCGTGAGCACCTTGTGGGTTCAACCCCAAGGCTCATGTGGGCCTAAGGCGCCACGCCCAAGGGGGAACCCATGGGGCGAGCTCAGGGCGGCAGGGGCGCACCCACAGACACCACAGAGGCGCTGGGGCACGCCCGGAGGAGAGCAGGGGGCCGTGTATAAGCCCCCGAGGGCACGTGATGGTGAAACCCGCGCGCCGGAGGAGCATAGTGGGCGCTAGGAGCGCGCCCGCAGGAGCAGAGAGTGGGCGCAGAGCGCGCCCGCAGGGAGAACACGGTGCGGGGCGGCACCGTGGAGGGAGAAGTGCAACTGGGAGTGGAGCGGCAGCGGCATATTGATAAGCCGCGTGAAAACCGCGCCCCGTTTCGATGTGGGACGCGGAATTTTCACCCGGGAACGATCCTGGCCGCACGATCAATCGCGCGCCAGATCTCGGCCGCCCATCTAATCCGCCGCAGCCCAACCAGATCGCGGTCGTCCGATGTATCTCCATCGTCTGATCCGAAGGCTGTGGCTTCGTCCTCTTCCTCGAGCCCGAGCCGAAGCCACCCGCGAGCAGCCGCTGAACCAGAGCACTCCCGACGACCTATTTCGAGCTCCCGGCCACCATTTCTGAATCCGAAGACACCATTGGACTCGTCTGGACCACCTGAACCCATCCATGCACAAAAAGAGACTTGCATGCTATGTTTGGAAGAATTCGAAGAAGGCTGAGGCAAGAGAATCTGCCGAGGCGTTGAAGGGTTTATGGTTTTCATGGATCAGCCTAAACCGAAGGCTGTGCATGCGTTATGAGTCGCATGCACGTAGAGAAAAAATAAATGGGAACCCGCGTGGAAACAGAGGAAAGAAATTAAGATTTGGAAAATCTTGATAACCCGAAACTTTCGGGAGTTCAAAGATTTATCACGCGGAAGTTTTGAGGCGTTTCTCTGCCTATAAAAGGAGCTCCCGAAGCACAGAGAAGCTTGCTGATGCGCTGAAATTTTGAGAAGTCCCGTGAGAGCTCTTCAGCCTCGCGAAGAACTGAGCTGCGCGCCTCCTGCGCGGCAGTAAAGCCCGGAGCCATCAGAGGCTCCGAGAAGTTCCTTTTGTGCATCTCTTGCGCGAAAGAAGTGAAGTGGAGTCCCATGCGCGTATCCCTTGCGCGACAGGAAGGAGCCGAGCCGCATACTTGCGCGCTCGAGTCTCTTGCCACCCTCTCTGCCCCCACACTTGCGTGGCAGGAGGAAGGAGCCCGCGGCAGTGTTGCACCCTTGCACACTTGAGCCTTGCGCGGCTGCCCCTTGCACCCGAGGCTTGTGCGGCTATTGAAGAAGAAGAGGCCGCACCCCTTGCGCGCCCTTGGTTGAAGCCCGCGGGTGAGACCCTTGCGCGCCTCCTTTGGAATTTAGGTGGAAGACCCGAGCCTTTGTGCTTGTATGCCAAGTGAGGAGAACACCCTATGGGATGATTGAATTTGGCCAGTGTGTGTGCTAAGTGGAGAAGAAGTACCCGAGGCACATTGTGTGCAATTTGAAGAAGAAGGCCGTAGCCCTTGTTGGTTGTGCACACTTGAAGATTAAAAGAGAAAGAACAAATTGTGTGTGCAAGAGGAGGCCGAGGCATGCCTTTTGTGTGCAAGTGGGTGAAGTGAAGACCACACATTTGTGTGTGTGTGCAAACTTGAAGAACCACCTACGGCCCAAGTGTGTGCAAGAATAAAGGAGTAGGCCAAGATCAAGTGTGTGCTAAAAGAATATTATTTGTGTGTGCTAAGTGAGGAGGAAGAGCACACTTGACCGTGTGTGCATTTGAAGAGGCCGAGGGTTGTGACCTTGTGTGTGCACCAAGTGAAGACACATTTTGTGTATGCAAAATTGAAGAACAACCTACGGGTTAAGGGTGTGCAACAAGAAGTGGGTAGAGGCCAAAGTCAAGTGTGTGCAAAACAAAGAACAATTTATGTGTATATAAACAAGTGACAAAGAAGGCCGAACCTATGTGTGTGCACAAGAAGTGTGTGCTCACTTAGAAGAAGAGGAGAAGACCCACACAAAGTACAACACACATTTAAGTGTGTAAACAAATAGAATTAAGTGTGTGAAGATTGTGAAGAAGGTGTGTGCTTAAAGTGTTACACCCTTTGTGGGTCTACTGCACCAAGAGGAAGAAAAGGAGAGTGCATGCATGCATGCATGCACGTGCACACGTGAACAGTGCTAAATCAGTGGTGTGCAACTGAGACTGGACCAGACCGAAGATAAAGATATTATTTGTCTGAGCATTCAGTAATTGGAGAGAAGCCGGGGCATCCTTAGAAGAAGGTGATAAAGCCCGAGCAAGATGAGAGGACATGTTCACCACAAGTGATCAGAAGAAGAGCAAGGCCAGCAGCCTTTATCCCAGGCTGCTGAGGATACTTTAAGAACTTAAAGTGAAGAAGAGCTACTCGTGTGACTCGAGGAGCCAAGAGAAGACCCTGTGGGACTCAGGGAGAAGAAGTCTTCAGTGGGATTCTGGAGCAGGCCAGTGGGACTCTGGTAACACTGTGGGACACAGTATAAAGACCCTCCTGTGGGACTCAGGAGATATACAGTGGGACTCTGTATCGACCATTGTAATTCTAACAAGTTATAATGGGAGAATCCATGCTGAGAGAGCATGGCAAGGATGTAGGCCTTTGGTGCCGAACCTTGTAAATCCTTGTGTCCTGTGCCTTTTCATTACTGCATTATCCGGGAAAGGTTGAGAGACAAAAGAAGAGTGGATCGAGGCCTTAACAAGCCATAGAGGTTTAATTGATTAAGAATCAATTAGTAAAAAGTTTTAAAGGATCACTGATTCACCCCCTCCCCCTCTCAGTGATTCACACTGATCTGGGAACTTCATATTCCATGCTTAAGATTGGATTTATTTTCACTTTAAGCATCTAAAACACTATCTAATTCATTAATAGACATAGATAAAAATATCTATTATTCATTACATACATGGGATGTTACATCCTTTCCCCCTTTAGAAAATTGTGTCCCCACAATTTATTTACTTCTCAAATAAATGAGGGTACTTATCCCTCATTGCATTTTCAAATTCCCATGTTGCCTCTTCAATCATGTGGTTTTTCTACAAAACCTTTACCTGGTGAATCACCTTATTCTGTAACATTTGCTCCCTGTGGTCACAAATCTGGACCGGTTGTTCCTCATAATATAGTTTCTCTTCCAACTGAACTACCTCTGGACTCAGAACATGAGATGGATCTTGTATGTACTTTCTCAGCATCAAAACATGAAAAACATTGTGTACCTGAGATAAAATCGGATTTAAACCCACCCGGTATGCAATTGATCCAACTCTCTCCAGAATTTCATATGGTCCAATGAACCTTGGACTCATCTTTCCTTTCTTACCAAATCTCATCACACTTTTCCAAGGAGATACCTTGAGAAAAACATGATCACCTACCTCGAAAGATATATCCTTCCTCTGGTTATCCGCATAACTCTTCTGCCTGCTCTGATATGTTCTCATGTGCTTCTGAATCAACTAAACTTTTTCTGCCATCTCTTCTACCAATTCTGGTCCCATCAACTTCCTTTCACCCACTTCATCCCAGAAAGCTGGAGTTCGACACCGCTTCCCATATAACGCCTCAAATGGTGTCATCTGTATACTGGAATGAAAACTGTTATTATATGAATATTCATCCAAAGAAAGATGTTGGTCTCAATTTCCCTGATAATCCATCGAACAAGCTTGTTGCATATCCTCCAAGGTCTGAATTGTTCATTCCAACTGCCCATCTGATTGAGGATGAAAAGCTGTACTAAAATTTAATTTAGTACCCAATGACTTCTAAAGGCCTTTCCAAAAGTTAGAAGTGAACCTGGGATCACGGTCAGATACAATGGAGAGAGGAACACCATGTAACCTGACTATCTCTTTATGATACAAATGGGAAATTTGATCTAGGGAAAAAGTATCTCGTATAGCAAGGAAATGAGCAGACTTGGTCAACCGATCAATAATAACCCAGATTTCATTATTACCTCGAGGGGTCTTCGGCAATCCCACAACGAAGTCCATGGATATATTTTCCACTTCCACTATGGCACTGGTAAAGGCTGAAGCATCCCTTTAGGTAACTGCCACTCTGCTTTAACCTGTTGACATGTCAAACAATTCACAGTAAAATTAGAAATATCTCTTTTCATTCCATCCCACCAGTAATACTCCCACAGATCTCTATACATCTTAGTACTGCCAGGATGAACTGAAAACGAAGAACTATGAGCTTCACATAACAACTCTCTCTTCAACTGTGAATCACAAGGAATACATAATCTCTTTCCAAATCTCAAAATGCAATCATTATCAATGTTGAATTCAGGAAACTTACCTTTCTTAACCTGCTCTACCTTTTTCGGCAACTCACTGTCTTGCTTCTATGCTTGCTTGATTCTATTTGATAAAGATGATCTCACTGATACCTGAAACAAAACAAAATAACTTCCTGCACCAACAACTTCTATTCCAAAGTTCATAAAATCCTTTACCAAAGGATCACGTTCCAAAAGAAACAGTAGCTATGTGAATATATACTTTAAACTTTTGTGATCGGTATATATTTCACACTTTACTCCATACAGATGATGCCTCCAAATTTTTAAAGCAAAAACAACAACAACTAATTCCAAATCTTGTGTAGGGTATTTTACCTCATGAGTTTTCAACTATCGAGAAGCATAAGCAATTACATGATCATTCTGCATTAGGACGCAACCAAGTCCTTTCAATGAAGCATCACTGTATATAACAAACTCACCATTCCTGGAAGGCAGTTCCAAAACTGGAGCATTCGCCGATCTTCTTTTCAATTCCTGAAAATTATCATCACATTCTTTTGTCCAGATAAACATAACACCCTTCTGAGTTAGCTTAGACATTGGACAAGATAACCGTGAATAATTTCTAACAAAAATTCGTTAATAGCCTGACAAACCAAGGAATCTACAAATCTCAGTTACATTTGTGGATCTTGTCCAGTCTTCCACAACTTTTGTTTTTGCAGGATCAACAGTTATTCCATCTTTAGAAACAATATGACCAAGGAAAGAAATTTTTTGCAACCAAAACTCACACTTGCTGAATTTTCCATATAGTTTCTTTTCTTTTAAGGTTTGCAAGATAACCCTTAAATGTCTTTCATTCTCTTATTTACTTTTAGAAAACACCAAAATATCATCAATGAAAATCACCACAAACATATCCAAGAACTCATGGAAAATTATATTCATTAAGTCCATGAATATAGCAGGTGCATTGGATAGCCCAAAAGGCATTACTACAAATTCATAATGGCCATATCTTGTACGAAATGCAGTCTTCGGAACATCTGCTTCCTTTACCTTCAGCTGATGGTACCCCGATCTCAGGTCAATATTAGAAAAATACTGAGCTCCCTAGAGCTGATCAAACAAATAATCGATATGAGGAAAAGGATATTTGTTCTTAACAGTTATATTATTCAAGGCCCTATAATCAATGAAAAGTCACATTGAACCACCTTTCTTTTTAACAAATAAAACAGGGGCACCCCATTGTGATGTGCTAGGTCGAAAAAAACCTTTCTCTAATAAATATTTAAATTTCTCCTTTAACTCTAAAAGTTCAATTTGTGCCATTCGATAAGGGGGTTTTAAAATTTGATTAGAATAAGGAACTAAGTCAACAGTAATCTAAACTTCCTGATCTGGTATTATTCCAGACAACTCATCCGGAAAAACATCAGGATACTCATTTACCACTGGCACATCAAAAATTTGAACAGTTCCTTTATTTTCAATGATGTGTGCAAGGTAACATTCATTTCCATCTTTTACAAGTTTCTCGGCCTCTTGATATGTTATCAATAGTAAGGGTTCATTATTGTACACAAACTGAAAGTATTTCTGAAAAGAAACTTCTTTATCTCTACAGTCAATCTTATCATGGTAAATAGAGAGCCAATCCATACCCAGTATAACATCAAACTCTACTAGAGGTAAAAAAATAAGGTTTGCAAGTAGGTTATTTCCACAGATACGGATAGGAAGATTCTTATAAATTCTTTTTTCCTCAACATTTTCCCCAGGTGTTTTTACCACATGTTCATGAGTCATTTCTTGATATGGTATTCCCATTTTACAAGAAAAGGATTCAGAGATGAATGAATGTGTAGACCCTGAATCAAACAACACACTGTCATAATCTAAAAAAACCAAAGTACCTGATACAACTTCATTTGATGGCCCGACGTCTGCTGAAGTTGTTGCAAAGTATTTCACCACCCCTTTCTGCATGTATTCTAACTGCTTCCCATCACTTAAGCTCTTTGTTGGACACTCGTTTTCATAGTGACCCATCTAATTGCAATTATAACATTTCAGTAACTGTAAATCAAATTTGGTATTACCTTCACCTTGATCTTTTCTAGTGAAATCACGAGCCTTATGTCCCATATTACCACATCGGTAGCACTTTCCAGAATTCAGAAGACATTCCCCAACATGCCTTTTTCCACATTTATCACAAACTTGAAACTTAGATTTCTAACCATCAGAATTTTTTGAAGAATTCTTCCCTTTCTCCTGATACCTTGTCTTTTCTTCTAGTGGATGTTATAGAACACTTGATCCTCAGAAAACTCCATTTCCACCTTCTCAGAACATCGAACAAGCTTTTCATAACTTTTAAACTCATGAAAAGCTAATGCCCTTCTATATTTTGGCTTTAATCCTGAGTAAAAACGATTGATTTTACTATCAAGGTATCAGATAAAATTTGGAGAATACCTTGCCAATCGTGTGAACCTTTCTTCATAGGCTTCCACTGAGTCTTCCTCTTGCCTCAATTCCAAGAATGCCTTTTCCATCCTAAGTCGAACAACCTTAGGAAAATACTTCTCAAGAAACATACCTTTGAATTCATCCTAGTCAAGAGCATCAATCTCATCGGCATCCCTGATATTTTTAACCATAGACCACCACTAGTCTGCCTCACCCCCCAAGTGGTAAATAACAAGACTAACCTTTTGATTGTCTGAACACCCCATGACATCGACAATCTTCTCCAGTGCTTTAACCCACCCTTCGGTTAACACTGGGTCAAATGATCCTCTGAATGATGGGGGATGTTGCCTCATGAAATGTTCCACCACTGACATGTTCCTCTGTGGATGATCTGGCTGATCTCGTGCATGGATACCACCACCATTTATCGCTTGAGTCAACTAAGCCATTACTGCAACAAACTGTTCAGTTCCATTTCTGACCATCTCAGGATGCTGATTCGGATTTTATTTCCTTTTATATGCCTTCCTAGCACTGCTTCCCTGTTTCCTCTGCGGAAAACCATTCTAAATAAACATGTCTTAGATGAAGCAACATGGTAATCTTCAAATACTATATCATTTCAATTTGACCATAAAAAAAATATTTTTGGATAATCATTTAATATAATTCTTACTCCTAAAGTTATCTAAACCGACCTTTGATACCAACTATAAGGCCCCAACCTTAAACCTTACTTAATCGTGAGTTATTACAAGATTACACATTGAGGATCTTTTCGGGTTTAGAGTTATAGAGAATTAGATCATAGAACTTGCATTACATTCCACATATAAACAAAGTGGTTACATAATGATAGTAGTCTTCATTCCCATCAATGGAAACATATTTAAAATAAAACATGGATTCTTTCTTGACACTTCCTTGACACTATCATCATATCATGTACCTTTCCCTTGACCTGTGAAAAACATTTCAAAAAAACTTGGGATGAGCATAAAAAGCTCAGTAAGGGATATTAAAATATGGAAAGGAAACATGGGTACATATATACATAAGAATGAGATCATACATTACCCATAAAACATAAGCACTTTAACATACCTCATCAAATCATGAATAAATCATAGAAATCATAAGATATAAAGGTAACATGAGGCATTCATAACATTCTTACATAGGGAGTAACCCTCTTGGTTACGTTTGGAATACCCATTATAGTATATTCCCTAAATATCTTTGAAAAAACCTTAACGTTTCACTCCTTCGCATTACCCAATGCATTAGAGAGCTATATCGGGCTCACCCACCCTTAGTTTATCACGGAACCACCAGTCATCATAATAATTCCCAAGAACCTCAACATAATCGTATCACATAAAACATGCATAAAGGAAACATAACATTTCCACATTTCAATAACAAGATATTAATACAACACATTGATATAAAAACATTATGAAAATCATTTTCAATACCAAAATAAAAGAAAATTAAAACATGGTATTTATTTTTCTTCTAAAAAAGAGGTATGGCTTGTAGAGGAAGCAGAAACTCAAATAATGGTCACAGTGGCGGAGAAGTCAATGTCGCCGCATACGTACGACAAAAAAATTCCATTTGGACGTTTAGTAAACACTTCGTATAAAAAAGATTCCTTTTGAATAAATGTAAAATTAAAAGGGTTTTATACACCTTATAAAAGAATTTTGTGTATAAAATAAAATATTCCTCAATGAAAGGAGATTGATACGATGTCCCATACCTCGGGTCCGACTTGACTTGATCGTTCTTTAATGTACTGAATAATAAACTTGAGTTAATTTATACTTTCTTTAGAACCTTTTTCATGTTCATTATTCCTTTTATATCACTTATTGCCATGTCATTAACACTATGTAATTATTTAAGTTAATAACGGTCGTTTTAATGATCATTTGTACTTGGGTAAAAAATAATCCCTTTATAATTACAAGTTGTTCATGTATCCATTATATCCAGAATTATAATCATGATGTATATATCATACATATCATATATATCCAGTATATACATGCATTTATAATATTATATATTCATTTAGTGGTAAGAAATGAAATGCACTGTTCATGGAGACGGTAAGCCGTACGTATGCATGAACGCTACTTTCATTTCTATTGCGTATTTTATAGAATGGAATCATAATGATATAAAGTTATATTATAATTAAAGTATAATATCATATATAATATCATAGTTCCATCCTTTATACGTCCCACATATGGTATTTAACGAATCAAATCACTTTGAGGGGGCGGTAGTCCGCACTTCCTTAAATGAAGATATCGCGTTTACCCATAATGGAAACCATAAAGGTATTCCCAAAATGAAAAATACAGAGGATTAAGGAAAACATCAACATATTATATATCATATATAAATATAGTGACATCTTTATGGATACCTTTGAAGGTGTTAAATGAATGTTGAACAATCATCGTTTCGGGAGGCATAAATTCACCATCCACGGAAACAGTATGTTCTTTAACCATTAGATGTAGGTGTGTGTAAGTGTGGCTTCAATACATCTTATAACAACATCCTAGTATATTGAAGATACTGGAGTTGTTACAAAATAAATAAATAAAAAGTGTTTAGGGGGTTGGAGAAGAAAAATAATACAAAATGACTCAAGTGAAGACATTACCTTAAAATCAGGTAACTCTCTTTGGTTTGAGCTCAAAGACTTCCTTGGGAAGACTGCTTCCCAATGTGAGGCTTCAAGGAGTAATATAGGGATGTAGAGAGACAAAATGGGAAGGTGTTGTCTGAGCCAAATCCTTTGGATGTGTGGGTAAGGAGGTAGAGGTGGGAGCCTTTTATAAGAGGAGAAGAGGGGCACTCTTGGAAAGTAAAGAAATATTACTTTATTTGAAAATGGGTTTCAGATTTAAAAGGTCCCACGTTGATTTAATTCGAGGATAAGGTTATAAGGGTTCGAAATATACCCACCCAATTGGTTTTAGACATGTATTGGTCATATATTTTACATTATCTTCTCATTTTATTTAAATCCTTTATTAATGAGGTAATCGTTGCATCATCATGATGTCATAATTAATTTAATTTATTTAAAGTCTAAAAATTATAAAAAAAAAACTAATATGATGTAGGAAATCTTTTTATATTTCAAATTAATATTTATAGTCAAAAATCTTACTTGTATAACCCCATTTAAAAATTGTTTTCGTAAAACATATTATGTTTGTGTCATTATTACTTTTTAATTAAATAAAAAGTTAATTATGTCATTTCCCAACCAAAGTGGCTCCATGGGGTCCCCAAGATGACCCATGGATTTTATTGGTCGTACATGACACATCCAATGAGTGTAGGACATGTTTCATGCTCATATCATATTATTAAAACATTATTTTTACGTTAAACTACACTAATTACCTCTAATCACGATTAAAAACATAAAAGTTATTATTCACTAAAAAATTATTTTAATCCCATTGAACAAAATTTTACTTCATAATGAAAACCATGTATGTCAGATTTTATGGAATTCAAAACACAGAGGGGGTAAAATTTCATTTAAACGAAAAATCAGTTTCTTTAACTACCATTTAGTGGTTTCACTATTCATCAAAAATTGAAGTTTTTCAGAAAATTACCAAAAATTCACCCTAAGATATATTTGATATTCTGAATTAAAATATGATATCTATTTTAAAAAATTCAATTCATATAAGCTACATTAATTAATTTAATAATTAATACCCGATATCATGACAAATAATGTGTTTTTATGAAACAATAAGTATCAAAAGATTGACACTTGTTTAAGTCCAAATTCAAAGTGAAATTAATTCCAATGACCACTATTGGATTAAATGGTAAATATATATTCTAATTTCACTTTAAAACCAATTCATAAGATAATATAATCATATAAATAAATTAGATTAAAAAGCAGTTTTGATGTAAAATGCAGTATTTTTCACTATTCATTAAAAATTGAACATTGTCAGAAAAATACCAAAAATGTATCCAATGTAAATTTCAATGTCCCAATCATAATGAATATGTTTATTTTGACAAATATAGATTATAAAATTTTCAAAAGTTTGATTTAAAAAGGGTTTTCCATCAAAAGTTAGTAAAACAATCTTTTAAGAATATTAGTGTATTCCATGCTTAAGATTGGATTTATTTTCATTTTAAGACTCTAAAACACTATTTAATTCATTAATAGACATAGATAAAAATATCTATTATTCATTACTTATTTGGGATGTTACAATTACTATGTATCGGATCATGTCACTAACTACACGGGTCGATGAAATTATCCTAATACACGACATGTCTGTCTAGAACACGCTGTGCAGTGTTAACAGTGTATCCGGCCGTGTAACGAACAACACGGGATGGTGGAATCTTCTAG
This sequence comes from Viscum album, assembly GCA_963277665.1. Lineage (NCBI taxonomy): Eukaryota > Viridiplantae > Streptophyta > Magnoliopsida > Santalales > Viscaceae > Viscum > Viscum album. The sequence goes on along the minus strand of OY728122.1, from coordinate 2,010,343,304 downwards.
TACATGCTATGTCTGGAAAAAACATGTTTTATATAGTCATCAGTGTAACCAGTCAAGTCACTAATAACACGGGTCAGTGAAGATCATCTAGTACACGCCGTGTCTGGCACTAACATGCCATGTAGTCATTTTCCAGGAGAACCATGTTCCTTAGCATTATAGATGAACATGGGTAGGGTAAGAGGATTCAAGTACACGCCTTGTGTATGGAAAACACACCTTATATGGGGTGTTACACGACCAGTTCTGGAAGAAGTACATGCCCATGTAAAAGGCTTAAGGGATCACACCGTGTAGTTAAGTATACACGTTGTGTAACTTTATTTTGAAAAACATTGATGCTTTCATTATCTTGTTTCATCCTTACTCTTCTTTTATTCTATAATTTATGATCTTGAACATAGGTGTGCTCTTGACCTTGCAGATTCATGACACCAAGACGCCTTCTGGTTGTACGACAGTTACATGGCAACAATCAGACACCAGACATGACAGATCAAGGACTACCTACAAATTATCCTATTATTCCAGTGTTGGAACCATCCGTCATTCTAGACTTATGTGTTGACTCACACTTCCGAGAGGGAATTATGAGGTTCATGAAGAACTTTCGAGGAGTAGCACTTCTTTCCCATTCTATGGAAGAGTAGACGTGGTGTTTCCAGAATTAGTATCCTCCCACCTTCATAGGGGAAACAGGACCTCAGGCTACAGATTCATGGTTAGAAGCCATGATTTCCATCTTCAAGCATCTATAGACGCCTCAATAGGGGAGGTTCAAGCTTGCTATTACATTATTTCGGATTCCACCCATAGATGGTGGGATGTGATCTCACAGGTGCGATGCCAGAGAGTTATGGCATGGGATGAATTTTAGTGTGATTTTTATGAATGCATCTATCTGGAGACATTGAGGGTTGATCGAGCCCATGAGTTCATGAGTTTGTAGTAGGGTACTATTTTTTAGGGAGTACACTTATCACATCACCAAGCTGTAGCGCTTCATGACTATTCGAGTAGGTGATGTGTTATTTTTGGCTAGGATGTTTGAGGATGGTCTTAGGCACAACATCTGATCTTAAGTTAACATCATCCAGTTGACTTCCATCACTTTTATAGTCGACTTGGCACTGATCAATGACTGCCATTTGTGGGATTCTAGATTTGTGATCCAGGGTAGTTTGACATCCATTGTTAGAATCCCTCTTATAAACAGTAGGAAGCATCACAGGGAGTCCTCGCACGGTGATCCAAAAAGGGGAGACACTTCTTCTCGTATCCAGCTATTCTGTTGTCAGTGCAGGAAGAATGGGCATTCAAGGCCACATTACCTGAGACACCTAGTGGAGTGAAGATCTTGCTGCAAGATAGAGAATCGTCAGTGTTTCTGTCAAATCCTATCACCAGTAGCTGGTGGCAGTGATTCTTCTATGACTCTGAGTTCAAGAGCAGCACCAACAGTTTCTCATCAGTATGGGAACTGGAGTTCTTCCGTCAGTTCGGGATTAGGAGGACCTCGCATCCATGGAGTCCAGTCGCCAGATATTCAGTGACAACATGGTGTATCAGCTCAGGGTGGTCAGGGATTGTCACAGGGCTGCATTACAGGTCAAACTTTTGTAATGGAGTAGCCCCAGAAGAAGTTGGATCTCGAACACTCTATAGTTTGAGGTACGATTCTAGTTTGCTCAGTTTTACCTTCTTCGCTTTTCGATACAAGGGCTTCCCATAGCTTTATATCTGTTGTTGTTGTGGAGATCCTAGGGTTTTGTGTCTTTACATCTCCTAATGTCTTGATGTTAGACATATCATTAGGGACAAGAACGACTAGGGTACATCAGTGCAAGGAGTGCCCTCTTGAGGTTTTTTGGTGTCACTTTTTATGGGACCTCTATGTCCTAGAGATGTCATTCTATGATGTTATTCTTGGAATGGACTGGTTAGTTCCCTTTCTCGAAGTTGTCATTTTCTATCATCGTAGGGTCAGTTTTACATCACTAGAGGGTGTATCGTTTCTTTATAAGGGTGAATGGGATGTCCAGGAGAGCAGAGCAGGACCCGAGCATCATGGGGTGGGAGGAGTTACAACCCATATTTCTTATCTTCATATGGATGACTGGGGGACTTCTCATATGAACTTTCCTCTAGTGGTAGATTGTTTTAGGGACTTCTTTTTATTAAACATTTCAAGTTCTCCTCCATAGAGAGAGGTTGAAATTTTTTTGAGGTTGTTCTTGGAGTGGAACTAATGTATATTCCTTATTATAGGATGGATACACTAGAGTTATAGGATTTAAAGAAGAAGTTGGATGAGTTACTGACAAAGGGATTCATCCGACCCCATACTTCTCTTTGGTGTTCACCTATTCTGTATAAGAAGAAGGCAGATGGTACTCTCCGACGTTGTGTGGATTATCGAATGCTGAACCAGTTGATGGTCAAGAACCAATATCCCTTACCAAGGATTGATGATCTCATTGATCATATTCCAGGAGCTTGGTTGTTCTCGAAGATTTACGTGAGATTTGGTTATCATCAGTTGCATGTTAGACCATCTGATATATCTTTTATAGCATTCTAGAATAGGTATGGTCAATAAGAATACATGGCAATGCCCTTCGGTCACATGAACGCACCTACAGTTTTCATGGAACTAGGGAACCGACTCTTCCATCCATACATGGATTCATTCGTCGTGGTCATTGTGGACAATATTATGGTGTACTCTCACACTTGACACGACCATTCTACCCATCATGAGATCATTATGAGTACACTAAGAGATCATCGGTTATATGCTATGCTCTCAAAATTCCAATTTTTAGAGGACCAGATTCACATCATGGGTCGTTTTATATCATATACAAGAGTATTAATGGACCCCGAGAATGTGAGAGATGTAGATTCCCTAGAGAAGCCAAAGAACATCTTTGAGGTATGGAGTTTTCTAGGGCTAGCTGGATAATATAGGTGTTTCATATAGGATTTCTCACACGTAAAAGTGCCACTGAAAGGCCTAACTAAGAAAGGCACAACGTTCTTATGGTTAGATTCTTTGGAGTCATCCTTTTAAGAGATGAATGGGAGGTTGAGTTTAACAACGATACTTGTTTTGAGAGATCTAGGAAATAGAAACACTTATTACAATGATGCATCAGACATTAGTCTAGAAGTAGTGCTTTTATAAGGAGAAGGAGTCGTTTTGTACAGTTCTCGGTAGTTGAGGCCACATTATAGGAACTACCGGACACACGATAATGAACTCGATGTATTTGTTCATGCTTTATGCAGTTAGAGACACTACATGTTGGGAGAGAATTTTATGGTTTTCACCGACCAAAAAAGTCTCATGTATATCTTCACTCAGTGTGACAAGAATTTGAGACAACAATGGTGTGTTAGGTACAATCTGTCCTTCGACTTTGATCATTCCTATACAGGAGGGAAATACAATGTTGTGGCTAATGCATTGAGCCAGAGCACTCAAATACAGTCAATTATGGAGGCCAGTAGTGAGTGGTAGCTTATGGCCCTATTCTCTGAGATGAATTTGGAGGTGCACGATAGATAGGGGAAGACTTTTCTTTCTTCTTTAGCTATTACATCTACTATTCTTGACCGAGTGAAAATGAGGAACCTATCAGATTCTGAAGGCCTAGTCCGATGAGAAAGTGATTCAAGAGATGACCTTATTCCTAGATGGACCATAGGCAAGGATGTGATATTACGTTTTCATGGGTTCGTATGGGTGTCAGCAGACATAAATGAGGAGTTGATGCACGATTTTCATTCCCCGATTTGGGAATTCATCCTGGTGTCACCAAGAAGTATTGTTATCTACACTATCAGCTCTAGTGGAAATTTTTTAAGAGGGATGTTGCTTGTTTTGTGATGAGGAGTTCCACCTTTCAGAAGGGGAATGTGGAGCATCAACAACTAGAAGGGATTTTTCAGTAGCTACCCATTCACGAGTGGATGTGGAATGATGTCATGATGGATTTCCTGACAGGTTTGGCGAGCTCTCCTCAAGGAAATGATGTTGTGTGGGTTGTCATTGGAAGACTCATGAAGGTTTCTCACTTCTTTCCAATCAATGAAACATTCAGTGTTTATAAGAGGGGTCGTTTTTCATCTGAGAGATTGTACAATTACATGGGGTTCAACACTTAATTATTTTAGATAGGGATGCCTGTTTTACTTCTCTGGTTTGGCATGTATTTCAGAATTCCATGGGTACATAGGTACTTCTGTGTTCATCTTACCACCCCTAGATAGATTTTCAGTCCAAAATTACGATTCAGGTTCATGAGGACATGCATCGGGCATGCACCATGGATTTTGGATGTTCTTGGGAGAATAAAATACCTCTTGGGGTGTTTTCCTAAAACAATAGTTTTCAAAAAACTATTTAGATGGAACATTATGATGTCTAAATGGTAGGCCTTGCTGATCACTCGTATGTTAGCTGGACGCAAGAGAGGAAGTTACGTTGGGACCTCATCCTGTCCAGAAGACCCAAGAGGAGATAGAGTTGATTTGGAAGAGGATGGCTATATCACAGTCTCGACAGAAGTCTTATGATGATCAGTGGAGATGACCTTGGAATTCAAGGTCGGGGATCAGGTTTTCCTGTGTTTTACACTAATGTTGGGGCACATGATGATTTGGAGACTGTGTATGCTTTCGTCTAGGTACATTGGGCCTTTTTAGGTTTTGGATAGAGGATGGATGGTTGCTTATCAGTTTTAGTTACCTCAATGTTATCGGGCTATGAATGTTGTCTTCCATGTTTCTCAACTCCGATGTTACTTCTCAGACTATTCTCATGCTTTTCAACCCAAGGAGGTTGAGTTAGAGGTGGATGCTTTGTTAGAGTAGCATCCTATCTGGATTGTTGATCCCAGTACGGAGGTTCTCTAGGTTCGATTAGTCCCTCTGATACGAGTTCTATGGAATCATATGTGGGTACAAGATGGGACCTGGGTGAGGGAGGCCGATGTACGATCACAGTTGCCGAAGCTGTTTGAGGATTCTTCTACTACAATGCATTGCAAGGGAAATTTTGGGACAAATTTAATTTATAGGGGGATGTTTGTAAGAACAAGGATCTTTTTTTCAGGAATGTTTTCTTTTTTTTTATTTTTTTGAGACAAAGTGGAGTTTCTAAAAATTTCATAAGTCCACGCCGTGTATGTTTTGAGTACACGTAGTGGAAAAGGTTATCGTGGGTAGCCAGGTGCTGGTTGTGTAACAACTATTCACCTGGCCGTGTGTGGTGACATGGAGACCACATAATGCAGCGACCAGTGAAGGCAAGTACATGCCATGTGCTTTCTTTTTTCATTAAACTCACTGGGTGTCACATCAAATGTGATGAAATCCATCATCCTATGTTGGGTCCATCTGAGAGAGAGGGTACGACCATGATCATTCTTCGAGCTCCCGATCAAGAGTCTGTTATCTGAATCGACCGTCATCGATTGAATTGGGATCGCCTTGGTATGCTCTTACTTCAGTGAGAGCTTATATTATTAATTCCCAATCTTTCTCAAGTTAGCTTCAGTTGAGCGTTTTTAGCATTTTTGATGATCTATAGTGTTCTTGGGTTATTCAAGGGTTGAGGTTCACTTATATCGATCCTTCAACAACATGTTGGGACGTTTGGGCATTTCCATAGAGAGTCTTTGAGTTATTTGTGAAAAAGTGCTCAATACCATTGAAAGGGGTATTGCGTGTTTACTTGTTTAGCCCTTTTGATTTCCTGTTATGCATATGTGCTTGAATAGAGGTAAATTGAATGATAATTTTGATTATTTATTTTATTGCGAAGTGTTTTCCCATGAATATTTTATGACCATTTGGTCTTTCATGGCATGTTATGTTGCCTTGTTGGTTTCCAATTCCTAGTATTATAGGAAGAAGTGTTTTTATTATCATCTATGCTATTATGTTGTAGATTGTTAGCCCTGTAGTTCTTGATGTTCTCTTTGGATGCTCTGCATTTCTATTTTTTTTTGACATACATAGGGCTGTTAGAATCTAGTATAGTGGACCATAGGGATAATAAACGTAAGGGCTTCTCCAGAGTGTATGTTATCTTTGTTATGATGCGAAACTGTAGGTGGAATTGATGTGAGTGATTCCACAGAATGTATATAGTTCCTCGATGTGGGAAAATGGGGAATGAGACGTAAGTGCTTCCCTATAGTGCCTTTTAGTTACAGAAATGAGACTATATGGGGAATAGAGAGAGATTACTTCCCCAGAGAGTCTATACTAATGTTGAACAAGAGGGGTTAGACTATGAGTACTTCCCAGAGGGTTTCTTGTGATCCTAGGTTGGACCAGAGTGTATATGATGTGATTACACCAAGATGGTTACATGTTTGTGACTATCTTCTTACTTCACGTGTGGAATTTATGAATGCCATGAAACTGTTGGAATGATTAGTGTTGGGTACTTCCTTGTTTAGTTGTTCTTTTCCTTACTGTCTGCCATATATATTCACTAACTGTTAGGCACAGATCTCTTGGTGGTTTCCTATTGGGATTTAGTCTCACACCCTGTTTAAGTCATGCTTTTCAGACCAACAAGATTATATTAATGCAGGTATAGATAAGGGAATGCGCCATTCTACCTCAGGTACGTGACTGCTTTGGGAGCTGGAGAGCATGGGACAAAGCATTGGCTTGTGATGTTGGGGAGCTATTTACTATTTTTCTTGTTCTATGGTTTTGTATTTTATTTCATCATTATTACATCTTTGTCTACATTAATAGACATATATCTCATGAATAATTATATATGCGCTCCTTCTGTTAATTTTTTCAGTCATCCACTATTTCTTTTTTTATGTAAATATTAGTACATTCTCTATTGTTATCTATTTCTCTTCCACTGTGTTACTCTTCCAATGAGGGCATAGTTTCTCCACAATCACTCCCAAGGACATCACTGCTAGTTGGCAGCCTCTGATGATAAGGGAGATGCACTTGAGGCCATTTGACCAACCGGGTACGTGGCGTCTCTGGGCGGCTTTCGGAACTGGGACGTTGCAATTACAATGAAATAATTAATAGAAATTCATTAATATAATTAATTTATTATTATTATAATTCACAGTTAATTATATTATAATTTATTAATATTTTTTTATTGATATATGTTATTGATGAAGAAAAATATATTTTAAATGATTGAAAATATTAAAAATGTCAGAAAACACCATTTTCAATGGAATTTTGGGATGTTTTTGAACTCTAAAAATACTTCATATATGGTAATATTATATTAAAAAGGAATAGATATTTTTATATTTTTTAATATTTCTACTTTAGGACCGAAAATTTACATACAAGTAAAAATTTATATTCATTAGATGGTGGGCTTCCAAATGAATACTAACTGAAGAAATTATTGAGAAACGTATCGAGTCTCATGCAACTTAATGTTTCAAGTGTTTATAAATGAATGTGGTGAGGATTTAAATTTTATACATGCACACAATATTATTTTCTAAATGATATCGTAACATCATGAAACTCTGTAAATGTTCAATTGTGAAGGATTTTTGTGAGTGAGAGATGGAGGCCTATATATAGCACTCAATTTTCCTTTTTTGGGTATGTCATTTTGATTTCCTTATAAAAACTCTTATCTCATTATTCATGAAATTTCATGAATAAATATACTATAATGATTCCCATATATCCCAAAAGGTGGGAATATTACAATAATTACTTTGCATGAGCCCTTCAATGCATTTTCTTATGTCTGATATGCCTTTGCATAACTCCCTTCCATAAAAAACACAATTCACCCTTCAATCACATGTCTAATAAAAATACATGCATCAGGTAAAATAAAACATGTGTAACACCAGTGAAATTTCATATGTGAAATAAAATTGTTCCAGAGGCCCAAGGATTACATATTTCCTAGCTTCTACCATCACTCAACATTCTCAAATCTCATATTAAGGAACCCAACATCATCCCACCATTCACCAATCATAGTTATGGGGATGTTAAGTTCACTTAAGGCATGTATCCACCTTATATAGTTTATATCTTGAAAATTACATATAGAAATTTATTATTGTGTACATCCATTCCTAATTCATTTTCACTAAAAACTGGCAAGATAATATCCTTTATTTTTTCATCTAATAATAGAAACTAGTAGCCCCACACTTTTAGGTCCCGAAGATTTTGTGAATGAATTTATTTCAAGTAAATATGATTTTTTTAATTTTTATTGTTACACATAAAAAATATATTATCTTTAATTATATGAAATAATAATTTAGTCATATGTTTCAAATAACACTGAGTGTAACCTAAAATTTATACTACATCAGGATTAGATGAAATATAACATACAATTAAAATATTATTAGTTAATACAAGATATATCAATTAGCCATTGGAATGGAGGTAATGAATATGATTAACTAAATTATTAAGATATATGGTCTAAAATGTATATAAATTTAATTATTTAGGGACTAATTAATTATAAATTAATATAAAAACTATTTACAAATAAGGGAAATATTTTTGGTGATAAACTATTTCATGCACACAAATATGTAATACCTCAAAAATTTAGGATATCAATTTTTGTAACACCCTGATATTTTATGAGAATTATTCTTTTTAATTTCTTCGATGTCTTTTTTGGTACTCTACACCAAGATTATCATGCATGTACAAAACATTGTATTAGCTTGTAGTATATGCAAAATTATTCTTGGCTTGCATTACATGCAAGAGAAACCTTCCTCGATAGTTTTTGTTGTACACAATACCAAGATTCACTAAACAACAATATTTTATTAAAATATTATTAAATCTAGCCTTTTGGAATAGTAATACACACTTTTTAAAATTTTATAAATTTTATCTTTCAAAATGGATTCATTTTCTGATTTGGAATACTGATGATAGCCTAGGGTGATGTTTTGGTATTTTTCTAAGAACATTCAATTTTTGATGAACAGTTAAAACACTGAGTTATTAGTTAAAACTGACTTTTTATTTAAATAATAATTTATTTTATTTAAATTTATTTTAGGTCAAAATAGATACATAATATCTATATATGATCAATGTAATTTATTGGAGTCAATTCATAATAATTTTATATATATAAAAATTTTATTGAACTGTTTACGGTCTTTTACCCACATCCTGGGAGTATTTGCAAATTTACATAAATCTTTATTTTACCTCTTCTATGAGTTGAATTTAAAAAATCTGAGAGACACCATTAATATCAACAAGTATAATGTGGTCCAATAAGAAAGAAATAATTTTTGGTGAATAGTAACTTTTTACTTTTATTTACCACGGTTAAAATTAATTTGAGTAATTAAGGGAAAAATGATATTATTATTACAATTACACATGTCTTAATTCTATTGGATAAGTGTAATTCGACAAATAAAACCTATTATATAAAATATTACCCTTTAGGTCCACATGGATTAGATTGTGACATTTATTATTATTTTATTTAAAGAAGAGTAAAAATAGTTAATATCAATGTTATATAGCTAAAACATTTTTAATATGGGGTTATAAATAAGATAAATTCGAAAATAAATATTAATTAGAAAGATAAGAAAATTTACTACATCTTTATATTTTATTTATATTTTTTAGACATTAAATAATTTAATCTATTTATGACACAATGATGATGCAGTAATTACCTTATTAATGAAATATTAACTTAATTGATATTATAAATATACAGATAAGTGTAATGTGAGACTTTTTATGAATTACAATAATTTTATATGGTAATCTAACATAGTAGGGTTCGTTAGATGAATTGTTTTTGAATTAATAAAGCTGTTATGAATTTAGAGAAAAAATACCAAATAGTGTCAAAATTGACATAAAAGATTTTTTAAAACAAACATTATATTATTAATTGATATAATGGTATTAAAAATATATGGATTCAGACCAAATACTTATATAACAATATATATGAAATTAATGAACCAATTGGGGTTCGATTGGAAGTTTATATAACGTTTATTAACCATATAGTGTATGAATACAAGAAGACATGGAAAAGTTAAATGATTTAACTTAGAGTTAAATCTAAATGATAAGGTTAAAATGGTAACAAAAACATGTATAAAACTGATTGGATGAGAGGATTGCAAACCATCCATACCCTATCCTCTAAATAAGTCACTTTTGAGAAATTATAATCCTAATATGAATTTATTATAAAATAATATTTTATGTTTTTCGTAAGGTGCCCCCACCCCTCTTATAAAAGGGCACTCCCCTTTCTCTCTAATTCACACCTCCAATGCGATTTGGATATGAAAAAACTGGCCCAAATACCCTCTAAACTGTCCAACCTTCATCTTAGAGTCCTTCCATTAGTCATAAATCCAACAAAAGAAGCCCTTTTGATCAAATCAAAAGGAAGAACCCGAAGAAGAGGTAAATGTTTTCCCACCTATTTCAAGTTCCATTCTTCTTCCACTTACAACTTCTTTGATGTTTCCATTATAAAATAATAACTTGAGTATATTCTATATACTTTGATTTTATTCAAAAAATTTCACAACCATATTAGTTATTTTATCCATCCTATGAAGGAAAAAGTCACCACACATGCGTACGTACGGCTTACCGTCTCCACGTCGTGGTATAGTTTGTTATTCAAACATTTCATCGTTTTGATGGGTATAATAAAGAGTATAAATGATATAAAAAAATTAACATTATTATAATTTTTTATATATGATATAACATCCAATTATATATGATTTTAATATCAAAATAATGATATCATCGCTCGTGCGTACGTACAGACTATCGTCTCCATGAACGTGATGAGATAAATTTTCCATTATTAACTATTCAAGTATGATTATAAACGATATATAATAAATAGAAATGATATATATTACATAATAATGATACAGGATTTGTGTACATATATTTTTAATTTAATAAATTCTATTCAATTCAATAAGGAAACGAAAACAACATTCATGTGTATGTTCGACCTACTGTGTCCATGAACGGTGTATTTAATTAACATATTGATATATCATATATATGTATATGATGAATATATATTATATATAGATCATGTTTTAAATTCTGGAATTAATTAAATCACAATATAAGTAATAACAACATGTTGAAACATGTACGATATATGAAACGATTTTACCCAAAACGCTGCTTTAACATAGAATTTACAAAAGAACGGGTAATATAAAGTCATAATTGAATCATATATGATATCATAAATATTATTATTGTCATTTTAAAAGTTAATAGTATGTTTAATCCCACTATATAGGTGTCTCGAACACATATGGAAGAAATTGGACCTAAGGTAAGGCATAATTTTGCAATCTCATTTTTATCTAAGATTGCGTATACGTAAGTATTTTATGGGGTTATATTTTTCATCCACTTCCACAATTTTTTTTATAAAGTGTTTAATATTATTCCATGTATGTTTAAATTCATTTTTACCCCCCCCCCCCTTTGACTTTTAATTTGAGTTATGGAAGGAATCATTCTTTTGTTTTCCATACGTGGTAATTTTTGACTTTTCATTTAAATGTACGAGGAGAATGTTTTTTTAACTTATACAGCATGAACTGATTTTTACAGTTTCATAATGCCATATTTTCATGAAGATTACTCTACCAGATTTCATGATTATTTTATACAAATTCCTTTTCTTTTTAAATTTGATGTGATTTTTTGAAAATAAATTGATTTTGAATAATAAAGGATATTTTCCTCAAGAACTCATTTCATGTGTTTTATGAAAACTATTTCCCATCTAAGATGAAATTATTTAGAATGTTTATGTCTCAAGTATAATTTCTCTATTATCTATATTGTTTTATTTTTCTTATGATGAATTTATATCCATTTGTTTTATATAGATAATGTAATGATGGGATGATGTTTATGAAACCAATATTATTCTTTTGGTTATGATGAATGATTTATGTTTATTTTGTGGAACACATAAGAATGATTTCATTATTAGATGGGTGGGACCTATATCTCCATCCAATGCATTGGGTAATGATTTATATGTCATGAGATAGATGTGGCTGTAATGGAAAGTAAATCTGGTACAACAATACATGGCTGGAACGGTAGGTAAACATGATTCAGTAATGGACTTTGTCCACAATGATGGACTTGGTAGCAATGTCTTGGCTACTATGGAAATCATATCATGTGATTAATGATTTTCCACAATTATGTTGTTTTCCTATGCTATTTTATCATTATTTATGTTCCATTATGATATATACCTCATGTACTACATTGTCTAATGTCATTGCCCATGATTTTGATGTTTAAACATTATGTTTATGTTTTTTAAGTTCAAATATATATTGGTTGTTTTATTTTCTCCATGAATACCCTTACTAAGCATTTTAGCTCAACCTTTTTATGTTTTGTTTCCCCCGAGGTTATAAAAGAAGGTATTAAGTTGAAAAAAAGACGATCCTTATGGGAGATGTTGAAGATTTTCACCATGATTAGAAGTTTATGTTCCGAGTATCCAAAGTCACTAAACTAACATGGTCGCAAGGAGTTTGTTTTGTAATTTATTAGGTATTTCAGAAATTTAATGTAATTTCCATGTATGTCAAGCTTTGGTTCTCTATAGTTGGTATCAGAGTGAAGGTTTAGACAACCTTTGGAAACTAGGATGTGAAAACTTTAGTGAGATCTCTATAGATATTTCTATGCCATGCCCAGGGATGTCCCTATGGTTAATTATATGTATTGGTTATAGTCCTAGAATTATGATAATTATCTTATAATTGACCCTAATATGTTATATATTGAAGGTTATCCCCCCTTTATTTTATTGTTTTCCTTGCACTATTTATTCCCCTTACACTATTCTTTTTGGGGTTTAGACGATGGATGGAACCCGAAAAAACCATATTGATCAATGTAATGGGAAATGCAATGACTTTTCTCCTAAATCGTCTAATGTTATGGTAGATGGAGTGAAAATTATTATTGATATACTTACACAAGCTATGAATCATTCTAGACATCCGAATGAGCAGAGAAGGGAACAATATTCTGTTGAGTCATTCTTGAGGCAACGTCCACATTAATTCAGTGGGTCTTCAGATCCACTTTTTTCTGAACAATGGATCATTATCAATGAAAAGATATTTTCCGTAATTCGATGCTCGGAACATGAAAGAGTAATTTTGGCTATTTACCATTTAAAAGGTGAAGTGGGCCAGTGGTGGACTCTAATTAAGAATACATTGCCACAAGGTGAAATTGAATCCATGGAATGGGACAAGTTCAAGAACTTATTTTACAACATGTAATTCCCTCTTATACACCAAACATAAATGGACAAGGAGTTCCATGAGCTTAATAAGAAGGATGTTGAATCTTTTTGTATATACGGGGAAAATTTTACAAGGCTTTCAAGGTATGCATCTGGCTTTATCACCCAACCTAAAAGTAATGTTGATTGATTCTTTAGTATCATAACACCAAGTCTTTGAAGGGAATTAGATATAAGAGACTTCAGTAGCTATGAAAAAATTGTTTGTTGTGCTATCAAGGAATAACTTGAAGTTGGTGTTACATATCCATCTCATGGTTTTGACACGAAACGAAATATTGAGTCCAAGGAAATATATAATAACAATGGTGAAAAGAAGACGAATGTTTCTTTATGCTAAAAGTGTATAAAGAAGCATGGTGGATATTGTATTAAAGGGAATTGAAAATGTTTTATGTGTGGAAAAAAGTTCATCAAGTAGTTGAGTGTCGATGTAATGAAAAAATGGTAGCTAATGATGTGAAGAAAGAAATGACTACAGAGAACGCACAACCAACACTTCAATACTACAAGTGCAAGGAAATGCGTAATTATATTAATCAATGCCCTAATCCAAGGGTTAATGATAATAGACATCAACAACATCTTAAGTAAAAGGACAACGAGAATTCACATGCGATAACTATTGGTGATGTTGAATAAGACAACAATGTGGTGGAATGATTATGTGTTTATGTAATGGGATTCTGAAATAATGTTGTATATAGTATCATGGAATATTGGATTATTTATATATAAGTCTATTGTGGTTTTAAATAATATCATGGTACCAGTAACCATGAAAAGTTATTGAAATATTTTTGGAAAAAAGATTATATGCACATAATGAATGGATAAGAAGAAAATGAAATGTTTGATAGCATTAATGAGATCATGACTAATATAAGGACAAAGTGATATCATGGTTTGAGTATATAGAAATTTTGGGATTTTGGTATGTTTAAAGAGTTAACTTTTGAAATAATTCATGTCTTCACTAAGGTTCTATGGTCATTCATGTTTCAAAAGAATACATAATTAAGGTATTCAAAAGTATGGAATGTGACAAACATGAGATATACTTTGATCTATGGGGGACAAATGATGGTATTCACGTGCTTGTTATGTGACCGTTCAAGTAATTGATTTCTTTATACTATGAGATTGGACCAAAGTATTTTGGATAAGCCTAATGATTAGAATGTGTAAATTTAGAAATAAGATAGTATTTTTAACACTAGAATATTTTTTGATATTATTTTAGGAATGTTATAGTAATGTAGTTTTATAAAAATGGACAACCTGCAGGACTGGAAACAACCCATCGCATCAGACAAGGTTGCAGGAATCGAACCCACAACCGAAGTGCGACATGCCTTTATCACCTACCACTGGCCTACAAGAAGTCCATGGTTAGTATAAACTAGTTTTATTTTATTAATATGTATGATAGATGAAGTGAAAGTCCATTTTAGGAACCATATACAATTAATATCACCATATATGGACTTATATATATTAATTTTTTCAAACCTTATGTTTGAGATAGATGGAATGACCTATCAATCAATCCCATGATCATCTAACACTTCACGGAAGAAAAATTCATCTTAATTTCTTTTATAGATGAAGTGGAAATTGTTCAAGGAACAAACAAAAGTGAGATTATACCAAAATCAAGTATGTATTTCTTATAATTCAAAAATTCATCAATGTTTGTGAAATGATCTTGAAAACCAAAAATGTTGTCCTTGTGTTCTCATATATGATGAATTAGATAGTACCTTAGATCATCACAAATTTATGCATTTTTTATTATTGGATTTTTCATATCCATGTTATCTACCACTCGTCATCCAGACATGATTGTTAGATTTCACTTCCATATCAATATTTTCACCTATATTCTCTTGTGTGGAAACCTAGTGAGGAGTTACTTTGGGTATCCATTATGTTTCTTACATTCATTTTTAAAATGATGTTTTAGTATTCCTATTTATGATGTCGGTTTCTATGAAATAAACCTTCAAGTAGAAAAACATTTATAACCACGATTAATTTTGAGGGTGAAATTAATTTTAAGGGGGTAAGAATTTAACACCCTGAGATTTTATGAGAATTATTCTTTTTAAATTAATTGATGCCATTTTTTGTATGCTACACCGAGATTA
This sequence comes from Viscum album, assembly GCA_963277665.1. Classification (NCBI taxonomy): domain Eukaryota; kingdom Viridiplantae; phylum Streptophyta; class Magnoliopsida; order Santalales; family Viscaceae; genus Viscum; species Viscum album. The sequence continues at coordinate 2,010,327,755 of OY728122.1, read as the reverse complement.
TCTTGAGTTATAAACAACATTGTTTTATCTTGTAGTCTAAGAACCACTATTATTGGCTTTAATTGCATATAGGGGAAACTTTCCTCGATAGCTTACGTTGTATGCAATACTGAGTTTCACAAAACAAAAATATGTTATTAAAATATTATATAAACTAGCCGTTATGAATAGTAATACCCACTTTTTTATATTTTACAAACTTTATCCTTTAAAATGGACATCATTTTATTATTTGGAATATCAAAATTAGCCTAGGGTGAATTTTTGGTATTTTTTTAAAAACATTCAATTTTTTATGAATAGTGAAAACACTGAGTTATTGGTTAAAACTGACTTTTTATTTAAATTTATTTTAGGTCAAAATATATAAATAATAACTATATAATTTAATTTAATTAATTGGAGCAATTTTATAATAATTTAGATATATAAAAATTTTATTGAACTTTTTACCATATTTTACCCACCTCCTAGGAGCATTTGAAAATTTACATAAAACATAATTTTACAGCTTCTGTGAGTTGAATATCGAAAATACGAGAGATTGGGTTAATATAAAGAAGTAAAATGTGGTTTAATAAGATAAAAATAATTTTTGGTGAATTGTAACTTTTTATTTTTATTTACCACGGTTAAAAGTATATAGGGTAATTAAGGGTAAAAAATGATATTATTATTAGACTAACACATGTCCTAATTCTATTAGATAAGTGTAATTCGACCAAAAAATCATTATGAAAAAAATATTACCCTTTAGGTCCACTTGGATTAGAATAGGACATTTATTATTACTTTATTTAAAGAAGCGTTAAAATAGTTAAAATAACAGCTTAATCACTAGAACAATTTTAATATAGGGAAATACAGATGATAAATTAGACTTTAAATATTCATTAGAAATCTAAATAACTTTCCAACATAATGGTGTTTTATTTATATTTTTTAGACATTATATGATTTAATTTATTTATGACACAATGATGATGCAGTAATTACATTATTAATGAAATATTAACATAATTGATATTTTAAATTCCCAAATAAATGAAATGTGAGACTTTTTATGAATTAAACTATATTTAAAGGTTAATAAAACATATTAGGGTTGTTTAGATGAATTATTTTCGATTTAATAATGATGTTATGAATTTACAGAATACAAAATACCAAATAGTGTCAAAATTGGCATAAAACAGTTTTAAAACAAATATTATATTATTAATTGATATGATTGTCCTAAAAATAAATGGTTTGGAAAAAGTACTTATATAATAATATATATGACATTAATGAACCAATTGGGGTTCTATTGGAAGTTTATAGTATGTTTATTAACCATATAGTTTAAGAATACAAGAAGACACAAAATAAGTTAATTTATTTAACTTAGAGTTAAATCTAAATGATAAGGATAAAATGGTAAGCTAAACATGTCCAAAACCAATTGGTTGAAAGGATTTCGACCCATAACCACCCTAGTCTCGAAATAAGTCACTTTGGAGAAGTTATAAACCGAATATGAATTTATTATTAAATATTATTTTATGTTTTTCCTAAGGTGCCCCTCACCCCTCGTATAAAAGGGCACTCCCCCTTCTCTCTAATTCCAACCTTCAAATACATTTTTCTTGGCCAACCCCTGCCCAAATACCCTCTAAACTGTCATACCATTATCTTAGAGGCCTTAATTTAGTTAGAAAGCCAGCCTATGAAGCTATTTTGATCGAATCAAAAGGAAGAACCCGAAGAAGCGGTAAATATCTCACCACCAATTTCATGTTTCTTTCTTCT